>CM062347.1:6153972-7587768 GCA_031216105.1 Dalbergia cultrata
CTACTTCTTCATTATTAGCCCAACCCTAGTGGCTTAGACTGGCTGGTTGTATTGACTGCAAATTATTGAGAGATTTTATATTTTTTGAACATTATAAAAGGACCTTTCCCAAAAAATTTTAGCCAGCGGGACTAAATTAAACTGAGAGAATGTTTTAACTGTTGTCCTTTCCCAAAGAAATATTCGTCACTTGTTATAATTAAGTCCCTGATCAATCATTTGAGAAACTCGAGCATACAAAACAATAAAGTTGATGGATAAGAATTATCAGTTCCCTTCCATCTATATTTGGGGAAAAATAATTTCTATGGTAAATAGTTAGGCTTTTTTATTGGATAAAATTTGTGCAAACAATGGATTTTATTTTCCTCTACATTGCCACAAGTTTCATCAATATAATTTGATATTTTATTGCATTACCTATTGGTGAGTGATCTGTATTATGTAAATACCTTTATAAGTATTTGATGAGTTCAAAGGCATATCCTAACTCTAGACTAAAGCGAACTTTTTCCTTAACCTAAATATTTGAGCTTATTAAAAAAAGGCGCTATGACCACGTATTTTTTTTTTCTTTTTGCTCTCCAAAATATTCACCGCCGTTAACTAGTTACTACTATCCTTTGAGGTGGGAGCTCCTCAAAAATAGTAAACCTTGAGCTATGAGACTCATTCTATACACACTGACAAGAATTAAATTTCTAATTAAATAATTAAGAAACTTAGCTAACTACCAATTTACAATTTACTGGCCACGGGTTTTATGACCAGATAATATTACTGCCAAATTTCATGAGACCCACAAGCTCCAAGGTTATTAAAAGGGATAGACATATTTCGTGTTTATTCCGTGTGAGAAGAGCCCCAAGACGCGCATGTCCTATAACTCAGCTGTCCTAGACCATAAACGTAACCTCCTATCCAAAGTCATCCACGTGGTCCTTTACCATAAGATATGGGACCAAATTTGGGACAATCTCTTGTGAAGGGAACTTTCATTGATCCCTAAACCAATGGCACAAACCCAACAAATCTGGTATGTCTTATTGAGTTTCTGTTTTAATTAAATAAGGGACTTTGTTGTTTCATATCCCTTGTAATGTTCCTACTTCCTTCCTTGCGTACTTCCTTCAATCTCTTATTATCACTTTTGTTCTAATTAAATAAAAGGATGGGGGAAAAAATTGGAGAAGAGAGGAAACATCGTTTTCAAATTGAAAACCCTCTGCGCCTCATGTCTAAAAACCATGAATAGTGTGTATCATGGACGAAGGTTCATATATCCAAAGGTTGTTAAAGAATGAAGATTCTAATATACTTTTTAGAGTAAACTACATCCTTTTTTTAAATTGGACGTGATTATATATATATATATATATATATATATATATATTATCTATGTTTAATTAATCCTTTTAGTGAACGATGCCAAGGAAGATCCAAAGCCTACCCAAGAGGGCATATTCCTTTCGGGAAGAGACAAAAATTGGATTTTTTGAGATTGGGAAAAAATATTACTATGGCTACAAAGTTAGGGAGAAATCAAATTCATGTACATGGAAGATATAACGCTAACTTTTCAATATATAAAAGTATATCATATATGATTGATTTTGTGATAAAACAAAGAGTTTAACTTTGATCCACTATAGTGGTGCCTAGTTCTAATTAACCTATTTGTTTATGTGACATTACATAATTAAATGACTATATATACAAAAACACACACACACACACACATATATATATATATATATTATGAGTATATTAAAATTAAATCCTAAAATAAAAACAATTAAATGGTAGATTATATGATTGATTGGTTGATAAATCCTTAATAAGAAGAATAAAAAGAAAATATGACGACATGGATTAAGATTTAAGAGAGAGCCAAGCTGAAAACTTGCATGTGCCTGGAACGTGGTAGGGTCCAATATAATGTGTTTAATTATGTATGACATTACATCACTACTTTGGGCTTTCTCTCATTTGTCAAGTTAGGCACGAGGTATGACAACAGTTTGGGTTTCTTAATTTTTTTTTAAAGGTATTAATAATTATATATAATGTGACAACATTAATTCCACACTCTTTCTCTCTACCTAATGATTTATTCTCGTGAATAAGCTCAACGCTGATTTTTGTGGAATTAATAATGATAAGCTAAAAACACAGTGGTTAATGAACAGTGATTATATGTAGAAATAGAAGTAAAGTACGACTGTAGCAGAATTTTACTTCTAATTTTAAATTTTAAATTCAAAAATAGATTTAATTTTGGTGTAAAAAAATTTTATACTATCATTAAATTATGTATTATTAAATTAGCAAATACAGCTAACTTTTACACCACTATTTAAAATGTCATGCAAATTGAAGAATTTGATTAAATGACAATGTAAAAGATGATAATACAAATTGGATTGAAAATTAATCTAGAGGAATTTTGACAAAGAAAAAGAAATCTAGCAATAAATTGAACAAGAAAAGAGCTGAAGCCTTTTAAGCTAAGTTACAAGAACTTAAGTGGTTAGGAGAGCCGAAAATTTAAGTATAAAGTTTGTATTATATTCATTAATTAAATATTAAACAGAAACTGAAGTCTCACAACAATAACAAATAATACCACCTTATTCCTAAGATAATGGCATGCATTATCACATATAAGAAAGTTTCATGGAGATGTCCAAGTTTCTCGAGAATATGCTGGTTCACATTAATGGAGGTTGCTTTCACATTATGTTTTATTAGCTTTCTTTTTTGGTTATTTAGAAGCTCATTGAAATGAAAAAGAAGCACATGAAGAATAGACTTCTGGTGCTTGGTCATTGGAGTGTAAGCATGCATGTGAGGTTATTTCACTCCTCTTTTGTCCTTATCAAGGAAAGTAGTTACTCATAAAAGATATGAAAATTAAAGTAGTTGATAAGGATGTATGTGAGGAAGTTCCCACATATGTGTCGGTCGGAAGCTGTTTTTCTTGCATTGCTGGGCAATAATTGTCATTGTACTGTGCTTGTCAATGTTATTTAGAGTGAGAAAAAAAAAAAAAAACTTTAGAGTTCAAGGGAATGCGAAAAACCTAGTTGGAAACCTCTACCCTTTTAAAGGACCAATCAGGTCGACTAAGTTTGATACTAGTAGTTCCATCAAAACCAAAACAAAATAATAACAATAGAGTTCGATTTCATAATTTTACAATCACATTGCTATTCTTGTATATGTTTGTAGCTTGATTAAGTCTTTAAGAATTGATTAATAAATTAGTCTTACATATATCAGTTGATGAACCAATCATAAAATAACCGAATAAAAATGGGTGACTAACAATACTACAAATTACCATTTAAAATAAACATCTGACCATGCAAGTCATAATTTTGTATTCTCAGGCCTCAATAATATTTCATAATTTATTTTTGGTGGCAAAATACTTTGTCGTTAATGATATCTCTACCAATGGAGTAGCATAGAATGATCTCATTTTTTAACCTAAAATATTCTCCGGAATATAATTAACTGAGCTAGCTAATCATTAGACAAGCTGTCGTTGAACGATCAAAGTTCGCTTGAGTAAGGTTATGAATTTGAGGCATATTAGTCCTTTGAAAACTATGGGTGATAATGTATTTTAGGTTGAATTGTGGATAATAATAGATCAAATAGATACTGCAGGTGATAATTGGATTGGTACTAGCGAGACTCTATTGTACCCCTCTTCACTTCGCAAATGTTGGGACTTAACTATCAGGAAAAAAAAAAAAAAAAAGTCCTTTGAAAACTATAAAAAGAAAAATCAATTAGTTGATGACAAATTGCTTTAGAACAACTTAGAAGAGAGAGTGTTTTGCTACTCTAGTGATCTCATTCTCCTCAAGTAAAATGCCTCCAGTATAGTAATATATATCTATGGTTTTGAAAGAAAAGAAAAAAGAAAGAAAATGTTTAATGACTATATGTCAATCCTTGAGGTCAGGCAAGAAAACAGAAAAATTGCACCTTAGCACCAATCACGTGTACTTTAAACCCTAAATTTTAAAAAATGTGTAATTCAATTACTTGAACTTTCTTGAATATGCAAATTGACCATTCCATTAATTTTGTTATCAATTATTAGAAATAAATCACAAAATTTAAGAAGTTTCGGTGTATCAGACTGCACATTTAGGAAAATTTTGATAGTCAATTTGCACATTGTTTCAAAATTCAGGAAAATTTACTTTAGCTAAAATGCACATTTATGAAAGTTTAGGGCCAAGATTTGTATATTTTTAAAACTTAAAAGGCTAAAGTATTCATAATCTATAATTTAGAGAGTTAAGTGTAATTTTTCCAAGAAAAATTACAATTGTTTTAGTATGAAACCAAAATTAAAAAATGTGCGCAAACTTATATAAAAGCCACCAAATTCTCCATGATTTGAACCATTTTTCTAAACTCAGAATACCTTTGTAAAGTAAATTCTGAGTGTGAGTTTTCCCAACCCCGGTAAAAGAAAAAACAAATTCTGTCTATGTTCTGCTAAAAGAAGAAGATAATGCTATTAAAAATACCATGTTATTCTTCTTCTTCATCTTCTTCCATTTTAATTTATTTTTCGAGCTGGCCGGTTTAGCATCAGCAGGGTAGGCATTCAAGTATGAACCATATTTATTGCTAGCTTTTGGCAATTGCATTGCATGTGAACTAACATCCAACAAAGCCTAAGCAAAACTATCCACAATGTCTGCCCCGTCCCATGTGTAACACAAATTTGATTCATTATTTTAATACTAAAACCCTTTGCAAAATCAATAAATATACACAAGAAACAATGAACTTGTTGAAGATAATGAAGAATAGAGATCCTTCACAATCCTCTCTCCTTGGATCCTAGTTTAGTTTATTTTTCTTTCACATAACAAATTGCTGACACTTGACACGATAGTAGCATGCCCGTGAAACATATATACTCAGGTAGAGATCAAGAAGTGCCAATATTATTATAAAATTACAAAGGGACTGGACTCAATTTTGTCATCAAATAAGAAGCATACCTCATGTCATTTTAGTAAGTTAAACCTCATTGGCAGTTAGAAACCAAGTAGATTGGACATGTCCCAAAGAAGGGGGAAATGAAAACAGCCAATTTAGTTTTTAAAATATATGGTCAAAATATTGTCCACTTGTCACTTTTAACCTATCTATTTCTTTTTCTTTTTGATAATTCCTTTCCTTGTTAGCAAATATTAACTATACATTAACACATATCCAACATCAAAATAGGCTATACGGTATGTGATGAGTCTCTATTAGATAAGTCATCTTGAAAAAGAGATCTTATAAGGGTTAGGGCTCTCCAACTCCAATAGAGCTTTTGGGGTGGTTCTTCTAATAACGTATACTTATTACAAATGATGATTTTATTGAGAGTCAATCAATCAAATAAGACTAGCTACGAAAGGTTATGACCAGCAAAGGGATTGACTCAACTAAGATGGAGTGAAGCATCATCAAATGATTTTTTGGTCCCTAGGCATTTTTTCAAGAAAATTTTTCTAAGAAATAATAAATTGTATGTCTCTATTTTATGCTTTGTCCAAATGGTTGTGTGCTAAATACATTTTGTCTTTTTTTTTTTTGTTGGTGGGGGGGGGGGTGTTGTGGGGGAGGGGGATTCTATCAGAGAAATACATAATCCAATCGTGATTTTGATATATGCAACCACTAATTTTTTATATATGATATTCCCGAAAAATAAAACGAAAAAAAAGAAAGAAAGAAAGAAAGTTCCCACATTATTCTAATGTGAAATTCTGGATAGGTTGAGGTCAAGTAATTAGTATTATTTTTCTTCATACACACGAGGGTTACCTTTGTATGTGTCAGCCCCTGCCATTATATGTACAGCTTGTCCAAATTGAAGCAAGGCTGTTACCCATTAAATAATCAAACCAAACACTTTATTATATTAAAGAACTAGTATAGTTAATGAGCATGCCCTTGTAACCCTACCTACGTGTCACATTATCAAGCACAAAGAAGATACTATGCCCCCTTCTCCTGACTCTTGAGTATTGGAAAAGGGAGCTGCATAACCATGCAAATGTCTTTAGGAGTTTCTGCTTTTTGATTTTGCCCAGATAGACAGATACTCCTCCATGTGCTAAGATACTGTTTATCATCTCCTTAAGACCCTACCTATTTCAATTTGAAAGTGCAATTTTAGCTTTTAAACCTTTTTTTTAGTCATTGGAACTCTTAACACCAAGCACTAGCTAATGATGCGTAAGGTCTTATCCACTTATCCATTCTAAAAGAAGGAAAAAAAATAGAAAGAAAAGAAAAAATTATTGAACTCTTGGCTACCAAAAATTATGATAGAGAACTACTCTCAAAGACTATAATACTAGGAAAAGAAATACTCTCACAAAGACCTCACAACTTTTATAATCCTTAAATGTAATTCTTTCAAAATTTAAGAAAATAAAATTAAACCCTAATTATGAATTACAACCTTAAAGATAATGATAAACATTTTACTTAAATTAAACCAAGTTGGTTCAAGTAGTTTCATATTTTCTCTTCATGAATAATGTATTAAGTTTGAGTCTTACAAATTAAAATAAATAAATAAACAGACTATGGAAAATTGCATTTTCCTCCTCTAAAATGCAGATCATATACATTTTAACCCCTAAACTTTAAAAATGTACAAATTGACCTCCTGAACTTTTATAAAAACATTCATTTTAGCTGAAATAAATGTATTTTGCCTCTCTGAAGTTTTCCAAAATATACAACTCTATACCTTAAAATTTCTTAAATTTGTAATATTATTAACAATTAGTGAGAAAATTAAAGGAAGAATCAATTTGCACATTCAAAATAATTCAGGGAATCAAGTTGCCTATTTTTAAAATTTAATGTTTAAAGTTCACAGCATCGACAGTTCATAGATAAATTGCAATTTTTCCGAAGAATTTTATCTCATACTAGGCCAACTCCACTCGGTGCAAATTAATTACTCTCCAATAAATTTTGTATATTGATCGTTAAGACCAAAATAAACGCTTGAACCAACCTTAGACAGATTATTTTATTGTGAGAACACAAAAGTTTTCAATGTGACAATGGTAAATAAAGTTGGGAAGAAATATGGTTGGGGATGCATGTGGAGGGGCATGGCCCACTAGATTGGCAGTTGGGAACCCAAAGTAAGAACCAGCGCATGTGCACTTGATTGGTCACTTGTTCTCTGGCTTTAGGGAAAAGAAGGAAAAATAAATAAAAAATAAAAAAGCACACGGCACCTATTATGGCTATGGGCATGAAAGTCATCAAAATGTTACTTATAAATAGGGGGTCCCTAAGAATGCATTAGACTTCACAGCAGAGGAAACAATTTGCACCTTCCCCTGTTTCTGCTTTGCACTAAAGGTCTCAAAAAGCTTGGAATGGCACAAAAGGAGTTTTCCATTTCTCTAATGATGATTCCTCTCATTGTTCTCTTTATTGACATGATGCTGCAAGGTGCCAAAGCTGACTATGGCGGTTGGCAGAGTGCTCATGCCACTTTCTATGGTGGGGGTGATGCCTCAGGCACAATGGGTGAGTTTTCAGCTTTTCATTTCCCTTTTCTTTGCCACATTGATGGTGCTTGCACTTGTAGAAGAGAGTGAATAGTTGACTTCATGGATAATTGAACCTTACATGCCTAGTGGCTATGATATCCTAATATTGGTTTGAGTATCTAGCACAATATAAGTATTATATGAAAATACGACATAAATCAAATTAAAAACGATGTAAAATATAATTAAAAATATTTGTAAAATATCTAATGCAATATGCAAGAGTATGACAACTATTTAAAGTATTTGTGCATTATAGTTAGTAGTTTTGAATTATACTTTTGTAAACCAAATAGTCTAATTTGTTGAATTAAGGACGTACTGTTTGACTAAAAATTATTACTGACAAGGGTATATTGTTATTTTCTTATTAAAAATATATATATATCATATAGTTTAAAGGATTGCATAGTCACCAAGGACGCCACAGATTAATGTTAAATTCATTGTATCTTAAAAACAATAACCAAATAAAGCCAACATAATTTATGAAAATATGTTTGGCAAAAACTATTGTTGAATTGAGTTTTGACTATGATTATCAAACTATGGTTTGTAAACTAAAACATGTTGCTTCTTTACCCTTCATTATCTTCGTTAAGAAAATATATTCAAAGTGTGTTTTATATATGCAGGAGGTGCATGTGGCTATGGCAATCTCTACAGCCAAGGTTATGGAACCAACACTGCAGCTCTAAGCACTGCTTTGTTCAACAATGGCCTAAGCTGTGGATCTTGCTATGAAATGAGATGTGATGATGACCCAAGATGGTGCAAGCCAGGCTCTATTATTATTACTGCTACAAACTTTTGTCCACCAAACCCAGCTTTGGCTAACAACAATGGTGGTTGGTGCAACCCTCCTCTTCAACACTTTGACATGGCTGAACCAGCCTTTTTGCAGATTGCACAATATAGGGCTGGAATTGTGCCTGTGGCCTTCAGAAGGTTAGTGTCTGAAGCCAAAAATTTGGCAATGCTCCCATTAATTCCCTTACAACTGTACTAACCATATAACCTACTTAGTGTGGCCATTTATAGCTCTACTTTTAGAAGAAAAAAGAAAGTCACAAATTACTTGTTATTTGAGAATATTAAGAAAGTGTTCAATTGTTTTCAACCTTGCCCTTATTTTACATTCTCTCAATTAGTAAATGAGGGGGAAAAAAATAGAATAAACTGCTCAAGTTATGTCATATTTACTTGATATTTGAGTCTATTTTATATTATTAACTTTTGTGCGAAAGTCTTAAAAGAGACTTATAAGAGGATAGAAAAATTCATGGGAACTCGTCTCGGAGCCTAAAGATATATATATATATATATGTGTGTGTATCTTAAGTTTTACAGATTAAAATTTGTATTTGATTTTTTTATAAAATTAAACTTTGAAGGTCAATATTACTCTATGCATAAAATGAACTATTCAGTATTAGCTATTTTCATAAAAATGATCTAACTCTAACCCTGGAAAAAGTATTTATAAAGTGTAGAGATTAATAAATGTTAATATCACTTCCACCCTCAATCCAGAGATCTCATGAGATCAAGCATTTACTTCACTGTGTACCACATGGCCTACTCATGGCCACAGGAAAATTTAGCTTAGCTTCTACCAAACCTATATATAGTTACTACTCTGATATATAATTGATGTGTTGATTTAAAATACTTGAAGTAGCATTTATTTACTCTATCCTTCTAAAACCTACTTTACTGTTCTTATTATGTCTAACAACTTCTGAACTGATCTTTACTCCTTTTCTTTTTTTCCTTTGGGGGGTCATGATAATAGAGTGCCATGTGTCAAGAAGGGAGGAATAAGGTTCACAATCAATGGCCACTCTTACTTCAACCTTGTTTTGGTCACAAATGTTGCTGGTGCTGGTGATGTCCATGCAGTGTCCATCAAAGGGTCCAGAACTGGTTGGCAACCCATGTCAAGGAACTGGGGGCAAAACTGGCAAAGCAACTCTTATCTCAATGGACAAAGTCTCTCATTTCAAGTCACCACTAGTGATGGTAGAACTGTGACAAGCTTTAATGTGGCACCAGCCAATTGGCAATTTGGTCAGACCTTCCAAGGGGTTCAATTTTAGAGACTTTGCAACATGTGGAGTATGTATAATGTGTGTATTTCAAAAACATCCATAACCAACCATTTTTTATATAACTTTTAAATATTATAAACTAAAATGAATGGTTGTGATTATTATTTTAAAGTACACATTAAATGTGCTCCAGTGAGCAAAAATTCTCTACAATGTGGGGGTAGTAGGCTAGTAATAAAAAGTTTGTATACTTATTTTTTTATGGAGACTCAAATTGAAGAGTGTCATAAATAGGTAATATTGATTCTTTTTAAGTTTGTAACTGTGATTCTGAAAGGCCAGTGTTTTATTTTATTGGTCTGCAAAGTAGCTGAGGTGTTTATATGGCACACCCGCTGGTCACTTCTCATCCCATACCAAATATATATGGAGAGTTTTATGTAATTTGTGTATTGTGGACTTGTGGTACTTTTCTTTAGTAGGCATTATTATGATTATTGAATTAGGAAGTAATTATAATTTCTCCTTTCGTTTTATTTACCTTGGATTCGAAAGAGCGTTTAGTGGAGCTAAGGAGTAGGGATTAGGAAATAGAAGAAAGATGGAAATGTAAAAATTGAACCACTCATTCAACACCAACAATTCCTTGACACAAGAATTAAGAGAGGTACCATTTGAGTTGTCTCTCATTGGAAACATTTACTTTCAATTTTGGTAACATAAGAGATATATTTTTAGCTAGTTTTATTGAAAAGAGAATTTTAAAATTTACATCCACAATCTCTATTATTAATACAGGGAATTGGAGTGAGTAATTATCTTTTAATGTCTTCTTTTTCTATTGGACGTTTTTATAAGTCCATATACATAAATATATAAATAAACCACCTATTGTCCCATTTATCCTCACTTCTCCATTTTTTTTTTATGTAAAAAGCCTTTTTTTTAGTGTAATAAAAGAAATATAAAAAATTAAAAAAATATTAATTTCTGTTAAATATAATATCAAATAATTTCATACTGATATTATATAAAAATTAATCTCTAAAAAATGTGGTTTGATTGGATCACTTGTTTGATTATTTGAAGTTATAATGTTATGATTTTTTTTATCCCGTACAATATTGTGATTTTAAATTGGAATTGAAGTAACATGTAATAACATTTAAGAGTTTTGAAATCGGAACGTTTTATATTAATAATAATAATAATAGGATTATAATAAATTAAAATTTAATAATTAGTTAGCCCTTTTATGGGTTATAAAAAAAATTAATCTTTCTATTACCGATTCAAACTCCTTCTACTGCAAAATAATTCTTTTATCTTTTTTCTCACATCCTCTATTTTTTTATTTTTAACACCAGTAAATAGACAACTCTCACGCTCATTAACATATATTTAGCTCAACTCGATATATGTTTACAATTTTTTGTTAACAAAAAAAAAATACGCATACTTTTTAGTCTGATGCTTTATTTATTTCGGTTTAATAATAAAAAAAACGACAGAAATGAACTACAGGAAAGCATATAACAGCATATGGGTACCGTATAATCCTTTTTATTTATTTATTCTTTTGTCGAGGTAATGTATAATCTTGATATTTACCTACATACAATATTTTCGGTCAACCCAACACTTACATTAAAAAGCATTCATTTGAAAGAAAAAAAGAGCCTAGCCCAATTAAAACCATCGTCCAAGAAAATGACAATAGAGACAGCCCAAGTATACCCACTGTGCTCAACACCCAACGGAATAAACTGGACCTCTGACCAAAAAGGGGTACTCACCTTTCCCGGATTAATACATGACCTTTCCTGGATAAGTGCTCTTATAGTCCCATTGTACTCATTTTAGTAAATTTTATCATTTCTGTTTTCTCTTAATTTTATCTATCTCTTCCTCTACTACTATGAATTTCAACAGTTGTGGTTCTTTCCACCCTAAATCTATTATCTGATTTAACCTCCAAATTTCTTTGCTCTTAATAGAACTTGAGACTGGAGGGCTTGTGAATCGGTAATCAGCATTCTATTTGTGAACCACTCGGACAGTCCCTCTATCGAACCCTTCAACTCCCACTCATACCCAAATGCCACCCCTCAGACCTTATCCTTGGTACCCGCCTAACCATTCTAAAATTTGATCCCTTAACTTATCTCTAAGTCTCTTCACTCTTAATAGAGCTCAAGACCGGAGGACTTGTGTATTGGTTAATCAATCTAACATTCTAACCCACGTGCTAAATAATCCCTCTTAATTAGGGCCATGATTGTGCCCCCATCAGAGTCATAACGGCTCTCAATCCCTTAATCCTCACCCCCTGTTATAACTCCCCTCTTTAATCCCCAACTACGTATACCCTGAAAAGAGGTGAGTCAATAGGTTGATCTCTAATCTAAACTCTAGCCTACCTTTACGTCAAGACAACAACAGAATAGTTTATTTTGTACAACATTATTTGCTGCAGTAAATTTAGAGTAATAGGGTTGCTATGAGCCTAAAATGCTGAATCTTCATTTCCTTTTATTTTAAAGGGTTACATAGGATAGAATATTGAGTAGGCCCTGGCAATGTCAACTGAGGTAAGTAAGTGCTTTTGCTTTTAATCTGAATGGTTATAGAATTATGCAGTGTTATGCGCATAGGTTGCAATAACTAAGATGATGTATTATTCCTGTTGCGTCACGTTAATTGTATATCCAAATTCATGTGGATCTATATTTTATGGATTATCCCAAAGTCAATTAAGAAAGTGATAGAGCAATTATATCCTTGTAAAGCAGTGGTCGAAAATACAGGAATCTTTGCAAATTAGAAAATACGACACGTCCGTAGGAATGGCCTTGTTTATGTTGCCAGTTCTTGATTCCTCCCACTACCGTCGTACAGTACTTTCCATTGTGCTTTTCCTCCGTAAAAATATTCCAAACGAAATCTATTCAGCAGGAGTCTAGATTTGTGGATCAATTCCATGTTCATTGGAAATACGAACCGTATCTAGATCTAATATTGAACTTTATAAAGTTATTGGCATTGATAATGATGACATTGGATTTTTTTTTTATTTTAAAATTACATTGGTTGTAAACCCGTAATGAAGTTTGACAATGGATCAATCCTAATAACTCAAACATTGAAATAGTAATTAGCATCAACCCTAAAAGAGACGGAAGCTTAAGGGCCTTAAGACTTTCAACGCAAGAAATTATAGACACGGATATAATTAAAAACTATCATTCTCCAATACTCTATCAAAATCAATTGACCCAAATCATTGACTCTGATACCACTTGTTAGGTAACAGATGTAATAAGAAATACAAAAACAAACTCTATTCACTAGAGACAACAATGCAAGAAGAAAATTAACTTAATAGAGACAAAAACACAATATTTAATATGGTTTGATCTCTCTAACCTATATCAACAACCCTGGATTCCAAAATCTTTCTATATATGTAACTTTTGCATAGCTAAAATTTACAAAAAGTTACATAATATGAATAGCTTCTAAAAATTTTGTGGATCTCTCTCACTCTTGGAGGATATCTAAATCGAATAATTAAATGTTATATTTATAAGTTACAAGTTTTTGAGACTTTTATTTATTTTATGTGAGATTTTAGGTTAAATCTCAACGAAAAATGGAATTTAAGTCATACAAATTCTTCCCCCTAATGTTTTGTATCTGATTCCCTTTTATGGAGCTTGATTTATAACAATGTCTCAAATGAATGTAGAATAAAACCTCATATCCTGCCAACATTTTAAACTAAGGCACTTGATATTAAAACACCAATATATAGAATAATAATGTGTACCTTTTAAACACATCTTTATACTGAAAAGATTCATTCAAAGAATTGCAAAGAATTTTGCATACATTCACTGGCACATATTAATAGATGGAGAGCAAAGGAAATATCTTTTATGAAGAGTTCAGGCCATACACATGATCTAATATCGACCATTCAACTAATTTCAGTAAATAAAATAATCCTTCAATAGAAACCAACAATATATTCCTAGCTCTATATAAAAAAAGGATTCTTACAATAAAGGCACATCAAGCATATAAAAAATTCCATAATATTACTATAATAAATTCAAGAATTCTAGGGCCTCAATTTCATGCTATTTGGTAAAATGGTATCACGAACCATGACATTATCCAATATATTCTATTAGAGCAAGCTAGCAAATTGAAAACTTTAACCGAAAAAAGAACAGAATGAATAACCATTTTGGTCGTAACATGTTTAATTTGATGTCAATGTAATTCTAACAATTTATGCTAATTTAGCCTTGATATTTTAATTTTGATATCAATTTAATTATTTTGTTGAATTTTTACTTTGTTCAAATAACTAAATTGATGTCAAAATAAAAAAAAAATATTAGGACTAAATTGATGTTAAAAATTTTGTTTGAATCAAGTTATATAAAATATTTCATTAAAACCATGGAAGAGAAAACCGGACCGGACCGGCCGGTCCGATCGGTTCAACCGGGAACCGGTCACCTGGCCGGTCCGGTTAACCCCTCAAAACCGGAGGAAGTCAAAACCGGTCAAAACCAGTCAGAACCGGGAAAATCGGCGAACTGGACCGGTTAAACCGGTCCAGAGACTTTGAAATTTTTTATTTTTTTTTTGTTTTGAAGTTTAAATATTGATATTTTGTGACAGTCATAAAACAAAAATGAAGAAAATGGAACAAAAAAATGGTGCTAACAAATATTATTGGATTATATATATATATATATATATTGGTTTCGAAACTTAAATATTGATATTTTGTGATAGTCACAGAGCAAAAATGAAGAAAATGGAACCAAAGAATGACACTAACAAAGATTGTTGGATTATAAACCTATGAATATTTTTTTTGTGTTGATTATGTTAATATTAATGATTTAATATATTTTTTATATTCTAATTAATCATATGTCTATATTTAAATATATATTTTATTGTATTCCGGTTCAACCCCGGTTGAACCTCTAAACCTTTGAACCAGTACCTTGACCGGTTCGATGTCCGGTCCGATTTTCTCTTCCTTGATTAAAACTATATTGATGTCAATTTAAAAATGTTAGTATAAAAAAAGTTGTTTCCTCATCTATTCTAAAAGAAAACATAAGGTAGCTAGAAAAAGGAAATCGGCTACCAGTGTCACTAAAATAAAATCACTACCATCAGAAAAATTATTGAGACAGTGGGGATATTACTTTTATTAGTTTTTTTTAAGATTTAATTTAAATATGTTGAGAATATAAAAGTTTTTTATATTATCGTTCAATTAAATTCTTACATATATGACTTTTGAAATAGTAGAAAGAGAGTCAACTATGTTTTGTTAATATGATAAAATGTGATTAGATGTGAGTAAATAATCCTACTTTAAAGGTGGGGGATTTCTCTTGTCACCTTATAAACTTCAATAATAATACTGATATGTTTTAATTATTTGTGATTAAAAATGTCCCACATGTCCCACTAATCCAATTAATTAAAATATATAAAAATCAAATATTCAAATCACAAGGCCTAGCACAAGTTATAACTAGCTAGACTCCTTAAGCATTTAATCAGGAGTTCAACCTTGGAGGTGTGTGGCAAAGGTCTCATGGCTAAAGGTTTACTCACTTAAGAGAGTTTCCACCTCGAAAAAATTAGTCAGTATTACAAGCAGTGGATATCCCGCGAAATTAAAAAAAAGTTTCAAAGATTCAATTACACAACCATTAAAAATAAAAAGATATGATATATCTCTCTATTTTGTTCCTCTTATTTTCTTTCATTTGTCAAAAATATAGTATGGGTATCAAATTAGAAAAATGTTAGAGATGAATACCATGAGAAATCAAAAAAATAAAATTACGAGTAAATTCCCAAATTGGTCTCCCAACAATTTTCTCATCGGATAATTTGGTTTCTGACAAAAAGAAATTACTTTGTTAGTTTTTGACAATGTCAAACATCAAACACTTGTTGGTTTCTAATGTTAACTTTGACGGAGCTACACAATAACACCCAAATTAGTTCATGACAATTACCTATCTATCCCAAGTGAGTCCTTCACCCCTAGCACCTCCACTTTCTTTTTCAATTCCTTACCTCCCCCATCTCATCATTCCAAACCTAGGTCCCCATATATATTAAGCAGGTGTTGTCATAAAGAATATGTGCTTAAAAGATCTCGCTTTGATTTGGCTGACGTCCTTCAGATATTTAACATATTGTTTACTCATGAAAAATGGTTCGTGCATCATCTGTGTTAGTTGGCAACCACTTAATATTATTCTTCCTGAGACAAACCTTGAGTTGGGTGTTCTAGCAAGCAGATAAGTGCACCCCAGGTTTGGTAATGGAAGAAAACAAATAAGAGTTGCTGAATATATTATGAGCCATTTGGACTAGGAATTATTGAAATGAACCTCTTTTTCTTCTGCAAACCGAGAAACAGTGAGTTATGGTGAACTGTAGTATTCTAAGCACCTTGAGTGCTCATAGTTACTGGCAAAGAGTCAGCTTGAAAGAGACGAAAGCAGCATTTGGACTATAGTTGAAACAATCCAGACAAATTAAGGGATTTATTGTGGACGTTGAGGTTGCTACTAACGCCTGTTAATCATAGTTGATTTATCCTAGGAGAATTATTAGTATATGCCTTCCCATGTTCTTGAGGTTATGGTCATCTTTTCTATTTCTTCCCCTAATGTTACATGAAGTTTAATTGAAGGAGACAGCTAGCCCCATTCCTAGATTCCTGCATGAAGCTCATGATTAACTATCTCATCACGACTACAAGGGTATCTTTGTGGTGGAATTTGACTATGAACAAATCACGCTATGAAGTTTAGACATGATTCAAATGTATGTGTGATTAAATGTGTGCCATTTTTCATGCTTAAACCACACCTTTGTGGTGGTTTGTGGTATGGAATGAAATCTGACGATAAAATTGTCAGGTCTAATTTAAATGTTTACGTTAAAATAAAAGATTTAATTACAACTGTTTAAAATAAAAAGATACGATGCCCTTCCATTCTTTCCTCTTATTTTTTCTTTTTCTTTGTCAAACACACACGGTATGGATACCAAATTAGAAAAATGTTATAAATAATAAAAGAGTCAAATTGGATAATCTTTTCACTCATTCAAATTTGTTTATTTTTCATAAACTAACAACATATTTAAGTCTTTTTTTTTAAGTAATTAATATTTTAGTTAAGTATTTTATTGACGTGATACCAGTGCAATCATATAAATTCAGATTTTGATATAAAATCAAAGGGGATAAAAAAAAAAAGTCAAGTGAGAGCAAAAATAGATTATATTTGCATATTTGACGCCTGGCAGGCATGGATGATCTTAACGTATTTTAACTGTTACTTAACAAACACAATGTGATAAATGGGAGCAAAAATAAAAGAAAGAACCCAAAAAAAAAAGGAGTAATATTGTCGTGCTATTTAAAAATGTGAGACACATTAATTAATAAGCACCAGTGGTCTAGTGGTAGAATAGTACCCTGCCACGGTACAGACCCGGGTTCGATTCCCGGCTGGTGCACAAACAGAGCTTTGACAATGATTATTTGCGGCTACATGTGATGGCTGGAGCTCATCATTTTTATTTTTATTTTTTCTCATTTTTCGCTCTTTGTTTTGCTGTTTCCTCACTTCTCAGTAACTCTTTGCCCTCAACTTCATCTTAAATTTGATTTATTGAAAACGTCAATCATAAGTAGTAACCAATCAAGCTTGGTCATCTTTTGCTAGTTAATTATATTGCACTTACCCCACATATTTGAGAGTGCTCACCATATACGCATATCATACCAGAGTTTTTTCCAAATACCCTACTAATAATTCAACACACTCCTGGTCATATACTCAGCCACAGTGTGTGTAGACTACTGGCTTGTTTTTCAAAGCCTAGTCAAAATATAAGTCTCAAAGGTTGTGCTGCAAGACATTTGAGGTTCGGCCATCATTTAGTGTAGGGGAAACTTTTGTCAAAGGATGTATTAGTGGCACCGCGCGAAAGAATCATTAATGTCCAGTAGAAATGTTTTGCTCGATGTCTCTATAAATTGAGCTATATTTTTGCAGCACTGTTAGGATCAAGTGAGAAACCAAAAATCATCTCACTTCAGTCTAGAGAAGATATACACTAGTGAGATAAATATTATGAGGTAGTTTGAGTGTATTTGTATATTTGGTTGAGTTGAATGTGTTCAACTTTTGTATCTTTATCATATTTTCATAGTAAATATTTGATTATCGTTTTTTCCTGTAAACGTAAGTTTTAAATCGAACCATATAAATTTCTTGTATCATTTATTTTACGTTTCCACATATTTATTTTTATGCTATTCCGTTTCTATCTTTTTGGACCCACTATTCTATAATAGTGTGCATAGACAAATCCCAAATATGTAATAAAAAATATTACTTTAATATCTAAAAATAGATATCCCATGAAGACATACTTCATTACAATAGGACCAATCATCCTATTAACTTATCACATCTAATAATAAAAAAATAAATGCTACTTACTTAAACACTTACTTCTAGACATTGAAATAATATTACTTGTACGCAATAGTCTACCTTGGATTTGAATTGGCCTGAATGTTGAAAAAGCGTACAAGAATTTACTATTGTTCCCTTTGTATTCTTAGAGACAACCAAATCAACTCACGTAAGGTTTTTGTCGGGGATGCATCGGATAAAATAAGGTGTACTATATATCAATGCATCAAAATTTTTTATTTTTCCCCCAAACTTTTAAATCGATCAACATAACTACACAAGAGTTAGATATTTTTGGTTTTCCAAGAGTATCACCGCCAATAGACGGTAGTAATTATGCGATAATATATTTATCTCAAAGGAAGAGTAGACTTTGTCTTGCATGCAGTAGCCTAAATTGAATAAGGCTGGAGAGAAAGGGGCACGGTTTATTTCAACCGTCACCAAGTATATATCTGAATATCTCACATGTCTCACAAACCAAAAGACAGTTTTAGTGAGATTAAGATTTGGATGAACATTCCAAAGATTTTTATCAGATATATATTTTGGTAAATATAAATTATCCATGATATAGACAACAATAGAATTATGGCAAAATAAATTACAGACACTAGGTATCGTAAGCCTGAAGCAACAACAATATCTTGGCGATAATAAAGAAAGCATATATCCAGTGACATAATTGAGTCAGCCTTGTTATCCTTGAGAAGTCATCAACCGAGAGTTTGGACTGTTGTTCTTGGTCTGCTATCCCCATCCTCAAGTATGTCACGCAATCACATGCTATGCAATGCTACCAGCTTCGGTCAAAGTGGGGTCCACCAGCCTCAGCTCCCTGTCAACAAAATGATGATAATAATAGATTTCATATTGATAAACTCTTTACTAAATGATGAAATATGAGACTTGTCACAATGTCCCCTTTGGGGACATCGCAACGAGAAAATGTTTTAATGTTCAAAGGTTTTCAATAATTTTTAATATGTCAATGGAATTGCCATCAATTTTTTTATGGTAAAAATTAAAAAATCCTTTTAATTAGGAAAATTTGGTCCTTTGAAGTTAAAATAGGGTTTGGGAGTCTAACTATGATTAAGAAATAATGGGAACTTAATTCTACTATACTCTCTTATACATCCATCATATGATGGATATCCAAAATTTGTTATGCAAATTAAACAATAACTTCAACAATTTTATCTTCCCTAAAAAAAAGAACTAAAGCCAAGAATATTTATGAAATTTAATTAAAAAAATCACAAAAAAGATAAAATCAAATTTAAGAATTGACAAAAAAAATCTACTTCTACATAGTTCTTCTAGAAAATAATTGTGAATTGGATTAATTTTAATTATCTACAGAAATATTTTTAAGGAAAAGAGAGCATGTCCAAATACATAGCATCCAAAGAAAAATGTTTTCCTGAGGAAAAGGACAGACAAACAATGAACATGCAAAACGACTTCAAGAAAAATAAATAAATAGAACTTAGTTACAATTAAAACTGGGAAAGAAGAAAAAAACACTAAAATATGTGCTAAGCTTTGAAAAAAACTCAAATGGCCGAGACGCAACAAACCAAAACAAAGCCAAGTTACAATTGAAACTAAAAACAACGATAACGAGAAGAAAAAGTAAAAGAAATTATAATTTAAAATCAAACGGTCAATACACGTAAAGGAAAATGAACAAAATAAAAAAGACCTGCATGTTCAGCTGTCAGAGGCGTCAAAAGACCAAACGACTTTGATTGGTTTCTCATATTTGTGTCACGCTCGTCTCCCCCTTTTTCCTCCCTGCACTGATCAACTTGCAATGGCTATTCATACACATTATTTTATCTTAATATAATTAATAATATAATTATTTAACCTTATACGTACTAATTGATACTAAAGAAATAAAATCAAACCAATTGATAAGATAAGTCAAATTAGAATCAACCAATAAATTCTGAATTAGTTTTAAAGAGGAAAAAAAAAGTTAAAACGATTTGACTTATTTTTTAATTTTTGTTATTTTTGGAACATTTGTACTAAAACAAATTATTAAATATGGGCTAAAAAGAAATTTTTAACTTTTTTGAATTCATAAAATAATATTTTTCTTTGCGACCTGACCAAAATTGGGTACTGACAAGACTTAAACAAAATGATGTGCAAACTCAATCCAAAATAGAAGTGTGTTAATAGAATATTCTGTTGTGAGTATAAATAACATTGTTCATTATAAAATGCATTAATTCTACTCTCCAATTAATGCACAATAATCTTTAGTCTTAATACATTAGAAAACTTTACTCAAAAAAGAAAAAAAAATTGCAAAGCTTGTTCTAGCCCTAATCCTCGTCTCTTCCCCCACTTACCTTGATACATACCTTCAATTTTAATATTAATATTATTGTTGTTGTTGTTGTTTTAAGCTTCAAGCTCTTTTCCCGGCTGTTTCCTCCTCGTAACACCTTTGCTAGATTTTGGTTATACCCACCATCTTATATGAACTAGAGTCATTAAAATAAATTAAACCAGATGAGCTGGCTTGAATAGCACGAAAAAATGTGCGGACTAGACCGAAGAAATAGAAGAAAAAATCAATATTAACCTAACTCAGTTGGGCCTAATTTGGCCTAGCTTGAAGGTCCAAACATTATTTTTTTGTTAAATAATAAATTTCATATATAAGGTATAAATACTTGAATTTAGACTTTTTAACTTTTTTTTTACTTAAAAAAATCTAAGCTAATAATAAATATTGACAAAAAAAAATATATGTATTTTTGTATTCACTTCACTATTACATCATATTAAGTCATTAAAATTTAGTTATCAAATAAAAATCAAGTTTCATTTATCATTCTCACAAATAAAGTAAAAATAATATTACTTACTAATAATTTATTTTTTAATCCATTATAATAAAATAAAATAAAAATTTATTTAATATTTTATGGACTATACAATTAAAAAAACAAACAATTCCGGAGTGCTGAACCATTGCCATAGAACTAATTAATAGTATCCATGGTAACAGTCCTTTACCGAAATTTAATAAACAAGAAAAATAAAGCAAGACACCGAAGGCTAAAACAGACAAAAACTGATGTTGTTTTAAGAAATCAGCAATGAGGTAGAACAAGTAGCACCAGTGGTCTAGTGGTAGAATAGTACCCTGCCACGGTACAGACCCGGGTTCGATTCCCGGCTGGTGCATTCGTAGAGCTGTGATGAGGATTTGCGCTCAGTGTGATGGACGGGTCTGTCACATGCGTCTGAATCAGAAGACGACAAGGAGCGCTTCTGAGCTCTTCCCTTTCATTTTTCTTGGTTTATTTGCGCTCCAATTTTTCATTATAAGAATTTCAAGGAAACCCTAAATTCAAGTGCTATTTCCTTGTTGTGCAGCACCAATTATTTTTGCCATACATAATAACTGTGTTTGGATACACCAAAATTAATTCTACAGTCCCCAAAATCGATTTAGTCTTCTTCTTCTTCTTTTTTAATGTTATTTGATTTTAAGATGAGTGAAAATTTATTATTTTATATTAAAATAACTTCTGAAAATATGTTCAAACATATTATTTAAAATCAATTATACAAATGTACAACCAAATCCATTAGTCGCCACTAGCAACCAAAACTAATGCGCAGCAATCCCAGCCACATGGAGGGTGCTTGTGTTGCTAAGTTTATTTAACCCTTCGAAGTATAGTTTTCGAAACCAAATAGATGATCAATTCGATTAAAACACTAAGTTAATGGGTCATTGATTCAACTGATGAGTCACTGATTAAACTGAATTTAATTAAATCAATATATAAAATAATAATTTAATATGATTTAATATGTAATATATAATTAATAACAAATAAATTAATAACCACGCACATGTCCTAGTGATAGTCATACTTGGCCAGCGCATTCATATGGAATTGACTCATCTGCTTAGTTATACGTTTTTTTTTTATCTTCAGTTATACGTTTATTTACTATTATGATTTGAGTTCCATTGGTAAGTTTTCTTTTCTTTTCTTTTTTCATAAATAATTCTCGATAACATACTTTTTTAAGTTTTTATTATTGAGTATAATAGAACGTCCTGAATTTCTATTGGAGCAAAACTCTTTTTCTTACTGTAAATTTCCTATAGCTAAAAACAATTCCATTATCCAATTTCACCATTACTTTGTTAATTGTGACTAAATTCGGTCAATATCAATTAGCCCATGCGCTCATTTTTTTTTTTCGTTCTATATATATATATATATACCTACCTCATGGTAAAGTACAAATATTGGTAATTTATTGTTTTGATTTTTAATCGCGTTTGTATTTTTTTTTTATAAACGTGCTTATATCTTAGGTAATAGCAGATCAATTATATTCTATATTGTTCTTCCATAATAAAGACTCGTGAGAATTTATAATTGCTGTACTCAAAGCACATACACGCATGGTAGTGTTAGTCAATTTCATATGAAAACAGTTTCCAATAGATTGCTTTTCGTAACAAAGGCGATCCCCCTTTATATTAATCAAAAAAATATTTTAAAAAAATACTTGTAAGACAGCACAATACCTCTTACATTGGTCTGAATAAAATTTCTTTTAAACACGGATAATAAGACAAGTGTGCCAATTGCTGAAGTCTCGATTATTGTATTTGCAGCAAAAAGAACTTTTTCATTGACCATTGATATTAAATATGCAATTAACAGATAAAAGTTACGTAATTGTATTAAGATAGTAGCGTTGAAGAACCTTTTTTGAAGTTGTCCCAGTTAACTACTTCATCATTGATTTATATTATTCCTTCTTGTTCCATCTTTTGACTTAGAAAACAACTGGCTGGCGTTCACCATCCTTATATTGTGAGTTCCTTTTATGTTAAAATACAAGCATATTATAAGTATTAAAAAAAAATATACAAGCATATACACTCGCATTTTGTTATTCTTTTTGTTAGTATGGATGGGTACGTGGAAAAAACAAAGAAGTATTCTACTAATAATAAAGAAACACTTTCTGCCACTTTCACTAGGAATCAAGTAACTCTAAAAATACTAGTATGTTTGTTACACAGGTTATTGTCGTACTTTGGAGAATTTTTACTTCATTTAACTATAAATATATTTATATTGGATTCCCTTATGTACCCTTGCTACTATTAGTACCATTTTTTATTTTCAATGGTTTTAATTTAATTATAAATTTTATACATCTTAATAACTCAAATTGGAGAGACACGTGACTAATTAATCTTATTCATAAATAACTAAAATGTGCTAATGTCTTTCAATTTTATAAAAATATCAGAGAAACCCCATAATTTTAAGAAACAAAATTCTATACAAAATTTTTCAATAAATATAAATTTAAAATTTTTATCGAATGACATGTTCCGCTTGATTTTAGTGTGTTGCTTGAAGTGCACAATGCTTTGCACAATTTACTACACACTCGAGTATGCACTTATGCTAACTAATTTTAGAGACATCAAAATGGGCTGGGCCCACCTAGTTGATCCGTCAAAATCACTATCTTTAGCAGATTAGGCTGAATTTTTGAACTCACAAAAAAGTTTCAACTAGCCTAACCATTTTCGCTTAACTCACAAGTTTATGCAGGTTGGGTTGGGGCTGGCCTGGCCCACAGGTCAAGCTTTTTTTTTCTCCTTAGAAATTAAAATTTATTAGTTATTAAATACTAGTCCTTATTATCCAAACTCGAAGAATATATAAAAAAGAAAGCTCATATATTGAACTATTGACAAATACCATTAGATAAGCCCAAAACAAAGTTTAAGAAGTTGCCTTTGACCAAAAAAAATATAAAAAAAACTTGTTTTCCGAAAATAAACCAAAAAAAGGAGAAATTGAGAAAAACACATTATTACTCACTAGTCGCTACAGCATCAGTATATACACTTGACAATATCTATAATTTTTAAAGTGTTGAATGGACTTGGAAAAATTAAGTATGAATTAATTAGAAAAAAATTTTGAAAATTTTTTCTTTTTAAAAAAATCAAACCATTAAAATATTTTTTTTTTAAGTAATTTTTAAAATTTTGGCAAGCTGACAACCTACCTTAAAATAGATTGAGTTGACTGTTTCAGCCTATTTTATTTTGACTAGCTAATCCGCTCCTTACAATTTTTAACGAGCTTTAGTTGGGATGGATCTAAATGGCACGGGTCACTCTATTTTAATATCTCAAACTAATTTGCTAGTAGTATTTGAACTAGGAAGCTTATACCTATCGTCTATATTGGGATTCAGTTGCAACCAACACCAAGTGGATATGACCCTTATGTCCCAAATCAAAAGTTCAAAACAGAGGGTGAAATAGCAACCCAGGATTTGGATAAACATCCAAATATCATCCATCATATAGATTTTTTATACTAAAATATAAGATTATCCATACAGGCAGTAGCAAGTCGCAATTTCCCCAAAGTCAACGTTGTTATCCTTGACATCGCCAAATCTTCTGACTCTTGAGAGACCCCATCTCATAGTACGTGACAATGCTGCCACCTCAGTTACAACGTGGTCCACGATCAGAAACAGCTGATAAAATATACATTAAAAATATAAAAAAAATTTATACATTCATCTAATCATGTAATAATATATTAATAAATAAAATTACTTTCAACTTCTAATATTTAAAAAATTAAATAAAAAAAATTTTATACCATCGATATATTAAAATTAAACTCATTTCATTATATTATATATGCATATTTGCGGGTTTGATATATAATCAAACATAAATTTTAGTTATTTTCTAGATGAATACTAAAAAGTAGGTATCCTTGATAAGGAAATCCTATTTCAACATTAGAAATTTCTAGAGGGCATAGTTGTTTCCACAACAATTATTTAATTCCTAAGGCCCGAATACAAGACTAGTAATTAAGCTAAAAGTGGCATCTATACCACTCTACTTGATCATGTGTTAAAAGCTTTTTAAATGCTTTTGATATAGTAATAAGCACCGATAATAATAGAGTAATATAACTAATGACATATGTATAAAATTCATTACAAATTAAATGTGATAACTATAAATCTGTAATTATGAATACCTAACTTTTTTAAGAAAGAAGTAACAATTTATATACTAACTCTGTTATTTAATTATATATTATTATATTATTAAAATAATTAAATCTTATATTTATTATCTAAAAGATTATACAAATAAAATAATTTGAGTAGATAATAATATAGAAACATTTTACACCATCTATGCACATCAAAGTGAAACTGTATTAATATAACTTGAATCATCCGAAAATATATGGTGAAACAATAATAAGAATAATAATAATCTGTATACATAAGCAAGTTAAACTTTTACTTTTCAATAATTTTTATATATACTTGATTGATAATAATCATCTATGTATAAAAACAAAGCTTGAGAGGCATTACAGAAAATCTTCACCTCTCCCACACCTCCTTCCCATAGCTATCTTCCAAAAGTTCTTTTCTTCCCCCCCCCCCCCCCACCAAAAAAAAAAAATCATCTCCTCAAGCTTATTCAGTTTCTTCAGCTTCTCTTTCTGCTTTTTAGCTCTCCAACTGAGTTAAGCCAAGTCCAGTTCTGTTCTAAACTCTCCACTGTTATTATCCACAAATGCTTACATCAAAACGTAGCCACAGATTCTTCAAGTTCCGTGCTCTATCACAATTCACAGAACACACAGCAGCATTGTTGCACCAGTTGTGCCTTGTGAATATCCAAAACTAGCCTTACCCAAGAAGCCACATGTGCCATATAAACCCTGCAAAATTATTAGCCTTGAAAAGGGGTATAGTGGTGACAGGAATTACGATGTCACTTTCCTAGGAAAATCATTGTACGTTTTATTCCTTTCCTTCTTTGTGTCTTGTCTTGTCAAATCTTGCAGCCTCCACTCTCTCTCTCTCTGTGTACTTTTTTTGGTTTCCAAAGATAACAAGAAAAAGATAAATAAGACAAAAAAGAAAAGTTTGAAATGGTTACTAAGGACTATGAACACTTGACATGCGGGGTTGTTGTGAAGATTGGTAGGATAATGCAAAGTATTGATTACTCAAGGCTTTTCTGGCTCTTCTTTGGGGTATTCTCACACGTATACCATGAGGACAAGCCTCGGATTTAGGATTCTATTATTATACCATAAAACAAACTGTTCTAGTTTTTATTATTATTATTTTCCTTTTATTTTGTTTCTGCAAAAAATTTGGAGTGCAAATTTATAGTGTTTTGAAGTTTAGGAAGGTGGTTGTTAGTATTTAGTTAAGAATCAAAGGCATGTATTCCAAGAAAGAAAGCATGGAGGAGCATCGTTACATAGAAACTGACCCAACTGGTCGATATGGCAGGGTAAGTTCTAAACTTCAAATCCCTTTCCTTTGTTTAAATTGTTGTTGCTTTTTCTTTTTTCATTTGAACTTGGATTATTTTGTCTGTTTTTTTTATTTGGTGCATTTGTTTTTTGAAAAACAGTTATCAGTTTTTATTTTATATTTTCATTTAGTTTCCTGATCGTCACGATCTTACAAATGAAATTGTGAAAATTACGGAATGCAGTTTTCAATATTTATTTCTAGTTTTTATTATTTTCTTTACAAACTCCTTAAAACAAAAAGACAAAAGTTGCTAGAAACTGTTGTGTGAAACTAAACGTCCTTTTAGTGTTATACAATGGTGGCATGTTGGCTTAGAAGGGGAAACAATTTGTAATTTTGTGGCTATCTTGGAATACTATGTCAGTAGATAAGATTTAGTGAAAAGCATAGGTGGTAGGAAGAAAGAACTGATTCCAAAATAACACAGGTGCGATAAAATGCAAAGTAAATGCAAAGTGATATAGACATCTTTTCGCTCTTGACTCATCTTTTATAAGCTTTTGGGCTTGTCTACTCAAATTTGGGGGTTATGGTTCATGTCTCAATGTTCCAAGCAAACTAATCTGAAGTTGAACTTTTGTAACTTTGGAGCAATCTGCTTGATACAGGATCGGTGTTGCAATCAAATTTGCATGTAAAGGCAACATTTATTGATTGCAATTTGCAAATCAAGTCAAAATGGCTTCATGCTTAGTAATCTGTTAGAATGCGGCCTTTAAGGGT
Source organism: Dalbergia cultrata (assembly GCA_031216105.1). Classification (NCBI taxonomy): domain Eukaryota; kingdom Viridiplantae; phylum Streptophyta; class Magnoliopsida; order Fabales; family Fabaceae; genus Dalbergia; species Dalbergia cultrata. The sequence continues at coordinate 6,181,321 of CM062347.1, forward strand.
CAGATAACCTTTTATGCTGTTTGTGTGTGTGGTGCGAGGCTACTAAGAAATGTCATGGATCAGAGCTTGCTTACCTGTTTTCATCATATTTGTGGGGTATTTAGGAAACTATTTTTTGTATGTCTTCAGTATTCCAAGGATTGTGTTTGAATGGTGCCAATGAAGAGCAGGCTTCTCTTGATAAATTGGATTTTCCCAGCAGATATTCACTGCTTAAGTTACCTTTTTTTTTTTTGGGTTTGCTTGCATCAATCTTTTTCTAGAAGCAAACAAATTAATGAATTAAAACTTAGATGGGTTGTCAAGGTTTTGTGTTAATAATTTTTGTCCCTTATATCTCTTCTAGGAGATTTTTAGGGTGTGCTATATATATCTTCTAGTTCTAGGATATATTGCTGTATTGGTTTGAAAGTTTTTGTTGATCACACACTTCTCTCACTACGGATTAACATCATATAAATTGACCAGAATTGTGAAGAACTGCACAAGATGCTCTGATTTTAATGTAAACTAAATATTTGCAAGATTTGAAAACAGCTCTGCAATGCCTAAGATGCTCTGAAACTATTTGATGTTGGCTACGCCAATTATATTGACAATAATTCCTTTTTTCACCCTAGCCTGGTTTGTGCCTAATTTAATGTAAACTTTCTAGTTTCATTTAAGAACTTCCAAGGGTCTAATTGACAAGCATCTCTGTTAATTACTTCATTTGAGTCCATGGGAAATTCACACAGTTGATTTAATGTGACAAAAATTCTGTATTCTATGTGATTAGGCTGGAGAAATTCTTGGAAAAGGAGCAATGAAGACGGTGTACAAAGCAATTGATGCAATCCTTGGAATAGAGGTAGCATGGAACCAGGTCAGACTCAATGAGGCACTTAGCACACCAGATGACTTGGAGAGGCTCTACTTAGAGGTTCATCTCCTCAGTACCCTCAAGCACGAATCAATAATGCAGTTCTATACCTCTTGGATTGATGTTGAGAACAAGACCTTCAACTTCATTACAGAAATGTTCACTTCAGGGACACTGAGAGAGTAAGTTCCTTCCTGACTATAATTTAGGCAATATTTAAGTACTATTTTTGTATAAATCCTGAATTTCAGTAGTCCTGTTTTCTGATTCATTGTGTGATGTGCGTACGTGGAATATTATACATTCAACTCTATAATATAGGAATACGGAATTTCATGGCATGCACATATAGCAATGCTAGATTACTTTATTTATCTTCAGGAAAATTTCAAAATGAATTTGTTGCTCTTATCTATGCTTTCTTTCACTAGGGAGCATTCCATCTCAAATTAGGACAGATAGTCATCATGTGGACTTTGTTTGATGCAACTGATGCTATCAGAACTATTAACCATTTGTACCTAATGGACACTTAGCTGGGGTCAAATAAGAAATAAAAGCATATTCATGACCTTCTAAGATCAGTTGACTATGGTGGCAGCCCTAAAGTATGAAATGGATATTGCGCCTTTTGGCTTGTTGTATTCTTAATGAAATAATTGATATGTTTCTGGCATCTGCAGATACAGGAAGAAATATAAGGAAGTTGGCATACAAGCAATAAAGAGTTGGGCTCGCCAAATCTTACAGGGTCTTGTGTCTCTGCATGAACATGATCCTCCAGTAATCCATAGGGACCTCAAATGTGATAACATATTTGTCAATGGCCATCTTGGACAAGTGAAAATTGGGGACCTGGGTCTAGCAGCAGTTCTCCGTGGCTCCCAACCGGCCCACAGTGTTATAGGTACTTTTTATTTTGGGGAAACTACAATTTTATCTCTGAAAAACTTGAGTTATATAGATTTTGTCATGAAATAATTTCTCCTAAAAGCTTAAGTTGTTAGGTAAAGATACATGAATGATTTTTTTATCTAACACACCTTCTCATGCAAATGCCTCATTTTGGGCTTGAGAGTGAATATATTTTTTTTTTTAATAAAGGGGAATAACAACAATCGAACAGCTGGCCATGTGTTCTTGAAAGCTCTGATACCATGTTATGAAACCATCTTCCCCAAAGTTTAAGTTGATAGGTAGATGCACATGAATGGGTTTTATATCCAACATATTTGTCCCTAAAATAGAAAACACATGCACTTTGTTATATTTTTTCTATTTTTAGGATTAATTTGTAAGTTTTTAGGGACGAAATTGTAGTTTTTCCCTCATTTTTTCTGCCTGTGAGTATTGAAAGTGTGACCTAATCTAATTATTGTGCATTATTGAAATTTCTCCTCTGTTCTAGGCACGCCGGAGTTCATGGCACCAGAATTGTATGAAGAAGAATATAATGAACTTGTTGATGTGTACTCATTTGGCATGTGTGTTTTGGAAATGCTTACATCTGACTATCCATATAGTGAATGTGCTAATCCTGCACAGATATATAAGAAAGTGACATCGGTAAATTCAGATCCTGATTTGAAGTTTAAATGTATCGTTAAAACTGGGATTATATATATATATGTATGCAACTTGTTGTGTTCAGGGGAAGTTGCCAGCAGCATTTTTCGGGCTCAAAAACACTGAAGCGCAGAAATTTATTGGCAAATGCCTAGCAGCTGCAGCAAAGCGACCATCAGCAAAAGAGTTGTTGCATGATCCATTCCTTGTGTCTGATGATGCATCATCAATGACAAAGATTGGAATTCAGAAGCCATTTTTAAATTACAATGAGATGGAGAAACTTCAATTCAGTGGCAGTTTACCTAGGACTGAGATGTCAATAACTGGGAAGCTGAACTCTGAAGATGATACAATCTTTCTCAAAGTGCAAATTTCTGATCAGGATGGTAACTAATATTTTCTTGATGCTCAATGTCCTATTTTCCTTAAAGCCATTTAAATGCATGCCTCTTGCAATTTGACCACAGCTATATTAACTTCAGTAAATGAACTTCTGTTTTTAATTGGCTAGAAGTTTGTAGATTGAAGCAACAATCTAAACTTTCTCTTCTGCCTTTTCCTGCAGGTTGTAGTAGGAATATATACTTTCCCTTTGACATTTTGAATGACACCCCCATTGATGTTGCAATGGAGATGGTGAAGGAATTGGAGATCACAGATTGGGAACCGTCTGAAATTGCAAATATGATTGAAGGAGAGATATCTGAGTTGATGCCAAATAGGAGGAAACGTAACACTTCAGACACCTGCCATACATTTAGTTATCAAGATGATGATGATGAAGGGCCTCATCATCATTTCCGATGCAGCTCTTCTTGTTCATCATCCCAAGAATCAATATCAGGTTCAGTGAACAAGGCTGATGAACTATCAAATGGATATTACTGGGTCCATGGTATGTCTTCTCTCTCCATTTATCCCCACCACAGTTGCTATTGTGTATGTCCTATTTCGCCAGTGTACTTTATAACAGCTAGTTAGCACCAGGGTTTTCTGTTTAATTCACTTGCTGAGTTTGTGAGGCATTTCCCAAGATTATTACCAAGGATTAATTATCTGCTAGAGGACATAGTAGCTAGTACTTGTTAATTTTGTTTACTTTTGGAAGGAACAAACCGAAGACTGTTTTGAGTACCATTATTTGTACACATCTATGATATATTTATAAGTGGGGATTTCAATTATATAAGTTGTGAATCCGACAGTAGAAAATATGGGCAAATGTGTTAATAATTGTGGATTTTAGTTATATCAGTCAATAATTGGTGAATCTAGTCAAAAGATTTCTCATACATCATCAATTATCTTAACGCATTCACCAGAAACATAGATGAAATCTCCAATTATTTGTACGTTGATCCCAGATGTCTAAAAAGGTGACTAAAACTTATATACAAATAACAATTCCTTTCATTATAATGTTTTTCTCATAGTTTTTCAGGGAATCCGTGATGAAAATCTGCTAGAGTTTACCACAATTATCTAGTGGAAAAGGAAAAATGCTGGTTTAGCTAATTTTAGTCTCTAACCTACTAAGCTACTATTGCAGACGATATGCATGATGATGCCAGTTCGCGATGCTCTTCACAAGGGACATATTCCAACTTGAACTTTTGTTCTGTGGATGACCACGAGTGCAATGTGGCTTCTACAAGAAAAGATAGACATCACATCACGAAGAGTCACAAGTGTACAAGGTTTTCCCCTGGGGAAGACCCAATCACTTTCAACCGGTTCAAAGTTTTAGCAGGACTACAAGCACCTTCTACAAGTAAAACCAAGAGAATGATAGAGGATCGCAGACTAACAAGGAATAAGTCACTGATTGATATGAGGAGCCAATTACTACACCGGCAACTCATCGAGGAGGTAAACAAAAGGCGGTTATTCAAGACAGTTGGAGATGTGGAAAGTATTGGATTTCAACCACCTTGTGAGATTTCAAGAAGAAAGTCACAGCTATATGGTGCTTTAGATTTAACTCCTCAAGGAGTGGCAAGGAAGAAAACTTAAGAGCTAAAAGAAACCAGAGATGGCTGTCTCTTGTTCATTGAAATCGAAGAGAAAAATATGCATGACCCTGTGTAATGTGCTAGAGAAAATGATCAAGTTAATGTGCTATGGGTTATCATAGTTTCAAGAAATGATTTGCAAGTTTTGAAGGGAAGTTCTTATTCAAGGGTGGCCAATGTGTAATTCAAATAATTGTATCATTACTTTGGTATGGTTCTTGGTTCAAATGAGTGTAAATTCATGTACATGAATGTGTTGGACAAAAATAAACGCTTTTTGGGGATGAAGCATGTCTTCTAATGCAAGCTGGACTAGACCACTATTTCTAATTTCTGTAAGATAGGATAAAAGGTGCAACAGGGCTACAAGTATTAAGATCCTTGATGATTATGGTTTCTTTTACTACCATGCACCAATTGGCATGCTTTTGAATATGATTAGGTGTGCTGTTTATTGTCAGCAATGAAGTGTTATGTAGCTAAAGTTTCCAAAGTCAACACCACAAAGTATGTGGGGAATTCAATTGTGTGAAATGTCATGGGGACATGCATTTTCTGCGTAGTAATCCATTATTGATGCATTGGATGTGATAGTTGCTAAATCTGGCTAAGCATCCAAGCAAGAACTCAGGGTGCACACGTGCCTAGTTTTCCTTGGTAGAGTTAGAGCTATTACTTGGAAAACCCATCAATATTTTCCCAAGGTTGACCATTTTGATTTATTCAAAGGATTTACTCTTGGTAAAATGAAACTTATAGACATGGACCCCATTTATTATTACTAATAAATCCTTATCATGAAAGATGTGAAGGAATATCACCATTGACTGATTTGTTAGATGCAGCATGCCGTTATTTTCTAGGCTATAATTGTAGATGTGCTAATGATCCCTTGACCCTTGATCATGAAGCTTAGTAGTATTGAATCTTGGTAGAATGATACTGTTTTAAAGTCAGTTCTTACATGCGGAACAAAGCTTTATTGTAGACAAATTTTTTTAAGGTTGAGGGTGGCATCAAATTTTCCTATGCAGCTAGCAATAAACTTGTCCCACAAGACTATAAATTGTGGTGGATTAAAACTTATCAAGAATCTGCTCTTTCTGTATCCACTAGATTTTTTGAAAGAAACATGACCTGAAACCTTTCTGTATGTAAAGAGACTGATCAACTTTTACCAAGAAAAAATAAATTAAAGAGACTGATGAACTGTGCAATTATGGACAGGTTTTTCCCAGAACATAATGGCTTGTTGGCTAAAGGGACTGATTTCCTAAAGTCTGAGGTGGTCCTCACTTCCCCTTTGATGATTTCATACCAACCTCTTTGTGATCATCTTGTGGTCCACATGATGTGCTGAACTTTTGTTCCTTTTCCTTTTACTTGATCATTTGCCATTTTCATCAACATTTTTTGTAACTCAAGCAACATCTCCATGTTTTAAGTGTTCTACTGTTACTCTTCATTGGCACTGATTTTGATGACAATGCTTGTCAGAGTGTACATACAATGAATTTGAACAGCATTTTTAGGACATCCAAAATAGGGTATTAATTTCAACTATTTTGTTTTTGTACAGCTTCTGTAAGTAATGTTGTCAGATTTTGAGTATGAAATTTTATTGGTAACAATTCTTTTTCTAACTGATCCATAAATGTCTGCAATTAGTCCCATGGACTACGATGTGGCTGTTATTGGCTGAATATTATTGTCCATCAGACTGTAATGAATGAACTGTGGTTTCATCAAGTTCATCAAATTGCAGGGTTATCCTTATTTTACTGCTCCCAACTTCAAATACTGTCTTCATTTTCAGCTTTTTGGCTTCATGCCCAAAATTTTTTCATAGCATTCCAACTAGTATATTCAAATTTGGTTCTCAAATCAAGAAGAGAGAACAGATGTAAAGGGAAAGGGGAAAAGGGGTTGCAATTCATTTGAAAAAATAGAAAATCGATTGAGTTTGCCTAAGCTAGTAAAAAAAATTAATGTTACTCTTCTGCTAGCTGCCTATATTTGCCAGTATTCATGGTAAACACTTGTCTTCACTGTTGAGGGAAATATCTTTACTAAAAGGTTTTATACAAAAGATTTATGCCACTACCAATCTCAATAATTGACATAGTTTTTTGAGAAGGCCTTGGGGGCAGTTTTTTGAGAAGGCCTAGAGGACTACCATATATTCGAAGTTTCACAACTTTGAGGATCATTAATGAGTTGCTAAAAAAGAGAGCTATATTATAAGGACTTTTCATTCATGTTGTTTTCTGTTGACCTAAAATACAAACATCATTTCAAGGTAGTCTAGTCCCTCACTGTGCCCAATAATCTGGTTGACAATGTGGCTGATGTTTTTCTCTGGGAAATGCCTCCTGCCCTATTTCATGGCTATCTGCATGATTCCCTGCTTCCTTAATTGATTGTTGCAACTAAAAATATCATATTTGAACATGAGAGGGAATGGCAGGCTGCTAGTGCAAACATGGTTTACTTGCTTTGAACTATTAGCAAACCCTTGAACTTTATTTGTGCTGCATTCTTCTGTCCAAGTTTAATGTTACTTTAGGCAACTCAATCTTGTGAGGTTATAGATAAATCTAATCGTTTGGTTGAATGACAATATGACAAATATTTGCAAAATTGAGTCATAAATTTCCCCTTTAATGAGAAACACTTTAACAATTTTTAGTAAAACTAATAATTAAAGTATATGTTTCTTTGATGAGATTAATTTTAATACACCATCAATATAAAAAGTTTTACACTATTATCTAATTATATATTACTGTATGTGAGACTATAACAACAATGACAACTAAGCTTTATCTCACTAAATGGAGTCGGCTATATAGATCAAACAATGCCATAGTGCTATATCATATATTACTATATATGGATGAAAGAATTTCTATAATTTATATTGCAGAACTAAAGTTTGGCACAATTGGACTAGCTTTGCAGATACCACGCGCCACAGCTACAGAGAGAACAATTTTCTTGTTTTGCCTTGTTTGTTTTAATGGAATCTGGTGTGCTTAGTTTAAACACTTCACCATCGAACACTGAATTGAACCAGTTGGTTTTGCATAAGTATTACCTTCTAATATAGACACAGTTAAATATTCAAAGTAGGACATTTAATTAATATTTGACAAAATACAAGAACCCAAACAATTGAACAGAAACAACCATAATAAGGAAGTGGCAGTGCCATTGTGCAAGTTTGTTTGTCAGTAGTTTGTTACCAATCAGGCCAAGCTACAGAATGGATCATAAACTGGAGACTGTTATCTATTCAATAGCCTGGTTCTGAAGCAGGTGAGCACAAAAATTATTCTTAATAGTTAATACCATATTCAATGTTTCTACTTCATTTCTTTTTTGGGTTGTCGTAGACTGAGAGCATAATAAGAGAGGTGGTAATTATAAGACTACACATGTACATTGGATAATCTAAGATCATTTACAGTCTAAGCTGAGCCATGTCATACCAAATTTGCTCAAATGCTTTCACAATGAGATCATGGTATTCACTTGAATTCAGTGAAAGGTAGCAGGCAAGTAGGTTCTCCAAATCTTTTGATGCGCGGATGTTGTTCTCCTTGATCATCTCCACCATTGACTCCCTGAAGTCTTTTTGCGGATCAACTGAGGACTTAACAACAGGAAATCCCTCTGGAAAACCTGCACTTTTTGAGGCTTTGCATGCACTGGATGACCCACTCCTTCTTGCATAGGCTTGAACTTTCCTGCTTGCAAGTTTTGGAGAATTGACTCTAAGTTTTATCCCTGTAGAATTAGCAGAGGCCTTTCGAGCTATAGGACTGGTTTTTTGCTCTCTCTGTGTCATACTTCTTTCCTCCTTGCAAATTTTGACAGGTAGAGAGTGGTGATCTTGTAGCTCATCCAACTTAGTTGAATTTCTCAACTCAAGGGCCTCAATGAGCTTATCATCAAACTTGACTGGCTTTGTCAATATTGGAGCAAGGCCTAACTGTGAAATTGTGTCAAACCCATCTAGTTTTTCAGTTTTTCCAGTGAAGGATTCATTATTCATGTCAATGATGATGTCATTAGTTGAAGAGCTAACTCTACAGCTGCACTCAGAAGCTAGCCCATTAAGCATGTCAGGAACAACAAACTTATTATCACACTCAGACTCAGATGAAACATACTCATTGTGGCTTGACTCAGAAGAACTCTCTATGGATGAGACATAAGATTCTGGAGACCGAACATGATTTGGCTTAGTCCAATTATTTGTGGAATGACAGCTCCAACTTTCTAACACAGGAGATGAGACAACTGTGGGAGAAGGCTTATAAATGGTTTTTCTCCTAGCCCTTCTCTTGGATGACCTTCTTGGTGAATCACTGAAAAGAATGTCTGTGTGTTTGGTGTAAATAGGAGAGTAGTAGTACTTACCAGGTTTGTTTGGTTCAATGGAGAAATAATGAGAGTGTCTTTGCTGAGACCTTTGAGATGTTGTTGGTGAGGTTACTTTGTTCTTCATAACATGAGAACCATTTCTCTTCCTTGATCTGCTCATATCTCTAAGCTTGTAAAACCAAGCATTTGGTATCATATCTGATAACTTGAACTTCTTGTTACCCATCAAGGATATGCCTCAAGCCTTGCTGGGTCAGTGTTTTTGTATGTCTTCAGTGTGATACCTCAGAATTGTTCAATTTCATTAGTTGCTGAAATGGAAGATGTAGGAAGCTAGAAAACATGGTTTATTATATGAAAGAAAAGTAAAGTTGGTGGTCCACTACAAAACAAAAGTTCCAGAATGAAAACATGGGGACCAAGTATGTCCACCAATTGACTTTCTCTCATCATTGCTTCCAGCATACATGCACAAACTCCTCTGATTGTGTATATTAAGACAAGTATTAGTATTTTATGCCAAGAAACTTCCCACTAACACGTAGTCATCTTTATGCAAAAGGAGATGCCTAAAAAGTATTTAGAAGCTTACAACCTTAGAAGAGTTTTTTTCTTTTACCTAAAGAAGTAACTTAATGCATAAGACTCCCATCTAGGAGTCCTGGAAAGGTAGATGCATAAAGCCTTACAGCGTTACTCTCCACAAGCAAAGAGGTTGTGTGAAAGCAGTAATTTTATCGTTGCGTCAATCACCCTCCATGATCCAAGAAGCCATTAGAACTAGCCAATAATTTGGCATCTGAAACTAATAGTTCCCAAGTATTTAACCCTAAACCCATAAATTATTTGATTTTGAAATTCAGGATCCTACATGTTCAGGTATCTAAGATGATCAAACTTATGGTGCAGCTACCAATTTTGCTGCACAAGCATAAATGCCAGTGTAGCAATTCAGGTCATTGGGTTCAATTAATTATGACAGAATTAAAAAGGTCTATATTAACATAATCTAACTTTAAAGCCTGTAATCTACATGTTGCATTGGTGCAACAGTCACACCATAGATTTTACCATCTAATCCAAATAGTATGGTTAATATAATAATGTTAAAAAGGTTGCATGCATGCTAAAAGCATATATTGAAGTCATGTCTCTTCAAGGCTCCTTGAAGACATTACTATGCAATCGATTACCTTCAATCACTGCTTATGCATTCTTTTTTGGGTTTGCAATGTTTTATTACCAACACTTGCTGGTAGTTGAAGGATAGTATTGTAACTCATAATCTGGTTCTCCACGCTTTGTTTGGAGTATACACATATATTTAGCCTTAAACAAGTAATCATTATTCATTAATACAGCAAACAAGGAAGACCCATTTACAAATGCTGATTTCATTTATTCCATAATTCCTGGCTTTAGGAATGATGGCATCCTTTACCTTTATATCCATAACCCCCCACATGCTTGGTGCTGTCACAAACACATATCAAAGAATTGAATTCGTCTTATTATTTTTTAAATTATCTTTTATCACTTTATTTTTAATTATTTATTTTCTTGGTCGGGATTTTTTTATTTTGTAATAATGAGTGTCATGCCCAACTGCTATTAGACCACACCTATGAAGTATGGGTAGTCCATTTTAACATAAGTACCCAAACCAAGTATTTTCTGAGTACCCATAGATGTTGGATATGCTTGAATACATACTTGATTATTCCATTTTGCCAAAAAGAAAAATTTGATAAAGCAAGGTATGACTGGTTATGCTCAAGGTACAAGTACCCAAGTCTAGATATGTCAATTTAATAAATTTTAATTTTTTTTATATTTTTTTCTTTCTTTCCTTCCTCTTTACCATTTCATTGAGCCCTAATCTTTTCCTTATCCAATTTTTTTTTTAACAAAAGTTTAAAATGTAATATTGAATAATCTTGATTAGTTTTATATTAAAATTTTAGTTTTTATTGCATAAAATTTATAAAATTTTAATTTTTTTAACATATATAGACATACACTTGCTTCACTTTTTTTCAAAATTTTTGTACCCCATATGGGTAGCCGTACCAAGTATGGGTCCCATACCTGTATCCTTGCAATATAGGACCATGCTTAAGCCTAAAACCTGGTGGATTTACAATTTTTTTACAATAGCCATTAGTTTTCAACCCAAAAAAAGAATAATAGCCCATAGTTTCAAACCCATTTATTTTTGAGAAATAGACAAAGGCTAATACATCACAATGTAGCCCAGTTGATGTAGCGATATGTAATTCCCTCTCAAAAATCTTCAAAAAAATTGGGGGTTTTCCTTAGCCCTCATGGGATACCGACACATACCCTTACCTAAACCTCTTTTTAACCAAATCATAAAAAGAAAAGGCAATCACCACTGATAGAAAAGGAAAGGATCTCTTGAGGAGTACCATCAGTCCAATACTTAGTAAAAGAGTATTCTGCATTTCAAGTTACCATTACCACCAACTGTCACTAATGTTCCAAAATAAATAGTAATATTATTCCAACACTTAAAAGTAGGTATCTAACTAAGACACTCATTATATTATCATTAAATGTAATAGATGAGCGGACATAGTGAGAACTACCATTACCTCCAGAGATGATAGATCCAGACACCCACTTTTATGTGTTACAATAATATTTTTCTAAATAAAACAATCATGAATAGTACGTTACATTTTTGTGCACCCCATGTTCTTGCTTTGGAAGCTTAGCCAGATTTAGCAAATAAGATACCAAACGGACCTAAGTATTGATTGACAATTATATTGATCCAAATGAATTCCTCCTTTGTTTGATTTGTAGGCCTTGAATAGAAATGTCGTTCCTTTTTGTCTGTTTATCTTTTTTGTCATGAGTCATAACCAAGATTCACGTCAAGGATGAATCTATCAGCCTTCTTCAGATGTACTTTTAGTAATATCAAAGGAAATCAGCAAGCATGAGATAACTGAAAATTTGAAGCTTTTTATGGTTTTTATTCCTTTAATTTTCATTCTCAAATCATTGTATTCTGCTGGTCCTTTCAAGTTAAAATTTTAAAGAAATTATAGCATTTCAAGCTTAAAGATAAATATGATCTATTACAGCATAGTGCCACATTGAAGTAAAAGTACATCATAGTGATTAGTAAATAAACATCAGCAACTGCTTAACTGTGCATTTAAGTCATCTACATTAATTTGTTATACAGCAAAGCTGAAAACTAAGACAAATCAACACAAGAGATTAAGGGTAAGTTACAACATGAGCAAAGTGGAATGTGATTTGTGATTGATAGGAATGAATTGCATTAAAGTGAACTCGTGAACATTTATTTCAAGTTCAATGCCTAGAGGTTTTGACCCGATTCTAACAACACAAGAGAACGAAAAACTACCACTGACAGAGATGGCATTTTTAATGAAAACATATGATATATGCACAGTTCATAAACAAATTTGAAAAGTTAGAAGAGAATACAGTTCAGTAAAGAAAGAAAGATAGAAACTAAAGGCGGTCAATACTAGTAGATATATCAAGACTCTAATCATGAGGAAGCAGAAAAGATGACAAGTACTTAAGTGGTGGATTCAGGTTCTAACCTATGATGCCCAGATACATATCATAGTGGGTACTTTATCAATACTTCCAGAAACTCTTAGTTATATTTTACATGATTTTTAGTCTTATTTATACCAAATATTCATACCAGTATCTGTGCAACATAGGTTCTAACTTCTAACATAACCTAGCAGTCATACTTATCTTGACTAGCTAAGCTACCACTAAAAGAACTCTTGTACAGCAGTTAAGATAGTTTCCTTAAGCCAAATTACCAGTTAGAAAGACCACTAAGCTTTAAGAGTGTTTTGCGATATATACTCGCGACTTCACCAATGTTTGTCCAATTTTAAAGCCAGGCATGATCATGAACTGAACTTTGTAGGTGGCTCGTTCCTCGTCCGATAGAACCGCAATCTCTCTTTCCTCATCAACAGATTCCATATACAAACTTGAGAACATGCTTTCACTTTCCACAGAGAACATTGTTGCATGTGGATCTATTGATACTGCAGAACCTAGTAAAGCCCAAACCCATTTTGCCATTTTGGCAAACAATTGATAGAATTCTGTTCTTGGGTGCTTGCCACTTGATATGAGAATGTGGTGATCCAAATTACCAAAGAAAGACTCTTCCATTGCGGGATGAACAACAAGAAGATACTTATTCCTGCAAAATTTGGAAAAATCTGAGTCTGGAATCTCCATCAGTGCATCCATTGGGTCATCAAACTTCACAACATCACCCACATCATAAGATGTTAAGGAGACCCCATGAAACATTCTGCGGGCGATGTAGGCCTCAAAAGCATACTTCTTGTCAGACCTTTTGGAATAAACAGCTTCATTTTCAATCCATCTTGCTGCAGCATCTAAGTCCCAACCTGAAGCTTTCATCAAGCTAATCAATGGTTTCGCAAAATCATGAATGGACTTTGAAGCAGCATCGAAGACTTCCTTGACCTTAGTAACACTCAAAACAGTTGCCTCCCTCTTCTTACTTATCCTCTTGATCCTCTCTGTCAAGTTTTTATTCACCATCTCCAAATCCTGCAACTCTTGTTGCAACCGGAGAATCTTAGAGTCTTTAGCACTATTTCGAGACTTCAGCTTCCCCAACATTGCTTCTTTGGCCTTAATTTCAGATTGCAAGAGATCATAGCGCGCGGCATTCAACATGGCTATCCTGCATTGCTTCTCCTTATATTCAATCTTGAACTTGCACAGCTTCTCAAGCTCAGCACCTACTCTTTCACTAGCAGCAATAACCTTCTGAGGGTCATAAGGGATATGAGCATGCTGAAGCTCAAGGTACGCCAATTTGAGGGCCGAAGCAGAATCAAAGATCTTCATGATCTCCAAACCAGCACATGAACCCTCTCCTCTAGGCACTTCAATGGGATGTGGATGGATTTTAAGGCCATGGCATCTGGCCTCATCACATGCAACACTGCTGTTTCCACTCAGAGGGGCATCACTGCAAAAGGGTTTGTGCAACTGATGGAGATTTGGCGCTTCAGAGTAGAAAACCCCAATGGATTTTAATGTACACACTTTGGTCAACTTGCAAACAATTTTTTCAGATATATTTGAGTTGGTTATCAAGGGCTTGGCGTTTGAACATTCCATCTCTAATAAGAAAGATATCAAACCTTCTACTCATCAATATCCACTTCACAACAGTACTGTTCCTTACAAGCAACCAAAGCCATCCACAAACAAAATCTTCAAAAAGGAAGCAGACTCAGAGTACATTTGATTACAGAAATAATATAAAATAAATAATAAAAAAAAAGTAGCAAACGCAAGATTTTTTTCTTTAAGGGTCCAACTAGTCACAGTACTCAAAATTGTTAGATTCAAACTAGGAAATATTGAAACATTTAATAACTAAATAAATAAGTAAATGAACACATTTGAGGCTTAGAGCAAAGGAACATTAATGTATTGGAGTTGAAACATGCGATAACAAAATTCTCACCAGAAAGTAGCAAATGCAAGATTTTTCCCAAGGGAGTGTTTTGTTTGGAGCTCAAGGCTTGTTGTTGTTGTTGTTGTTGGTGGTGGTGATGGTGGAGGTGTTGGAAAGTGGCGTTGAGCACCATGTTCTGTCATTTTGAATGCTTGAAACTTGTGAAGGGGCGCGTGTGTCCTTGGCTGTTCCTCTGTGACACTGTGATATGCGACAAAAATTATTGACTGTTGCTATTACTACTTTACTTGCTGCTTCGAAACTAGTGCTGAGCATGGAGAATCTCGTGTCTCAGAAACTGAAGATTTTTTTCTCTTTTTTGTTTTTCTCTTCGCAGTTTCTTTTTCATAGGAGCAAGTAAAATAAAAAATAATTTAATTTTTATATATTGAAATTATAAAATATTTTTATATTATCATTCAAATTAAATAATTTTATTTATATGATTTTTTTAAAATTATGAGTGTGACATAATCACTTTTATTAATTTGATAATAAATAATTAGATGATAATATAATTTTTTTTACGCTTTTAGAGTATAGAAGTTAAACTCAATAACAAAAAAAATCCATTATACTATAAATAAGTAATTATTTCCATATGCAGCTGTGTAAATTATTTCTTATTAAATAACAACATCTAATGACTAATCTCATAATTATTACAAATTTAATTTTAACGTATGCTGATGTAGATTTAACTATATATTATAATGTCACTATAAGTCTTTGATTTCTAATTAATTATTTTAAAAATTGCATATATAATAATATTAGTATAATTATTTAACAGTATAAAATATTTTATATTAATGGTATATATTGAACCTATATCATATAATAACATGATTAGCCCCAAGTTATATTTGGAAGTTTTGTTGACGATGGAAGTGAGTGGCTAACAATGAAATAGAATATAAATGTGATGAGTACAGTGGAAAAGACTACGTCACATCCTTATTTGAAAGTTGCACTAATTTTCTCCTTGATCTTCTAAATTTGGAGGATCAAAAAAGCTTAATTTTGAGTGGTAAGAGAGGAACACATTATCCTTTATTAGTCATACCACTCATTCCCCTAAAATTACTTCTAAATAATGGTTATTTAAGTGTAGCCTTTTCACTTCTTATCACTCCTTGTATTTTTTTTTTCTCTCAATCATAGTCTAAAGATAATATGTAAAACAATTTTTCTAATCGATGCCCTTAAGACATTGATCATGAATTTCAAAAAGGTAAATTTTGTATTGAAATTTATGTATTTTAAATTTCAATGTGTGGATAGCATTTTTATATAAGTCTTGGATAGCTATCACCTTTTGAACTAGTTTTTGGAGTTAAGTTAGAATCATTCAATTATAAAGTGATATCAAAACCTATTATATGGTTATTATTGAAACACCCCCATATATCCAATTAATCAAATTTCACATTTTAAATCCTTATCGAGTCCTTAGCGTAAAGAAGTGTATTAAAGTCTCACATTGTCTAGAGATAATGTATGGATAGTTTTATAAATCTTTGACAACCCTTATCTTTCAAGCTAGCTTTTAGAGTTAGGTTAGGTCCACTTAAAATTTATATATTATAAGAACAAACTGTTAAATTGAGTAAAAAATAAGAGGATGACAAATATCATGGCACGTGAACTTTGTTTAATTTGGCATACTTCGTGAATCCCCATGCGCATGCATGGATCATATGAGATAAGAGGAAGATATCACATTTTATGATCATAAATATTGAGTATATATGCTTCGACAAAAAGTTTGTGAAGAAAGTTTTTTAGTGATTTTTACCCAACAACTTTAGTGGAAAAAGTTTATGAAAAGGCATTTTAGTGAAAAAAATTTGAGTAATATGCTTCGATAAAAGACCGGATTGATCTCACCGAAATGAACAAGCGCGCATACTCATATATATATATATATATATATTGAAAACAGTAGCACAACTTATGGAGACACTAAAAAGAAATATGTAATATATAATATATAACAATGTAGTACATTCTAAGTTCGAGATTCGCAAACCTGGAGATTAGTATTTGTTTGTATTAAGTTATTAAAAAAAAGAGTAACGTTATACCACTGATATCATGCAATTTGATTTATTTTTTTTTATAGATATAAATGTGATAGTTAGATAAAATGAGGTGTGCGATCCACTCACTTATTTAATAATTAATAGCGAATAGCAATGTCACCTCGTCCTGGTTAATGGTCTAATATTTCCTTTAGAGAAAATATTTTATTGCAGTCTGGGTGCATTAAATTGGACATGGAATGGATTTCTGGATGATGTGTGATTGTTGTGTAAAGTCCTTGCCAATATCCAATACGGGTTTGCTACTTCTGGACCAAACAACCTTGGAAAGCTTGAACCAAGATCAACCAACCTTCATACCCTTTGTTTTTTTATGGTCAGAATCTTCACACATTTAGATTTACAAGTTTTTGTCAGGCTAAAATGGATATTTTATAATGCGTTGATCTAACCCGTTGGAATATCGGTCTTTAGTCTAGCTAACCCATTCAACAGTTTTATTTGGGCCGAATGGTCAGAAATATCGGCCCAATTCCCCCATAGAAACGTATCCACTTAACAGGTTGACTTCAGACCCAAAGTTGGCCAAAAGTTAGTAGAAAGACGTGTATTTCATAAACCAGAAATCAAAAGCATGTGATGCATTTTCATGGAGAAACAAGGTGGTTCTAGGTTCAAGGCTTTGCCAACAAATAGAGATCGAGATTATCTTCCTTGTGTAGATTTCTTTGAGCTATTTGATTACTTGGCCATTGATAACAAGGTACAATCCTCAGCAAAATAGATTAGCTATGAGGAAGAATATGTATGGTGAGATTCAACAACTGCTCAAAAAATTTTGAGCAGAAATAGTAGCTACTATTGTGTATATTTTGAATAGGTACCTAATAAGAAGTATTTGTGATAGTATACCACTTTAAGTGGAAGAATTGCCTTCAAATCATCACCTTATACTTAGATTTTGCAACTTCTAATTAATTATTATATCTTAAGTTGCAAATTAACTTTGACTCCTTGGTTGTAAAGTTTACATCTAGATGCAAAATTCAACTTAGTTTTGAGCTCCATGTCAACTTATCAACATGCAGAAATTTCTAATTTCTTAGCTTTTAAGCATTCTTCTTTAATAATTACTTCTCGTATAAATTCGCCTATAAATAGACCATCCATGTACCAAAGTCATGTAATAGAAATGATGTGAGCGGAATAAGCTAGCGAAATTAATTGAATTCATATGAAACTTTTTTTCTTCATCCTTATGTTGTGTGTTGTGAGTTAGTCTGGCAGACAAAAAGATAAAGATGAGTTTATGAGTTTTTGATAGAGGGAAGAATTGAATGGGGTAGTTTTATAATTTCATATTTTCATACATATTCCACCAAATAACCAATTCTGCAATGGCTCATGCTAACCACAATCTACATTCTCAGATCATTATATAGATGAGTAATATATATATATATATATATATATATATATACACCGATAATGGTAATTACAATATATAATAAAGTGGTATAACTCACTAATTTATTTGAAGACTATTGCTTATGACACATTATTTTGGATGTAAAATTTATAATAAAATCATGGTTATCTAGCATTTTTCTATATAAATTGTAGAAGCTCCATTTCACCTGAATGAAAGTTGATGGTTTGTGCTTTGTTGGAAGGAATAGTCCTAGCGTGAATGCATAGAAAAATGAGTAATGTTATTTGTATTGTGTGACATTTTGTCAACATACTCGTATTTGTTATTAGATGAAATGTGGATTACAAATTAAGTGAGATTTATACCTTATTTAATGATAGATAAAAATATGTTTATATAATATCATACAAATGATAAATACAAATAATTTTTTTCCAGAAAAATAGCACTTGTCACTTAATGGCGTGAATGCATAGGGTCATTCGGTTCCAAGTTCATAACTCCCATCGACATTTTCTTTGACGTAACGTATGCACCCACATGGCCATGGACATGGCTTGCTTCTTAATCAGTTGAGACTTCAATCTTCAGTATCTTCACCTAGGGGCAATCCATGACAAATAGACGTGTCATCGTAGTTTGTAGATATGAATTTGAATATGATGGATCATGAATGGACGTTGATGTGTTTATGAATATTAAGTGTGGATATTAATACTCGAGATTTAATTACCGATATAACTTGAAAAAAGAAAAGAAAAGATAAAGGAAGCACCTCCACGAATCAACGGCGGCCCTAAATACCCTTATATAGAGAGCAATGATTTTGATTCTACTATCAACTATAAGTCATAATAATTTTAATTTGACAAGGTTAATTAATAAAATTTTAAAAAGGTATCAAATTATGAAGGACAATTGTCATAATAGATGGTTATCTAATAATATAATTTGATATTATTTTGAATTTTTATTGATTTATAGTATAAAATCATTTTAAATTATCATTATATAGAAATTAAACTTATTAAACAATATTAATAAGAAATTACTATCAACTATAAAATTTTATATTATTTTTTAATGCAAAATTTTATTTAATAAAGACATATGTTAAAGTTCATATAATATGTAAAATGTGTTTAAGTAACGTGGACTGAAGCCCTAGACAATCAAAGACACGCACGCACTAAACACTACCTAAATTTGAAACCAAAACCTTTATGTGTTTAATTGGTTTTTCTTTGAAACCTTCCAAAATCTCGTTTGATTATGCTTACAATTACTGCCATCATCGGAATGTCAAATATATATGTTTTATTCATTTAAAGTAAAACTGAGTTTAACTTTAAAGGAACAACCTATTAAGTACATCAAGTCCAAACCTTGCCCTTTTGCATCCCCTTCCCCCTCGCAGCCTGTTTTTAGTGAAGGTGAAGGACTGTTCTCTGATGTAGATGGTCTCCTCTCAGCTGTTTCCTAAGAAGAAGAAGGATTCAAGAAAGGGGTCAAGTTTTAGATCGACGGGTATGACATTTATGGTGAAACCATTTTTGGTGAAGGATGGTCGTTTTTTTGAATCTTCTGATGATTTGGCTGAGGCTAAGCGTACTTGGGATTTGGGCAAGGAGTCAAGATTATCCTCAACTGATGAAGATGATGTTATTATGGCTCTTGTGAAGGTTAAAGGTGGGTTTACTTTACATTTTTTAAATTTTAATTTTCATTTTCAGTTTTTTCTTCACAGAGAAACTGAAGTTAGTTTAGTTTGTAGCTTTGGTATATTCAGTTTAGTTGGTTTTGGGTTTTAGAGACTGCTCCTTGGCCTAGTTTTTGTGTTTGGATTTTGTATTTCAGCTCTGTATTTTTGGTTGTCTTTGGCAGTTGGCTCTTTGGTCTTTGTACCTTATGCTACACTTTTTGAAGTTTAGCACTTTCTAACTATCGGAAAAAAGAAAAAATGTACATCAAGTCCAATAGAGATCACCCCAAAAACAAACAGCCCATTACAAACCACAAGAAAAGAAAAAACTCACAAGATGTACGAATTTGATAAACAGCAAGCACAAAAACATGATAACAAAACACCAGCATAAAAGAAAATAAAACCTCAGCAGCTTGACCAATCCAAAGATAGACTCCAAAATACAGCGTTGCAGCACATATACCCCGGCAGACGGATCCAAAATATTTTATTACCAGGGAAAACATAGTACATCAGCATGAAAAAGTAATGAAATATATTGTATCTTGCTATTTTGCCTTATTTAAAGTTAGTATGGGGTCAAACTCTATCAAATAATGGGAGCAAAAATATCTATAGCTATATAAGTATTAATAAAATGTGACCATTTTTATGGAGGCGCATATGCCCCCCACTATTGATAATGTGGATTCGCCCCAGCCGCTAGCATTGGAGATAAGGGGCCTACTCTATAGTTCTAATTTCATAAATTATGTGTACAAAATTTCTTTACAATAAGTTTATGCCCCTACTATAAAGGCACATGAAGACAAAATAAGTGTGGGGTTCATGTGTATCTATATACTAGTTGTGTAGACTTGTTATAAAGAAATTTTATATACCTAACATTTCTCTTAAAAATGATTATTCACTCTTGCAATTACAAATTTAACCTTCTTTACTTCTTAATTTTCCATTCTAACCCATTAGCCCTTCTCTCTTTTCATCCATCTCCAATGACTCTACCCTCCCCCCACGGCCACCATTGTGTTTTCTCTGCTGCCCATGCTCCGACCTCGACCTCAATCTCAACCTACCATTCACGACATTCCTAAAACTTAAGCCCATAGTTTTCTCAACTAACTAAACTTTCTACTAGGTTCCAATTACCCTCTACTTGCTATACTTCCAAACTCGGGAACACAATAACTCCCCCGGAAGAATCACAAACTGGGACGCACTACATGCCTTCAGAAGAAGGAAATCAAACTATTCAAATCCTAAATTCCTTTCCATTATTAATTACCAGATACACTTAACAGAGTTAACGAGCTACCACACAAGGAGAAAATTGAAGAAACTACAATTTATAACACAACTCATAGAAAAGGATAAGAAATTCATTAGCACGAGCCCTTAGCAGAGCACAGGTATAGCGGTGCGGTTCTGAAGCATAGATATTTCAAAATAGCTGTCATACTCATGCCTAGTACTTACTTGATATTAATATTTATTGGATACTTGTTAATCAATAATTACAATAAGTAAATGTTATTTAAATACAAATTATTAGTCCTTATAAAACATTAATTTTAGCATTTACATGAATTAAATTATTATCTTATCTTTTTAAATTTTGTGTTTCTTAGATATTTTTGTTTGAGTATCATAAAAAGTTATTTATTTTATGATATAATTATTATATTGGAACAGGAACTGGGCTTGTTGAGATTTGAGAGGCTTGCCTCGGAAGTTTTTCATTTGTTCAGTGTCCCTTTTATCCAAGAAAATGCAGCTGCTGAACTCCTCAAGGAAGCTGGAACAAAAATCTCGAATTACATTGCGGACCCACAGACAGAGCAATGCTACAATATTGATCTTGTTTCACAGCTTTCAAGCAGAAAGCTTTTGGTCCGTAATGGCTTCTCCAGGAAACATTGATGATGAAGATTGAAGAGATGGTGGAACTTGGTTGTTGGAGACAGCAAGATTGACGAAGGTAGGGGTAAATTTGACAAATAAACAAATTTATTTATTTTTAAAATGTTAATCCATTTATTTTATTTATTGAATCTCATCTTGTCATTTTTTTTTAATATTACATCCAGTGGTGGATCTACTTTATCAATATCGAGGGCATATGTCCCACAAAAATTGTAATATTTTATATATAATTATATAGATATAGATAATTTTGTTCTTATTATTTGATTGAGTTTGACCTTATATTAACTTTAAACGAGACAAAATAGTAGAATGTAACATATTTTATTATTTTTTTATACTAATACATTATTTTTACTCTTAATATCGAATTTTTTTGGATTCATCACTTATTATATCTGATGGTATGGAAACAACTTTTTCAACTATACACAACTACATGATTGCACCTAAGAATTGGCCCGAGAAAAATTACAGCATCATCGCATCTCTGAGACAGGTCAATTCGTACAAGAAATATATTTGGTTGCTTAAGCTTTGACAAGAATATTATTTTGAATTAATATTATATATTATTAATTAACTAAATTAATATTTTGTATTATTATCATTATATTTTATATTTTAAGAGTAATTTGATTTTATAATGTTTAAGTAGATTGTTACTGTGAAAGAAAATTATTTTCAATCACTTCATTCATAATTAAATTTTAGCGTGGATTGGTTTTTAACCTAAACTAAGAAATCGATTCAAATCTTTTATATTTGTAATTATATATTTATTTATGATTTTCTTTGTCAATTTTACAATTTAAACAACAAATATCATATTAAAATTATTTTTAGATAACTATTTTTAAACATAAATTACATAACAAATATTAATTTACCCACATCTGATCATTATATATATATATATATAATCAATTTAATTCAAAGATAAATTTACAAACTATATAAAGGTATCCAGTATCAACACTTTCGAGATAAAAGCACCCGTACGGCGGTAAATTTCTGATCACACGACCGCCTCCACGTACCACATAATCAAAGTCTTTAATGTCGCCCGTGAACACTTTCCGGTGGTCCCTCTATGTTACGTTACATTCACGACCCTGTTTCCATTCTATGTTTCCCCATGTCTGGCTTGTGATCATGGATTTTGCATGATCACTGAATGATATCATGTACGTATGAATTCTAATTACAAAGTAAACTATGTTCTCCATAGATTTTTACCCTCTTAAATATTGCTTGAAATGTGTGGTTCTCTTTTATTCCTTTGGTTTGCATCAAATGAGTATTATGCTCTGTGCAGTGTGCACCTTCACACGCGTGTCTGCTTGCCAAGCAGCATCCTTCACATCCATGGATGTAATATCAATCATATTGCCAAGGGAATAAGACAAATTGGTTATTATGGTGAGGAAAAATCAATAACCAACTACAATTAAACGACCCACATTAGTACCAAAAAAAAAACGACCCACATAGGGAAAAGTGAAATGAAATAACTAATAATTCAGAATTTTGGTTGAAGAATTGTTTAATTAATATATATTCTTCAACATTTTTATTATCGAATTTGTCTAATTGGTTTTATTACAGATTTTATTTCACGTCGTTGGACGTAATTTGTTTAACTTTTAAAAAACAATGAATAATACTCCATGGAGGCCATGAAATATAATGAAAATTTAATTAATGCTGCAAAAGAATTAATTGCGCTTACAAAATAATAAGATGGATCCAAAGGGATCCCTGGTAATTAAGATGAACATCTTATCGCACATAATTTTTTTTTATTATATATCATATTCTAAACTCAATACCCTACCCTCACGCTATATGGACCTTATTACATGTGCTCATGGTGTAGACTTTTTCTCATGTTTCCTAATTTTAATGTAATAGCTTTGTATTTATTAATCAATAATATTATAAAAGTCAAAAGGACTTAGTGGCTCTCACGTCCTTAGAAGACATCCTTTTTCAATGTAGCCTCTTTGATGCGAGACTCTTTATACTATAGATACATAACAAAGCTTTCCTCTAGATTATTGTAATAGCATACAAGAATTTCTTATTAAAATAATTTACATGGATATATACCAAAAAAAGAAAACATCTTGATAAATAAAGCAAAATAATTTGCAGCCCTGGTGAGCTATTAACAAGCGAAACGGCTGCAGGATCAACCTGTGGTATTGCGAAGTCAGCGCTTCTCTACTGTCTCTCAGGCTTTAACTTAATTACTACTTGAATGATTAGTGTGTTTAATTAAGAGCTGATTATATGTGTTTTCATAATGTGGTTCTTTAATGTTTATAGTAAATCATCATTTAATTATTAATCCTACCTGAAATGTTCGAATACATTCCTATTATTCTTCCAAAGCTCGAATCAGATTCATGCTATTTAGAGTGCTGATTGCAATAGATTTCCAGCATCTATATGATGATGTCGAGAACGAACTGAAGATTTAATCATAAAAAGAATAGTTGAGGTAAAGTAAAATACAAATATAAATATATAATTAAAAAATTTTAGGTAATTCAACTTGAGCTAAATTGGCTCATTATAGAGTAAATCTAACAAAGCTAGCTACATCTAATCCAACTCAAACTCATTTTATGGAGTAAAACTAACCAAGTCTTTTTTTTTTTAGTTTATTTATCATACATATTTGAATCCAAAATCTTATTTAAGACGATGAAGTTTCTGGCCACTTGGACTAACGAAACATTATTAGTACTATTGTTGCCCGTATAATATCACTAAACAAATATTAATCATGAATAGAACAAGTCATTTGCGTTATATTTGCAAAGCAAATCGAATATATATATCTGTGTGTGTGTGTGTGTGGAAAATGAAGATGGATGTGAGCTTCTCACATCACAGCAACTACCTCAAATTCTTGATTACCTAGTGAGATCGGGGTTACCTATGAAATTTAAATAATTAAATTGTGTGTGAAATTTTTACAAAAGCTTATAAAAGGAATTGTATGAATATTAAAGAAATCAAATACCTTCACAATCTTGAAAGGGGCCATGGCACCGTCAACCCCATGACCACCGAAAGATTCTTAGCTTACAAGACGTGTCTCAATTTGCCGACAATAAATTGATTCTTCGATGTTGCTCTAGTTTGTGATATGAAATTATTTAAGATACAGTTTTCATTATTGATATCTGAATGCGGTCCAAAACATATAGTTCATTGAATTGTCTGACATTAATTATTGAGCAGCGTAGTTTGATTGTGCTAATTTGAAAATCAATGAATGTGTATATATGAGATGAGATATACGAATTAATTGCGTGGTTGTCATTTATTCGGAATAAAAAGCGGAAAAGGTTGGTTGCTACTTGCCAGAGAAACTGATACAATAATGCTAGTATTTTTTTTTTTAATAGAACAATAATGTTAGTATTCTTAGATAGGTACGTAGGTTACTTATATTATATTAAAGTGTTTCTTTGGCATTATTGGACGCGAAAAAAAGGCATATAGTATATTTTTAAGGGCTAAAAGCTTATTTTAACCTTTAAGATTAATATGCATGTGTGCCGGCTATTCTCACCTAAATTTAGCCAGGAAGTTTGTAAATTTGTAATCAAGAGTTTCCTATAACCACTGAATTATCTTGTGTCTTGTGAACACAGAATATGTTTTGATTAAATTTTAATTATTTAATTACTACCAAAACATTATTTCGAGTTTGAATTTAACTACAGTTAAAAACATTTTTGCTAATTTCTTAACCCAACGCCTCTCTTTGAATTGAAGACGCAGATTTGAACACGATATTTGTTCAACTAACATTACTGCTTCACATTGCTAAGTGCATAAGAAATTCTAAAAATACAGGAAAGAAATTACATGACAGGTTGAAGACTTACAGTGTGTTTGGTTACACGCAGCATGCAAAATCGATTTTGAGACTTCAAAATTGATTGTGTTTGTTTTTCAACATATTTTTTCCCCAATTGCAAAATTTATTGTGGCTTTAGAATTGATTTTAGTAGAGTGATATTTTGTTACTTCTAGGTGATAAACTGTTGACTGTAGTGTGATGGCTCTATCTGGTTTGCTATGTTTGTAATTCAAATAAATTATATAAAAAAAGTGAAAAGATTTTGAGTTTCTTAAATATCTTAGCTCAAGATCAAGTCATATTTAAGAAATTATATATATTAGCAATGCTTCCTAGCTATGAATTTGATTTCTTTAGTAATAACTCAAATATGATTAACTGAATAGCAACATATATTGTACAGTACGAGGAATGTGTTGTGTGTAAACAGAAGTGTCAAAAGATACAATTAGTTTAAGTTATGTAACTTAACACTTGTTCTCTCCACGTAATAAATTTCGATATTTGTGAATAATAAAAAAATTAGCACTAAGATAATTTTATCTCTAAAATCTGGAGTTAAATTTGTTAAAATCCAATAAATTTTATATATATTAATGATTAGATGAAAAAAGAGGGCGCTTCAAAAAAATAAAAAAGAGGGGCAATGTATTTATCATTAATTACACATTTCAATCACGCAAATTAATATTTAAAAATAAAACCAATATATTTGACATAAATAGTCTCCTTCGAATTAATTTCACAACGACGTTTTCTAAAAATAAAAAATATATATTTGACATAAACTGTCTCCTTCGAATTAATTTCACAACGACGTTTTGTGCTCCTAAGAAGAAAATTTTCTCTTCATTTAAAGAGTATGACAATCTTTGTGGCTAAAAAGAATAGTCCTTGTCAATTATTATTTGAAAGATTGAAAAGCAAGCAAAGCATTTCACGTCATAATTTAGAAGGAACCACAACTTGGATATAAATCGAAACCAAAAGTCAACACCAAATTAGCCACTAAGGACCTTATTGTTTTACTGGAAACAGTTTTTAGTTTTCAGTTTTTATGAAGGAAAAACTGAAAACTAAAATTTGAGGTTTTCAATTTTTTCAGTTTTTCCTTCACAGAAACTGAAAGCTGAAAGCTGTTTCTAGCAAAGCAAACAGACCCTAATTATTTCCACATTTCACACATAACACAACACACCTCATTCGAAAACTTATTATTGCATACTTTTTTTTTTCCCTATAAGCCATTAAGGTAAATAATTCTTTTTAAAAGGAATAAAAGAAGGGAGAGGTATCAGTCAAACACAAGATCATCTACTCAAAGGTGGTGTAGAAGACCACTATAATCACTAGGATATAGACTCAATCGCAACTTATTGCATACTTTTGAGGTTTGATGTTTTGAGTAAGAAATTCTTAAATCGTCTTATAATATATTTAAGACATGCTCCATAAATATTCATAATCATTTATTGAAAGTTATATAAAAAATTTGATGAGTTATGAATGTTACAAGAGCATATATTAAATGCTTTTAGAGTATTATGCTAACTGTGGAACTAGATCACCGATGTCATTTTGAGATATGTACAGGGTCTTATGATTTATTAACTAACTGAGTTTCTTAAGTATCTAATCAAATATTTAAATTATGGTGGTTCTTATGGAGATAATCATCTTATGGCCAGAGTTTTATTCCTTTAAGATAATTTTTACCTCGAAAAAATTAGTTATTACTGCTAGCGGCTTGAAAAAATCACTGATGTCATTTTTAGTGCTGATGGCAATTGATTTTAAGCGTCTATTTGAGGAAAAATAATTTATATATGGTATTTGTATAGGTGATTTACACTAATATGATAAAATGGGTAAATTTACTTGTATATGGTGTTTTAGAATCATCATTACGGATTCAATAAAAAATTATTATTTTGATGGATTCCGAGTCTGACTTTGATGGCGTAATTTTATTTTAATATTATTTTATTGAATCCGCCAATGGAGGATTCAATAAAATAATATTTTTTACACTGAATTCGATGCGAATTCAGTACACAAATATTTTTTTTATTGAACCCGCCTTTGGCGGATTCAGTGTTGAATCTGCCTTTGGCGGATTCTATACTGAAAACACCATATTGTGGGAAATTTTTTCAAAACACCATATTGATGTAAATACACCACTCAAAAATCATATGTAAAAAAAATACCCTCTATTTGACGCCTCTATGATTACTAGTAATATACAACTAGACAAATTGCAACTTTAATTTCCTATAAAATTCATAATCCGAATTAGGAAGTGTGCAATACTGCAAACCACGGTTTCCCATGCCCCATTCAAATATTGCTGCTACCACATAATAATGAGCTTACAATTAACAGGTTTCTACATTTCCCGACAAATATCGAAGATTTATTTTGCTCTCGGTTGTCGTTTTGAAATTTTGTATGCCACAATTTGCATTTTCGAGTTGCGCATTCAAAACAGAAATGATTGGATTGTGGTGAGCAGCTTTTTCTTTTTTTTTAAAAAAAATAATTTCTCAGAAAAAGAAAGATCGTCTTAATTTAAGATGAAAATATGCCTATAAACTGATTTTATTGAAGTACGTACGTATAATTTATTAACAAGTAAGAATTATATGAACGCAAAATTAATTCAAGTGAGAAAACCCATTACCGTCCACGGACTTGTTTGAATGTGCTATTTCGTTTTACAAAAAAAAAATCATGCTGAAAAGTTTGATTGTGCGGATTTGGAAATAATAATAACGAATGTATAGAAGGTACATGAGTAATTGAGTAATTGAGGTGGCATTTCATACCATTACCTCACAATATTACATATATTTCAGATTATTATTTAGAAAAATCGTCACCTTTTATAATACTAGTAATACTACAATATAGTATTTGATATGTAAAGGAAATAAAACTAGCAATATTGGGAATATAAAAATAGTTTTTTTTTAACAAATTAAAACACCAACTAGCAAGGTCAATAAATATGATTAACTCTCACCTATTACTTTAAAAGTTATATATGTAAAAGGAGATATTTAATTAGATAACAATATAAAATTTTTCTACTCTATTATTACATCAAAGTTAAATTTATTTTATATAATATTAATTAAAAATAGATAGTCACTAAGTTTTAATAATAATAATAGTAATCCGCATAGATATTGTCACAAAGGAGGCAATGTGAATTGCCTTGGAAATCTAGATCGCTGACAATATGGTGAATCTCGTTCTAGCCAAGAGGGGGATGCCCATGCGCCCTATTTCTAGTAATGATGTGGTATGTATATGTTATACAATTTCATTGTATACGTAACATTACTCTTTTTATATATTTTAAATTTTTTTAAATTGGCCCCCTCCCAAAAAAAAAAAACTTTTATTTTGATGATTGCTATCAGCCTTTTTCTCTTTTAACTAACTAGATGCTTGAATATTTTAACGAATAATATATTATATGTATATCTACATGTACGTGGGTATTTTCTTATGTTTTTTATGGCAAAACATGTACTTCTTTTATATATGGTACTTTTTATCTAAATTTTTAAATAAAAAAGTAGGAATTATATATATATATATATATAGAGAGAGTAGGATTAAATTACACTAGTGTATGGATTAGTGTAACTTTAATCAAAGTTATATCACTTATAACTTTTAATGAAATAATTTTTTATTGATCAAATTGGTAAATTATAATTACTTGTCATAAAGATTATTTGTGTCAAATTTAATAAAAATTGAATATCACTAGCAATATAATTATATAATTTTTTTTATTCATTTTAAATATATATTATACCGAATGATTCGCGGACCCCGTGAATTTCATGAATACATATTCGTAACGCATTATACAACTAAAAACTACCATGCAATTAGACAACTAGTCAATCCACCTTCTTCTTTCTTTATTCCTTACATATTACCAGTTCGTGAACGTCACGTGAATGGTGTTGCGGTTAACAACGTGGACCCCTTGATGAACTGTTTCATAAACTTTAATCAGTTTCATCAACTTTTCCATTCTTGTCACAGATAGCATCGCTAGCGAAATCAAACAGCATTTTTCTCCAAAAACTGTTCTGTTCACACTCACAGTATCAATTTCAGGATAATATTACAAATTCTAATCTTCGAAGGGGTCCACTCTAACACGTGCCTCAACCATATTGAACCATTTCAACCGTCCAACTTACACGTGTGTGGGCACAAAACAAAACCGTCACGATTCTCTCCTATATTTTCCTTACGTTCCCCGAAACCTCTCCGTACCTTAAAAAAACAACAGCCTCTCTCTCATCGAAACAAGTAAAAGATCCTCTCACTCATCAGCCAAAAAGGAAGGGAGAAAAAAAAAAAAAAAACTCACCAAATCAAATGCTTCAAATCCAATTCGTCCCACAAAACGCATCAAAGTTCAAATTTTGCTACGAACCCGTTTCAATTCTCCTCTCTAATCGCAAAACCCAACTCTCAGTTTTCAATTCCCATTAACTTTCAACAACAATCTTTTTTTTTTTTCCAGTTTCCGGTTACCATGCCGGAAATCGAAGACCACGCGCCGCCGTCACCGACGGAGCCAACCGCCCTGATCGGGAAATACGAGCTGGGTCGATTACTCGGTTGCGGCGCGTTCGCGAAAGTTTACCACGCGCGGAACCTCGAGAGTGGGCAGAGCGTGGCGGTGAAGATCATAAGTAAGAAGAAGATAGAGGGAACCGAATTAGCTGGTATCGTGAAGCGCGAGATCTCGATCATGAGCATGCTGCACCACCCTCACATCGTGCGGCTCCACGAGGTTCTCGCGACGAAGACGAAGATCTTCTTCGTGATGGAGTTCGTGAAGGGTGGGGAATTATTCGGTAGGATCGCGAAGGGGAGGTTCTCGGAGGATCTCAGCCGTCGGTACTTCCATCAGCTGATCTCGGCCGTTGGATACTGCCACTCGCGCGGGGTGTTCCATCGTGATTTGAAGCCGGAGAATCTGTTGCTTGATGAGAACGGGGATTTGAAGATGTCGGATTTTGGATTGAGCGCGGTGAGGGACCAGGTTGGTGTGTCTCAATTAAACATTTCTTTTGGGCTTAAAATTAATTATAATAGAAAACCTTGAGTAAGGGTTAATTTCGTTTTGCATGGTTAATTTTAATCATTGAAATTATGAAAATGTCAATCTATTTTAAAAACTTATAAAATGTTATTCAAATTAATTATTTTGATTATTCGGGTTAGTTCCTATAAATGCTGTTATAATAACTAATTTGAATCACTTATTTCATGGTTTATAGTAACGACCAAAATCAAAAAGACATTTTAGCACAATTTCTTTAATAATAAAGATTTTAACCCTTCTTAATTTTGGTCTTCAAGACATATACGCGTTGTTGCAAATTACAATATAGTTTTTCAAAAGATTATTGTCATCACATTTAAAAAGACTTAAATAGTAATGGAAAATATCAACTTGACTGTTTGTGAATGTTTGAAGAACTTGATTAATTGATAATAATAATTTTCAGTGTCATTTTAGTGGGATATAATTTTCAGAAAATTAGAATAAGATTTTACCTTAAAATGTACAATTATAATTATTAGTAAAATAAAGCTGACAACAGTGATAAGTGATTATTTATAAAAAAGTGTATGTATTTTATAAAATTATAAACTGTTGAATTTTTCAACAATTCTGATGATTATTTAGCTATTTTGGTTTGATATTTTCCTATCTAAAGTATATAAACAAAGAAAATTTTAAGAAACTTTTTAAAAGAGTTTGGCTTTTCTGAACTATTTTGCATTAACGTATAGTCACAGAAGTTGATGCAGTAAAAAGTGATTAAAATGCTTTGACTACATATCATATCTGCATGTTTTATAAATTTTAAATTATTAATTTCTCAGTCAATAATCGTGATTTTTTTAACAATCATCATTATTATTTTTTACCATTTAAAGTGTATATTCTAATTTTGGTGAGGGATTTAAATTCAAATCTCATTGTTAATAATATAATTTCATAAGAATAAAAAAAAAGTGTATATTCTAATTTGGAGAAAGTTCAATTTTTTAAAAGAAAAATATTTTTCAAAACAACCTGATGCCAAACTAATGGCAGACAAGAGTGTATTTATTTTATAAAAATTTGAAGTTATTCAATTTTTTGTGAACAATCATGATGCCTTAACAATTATACTTAGATTCTCTACTATTTAAAGTGTATAACCTAATTTAGAGAACGTTAACTTTTTCAAGAATTTACTTTTTATGAATGTTAATTATTTAATTTAATTGATTAATATTTTTTAATTTAAAGCATGTGATTGGACAGGAGTGCATAATTTTTTCACTTACAATGCATCAAAGTCCATCAAATTTAAAATCTTCTCATTTTCTAATTTACTTTTGGGTAAACTTGTTACAGATGCACCCGGATGGGTTACTACATACGCTATGTGGGACCCCTGCTTACGTGGCACCCGAGGTTCTAGCGAAGCGAGGCTATGACGGTGCAAAGGTATATGTCTGGTCATGCGGCGTCATTTTATTCGTTCTTGCCGCAGGTTACTTGCCCTTTAACGACCCAAACCTAATGGTGATGTACAGAAAAGTCTACAAAGGACAATTTCGGTGTCCACGTTGGATGTCACCGGAGCTTCGACGATTCCTATCGAAGCTTCTAGACGTTAACCCAGAAACCCGAATTACTGTCGAAGCCATGACCCGGGACTCGTGGTTCAGAAAAGGATATAAAGAAATTAAGTTTCATGAGGAGGATTATGGGCCTGGGCTTGGGCTTGATAATAAGGTGGTGGATTTGAATGCATTTGATATAATAACGTTTTCTTCGGGGTTGGATTTGTCTGGGTTCTTTAGTGATGTTTATGCTGGTGGAGGAGGGGAGTGGGTGGTGGTGAAAGGGTTATTGGAGGAGGTGGTGGAGGCAGCGGAGGAGGTTGGGGTGGCGGAGGGGATGGCCGTGAGGTGGAGGAAGGAGGGTGGGGTGGAATTGGAAGGGTTGAGAGGGGATTTGGGGATTGGGGTGCAGGTTTATCGGCTACCGGCGGAGATGGTTTTGGTTGAGGTGAGAAGGAGGGGCGGTGATGATGTGGCGTTTAGGGAGCTTTGGGAGAATAAACTAAAGCCTAGGTTCTTGTTGTTAAGATGCGGTTCTGATGTTGCAACGACATCGTCTAATGGGGAACCGGAGTCTCCGGTTGCCGATGACTAAAGAAAAAATAAATGAAGACAAAATTAATTTTTTAACTTTTGGGGGGAAAAAATGAAAAAATGGGGGATGAATGGATATGTTTAAAGGAAAAAGTGGAATTGAAACTGAAAAAGTGGAATTCTTTAAAGGAAAGATTGAAATAAACGAGCAAAGAAACAAGGAGATTGGTGGTGGGGCAAGGTGTTGGACTTGCTCACATGGATTGGATGGGACTGGAAAGTGAAGAGGATGGGTTGGATTTGGAAGGTAGTGCACTCCCAACAATGATTATATATCATCCCCACCTTTTTGTATATTATTAGCAATACTAAGGGAGTATGGTCAAAAATTGTATTTTTCTAGTGTGGGGGATAACGACTAAATTCCCTCATGAGACCATATGATTTCTTTTTCTTATTTTTTTTATGGGTTGGGATCATTTAGAGAATAAAGTAAGGAGATTTTATTTTTACACCAATAAATTTAAAAAGAAAATCATTTTCACTCTATTAATATAAGGGTGAAATTTCTCAATTTAACCTGCTTTATTACATTACTAGCATGCTTTACGCTTCTTGATTTTCCTTTAGGTTATCAGCAGGTTGCGTAAGTATATGAATAACAGCAAATATTTGAGCTGCAAAAGAATGCAGCCACTCATTCTTTGTTAGGGTTTCTTCCTTTGTTTCTTTTATGGCTTTGATTTGGAGTCCTTCTTTTTTCCTTTTTATTGTTACAATGATAAGGAGCTGGTTTTTGGTTCAATTGGTGAGAGGTTCTCTTTAATTAGAGGGTATTGTCCTTTGATGCAATGGCTTCGTGTATAAGTTAGACAAGTTGAAATTAAGGGTAGTTATGTAAAGAGAGGGGCGCTCACGGCTCGAGGGAATTAGACCGATTTTTTTTGGAGATTTGATAAAATTTATCTTATTCTATTTGTAAAATTTGCTTAAAAAGTCTCTAAGTTTATAAAATTATTATATTATTTTTTTCTAAATTTGTAAAATTATTATATTGATCTCCCTCTATCACTTAATAAACAATATATTCAAGGAGATTAATATCACTTAGACAAGTAGAGGGGAACAAAAGTGAATTTTATCAAATCTTAAGGGAGGTCAATGCAATTTTCTAATATATATATATATATAAAGGTAATTAAGGGTTTAATTAGAAATAGAAAGATGCTAAATTCCATGGAAGAGAAATCGATTGACCGGTCCGACGGCTCGACCGAACCACACCGTCATCCTGTTAACCCCTCAAAACCGGAGGAAGTCAAACCGCCAAGAACCTGGCCAAACCGGTAATCCTGAAAACCGAAAATTGACCTGGACGAACCTGGTCCGGAGACTTTGAAATTTTTTATTTTATTTTTTGTTTTGAAGTTTAAATATTGATATTTTGTGATAGTCATAAAGCAAAAATGAAGAAAATAGAACCAAAAAATGGTACTAACAAAGATTATTGGATTATATATATATATATATATATATTGGTTTCAAACTTAAATCGATATTTTGTGATAGTCACAGAGCAAAAATGAAAAAAATGGAACCAAAGAATGACACTAACAAAGATTGTTGGATTATAAACCTATGAATATTTTTGTGTGTGTTGATTATGTTAATATTAATGATTTAATATATTTTTTATATTCTAATTAATCATATGTCTATATTTAAATATATATTTTATTGTATTCCGGTTCAACCCCTAAACCCCGGTTGAACCGGTCGGACCTCTAAACCTTTGAACCAGTACCTTGACCGGTTCGATACCCGGTCCGGTTTTCTCTTCCTTGCTAAATTCTGAAACACGAATGACTATAATTTGTCCGGCATATTCAAGTGCAGATAACTTGGCCATGTACTGTATGTAAGAGTTTTAAACATAAATGAATCATCCATGAACAAAGAATAGGAAGTCCAGAATTTTTGTTCTTAATCGATTCTTGTTAATAGAGTTTTTTTGGTAGCTAGTGTGCGTTTCACGGGTGAGAGCCTAGCAGGATTCTAGAGGGAATTGGTGACTTTGTTAGAGTGATTATAAATTAAACTAATTAAAATTAGGTAACAGTAGTTAAGTGTATATATTTGCTTAATATAAGTTATCCATCACTTGTTTCTTTTAAATAATATTTTATTTAAGGTCCGAGTAGTTAAAGTTTAATATATGTTAAAAATTTGTAGTTTTTTTGGTAAGCTAAATATTTGTAGTTTTGTAACGTCCCAGAAAAAGCGGGGTGTAAAGAGTTTAACACCCGGCGATTACAGATGGTATCAGAGCCGGGTATTAAAAGTTTCGTTTGTAAAATTAACATTAAAAAAAAGCCAAATTCTAAAATACAAATGAAAGTGTGTGTAAAGAAAAAAGTGATATGTTACCTTCAAGAATGGGTTATTCATGAAGAAGTTGCTGGTTCAATTAAAAGAGTCTCAAATCTCTTAAATATGAGATGTATCAAAAAAAATTTCAAACATTTGAGATCTCATATAAGGATTCAACTTTTTCGACATTTATTTTTCTATACTCAAAGCTCGAATCTCTGACCACTAGTTAATGAAATACAAGTGCATGTCATTCTAACTAATCATATGTTGGTAGAAAATGTCAATTTATGACTTTCAAAAGAAAGCAATGGAGTGTAGATAATTCGACTAGTTTTTAAGATTTTATAAAAGAAATAATAAAAATAGTCAAAATTATAAAATATAGTTTTTAGTTTATTTTCAGTTTTTAATATTTTATTTATAAAATCTTGAAAATTAAAACTGAAATTAAACTTGCCCTAGAATTTTTAGCCATTCGCTAAGGTAAGAGATTTTAAATTTGAATTTCATGTTATGGAGTCATTGGAAAGTTAGCAGTATCATTTATATATGTGGCAATTATGACACACGTATCTCATAAAAATAGAGTTGTTTTACATTTTTTAATAAATATTTTAATTTTACGAACTTTTAATTAAAATTCATATCCTCTCTGTATCTTGTTAATATATACTTTATCTTTCTATAAACACTTGCACAACTTTAGTTAATAATTTATTAGCAGTTGTATGCACATGAATTTCAAATTTCTCTTAACTTAAATTTATCATAATTTAAGATGATACTCCCATAAAATATAGAATCATTCCCTTTAAAAAAAAAGAAGAAGAAAAAACTAGTGTGTGATCCATTACATGGCTTGCTTGTCCCCTGAGTTCTTGTTTATATTATATAATCTATTATCATCTTCCCCTTTCTGGGCCGTAGAAATTAAAAAATAAAAGAATTATATATGAAGTATTATTTTAAAAATAGTGATACCAGATTAAAGGAAAAAATAAATTGTAAAACCACCAAAACATTAATCAATGAAAACGACTCTCCTTCTCTTTCGAGTTCGTGACAAAATATTAATGGTGCAGATAATATAATTAACCGTAATAGAAAAATGATGATGAAGTAGCAAATCAGAACAAAAAAAAACAGAAAGGCATGCTTTTGGTTATATATTGTGCAACCAGTATCTACAAAATTACCATGCATAAAGTATTACTCGCACAGTTGCATTTGCACTTGAATTTTACAACATCAAAGTGGGCAGAGTTCCTTGGGTTTTCTAATGATCATAGGAGATGTATAATTTTATATATGAAATTTATTTATATATTTTTAACTTTTATTTTTAATCTCTAATCAAACACACTTTTAGTATCAAACTCATTTTAGGCTTCGATTTAAAACCTAAAACCGATTTGACCAACAAAATACTTGGTGCATGTCTGGATTAGAATTTGCAGACTGGGTATATTCTAACTTGATTTTACCAGAATTGATTTTGATTAGTATTGAGTTACTGTCAACGTGAGTTGTATTTGAAAACTTTATCTCAAAAGTGATTATAATAGAATGAATATTATTTGGTTAATATTGATCAAAAATCACTTTTAGATGTGTAATTACTAAAAAGACATAGATTTTATTATAAAGCTGTAAAAAATATGCTTTAGTACAAGGATATAATAGGTAGCTAAAATTTTCAAAGGAAATAATTGAACACAGAAGCTACAATTTATTATTTTTATTTCAACTGAGTTTAGGACTCAAAATCCGTTGGAATTTTTCCAACCCAAAATCATCCAAACTAGTCAATCTCTTCTCCGTTAAAGGGAAATAAACGGACGTTAACAAAAGCAAACGCTAAAACAAACATACATTGAGACAAGTTGGCTTACCTTATGCACTTTTGAGTTTAACTTAAAAGCCCACTACTAATTAATCTCTCCTTTTTTTCTTTTTGATCGAACTAGTTCTAAAGTCATGTTGGTGTAACACCATGTTTGGTTTCACGTTAGGGGGCACCAAAATATATAAAGCCATGGCATTGATGTTGATTTTCTAGAAATATGTTTGGTTTCAACATTCTAAAATCAATTATGAGTTCTAGAATCGATTTTGGGAGAAGTGAAAAATTGTTATTTTCTATCAAAATTACTTCTAGAAAAACTATCAAACATAAATCACTTTCTCTAGACACACTTATAACTTGTTTGGTTCTGTTTTTATAAAACTGATCATAAGTAGAATTTTCTGATAAAACTGATTTTGTTATAATTAATTTTAAGATAAAGTGATTTATATTTAATAGATTTTTTTATAAGTAATTTTGACAACTTCACTTCCAGCATAAGTGTTAAACCAATCACAAAAGTGATACTTTTTTCCACTTCGTGTCGAATCGATTTTAAAAGCCTGGTGGATCAATTCTAGCTTATAGAATCGATTGTTAGGTCAAATCCAAGCATGCTTATTAACCTTGTTGACGACCAAAACCTGAAAGGTTTTTCTTCTTTGGGCCCTCAAACCTAAAAGCTAAAGGCCTGAATTCAATCTTTGCGTCCAAAAGAAGGCAAAAATTAAGAAAGGATAAAATCAGTTGCATGTTGTGGGCTGGCCTAAAACAAAGAAGGCCCAGTCCTTCTTTAACACTTCAGATAACCAAAGAAAAAAAAAATAAACAAACCACAACACAACAAAACATAACAGTGTTACCTCTGCAAGTGTTCCGTAGCAGCTGTTTTTTCCTTCAACCTGTCCTTGCCATCGCCGCGCCACCAGCTAGTGACGCCCTTTTGCTCACTCTCCTTTCCAATCGGTGCTTCTTTCCCTTCCCAATTTCTCTTTCCTTCTTTGTAGAACCTTCTTTTCAACACTGCCTTAGGTAGCCTATGACACCCCTTTTACCTGCTTTGCGGTTTTTTTTTTTTTTTTTGCTTTCATGAAATTTTGAGAATGTAGTGATTATTATGATTGTTCTGTAAGGGCAAAGAGAGCTTGTAGCATTGTGTAGAATATGACTACTGAGGCAAGCTTAAGGCAAAAGCTCAAAAAGAAGGCTAAACTTGTAGTAAGCACTTCTAGGAACTCTAGGAGAACTAGAAAGGATGAGAATAACTCTTTTGACATAGGAAATGAAAATGGTGGGTCAATGGGGAAATTGAAGAAAAGGGTGAGATTCAAAGGGGTGCAAAATCGTGAAGAGTGGAGTGGAGGGAATTTTGGTGAGAGAGGAAAGGTGAGAGCTTTGGATTCTAGTGGGAGGAAGAAGAGAATATATGCTAAGGATAAGGAGGGAGTGGTTGGAAATGGGAAGGTTTTGAATGGTGAAGGAGCATCCAAGAAGAAGGCTTTGTTGAAGAAAGGGGGGAAGAAGGCAAAAGATGAGGTTGTTGAAGGGAGAACTTCAACAGGACAGCGAACGATGTGGGTTCGGGGTAAATCAAGGGATGATGGACCTGAAGCCAAGCATTCGAGTCGAAAAATTAAGGGCCAAAAAGAGAATGTTGTGTTGGCTACTACTAAAACGAGAGCCAAGATAAAGAAGGAGGAGGATGGTGGTAGTGGTTTAATGAAGAAAAATAGAGAAATTAAATCTGAGGTCAGTAAGGAGAGAAGTCAAAAAGTTGCGTCTACTTCAAGTTCTATGAAGAGAAAAGCCCGAGATAAAGCAGGGTTGGATGATGATGCCGAGATACTAGATGATCAGCCAAAGAAGAAGAAAAGGGTAATAAAGATTGACCCGCATGATATCTCAAACAAGAGACTAGACGACAGTATTGGCATTGATGGTATGTACTATGTAACTTTTCCTCCTCTCTTTGCATAATCATAGATGTTGTTTGACCATTCTACTTTGAATGCCTTGATGCTAATATTTGCCTGAGAATCTCTAAAATGCATTCTGACAACATACTGGTGATTGTGTAATATATGTTTTAATTCCAAATAATAGAATAATATTAGTGATTGCATACGCTTATCTATGAACTATGATGTATATGATGTGCAAGTGATGGCAGCTGCGAGCTGTACTGAGATAATTGATTACATTCATTTAGGAAATAGTAGAAGATAATATGAACGATTGTGAAATTCTAAATCTTTGGTTTATATTTTCAATACTGCAAGACACAATGGTCAATATGAAATTGGTTAATTGATAGTAGCAATATCACCAAATTACTATATATATATATATTTGTTATTATTGTTTATGAAAGACATGAGAATCTTTTGCAAATGGACATATTGTTGACAAAACAGTAAGACAAAAATTTTATTTTCTACCGTAGAATTCAACAGTTTGAAGTAAAGGAGACCTTGAAGAGAATGGAAAATAGGAAAGCAATGGGTCCTGATAACATACCTATTGAGGTATGGAAATGCCTAAGAGGAAATGGTATAAGATGGCTCACAAAGCTATTTAATGAGATTCTAAGATCACAAAGGATGCTTGACAAGTGGAGAAGGAGCATCTTAGTTCCTATTTACAAAAACAAGGGGGATATACAAAATTGTGCAAATTACAGAGGGATAAAACTTATGAGTCATACTATGAAGTTGTGGGAGATGGTAATAGAGTTTAGATTGAGACAAGAGATTGGTATCATGAAGAACCAATTTGGTTTTATGCCTAGAAGGTCAACCATGGAAGCAATCAATGTATTGCAAAGATTAATGGAGAGATATCAGAGAGATTAAAAGGATTTACATATGGCCTTCATTGATTTGAAAAAAGCATATGATATGGTGCCAAGGGAAGTTCTGTGGAAAGCCTTGGAGAGAAAAGGAGTTCAGATAGCCTATATCCAAGCAATCCATGATATGTATGATGGGGTCACAACTAGCGTAAGGACTCAAGATGGAGTAATAGAGGATTTTCCTATATGGAGATCGGACTACACCAAGGGTCAACCTCGAGTCCATATCTTTTCACACTAGTCTTGGGTGTTCTTACGGAGCATATTCAAGACCTAGTGCCTTGGTGTAAGCTGTTTGCAGACGATATAGTCCTGATAACAGAATCAAAAGAAGAAATAAACAGAAAGTTAGAATTGTAGAAGGAGGCTTTGGAGGTATGTAGGCTTTGTATAAGTAGAAATAAGATAGAATATATAGAGTGCAAGTCTGCCAAAAGATACACACATATTCTAACTTTGAAGTGAAACTTGGGGATGATACTATAGTGCAAGTCACAAAATTTAAATATTTGGATTCTAGCATTCAAAGTGATCTATAGATAGAGGGAGACGTTAACTATAGGATCCAAGCATAATGGTCAAAGTGGAGAGGCGCTTTGGGTCTTATTTGTGACAAAAAAGTACCATTAAAGCTTAGGTATGGGGTTGAATTTGTTGTATGGGGCTGAATTTTGGGCGATGAAAAGGTCAACATGAAAGTAAGGTACATGTGGTGGAGATGAGGATGTTGTGATAGATGAGTGGCCATACAAGACATGATAGAATAAGGAATGAATGCATTAGAGAGAAAATTGGGATGGCGCCTATCATAGAGAAGATGGTAGAGTTTAGAGGAGACTTGTGGAGGCCTAAGTGATGAGAGTGGACCAAATGGAGAATAACACCATAAAAAGATGTAGAGGAAGACCGAAGAAGACTATAGGGTAAATAATTAAAAAAAATTAAAGTGTCAATGTTTTTAATATGAATATGATATATGATAGAGCTTTGTGGCGTCGTCTGAACCATATAGCCAACTCAACTTAGTGGGACAAGGCTTAGTTGTTGTTGTTATACTATTATTAAGAAGAGTTTTCTTAATTGTACATCATCCTTTCTCGTGAGCATAAATGGCAAGATTAGAATATCATTGGAACCACTTTACCTTTTTCTATAGTCTGCACTGTCTAGATTTTACAGACCTCTGTGAATATATGGTTTTGCATTTGAGAAAAATATTAGTTTTACCATATGTGTTAAACTAATTGCATTGAGGAGTTATGCTTACACCATAACTAAAAACACTATTATAGGGATTTAGGGGTGCCAATGAACCGATTACATATTTATTTGAATGGGGTAGAAGATTAAGACCCCATGCTTGACATCTGCTTTGTGTATACGGTCTATAATCCTACCTTTTCAAATTATAAGATGACAAAGGATGCACAAGAAGAAGGGGTTTTGCACTTAAGGGAAAGAAGCACTGGATAATTGTCCTTCCTTGAACATTTATGTTTTATGTTTAAGGCTCAAATGCAGACTATTTTTCTGTAATGTTTGCCTGTGACACACTGGTAACTGGTTGCTTATTGTTTATCTCAAATGTGATGCTTTTAACGGTTTACAGATGTGCCTTGAGGACTTCCCCTTTGATACCCTAAGTTTATTTCAGGAAGCAACGAGGAGAAGAAAAAGGAGTGTGAGAAAGAGCCTCAAATATCCAAGAATGCCCAATTCCGTGCAATACAACCTAGCCCTTCAATACTTTCCTTTGTGGAGAAAAATGTAATTTGCATGAGCATGGACTTTGCTGTGTTGATTATGTTGTTCATTGTTGCCATGAATGTATTTTGATTTCTTGAACCATGGCTATTATTCACAGCTGTTGGGCAGGAGACGCACGATTGACTTAAAAAGGGCTGGCTACAACATAGATCTTTCTGCTCCGTTAGACAATATTCCCTTTTCCAACAGTTCAGAAAGAGAGAAAATTGAAGAAACTGTATGTGCCTGTTTAATGCATTCAAAAAACAATAAAATATACTTGTAGAATAATCAATGCTACTCATTATAAGCATTGTCGGTTCTCTGTTAGCGCTGACATTCTGTGCTGATTAATCGAGCTAGGCTTTTAGGAATAAATTGGAATTTTTTGCTGCTGCAAAGGTCTCTTCATCATTTCCACCTCCTAATCTCCCGGAGATTGCATTTGCTGGTATGATTTTAAGTGACAATGTTTCCTTTCTATTTATTTGTCCATTTGTTTTCTTGGTTTACTTCAATACAATTATATTTATGGCATAGTTGTATTCAATTGACCAAGGTGTGATATGATATTTGATAATTATATCTTGTTTCTCATGTCGTTATCTTTTTTAGCTGTGCTGTATCCATTATCCCAAAGTTGATGTTTATAACTTAATTTGATGCACTTCTTATCACGTGATAATAATAGCAATAATTAATTTTATTAGTGTTGTTGAGCCTTAGTGTAATGCTAAGGTTATTGCATTATGGTCTGGTGGTAATGAGTTTTAGCTGCAGAAACGACCTCTCCAATGATGGGGCTGCATAGCTTTGATCCTCCATAAACCCAGATTGGGTTTTATTATTATTATTTTTCCCCCTATTTGGGCGGTGGTGGTGTTGTAATAAGCGAGTCTATTACAGAGTTGTAGTGAAGTCATTGTAATGGAGAATAAATCTGATCAAGTGAACAAATCTGGGTACAACGAATAATCCAAGGTAGATGTTAGTGTAGTTGCATAGACAAACAAGTAAACTGATATTTTCTTCTTGTGTTCTGGTTGCCAGGAAGGTCAAATGTCGGGAAGTCATCCCTTCTTAATGCACTCACTAGACAATGGGGGGTTGTTCGGACATCAGACAAGCCTGGCCTTACACAGGTATGCCTATGTTCTTGCAAGTTGTTACGGGTGTGTAGATCCAAAAGATGAGTGTTGAAATATGGTATAATTTTGCAACAAATGATGAATTCTCTGCAGACAATTAACTTCTTCAAGTTGGGAAAAAAGCTTTGTTTGGTTGATTTGC
This sequence comes from Dalbergia cultrata, assembly GCA_031216105.1. Lineage (NCBI taxonomy): Eukaryota > Viridiplantae > Streptophyta > Magnoliopsida > Fabales > Fabaceae > Dalbergia > Dalbergia cultrata. Next base: position 6,223,986 of record CM062347.1, read on the forward strand.
CAGGATATGGATTTGCATATGCAAAAGAAGAAGTGAAAGAAGCATGGGAGGAGCTTGTAAGTGTGCAGATTGTATTTAATGTCTCAGCGTTCAGGTTTTGTAGCCTCAAAAGGGTCATCATATAATAGGTGCTAGTCTTCCACTGTTCCCATGCTTCTAGTAATATGTAATCACTAGTTTGTTATCTTGAAATATCACTTGGCACTTGGCATGATAAATTGATCATTGACTTGCAACCAACCGGTTCATATTTGTTGAACTAGTGGGAAGAAGAAAGAAGCCCCCAGTAAACTATAAATTTCTCACTACTTCCAGTTTTACAGTTAAAGGCACCAAGAAGAATACTGAAATCATGCTTCTAGTTGCCTTGTTATATCAAGCATTGATCAATTGTGTTTCTGGAAAACCTCTAACTGTAGGTGAAGGAGTACGTTTCCACAAGAGTTGGTCTCAAACGAGTGTGCCTTCTAATTGACACAAAATGGGGTATGAAGGCAAGAGATTATGAGCTAATTGAATTAATGGAAAGGTAGAACAACATTTATGTGCAATTGATGTCCTGCACCTTTGCTCTTTCTTTCTTTTCCTCCTAGGCAATTTACAGAGGGAAGTGTTGCTTATATTGTTTTGATGTAAATTCAAAATGGGGTATGTCATAGACCTGAATTTATTTGATGGGTGATATCAATCTGCAGATCAAAAACTAAATACCAGATAGTATTAACCAAGACGGATACGGTTTTCCCAATTGATGTGGCACGCCGTGCAATGCAAATTGAAGAGGTGAATATTGGCCATCCAAACTATCCTTTTGTTTGAAAATTAATGTTCTTTTTGGGAGATTAACAAGTTTCTGTGTACTTGTTCACAGAGCCTCCTGGAGAATAAGTCTGTAGTTCAGCCTCTGGTAAACTTCTTTCTACAGATTTGTTCATATTTTTAACCCCCACTTTTCTGACATGATTGTTTGGAGTAAGTTATGTTTTGTGTCGTACGCTTGTACTTGTGCCTACTGCAGATGATGGTAAGCTCAAAATCCGGAGCAGGCATCCGAAGCTTGAGAACGGTTCTTGCCAATATAGCACGATTTGTCAAAATATAGAAGGTATAGAGAGGTGATTTTGTTTTGTATTTTTTTGTTTTACTTCAAGTTTTTTTTTATCCTCCTCTCTTTCTCATAGCAACATGTATGTAGAATGCATTATACACGTTTCTCTGAATATAGAGGGCACTGTTTGTTCCACTGTATAATCAACTACTTCTGCATCTGGGTTACACTTGACTTGGTAACATCCTATTTTCTTTAAATATGCTGTTCAGTTATTTCAACTAAGCCTAGGTTACATGCTGTGGTTGGCTTTCAGCATGATCTATGTTTGTCAAGTTAAATAACGGATACTACCAACAAGGTGTTGGTCCAAGTGGAAAGGACTTGGGTCCCTTAAGCATGAGGTCTTGGATTCAATATTGAGATTCATGTATATAGAAAAAACACTGTTGGGAGAGGTCCCTACTTAGGTGTTTGACCATACCCGTGGGATTAGTCTTTCGCATGCCGGATGAGGGGATACTTCGGGGAAACGAAAATATAATAATAATAATAATAATGGATACTAACAGAGTTATCATAATAACAAAGTCACATTGTTAATTTATGACTATGACGAATTGAGAGTTTTTCTTTGGCTATTAACTGACTAACATAACTCTCCTCTTTTCTATGGTTTTAGCATTGGTTATATAAAAATTTGGTATACAACACAAGAAAGGCTGAGTTGTTACTATTATTTAAGGCAAAGTGAAAATTGTGTCCCTAAGTGATTTGGAACGAACTTCCTTTAGTGAGTACTTTGTTGCAACATCTGTGGCTTCATCAATTACATTTTCTTAAAAAAAATTCTCTCTAGTAAAGCATGATAATCAAAAACTAGTTGTGTTTTGCCATGAATAACAATCAGTCTTGCTTTATTCATATTTTGCAGGCCTTGCTCTTTTCTTGCAGATATTTTAGATCTCAGGTGCAACTAAGGCATATCATTTATTCAAGGTTGCAACCTTTATTTGCTGCAGACGTCAGGCCAAACCTAATTTTTGTTTTGTCTCTCATCTTTTCCTAATTTTAAATTGGCATTGTAAGAAGTTTTTTATTCTCATTTACAAGAGCACAAAACTGAAACTGGGTTTTTTTTGTTCCAACAAGTGCCCTTCTCAAGAGGAGGGATTCATCAAAAAGTTTATAAACTTACTATTTTAGAATCCTTAGTCGGTGTCTTTACAGCAGCACTGGTTAGGTAAATCCAAACTAAAATTTCTATAACTTTCTTGGGTTTAACTTTCTGTTAATAACTTCAACAATCTTTTACTTGGTCATAGAGAATGGGTGCATGCATGCTCATAACTCCTTTCTAGAATATATGACCTCAGTACTCGGTTGTCTGCATGTGTACCTAACACCCCATTAGCCGCCCCCACTCATTTTGGAGGGTACTTTCCCTGAGGAGTGGGTTTGGATGCTAAGCAATTAGTATCATTATCTTGTGGAGCAGCTGAGTCCAGATAATTAATGCATTGGGATTTAATTCTGATTGGAAATAAATTTTCCAAGTCCTGATACATAATCTCTTGATGATCAATGTGGCGATTCTCATTATTCAAAATTTCATTGATAATGACATGAATTATAATTTATATAATACTAATAATTATTCAATAAGAGAGAAATTTTGAAATAAGAGGATTATTAGTTATATCACTCAGGAGAATTTATTCATTCATTTATTTATTTTTTGAAAAAGTTGTTCCATATTGAAAGGTATCGGATCATTAGCTAGTTGTTTTGGGTCCATCTATTGGTACTATATCCATTTTTAAATAATTCACTTTTAAAATTGTCTTAAAAATAATTTGATAAATGTATATTATGAGTTGATAAAATAATTCCTATATAAAAAATAAGTTTATATTAGTATTACATTTATGCTCTTTCTTAAAATTAAGTATAGTCATTATGACTTTTCTAAAAGTATTAATGAAAGAAAAAATTTAATATCATTTAGATATTATAAGCATGCAGATACTTTAAAATCCTAGAAAGTCAAAAAATGATGGATATATTGTGACTGATGGAGTAGTAGAATACAGAGTAAGTGGAAATAATAATAAAAAAAAACAGACAAATAATTTAAGACTAGAAAGATAAGCAGTAAAGATAATTTTGTAAAATATAGTGCATGTTCGGTGACCTTTCAAAACAGCTATTTTGGAAATTTACATAATGTTAGGGTAATTGTAGTGGAATGTAATATAAATTGTAAGCTGATGAGAATAATTTAAGTTTTGTTGCAAGAAGTGGAAGCAATTTTTTTTTTATCATTACTAGATTGTAACCTATTTCTACACTGCCCACAATGGTACTATTAGATTTTAATTTTTATGTTCTAAAGGTGTAAAAAAAATTTTACATTGCCATCAAATAAAATTTTATTTATATAACTTTTCAAGAAATGAATATGACATCTAATCAATTTTACTGATTATTAATATATAATTAGATGATCCTATAAAAAATTTTATATTATTACCGATAAGAAATTAAGTTGTTATTCTTATTATAAATATATATATTATATACTTAAATTCTCTTTCTTCATTATCTAATAAAGTTGACTATTATCCCTTCATTAGAACTCTATTTTCTCCATCCTATCCCAAAATGAAATAAAATAAGACCAAATGCAATCCAACATCCTCCAACTATCCATTATCAAAACCATTTTCTGAAGAATTTGACTTTCATCATCACAAAACCACCAACCACATGCGCGTCCACTACCCTTATTGCACACACAACTTTTCTTTTCTTTTCTTTTTTTGTTTGACAATAACACCAACACTTAATAAAATGATTTAAGGGTTTAATCCCCTTTTTTTGTTTCCTGGGTCACAATAATCACATAACAGGGTTTCCAGCAACAGCTTCAATTGAATTGGTTCAGAAAATTTTAGGAGAGAGAGAGAGAAAGGAAAAAAGAAATATTCAAACAATGTGTCCTTTGAGGATCATTCTCGTATTCTTGTCAGCAACACTTGCAGGTTTCTTCGTTCTCAGAAACCTCAGATCTCAACCTCAGCTCAACGACGAAGATGATGAAGCTTCTGTAACAACAATTGCTGCCACAACAAGCCCTCAAACCTCGGATTCTTCGAAATCTTCTGCTTCCAAGGTTGACCCATTTCCCCATTTTGAATCAATTTAGTGTAAAAATCTTGTCTTTTATTATTATTTTTCTACCTCTAACCCTAACCCTAGAATTTTGGGATTTATTTATTATTCAGGTTCGTGCTGCTTTGGAATCAGGGTTCTGGACTTTTGTTGACATGGCTAGTGGGCGTTACCTTTGGAGGCATATGGTCTCTTCATCCGAAAAGAGGTCTAGTTGATGTTTGTGACATACTGACATGTAATAATAATAGTATGAATGTTAATGTTGTTACCCCTATTCAATTTCAGCTTCATAATCATCTTTTAGGGGGGGCATTGAAGAAAAAAAAAAGAATGGAAAATTGCATATGATATTGTATTTTTTTTTTTTTTTGGGGGTCAATTGGGATTGTTGGAAACTCTGTATCAATATATCATAGATGTTGTTCATAGTATTGTTGGTGGTTTTCATTGGTGAAAACTGAAAATTAGTAACTCCATTGTTGTCTTGTTGATAATAATAAACCTCTTGTTGAAGTGTGCCATTTTTACTGTTTCTGTTATGAATTGCTGAGTTAAATCTTGTTTTCATGTAAAGTTTGTAAATTTCTGTGTGGGGGGTTTTTTCCAATGGGGAAACTTGTTCCTTCTTGGATTATCTGGAAGGGGATTTTTTGCAGGTGAAGCAATAGGAGTTTGATATTCTGGTGGCTTAGTCACAGTTTCCACTTGGGGAAACATTTTTGTGATAGCATGTTTAGAGTCTGTTTGGTTTCTATTTCTTATTTCCTGTTTTTTTGTTTTCAGGTTTTTGTAAAGGAAATAATGAAAATAGTGAAAACAATGAATTCCTGATTCCTGTTTTTACTATTTACTTCACAAAATCCTGAAAATATAAATACACAAAATGGAAAAAGAAATCAAACATATCCATAGCTTTTTTGCCTGCTGCAAATAGTGATGGTTTTTATCAAGGTTATCAAAATTGAGATTATAAACTCATTTTTATGAGGTAAGATTGTAAATTAGTTATTCTGCATTATCCAACATATGCATTTGGAATGAATATAATGACGCATTTGGGCCAGGGATCATAACATCTCTTAAAGCAATCTGAACCTGATTTTTGACAATTGAGTATGGTAATGGCAGCTAAACTCCTTTATGATATGAAACATATTCTTAGGTCAGTCAGGTGTGTCAAATGATCTCCTAAGTGGGAAAGGTTTAGATCAAACTGCTATGTGGATTTCTCTTTATTACGATATGGTGCAGAAGTTAAAAAGCTGTATTGGTTTTGGAATGATCATGATCTCCCTTGTTAGTGCCATTACTAATTGTTAGTTTGATTTGCAATTACCTTTGTTCTGTCAGAGTTTTACTGGTTCATTAAGTGAGTTGTATGATTTTTTGCAATTTGGTTTATGGTTTTTTCTTTTAAATTTTTTTTTCAATTTATTTTCTGTTTTTCATTCTTGGGGATACATTTGGTTGTGCATAAATCAGAAAGAGGTGTAGGATAATGAAGAAGAGAAAGAAAACGAAGTTGAAATATGGAATGCAGAAAACAAAAATCGCCTTGCCTATTTGGTTACCTACCATACCAAAAGGAAAGAAAATATTGTTGGTTCCTAAGTTCACTTTTAGCCTAACATCATTGTCATCTTGTTTTAAACTTTTTTTTTTTATGGATCAATTATATTGACCCTCTTGGTTTGATGAAATTAATTTTAGTTCTTTTTTATTTGTAAGATTTTCTCCGATGGTTTCAAAGTTTGTGAAATTGCTAAACGTACTTTCATTATATATAAAATTATTACACTATTCTTCTTTTCGTTGCATATTGAGCAATATGTTCAAAAGAGGTTAGTGACAATTGAACAAAAAAAGCAAAATCAAAATGAATTTTCATCGGTCAATGTAATTTGGGATTTTATTTTTTTTATCATTCTATACTTAATTACTTATAAATGTTGTAAACAAGTTCAATAGCTTGGGGTATATCTTTCGTCGTTGTAGCATCTTCAATTAGAGTGCATATAATATGTTCAGTTATCTTAGGTCCAGAAAAGAAAAAGTAGGTGAATGCCTAAGCTTGTGTTGATTGTATTGGGCATCTACTTACAACTCGAACACTATGGCCAAGGAAATGTGTAGTTACGAAACGATGGTGACCAATGTGTTGTATTTCGATTTATATGATGAATAATTAAATGTACGATAATATTTTAAACCGGTTTTTAAATGATAAAATGGGAAAGAAAAACATTTTTACTCAACTTATTTTAGATAATAAAGCAAGAAAAATACACGTACATTTGCTAACCGATGGCTAAGTGGCCTAACAAATACACGTACATTTACGTGGCATCTAGTCAATTTGTTTTGTCACGGGTTGGATTTTCAAAGTGGTCAGTGTTTCTTTTTTTTTCCTTTTTTGTCTTTTGTCAACGTGATTTTTGGTTTTGGTATTAGAGAAAAATCAAAACATGGTTTGAAGAATATAAATTGAGTTTTAGCTCATTTTAATATATTTGATTAAATTGTGTTGAGATATATTTTTACGTAATTTTTAACCTCGAACCATAGTTAGAGGAAAAATCTAAAAGGAAAAAGAACTTCTCACTACATCAAAATGTGTAAATTATAAACTAAATACATCAATTATTTTACAACAGAAACGATTCCAAATCCAATCCATCTATACTAATAATATTTAAGTTTTTTTAACAGAAAACTTATGCCACTTAGCAACTTTTAAAGTACGTTGGAATTCAAAATTTTAAAAAATTTATAAAAAAGGAAACTACTCAAACATGTGATATATAACTATTTATTGACGGATTTTCTTAACAATCAACCTAACTTTTAAAATTTCAAATTTGATCCATATAAAATGTAATTTTAAATATTAGTTAAATAAAATTAGGTTTCATATAGATTATACCTATCTGATAATTAAAAGAGTATTTAATAATCATGAAGAATAAGATATATAGATAGAATAAGATCAAATTTAAAATACATTGTTTGATAACTGTTTAATTCTTTTAAAATTACTTTTTATCTAAATTAATTTCAGTTTGAAATCATCTACAAATTAAAATTTCCCAGGAGTATTTAGAATCGAATTAAACTAAAAGAAACCAAGCAAATAAATTGATCTAAAGAATTGAAAAACAATTACAAATAAAATTGATTTCAAACCTAAAACTATAGTGAACCATTAAAATAATAATTGAAAATGGAATATGAAGAATCAAAGTTAAAGTCTCAACTAAAAATCATCATTATTTTAGGATTTGATTAGAATTGATTTTATTTTGAAGTTGTTTATCAAGAAGTGTTTAAAAATATTGATTTAATCATTCTGCATATTCCTATAGAATAGTTTCCTCAAAATAATACCCATTACCAAAAAAAAAAAATCCTTAAAATATTCCATCTCCATCCTCCATCTTCACCGCCCAAACCAAGTAATTGAGTGGATCCTATTCAGAAATATGTCTCATAGTTTCCTCAGCAACCAATTGTTCTTATGAAACCTGCACCCACCAAACAGAGCCCCCCAAATGACCCAATTAATTAGGTGGCAAAGGCATGCTTACAATATCGAATAGAGTGTTGCAAAGACGTTCCCATGAAACCCATGCTGATTCGGAAATCGGTGAACTCTCAAACCAAGCTCCAAGTAATGCATATGATATTTTCTCTTTTTATTAGATGAATTACTTTTATTATTATATTGTAATATTATTAACATTTTTAATATTTGTATATAATACGTTTATCATACTATCATTTCATAAATTAAAATTTGTTCGATTTTATATGTTCCTACTTATTATCTCATGCATCACACGGTTACAATACTAGTTTTGAAATATTGCAAAAAAAAATTTACACTTTCATCCAATCAGATGACCCCATTTGGATAACTTTTCCAACAATGAGTATAAGATTGAATTATCTTTGATGATGTGTCAATACATAATTGGATTATAATATAAAAAAATTTTACATTGTCAATACATAAAAATTAAACCCAAAAATAGTATCTTAGATTAAAAATGTTAACTTTAATCAATTTAATTTTTATAAATTGTGAATATAAACTGGTTTTATTTAAATATTCAATTATATATTGTTATCTCAATAATGGTGTTTGATTTAACAACTCACTGCTTTATAAATAATGTATTCATGTATTTATTCTCATTTTAGAGAAAGTTTTCAATTTTTCAAGAGTTTAGGGCCTGTTTTGTTTGCTGTTTCCAGTTTTCAGTTTTTAGTTTCCGATTTTTCACAAAAACTGAAAACAGCAAACCAGACAGACCCTTAGTTTCTATGTATTGATGGTGTATTATTATCAACCAATAGTTTGGATTTAACTTTTATATATTGACAGTATAAAGATTTTTTACACAATCATTCAACTATATATTGTTATATAAATCATAAAAATTGACTGTCATACCCCACTACTTTATAAGTTATCCACATGAATGATTTTGATTGAAAAGCAACATACAATAAGTAGAGTTGATAGTGTAAAGTTGTTTAATAATCTCAATGTGTATAACAATTACCTATCTAGGCACTTTGGTAAAATTCTAGTTGATAGTGTAAAATTGTTTAATGACGAATTTTGCAATACTCCTTAGAACGTATGGAGCATCACACACTATGTTATATCATGATGAGGATTTGATGATGTATTAGTAGGTCGATTCCATATTATCAACAAAAAGTTATAAATTAGTGCACAAAAAGTCATACACCAATGCATAAAAAGCTATAAACCAATAAATTAAAAGTTGTAAAATGCATAAAAGCAATAAACCTTTCAATAATATTTGATGTACAACTAAATTGCACAACAAATACACATCATACACTATATTACCGTTGAATATGATATGTGGTCCCTACTCATCCCACTTATTCATCAAATCCAATGGTGATAAAATGTGTAGTATGTATTTATTGTACAATTTAGTTGCACAACAAAATTACTCTAAACCTTTTTCGAAATACCCTAGACCAGTTAGTTATATGAATGAGAAATTAGGTTTTTTTTATAGTACATTGACATTATATTAGTGTATAAATAATCACTTTGATGCTTACCATTAGTTAACTTTTGTGTGGTACCCCATAGCGTGGGAGTTGCACGAAAGCCTTTGCCTTGTATAATACAAAGAAAGGGTATTTTAACTCACATTTTGTAGGATACTATTACCGGCACACTCATATCTATCATTGGATGGGGTGTGAGACCAAAACTAAATGAGGTCTACATCCAATTAAAAGGTGAATATGAGTATGCCAATATAATATCTCACAAAGTGTTAGTCAAAATGACATTCCCTTTTAATATATTGTCCGTAAGTTAAATTCTGTTCCGTTGGCGAGTGATCTTGTATACATGTATTTATCCTACTCCAAGCGTGGTTTCAACGGTCGAATTTCATTTGGAGAGAGAGAGAGAGATGAGGAAGAGAAAGGGTTCACGACCTGCATCTGCATCATCATCTTCCACTGTACAAGAAGAAGAAGAAGCAGAAGCTCTGGAACAACAACAACAACAAAAAGAACAAGGTTCCGAAAGACACGGATTCTTCGCTTGCTACCTCTTGGCCTCTCTCAACCCCCGCTACAAGGGCCACACTTACATCGGGTTCTCCCCTCTTCCTCTCTCTAGATCAAATTTTGATTACCCCCTTTTGTTTATTCCTAAAATCACACACCCCCCATTTGCATTTATTATTCTCTTGTGCTTCCAATAGTTAAAAAGTTTCGATTTTCACTTCATACAAATCCTGGGTTACTACCATTTTCTTTGATGATTGCAAAATCTCTAGTTTTTTTCTTCCTTTGATATAAATGTGGGGTATTTACCAATTGGATTAAGTATATTTTTGGTATTTAAATAATAAGCCGGATTCAGTTTTGGTCCCTGAAAACACTTTTTTTTTTTTTGGTCCAAATATTTTTAGTCAGCTCGGCATTCAACGGACAGACTAATTGCAGGTACTAAAACCATACAGTACTGGAAATGTTAAGATCAAAACCAACTTTTCAGGGACCAAAAACATATTTAAGGTTTACTAATTTTTGTTTTTCATTCATGCTACAACTTGCTCTTTTTGTGATGTGATGATTGTAAAATGTTTATGTTTCTGTGTATGCAATTGCAGATTTACGGTGAATCCGCGGCGTCGGATCAGGCAACACAATGGGGAGATTGGTTGTGGAGCTTGGAGGACGAAGAAAAGAAGGCCTTGGGAGATGGTTTTGTGTATCTATGGATTCCCAACAAACGTATCTGCTCTTCAGGTCTGATGATACTACTTTCTTCTGCTGGTCCATATATCATGGGCTTGTTCATTAAAAATATTTGGTGAGCTTTGTGATTGAGGCTGTTTGTTTGGTTGAGCAAGTTAAATTCAGTGTAATATGGCTCAAGTGGACGGTGTTTTGGTGTTGATTGGGGAGAATGACCTGAGATCTTTGGGTGAATTTCATTTGGAAGAAAAGATGTGAAAAATATGATCCGTTTAATATGCTCCTAAAATGTTATTAAGCATGAATCATGAATGCTCCATGGAATTTACCTATTGTTATGGGGTAATTTTTTTTTTTTTCCCGGTAACAGTTATAGGGTAAAGTTGTGTTGACTTAATATTTTTAAGTTAAAAATGACTTATTTATTGCATTTAAAATTATTAGTTTTGGTTATTTGCGGAGTAGTCCTACTGTTGTAGCATTCCTCCACGAAATATCCTTCCATCTTCCACCTCCATTGATCGCCGCTTCAACCTTAATCTTTAGCTTCCTCCTCTCCATTGAATGCCAACTGGATAATCACAAGCATTGTTCAATGTGGCTTTTATGCTACGCATGGTTAAACTCAAAAGTAGGTTTGGTAATATAAGTGTTTGATTAGTGTTTGTTCGGAGATCAAGGGTTAGATATGGTACCTGACAGACATAACAATAATAATAGTTTGAAGCCAAATTGGTACTGTGGCAGAGTGCGGAGGGGTTCTCAGTCATAGATGTGAAAAATTTCTTACAAATCACTGACTCCTGATGCATAGAGCATGGTTGCTGGACACTCACTAACTTTTCAGGAGCATATTAAACATTTATGGAAAATATGGATACTGGACCCAGATTCTAAAATCATGTTCAGCAACAGCTTAATTTAGGGGAAAAATCGCATTTTTGTTCGAAAGCTGTCTCAAGAAAATTTCGATTACAGGGTTTTTGAACCCAAAATAAGCTAATCGAAATACGCGCTAAACTTTCTTCTATTGACTCTGCAATTTCCCCTTTTTCTTTCTAAACCTGTTGGCATGATTGGATCAGGTGCAGACTAGTATGATGCTATTTAAAATGCCAGATTTTTAGATAATGCTGTTATGTCATTATTTATGTTATTAATTTATTGGGGTTTGCAGTTTGAATGGGCTTGGCAGCACCCTGTTGAATCGTTGGCCGTGAGGAAGGCAGCTACTAGTTTTAAATCCCTCTCTGGAATTGCCAATAAGATTAAACTTGCATACACAATGCTCACACTACCATCCTGGCAGAAGTATGGTTTCTTTCTCTAGTTTGGAATGAACATTCTTTTTTGTTTGAATGGTATGAATTAATTTTTGATACTGACATGATATTATGACATAAATGGTTACAGCATGAGTATCACAGTGAACTTCTTCTCCACTAAGTACATGAAACATTGTGCTGGTTGCCCGAGCTTGCCAGAGCACATGAAGGTCGAGATTGGCTCAATGGATGAGCTTCCATGTTATACTGAAAGAATTGATGGCTTGTCAGACAATGAAGATTCTGTGCTAATGGAAATTGAGAATAATACTACTACAAGTGATTCTGTACTGGATGCTTGCGGTGATCCTATCACTTCTGATTCAGATCTGAATCATGGAGACAAGATTGGTGAATCATTTGTTCAGAGCCAAGAATCAGAAGCCATAGAACCATTTAGTCATCCATTAGCTTCACAAGAGTCGTTTGGTTCTATCATGTCGCCGTTGTTGAAATCATCACCAGCGAAAAGAGTAGATACTATTCATGACACAGATTTTGTGTGTGTGATGAATAAGAGGGATGCTGAATCCAGTCAACAATGTGAGCAATCAGGTGCTGTATTGGCTTCTAATAAAAATCGACAAGTCAATAGTAGCACATTTGTGTTGCCAGATGAAGCTGAGATAATTGATTTGTCTACCCCTTCTCCCAGCTGCAGAAGCATTTTGGATAGCAAGAAGAGAAGAGTTTCCTCCTGTGTTGGTGCTGACTTTATTGACTTAACAAAGTCACCCAACTTTATCCAGCTATAATAATAAGGCTTGGGATATTTGACACACTAATGTGGTAAGAAAGAAGTAGTTAAATAATCTGGCTTGTCAATGCATTGTCAAGTTTCGGGGAAGGTAATATGAATAAATATGAATCTCATTGTGATTGAAACATACATAACAATAAACCAATAACCACGGTGAGGAAGGTCCATAACCATCTACCATGTCAAGTTTTAGTTCACTGGACCCTTTCCTACCCTTTTTCTTTTTTCTCATCTGATGCAAAACATTATCATATCATGCAAAACATTATGATAGGATGTATCACATTAATGAGTTGTAAGTTATGAGTTTCCCGGGCAAATTGCACTCTGATATTCCCAATAATTGAATACAGGATCAAATGTCAATCTTGTTTGCAATAGTCGCCATAAGGAGAAATGACAGGCTCAGCACCCGCATTCAAGATAAGTGGAACATGTTATAGGACTTTTCATTTGTTAACCCCCCTAAATCTTTGGATCTTTCAATGTTCTCACTTAAGCCTTTTTAAAGAAAAGAAGAAGAAGAAAGAAAGCATATGAATAAATGAAATTTATGCCTTAAAGCAAATTAATCCGTGTTCATTCGGTTACATTACTCTAGATATTCATATAGATGTACTAAATTTTTAATCAGACCCCTATAATTTAATAATTTATAATCAACTCTCAATGCTATGTAAAAGAAATTTCAATTAAATCCCTATTGTTTGAAAATTTGTATTTAAATTCCTATACTATATATAAAGTTTTCAATTAAATCCTTACATTGCATAAAAATTTTAAATTTAGTCCCTCTGCTTTAGAAAACTATATGGACTTAATCATAAAATTTCTAAACTAAAGAAATCTAATTGAAAATTAAATAAAACTACTAATAATAAATCTCCCTATTCGGTATTCTTAAGTCTGGCGAAGAAAGTAAAAAAATAGCCAATAAGCTCGCTTTCTTTTAGAAGCGTGGAGCGAACGCAAATGCTTAGGAAATACTTCACAGAGGTCAAAAGAAAACTCGATATTGCCAAAATCAGTTTTCATGTCATTTCTTTTCCTTCTTTTCACTTTCCTTCGGAGTTTTGGCATGTGGGACCAGGACTATGATGAAAGTGCTTGAGATAAGGAACGAGAACCGGAAAACTTGAGATAAAAGGGACCTGAAAACTCTGGTCAAATGGCATGCATCATCTGATAATTGTTCCGTCTTTTCCTTCATTATCAAAAAGATAAAGATAAGAGTGCAACTGTGACTATAAGATGTTGTGCAAACAATGATAAGAAACAAATGTCTTTCAAAGCAGAATGAGTGTGGGGAGGGCCCCATTAAGTAGAATCTATCAATTGACCAATAGTTTACATGCTCGTGAAGGATCACATGGATTGGATTGGATTGTATTTATACCCAGTAATAAAGTGACATTTCAGTTAAAATCCGCCTTTAATTTTACACACTTATTTAAAATGCCACTCTTATTGTAGATTGTAAACCCATCCATCAAACACTCCATGAGCACGTAACTCTCAGTTTCCAATATTTTATTTCAAACATAAGGAATGAGAAGCCAATAGAAACTGAAACTGCTGATGGTTCAACACTTGTGAGTATTTGAGCATTAATCTTTCATTTGGAGTCGTATTGCGCTTGAGTCCAAGTAGATAAACTCAATTGAAAGCTGGTATATACATTTAGGTTCTATTATCATCAGATCAAAACTTGACAAAAGTTTAGTAAGACTGGTTACACAGCAAAACTGAGAAATGTGCTCCAACTTTGGTAACAGAAATTGAGACACAACATATGAATGAGGTCATTGCATCATGAAAATGTAAGACTAAAAACAAGGGGAAAAAAAAAGTGACAATGAGGTCATAGCATCATAAAAAAACACAATAAGCATGACACCTCAAAACTTGTGACTTTGTTATGACCCTGATTGTTGTTGCCGCTGGTCGTGTATCTCTAGCTGTTGCTCTGACTGTTCTGATTGCTGTTGCTGTTGTTCTGACTGTTCTGATTGCTGTTGTTGATCACTTTGCCAGACCCAAACAATATCTTTAAGTGCAGGCCTTATATCCTCTTGCAGTATTTTCTGATATTCCAATGTATCTCCATTGGATTTTTTCACCTCCACCAGATGGAAAAAAGGAGTAGCCTCAAAAATCTCAGCATCGATGGATAAAACCCCCTTCCTACCTTCATCTAAGCCCTCTAATTTCAACAACCCAGCAGCTATTTTCTTTATTTTCAGCCTCAGTCGCCTAGCAATGTCTTCCAGCTTTGAAATGATGACTGATGCAGGTTGTCTTGAACTAAATCTCGCTTCTCTTTTCTGAAAACTGTCCTCGAAGAATGCAGAAAGATCGAAGCCAACAGAAAGGGAGATGATATCAAAGGCATTTATACTTACTGGCACAACTGATTCTTCCTTTGCTTCTGCTGCTAAACCATCACCTTCATCACTTAGATCAGAAATTGTACCTGAAGAGACACTGTTGATTTCGGCTTCCAGTTTTTTATGCTTAGCTTTCGGTCCTTTCTTAAACCAAGAATGTTCCTTAATCTTAGATATGGAAATCCTGGTCTCAGGATTTGGATCCAATATCTTTCCCAATAGCCTGCATACTTCTGGCGGGAACCAATTTGGGCATTTTAATTCTGCTTTGCTTATCTTCCTATACATCTCTATCAAATTTGCGTCGTGAAAAGGGAGATAACCAGCCAACAAGACAAATAGAACGATCCCACAAGACCAAATGTCAGCTTTGGCACCATCATATCCCTTCCTTTTGATGACTTCAGGAGCAACATAGGCAGGGGTGCCACAACGTGTATGGAGTAAGCCATCCTGCCGCTTGGATTCAGCGAGAGCACTTAACCCAAAATCGGAGACCTTTAGATCCCCATTTTCATCCAACAGAATGTTTTCTGGCTTTATATCTCTGTGGTATACACCTCTACTGTGACAATAATCCAGTGCATTGACTAGCTGCTTGAAATATCTGTGTGCAACATCTTCTTTGAGTTTTCCTTTGGCCACCTTGTCAAAGAGCTCACCACCTTTGGCATACTCCATAACAAAGTAAATCTTACTCTTGGTGGCCATAACCTCATAAAGCTGTACAATATTGGGATGCCTAGCCCGCCTCATAACAGATATTTCACGCCTGACTTGCTCCGGATGCCCAGATCTCATAACCTTATCTTTGTCAATCATCTTAATCGCCACACTCTGGTTTGTTATCGAGCTCCGTGCATAGTAAACCTTTCCAAAGGTACCCTGGCCTAGTAGTCTTCCTAACTCATACCTTTGCATCAAAATAATTGATTTACTCTCCATATTAGGACGCTAAAGAAAGGTGAAATTTTACATTACTTCCTAAACCAATTAAACTCTATATCATTTACAATTATGAAATGTACACAAGTAACTATATGTACAGCAGAAGTTTGTTTCGTTTCAACCGTCTTCGAACGGATCTAGTGTCAGCAGAACAGGCACTCCTAAAGAACTAGGGTGCCAATTGTGTATCAAGGAAAAGCTAATGAATGAGCTATAACTTTGTCCTCCACTATTGTCAAGCATTAAGTGGGGCAGAAGTAGCAAGGATATCACCTTATGGATCTCAGATACATAGCTGCAATCAAGAAGGCTCATCTTTCGGCATTCCCAGTTGTGTCTCTGGCAATCACAAGTGGAGTGATGAACTTCAGCAGTACACTTGAATTTCAGCAAATGATTTTGTGTTAGAGAGATCCTGAAAGAAAAAAACAAAGAAATGACCATTTGAAGAGAGAAAACAAAAACAAAAAGAGCAGAATATCAATTCAAATGATGAACAAAGATCAACAGCATATCAAAATTAACTGGAAGATCTCAGAAAGAAACCCAACAGGGTCTTATAAAGATATGATCTTTGTGGAAAATTCTGCATGAGAAATTGAATCAAAGCAACAATCCTACACATTAAATTCGGGAAATTTTATTGATAAATTCAGCTAAAAATAAAATAAGAGAAACTAATAATGGTAGGGTAGTATGATCACACAACCTCAAATCCGCAATTAAACTTTCAATCCATGATTGCTTGCTGGAAAACCATGCTAAAATTTTTCTGTATGATCCAAATAAGAATCAAAGCGTGGAGAACCAAAGTTCACTGTACACCACCTGGAAAGGTAGATGACAAAATAAGGAAGATTCAGGAACATGTTGACGTTGGCACCAAACAATTAAAACAGCAAATTTAACAGATTATATATGCATATATATATTGGGGTCGAGAATTAAAAGAAAGATTATTAAAATCCAATAAAAATAAAGAGAGAGCAAAAAATAATGGGTTAACCTTGAGGATCAGGGGGAATAAGCAGAGTTAGGAACATGTTGAGGACTTTACGGCACACTGCCACAGAAACAGAGATGGATAATTGAAGGTTTGATAAGGACTTTTCTTTTAATGTTCCTACTCTATTATTAGGATTTCTTTTTTATTTTTAGGGCAACTTGAAATCTCTTATTAAGGGATTAAAATAGTTTACCCCATCAATTAGACATTGGTAATCAAGAATGAGGAAGACCAGGGAAAATGAATTGATGGATTAATTAGTTAATTAATAATAAATCAAGCTTAGTGCTATGATTATTATATGTTTTTGTTTTTATTATTACTACTATGATTATTATTGCTATTATTATATGTTTTTGTTTTTTTTTCGGTCTGATTATTATTATTATATGTTTATATCATCATAGCGTGTGTCACGAAAGTGGAAAATGTAGAGTAAGTGTGTGTGGGCCCGGCCCAAAGACGTGTGACTCAATTCATGCTTGACGGTTAGGGTTAAATCCGGCAGTTTCGTTCATCTCATTAGAATTTTATTTTACTTGTCACTTTGTATAAAAATAAAAATTAAAAATTGCCTAGAAAAAAAAATTTATTTTTAAAATTTAATTAATTCATTTTTTAATGTCTCAAAATATTAATGTATTTAAAATCTTGTAAAAGGCTTGTTTTTTAGATAATTAGTCATGAAATATGGTAAAATATAAAATTAAAAAAGTTAACAATATATATGTATATATGTATATATATATATATATATATATATATAAAATTTAAGAATAAATACTTTATTTTCACACGAAGATGATAGATATAATAGACTTGAATTTTCTTCTTAAAGTGACAAAATAATATAAATAGAAGGGGTATTGTATTAGTTTGTGAAAAATGAAAACCATGTAAGGTTTTAGGTTAAAAAAAAATCGATTAGTTTGACTCCTTTCTAGTTAAAATTGAGGTGTTTTTTATGCTATGCAAATTGGAGAGGTTTTGGTGGCTACCATACTTGTCCCAATAAAATTTGAACAAGTGTAATGCTTATATCTAAGTAACATATCCACATTACCGTGTTTAATTTTTTTTCCCTGATTTATTAAAATCGGCCAAACATTTCAAATCTCATTTTTTAGTAAAGTCCAAGTAACTATGTTTTATTTGACTCTTCCTGTCCAAATATTGTTTCAAGAAAGGTTTTGCTAGTTATGTGATCATCAATTGTATACCGAATAACTTGCTTTTCTAGGAACTAGCTAATGCCGTTACTTTTGTTAAAACCATTCGTTCACAAGACAACGGTTTCTAACCACAGAAAATGTTATAGGAATAATAAAATTATACAATAAATACACATTATATATCTTATCACCATTGGATTTGATGAGTGGTCTCCACTTATCCACTCACTTATCACATCCAATGATATAGCAATTTTATTATTCCCATAGTATTGCTCTTCTAATAATTCTTTCTTATGATGAATTCAAATGCATACATCATGCCATCCGACAACTGTTTATTTGATTCATTTTTACAAATTATATTAGAGACACTACGTATATAAGGAGCCAATTAAAGTGAATGTTAACTGTTGTGTCACACTCCATGCCTTAACTTTGAAAATCTTTATTCTCGAAATGATGTCTCATTTCTTGTCTCCCAATTATTTAGTGTCACATGAAAGATAAGAATCAAAACAGATTTAAAAATTTATAAGTTATCAAATATAATATATATATCTTCCGCATATCAATAAATAATTTGAAAACAAGTTGTGACCAAATACTTTCTTCCCTAATATATAGACTAGAATGAAAATCCCCTAATTTCTGCCTAGTCTATTTCTATTTTCTACCACTAGCACTGCTATATCTTATTGCAAATGATGCTAATTAGGAATGTTTGCTTCATTTCTTTGACCACTTATATCTGCTTCAAATGACTTAAACTAACAATTTTCTTTTTACGTGAAACTACAAAGAGTTAATGTTCACTTTAGTCCCTGACATTTTACGTGTGAGTCATTTTAGTCCTTCACTTTTAAAATGAATCAATTTGGTCCCTCACATTTATAACTGTAAATCAATTTAGTCCCTCACATTTTAAAAGTGAATCAATTTAGTCCTTTATATTTATAATTGTGAATCAATTTGGTCCCTCACAGTTATAAATATAAGGGACCAAATTGATTCATTTTAAAAGTGAGGGACTAAAATAACTCACACATGAAATGTTAGGGACTAAAATGACTTACGCATAAAATGTCAGGGACTAAAATGAGCATTAACTCAACTACAAAATTATTGCTTACTCTGTTATAACTCTGGTTTTCATTCTCAATGCAAAGATAGTATGTGCGTGGCACAAAGTCGACATGAAGATTTACTCATTGTATTTTAATTTTAACACTGGCTATATGGAGACTAATCTAGAAGCAACACAAAGTTGCTTCATCTCAACCTACTCTTCGGCTTGGGCTAATCGAACCTCCACGAGGAACCAAATTATGTCATCATGCACAACCTCCTTAATCCCTCATTGTCATTGTTGTACTTGCGTGTTCATCGCAACACAAATCATAAAAGAGAAACTTTCATTTACTCACTCACCATGTTGTGGTTACTCTTGTTTATCTTGCTTCACTGTAGTTGGTGGCAACCAAGGAAGAGAACTGACAATAACAACCACCGTAAGTCCACAGTAAAGGGCGAATGAGTTTGTGAATGTTTTCTTGATTATTCATTTATTCATGTTGTGATGAACATACATGGAGTATAACAACAATGATGACAAAGGATTGAGGAGATGGTGCCTGATGATATAATCTGGTGTCTCACAGAGGTCCGATTGGTCAATCCCGAGAAGCAGTCCAGCTCTGGGAGGATGAGATCAAACAACTCTGTTTTTTTTTTTTTTTTTCAAGTAACATAACAACAAAAAAACATGTTTGTTTTTTTTGCCCGAGTCCAATTATTTAGAAGAAAGAGCGGAAAAAGCATATTGCAAATATCACATTAACTTACTTTACCGAATTATTTTGTAACTTTAACAATTTATGTTTTTCCCCTTGAAGAAAGATTAAAGCCTAGAAATTATTTAGAAAAATATTTAAAATAATAATTTTGATTTGATGACCAAGATTGCCTCCTAGTATATAGTATCTTTAAATGCACCCTAAAACTCAAAGTCATATTGTTATGAAAAATATGATTACGTGTTGATTAATTTTATTTATAAAAATATTTTAGAAACACAAAATTCGAAAACAAATGCACTTTTACACAATGTCCAAAATAACACATTATATGATAAGCCCTTACAACTCTGATGACACTTGAGAATGGTATGAAGGTATATCATACCATCAATGTTCTAAGTTGCTACATGAACTAAAAAACAATTAAGAAAATATTTTTAAAAAATAAAATTTGAAAACAAATCCACTTTTACCTAATGTTCAAAATAGCACAAATTATATGATAAGGACCTTCCAATACTCATGACACTTGAGAATGGTATTTCATACTATCAACATGAACTAAACAACAATTGAGAAAAAATAATTGCATCCAATTTATTGTACTAACATTATAAAAAATTTTACAATGTCATTCAATTATATATCATCACATTAGCAAATTTTATTAATTCTCACATTTATTACTTAAAAAATCATCTAAATGAAAAGTATAATTGGATAACAGTCAATACATTAAAATTAAACTCAAATTAATTAATTATTTGAAAGAAATGGATTCATTCAATTTTATATGAATTTAATTTTGATACATTAATAGTGTAAAATTTTTTTACAATCATCTAATTAAATCATCCAATTTGGATGGCCGTTTAAGTAATTAATTTGAGACTCAACTATATTTGCTAGTAATAATATAAAATTAGATGATAATGTACAAAAAGTTATACAATATCAACGCATAGAAACTAAACTCATTTTATAATGTATACAATTGTAAAATAAGTTGCAAAAACAAAATGTTAACCAGATGAAATAAGCAAACAATTGATTTGAACAAAATGAGGGTCATTATGTAATTCAAAGGGGAGACGATTAAGCTTACTTTGAAACAACTCAAACATTGTTGGTATCAAATTTTAATTTTTTTTTTTTTACTCATTTATATTATTTATTATAACATTTTTTAACGAGACCAAATTAACCAAGGTTCAGCAAAAGCCAAAGTAAATAAATCATAGTCAACCGTACATACCAAAAAGGAAACCATCGCCAAAATGTTTCAACAAATAATTTTAAAAAAAAAAACAATGAAAGAAACAGTACAAAAATATAACTCACCAGATTAAATAGGAATCAGGAAAGGAAGGCTAGATATCGTATTTGAAAAAACAAGACATTATTTTGACTGATAATTTTGTCAGTAAAATACAATGAGACTAGTATAAATAATGAAAACAAAATTTCTAAAACTACTAGCACCAAACTATTCCTATCTGTTGCTCTAAAATACCCGAGGACAATGGTTGGCGAGACAGATAATTGGGCCAACCACAACATATCTTTTTTCTTCTTCCTTTTTTTTTTCAAAATCAATTGTAACTATTTTTGCAGGTAACAACACAACCAATGCTACTACACCTTATTGGTCCAATAGTCCTCTCATGCCTGTGACCTCATGTAAGATTTGGACAAGAAGCAGCAATAAACTATGGTCAACCTAGCTTGAGATGATAGAAGAATCCCTGCTGCTCCTTTTCTGATGATCATATTCATCGGAAAAAATGTATCGTTTCCACTCAAAAAAGCTTATCCAAATTTATGTAAACCCTTCATGTATCTTGTGTTCTGATCCCATGAACAATATCCTACAGTTTCCACAAATATTAAATGTTAATGAAAACAACTCAACTTTGTCAGCGAACAGTATACACAGAAATTCTGGTGACAAAAATTTCTTCTTTAATGATGTTGTGATACTTTTAAGTTACTAATAGTATATAGAATATAAAACGATCAAAGGAAGAAATTTAAACTCTGAACTTAAAGAAATACTGACCACTATTTCATGTCATACTCCGTAAAGCGGTAGAAAGGCTTTGACAAAGGAGTATGCAAGCGCACCAGTAAACACATAACTGTCCACTCTGTCTAGTACTCCACCTGCATTAAATGTAGTTGATGAGTTTACCCTTCAAATAGTTTCTAATAAGAAGAAGGGGTGATTGGATTTGAATAGTTGTTGTTTATCTTTACCAGCAAGATGAGATCCTTAAACAAAATTTTCAACCATCTGATTTGTAATTAACTATTAACAATTCAGAGATGGCCAAAATAACAGGATAATTTATATATTCTTGCGTATTTTGGTGGTCGATATCCATTTTTAAAATGGAAATTTTCAACCTTTCAAAAGTCATGAGAATTCCTGAATTCTTTTTGGACAAGGCTCGTTGTACCTTTGTAGAATTGTAGTCACTCCCCCCCCCCCCCCTCTCCTCTCTTCTCAGCTAAAGTTTGTTCTGATGTCCAGAGATAAGCAAATGAAGCAGCTTAAAGAAACATGAATAAGTATAGAGTGATTACCATGACCAGGTATTAGGGACCCAGAGTCTTTCACACCCGCATCCCGTTTGATCATTGATTCAGTGAGATCACCAAAAACAGATCCAAAGAAATTCAGAACACCAAGAGCAATTGCACTGAACAAAACCCATGTATCCACCACAAATTACAACCATGTTGATAACTGTAAACGGGATATAAAAAGTTTCATGGCAAATGTGTGAACGTTCATCTTAAACTAGAACAAAGTCTATTCACTAACCAGGTCACCAGAAGATGCATAATTCTTGAGAATGTAGGTTAGTTAACAATAACGATATGATTGACTAATATGCCAATGCCACGGATCTCCATCATGGCATCATTACTGACTACCAGCATATCTAAAAACATCAAGAAACTCTATTGTTTTGTTGGGAAGATTCTTTCCATAAAAAGGTTATAAGTTGGCTTTTATGTCATTTCTCTCATACTGATCACTAATAGTAATCTAAACTCGAACACTATGTAACGTTCTACCAACAAATTTTACCAAGCAAATAATTACAATAGGCTAGAACATTGACATTAACTCCGAGGATAGCTAGTGTACCTTGATAATGAGATGGGCCAGCTGAAAATTTTTGACAGGACAATAGAAGTAACTATACACCCACAAAAGCCTATAATCGTACCCTCCCACGTCTTCTTGGGACTTACACTGGTGAGTGGTGTTCTGCCAAATACCTGCATTAAGATACACCAAGCAATTTCATAACTGAATGCCAGATTAAGGTTCTAATTTTTCAGAAGAGATACGATGCAAGCTGACTGAAAATAAAATGAACAAAAATAAGTTCACGTCATGACAAATTCAGAATAAGCAACTTTAATTATATAAACACTACAAGCAACTTTGAATACCAATAATTTCATATATGAAACCCCGTAAGTACAAGTTTAGAAATCACTCAGGATCATAGAAATGTCTGATCAAGTTGGCAATTACCAATGTAAATCTCACTTCTTTAACAAGTGAGAAGTGACAAGTGGTGGAGCAACCAGATAAGTTGCACACCAAGAAGCATATATACCTTGCCACCAAGAAACGCAAATGTATCAGCTGCAATTATGCTGCTAATGGAAATCAAAGTTGCCACAAGACCAACTGTCCAATGAGCTTGACCACCAAGAAGCACAGGCCATGTGGCTCCTATTCCTACAAAAATAAAAATCTGATAAGGACAAACAACTCCTAGTTCAGGCCACATAGGAAAAAAGGAGAGTTTAAAAATGATGCTCAATAAATAGGTAGCTCACTTTCATTATTCTAAAGGATCAGACATCAAGTGGCATGGTGCTTTAAAATAACAGATTAACTTAATCTAGATAAGTGACCAATGGACATAAGCTTCTAGAGTAACGTAAAACAAAGCCCTTCATTGTTGAACATCACAGCTGCTACTACAGCACACCAAATTTGAACACAATCTCACATCATAGCAATGAAAACAAAAGCAAAATAGCTAGAGAGTAGAGCACATATATCACGCCATAACTTTTCAGATTTGGCTCCTCTAAAGTGAGGAGGCCGGCAAAGTGCACAAATCAGAGATTTATCACTCTTGGATCATTTAGCAGGATCCACACATAATGGAAATTATTGATCCAAGGGTGAGTAACCCCTCACTTTTGCACTTTTTTAACCTCCTCACTTTAAAAAAGTCAAATCCTAACTTTTTGGATAGGAAAAAAAACAGCCATTACTTTCTTCCCTAATAATATTTTTTTAATCAAAACAGTTATAAAAAAACATTACAAGCAGGAAAAAATATCCACTGTCCCTTGAGTATATGGTTTAACATTTAATTTACTTCCAGCAAGGGAAAATGACACATTTCCAACAAAATAGTTGCACCTAAACTACTATGAAGGAAGATTGCATTTGGATTCACAAACATTATAAGCATGTTAGCTACTTATTTGAAAGGTGAAACAGGAAGAATACAGTTACAGAAACATTTTCCGTGCTTAATGGAACCTTCAACATATGGCTGCCTACCAGCAATTGCAGGTATTATAGCTTAACAGCACTTAATTGAGAAATAAGCCAAACAAATTACAGAGAGATAAAAATTTTACATTCAATAGCGAGATTCAAAATCCTCCAGTTTCTCGACACATCAATAATTTAGTTAGCAAATACAATGGCATTACATTACTCAGTAAAAACATTCAAACTAGGTCAAAAAAGATTGAAACATTATGGCATTTTTTTTTTGGTAATAAACAGTATGGCATTTACATCAATCAGAATATTGTTTAGTTATTATTAGCAATTAACTGAAACACTAGCGAGTTGAGTAATTATTTTATTGATAAACGAATAAAAAATAATAAACATCTGAGCTCCCCCATCTCACAATGGAAGGAACTGAAATGGAAAAAGAACTACAAAAGCATACATACTTGTATTCAAGGCTGGAGCTGCTAAACCACATCGAAGCTTAACCCAAAAGCAGGGAAGATACCCACAATAAAATAGTCCAAAGATGGCACTACTTAGCTGTGCAAAACGGGGACTTCCTCTTTGTAAGAGTAATGCCATGGCCAAAACGAATGCAGCAGAAGTGACAGAGACATCAATATGACCATGATACCTGGCCATGCATCAGAAATACTAATCAACCAGCAAGCAATATCCATCAACCTTTCATAAAGTTCAAATATGTTTTCTACACCAAACATCTCACCATACATATATAACCCTAGCAAACATGTAAATAAGGGTAAAATATAACCCTGAAATTTGGGTCATTTCTAAGCTTGGTACATAAACTTTATATTGCTACACACAACCCTCTTTGTGTAAGGAAAACATTAAAACCATCACAAGTATTCTTAGAGATGAGTCAGATAACAGAATTTTGCAGCACGTTTGCCTCAAGCGGCCCACTTGAAAGGGTTTATTAAAACCATCTTCATCTTCCCTAACAGCAGTCACCAAAATTCTTCTTGACTAAATTCCTAAAGTGACTTCATGCCCAAGATAAAAAGGGTAATTGACCTTGTTGGTAGGTTGATGTCTCTTGGATACCACTAAAATGTGGGTAATTTAGGAGGATATACTAAGATAAATTGAAAAAAAATAGTACCTTAAGGCTAATATTAAGCAAATGGTCAATGCATTCAACCTAGGTGGATCTTTTTCAAGGAAAGAAATAAAGGAGAGAATCATGAGAAGAAGAGTGAGAAGATGACACGAAGAAGGGTGACGTTACTGATATGTATATTAGAAAATGGATGGACCATAAAAGTTCAGTATAATTCAACATAGCACATGAAAAGAAAAAAAAAGACAAAAACTGCAACCCTTGCCACGCACTGAGCAAATTGGAAGATCAAGGAGAGAGAGAACAATCTCAAGATCAGAGATGCTATGAGTTTTGTAAAGGAACCTTATCGGGAATGAAACCATGAGACCACAGAAAAAGGCACATCCTTGGGTGCAAAAAGAAAGCTGCACACTCAGCCATTGATCACTGGATTGGGAGATCAAGAAGTTTCAAACAACAACAAATCCTCTCTGGATTAAGCTCCTACGCAGAGGACTTACATGTGTAAAACAGTTATCTTGAAAGTGAAAATTTGATAAAGTCTGGTAATGTGTCACAAAATGAACTTTAAGCATCAAAAGGTAGAAATGACCTAAAGTTAAGAGAAGTAGCCTGCATTTTAACCGATAAATAAATAGATTATCTGTTCATAAATGAATGAGGAGCAACATAGAATGACATCCATTTATATTTATAATTAGTAGGGAACTACAACAACTACATATAATCTGTGCATGTATGATTTATCAGTCAGATTAACTTATTATTGATAAGCTATTTAATTATCTAAGGACAAAAAGTTTATAATTAGAATTTCAACCGCAGAAAGAAATGAATGAAGATGCATGAATCATATAGGGGATAAAGCCTTGACATGGTAAACAAAATCATGCAGCCATCCAATATGACTAAAACAAACCCACATAATAAAAAAGTCTCAATTACCAAGTAAAGTGAAGGCCTGGAAATGAGATAACTTCAGTTCATTATCAACAGAAATGCATAAGAAAGCCAAACAAGCATTCAACAAGGGAAACAAATATCACTAAATTTTCAGTGGCAAATGCACATGATGTCTGCAATTTGCAAAATGAAACACAAAATAGAGATAGTCAGATGTAAGAACTCAGATTAAGGCACACTAACCAATCTTACATGATATACAAGGGCATTAAGGCACAAATGACAGAGCAGACTCGTGACACGTAGCGAGGAGGAGGTGTCATTCCTTTAGTAATTCCATGACTCCGAACCAATCCAAAATATTCACGCGCCCCAGCAAAGACAACAGCAGCCATGGCCACCGCGAAAACCCATCCTCCAGCCAAAACAACACCACCTACGGTTATTCCAATGCCAAGTCCAAAAACAACCCTGTTCCTAAGCTGACTACCTTGAGGTTTCACAAGTACATCCTCCTACAAGGGCAAATCATGGCTTCCATTAACTCCTTAGGAGCACCCACTTCAGTGAACATCAATCTGTCACATATGCATGCTCAAAAGGTAAAAAATGCAAGTGCACCATCTAACGTAAATTTCTCATTGGCTATTTAAATTTTTAAGCATTGAAAGCTTCAATAGGATTAATACTACTTTTGTTACTTTTACCTTCATACTATTTAGCAGCACTCCAAATTAAATTCAACCAACCTAGAAATTCATCATTTTATAACCATCAGAGGGGCAAAACCAAAATTCTTGCAGAAAAAAATTCAAACTTACCTCATGATTGTAGTATATTTTTTTACATTAACTGCCAAGGAGAACCTACTCATGACTGATGAGTAACGATTGTAGCATATCCAAATATGTCATTTTATTTTTAAATGACAATTAAAAAAAACTATTGA
Organism: Dalbergia cultrata; assembly: GCA_031216105.1. Lineage (NCBI taxonomy): Eukaryota > Viridiplantae > Streptophyta > Magnoliopsida > Fabales > Fabaceae > Dalbergia > Dalbergia cultrata. The sequence goes on from CM062347.1 coordinate 6,251,384, forward strand.
TAGATTTTTTTTTCCCTTAAATGAAAGGGGGACTTAGTTTATTTCTATTTTTATAAGAAAAAGTTTTTTTTTGGATTAAAAAATTTCTTTTTCATGTTTGTTCACACTGTTTCCATATTTTTTAAGAAAAATCATATGCAGAAGATAATCTTTTTTTTTTTTTTTTTGAAAAGCACAAGCTCTTGTCTACACCACAAAGAAAGCACTTCTCCATATCATCCACCCTGCTTGAACATTACTCATGAAAGTACTTCATTTAAAAATAAGTACATGAACTTTTTCATCTAATATTTTGAATTTGATATTAAGCCTAACAAAATTTTTCAAATCAATTTAGTCCTAACATTTCTAATTTCGACATCAATTCAGACCTCACATCTTTTACTTCAACACCAGTTTAGTCACTCCATTAAAATGGAGATCCAACAAAACGGCTGAATTGATATCAAAATTAAAAAAAGATAGAACTAGACTGATGAAAAAAAAATTATAAAGACGTTAATTACTCTTTAAAAATAAAAAATTTGATATCTTCTTAATATTATTTTGTCAAAAATAGTTTATCATTACACACAACCCAAATTAAACACACCAAATTCCATTAAAAACTTAAAACTCACCTAAATAAATAGATAAACAAATAAACAAATAGATAATACACTACCTAAAAAATAAAAAAGAGCCTCATTTCAGCTCCACACCAACCATCCACAGTCCAATGAAAATTTTTGCAAAATTGAATTGAAATGTGGAAGCAGTTAATTTACCCTTTCGGCATTGGCTTGAGGAAGCCGTTCCGGTTCGGCCTGACTGAGTGCGCGCGGTTGGGCCGACGCGCCGGTTCGGCGAGTGAACCGGAGCAGCGGTCTGCGATTGGAGAAGAAGGAAGATAGTGAGGATCGAGTAGTGTTGTGGAGAACTAGGGATTGCGAAGAGAGTGTGCTGCTGCGGCAGGAGCAAGAGCATATGGGAACAACAACGGGTTTCGGATTAGGGTTCCGTCGGGTGGAGAGAGAGGGAGTGGTGGTGGTGAGCGAGTTGGTGACTCGGGGGTGAGCCATCAGAGCGAGTTGCAACGGAACTCGGAACGATGAGGGAGGAGGTGGGGGTTTTTATTTTGATTTGAAGATGGATTTTTCAGAAGAGGTGTACGGTTGTGCTGAGTGTGGATGATGTGCCGTTTATGGCACCGATTGGAGACGGGCAGTGGCAGTGAAACGCAAGGGACTTTCCTGTCGTTCATGTAGAACTTAAATTTTTTTCGCAAAACAAAAAAAATCCCCTAAATTGATCCTCTTAAATTTTGTTTCGAATAAAGTGCTCTCTCTAAAAAAGGTTAAAAAACTGCTCAAACAAATTTAAAATGTTTAACGAATTGATCCCTCTAAAAAAATTTGAGCATGTGCCTATCATACTATATATTTTTGTAACTAAAATATTCGAGGATAGAGATGCAAATGAGAGTCGAATTCATGACATTCTATAGTTAATTAAAACATGCAAGAGTCTTTCATTAAATTGTATGCTCACTTAGGCAGCATTTATTTCCTTTCTCTGGGACAGAAACACTGGAGACATAAATCTATTCGGTGGTAGAGATAGGGTATTTTTTTGTTCTCGAGATAAAAATTTTTGTTTTTTTGTCCCTCCAAAAAGTGGAGACAATGGTGATAGAATACGGAGAAAAAATTTAATATTTTTTTCCAATAATACCCCTTAAGTAACGACCGACAACCAGCGATCAACACAGGTCCGATGGCTGTCAACAGGGGACACCGGCACCGGTCAAAGACAGTTACATTGTTTGACAAGGGTACATATTCCTTTTACTATATATTTGTTGCATTGTCCTGGTGTTACCAAATAAAATACAGAGACACTTATTAAGTCTTGTACTCCACAACCAAACATAATACAGAGATATTATTTTTTATGTCTTTGTCTCCATTGTCTCTGTTATCTCTATCTTCACTGTCCAAAGACAGTTGTCAAACGCTACCTTACATCAATCATATTGACTATATATTTAGTTATTTATGAATTTATAAATAAATAACATAAAAAATGTCTCTCAAGGATATATTGTACAAATTTTCATAACAACTTTTAAAATCTTATTTTATAAGCTAATTAATATATTTTGAAGGAATTAACAAGATTGGATCCCAATGTATCTAAAAAGAATAGGAATAAAAGTTTAATAAATCTTTGAGTTTAATTTTAATGCATTAATATAGCATTTGTTTCCTACGACTAAAATATGGAGACACTGAAAATACAAATCTATTCGGTGGTGGAGATAGGATACAGGGGCAGAAAAAATTTCTATCCCCGAGACAGAAATTTTCTATATTTCTATTCCTTAAAAAAGTGAGGACAATGGGGATAAAATACAGAAAAAACAAATTTAATATTTGTTTTTCAATAATACCCCTTAGATAGTGACCTCTGGTGACTGGCTCGTGGTGGTCAATGCAGGTCCGGTGGTGGTCAACGTGCAGTTCGACTACAATCAACGCTGATCAACGGTGGTCTGGCAGGGATATATATATATATATATGTCTTTTATCATATATTTGTTGTATTGTCCCTACTAACACCCAATTTTGATTGATCAGCTTGCAAAAAAAATGTTTTTTTCCTTTCAATCCAAAAAAAAAAAAATTCTTTTTAGTCCATGTTTAATAATTTGTCTTACTCCAACTATTCAAAATATATATATATATCATTATCATGATCAAATCTTCTTCTTTTTTTCTCCATAGCATCTTTTTCCTTGATTTTTTTTGTAATTATATCTATCAACATTTTCAATTTATTTCAATCTAATCAAATAATTAGCATAAATTAGTATCAATCAGTTTTCTTTTTACTTGTTTCCAATCAAATAAGATTTTCCTTAATTAGCATCAAATTGATTTACTTTAATTTTATTTAGGTTAGAAGTGTGTATAAGTAGGGGTAGTTTTTTTATGAGTAGTGTTATCTGTACTAACAAATTATGAGACATTGTGCTTATACACTCTTATCCAACATTAGATGGGTGTGGAACCCACACTAGATGGGGTACAAAATCCATCCAACGGAGAATAAAAGCATGTCGGCACGATGCTCCATAATTTATGAATACAAATAAAATTACTCTTTTATTTATAAGAGGGGGAGAGCAGTGACACAAAACACATTTGGTCCTAATGACACAACTCTCATTCATAGCACCATTCCCTCTCACATACCATCGAGGCAAACTCCTCCATTCTATTACCATTCACAATACTGATCATCATTTTTTTTCTTCTCGAAGTAATCACCATCATGCTTCAACCTTCCAAGCCATAACATTACAGCCGAGGCACTATAACCACTACCTTTGTCCCCTTCATCAACGTCCTCCACTGCACCACGTCCATGGCACCTTTGTTCTTCCTCATTCACCTCGCTTGAGAAGCCGTAACCTTCGCCCCCTACCTTCACCTTGACTGCAACCTTGTAATAGCAGCCATCAACCATCACTACCACCATTCATCACCTTCCATTGCCAAACTACAGCACAACCACCCTAATCACTATGGTAGTCGTGTGCCATCCCAGAGTTGACATTAAGGTTGAAGTCATTGTCGTGCAAACCAGTTGCCTCATGATCATGCACGGGTGAGTGCATTATTGTTGCGCCTCACATTAGTATCTAAGCCACCGCTGAAGTACGCGTCCAGCTGCTCAATTGCAAGGTTTTGCTGTGTATGTGCTGCACAGTGACTATGTTCCTGGAATTGGGATTCGCATGTATGTAGGTCTAGTTTTATTTTTGGTTTTTTTCTAAGGAAGAGAAAACCGGACCAGGCACCGAACAGGTTAGAATATTGGTTCAATGGTTTAGAGGTCCAACCATTAACCGAGGTTCAACCAGAATATAATAAAATATACATAATTAATTTAGTGTCATAGTTAGAGAACATATTTCTTGGAGAACAAATAGCTCAACCTTTTTTTTAAAAACACTCTATTAACATATAATCCTAGATCATGAAATATGAAAGAAAAAATAAAAATAATTCTAAATCTTAGCTAACAATTGGCATCAGTCATTGGCGTAACACTTATGGTTAGAAGTAAAAAGGCAGGGCCTTTACGCAGGGAATCCGAGGTCCCTCCCGCCCATTGAAAAAATAAAAAAAGAAAACAAAAGCAAAAACTAGTAGCAAACTCCAAACAAAACCATTTCAATCGCGCACCGCTTCCCACCCAATCAGTAAATGGCTCCAAAACCCCCTAATCATGGCAATCACGCTCACAACCTCTGAAGCTCCCATACACTCACTCTCACATTTGAAAACCAAATCCCCCCTTTCTCCCCATTCTTTAGATAATGAAAAAGCACAAAGCAGAGGTGCTGCATTGCACTGCTTTCCTTCTTTTTTTTCCTGGTCAAAGATCAGACTGGCCAACCCTTAAAACTGGCCGGGGCCATTGGTTTTCCTCAGTTTTGACCAAATTTTGATCGGTTTTGAACTCCCTCAGTTTTAGAAGCTTATCCAAATAGACAAGGTGATCGGTTTCCAGTTAACCCAGTCGAACCGGTCGGTCGGGTCCAGTTTCCTCTTCTATGGTTTTTTCAATTAACATAGCTTCCTTTTTCCTATTATCATTATTTATATTTTGGTATAATTGTTACTCACACTTGCTTGTTCATTTATTAGTATTTTATGTAACTAATTTGATTTTAAGGTATTTTTTACGTTACTAGTCATTTGATGAAGCTTTCTTTTATTCTATTTATTTATTTATTTATTCATTTCATTAGTTGGAATCTTAAATTTAAGTAATAAAACATGAAAATAAAAATTTATTTTTTTATCTATGCAACAATCAATAGTCATAATTAAAAGGTAATGTCTCCTTCATGTATTATTGAATTGTAAGGGTTTATTGAGTAGCTTAATGCTAACTTGAATCCTTTGCAAAATGGATTTCTCCTTTTAAATAATTTGTTGGCCAAAATTCTTTTCACAACAAAATCAATCAACACATTCTTATTTTTATTTCTTAATTAAAATCCATTAACACACAAGCATTTTCTAAAAGAACTACATAATTTGAGTTTCTCATTGCACCAGAGGATAGGTAAGAGTAGATATTTTTTGTCAAGTCAACATTAAGTTTTTTAAAAATTTGTTTTCTCTTTTGTAAATGTTTTTGGCTCTAATTCTTTTTTTTAAGGGAAAAATAAAATTGTTAAACTAATTGTTTAATTTGCACAATGAACTTTGGGCAATCGTCATAAGATGGAGTATTAGGGGTATAGTGAGATTAAGTTTCTATAATTCCCAAATCATAATCAGACTTCCGAATTTAAATTTTATCACAAGAGACAATCTTGCCAAATTAGAAGGATTTTCCAATTTTTTTTCCATAAATAAAAATTAGTGGAGACTCTATTACAAACCATTGAATCATTGAAAATTAAAATCTTTTTCTTGTCGTGATGCCCCCCTTTAAGGACGTTGTGACAGTCCCTATGTTATCAAACAAAATACGAAGACAGTTATCATGTCTTGTACTCTACAACCAAATATGATATAAAGACAATATTTTTTATATTCCTGTCTCTATTGTCTCTGTCTCCATTGTCTATAGACGGTTACTAAATGCTACCTAAGAGTGTAAAAGAATTTACACCATAATCTAATCAAACCTATCATTTAGCATGATTTTTCAAGTAGTAATAGTGTAAAGTAACCATATTTACTTTTACGTCATTGTATAATTTAATGACTATATAAAACCTTTTACACTATCTGTGCATTTCAATTAGATCCTAAATCATTTACTTTTTCAATATATGTATATAAGTATAATTTTTTAATATATTTTGATTAATCAAATATAAATTCATATGTATTAAAAATAATTGAGGGGAGGGCCCAATGCCCTGCCCGTCCCCTCCATCCATGTTTATCTATAAAATTGATATTATGGTGTTGAATTATGATTATGTTTATCTACTGTAATAGATAGACCTTAAATAAAATTTAAATCTATCACTAATATATCAATTAATGTGATGCATCTGCCAAAATATGACGGGGTCATAATTAAAAATAGAATCAAGAACTAATGCAACTTGCATTTTGTAATTTTAGAGACTAAAAGATTAATTTCTAAATCTCAAAGGCCAAAATGACTAGCATATATAATTTCATAAACTAATTTGAACATTCATTTCATAGATCTTATGTACTTTACCCAAAAACTATAAAATATGCTAGTCAAAACCTTAACATTTTTTAAATATACAAATTGACCGTTATGTTCACTTTTTATTTATTGTTAACAAAAATAGCAAATGCTTAAGATAGTTTAGGCTTTTAGTTGCATTTAACTGAAAGTTTAGGGGGTATAATGCATTGAATTTTCATTAACAATTTGTGAAGATTTAATAGAATGGCAAAAATATACACTCAAGAAATGTTAGGGGTCAATTTCTATTTTTTTAAGTTTTTAGGATACATATAATTCATGAATAAAATGCAATTTCACCTTTCATATAACCAATGTTCCTAAAGGTAAAAATTTTGTTTGAATGATTAAAATTAGGAATTGAATTGATTTAATTTGAAATTAATTGAATTGAGCTCATTTATAAGTTAAACATTCAATTTGAAATAATTATATGAAGAATTTAGGACTTGTTTGATTTTGATTTTTTGATTTTGAGGATTTTATAAAGAAATCTTGGCGAAAATGAAAATTTAAAACTAGAATTTGTAGTTTTCAAAATTTTCAGTATTTTTTTCATAAAATTTAAAAAGTTGAAAATGAAAGCTCAAATCAAACAGACCCTTAATTTTTATATATTGTCAACGCAAAAAAGTCTATACAAATATCCAATTATACATATCACATTAATAAAAGCATTTGACTCTTCTATCTATTATCTTGAAAGTCTTATGAAATAATTTATAAATCAATTTAACAAGGTATTGGTCCAAGTAGAGGAGATTTAAGTCTTTTAAACATATGATGTAAGACCCAATCTCCATTTAAGTGAATGGCCATACTCTGGGGTTAAGTTTATCAACTATGAGGCAAAGGATACTTTAGTGGAAAAAAAAAATACAACTCAATTCTTATATTTAGAATACATTGGGCTTGTTTGGTTAAAATTATAGAAAAAGTAACTTCTTTCATAAAAAAGAAAGTGTTTCTAGAATTTATTTATATGTTTGGTCGTACTTTTTAAGAAAAGTTGAAGTAAAGATAATCCAATTTTCTTTTTTCAAATAGACGGGGAGTTACTTCTCACGTAATTAGAAACAATAGAAAAGAGATAAAACATGATATAATAAATTAGTTAATTCAATAAAAAATAATAAGTCAATTAATTATGTTTTTAAAAATATCATTTCCAACTTCTTGCCACTGCCATCTCTGTTTAGAGCAAAGCTTTTGTTGTTGTGTCATCGTTTTATGAACATGGTGATTGAATTCTTGCGACTTCCGAGTTTATGATCTTATTTTCACAAAAAACAATTTCATCTAAATTCTTAATTTTGATAATCTTGTTTATCAGGTATTTTTGAAAAAATATTTAATATTTTCAAGGACATGAGTGTCAACTAAATACGTAAATAATTTATTTTCAAATATATTTTACAAAAATCCTCTACATATTAAATAAGTACAAACGTCATTATTGGGGCAACTATTCTCGAGTTAATAGCATGATTTAAAATATATTTTTAGTTTTTAACCAATAAGTGAATTTTGATTTGGTCTAAAATAAATTTTACTTAATTTTCTTCAAAAAAATTTTTCTAAATATTTCCCTAATCACTAATCAGGATAGTGAATTTTGTGGAAACCCAAAAAAAAAAAAAAAGAGTTTTGTAATATTTTGCGATGAAGCTCCTTTAATTTAATCACAGTTCAATAACCAATTGTAAAGGTCATAATCAAGTTGAATAATCTTCTTCTTCTAGACTATTTTTTTTTTCAAAAAAAAAAAGAAGAAAGAAAATCAAAAGAGAAACAACTGAGATTCAAAGTTCTAAAATAGGAAAATAAAAAACCAATCGAAACAGCAGTCTCCCAAGTTTCCAAGAGTTTTCAAACACCTTCTGCCCTAACCAACCCCCCCTTTCCTCGGGCGGATCGCCACCACCGTCGCCGGCCTCAGAACCCGAGCCCCTCAGCTTCCCCTCGCCGGCGGCGCACCGCTCTCTCCCCGCTCCTCTCACTTTCCTCTCGAGGTCAGCGCCGGCGGCTAAACACTAAGAAGAAGAAACGACGTCGTTTCGGGTAGAACCTTCTCGAACCTTTTTCCCTTCCTTCATTCTCCAGCTCGTTGTTTAAATCAAAAACGCAAATCGAAACTCGCGTTTTGCAGTCCTGGAGATTGCTGCATCAGCTTCCTCAATCCACTGGTATTCATTTAGAACTTTCTCGAAGCTTCAGCTTTGACCGCAATTGAATATCTCTCTCTCTCTCTCTCTCTCTTTTAATTTTGTATTTTAATGTAAGTTTATTGGTTTTGATTCGGTTGCGATTTTGTGAAGAAATTGGAAAAAAAAAAAATGTAATGATGCGGTTGCTTGTGTTGTGCAAGTTTGCAGTTGTAGTTATCGTTTTTTTTTTTTAATTGTTGGGACAAGGCAAAAAAAAAAGGGGGGGAAATGACAAATTAGTTACTTGTTAGGTGCTGAAAGAGTTGTAATTCACGTGTTTGTGGTTTGGATTTGAGTTCAGTGTATTGAACTGGATTAATTCGTGTGGCTCTTTTTGGATTAAGGAGTTTCGGCTTGTTTTTTTTTCGAGTAAACTGTGTATTAGTTAAGTGGAACAAATTTGACTGTAGTTGAGTTTGAAATTCAATTAATAATGAAACTTGATTTGTTGCTGAGCTTTTTCTTTTCCAATTATTTGTTTAGTTCTATTTTTATGTAACCCTCTGGACGAGGCTTGATTGTTGTAGTATTTATTTGGTTGAGTTGAGCCTAGACTGCTTTGGATTGACCTATAAGGCCTTGTTTTAGTGCATGATATAAGGATAGGAAAGAAAGGGTGGCCAGGCTACCACCTGATGGGGTTTGGGGAGGGTAGATGCATGTCGTTGTGGGGCAATTTCAGTTTATATTTACAATTATCGTATAAGGATTGGAAATATAAGCTGACATTGTCCTGTGATAATGAAGGATTGGAATTATAGGCTGTAATTGTCCAGTGATAATGATGGTACTGGTAGTACACTACTATCTTAGTAATAACAAAATGTAGCTTTATTATCTTTGGGCTTGTGGGATAATACTGGATAGGAAACTTGATTCATGGGTGCAAGTCCCCTGTTTTAGGGGTATTATACACAGAATACCCCAAGTGGAGAGTCTCCTCTCTTTCAGCCTGGCTTTTAAGCTTCCCCTTTCCTCCATGTACATTGGAATGGAATCACAGCCTGGTTTGTTTGCCTTCTTGTATGGGTGGACCATCTTTATAATTTGGTGGGTTGACGCATGTGTATGAGACTATGAGTTGCATATCAGGCCTTATTTTAGCCTGGCATTTAGAGGTGGTCTCTCTTTTTTCATTGAAATGTCTTGACATTAGTTGTAATGATGGAATCATATTACCCAAATTTTTGTTCTCTCCCATTTTTTATCGCGTAATTGATTTCTCCATTTATTGCAATGACCTTTATCTTTATTTTTTTTCTTGTTCTTTTTTTGTAATTTAACATTTGATTATATAATAAATAGGTCATATTCAATCAAAAAACTCATTGTTTATATATCTCAAATTCTTAAGGCTATCACGTAGCTTATGCAGTATATGCACTACTATGCCGAACATTGGATTATTTAAACTGTTATTGGTTCCTTATCAGGTCTTATCATTTTATTTTAATCTTATACCATACAATTTATACACGACTTGTATTATCAAGTCTTGTCATTTCCTTGTCTATTTAATGCATAATCTATAATTTACATGTTTATTTTGGTTGTATATTCTACCTGAAGATCATACCTTGGCTTTTCCTTTTTGGTGAATATGAAAATTTTCTGGCAAATATTGTCATACTCAATTTGGTTCTAGAAATCAAATGATACTATGGGAGTATTTAATTCAGTTTTGGAGCTATTTTATTACTTGTCAAGCAGATCTATATACACGGTTTTTCATTGTTGATGCAGGTTTTATGGAGATATCATTGTTAAAGATGCTCGTTAATGGCATATCCTCATTTTTACATTTATCCTTTTCTGGAAACATTAACTCAGAACCTGTCTCAAAGTATTACCAAAAGGCAGCAGAGATACTTAGGTTGTTGAAGCCAGTCTTTGATGCGATTGTTAATTCTGAGTTAGCTTCCGATGAAGTGCTTAGTAAGACATTTGAAGAACTTGGTCTTGCTGTTGATGAATTAAGGGAGCATATTGACAGCTGGCACCTGTTGTCCAGCAAAGTTTACTTTGTAAGTTCCATAATATCTTAAGTCTTAGTTTGCAGATATCTAGGATGTATTTATTTTAGAGCTGAGCTTCCATTATGGAGTGATTGCCCTTGACATCATCCAGATTGGATCTTAGCATAAATGTCTCTAGCATTTTTGTTTTTTGGCGGTAACGGGAATCATGCTATTTACTGCTTTCTTTTATAGATTAATATGATATCATTGGTGTATTGTGTCATCATCTGTCTTTCTCCTTCTCTTCCTCACTGTCTTTCCTTCATCTTCATTATTCTTCTCCTCTCTCTCACCATTGCTTCATATTGTTTGCTGTATGTTTAATCAATGCTTTGCTTTGTGTTGCCATGAACCTATCTATATTCTGATTTTTATTTAGTTTTATGATTTGAATGTTTTACTTTTGGAGAATCCATGGTTCATAATCCTAATAATTTGAAAGATGAGATGGTATGATTGGTGAATGGAGAAGATGTGGTGGTGGTGGTGATGTGATGACACGGTACCTTGCTTCTTGTGTTTGAATTGCAGCCTTTGTTATATGTTCATCGTTTCATCTTTTCTTCTGTTTTGGTCTTGATCTAGCACCATCCCGTAACCCCACATCTTGTTTGACTGAAAAAGTCCTGTTCCCTTGGAAGAAGTGTACCTTTCTCATTGTACTTACCATTTTAAGAAGCTAAGACTGCAACTCATGTCAACTCAGTTCTTATCTCCGTATAGTTTTCCACTTGATCACAATTCACAATCGTCTGCCTTGTCTGATTTAATGTGTGGTATCGTCTGATATTGCTTAATCACCTTTCACATAACAGGGTGAGCCACTGAGCTGTCTTATCATCGAGGTAAAATTTTCCGTGTCATGGTCTGTTTTGGTTATGCTAAGAGTACTTTCGTTTCTTCTCTCTATTCCTTTGATCTGAGTGAGGAGGCAAATTGGCCATGGTGATGGTTGGTTTTAGCTTTGACTTGTGAAATGCATGGATTGATTATGTTTATATTTGATGGGTTATTTTCTGAGAGATAATGCTATATGATCTGAAAGAGAGAAATATTTGCAGAGTCATTGGATTGCACGTTGATTAATGCAGAGAAGTTTTGGCATGATACTACACAGATCTAGTGTAAATCTAATACTACATGTATGGGTGGTTATGTCTTAATGATAAGGTTATTACCTTGTGATCTGAGATCACATGTTTAAATCATGCAAACAACCTCTTTGCTTGCAGGGATAACGCTGCGTATATCTTCCCTCTCTATACTCCACTAGTTGGGAAGTCTCATTCGCTAATCTGCGTTATAAATGTTATTTATATAGCATTGCTCTTTCCTAGGATCATATTGGTAGCCATACATCACTTCTTCCAGAAGGGTTGCTATTTCCTTTGTCTGAACTTTTACAAGATGTGATTAGGTTAGAAGTGAACAGTGTGCAAGTATCTTGGCTTGAGTTGGGTAGCCCACCTGGTATAGAAGTGGGACATGTAGTAGTTTTTTTTGTTGTGCCTGGTTGTTCATGGTATGATTCTCATGCTGTTTGTGGCAGTGTGCCATATATGCCACTGTTTTAAGTATTTGGTTGGAGTGTAACTCTTGCACCTTTAATGATGGATTTTCAGACAAGCAAGTTTTGTGGGATAGGGTTGGGCATTTGGCTTCTATTTGGCCTCTCATGCCACTAGTAGCTTGTTCTTTTGTCTGTTTCAGCTCTTGTAAAGAGGATCCCTTGTTCTCTCATCTCCTTGTGTCTTTCTTCTCTTCTCTTCTTAATAATATTCTTCTTTTATTGAAAACCAAAAAATTGCATGTCAGGTTCTCACCACGTCCTCTTTCATGATCACTAGGCTATGCAAGTTGAACCCTTAATATCTAGGGTTCGAACTTCCGGGCTCAATATTTTCCAGCAGCTGAAGGCTTCTCAGCAATGTCTCCCCGATGAATTGAGTTCTGAACATGTAGAGGTAAGACATTCTATCAAATCAAATAGTTGCCTTGTTTTCGCTTTTAGTTGGATTTACATGTTTATTACATGAAAGAAACTGAGGATGTATAATATTACTATAAAAACTGCAGCCCTGTGTTCAGAAACTTAAGCATTTGGGACATGAAGAAGCATCATTAGTCATTAAGGAAGCTATTACGGAACAAATGGAAGGTGTAGGACCCAGTTCAGAGGTCTTGGCAAAAATTGCTGATAGTCTAGGCCTGAAGTCTAATCAGGAAGTTTTGATTGAGGCTGTGGCCCTCGAAAAGTTGAAGGAGAATGCTGAACAAACTGAAAAGACTGCAGAAGCTGAAGACATTGATCAAATGATTGCTGTTGTAACACGAATGCATGACCGTCTTGTTATGCTTAAGCAAGCCCAGAGTAGCAGCCCAGTTCCAGTACCTGCTGATTTTTGCTGTCCTCTCTCTTTGGAGTTGATGACTGATCCAGTGATTGTGGCATCAGGGCAGACCTACGAGCGGGCTTACATCAAGAACTGGATTGATCTTGGACTTACTGTTTGTCCAAAGACACGTCAAACTCTAAGTCACACCAACCTAATACCTAACTACACTGTAAAGGCACTAATTGCAAATTGGTGTGAATCAAACAATGTGAAACTGGTTGATCACACGAAGTCTACAAATTTAAATCAAGCATCTGTCCTCCAGGGGTATATGGAGTCTGGTGCAACCAGGGAGTCACCTGTTTTTGCTCATTCCAGAAGCAACCAGCCATCCTCGCCTGAGTCAGCTCGTTCTCGTTCTTTTAGTTCACCAGGTAATAACTTAACTTCTGGTGGAATCCAACGAGAGGGAACATCACCATTGCATCCCCGTTCAACATCAGAAGGTTCCTTAAGTGGCATGGTTAATGGGCAACACATGGATCTTGCCAGAATATTACCCGCAGCTTTAGATGACAGGTCTGCTAGCTCAGATGAAGGCAGTGTGGGTTCAGTTGGCCAACCATCAATGTCACCATCTAAAAGGGAATCCTCTGGTGCCTCTATCTCTGACCAAGCTCAAGCCCATGCTAGAACTGTTTCTGATTCCAGCGCACTTTCTAGTGCAAGTTTTCCTCAAGAATCACCAGGTGATGATAATAGTGCTCCTCAGCTATCAACCAGTCCAGCCTACAGTAGGGAGGCTTCGGGTGAACTACATGCGAGTCCAGATGCTGCTGGTGCTGCCGCCATGCCATCTTCGCATAGAGAACCTGAGTTCCCACCCCGATTGGTGGAGACAAGGTCTCGAAGCCAAGGTTTATGGCGGCGGCCATCAGAGAGGCTTATTCCTAGGATGGTATCTTCTCCTGCTACTGAACCCAGAGCTGATCTTTCTGGCATTGAATCCCAGGTTCGGGATTTGGTTGAGGGATTGAAGAGCTCTGATCTTGATACTCAGAGAGATGCAACAGTAGAACTTCGCCTTCTTGCTAAGCACAATATGGATAATCGAATTGCAATTGCAAACTGTGGAGCCATTAGCCTATTAGTTGACTTACTTCGATCAATGGATACAAGGATCCAGGAAAATGCTGTTACAGCACTTCTCAACTTATCAATCAATGATAACAACAAAAGTGCAATTGCAAATGCTGGTGCAATTGAGCCTCTAATTCATGTGCTTGAGACAGGGAGCCCAGAAGCAAAGGAGAATTCTGCTGCTACTCTTTTCAGCTTATCGGTGGTTGAGGAAAACAAGATCAGCATTGGAAGGTCTGGGGCTATTAGACCACTGGTTGATCTATTAGGGAATGGAACCCCTAGGGGAAAGAAAGATGCTGCCACTGCTTTGTTTAATTTGTCAATATTTCATGAAAACAAGAATCGAATTGTGCAAGCTGGCGCTGTGAAGCACCTTGTGGAGTTAATGGACCCAGCTGCTGGAATGGTTGATAAAGCAGTGGCTGTCTTAGCAAATCTTGCTACAATTCAAGAAGGAAGAAACGCAATTGGTTTAGAAGGTGGGATTCCTGTTCTGGTTGAGGTTGTCGAGTTGGGTTCTGCAAGAGGAAAAGAGAATGCTGCAGCAGCTCTTCTGCATCTTTGCTCTCATAGTAACAGATTTTTAAGCTCGGTGCTTCAGGAAGGAGCTGTCCCACCATTGGTAGCTTTATCACAGTCAGGCACCCCAAGGGCCAAAGAAAAGGTATGGTTCTTTATTTATGGTTCCATATTCTAGTTGCCTTTTATTCTATTTCTATTCTTTCAAAAAAGTGGTGATGGATTTTGCTGTGTTTTTAGGCCCAGGCTCTCCTCAATCTATTCAGAAGTCAAAGACACAGTAATGGTGGCAGGGGCTGATATTGAATTCCCATTCTCTTGAAAGGTTTTGAATTAACTTCTATAGAATGTCTCTAATTTATACGTTACATGGTGCAAATAATGTGTGTAAAGGTGTTTTGTATTGTTTTCTCTTGCTTGTAAAGGGACAAACTTATTTATGGGGGGAATTGATTGTGCCCTCTTGCAAAAAACGTTTCTGTGACGTGAAGAAAAGTTATACATGCAAGTCTAGCTTTTGTTTTGACAAGAAGAGTTTTGAGTTTTGTTGCTGTTCTAGGGGAAGGTGGCTGTGGACGAATAATTTTATTTGGTTTATTTAGGAACTATTAACTGCCCCGTTCAGTGAGGTAGGGATCTGGGTATGATGTCCATTCTTGGATGAGTTTAAATAGCCAAGGCAACCATCTCGAATAAAGCTTGGTATGAAATGTCCAAACTGAAGCATGTTCAAACGTGTAGTTGCGGTTCTTGCTGGCCTATTTTCCCCTTTTCCCATGATAATTCATTTGCATTCTAGTGTCGCCCTGATGAACACGGTGTTGGTTTGAGTTAAAGGGGTTTGGGGTCTGTAAGCATGGGGCTTTGGGTTCGATTTGCGGTATATGAAAAATATATCGTGGATAGGGGTTTTCGATTAGATGCTCATCCCGAGAAATTAGTGAAAAGAAAAAAAACAATAAAATTCACCAAAGAAGTGGTTTGCCTAATTATTTCTCGTGGTCGTCCTGTTGAAGGGACTACTACAAATTTCTAGGACTCGGGCATGTCTGGTGTTTTCATTTTGCTGGGGTTCATGGAGTCGTAGTTGGCTGATTCATAGCCTCTTAATTCAAGTATTGTTCAATCATAATTAAAGAATACACGTCTTAGTAGATGGAAAAAGTAGCGTTGGGAAACTGGCGTTTAGACAAATAACCTGGTTAATATGCTAACGTAGGTTATATTCACTGGACCATTCGTCCATTGCTAATGATTTTTATGTTTCGTTGCACGTGTGTGATTTTATTTAATTAAGATGGTTGAATCTGAACACAAGGTTCTGGAGTAAGGTTTATTATCATTAATTTGTGTATTTATATCTTTTTTTTTTCCAAAAATAAGACCAAAATAATTATATGCAGAAACTTTGTTTTCAAATTTAATTTTTAAACAAATACAATAATTAATTATTTAGAAAATATTTGAAATATCATTATTAAACAATAGTTTTTCAAATTATGCAATATCATGGATTATTTATCAAATCAAATTGATACATTTAAATTGATAAAATTTGTGAAATGGTAATTATAGAGAGAGATTCTTATAATGAAGTTAGAAATCAGTTTTAACACTTTCAGTATAAAATGGTTAACATGGTTAACAAATTTTATGTTCATACAATTGCTCATATATGTTCACATAATTGTTGAAAAGTCAAATCACTTTTACATATATAAATGTTAGGATCAAGTTACATATGTGTAACTTTAAGCAAATGTTATAGTGTTGAATAACTTTTTGTTGGTGTAAATTTTTATAAAATCTACCATTGGATTAGAAGCTCACACTGTATAGATCAAGTCTGTAAAATTTCAAATTAATCTATAATTATTTGACATAATTTTTATGTACGTCAAAATTAATATATATATTATATAATTGATTGATTAGCAGTTCGTTTACACTTAAAAGTTCTTTAAATAGAGAAATATAATCTTTAAATAACGAGACTTTAAAATGTTAGTGCGGATATTATTGTTCAGATAGATTAAGATGACGAGATGGCAAATATTTTAGATTTTATTCCATAGAAATGCATCAATACACTTAAGATTGGACTCAGCAACAACTCATTAGCTTAGATTTTCTCATGTTTTTCTTTTTGCAAGGAAAAAGAGAAACGTGAGAAGATCCATTACAATTCACGCTTTTTCCAAATCACAAGAAATCAACTTGAACAACTTAATACTCACCAAACAACTTCCCATTTTGAGAGTACAAATTAAGCTCGCAACAAAATAAATCTATGTGTCCCCAATAATTTAATTCACTCTCCTGCAGTTCTTCCTTATCTCACCTTGTGACCCAGTTAAGGGCGTGATGTTTCCCATCTTAATCATTGCGGTAACAAAGTCAGAATCAAAGGCCTTATTGTTCTGGGTATAAGTCTTAACCAAGGAATCAGTGGATCCACCATTGTAGAGCACTTGATCAGAATGAAGGAGCCCCCTTTTGTTGATGAGGTTCTTGTAGTAGTTGTTGTCAAATTTAGTAGGAGTTTGGAGGTCAAGGGGTGCTAAGTTGTTGTCTCCTGAGCCAGTTTGCTTTGGACAGTTCTTTTGCCTGGCCTTAGCAAATGAAGGGTCAATGTTGCTTTCATTGTATATGCGGTTTCTGAAACTAGTACACCTTGATTTCCCAGTTGTGTGAGATCCTGAAATCATCCACAAAAACAGATAATAAATAGAACTATTTAGTACTCTTGTAATATATATTTGTGACATCTAAAGATTTCTAGGCTACTAGCAGGAGTGTTAAGTCTATAGTCTGTCTATCAATAAGGCATATAGGATCTGGGTAATTGTGATATACATTTTTACCCAGTGATAATTCATTTGTACATTGTTGCATTATTAAAATTAGACTAAATATCCAAACAGATCCCTCAGGTTTGTTTTGGGGGGCAAGTTAATCCCTTAAGTTTTGAATATCTCAAATTGATCCCTCACATTTCAAAAAAGGGGACAAATGGGTCCTTTGTACAATTTCATACAGTTAAAAATGGGATAAATTGGTCATTCTATACCCTACACGGAACTCTATGGAGGACCAATTTGTCCCCTTTTTTTGAAATGTAAGAGATCGATTTAGAATTTTTAAAACTTGAGGAACTAACTTGTCGCCCAATGCAAAATTGAGGGACCTATTTGGATATTTAATCTTACAATTTTTTGTGTTTTTAAGTTATTGCCACATAAGTAACATAAATAATTATGTTTTAGCTCACAGTGTAAATTTTTTTAATATCAATTGCATAACAAAATTAAACTATAATACAGTGCGAGCAACAATAAAATTGATGACTAATTTGTTATCACTAGGACTCAATTTAGTTAAGAGAAATACTCGTCCCAGTTCAATATTAAGGTATGCCTGTGGACTTATTAAGCATTTAGACAGGTACATATAGATCATAAACCCAGCACTAACTTTTCCTCTTATTGAAATAAATGTTAAGTATGCTTCTTTGAAATTGATGCATCCTATATTGTAGACCAACATGCAGCACTCCAAGATAGATGCATCACTGCTCATATATCACGTTAGTATTTATTGTGTTTCATATGTAAAATTTGCTCAACCTATTATTTGAATACAAGTCATGATGATAATAAACAAAAAGTCAACTAGGTAAGTTAACCTTATTGACAATCTATCTTGTTAGGTACTAGTACTCAAAGTAGTAATTGTTTATTTATTTTTTAAATCTAGTGTACAAAAATTAAATGGACTAAAGACTCTCAACAATTAAGTGGACTAGAGACTCTCAACAGAGTACCTCTTTTATCTTTAACAATTAAGTTTTTTCCCTAGTAAATAATATAAGGCGGTTAGATACTAACATTATAAAGTAAATATAATTTTATTTGATAATATAAAATTGTTTGCTGATTATATTTTCTAATTGCATATGAAATATATAAACGGTAGTTAGCTTCATTTATTTTCCGGGGCATTCCAATATCATGAATGATTGACAAATGCATCCTCTCAATTAATTGGATTAGCATGCTCTACTTTTTTTGGCAACTGTGTGAAGTGACTTGACTTCTAGCTTTAAAAAAGGACCTAATGCAACGTACATGGTTGTTTAGAAGTCACATTCTGGTCCAACTAATGAACTTTACTACTAGGCAAAGCCATGGTTAGTTGGTTACATATAAAATCATAATAAAAAAAAAAGGGTCACCCAAAGACACAAAGGAGTGGTCTTACATAATGGAAGAGAGAAGTAAGGAGCTAGAAAAGGAGAGTGAAAGAGAAATTACCAGATAAGGCAACCAAGTCCTTGACATTAAGACCATGTGAATTAAAGTTTGAGATTAAGGTGCTGAGGTTAGAAGTGGGAGCTGGGATTGCACCAGTGCTGGCAGCAGTGAAGTTTGCTGTCCTGGAATCCATTCTTCCAAGTTTAACATTCCAAAAAGGCCCTCCAAGCTGCACAATCAAACAAGTAAATTATAGGAATTATAATATATAAACTAGTAGATATAGTTAGGTGATTAACTATCTAATTAATACTTAGCTGGTTGTTATCTTGTAAATTGTTTTCATAGTATAAATAAGGCTTAGACCCTCAAATAATGGAGAGGAGAAGAATCATGATGTTGTGCCCAAGACAAAGTTCTAGCAGGTCCGATAGGCCAAGTACCGGTTTTTAGGCCATAAATGGTCTAATAAGGTTTCACAGTATATATAAGGGTTTTTAAGCTTACTCAGTAACATGTCTTATTTTAAATTTGAAGATACCTTTGGTTAAGACTAAACACATGGTATAAATTTTTATGAATGATCTCTGTGTGTAAAATTACATATAAATTTTATTTATGAAAAATTTATTCTCATTTTTTATTTCTAAACCAAATGCACTCTGAGGGTGGATTTTTGCAAAACTTTTCTATCCACAATTTCAATATTACTAAAGCTAAGAGGCTAATTCTAGATTTTGGAACCGCTCTTTCATAATTACGTAAAGAGTTTTTTCGTGAAGATCGTTTAAATATCGATGGAGGTCTTTAATCCTATTAGACCTAATGAACCGATCGAACAGGCAGGGGGGGGAACAATATGGGTCCAATGTGTTAAGTCCAAGATCTTTTTGGCCAACGACAAAATAGTGAAAAATGTTACTTGTATCTCTTTTTTGAGACACCATAATGTGTTTCTTAATTTGAGCATAGGTCTTTACTTTTCTCTCAACTAGTATTTAAAGAGACACTTAACTCATGAAACTCTTTTAAATATGTTTTTAATAAGTGGGTATAAATAACATATTATGGAGATTTCTCAAAAGATTGGTTATCTAATTTATAATCGCTAGACCAGCAGAGCTAACAAAAATTTTAAGGACCCTTATGTCAGAAACAGCTAATTTATTCTGCCAATCATTATTGTATAGAAAACTGGTGATAAAAATATTTGCTAAATTTGGTGTCTAGCGGATTTGTCTTTTTACTTACAAGCACAACAGAGTCACGAGAAGTAATGGCCAGGATATCAGCACATGACACCACACCGGGGCATATTGCCTCGACCTTAGACTTGATAGCATCAATTACTTCAAACCCTCTGACAGAATTGTTGTTGGGAGGTGCAGTCTTCTCTCCTCTGAAGGTTGGTGTGTCATCCAGTAGCAATGACCCATCACAGCCCTGGTTCCAACACCAATAAATTAGGTATAGATACCATATGCATGATAAATCCCATTAAAATGGAGAGGAAGAAAAGGAAGCTTTTGTTTTTGAAAAAGAAAAGTTTGGGTGAACACGGCATTGATCATACCACATTAAGATTAGAGCACGACCTCAAACTCAAATAGTACTTATAGAAAACTTACGAGATTGTACGTATTAATGAAATCGTTCCATTAACAATGGGTATAGAACTCGCATGCTTGATTATTTATTTTTTTGGTAAGAAATTCATTTTCACTCTTCACTAGGAGAACATTTAGATCTTGGCAATGGTGAACATAAAAGCCCAAATACACGTTTATTTCAGCTTAAAAATATGATTTGGTTTTCGAGAAATTATTTTACATTTTTTTATTTTTTACACAAATATTAAAAAAAACTAAATTTTAGCTTTTTTTTGAGAAAATTTGGTTGTTCGTCCAAAAGTTTTAATTAAAAACTATCTTTCTCTTTAAAAAGCCTTCGATAGTCGGATATAATAACATTCCAAAGCTGAAAATTGAAAGTATTAATTTGTAAAATAAAATGAAAAATATGAATATCAAGTTTATAACTAATATGATAGTTTAATTTGTGCATGCAGTGTCAAGCTAATGTACGAAACAACGCAATTTCATGATTAACAGTGGTGCTTAACCACCTTTGAGCTATTAGGTTGAGGTCATTTTAGAATAATATTTTGTATACAATAAACTTCTACGACAATTCTACATTAACACTTATAATATTTTTTTTTATCTTTTAGTGTATTAATATTTACTCTCACAAAAAAAAAGAAAAAATATTATGAATATTGGTATAAAATTATTGTATAATTTTATTATACACCTAATATTCCTCTTCATTTTATTGATTTGAACTTTGAAGTGCTGGATTGGAAGCGTCACATCATTCAATAACAAATTATTTGATAAGAGATGGAAAGAAAGAGAACACGCACCAAACTATACACATATAGAATCTTACATTGCTGGTAATTTTGTTAAGATTGTTTATTTACAACGTTTGCTTTGTTAAAGGAAGGAATACCTTTGAAAAGTTTATATGTACGTGTCTTTAGTGAGATCTTTACTTTGAAGACTTTTTAAAGCCAAAGTGACGTTTTGTAAAACGACCTGATCATGCCAATAAAAGAATATGATCACGAACTGTAGAAAAGCTATAGTTATAGTTTATACGAAATAGAAAAGCTATAGTATGTTACGAATATTTGTTACATCTCAAATATTGTGAATTTATGCTTAGATGGTAGTCATTCTTACCATGTAGCAAATATTTTTAATTAATAATTTTTGAAAATTTAATTCTCATACACCAACATCATTAATCAATTAAATTTTTTATTTATAAATATTTTAAATAATGGATATATATATATATATATATATATATAAAAGAGTAAATCATATATCTTTTGGTAGGCCAATATATAACTAAATAATAACATAGAATACAGTAAATCAAAATTAAATTTCAATTTCAATTTTTATATCACATATATAATTTTTTTTATCTTTGATTATATCTTTTTATGGAAGAGAAATGTTATTGTACTCATAATATATAAGAAATTGTGTCAATATACTCTCGTGCATTTATCCTTAGATGAAATGTGGATTCCATTTAGTTTGGATCTTTCATTTCATCCAATAATAAATAAAAGTATATTGACACGTTGTCTTAAATATTATGACTTCAAATAACACTACCCTTTACAGAATTGGACCCCAAGAATCATGTCATGCAAATAGTTAATTCTATGACTATGACTAATAATATAGATGAAAATAAAATAATGAAAATCTAGATCATTACGTCAACAAAGCAGTCATGAAAGAAAAGGCGAAGAAGAGAAGCTCCCATGCGACGTTCTTTGGCCACAGCAGACTGAACAACAGATTTGACAGCCTTGAAAACCTGGGGACAATTTTTAGCATAGTAGTTCTCAGAGAGTTGTGCCGAAGAGGTTCCTGCAAGAACAAGAAGCAGGAACACAAATAATGCTGAAAAGTAAGAAGGAGAAAATGCCATTTTTTTCCTATAGCAAAAACTGTATAGGATAAGATGATTAATTGTTGTGGTGTGAGAAGCTGTGCGCAGATGAGGCTCCAATATATAGAGAGAGAAGCATTTGGTATAACTCATATTCTCACCTAATCATCTTAAACAAAGACCAACAAATGCATGGCAACAACAGTGTCATATCTTTAAAATGTGGATTGAACTTGAATGATTGATAAGGATGAAATCAAAGTTTTCTCTTTTACTCCTTCTCTTGTTTTGCTTTTTCTCCCTTTTGTGCTTTTTTCTATTTATAATATGGTCTATTTTTATAAAAAAAATTATATTATTTATACTTATTTGACATATCCACTCTATTACTTCTCATCCATTATTAAATGGAGTGTGGATTCCATTTAAGTAAGTTCTATATCCTATTCAATGATAAATAAAAAATAATTGACACAGTGTCTCATGTCAAATGAGTATATATAATTTTTTTTAAAAAAATAAATTTTATCTTTGTCCATCATTTAAAAAATGAAAAGAATTAAATATTTTTCAACTTTATCTTAATCTTTTGAAACTATTCTTAATTAGTCAAATATATAAATTATTATTAAAATGAGAAAAATAATTTGGCTATACATAATTCTATCTTTTCATCGAGTTTTTAATTATTATAGAAAACATTTTAGATAAGTTTTTTTTGGTCGTGGCCATCTCCTTAAATGATAGGTGAAAAGATTGATTTTCAAAGATATATTCTTACACTTATATATATATATTACTTTTTACTACATAAAAAACTTAGATGATTAATATTTTAAAGAATTTAATTTTTATATACTAAAAATGTAAAACATAATTTTTTTTTGTAACATTATTAATTTAAATCATTCTATTTGACTTATTTTTTAAGTAGTGGGTGTGAGATTTAACTATTTTATTGATGTGTAAGTCTATACATGACTGTATAGTACTGTAAATTTTTTTATATTATTAGTTTATCAAATAAAATTAAACTCTATATCAAAATGGGAGAAATGAATTGAAAAAATGTAACATATGAGTGAAATGAACTAAAATTTGTTCAATCAAGGGTATCTACTTATTTTTGGTCCCAAAGTTGTAGTGCTGTAGGCCCAGTGTCTTCTGTTTATGCTAGGATTAAAAAACTATGCCAAGGTTGACTATTCAAAAGTTGCAAAAAGCACACACTATTATTTTATTTACGATATGTTTTTAAATTGAACTTACTTTTGAAAAGTGATTAAGTAATGCAGTATTTATTTTTAAATTATTTAATGAGTTTTGATGATCAAGATATATTTTATTGAATCAAAGACAAATATGACTAATTTTCTTTTTATTTTAGAGACATTTTAAAAGACTTTTTATTTTATACTAATGACCATGAGAAATGCAATACCTATATTATATATCAAATAATTATAAAGTAGGTTATCAGAAAAAAGATTCTTCGTTCTGAAATGTTTTGGCTTCTGGATCTGATTATTAAAATTTATGTAGACTTGAATGTGGACCTCAGGACCGGTGAAGGCTTTATTACTTATGCACATATAATTGACGAAAGATCGAAGACGCCGTTATCAGACAAGAGCCTCGAAGTTGACAGAAAGGTTCGCCAGCTAGCCAATGTTTTTCTTTTTCTCAAATACAAAATTTATTCATTTCCTAAAGAAAAATGTTATTTGTAATCATGGTGTATGGGATATCATGTCAACTCACACTTTTTTTATCATTGGATAAGATGTGAACCCCACCTGAATGGGATCCATACCCTATTCAATGGTGGATAGGATATAAGTCGATACGGTGTCCCACCCATAATGAGTACAAATAACACAAATCTTTCCTAAATTATGGTCAATAGGATCAATGTCTTGTAAGTTCAATCCCTTCTTAATTTAAGTGGTTCGTTTTTTATAGTTATTCTGTTTAAATGCAATTTGAGATTGGAGTTTTGTGATCCAAAAATATAATTTGAAAAGGTGAGGTCACAAGGATACTTTCCGTCCCTAAGGTAGCATTTGATCCATCCCTTTCAGATGGAATGCTATTTTCCTGCCTCTAAACCTTCTATCTGCCAGCATTTTTTTTGGCTAAACCTCGGAATATGCTCAATTACAGCTGCTGAATTATGGTCCCTGTACCATGGCTTGATGTTATAGTTGTCATGCTAAAGCCGTTGATAGCTAATCATCGGCCTGGCTTTAATCAATACCCAATTAATTTAATACGTTCGAAGATAGTGGAAAAAAGATAGTAGAGATGAGGATATAAAAAATATTGTTTTTGTATCATGTTTGGTAATAAAGTATAAAGTATAACAACTATTTTTGCATCTTGTTTGAAAATATAGGAACAAGACAAAAAATACATAATAAAAACATTATGTACCCCTGTCAGACTATGGCCGGCCGCTGCCACCTAACCACCCATGATAGGGAGGACAAAGAGGAAAATATCAAATGTATATAGGGATGTTATTGAAAAAAATATTAAATCTTTATTTTTGTGTCCTGTTTCAATTGTCTCTCCATTTTGGATGTACAAATTTTTTGTGTGTTTTGTATCTATCTTCACAACAAAAAAATTTCATATCTCTAGTGTCTCTGTATTTTTTATCTTGAGACAAAAAATAAATACTATCTAACCAAGGTTAGGGGTTCGATCCTCTTCTCACGAGTGAAACAACTTGAAAATCCTTGCTTATGTACCGTTACATGGGTCTATGATACGCGAATGGATTAATCACGGTATCAGTGGGGAAATCATGAGCAAACAAAAATAAAAATAAAACTAATTTTAAAAAATATAAGATACAAGGAAGTGATGAAAACACTTATGTATTTAACTCATCTCTAAAGTGAGGAGATTGGTTAATTAATAAACTAAAAGATTAATCATCCTTGGATCTATAATTTTTATTGTGTGAATCTCACTAAAGAATTCAAAGGAAATTAATAACTCTCTCATTATCGAGAAGCTAAATTCAAAAAGAAAAAAAGAAAAAGAAAAATCTAAGAGTAAGTACGTAAAAGATTAATTTTCTGTAGGTTGTAATGTTATTCGGTGAATATAAGTCTGTTGAAGTTCAATTTGCAAGTTGAATTGGATATTGCAATGTATGTAGCTTTAATTGATGAGGAGTCGTTCTTAAGTTGCTTTGTTCATGATATTCCCTTGACTAATTCCATACTACTCGAGATTCATTAACTGTCCTCTTTAATTTGGGTGTTATAATCGATCTACATCGATAAGAGTAGTTTGCTCAATTATTGGATAGAACATCGGGAGGTGAATGGGATTGATCAGACACGAGCCTCGAAGTTGACAGAAATGTTCGCCAGCCAATGCTATTTTTTTTTCAAATACAAAATTTGTTCATTTCCTAAATTATGATCAATAGGATCAATGCCTTGTAAGCTCAATCCCTTCTTAATTTAAGTGGGTTGTTTTTATAGTTATTCTGTTTAAATACAATTTGAGATTTGAGGTTTGTGGTCCAAAAATATAATTTAAAAAGGTAAGCTGACAAGGATACTTTCCATCCCTAAGATAGCATTTGATTTCTATTTCAGGATAGTGGAGCCAAAAGCAATAGAGACGGGAATATAAAAAATATTATTTTTACATCATGTTTGGTAGTGGAGTATGAGATATGACAACTATTTTTTTATCTTATTTGGAAATAAGGGAATAAGAAAAAAAATGCATAATAAATATATTATTTACCCTTGTTGGACCAACGCTGGCTGCTGCCACCGAACCACCCATGATAGTGAGGATAAAGAGGAAAATATCAAATATATATAGGGATATTATTAGAAGGAAAAAATGTTAAATTTTGGTCCTTGTGTCATGTCTCAATTGTCCATCTATTTTGGATGTACAAAAATTTTCTGTGTTTTGTACTCGTCTCCACAACCAAATAATTTTATATATCCAGTGTCTCCATATTTTTTGTCTTGAGACAAAAACCAAATGCTACCTAATGAAGGTCAAGGGTTCAATCCTCTTTTTAAGAGTGAAACAACTTGAAAATCCATGTTTATCTCTACCCTTAAATGGGTCTGTGATATGCGAAGGGATTAATCATGGCATGAGAGGGGATATCCTGAGAAAACAAAAGTAATTTAAAAAAAACACATACAAGAAAGTGAAAAAGCTTATAGACTTAACTCATCTCTAAAGTGAGGAGATTAATAAATTAAGAAACTAAAAGATTAATCACCCTTGGATCTATAATTTTTATTGTGTGAATTTCACTAAAGAATTCAAAAAGTAATTAACTCTCTGCTCATTATCAAGAAGTCAAATTCAAAAACAAAAAAAGAAAAGAAAAGAAAAATCTAGGAGTAAGTATAAGATTAACTTTCTGTAGGTTGTAATGTTATTCGGTGAATGTAAGTCTATAGATGTTCAATTTGCATTTACCTTAATTAATTTTGTTTGAATACCTTGAATTCAGTGTAATTTGGAATCTCTGTCAGCAGATTGGTTTTCACCAGCCTCAGTCCACATTTCTTCTCTGGGAAATCACCGGATCGTACACCGGAAAAATTAAAGTACATGGATTATAGGAACTACGTACATTGTTGCAAGGTACATGGACGACCCAGCGAAGAGGATTACGTACAGTCTCTGATTGCCATGGTTGGAGCTAACAATGACCCATCACAACCCTGGTTCCAACACCAATAAATTAGTTATGGATACCATATAATAAATCCCATTAAAATGGAGCAGAAAAAGAAAGTTTTGTTGTTGAAAAAATCAAGTTTGGGTGAACACGGCATTGATCATATCAAATTAAGATCAGAGCACAACCCCAAATTCAAATAACATTTATAGAAAACTTATGAGATTGCTTATTAGTGAAATCGTTCCATTAACAATGGGTACCGAACTCACATGCTTGATATTTTTTTTTTTTTTGGTACGAAATTCATTTTCACTCTTCACTTGGAAAACATTTAGATCTTGGCAATGATGAACATAAAAGTCCAAACATACGTTTATTTCTGTCATGGCAGGGATCATAGCAGGAGACGAAAAAAAAGATTTTGGTGCTTAAAAATGGAGTCATGCGAAGTTTTATTAAATTGGAAAAACATGGAAAAAAACCATTTTATTTAAAAGAAATGATCTTTGAAACCAGATCTGAATTCGGGAGTCGGTTATGCTTAGGGAAGGGTAGGAACTTAATCTTACAGCACCCCTAATACACCCGTCTTTAGACGGTACCTTAATTAATTGTGCAAATTATTAATAACCTTTCAAAATATTTATTTACATTTTTATTTTAAGAAAATTATAAAAGAAAATCTTTTTAGAATAAGAAAATTGAGGTACCAAGCTGTCACCTGATTCAGTGTATCAGTAATATTGAGTTAACAAGCCGTCACGGCTAAATTAACCTCTTTATTTGAAATAAAATATATACATTTCAATGATTAATTTAAATTAAGATAATAAAGAAAGAGGAAGATAATAATAATGATAATAATAATAATAATAATAATAATAATAAATGAATAAATAAACAAATATTTACAAGAATAATAATGATAATGAACAAGAATATTTACATGCAAAACAGAATAAAATAATGTCCTAAAATTTAATTTTAGCTTGAAAGTTTGAAATATCAAGCTGTCGCAGCTTATATATCCAAAATATTCAGTTAACAAGCCGTCTCGGCTAAATTAACATTTTTATTCAAAATAAAATATTTAACAAATAATTGATTAATTTAAAATTTAAAGAAATAAAAAGATATTAAAGAAATATTTACAAGTAATACAAATTATAAAAATCTAATTTTCGTTTGAAAATTTAAAACATCAAATCTTTGAAGCTCGGATGTTTAAGCGAGAGTTAATAAGCCGTCACGGCTAAATTAACATCCTCATTTAAAATAATTTAATTATTAGTTGAAATTGAAATAACACATAATAATAAAAGACAATAAATATTTATAAATAAACAGAAATAATAATAAATATTTACAAATCAAAAATGAAATAACATAAAATAACATAATAAAATATAATTTTGACTTGACAGGAATCACCTGCTCCTACGTATCCTCTGGTGCGATGAGGAATTCAAAATCACGTAGTTCTTTTGAAAATATTTTCCAGTTAATTAATTTATTTCTAAACAAGGATTTTTAAATATCAAGCTGTCTCAGCTAAAATATTATCAAGATATAGAATTAATAAACCGTCACGGCTCAATTAATCCTATTTTCAAAATGCAATGTGTTAATTAATTCTTGTTTAAAACAAAAATATACAAACGCTTCATGATTTATTTAAACTCAAATTAAATGAATTTTTTTTATTTTAAATTTAAACCAAATGAGGAGAATTTTGTTAGAACATTAAGCTGTCACAGCTGAAATATTCAAAATGTTGAGTTAATAAACCGTCACGGCTAAAAAAAAAATTTAAATCTTGGCAACTTATTTATTTATTTTTAAGTAAGCTAAAATACCATTTTTATCTAAAACATTCTATAATCATATACACATTTAACTAAAGAAACATTATGAATAAAATTGAAATATATTAACCCAAGAGATATAAACCAAATTTCATGAAAATCCAATTAAATTAGGGATCAGAATCTACACTTTCAAACAAAAGAAAAGACTAATTTTTATTTATGTTTTTTTTTTTTAGATAAGAAGGATAAAATAAAGTAAAATACTTTAGTTATACTTTATATATATACATATACATATTCATAGTAGTCTCAAAATAAATAAATTAAAAAAAAAACTTCTATTCTAGCATTCTTTATGACCAAAAACAAGATCAAAACCTCAAACAAAAATCTAAATCTAAATATAAAACTAAACCAATCTCCCAATAATCTCAAAGTTTCAATCTTTATATTTTTTTTATTTTTTTTATTTTTTATTTTATTTTGTTTTATTTTTTTTTACTCAGTCCAACTCAAGGAAATAAAAACATTTTAAACAAGGATATTAGAAGTCCAAACCCAACTCAGACCAAACACTTGAAACAAACTTTTTGACACAAAACAAAAAAAATAAAAGGAAGAAACAAAATACGAACCTAACTTAATGCCAAGCACAAAAGGAGACAGAAAACATCAACACACGGGCTTGAGAGCGCGGCCAGCTGGACTCGATGGCACTAATTGCGGTGATTAGCGGGCCCGTGACGATGGTAGCAAGTGGGCAGCCAGCCTTTAGGTGGGAGCGATGTGAAGTCGTGATTCTGGCCCGGCTTTCGCGAGACTCCGAGACGGAGAGCGTGGCGTGGAGAGTCTTCGCGATGCGGTTTCCACGATTTGGGTGTCTGCGACGGGTTGTGAATTGCTGCGATGCGGTGTGGTGGATCTGCTCTTGTCCTTGCGATCTGAGGGGATCTTGTATGCGCCCCGGACACAAGGTGACCTGCGGTGGCATGAAGATGGCGCTAAGGAGCGGATCACGGCGGGACCGTGTAGAGGATTTCGTGTTTGCGATGAACAGCGTGAAGGTGATGCCGCGATTGGGAAGCGACGGTGGCGGCCGGGGTGGCCAGCGGAGGAGTGCGGTGGCGGTGGCGAGGCCTCCTCCCTTTTCTTTTTAATTTTTATTTTTATGATCTTTGTGTTATTATTATTACTATTATTATTATTTGTTGAATGAAAATTGGATGGTTTGCCGTGACTTTCCTTTTCTTTGGTATTTTGATGATTTCAACTTTGGCTTAAGCGTGGTTGCATGATGATTAAGAAAAGGATGGTTGTTGATGGAGAGAATTAGTTATATGCAATGATTTGGCTTTGATTAGTTTCTTATTTTGGAAGGGTTATTGATTTGGGTTTATGGAACTAATATGGTGGTGATAATGGAAACTTATGATGGTAGAGAAATATTGAGGGTCAGACGGGCTGTTATTAACACCAGGATGAGAATAAAGATGGTAATGGGTGGCTCAAGGGATCATTCCAATGGTGAGGTGAGCTCTCTTATTTTTTCGGATTTCCCCTCTCCAAAAGTTGTGCTGATGGTGCTAGGATAATGAACTTGAGTGATCGTGGTGATGGAGTTGTGTTAGATTGAAAGGATTGTGCTGGCAGTGGGATCAAAGTTGTGTGCTTTGATGGGATCCAGTCCTCTGTGATGATGAAGGAAGATGATGATAAAGGGGGTTATCGAGGTTCTGTGAGGTGAGCTCAGTGGTGTAAAGAAGCTGTGGTGATGAGGTTGTGATCATTTCGGTCGAGGCTTTTTCCTTTTTAATGATTGCATTCTCTCTTTTTAAAACTGGAAAATTCTTCCTCCGTGATTTCTTAATTTTGTCATGTTTACAGGTTGGCCACCCCACTCCTCACCGAAAGGAATTTCATTGTTTTGCAGGGAGTTAAAAAAACTTTCATAATGATGTCTGCCCATTTTCTTTCTCTCTTTTTTGTGTTTTTGTTTTCTTCCATCAGTTTCACGGAGGAGTCAAAGAACCAAATTTCCATGATGTTCTGTCCCTTTTATTTATTTTTCTTTTTTTTCTTTTTGAATTGAAATGGGTAAAATTTAAACTGTAATATGACTCATACTAAAATGAACATGAAGATGATGCAACAGACTAAATATTTTAATGCAATATACACAATTATTATTTTTTATTTTTATTATTCTTTTATTATTATTATTTTATTTTTTATATTGATGCATATGGATAAAGAAATTAAAATGAACCTGAAATCATCGTCTAAACTAGATTTAGGTTACTCAACGGTTTAAATTCTAAAAATGTGTCAGTTTTGAAATTTTATTTTTATTGATCCGGACAAAATCAGGTGTTCACAATTTCAGCTTAAAAATATGATTTGGTTTTGAAGAAATTATTTTACAATTTTTTTAATTCTTTTTAAAAAACTATATTTTAGCATTTTTGAGAAAATTTATTTATTTGTCCAAAAGTTTTAATTAAAAATTATCTTTTTCTTTAAAAAGCCTTCGATAGTCGGATATAATAACATTTCAAAGCTGAAAATTGAAAGTATTAATTTGTAAAAGAAAATGAAAAATATAAATATCAAGTGTATAACGTAACTAATATGATAGTTTAATTTGTCCATGCAGTGTCAAGCTAATGTACGAAACAACGCGATTTCATGATTAACAGTGGTGCGTAGCCACCTTGAGCTATTAGGTTGAGGTCATTTTAGAATAATACTCTGTGTACAATAAACTTGTACAATAATTCTACATTAATACTCATAATATATATATTTTTTATCTTTTAGTGTATTAATATTTACTCTCACAAAAAAGACAAAAAATATTATGAGTGTTGGTATAAGATCATTGTATAATTTTATTATACACCTAATATTTCTGGTCATTTTATTGATTTGAACTTTGAAGTGCTGGATTGGAAGTGTCATATCATTCAATAACAAATTATTTGATGAGATAGAAAGAAAGAGAACACGGACCAAAGTATACACATATAGAATCTTACATTGCGGGTAATTTTGTTAAGCTTGTTTGTTTACAACGTTTGGTTCGTTAAAGGAAGGAACATATTTTAAAAGGTTATATGCACGTGTCTTTTGTGAGATCTTTACTTCGAAGACTTTTTAAAGCCAAAGTGACGTTTTGAAAAACGACCTGATCATGCCAATAAAAGAATATGATCGCGAACTGCAGAAAAGCTATGGTTACAATGTATATATATGAAGGAATATCTTTGAGTGACGTTTTGAAAAACGATCTGATCATGCCAATAAAAGAATATGATCACGAACTGTAGAAAAGCTATAGTTACAATATATATAAGAGTAAATCATATCTCTTTTGGCAATATATAACTAAATAATAACATAGAATACAATACATCAAAATTAAATTCCAATTTCAATTTTTATATCACATAATTTTTCTATCTTTGATTATATCTTTTTATGGAAGAGAATGTTATTGTACTGATGATAGTATGTGAAAAACTATATCAATATACTCCCATGCATTTATCCTTAAATGGAATATGGACCTCATTTAATTTAGATCTTTCATTTCGTCCAATAATAAATAAAAGTGTATTAACACGTTCTCTTAAATAGTATGACTTCAAATAACATTATCCTTTACGGAATTAGACCCCAAAAATCATGTCATGCAAATACTTAATTCTATGACTAATAATATAGATGAAAATAAAATAACGAAAATCTAGATTATTACATCAACAAAGCAAGCATGAAAGAAGAGGCGAAGAAGAGAAGCTTCCATGCGACGTTCTTTGGCCACAGCAGACTTAACAACAGATTTGGCAGCCTTGAAAACTTGGGGACATTTTTTAGCATAGAAGTTCTCAGAGAGTTGTGCTGAAGAGGTTCCTGTAAGAACAAGAAGCAGGAACACAAATAATGCTGAAAAGGAAGAAAAAGAAAATGCCATTTTTTTTTCCTATAGGGAGAACTATATAGGATAAGATGATTAATTGTTGTGGTGTGAGAAACTGTAGATGAGGCTCCAATATATAGAGAGAAGCATTTGGTATAACTCATATCCTCACCTAATCATCTTAAACAAAGACCAACAAATGCATGGCAACAACAGTGTCACAGCTGGAAAATGTGGATTGAATTTAATTTGATTGATTGATAAGGATGAAATGGCCTATTTGGTTTGTTGTTTTCAGTTTTCAGTTTTTGTGAAGAAAAAATTAAAAAAACTGAAAACTGAACTATAACCAACACAAACTGGACTATAGGTTTGAAAAATGTGTGTTTCTTGGATACTATGACAAATTGTAAAGGATACAAATTAAATGCTTGTCAAAATCTGGTAAAATCTATACATCTAGACATGTAATTTTTGACGAGTCAAGCTTTCCATATAAATCTTTGTTCTCTTCGGTTTCTAATCCCACTGACAATCCATCACACCACTCATCTGTGTCTACTCCTGCATTCAAACATGCATCTACCTCTCTGAATGCCCCTTATGCACATGTTCAAAACAATATACCTGCACCTACTGTTTCTACCAGGGTCTCTACTACAGAACATACCTCTCAAACCACACTTAGTGCTCAAAATACTGTTGCTGCTGCCGCTCAAAATACTATGGCCACACCGGATGCAATGAATGCTGCCAAATCAACTGCTGCTGCCCCGCAGGAAGCTGAAACCTCATCCACCTCCACTGATAGCACCAGATATATAACCCCACCTCATCCATCTACTGCTAACCCACATGCTCCAGTACAACTTGCAATTGTTCCTTTTCAGCCACTCACTTCCAACCTTCATCCCATGCAAACCAGATCCAAAAATAGTATAGTAAAGCCTAAATTGTTTACTTCAATACTAGAACCTTCGTCAACCAAAAAGGCCTTTCTAGACCCTCTTTGGTTCAAAGCTATGCAAGAAAAATACACTGCCCTCATTAAAAACAACACCTGGTCCCTTGTTTCTTTACCACCTAATCGAGAAGCTATTAGGTGCAAATGGGTATTTCAGGTCAAATACAACCTTGAAGGCTCAATAAACAAATACAAAGCCCGCCTTGTAGCAAAAGGATTCCATCAACAAGAAGGTTTTGATTTTCATGAAACCTTCAGTCCTGTTGTAAAACCCACAATAGTAAGATTTGTCCTCACTATTGCCATTTCAAAAGGATGGTTGCTTCATCAAGTAGACTTCAACAATGCATTTCTTAATAGTGACCTTCAAGAGTCAATCTACATGACTCCACTTGCAGGATTCACTGTGGGTGACAGTCGGCTAGTATGCAAGCTAAACAAAGCTCTTTATGGGCTTAAACAAGCCCCACATGCTTGATTTGAAAAACTTCAAAACACCCTTTGCTAGTTAGGCTTCACTTCTGCAAAATGTGACTCATCCTTATTCATTTAGGTAACTGCTAATTACACTCTATATGTGTTGGTGTATGTTGAGGATGTTATCATAACTAGTAGTTCCCCATCAGCCATCAAACATCTTATCTCCACTCTAAATACCACATTCTCTCTCAAAGACCTTGGACAACTACACTATTTCGTTGGGTTAGAAACCACTCGCTCAAAAGAAGGAACTGTCCACTTATGCCAAAACAAATACATTTCAGACCTACTTGTCAAGGCCAAAATGGCCGATTGTAACTCCAGTGTCACACCTATGACCTCAAGTCTCAAACTCACTAAAGAGGGTTCAGATGTGTTTGAAGACCCTTCCCTCCATAGGTCAATTGTTGGTGCTCTCCAATATGTCAGCATTACAAGCATAGTTTTTAAACTCGGACCGGTGATCGACTAAATTAGTGCAAGATCCTTGAGTCCTTTGGTTCAACCGGTGGGTCACTGGTCGTCGAATCGATTGAACCGGATTTATATAAAAAAAAATATAAAACTATATAAAAATTTAAATAAAATATAATAAAATAACAACTAATTAACAATTTGATACCTTTTAAGAGCTCCAAATATAAAAATATAATTAAATAACATAAATTCCTAAATATTGTTTTTGTTTCACAATCACAAATCACAATTAACAAGTTTAAAATATAATTATACACGTAAACTCATAAAATTTTACATCATAAACTCACAAATCATGACAATATAAACAAATTGATTGCATTTTTCTAAAAGTCAAATTAGAATATTATTTTTTAAGGTTTAGAAAAAAATATTATTTAGCCCAAAAAAGGAAAAAAAAAGCAAAAAAAAAAAAAAAGCGAGTCATTGGTCGGTTCAGCAGGCGAGTCATAGGTTTTGATCCAAAACCGCCGAGTCAAACCGGTCGCATAGGTTTTGATGCAAGACCGATCCAAATAGTGGCTCAGGCCAGGTTTCATGACCAGGTTCACGGTTTTCGGTCGAAGCGGTCCGACCCGGTTTTTAAAACTATGATTACAAGGCCTGAAATAGCATTTAGTGTTAACAAGGTTTGTCAATTTATGCATTGCCCCCTCAATTCTAATTGGAATACTGTAAAAATAATCCTTTGCTATCTACAAGGCACCAAAACATTTGGCCTCACACTTCAGTCATCCTCTAATCTCAATCTTGCAACGTTTTGTGATGCTGATTGGGGCTCTGATTTAGATGATAGAAGATCTACCACTAGTTTTTGTATAGTCTATGGTGGTAATCTCATATCTTGGACATCAAAGAAGCAGTCCTCTGTGTCCAGCTCAAGCACGGAGGCAGAATATTGAAGTTTGGCAGCCACAGTTGTAGGAATAACATGGCTTAAATCCCTCCTAACTAAACTCTAGCAACCCATACCCAAACTCCAAACATCTATTGTGACAATTTAAGTGCTATCATGATGATAGCAAATCCTATCCTTCATCAAAGGTCCAAACAGGTTGAGTTGGATCTTCACTTTGTCAGATAAAATGTGGTAAAGAAGCTCATTCATGTTAGCCATATTCCCTTCCAAGAACAAGTAGCTGATTGATATACTCACAAAAGCTGTTTCCTCATCTTAGTTCCTATATCTGCGTTCCAAACTCAAAGTCAGAGATGCTTCCCTTCTGAGTTTGAGGGGGGGGGGGGTGTTAGGGAGAGTAACAAACTCAATTAGAGTGTAACTACTTTTAGTTATAGTTTAGTTACTTAGCTTCCCTTCAGCATACATATATAAACAATAGGATACTGTTCACAGATCAGTGACTGAATCATTTTATCAATTTGCACTTCAATGCAACTTGCAATCTTCTCATTCTCTCTTGAATCTAACAATATCATTCATTTGAATAATTATATTTGAATGATTTTTTAAGTAGTGAGTATGAGATTTAACTACTTTTATTTATGCGTAAGTCTATACATGACTGTGTAGTAGTGTAAAATTGTTTATATTATTAGTGTATCAAATAAAATTAAACTCTATATCAAAATAGGAGAAATGAATTGAAAAAATGTAATATGAGTGAAATGAACAAAAAATTGTTCAATCAATGGTATCTATTTATTTTTTTGGTCCCAAAGTTGTAGTACTGTCGGCCAGTGTCTTGTGTTTCTGCTAGAATAAAAAAACTATGCCAAGGTTGATTATTCAAAAGTTGCAAAAAGCACATACTATTTATTTTATTTACGATATGTTTTTAAATTGAACTTATTTTTGAAAAGTAATTAAGTAATGCAGTATTTATTTTTAAATTATTTGATGAGTTGTGATAAAGAAATATTTTATTGAATCAAAAACAAATATGACTAATTTTCTTTTTTATTTTAGAGACATTTTGAAAGACTTTTTGTTTTACAATGACCAAGAGAAATAATGCAATACCCATATTATATATCAAATAATTATAAAGTAGGCAATCAGAAAAAGATTCTGAAATGTTTTGGCTTCTGGATCTGATTATTAAAATTTATGTAGACTTGAATGTTGACCTCAGGACCGGTGAAGGCTTTGTCACCCATGCATATATAATTAACGTTCATAATTGACGAAAGATCGAAGACGCCGTTATCAGACAAGAGCTTCGAAGTTGACAGAAAGGTTCGAAAACAAAATTTATTCATTTCTTAAAGAAAAATGTTATTTATACTCATTGTGTGTGGGACACTGTATCAACTCACACTTTTTTCACCATTGGATGAGATGTAGACCCTACCTGAATGGAGTCCATACCCTATCCAATGATGGATGAGGTATAAGTTGACACGGTATCCACACACAATAAGTACAAATAACACAACTTTTTCTTAAATTATGATCAATAGGATCACTGTCTTGTAAGTTCAATCCCTTCTTAATTTAAGTGGTTTGTTTTTATAGTTATTCTGTTTAAATACAATTTGAGATTGGAGTTTTGTGATCCAAAAATATAATTTAAAAAGGTGAGGTGACAAGGATACTTTCCGTCCCTAAGGTAGCATTTGATTTATGTTTAAGGATAATGAAAACAAAGACAGTAGAGATGTCTCTGTAACATGTTTGGTAGTGGAGTATAAAATATGACAACTATTTTTATATTTTGTTTGGAACTATATATAGAAACAAGACAAAAAATGCATAATAAAATTATTATTTACCTTGTCAGACCACTGCCGACCGTTGCTACCTAACCACCCATGATAGGGAGGACAAAGAGGAAAATATCAAATATATATAGGGATATTATTGGAAGAAAAAATATTAAATTTTTGTCTTTGTGTCATATTTCAATTGTCCCTCCATTTTGAATATGTACAAAAATTTTCTATGTTTTGTATCTATCTCCACAACAAAAAAATTTTATATCTCTAGTGTCTCCGTATTTCTTGTTCTGAGATAGAAATCAAATGCTACCTAACCAAGGTCAAGGGTTCAATCCTCTTCTTAGGAGTGAAACAACTTGAAAATCCTTGCTTATCTACCGTTAAATGGATCTATGATATGCGAAGGGATTAATCACTATATCGGTGGGGATATCATGAGAAAACAAAAATAAAAATAAAACTAATTTTAAAAAATATAAGATACAAGGAAGTGATGAAAAAGCTTATGGGTTTAACTCATCTCTAAAGTGAGGAAATTGATAAATTAAGAAACTAAAAGATTAATCATCCTTGGATCTATAATCTTTATTGTGTGAATTTCACTAAAGAGTTCGAAGGTAATTAACGCTTTGCTTATTATCGAGAAGCTAAATTCAAAAAAAAAAGAAAAAGAAAAATCTAGGAGCAAGTACAAGATTAATTTTCTGTAGGTTGTAATGTTATTCGGTGAATATAAGTCTATTGAGGTTCAATTTGCACGTAACCTTCTCGCAGTTGAATTGAGACTAATCGGTGTTGCAATGTATGTAGCTTTAATTGATGAGGAGCCGTTCTTAAGTTGCTTTGTTTATGATATTCCCTTGACCAATTCCATACCACTCCAGATTCATTAATTGTCCTCTTTAATATGGTTGTTATAATCGATCTGCATCGATGAGAGTAGTTTGCTCAATTATTGGATAGAACATTGGGAGGTGAATGGGATTGATCATAAGAAGCCTGTAGAATGGAGGTGTTACAATTTTCTCAATCTTTTGTGAGAAATTATGTAGTAAGATTGAAGAAAACAAATGGAACTGCAGCATGTCAGGAAGTTTGGGATGTTTGGGTGCTTTGTCTTTGTTTTGAAATGAAGTCTTGATGTATCTTTGAGTTTAGAATTCTATGTCTAGAAGCCTTTTCATTTCTTTCTTTTTTTCCCTTTCTTCTCTGATGTT
Source organism: Dalbergia cultrata (assembly GCA_031216105.1). Classification (NCBI taxonomy): domain Eukaryota; kingdom Viridiplantae; phylum Streptophyta; class Magnoliopsida; order Fabales; family Fabaceae; genus Dalbergia; species Dalbergia cultrata. Next base: position 6,289,799 of record CM062347.1, read on the forward strand.
TTTGAACTCTTACCATACTCCTCTTCTCTTTGGAGTTGTTCGAGCTTGATATATATGCTTAATTATATCAAAAAGAAAAAAAAAACCTTAAAAGAGTTTACTTTAATCGAAATGTAATAAAATTCAAATACTAGTATTTCACATCAAAATTAATAGTAAAATTTAGGATACAAAATGTTCAAAGGGGGAAAAACAAGAAACTCTAATTAGAGATCTAATATAACTAGCTTTTTGATATCATTATGAAAACACCATAATTTATAAAATCTGATAGACGTATATATCATTATGTAATCCGATTTTTCACTTTTATCTTTTAAAATGGCATCCTTTTTAAATTTCAAAATTAATTTTGATGCGCTATCGTGAAATTAAGTTTTGCAATGTTATTTAACCATATGTTTGTATTTATAATATTTTTAAGGTAATGAATAATTAATTCAAACACTTCTAATAGTATAACAATTTATAATTGAATATTGGTATAAAATTTTGTTTACCCTTATCTATGTATTAAAATTAAATTCTTTAATTTCCTCATAAGACGTTTTACATGATATAACTCTTTGCTTCCACGTCAAAAAAAGAAAAAGAAAAAAGAACACTTCGCTTCAGAAATGTTCGGCCTTCGTTATTGCTATTGTTACTTCGAAGTAATTAGTGGCCTCTTTTTTTTTTCTGATATTAATGCGATGCGATATAACATAATACAATGCTGTGTAGCTTTTTTTACACCGGCACAATATGTATTTAAATCAAATCCTTCCTTTTTTAATCACCGCATATATAGTAATACTACTATAACTTGTATTTTGGGAATCCTGCTATCGTGGTATTTTAGTTTTATTCACACATGATCAAATAAAATTTTTAATCATATGTAAGGCAAACCCTTGACCTAAAAAATGGGATAGTCAGATCGGATCATGCCGACACAAAACATAAAGTAGAGGTTCACCATCATATTAACAATTGGATAACATTAAATTAATTGTTTTTGGTATTCGCTACTCTAAATTTATAATGGCCACCCGTACTCTCTGCTAGCATCGGAAAAAGGCAAAATAAATAAATAAATAAATTTTCACATGTGCGCTGCCTTTCTATACCTTTTATCTTTTGTTGGAACGTCTCACTCTAAGAACTTTCAAATACACAAATATTATTTTAATATTAAAAAAAAAGTAAGTGTATACTGAAATATCCATTTTATCATTTTGAGTATTAAAATAACACTATCCGAGTACACAATGATGGATTATACAAATGCATGTAAAGTGCTTCTATTTTTGCAGTGTATATATATTAGGGCAAATTCTACAGAAATTTTTTTTATTTCATCTTACTCCTCTTTACTTGTCTAAGTAATATAGATTTTCTTTGGAAGTACATGTAATGTACAATAGTGTGAATAATAATGTAATGATTTTATAAATTTATTGGAGAGATCAATCTAATAGTTTTACAAACTCATGATCTCTTGATTAAATTTTACAAATAAATAGAAGTTAAGGTAATTTCATTAAATCTTAAAAGAGGTTCGTGTAATTCACCACCATATATAGTATTGAGGGTAATGTTATGCAACCAAAAGCATATGTACAAATTTTTTTTTACAGAAATTATGCCGATTACTGGATGAAATCAAATGATATACATCACATGTTAATTTAAAGACCAATAATCAGGACGTCATGTTTTCGATAAAATTCTGACAGAATTTTTACATTACCATCTAATATTTTTCTATTATTGATAACTGGCTTCTAGTAAATGTACTGAAAATGATGCTTCGGAGGATGGAGTTTCTAATTGTGCTATTCGATCAGGTTCTTCTTTGAGCTAATGTGTCCTTGTATTGAGAGTTTGAGACAAAGGTGCTCCACTACACGATCGGCATCGCCAAAAAAGTCGTGCATCCACTGTAGAATTAGATAAAACCAGAAATGCTGTCTATTCAACTTTCTGGTCCCTTGATCATGAAACCAGAAAATCTTTTCGGTTAAAGAGAAACCTAAACGTAAGGCATCATCAATATCGACTCTTGATATTTTTGTCCCCTTTTTCCTACGCTTACTTAAGTAAGAAGGAATACTTAGACACGACAAATTAACCTTACATAACTAGAAAAATTGTTAGAATTTGTAATAGAACATTAACGTCTAAAGATCAGTAAACATGTCATATTATTCTCACAAATAAAAGGGCAATCATCAGATTTGATTTGATCTGCTCTTCGGTTTCTTCGCATTTAGATCTGTGTTACGTGCACTAGAGTATAAAGTTATCTATGCGCCTTTACTTATCAGCTTAGGAAAAATGATTTTATGATATGGTATCTGAGCCAGTATGATCAAATGGTCAACGTCTGAACCCCTATATTATGATAAAATTGGTTACGCTCAAGTTAAAATGCGTGTGTTTCTATTCATCAACTTAAGCTCGTAGAAGAGATGGTTTTATGACAATGTTGCCATCAGATCTGGCTCCTCGTGATTTATGGCATGACAAGTGTTTGTCACTAGCTTTTCCGGTGCTAAGCTCTGTCTAATTTAGTTATTCTATTCTGGTGGTCCTCAAATCTGGTGATTCTTTTATTCTTGCGGCTGGTCTGATGCCTGGTGCTGCTACTTGATTGATGGGGGCGCCGGGGGGGGGGGGGGGTCTTGAATGCATTTTTGGGTTGATTCATGTAAGGTTGGGTTGATTCATGTAAGGTTGATGTGTGTTCTGTTTTGGCTAATTTGTTCTTCAGACTTGTTGGTTGTTGCATAATAGATGTTTGATGGAATGCCAAAATAAACTAGTGCATAGTCCTCCGAGGTGTTCCATTCATTTAGGGTATGCTTGTGAGTTTGGGTCTTTGAGGGAAATGAAAAGGAGGACTTATGATATAATTTTACGCTATAAGTCCTCTCTTCCTCTCCATTTCCCTCCAAAATCCAAACTCACAAACATACTTTTAAGGTTCCTCGTTTGTGTTGATCGGGTTCTTCAAGTGGAGTTCAATACTCTATCCGTTCTTGTTAACCATTTTTCGTTTCTCATCAATTTCTTTTGGGAGAGGGTTTTTGAAGTACCTTGCATTACAATTTTCTATTACCGATGTATATGTTAATCAACACTTGGTGTTCTCCTATGCTTCTCGATCTCTTTGAGAGTTAAGTACTTTAGATTATCGAAAAACATAAAATCTGACAAAAATTATACATCTAGTCCTTTTCATCAAGTATATGTAACAGGGAACTAGTAATGAAGTTCAAAGCTTTTAAGGCAAAAAAAAATAAAAAATGATAGTTGGATTTACTAGGCGTGTATTGTATTAAGGTTATCTTAAATGAAAACATTTTCGCCGAGCACAGCAAAAGTCATGTATTTTTACTTATTTGCAAATAGATTGCAAGCTCTAGAATGCATTTGATATCATTTAATCGACCATCAATTCAATCCTGATATATATATATATATATATGTTTTGAAAACTAACAATACGTACGTTCTATCTGTACATATAGTAAGCAAAGGGTTCACAAACGTATTAGGTACAACTAGCTGATTGGAACCATGCAAGGATCATGCTCAAGAATTATTACATCAACACCAATTATTAGATTTGCAATACTGTTCTGAGTAAGTGACACGGCTCTATTATATGTAGGTACTGTTCTCACGTCAACTTATTAGTTGGCTATCATCATCATATTGATATATATCAAGTTGTATGCATCAATAAAAGTCAAAGAAAAGCAATCAATGCAAAACTAGAGCGGGTCTTCTCTTAATTAGGGAAATGCTATTGCTATAGTTATTAGCATAACAGTGCGTATCTAATTAGATCATATAACAAAACTTGTTCTAGTTAAACTTATATTCAACATAGTTAATCATATTTAAGTTATTAACATGACTTCTGCGGAGTAACCATATACCTTTTTTTTTTTTTGGGTGAATTTTCGCCTTTAATTCTTAAGAGGGAAACATTTACTGTTCCTCACTTCTATATAATACTTGTTTGTTCCCGTTAATTATTTAACTGTATAGCTATAATAAGAACAATATCTGGTGTACAATAAAATTGCATAACAAATATATACAACATACCTTATCACTATCGAAAGTGATGTGTGGTCTTCACTCATCACTCTCACTCATCACATCCAACAGTGATAAAGTGTTTGGAGTGCATTTGTTATATAACATTACTCCTGTAATAATGCTAACAACATTAATTGCATATGTTTGATTGTCTTCATATACTAAAGAAATGAAACACAATTTTTGTCTTGTATATACATGAAAAAACAATTTTGAGCGCTATTGAATCTTAAGCCTCGTGTCCATAATGCATGAGTTGGTTAAAAAATTGGAATCCTCAATTATATGTGAGACTTGACTGAGTTTAAATGACAACTTTAAAAACTGGGGTAATGTAACCAGCTGGCCCAATATAGTTAGTAGAACGTGGTGTGTGTCAAATCCTAGAAATTAATTGGACACAGACTTTTGAATTAATATGTACTGTTCCCTTTTGTTTCTGTTTTCTTTGTTTACCTACTCCAATGGCAATGGCTTTGAAGATTTGACTTGCATAGAAAAAAAAGAGGTAAAAGGATGCAATCACCTTTTTAAAATGCGAAAATGGATAGAGAGTTAGGCAGCATATTGCCTTATTATTGAAGAATAATTTGTTTAATTAGTTCAAGGACAATAAAGAATCAGAAATCTTATATGGTTCATAAGAGTCCAACTTTTTACTTTAGAAAAAACTCTGGCCTTAATAAATAAATATATATATATATATATTTTCCCGATAATTATGATAAGTTCAACTCCAAAATGGAGGAGTAAAAGTACATGATATTAACAAAGCAACACCTAGAATACAGCAAATCAGCTGCAAAACTAGTACATGTGGTCTAGCAGCACCAAAACCATGCAGCAATGACCCCAAAAACAAAATAGGAAGAAACAGTAAGTAAACTACAGGCCATAGCAACAAATTAAAGAGGAGCAAAAACAATAACACAATATAATAGCAGTCAAACAGCACCAATTCAGCAAAATTAGTGCATTCTCCTTGTGTTAATCCAAACTCCATATTTTCCCGTACGGAAGCAAATGTCCAGCACAACTCCAAAAACGAATCTTGGCTCTTGCCTTGACATTATATGAGGAATATGTATATTTTCACTTTCAGGGAATCAATTATAAATTCATGAACAGTGTAAGGAATGAGGAGATCTTTTCCATACTAAAACTGTGGTTGTGAGGAATATGTATATTGAAGAAGTATAAGACAAAGAATGTATTAAATTTTATTTGCCTTGCTTGTCATGCGGTGGGAGAGTACTATTCTGCTATATAATTAATAAAATATCATAAAAAAATCCTATTTAGGAATACTATAACTACTTTGTTAAAATTGCTCTATTGCTATGTATGTATAATAAATTAAAAGGTTACCAAAAAACATTAGAAAGGTTTGCCCAGTTGATGATGGATGCCTTCAATATGTTATCATGAGTGTATTTTAATTTTAGTCCTTGAACTTCCATGTGGAAATCACTTTCATTCTTGAAATTTAGAAAACAAATATTTAGTTCCTAAAGTTGCAAAACATAACATGAGTCAAATTAGTCTCTGATTTCATTTTTATTAATATGCATTATTTATGTTTTCACTAACATGTCATATTGATAATAAACTGATATATATCATGCTATTTGGTGTCAAATATGGCATTATTGAATAATAAGTTTAAATTGTTAGCGTATGTCAAATATTTTAACAATATTATTTATATATAAAATTCATATTATAGTCTTCAATTATGTTTATCTTTATATAATTTAATTAATAGGAACTAAGTAGAATGTCATTCTATCACTATAATGTATTAATTAAAATAAGACATCCAGCGAAAATATGTTAATGCGATATGAAAAGATTGTCATATCCTAAATAGTGTGAATTATATTTTGTAACTTGGAAGACCAAAATATTAATTATTAAATTTTAGGAATCAAAATAGCTCACACATATTGTAACTTCAGAATTGAAGTGAACATTATTCAGTGATTCGTATATAAGCCCTTTTCTTTTTCTAAGAAGTAAAAAAGGTGAAAGAAACAAAGATGCTCTCATTGCGAGGGTCAAGACTACCGAGAAGTTACGGCACAAAACTAACACATGGGGCTTGAAAAAGGACATTGAAAACACTAGTAAAATAAAGTCAATATTGTACTACACTAACCATGAGGTGTGGTGTGGTGGTAGTTCACCTTATCTCTTAACCATGTGGTCGGGGGTTTGATTCTCACCCATGGGAATGGAGACGCATTTCATGGCCAACCGTTTACCTCTTCGAAAAACTCACGTGGCAAAGGGGATTAGTCACTGCTAACGGCGGTGGATACCCTGATTTCGATCAAAAAATATTGTACTACACTAAATTAATGAACAGATAACTGCTATGTTGGGCTAGTATTTTGTGCAAAGGGTCAGAAAAACATCTTCATTTGGACGGTGACTCAGTTATTGTAAAGCATAAGCTGCCATGTAAAAGATGCCAAAGAATGATTTTATTGATGCGGAGGAACAAAACGCATCAAACTCGAGCTCCAATTATTGAAAAGTTTGAAAGTTATAATTATTATGGAAAACAGTTTTTAATGAACGGGTCTCACATGTCAACAAAATTAAACTTTAGTAGGTTAGGTGGATAAATGGTATAGAAAATAGAATATGCCCTACGTTTCTGTGTGATCACTTGTGAGCCGCACATTGGATTAATTAACATTAACTTTCATGTGCAATGGCAATTCTGCTTTGCTAACAACAGTATGTAGTTTCAACATTTAATTGTCTAGCTGCTAGCTAGCTGGATTATTTCTATATGTACTAAATTCATCATCCGCTGGCATAGTCCTCAAAACCCGACCTTCTTTTATCTTTCTTTTCTAATTTCTATGCTTTAATAGATTTGGTATCATATAATGTATCTTTAATTTTTTATTCAAGAGGGGTGGAACATAGATGGTTGCTCATGAAAAAGAGAAGGGTAAATAATACTCATCTCTCGTGAGATTTGTCAACATCCAACCCTCCCCTTCTCTAGTTATCCAATCTATATTAACCTTCCATAATTTATTCATCTTTTAGATTGGTTACCAAAAATATTCCTACCCTTATGCTTACACTCTCCTCTTTGCTGTTCTCTCCCTCCCCTTCCAATCCCCAAAAATATCCCAGCAGTCTCCATTTTTCACATCAAATCCTCAACTTCTTCCAATCTCCCCAAGTCACTAAGACCCTTAATGAGTATATTGTAAGTGAAAACATCCAGCAAGATTTCAGACCTTTCCATTTCTATCTACCTCCAAACGTATAATCTGCCATACAGTTTCCATCAACCAAGGAATTATAAGTATATACATTAGGAACAATACCAAATTTTGCTATATATGCGAAAAAATTCCGCACAGCCTTCAAATCGATCCCCCACCTTGTATAGTGCATCTATCATATAGCAAATGACACAAGCTTAGGGTCTGTTTGGTTTTAATTTTCAGTTTTCAATTTTTAATTTTGGTTTTTTAGTTTTCACAATTTTGTGAAGAAAATATTGAAAAATGGAAATGAAAATTGAAAACTGAAATTTGTAATTTTTAAAATTTTCAATATTTTCTTCATAAAATCTAAAAAACTGGAAAACTAAAAACTTAAACCAAATAAGACCTTAGGTTACAATCTTGTTGAACATCAACTACCTTACCATACCCATGCCTCTTTTATTTGATTAGTAATGTTTACAACTTTATGAACCTTGTAGGGACCCTTGCATTTAGACCGCAATTTGCAAGCATGAGGGTGTATTTTCTAGGGATTTAGGAGGGGGTAGGAGAGACAAGAGAGAATATGAGACTAAGTGTGAGTGAAAGAGGCTTAGGATAATGGTTAAGGGTATTTTTGGTAACTCATTACAAAAATGGGTAAATTAGTGGAGGTCAGTGTAGGTCGGATGGATAAAGGGGAGGTGGGTTAAATTTAATGTGGGAAAAACCTCTTAATACAAGAGATGAAAAAACCCACAGGATGGTAAAAGCTCCACTATCACCCAAATCAAAGGAGTCTCAGAAGTTACAAACTCTAAGCATACATGCACAACTCTTCCACAGCAACAAATGGTCACCCACCCAATGACATCAACCAAATGAAAAACAACAAAAAAAGGTTCAAAACCTTACTAGAAAATAACCTCTGTGCATGAGTATTTTTGGAATTATGTAGAGCTCAAATCACTAATCACATTGTCTAGCTTACTTTCACTCCTATGCTTTTGTCATCATATAAGCCCTATTATCATTAGTGTGGATATTCTCCAATCCCAACAACTTGGAACTTAGCAGTACATGCCACATCCAATGGTACCTAACATTAATATGCTTAGACCTTGTATGAAAGGTAGAGTTCTTACCAAGATTAATGGCACTTTGGTTATCACAAAATAACACATAGTGGTCTTGCTTGAAACCAAGATCCAAGAGAAAATGATTCATCCACAACAAGTCTTTGCAAGCTTTAGTTGCTACAATAAACTCGCCCATGTGATACTAAGTACAACACACTTTTGCAGCCTTGACTGCTAGGATTTAGCCCCCTGCAAACTTGACCAATTAACTTGAAGTAGATTTTTAAGAATCAATATCTCCTACCATATGTGCATTATTAAAGCCAAATAGCGTAGGTTTCTTACCACTAAAATTGAGACTCAAATTAATTGTACCTTTGAGATATCTCATGATCCATTTCCAGTGTTCTTTACCTGGATTAGAGAGGAAACGAGTCATTATTCTAGTTGAAATCAAGAAATATTCTAGTTCTAGCTAATCTCAATTAAGTTTTTGTGATGGATGTTAGGTTCAAGGACTTGATTACAAAACTTTACTTACTAAGAATCTATTTATAAATTTATAAATTATAGGAATCTAATTGAAAATTTGACAAAAATATACTATCGGATTAATTTAACAAAAAAAAAGTAAAAATTTAACCAAACAAATATCATTACATTTAATGGGTTCATGTTCATTTCAATCAAATTTGGTCCAAACCAATTCATTTACACTCTTACATTAAATTATAAATAATATAATTTATTAATTTAATTTAAATGTCCTAGCAATATGTATATATATATCATGAGTTAATTAATCCTTTATGTATGTTACTTTTGAAGTAATGAGTTGAAAGTCAAACTTGTGTCAATGTGATAATAGGTGATTGAATGATTATATAAAAACCGCAAATAATCTTGTTTTGGGAGATGTAAAATGTAGTGGGGCAAATTGAAAATAGATAGCAATTTTTGCATGCTCCTTAAGCATATTTAATGTGTGCACCTTGGACATATACAACCACTCATTTCATGTAAGAGTGTAATAATTAAGTGGATTAAATTGACCTAGCTAATGAATCCAAACAAATCCAATTAAATTAGTTCAGTTGAGTTTGGGTTATTGGGTTAATTGATTTGGATTCAATTATAATCAATTATATATTGGTTCGATACATCCCCTAACACAAGACCTGAAGCAAACTAACGTTAATATAGAATATGTAACATGATGATTTGTCTTGTTTGATGAGTTTGGAATTTTTGTGATAATAGAATTGTGCCTTTTGGGTACTATGTTGTAATATCCATGAATTTCAAGTTTCAATATTGCGATATTAGAATTGTGTTATTTGTGTGCTATGTTCTAGGCTTCTAACCTTTGTATATTTTTGTTGGTGCATGACCAACGTATCCATTATCAAGCACGATGACTAATCCTTTTGCTGACTTGCAGGCACCTCAAAGTGTGGGATAGCTGGCATGAAGATTTAAGGCTACTCCATACCCAAAGCCAGGGATCGAACCCCTAATATTTGGTTATGGGTGAATAAGTTCCTACCATTCAACCATATCCCCCAGATTTTCTAACCTTTGTATATTAAAATAACATATTAGCATATGGAAGTTTTCTTTTATAAAATTTTGATGTTTTATAATATTTTTTATTGATTTTTTAGGGAAGAATAGAAAAAAAGGTAAATCCAATGACTAGATTTTTTTCCCTCAAACTCAATCCAAACCAACTTGTTTACCCCCTAATTTCAAGTTTATTACATAATTTTTAAGGGTGAAGATCCATTTACTCCAACAATAAACTATGATATACTTACTACACAGTGTAACTTTTTCTGGACATGAAATTTAATCAATCATACCATTCAATTCAATGTTCCTATTAAATAAATTGAATTTATAAAATTTCATAAAACTTAAAAATAATTTGATACAAATTTAATCATATGATATATTTTTTAAAATACAAGCACACACAAAAAAATGTAAAAAATAACTAAAATACAAGTAAATATCAACTATCATATTATATACCTATAGTTATTCATTTTTTTTAATTTGGCTTATTTGTTCATCATCATAATATTACATAATTTAGCAGTTTGATTGACTAAATTTCGTATCTACCATAAGTTATTGAGGCATTACATACTAATAAGTGGAGTAAAGAAAATTTCGTTTCAATAGAGTACGGGCACATTTCATTTATACAAAAATATTATTTCAGCACCTAAAAGTAGATATCGCATTAAAACACTGGAAGGGGCTATTGCCAATCTTTTTTGGCTATTGCCACTCCCACACTCAATTAACTTTTCTTCGGTTGTCCAAAAATACCCTTTTGTCTCTTTCACAATTAAACCCTCAAACTAATTATGTACTGTGATTTCAATGTGATTCAAACTCATCATTATTAATATTTTTAAAATTATAATATTTGCGCTTATGTTGTTCACATGGTGAAAAACTTCTTCATAATAATTGAGCAGAAATTTACTATTATTATATTAATTTGCTTAATTTAAAATTAAAACATTTAATATTGATTATATATATATATTGATCTAAATATTATGTTACCTTTTAAAATATTTATAATTATCTAATAATATAATAATAAATATTTTAGATAATAGAAGAATTTAATTTTAATCTATTCTCGATGAAAAAAAATTACACCTACTACTTGAAAACTAATGCAAAATAGAAATATTTAATTTGATGACTCAATATATCAAAACTAAACTCTAAAAATAAAAATAAATAATAAATTATAATACACAATATTCATACACAATGTTGCAACATATAACCTTTATATAATTTGAAATAAACATATTATATTAGTATTTGTTACCCCCAATCTTCTAATTTTTACTAAAGTTTTAAATTTACTGTTCCTTTATTAAAAGTTAGGTAAAAAAATTTTATACAATTATTTAATGATATATTGACACATTAGCTAGACAAGTTTGATTATTACTCTCCTGTTTTAAAAGTCATGCATATCGGAGAATTCGATTCAATAACAATATTAAAAAGTTTTGTACTATAAATATGTTTAAATCAAATCCTATAATATTTCAAGCCATTAAGATTAATCTAGTAATAAAAGTTTTGATTAATATACATAAGGTCTTATATTCAAACTTTATTGTTATCAATATAATTTTAGAAAAGAAAAAAATCTATAATGTATCTTTTGTATAAATATCAAAATATGCATAATATTTTTTATTGTGATACATGCCGACACTCATATATATATATGTGTGTGTGTGTGTGTGTGTATACTCGTATTAGTATAAAATGTTTATACGATATTTATACAACCTAAGTTTTTTTTAAAGAAAACTATTTTCCATAATTGATATATACGCCTCAAATAGCCAATTGCATTGATTAGTAAAAAAAAATAAAAAGAAGAGTCAAATGCACTGCATAAATAAATATTCACAACACGAGGGTTATTTAATGAGCTGCAAACTAAAAATAATTAAAATTTACATATACACGGTTTCAATTTTGAAAATATTAACAATGATGAGGTTAAATAATATTGCAATGGCAATAAATAGTTAATTTAATTATAAAAGGGACAAAAGGGTATTTTAGGATAATTAAAAAAAACCGTTGAGTGGAAATAAAACAGGAACATAATAACAATACAAGAATTTAACATGGAAAACTCCAAAACCAGAGAAAAACCACGGCCGCTGCCAAATGATAATTAGAGATACTATGCAAAAATTTTTACAACATATAGACTTCACTCTCAAACACTTCATTGGCCCCCAATACACCTACACTCTCCAAAGTAAATATCTAAACTACATCTCACAACACTCTAAGACAAGAGTACATAGAAAAGAAGAATTACATACAAGCTTAAAATGTTTCCAACTGGTGCAAGTTGAAACAAAGAACTTGGATCCATATATACAGCCTTGACCTCCCCTCTCCACTTCTAATCCTGGGTGATATGAGACTTGTTATAGAAAGTTTTTTTCAATCAAAATCAACAGTCTCAAATTTGATTGAAATGAGCACATCTTCAACTTCCATTATTTACACCGACAATCCCTTGTAATAAAAAGTGTACTCACTTGGACAATTCCAAGAATTTCACCTTGGCACATGTCGAAACCTTGCTCAAAAATTTATGGTGCAGCTTCCATGTTGGCTCTCTCTTGGAAGTTGTTCAGTTACCGACATAATCTCACCACACATCTTGCATCAAGGCCTACTAATACTCGTGTGTAACTGTGGATCTACTAGCCATACCTTCATAATCCCTCTACACACCCTGCATAAACACCAATGCCCGTGCAATCCTGGACCTGCTAACAACATATTATTATTTTTTCTGTGTAATCTTGATTGTATCACAACACCTTTGATTACTTGTATTTGCCACAAACCAAAATCAAAACCAATCATTCCATCAATTTCTCTATCCAACCTTATATTGGAATAGTGTGCGCCAATTGTAAAATCGTGCACTAGGAGGGTTTCTAGGAAAGGGAGGTGGGTCATAACAGCATGCTTAAATATCAAGTCTTTCCTAACCAGAACCTTTCCAAAATAGCACTCATACAATATCACACTTCATTCTAGCAACCAAGGAAAATTCTCAACCAAGTATCATACTTCTTTTCTAATGTAGAAGATCAGACAATACTGCAACTACAGAGTACACTAAGAAAGTGTCCCACTAAACCATAGCTTTAATACCACTTATTGGGAAAAATCACCATTCCCCCATGATAACTTATACCCTTAAACAGATAAATAAAATAGGGACACGATCACAACACAAGAATTTAACATAGAGAACTCCAAAGCCGGAGAAAAATCATGGCCATTGCCAAACGACAATCAAAGAATAACACTATGTGAAAATGTTTACAATAGATAGACTTCACTCTCAAACATCACATTGACCCCCAGTACACCTACACTCTCCAAAGCAAATATCTAAACTACATCTCACAACACTCTAAAATAAGAGTACAAAGAAAAGAAAAAATTCAGATACAAGCTAAAGGTGTTTTTGACTGGTGCAAGTTGAAATAAAGAACTTGGGTCCATATATATAGTCTTGACCTCCCCTCTCTACTTGAAATCCTGGGCGATGTGGGACTTGTTACAAGAAGTTTTATTTCAATCAAAACCAACACACACATATATTGAGCTAGCTTACAAATTAACGACTCAAACATAATAAAGCTCAAGCTCAACTCATAAGATCACAAGCTTAACTTATTGAGCTATTAACGAATGTTGAAAATAGGTAACTAACTTGCTCGATTCACTTCTAGTCCTAGCAGGAATCATTTTTTTAAAATAAATTAATAAGACTTGATTGGATAACTGGTTTGGGACTTGTGTTTAAAACAAGTTTTTGAATTCTAAGTGCTGTGAATGTAGAAAACTGAAGATGGGATAGTTTCATCTAATGCTAAATAGGGATAGCAATGGGGCGGGTTGGGACATGTTCAACCCAACCCCACCCCATACTAGGAAATATCAGTCTTAACCCGCCCTGACCTTACCCATGGGTTTTACAAGTTTAAACCTACACTCGCCTTGTGGGTACTTGGCTTGCCCTGCTATTTTTTAAAAAATTTGTAAAATTATCTCAATCCAAAAAATCAAACTCAAAAATATAAAATGCAACCAATGGCAATGGTAATATTTAAATTCTAAAGTAGTAGTAATCAATACTAAAAAAATAACAAAATATCCTTAATAGAATGAGTGGATGCTATTCATTAATATATTAGAAATTTAGGGTTAGATAATTTTCTTTAAATATATAAGGGATACGGGGCGGGTTTACCCTAAACTTGCACCCATCCCAATTCGCAGGCGAGCGGGTCGAGTTTTAAACCCAACCTGAGTGGGGTGGGTAGGGCAAGTAACCCACAGGTTGAGTTGAAATTACCATCCTTAATGCTGGAGTTTATATTAACTGATGTTAGCTTGACTTGATTCGTCGTGAATTCGATATGTTTATAACATATCCAGTTTTCAAAACATAATTTGAAGTTATAGCTTGATAGGTATTATAAAATCAAGGGATACGTGGTCATGTATGAGATTCACCATAATCTCAATTCTATATCACTTGTATGTTTTTACTGCTGGGGTTAAAGGGAAGTGTAACAAGACCATAACTTTGTAATTTTTGGTGCTGTGACAGTTTTAGGGTATCTGCATAAATGTCATTTCCAAACGATAAATGATTACTGTTGTGTGCTTAAAATATAGGGGATGCATTAAGGGTTTGCCTCTGAAATGCTTTGCTATCTTGATCTGGAATCAGGTTTGTGATTGGGCATTCAACAAGACTATATTTTGCTCTGGACAGATGATACAATTTAAGGGGCCTCTGTTTTTTTTTTTTCTTCCTTCTTTCTGGTAATGTTTTTCCCACTTAGGATAACTTATGGGTAGAGTTGACAAGTAGACTTGCAGTAATTGTGGCCGATGATGCAAAAGTTTGATTGTAGACATTGACATCAATCATGTGGGAGAGTTGGGATAAAGAGCTTACTATATAGACTTTTATTGGGGAGAAGGTGGTACCTGTCATGCATATGCGGTCGCTTTTGAGACTCCTTATATACAATCAGGCGATCAAGTATAAAGATGGTGGTAGAAGGAGAAAAACAAACGTCTACTTGTTGAATTTCGCATATATTAACTGTTGTATCTTAATTTCTTTGGATTATATTGTTAATGGTCTAAGTTTAGTAATCTAAAGGTGTTGTATGCTTATATAAACTTTAATTTCATCTCTCGTCGGAAATAGGAGGCTTTGAGAATTGGATGAGGACCATGGAATATGATTGTAGAAGTATCACTGCTGCTATTCAGAACATTTACCAAGAGTGATCTTGGGGCAAGTTGTCCTGTTTCTCTGTAATTCTAATACTTTTTCCTCCCTTTTCTAATCGAACCATAATTATCTTGTAATGATCTATTTGATGACTATTTTTTAAAAAATTTAAATTTTATTTTTATTTTATTTTCTTTTTGTTATTATATTTGTGTAACTCTCTTCCGGAGGCAACAATTGATCAACACCATTATTCTGAATGACAATGTCTGATCTGTTATCATCAAACTAAATGATGCAAATAATCACTTGACAAACATAAATTACCTTAAGCTTCTTGATGTATTTTGAAGTTCCCCTCCTAGTTCTGTTTCAGTTTGCAATCTCCCATGCAATATGCTTTTGAAGTGGACTCAAATGCTTCTCAAAAGGCTATGGAACTGCTTGAAGATTTCTGTTCCAACAGAAAAATATAGCTAATAACTGCGGCTCTATCCTATCTTATATGGTTTAGAACCATAGGCCCTATTTCATTCTCAAGGGCTGAGGCAGATTTTATTTTCTAAGCGTACAAATTGATTCATGATATAGGTTTTTGTGAATTCATTTTAAATGATTATGTTTTTGCTGAAACATAACTTCACAAGAACATGAATATGTCCATCACCTTTCATTTTTGTTTAGATGTTGAGGGCAAATACTCTACAGTTTTCTTGGCTGCTGAGAGCATATTTGGTTGATATTTAAAGCCAGGCTTGACTTACTCTTTGTACGCATTTAATTTTTTATTTAAAAAGGTTAGACGTGAAAGTCTAAGGCCCTGGAATCTAGAGTGGTAAACAGTATGACTCATCCTTAAGAGAGCTTCCCAAAATTTGAAATCTGGACCTTGTGGGTAAAATTCATTCAGGACTCAACCCACTTCCATTGAGATAAACCCTCATTGGGTGAATCACACACACTTATCATCTATTATTGAATTAGACTGAGTTGTATTTGCCCGTATTTAAATAGCTTGGAATCCAAAAGATGGCATGGTGTCTGCCATTCTTAGCACTCTATTGATGCTCTTTTTAAGTTTTTCTTTTAATCTAAGTTGATTTTAATGTTATGGTACCTCTGTTTCAGCTTTGGCCAAATATTCTCCACAATAAGCCTGTACGTGAAGTTGGCTGCTTTCTGAGATTATTGTGAGTATAATTTTGTGGTTCAATTAGCAGTTTAGCACCCTTCTCTCCTCTGCTTTTTCAAAAAAGAGGCCTGCACTTGCTTTCAAATGCTTTCTTTTTTTTTTTCAATTAAAATTAACATACGGTGACTCAGCACGTGTTTTCCTTTACTAGGATCTCACGTTCAAATATTGTGAACGGAGAGAACTAGCAATAGGAGAGCTTTACTCTCATAATAGGCAAATCTAACTCGTCGAATACTGATTTAGATATTGGAGATGGATTACCATTGTCTGATTGCATTCTAATTATTTAATTATCCTTATATATTAAAATTTAGAAGAGAAAAATTAAAGAGAACTTAGCTGTGCATTTCCATCCAGGATCATAAAAATAGCATAGTTTGAAACTAGTATTATTTATACTTAAAAGCAACTACATAATCCGCAAATGAATTACTGGTTTCAGAACTCTGAATAAACACATTGCAAAGACATCCAAACCTAAATCAAGGCATTGGAATAATATTATGGACTAGCCAAAATTCCTTCTAAGGTGAGGGCTCTTATTTGGATTAATATTATGGACTGACCAAAATCGCTTGTTAGTTGTTACAAATGCTCAGAGATCATAACTCACAAGGTCACTTCTCTCAACGTTTACAGTGGTTTTAACAGTTCTAAATTGGCAGGATAGGTGCAATCTGTTTGGAGATTTGCTGGATGCGTCCAAGAAATATGAAGTTATTTTCTGCATACCCTATTAAGGTTAATTTTGGGAGTAAAACTGATAAAAAAAAAAAAAAGGTGCTTTTGCATTGCACTTTTTTCACTGGAGCTTGATGTCTTTGAGTGGATCATAATGTCATGCTGATAATCTTCCAACTTTTTCTCCTTTCTGTTGCTTTATTTTTAGCATTTGGAGGATTCCTAATTCTCCTATATTGTATAATCATTTGTTTCTTAACGAGTAATTTTATCATAGACAGGATGAATCTGATGGACTATTGCATATCTGGACTTAGCTTGGTTTCGACTTTATAACAATGGAAGTTTTTTTTTTTTTTCTTCCTCATTTTCTACTACATAGGCCAAATGATATTATTGTGCTATGCCAAAAATCTTGATTTTATAAAGGCCATTTTGATCAACGGTTTTTCCAATGATTTCTGTTTTGGAGTTTTTCTTAGATTTTTCTGTACTTTTGATTACAATTACAAGGTTATCTTCCATCTGATCAAATCTTTCTACTGGAATCTCTATTGGTTTTCTCTTTACAAGGCCAAAGCCAAACCACTTTGGGTGATATTTTGTCCTTTTTCCCGCTTATGTGTTAGTCTATCTTTCTTTCCTTTTCATTCATGTTTCATCCTTTTCGTCATTTTGTATGCCTACTCATTCACCACACCTCATATTTACAACACTTAATATCTTGCTAGCACTTAATTTACAGTCCAGATTTGGTACCATAAATCATCACCATTTCTCTATTGTGTGAAATTCTCTTTCGAACTTAATGTCATGAAATCAATTCTCCCAAAAGCTTAAACTATTGGCAAATTGAGGCATATAAATGGTTTTTATATCTAATATGCTCTCTTATGCGAATGACTCTTTTTGGGGCTTGAAGCGTAAACAGTGCATTGACCCACTTTTACCTTATGTTAAAATTTAATTATTTTTATTTAAAAGCGGGTAATAAAGATCGAATTCTAGACTATATAGTAATATAGATTCTGATATTATGTCATGAAACCACTTGTCTCATAATTTGACTCTGTTGGATTAAGACACATAAATGGGTTTTATATATAAAACCCTAGAGGCATTTTTCTGATCACAAATATTGCCTAAACCATTTTTTTGTCCATCCTATTTATCTGGCATCGATTTATGATTTACATCTTGCTCGGTCTCTATTGCGCTAATCGTAGGAAGTTTTTGCCTTGAAAACCTTGCTAGCTTTTACTATGTGTATAGGAGAAAGGGGAAAATGGTCTGTATTTGGTAAATTTCATACTTCTGCTGTGAAAGCTGGTACAAGAGGGTAACATTTTCTCACCTCTCACGATTTTCTTCAGTCTTCTCCCTTAATTTTGCTCAAAATATCCATTGGTTGCTGTGTTTTTCGCACAATTTCGTATAACTATTGTTTGTTCCAAATAGTAAAACTAGCTCTATAAATTAATAAGAATTTAATTTTGATAGATTATACATATATAATTTCATATAATTAAAGTAGTGATTAATTTCAATGCTCTTTAGTGTAAAAGAATTTTATATTGTTATCTAATTATATTTTTATTTGTTGGGATTTCAAGATAGTGTATAGTTAAGTCAAATATTTTTACTGATCTGACATTATACTGCAGTTTCTATTCTATGTCTTTTTCCTCCTCGCTTTGACTCATACCATCCCCTAGGGCCCCAAACTAATCACTTGTGTATGTATGTGTATATATATGGAGTGTATCACATGAAAAAAGTAGTCTATTGTAAAAGATGAGAATGAGCATTTTTGGCCCTTAGTTCAAAAGGAGCGTTTAGGACTGAAAAACCCAACCAATGATATCATGTGAGCTTTTCTTTCCCGTTTTGTTTGTTATTGGAGTTTTCAGTATTTCTCTCACTATCATTCTTCTTCTTCTTCTTTTTTGTGCCATTCCCTACTTTGAGACCCATTACCTTTGGTTGTTTGCATTAATCATAAGTTCCTGTCATTGTGAGCACACTTTCTTGTCTTTTATTTTTTTATTTTCTCCTAAAGAGTGTAGGGATCCATATCTAGAGCATACTATCCAGATGCAAGGTAACTCAAGAACACCATTCACGAAAATATAGTTAAAAAACTAAAGAAGTTAATTTGACGCACCTTACATTTCACAAAACTAAGACACCGTAAGACCAAAAGATAAAAATGAAAGAAAGAGAGATGCGTTATTCAGGGGTGGGGGTGGATGCGTTCGGCAATGTTAATGGAGGAAAGGGTGCAAATGGGATTTCGTTGGCTTATGGAAAGGTTAGGGAAGGAAGGGATTACTTTTTTCAGATACGTGATCTCATTAATTGGGTTTTTTAATCCTAACCGCTCCTTTTAATCTCAGAGCAAAAAATACTCGCTCTCATTCATAATAGACTAGTTTTCTCATGTAATACACACTCTCTCTTTCTATATATATATATTACGAAAGTAATATGAGTAAATCTTAATTGTATAAACGTATATAAATAGTTAAGATTAACAGTTATTTAAATTAAAAACATGTGATTATTTTAAAAAATCATATAATTTTATATTTTAATTTTAATTACTAATATATAATTCAATCACCATGATTTTTCCTTTCACTTTCGTAATCAATCAATACTCCTCTCATGCATTGACTTAAAATTAGAGAGTATGCTAATATTATTGTCGAACCTCTGGCATGCATTGGCCGATAATTGATATCAGCGGATCCAGTGTTGCTTGTCCACCAACTTTTGGTAAGATTAGCTGTGCCTTTCATACTTTGTCAACTCCAATAGAATATAACCTAGAGTTCAGATAATAAACAACCAGAAACCTCCAGCTATGCCTTTCATACTTCGTTGTTTCTTCTAAGGCATTTGATCCTTTTTCCATATCCAAGTTATACTCTTTGAAGTACTTGAATATTGGAAATATATCTAACTTTTTTTTTATTATTATTATTAGCTACATCCATAATCTCTTAGAGTAGTCATCGACAAATAATACAAAAATACTTCGCTTGTCTCAGAGACATCTCTAATGACTTGCACACATCATAATAAAACAAGTCTAGCATGTGCGTGTTTGTTCAAAGCTGTCAAAGCACCAAAATTTAATCTATGATGCTTGGTTGTAGCATAGTGCTCATAAAGTGATAAGTTTGCAATTTGAGCCTAAGAATGAGATTATGTTCTGCAAAAGTGATTACTCATTAAGTCACGTCCTCACATGTGGCCTAGTTTGCAATGCCACGTCATATCATTATTGTTTCTTCCTGGCTAGCTAATGGGTCTGCTTCCTACAACCTATCTACGAGAAGCATGTGTTAATTTGCTATGATTTTTCTGCCTTCACTACCACGAGAACATCTTTAACAATTTGTGAGATCCCACCTTTGATATCGATATTGCACCTGATGTCATCCAGTTTGTCGATAGTCAGCAATTTCTTCTTCAAGTGATCAAGTTTTTCACGTGTCATACTAATTGAATCGCGCAAATGGAACTATTATACGTTTTTATTTGAGAATACTAACTCCTGCAATTTCTAGGGCATAATCATTTTTTAATGAACACTTATTCTTCAAACCAATCACAATGAGGGATCATGTGAGAAAGTTGCTCTCAAATCTATTATCTAGACCTCAATGAGTTGTTTATCATAGGTCTTTAGAACCAATTATCGATTTACTTATTAAGAATTTTCCCATTACTGGATGTACGTACTCAAAACATATCCTTGAGAAGTTGTTATCAAGAGTTTTCTTTGTATTCATCTTATAATTAATATGCTAACGATCTTTCTTCATGTGCCCTCTTGTGGTATAATGGTAGCATTTGAGGTTTTCCATTCTTTATGATTTTAATCTACTTGACCATGACTCCCACTAGGGTAATTAAGGAAGAGAAAACCAGGCCAGACATTGAACCGATCAAAATACTAGTTTAAATGTTTACTGATTCAACCAAAATATAATAAAATATATATTTATATAAATATATAATTCTTTATAAAATTCTAGCTTTTTTTGACAAATTAATGATAACATTTTTTTTAATATTGTCATAGTGGAACCTTTTGCTACCAAAAATTAAAAAGCTATTGGACATTTTGTTTTTGGGTTCAAAATGCTTAGTTTTTTTTTAGAGAGGTAAGAGAGATAAAATTGGCCCGATCCACCTAGCCCACTAATTGTCTCACTAGCCCATTCATTCATTACCTCGCTTTTTCTAAAGAAACCCTATCTATCCATTGAAGAGATTCTTTCGATCCTATCAGACATCTGCCGCCTCCTTTCTTCCTCCCCATTCAATAACGCCCCCATCAAACAACAACAACAACAACTTCTCCTTCTTATCAACAAAGATAACCAAAGATGGTGGTAGTGCACCAAGGCAATAAGGGAAGGAAGGCGGTGGCGTGGTTAGCTTCCCCGGCGACACAACTTGCCCTCACAGTGGCGGTGATGCGTACGAGCACATGGCACCTGGTCATGATCTCAGGCAAACAGCGGCAGAGGTTGGATCATGGCTATGGCTGACGCGAGGTGCCATTATCTTGGTGGAGCAAGGCCTCGTGGTGCTATGAGTGGGTTTCACGATGGAAGTGCTAGCTGTTAAATATTTTCTTTGGTTTTTCTTCTTTTTTTCCCCCTTTTCACTGAATCGGTGGGTGGCTGAAATCGCCACGGTTTGAACGATCTAGTGGGTTTTGACTAGTTTTTTGCTACACCGGTTTTGGTCCTTGACCAGACCTGACAGGGATCTAGTTTCCGATTAATCCAGTCGGACTGGCCAGTTTGGTTCGATTTTCTCTTCTATGAGAGTAACACTCCATTAATCTCCCTCTAGTACTTATTTGGTTTCTCAAATAATGAAAAAGAAATCAACTTAATTAGAAACTAATTTATTAATTTTCATTTTAGAAGATGTCACTATTATAAAAATCTTCAACCTTTTTCCAAAACATAAAATAAAGAACCCACATGTCGATTTATTATAATTTTGACATCGAAAAGATTTGAATTCTTATTATATAAACAAGTAATCCGAAGTCCGAACTCCCAATAGGGTTTTAATATTAATTCTATTTTTTTTACGTGCATACTAACTCTAATTTAATTTATAGTATCTCAAAAACTGTCTCCTAATCATCCAAATATTTATTTCATTATTATAAATCCATAAGGCATTGTTGAACCACGTCCCTGCATGTAGAGTACTGAAACTTTAAAATAAACAAAGCCTTAAACAGAAGTGAGAAAAAAAAATCATTTACATCTTGCCAGTCAGGAGCAGCTACCCAAGGACTAATAGAAATTTTTGGGAGAAAAAATTGTAATTTAGAGATTCGAATCAATATTTGATAAGCGTCAACTCACAGATATTCCTTCTATCAAAAGTTTACTTTTCCTTTAAGAATACAACTTTACACATATTAAATAATAATTTTCATTGTTAAGACAAGAAATTACTATCGAAGAAATTTTCAAAAACCAAATGATTAAGAAAAGAAAAACGAAAACAAGTTGCAGAAGTGTCTAAGGTCCAATTACATTTTTTTTTTCCTTCTAATTACATATATTCTACAACTGATTGACTCTGTCAGTAGCACGTTTTGAACTTTAATTATTGATAATGGCATACATACCTCTTGTATTATATTTTCTAGCATATATCATATTAATTTCTAAATATATAGAGAACCACATACTCACAACATGCATGTAACTAACTACTTGATTATGTAACAAAATACTAAAAATCAGAAGGGTAAAAAAAATGCTTTGCTTCTTTGATGCCAGCTCATTGCTGTCAGAAATGTTCTGTTCAACTGTAAACAAACCAAAAAAAAAATGAAGGGGGAGTAATGTTCTCTTTTGAATTACATATAATCTTAAAGCTCCCGGAGCACATGCCTGCTGCAGTATTTTGCAACAGGCTTTGAAGCTTATTGGTTACAATTTGGGGAAATTAACTCATCCCCCCCCCCCCCCTTTTTTTTTGGTCATGCTGATTTTTTTCCCTTAAGAATCTTATTCGAAATTTGTCATGAGAATGACCCGATTGTAGTGATTGATCTAAGTTGAGGAAAATAACAAAAAAGTTAGTAAATGAAACAGTGTTCCAAAAGTTATTAAATATACAGGGCCTCTAAATGCGGAGGAATTCTAGCATGGTTACGTAGGATAAGGTAGATTGTCATCTATTTAATACTCTATCTAATAATGAGAGATTCTTAGGTGTTCTTAGAGCAGGGCAAATCATTTGCGCTGCTCCATTTATTGATTGACAAATCAGTTATTGCACTAAAAATGTAAATGAAATGAGAGACAATAATGACCCATAAAACTTATGTCAATTAATAAATGGATCAGAGCAAGTGTTTTTTCCTTCTTCTTGGTGCACTTAAATATTTCTCATAATAATAAAGTAACATTTTAGATAACAGTATTGGTTAGTCTTACTAGTCGACATGCTCTGATCGACGGTGTCCGGTGAGTCCCCTATTGTGATGCCAACAAATCTAGTTCTCTGGTGTGGCAATTCTAGATTCATGATGCTCTATCTCTCGTTTTTTGTTCCTCTATTCTCTCTTTGTTCATATATGAGATTATCATTGTCAGATCTAATTCAGCTCTTCGATGAGGATTGAGCATTCCGTTTCAGTTTCATTTGGTTCTCAGATTTTAGATATGTGGCGGTTGGTTTTGATTGAGTTTTGTGTTCTGTGATGCTCTTGTTTTGCGGTGTTTTTATCTGTTTGGTTCTTTAATTAGGGCTTTTAGTATTTTGGTTTGTTCTCTTATTGTCGTGCCATCATGTATCTTCCACACGATAAATGTGACGTCATTTTAGCCGTGGCAAAGGTACAGAGATCTCAGATTGTGAAGGGTAAAAGCTATAATGTTGGACCTAATTTTTGTGTCCCAACTATTTTGTTTCTTGATTTCTATTGACAAATAGCTTTTGCAGAGTCCTTATTAGTGTTATGTTTGGAAGTTAGTTTTAGGCTCTATTGTTGGGTCTCATTTCTATTTTTTGTTGTATTGTTGAACATTTGTTCTATTTAGCTTCTCTCTTTGAGAGTTAAGCTTTCCTTGATCAATAATATTTGGTATATAATTAAATTGCACAATAAATGCACACCACACATTTTATTACCATTGGATGTGATGCGTGATCCCCACTTATTCTACTCATTTATCAAATCCAATTGTGACAAGGTGTATGATGTGCATTTGTTGTGCAATTTAATTGTACACTAAACATCACTCTTTCTTGATTATCAGGGAGAAAAAATAAAAATTAAAGGTGAAGTATCATCTTATCATTTAATACACCATCTACTAATTAGGTGGTCCATGACCATGCACGGCTACATGCGTGGCTTCCTCTTTCCCTCTGGATGCAATGTTTATTTTGCATTTATTTATACAAAGATATATAGAGTTGACAATAAAAACAAATAAAAAAGATATATGGAGTCACTTGACTACTTCAGCTTCTACCCAACGTGGAGCACAATCCAGTTGTATTTAATGAACTAAAATATTAGCCACAACCGAGTGAACTAGTTACTTGTGCTAAAGGACTAAAGGCTATCTTGCTTCTATATATAAATCATATCACTACCCAAGACAATAACAACATAGCACAAAGCTATAACTAGCTTCATAAGAGCACATCACACAAATTAAAACACCATGGCTTCTCTTCTCAAATCTTTGCTTGTGGTTGTTATGGTCAATTTGGCCACATTGATGATCCCTACTCATTCAACACTTACTCCTTATTTCTATAAGAGAGTTTGTCCCCAAGCATTGCCGGTCATAAGGTCAATGGTTGAAAAGGCGATAATCCGTGAACGGCGGATTGGAGCATCTTTGCTGCGTTTGCATTTCCATGACTGCTTTGTTAATGTAAGTTTACTAATGCATGAACTATATATGTACGGTATCTCTTTGTATATGTTTTCCTCCACGTTGGGCCCAACTGGAGCAATACCGTGGTCTAGTTTCCTGGATCAATTTGGTTATTCAAAATTGAAATTGAACTTATTATTAGTATATGGCCATTTTATGAGGCGTAATACAACAATGTCATAGAAAATTGCTAGAATTTTTGACAAAACATAAGGATAGTCGTTGAATTAGATTTTTTTTAGGAATAAAATAAAAAAATTTAGAAACTTGAAATATGTGATATTCTGAATGTGTTATGTTTTTACTGTATATAAATTGTATCAGGATGAATCGAATTAATATTTACACATAGATCGCACAAAAGTGGTACGACTTATGCACATATCATTGGGCACCTACAATGCATAAGTTGTACAAGGGTGGCACGACTTATGTGTAAATATAAATACATATTAGTCTTACCACCCTAGATTGATTTATGTATTGTTTTGCATATAGAAAAAAATATCTCACTTAATTTAGATTTCACATCTCATTCAATGATGAATAAAACTGTGTCAATTTAGTGTCCCACAAATTATGAAAATAAATAATATTACTCATAAGTGAATATCAAAGTACACTTATGTCGAAACAAGATAACTATATTTGAGTCTGATTAGTTTAGATTTTGATAAATTATTTTTGAGATTATTGAAGTTAAAAGAATTGATTCATATTTGGAAATAATATTAAAAAATAAGTTTTGAAGAAATTTAACATATAAGATAGAAAAATTAACATTTTTAGTTTTTTTTTAGAATCAATTTTATTAAGATTACTTTCTTAAAGTAAAAAAATAATCAGTCAAAATAATTAATTATAAGAAATTAAAATAAAGTTTAAATTTATTCTAACAAAAATAAAATATTAACTTTTACTTTTACATTTCATATTAATTCTTTAAAACTTAATTTTTTAATATCATTTTCAAGTATAAATTTTCAAACATAAATCAATGATTTTAAAATCAGTTTTTTCAAAATTAATTCTTTTAACTTCAATCATTTTAAAAACAATTTATCAAGCTCTACACCAAAAAGATCCATATAGTGTTATCCTTTTTTGACATAAGTATACTTTGATATTCACTTATGAGTAATGTTATTTGTATTTACAATTTGTGGGACATTGAGCCTACACAATTGCATTTATTATTGAATGAGTTGTGGAACCCGGATTAAGTGAAATTTTTTTTATAGGTAAAACAATACAAGTCAATCTAGGGTGGTGAAAGATTTGTGTACAAATAAAACTGCACATAAGTCGTGTAACACTTGTACAACTTATGCATTGTTGGTGTACTTATGTGTAAATTTTAATTCAATTCATCCCAGTATGACTTTTATACATTCAAAACATAACACATTTCGGGTTTTTTTTTTCTTTTCAAAATAGAACATATTTCAAGTTTCTAATTTTTTTTATTTTATTCCTATAAAACATCCGGTTAAATTATATTGAACAAAATGCTATAATATAATCTAGCACTAATTCATTCAAAAGTCAATATATATACATGCCACGGTATTCCGTCAAATAAATTATAACAAATATTCTAACTTTTTTTATATTTTATAAACAAATATTATTTATACTCATAATTTGTGAAATATTCTACTCATAAACTCCCATATACTATTGAATGAGGTGTGGACCTCATATTTATTTTGATTTCATATCTCATCAAATGATATATGAGAATGTGCCTACACAGTCTTCCACATATTGTAAGTCCATAAAACATTAACTCATATATATATATATGCCAATGCAAATTTAATTAGTTTCCCATAGCTCCTAAAGTGGTTCTCGTAGCCAAAACCAAGTTGTAGTAGCGGTTGCTCGACGTGATCACTTTTTTGAGCTCCCAAAAGCCAAGATCTTTCCCTTTTCCAGAGGCTTTACTAGATTGTAACTTTACACGGGTTATTATTTAGCCTCCTTTATTTTTTTTCGCCTGTCTCATATCTAAATTAATTAACATGTTCGGTAACAACATTGTCAAGAGAAACAATTTTTTACAACAATGTTACACTCCATGTATGGCTAGCACAAGAAGACAAAAAAAAAAAAAAAAAGAGGAAATGGAAGAGGGTTTCTTCATTGTTGTGAAAAATTATTGTTGTACCTCAATTATTTCTCAATTGTCAATTCCATCAGGCTCCACCTTGAAAACAAAATTTCCATATTTTCAGTGATCAATGTAAGGTTAAACTATATCTAGTAAACTATATTCTCAGTCTTGTATATTATTGCAAAATGATGAACATTTTGACATGGCAGCCAGCCCCACCTTGTAATAAAATTCAATATAGGTGATTATCCACAGTAAATTAACTTTGCAAACAGAGAATAATACATGAACATACATATGTATGTCACTTCAATTATAGGGCTGTGATGGATCAGTTCTGCTAGATGACACTCGAAACTTCACTGGCGAGAAGACAGCCCTACCAAACCTTAATTCAATAAGAGGTTTCGATGTGATTGATGAGATTAAAGCAGCTGTTGACAAAGCTTGCAAACGCCCTGTGGTATCATGTGCTGATATCTTAGCTACAGCTGCTCGTGATTCTGTAGCCATAGTAAGTATTATAAGCATATCTTTCATACTACACCTCACAATTTTGTTAAGTTGTATATGTCAAAATCTAAAGACTCATTAAGACATGTTTGGGAAAAGATTAATATTTTGGGAATATAATTGCTTTTTGTCAAGAATTATCTTAAACAACTTTTAATTCAAGCTGTCTAGAAGAAAATATTTGTTTTGTGCTTCTTCTCTGTCTCTCACATTTTATGTATCTTTAATGCAATAACTTATGTATTAAGTAAGAATGAACAGAACAAAAATGCTTTATTGCTCGAATCTTTTAGTATGAGCAGCATTACGAACAATGACAACTATTTGATTTTATTTAACTCTTTATTGTTATCTTTTACTAATGTATAGTAAGTAACCGCTTGTTATTCCTCTTTGCACGTATTTGACGAAATTGTATCCGTAACATATAGTACTGTTGTAAAAAGAATAGAATAAATGTTTTTTTCTTACTTTAATAGCTTGTAAAAATTTCTCCAACAAATATTCTGACATATTGTGTGTTCCATGGTAATAGTTGGGGGGTCCACATCTTTGGTACAATGTGCTATTAGGAAGAAGAGATGCAAGAACTGCCAGTAAGGGTGCTGCAAACACCAATCTTCCACCCCCATTTTTCAACTTCTCACAGCTTCTCTCCAGTTTCAACTCTCATGGACTAGATCTCAAGGACCTAGTGGCACTCTCTGGAGGCCACACCATTGGATTTGCAAGGTGCACTACCTTTAGGGACAGGATCTACAATGACACCAACATAGACCATACCTTTGCAGCCATTTTGAGAAAGAACTGCCCTAGAACTGGTGGAGACAACAATTTAGCACCATTGGATCCTCCAACTCCTGCAACAGTTGACACTTCATACTACAGGGAATTGTTGTGTAAAAAGGGACTCTTGCACTCTGATCAGGAACTCTACAAGGGAAATGGCAGTGACAGTGACAAGTTGGTGGAGCTATACAGCAAGAACCCTTTTGCTTTTGCTGAAGACTTCAAAGCTTCCATGATCAAAATGGGTAACTTGAAGCCTCTTGTTGGAAACAAGGGAGAGATCAGGGGCAATTGCAGAAAAATTAACTAATAATGTTGCGTCTTACATGTATGGATCACGATAAAGGCATGCGGTGAAAGATTAAGAAACCGTAATATATGCCAAAGTCTACGTCAAATTTTTCAACTATTGATGAATGAGTCACTTAATATTTGTATTGTTGAAGTTAATGATGATGCCAGGTTCAAATAAACAAAAGAATCAAAATGAAATCCGCTGAAGCATATGGTTACATGATGCTTATATATACTATATATTTTATATTTGTGCCCAAGTTTTTTAGGTGAAAATATGCATCCTAATTTTGCTTCTTTCTTTTTTTTATTTTGTTGGAAGCAAACAAGTTAACCGAATTCTATTATCAGGTATCGGACTAATTTGACTCAACTTGTAAAAATCCTACAGTGAACTTTAGGTCTTCTGGCGATCAAATGAAAGGGGATGTCCTCAAGTTAATTACGATTTTGGAAGTATATACCAATTAAAATATCGATTTACAACTTATATAAAGATTAATATATGTAATTTTTATCACATGGATGGTACTGATTATCGAATTAAGTTTTATATTAACAAACTTCTAATTATTTAGTCTCTGTTTATCAGAAAAAAATATATTCTACTTTAGTCTCTTAATCACCAACAAACATTTGCAATATCGGTAATCCACATTATCATTTAGAGTTACAACAACATATAACATAAAAATAAAATTAAAAAGGGAAAAATTACACTCATCTCCCTTAAGATGATGAAATACAACCATTATCCCCTCTATTTTCAAAATATGCACATTAGGTCCTTGAGTTTTGAAAAATCATACACTGACCTCTTCAAAGACTATAATAATTTGGGAAAATTATACCCGCTTTCTCCAAGCTAAGGTTCAGTAGAATGTAATGTGCAACCTCTCTCTATTTTTAAAATTTGCATATCAGGTATCTAAATTTTGGAAATTCCTGCACCGACATCCCCTAAGACTATTATAATTATTGAATGATAACATTATCTTTTAATTAATTGATAAAGACAAACTCTTTTCCTATTTGCATGCAAAGGACTTGCTAGGGATTCGAAAGGGCTATCAAAGGGGGTTTGCACAAAATTAGAAATTTCTTACTGTATTCTCTTGATTTTATCATCAAGGGGGAAAAATTGGCATTTTTTTTGCTATACTCTCTTCCTCCCAGTCCCAAATGGTGTTATCACTCTAGGTGCACTTGTTGATGTTCTTGTTGATCTTCATTCTGGGATCATGTCCTCCTCGCTCTCTTGATATGATGATCTTGTTAATAAAATCACATTTATAAAAGTCTTAGAGGAGGTCGTGTAAGATTTTTCAAAACTTAGAGACCTAACATACAAATTTTGAAAATAAAAAGGGGTGTGGGTTACATTTTTCACATCTCGAGAGGGGTGGGTGTAATTTTCCCAATTAAAAATCCCCATAGCATAAACTTCACAGAAGTGAAAATGCAGAATAATGTGAATGTAGATATGCAAAACTACTTAGAGAAAATGAAGGAAAAAAGAAACGTAACTGTAAGTTATTATTATTATTATTATTATTTTGGGTCAGAAGTGTAAGTTATTTAAGGCAATAAGTCTAGTAATGGGCCAAAAGATCCAATTGAGTGTGAAAAAGAGATAAAAAGGGAAATATAACGAATGTGATTAGAGGATCATTTTCTCGTGGATCTGATTATTCCACTCGTCTCCTGATCAACTGAAAAGCCCAATAGATTATTTCTTTGAATTGAAATGAATTAAAAAGAGAAATGATTCTGACAAAAAAAAAAATGGGGACAAACAGAAAAGATCACATTCCAATTGAGCACCACTTGAGAGAAAATATCTTACAAGAGTTAAATAGCAGGTTATGGGTTTTTTAGTGTTTAATTAGTTTTACAAAAACAACCTAAAAATCAAATAGTGTAGAATATCATCATAAAAAAAAGTATTGTAGAATATAAATAACCATTTCGTGAAATTTTGTTTTAGATATTTATCATAAAAAACAATTGTTTTCATACAAACCAAACAAAAAACAGTGCTTTGGAATTATTTTAAGTTAATATATTTAGATAAAAAATTGATTTTCAAATAATCTATTTTTTTTGAAAAAATGAGTATAGTCGCAACTAATTCAAATATACACGAGAATTTACCGTGTGAATTATTTACTTTAGAATTTATATATGTGATGTGCAATTAATTAGGGGTGTTTGTAGTGAGGTTCGGATCGGTTTAATTTAGGTTTTGAATCATATCCAATGCAAAGCAATTTTAATCAGTTGGGATTAAATTGGTTTGATTGGTCTTTACCAGGACAAAAAATAACTTTGAAGAATAATAAAATATAAGTAAATTAAGTCAATAAAATAAATAAATAAAAGTAAAAATAAATTATTCAATATTTACAACATATTATTTAAAAGAGGGTGATACATACAAAATTAAAAAAGTGTGTGATAACTTAAACTTAGCTTATTATAGTGAAAATATAAATTTAACAATAAAAATTATATTATATGATATTATTTGGTTTGGATTAGATTAGATTTGGTATAAAATTTTCTGAAATTCGATTCAATTCAAGTGGTTTGTGTAAAACAAGATCCAATCCATTCCAAAGTTTTGCGCTTATGATAGATTCCCAATTTGGATTAGATTTAATAAGCATCCTTACGATTATCTGGGAAGAAATCAAACAAGGAAACTTCTGTATGTCTTGTTAAGATGAGCTTTTAATATGTTTTAGAAGTGTAGAACCCATCAAAAAGTGTTAAAACTTACCTGTTCTACTGTTCATAAAAAATCAATTTTAATTTAGTTATCATCATCGTCTGATTTGGCCCCTCTAATTTTTTTTTCGAGCTCTCTGAGCTTAAAAATGATCAGAGTATCAAGGAATCATATTGCGCATGGTTATTAGTTTTGAGTAATTCGACCATCAATTGAATTAAATTAAAAAATAGATTATAATTACGTAATGTATGATTTTGGTGAGGATTTAACTCATCTGAAATAAAGAGGTTGGTAAAGTATAAAAATAAAAAGGTTAATTACTATTATATTATTTAGTGAGACTCATACATAATAAAAATTATTCCTCTAAAGATAATAAAGCCTTCACTTTTATACTTTATCAATTTTTTCATTTCAAAGGAACCAAATCCATAAGTGAAGTTAATAGCTTAACTTATGTCTTTTCATCGATTATTTATTGTTATAAATTTTTTTTTGCATAGTTTAGTTTATTTAAATTCTTATTATTATTTATTTTTAAATCTCAATTTTAATATTTTGCCATCTAAATTATGGCTGTAAATTAGATTTTCATGGGAATCGAATGACACCACTCATTTTGTTTAGAGCTAATAATAATTTTAGTCCATAAATTTTAAAATGAGTCAAATTAGTTCCTGATACTATAAGACATGAGTCAAGTTAGTCTCTTATCCTTTTTTTATTTAATCTTTCATTAATGAAATAATGATATGTAATATTAAATGCTATCGTGACATACAATGTATGTGCATATGAAGTATATTGAAATTTAAAATAATTTCTTTTGGTATCTAAACTTGTACAAAAGAAATCATCTTATCACATGGAAAAGAGATTTAAATGACTCATTTTTTGTGCAATTTTAAGCATCAAAATAAGTTATTCTAAACTTCATTGTATTTTAGATGATGCATTGTATTTTAATATATCATTTAACATTATATATCACTATTTAATTGATAAAATGTTAAATAAAAATAGAGTAAAAGACTAACTTAACTTATATTTTATAGTGTTAATGACCAATTATACTCATTGTAAAAATTAGGACCAAAGTAACCCACAATTATAAAATTATGGATTAAAATGAATACTAATTTTTTTATATATAAAAATTGTTATTTGTATATAAACACATGTACCTATAGTGATGTTGACTGTTGAGCGGTGAAGTGCATGTGGATGCCACATGCTTTGCATATTCAATTATTGACACGGACATCACTTGAAGTTTACTCTGAAGCTCATATATAGATTATAGCTGTAAATTTTTGGTCCTCACACTATTCGAAAAATAGTTATTTTCAACGATTCTTGATAATTAAAATATCAATAAAAGTATTGTCAAGAAAAGTAATTTCGACATAAAATAATCATTGAAAATACTTATAAATTTTTATCGACAATTAATACATGTCGAAAATACATCTTTTAGGTATTTTTGACATGTACTAATTGTCGATGAAAGTTTATAAGTATTTTCAATGGTCACTTTATGTCAAAATTTCTTTTCTTAACAATATCTTTATTGACGATAATCGTTGAAAATATTGTTGAAAATGCTCATTTTTCTTGTAGTGTCAAATAGTGCCTATCTTTTTATTTTTTAATTATTTATTATCACATGAAAAGATAAAAATTAAAATAGATATACAAATTTATAAGGTATTAAATATATAATAGATATTTTCTATATATCAGTAAATAATTGAGGAAATAGAAAATGAGACACCATTTAAATATAAAATAGTTTGACAGGCAGTTTATACCTCTCTCAAAACTAAGGCTGCTCCTCTGCCCCTTTAAGCGTGTGTGCATGTTTGAAATTGCAGTTTGTGTCCCCTGTGCACACTAGCTTCCAGTATCTGAAAGTGTGTGCTAAGAAAATTTATTTTCAATTATTTGAAATAGAATTTAATTTATTCTGCGATACTTATTTCCACCTAATATTTGCACGCTGCATTCTTGAATACTAATGGCTCCCCTGCTACAATTGCCCACATAGTACTTCCCAATGGTACATGCTTTGTCATGACAAGTAAACATTCATCAGATCCTCACAAACAGGAATTTCAAACATGTGAGGGTTAATTCAAGAGAATGATGAGAAGCAACCTTGTTTACAAAGAACGGCTTAGAATTAAGATTAAAAAATAAAAAATGAGCTCAGTGTTAATAATTTAATATGGTGGGCGTGTGGCCTCCACATGCACTTCACTTGTCACATTGGTAGTATAATTAATCCAAATGACTTTTGAGGTAAAGTAATACTAATTGGTGCAGGTAATTGAGAACTAATCTCAAGGAGCAAATTAAAGCTTCTTTATGTATCTATCACGATTGAAAAATAATTAAAATGATAGTGTGAAAATTATATAATTATTAACTATATTTTATAATCCTCTCACTTTACTTTATAAAGAAATCTTCGTTTTAGAGGATCTAAATTTCTACATCTCAAAATAATAATTTTATTTCTATTCTAAGTGATAGTACAATTAAAGACAGGTTGATATTCTAAATGGATAAATAAAGAAATTGAAACCCCAAAAATCTTGAAATTGATAAATAAAATAAAATGGAAAGAGATATTGGACACGTAAATTTTATTTTCTTCTCTATATATCTTTTATATCTCATATAATTATTTTATCAAAGAATTATATATATAATTTTTAAAGTTTTATTGCACTAGCTGGATATACAAAATTCACAATTTATTTTATTTTTAAGAAAACAATTTTTTTTTATTTCTAATTAATACTTTAAAATTCTCAGATTAATATGATCTTCAAGGTAGCATTTGGTAAGTGTCTCTAGACAGTAGAGACAGAGACACTAGAGATCGTGGATACGGAGACATAAAAAATGTTTCTGTATTGTGTTTGGTTGTGGAATACAAGATATGATAAATATCTCCTCATTTTGTTTGGTAACATGGAGATAATACAACAAATACATGATAAAAAACATATGTACCCCTGTTGGACCATCGTTGATCACCATTAACCAGCATTGATTGCTACCGCCGGCCGTTGACCGACATCGACCAGTTGCCAAACTGGTGTTTGACAAGCGTTGACCGCATTGACTGGTGGTTGACCGGCCGTTAACTTGCATTGATTGCTGCTGGCTAGCGACCCAAATCGCCACCAAAGATTACTAGCTAAGGGATATTATTAGAAAAAAATATTTAAATTTCTATCTTCGTATCCTGCCCTTCTACTTTTTGGAAGGACAGAAATATAGAAAATTTTTATCTTAGTAACAGAAAATTTTTCTATCCCAATATCCTGTCTCCATCGCCAAACATCTTTTGTCCCTATTATCCCCGTATATCCTGTTATGGGACAGGAAACAAGCTCAGCCCAATGTATTAAGAAGAGTACAATTCATAAAGATAGTAGAAAGAGGCAATTCTGTCCTAGTCACTATATCTGATACTCTACGTAATATCTGTTATTAATGAGAAGTGAATGCAAACTCCAAATTTAAAAGCTTGTAATATTTCTTGGCCAATCCAACTATATACAAGCCAAGTTGGGTTCATTGAAGGATCAATGTTGCTTTCTCTATCATTAATAATTCCAGGACGTTTGCTTTCTCTATCATTGATAATTCCATGACGTTTGCTTTCTTACACAATTTTTTTGAACACACACGCGTCTGACACTCCGTGCCTGTAATTGTCAATTTAAGCATTAAAAAAGCTATTAATCCAAATGACTTTTTAGAAAAAATGATGCTTGATGTAAGAGAGTAATTTCAAGAACGAAGCTTTCTTTGCGCATCCAATGACATTGTTTTAGTCATTGTCAAGGCACGGAGATCTCATATGTGAAGGGTAAAAGCTATAGTGTTGGACCCGATTTTTGTGTCTCAACTGTTTTGTTTCTTGGTTTCTATTATCAGATAGCTTTTGTAGAGTCCTTATGTTTGGAAGTTAGTTTTAGGCTCTACTGTTGAGTCTCATTTTCATTTTTTATTGTACAGTTGAACACTTGTTCTAAAAAAATGCTATTTTGATACCTAAAAAGTAGATGTTAAGTGGGTGTAGCACAAAAAAAAACTATACAGTATCATCTTATCATTTAATACACAATCTACTAATTAGGTGGTCCATGACCATGCACTGCTACATGCGTGGCTTTCTCTTTCCCTGTGGATGCATTGATTATTTTGCATTTATTTATACAAAGATATATAGAGTTGACAATAAAAACAAAAGAAAACGATATATAGAGTCACTGGACTACCTCAGCTTCTACCCAACTTGGAGAGTTGGAGTACAATGGAGCTGTATATAATGAACTAAAATATGAGCCCAACCCGAGTAAACTGGTTACTTGTGCTTAAGGACTAAAGGCTATCTTGCTTCTTTATATGAATCATATCACTACCCAAGACAACAACAGCATAGCTCAAAGCTATAAATAGCTTCATAAGAGCACAGCACACAAATTAATAATTCCATGACGTTTGCTTTCTCTATCATTAATAATTCCATGACGTACTCAAATCATTAAATATTTCAATTTTTGAAACATTAGAGTTTAAAAAACATGACCAACTTCGCGTAAGTTTAAGTGATTACACCGCGTAATTACACAATTGTTTTGAACACACACGCGTCTGACACTCCGTATAATTATCAATTTAAGCATTAAAGAAGTTATTAATCCAAATGAATTTTTAGATAAAATAATGCTTGATGTAAGAAAGGACTAATTCCAAGGAGCGAAGCTTTCTTTGCGTATCCAAATGACATTGTTTTAGTCGTAGGAAATTCACAGAGATCTCATATCGTGAACGGTAGAAGCTACAATGTTGGACCCGATTTTTGTGCCTCAACTGTTTTGTTTCTTGGTTTCTATTAACAGATAGCTTTTGCAGAGTCCTTGTTGGTGTTACGTTTAGAAGTTAGTTTTAGGCTCTACTGTTGAGTCTCATTTTCACTTTTTGTTGTACTGTTAGAACACTTGTTCTATTTAGCTTCTCTCTTCAAGAGTTAAGCTTTCCTTGATTATCGGAACGGGGAAAAAAACTAAAGGTGAAGTATCTTCTTATCGTTTGATACCCACAATCTACTAATTAGGTGGTCCATGACCATGCACTGCTACATGCGTGGCTTCCTCTTTTACCTCCGCATGCAATGATTGTTTTGCATTTATTTATACAAAGATATGTAGAGTTGACAATAAAAACAAGTGAAAAAGATATAAAGAGTCCCTTGACTACTTCAGCTTCTACCCAACGTGGATCACAATCGAGCTGTATATAATGAACTAACATATTAGTCAAAACCGAGAAAACTAGTTACTTGTGCTTCAGGACTACAGGCTATCTTGCTTCTATATATATATATATATATAAACCATCTCACTACCGGAGACATAACTACATAGCTCAAAGCCATAACTAGCTTCATAAGAGCACAGCACACAAATTAAAACACCATGGCTTCTCTTCTCAAATCTCTGCTTGTGGTTGTTATGGTCAATTTCGCCACATTGATGATCCCTACCCATGCAACGCTTACTCCTTATTTCTATGAGAAAGTTTGTCCCCAAGCGTTGCCGGTCATGAGGTCAGTGGTTGAAAAGGCGATAATCCGTGAACGCCGCATTGGAGCATCTTTGCTGCGTTTGCATTTCCACGACTGCTTTGTTAATGTAAGTTTATTAATGCATGAACTTTGTACGGTATCTCTTTATATATGTTTTCCTCCATATTGGGCCCAACTGGAGAGTTATATCGTAGTCTAGTTTCCTAGATCAATTTGGTATTCAAAATTGAAATTGAACTTAGTATGTGGCCATTTTGTTATGCTTAATA
This sequence comes from Dalbergia cultrata, assembly GCA_031216105.1. Lineage (NCBI taxonomy): Eukaryota > Viridiplantae > Streptophyta > Magnoliopsida > Fabales > Fabaceae > Dalbergia > Dalbergia cultrata. The sequence goes on from CM062347.1 coordinate 6,327,201, forward strand.
CAACAGCGTCATAGAAAATTGCCAGAATTTTTGGCAAAACATAAGGATAGTCGCTGAATTATATTGGAAAAAAAATGCTATAATGCAGTACTATTTCATTTAAAGCTCAATATACATGCCACATTATTCTGTTAAATAAATTCCAACAAAATGCCATATTCTCAGTCTTGTATATTATTGCAAAATGATGAACATTTAGATGTAGGAATCAGCCCCACATTGTAATAAAATACAATATATGTGATTATCCATGGGAAATTAAATTAACTTTACAAACAGAGAATAACACATGAACATACATATGTCACTTCAACTATAGGGCTGTGATGGATCAGTTCTGCTAGATGACACCCGAAACTTCACTGGCGAGAAGACAGCCCTACCAAACCTTAATTCAATAAGAGGTTTCGATGTGGTTGATGAGATTAAAGCAGCTGTTGACAAAGCTTGCAAACGCCCTGTGGTATCATGTGCCGATATCTTAGCTACAGCTGCTCGTGATTCTGTAGCCATAGTAAGTATTATAAGTATATCTTTCATACTACACCTCACATTTGTGTTACATTGTATATGTCAAAATCTAAAAACTAATTAAAACATATTTGGGAAAAGATTAATATTTTGGGAATATAATTGCTTTTTGTCAAGAATTATCTTAAAGAACTTTTAACTGTAAGCTGTTTGGAAGAAAATATTTATTTTGTGCTTCATCTTTGTCTCTCATTTTTTATATATCTTTAATGCTATAAGTTATGCGTCAGGTAATAAACAGAAAATAAATGCTTTGTGGCTCAATCTTTTAGAACAAACAGAATTACGAACAATGCCAACTATTTGATTTTATTTAACTCTTTATTTTTTTATTTTTTTTATTTACTAATGTATAATAAGTAACTGCCTGTTATTCCTCTTTGCACGTATTTAAAGAAATTGTATTAGTAACATATAGCACCGATGTAAATAGAATAAAATAAATATTTTTTCTTAATCGGATAACTTGTAAAAATTTCTACCCGCAAATATTTTGACATATTGTGTGTTCCTTGGTAATAGTTGGGGGGTACACATCTTTGGTACAATGTGTCATTAGGAAGAAGAGATGCAAGAACTGCCAGTAAGGATGCCGCAAACACCAATCTTCCAACCCCATTATTCAACTTCTCACAGCTTCTCTCCAGTTTCAACTCTCATGGACTGGACCTCAAGGACCTAGTGGCACTTTCTGGAGGCCACACCATTGGATTTGCAAGGTGCGCTACCTTTAGGAACAGGATCTACAATGACACCAACATAGACCATACCTTGGCAGCCACATTGAGAAAGAACTGCCCTAGAACTGGTGGAGACAACAATTTAGCACCATTGGATCCAACTCCTGCAACAGTTGACACTTCATACTACAGCGAATTGTTGTGTAAAAAGGGACTCTTGCACTCTGATCAGGAACTCTACAAGGGAAATGGCAGTGAGAGTGATAAGTTGGTGGAGCTATACAGCAAGAACCCTTTTGCTTTTGCTATAGACTTCAAAGCTTCCATGATCAAAATGGGTAACTTGAAGCCTCTTGTTGGAAACAAGGGAGAGATCAGGCGCAATTGCAGAAAAATTAACTAATAATGTTGCGTCTTACGTGTGTGGATCACAATATAGGCATGCAGTGAAGATTAAGAAACCGTAATATAGGCCAAAGTCTACGTCAGTGTAACTATTTATGAATGAGTAACTTAATATTTGTACTGTTGAAGTTAATGATGATGCCAGGTTCAACTAAACAAAAGTATCAAAATGAAATCAGCTAAAGCATATGGTTACATGATGCTTATATAAACTATATATTTCATATCTGTCCCCAAGTTTTTTAGTTGACGACATGTATCCGCATTTTTTTTTTGTTAGAAGCAGACAAGTTAACCGAATTCTATTATCAGGAATCGAACTAATTTGACTCAACTTGTAAAAATCCTACAGTGAACTTCAGGTCTTCTGGCGATCAAATGAAAAGGAATATCCTTAAGTTAATTACGATTTTGGAAGTATATATCAATTAAAATACCGATTTACAACTTATATATATAAAGATTAATATAAGTCATTTTTATCACATGCATGGTACTGATTATTTAATTAATTTTTATATTAACAAACTTCTAATTTAGTCTCTTAATCACCAACAAACATTCGCAATATCAATAATCCACATTATCGTTTGGAGTTACAATAGCATATGGCATAAAAATAAAATTAAAAAGGGAAAACTACAATTATTTCCTTTAAGATTTGGTGAAATACAATCTGCACCCCATTTATTTTCAAAATATGCATATTAGGTCTCTGAGTTTTGGAAAATCATACACTAACCTCCCGGAAGACCATAATAATTGGGGAAAATTATACTCACTTCCTCTAAGGTTCAATAAAATGTAACGTGCACTCGTCTCTATTTTGAAATTTGTATGTCTAGTCCATAAATTTTGGAAAATCCTACACTAATAACCTCCCCTAAGACTATTATAATTATTGAATGACAATATTATCCTTTAATTAATTGATAAAGGCAAACTCTTTTTCTATTTGCACGCAGAGGACATGCTAGGGATTCTAAAGGGCTAACAAAGGGGGTTTGCACAAAATTATAAGTTTCTTACTGTGTTCTCTTGATTTTATCAATTAAGGGGGAAAATTGGCATTTTTTTGCTACACTCACTTCATCCCAATCCCATATAGTGTCATCACTCTAGGTGTACTTGTTGATCTCTATTCTTGGATTGTGTCCTCCTCGCTCCCATGAAATGATGATCTTGTTAATAAAATAAAATTTATAAAAGTTTTAGAGGAAGTCGTGTAGGTCTTAGGGACCTAACATGCAAATTTTGAAAATAAAAGGGGGTGTGGGTTGCATTTTGCTATACCTCAAGAGAAGTGGGTATAATTTTCCCAATTAACAATCCCCATAGTGTAAACTTCACGGAAGTAAAAATGCAAAATAATGTGAATGTAGATATGGAAAACTGCTGAGACAAAAATGAAGGAAAAAAGAAAAGTAAGTGAAGTGATTTTTATTTTATTTTTGGGTTAGAAGTGTAAGTGATTTAAGGCAATGAGTCTAGTAATGGGCCAAAAGATCCAATTGAATGTGAAAATGAGATAAAAAAGGAAATGTAATGAATGTGATTAGGTGATCATTTTCTCATGGATTTGATTATTCCTCTCATCTCCTGATCAACTCGCACTCTAAAAAACATGTCAATTAGCTACATTCGAAAATGACATTTAACCACGTTTTTAGAGCGTGGCTAAATGAACTTCCAACGTTTGTCAATGGTGTGACTGTTACATGCAAGGGGCATATGAACAGCTTGTGGCTAATTAATGCCACCCTCAATGAGCTGTTGCGTCATTGGGCCTCTGTCCCGACCTTCAAGGATAGGTTTGAAAGGGGAAGATAAACTGGGCCTCACAAAAAGGTGAGTCACTATATACGGGCAATTCGAGTACTTAGGAGGGGACCAATAAGCGTTTGATAAATTTTTAACCTTTCTACATTTAATATATTATTAAATGTTAATTTACTACATTTGAATTGTGGAAAATACTATGTTTTTATAATTTTATTGTACATATTTGCATAGTCCAAGGAGTTAAACTGCCCTCTTACTCAGGGAGAGCTATTTTGAGAGACCTACACCAAAAAGGATAAGTAGTGAAGGGAGTCTAGATAGGTCTAGGTAGATTCTTACTCCGAGGCTACTTATGTAAATTTGAATTCAGACATCTTTAACTTAATTTTTATTACTTTTTTCATTTATATCATAATTATTACTTACAATATATTTTATTTTTTTTCCTTAGGTAGCGTGAGTTTATAGACCTCTGGGGAACAAACACAGACTCAGTACAAGACCCACGTAGCTGAGGCTGGGCCTGTTTTGATATCCTTCCTCCTCCAAATAGGGAGGATGTCTAGGCCTAGGTGGTTGATAGATAGTAGATTCCCATCCTCTGCCATTGGCATGCCCTCAACCAGGAACTGTAGCAATAGGCATAGCTCATCCAGCAGCAACATGCATAGCTCCTTTAGCAGCTCCAGGAGCAAGTACCAGGCCGAGCAGTAGTAGAGCAGGAGCTTAGGGAGATTCGATAGCTTAAGTTGTGCATAGAGCAACAGCAGCAGAAGAATGCCAAGAGAGAAAGGATGAAGTTTAAGATGATACAGAATAAGATCATTGCTAATGTTATGAGCTTTGTCAGGGATACGCAGGCCTCAGGATCCTCTAGCTCTGGCAAAAAGCTCCCCCAGATGTCGCTCCCTTTCATTTTTTAGGGCTCCTCACTGTCTGATGAAGCGGACGACTCCTATGGGTCCGCTGATGATGATGATGCTACCGATGATGCTGACGACCAGGAGTTTAGCAAGTCTTTATCTAGCTTTTTTTTTAATTTCATTTTTTATATTTCATACACTTATCACACTTTGTATATATTTTATTATGATATTTGGTTTACTTATTGCATTAGTTTGTCTATTTTATTATTATTTCATTATTTACTTACTTAAAATCATTTTAATTGATAATTAAATTATTATATAAGTAAATAAATAAATACAACCCATAGTTTATATAGATGAGCTACATATAAGAATGAAATCAATTATTAAAATATTTCTAATAAGTAAACTCGTTGATAATTAATTATATTTTCAAATTAAATAATTTTAAAAAATATGAAACCTATTGGTGTTGATAAAAATTATTCTTACTTTTAATAATCCATGGGTAAAATTAATATAATCTGTCGATAATATTATTTATCGGATGACCTCGGTGATGCCTTTATTCTAATTGTATTGACTAATCTTCATTTTTGTACCCGTCGCTATACCAGTTGAAAATTACTGATAGGTTAAGTCACCCGTTAGTAATATTCCATCAATGGCCAAAAACTGATGGCCCGTACCCGTCAGTATAATTCGGATCCGTCAATTTTATTACTATATAATGTTTGGTGTAATATTATATAAGATATTATATTTCATGACCAAAAAAATTATATTTTATATTATATAATATTATCATTTATTTACATATAGCTCTAATTATATATAAATATTAAATAAAAAGCAAAATAAGAATTTTATTAATAATTTAAATTATTTAAAATCATATAATACTATCATTTATTTAAAAATAAATCAACTATAAATAAATATTAAATTATTAGTTTTCTAGTTTTTTTTTGGGTTACATCTTTTAGTATTTTTTTATTATTAATCTTTACTTTAATATCCAACACATTATTTATCATTTATTTGTATATGTTAATAGTATATAATTATTAATTTGCTTTTTATATTAAGTATAATTTATTGTTATTTTAAATTTTTATTTTATTTTATTTTATTTATTATTTATTTAAAAGATTTATTATTTTTTATTTATTTAATAAAATTATTATTTTCTTTTAATAAAAATATTATTTATTATTTTAGTATTTAATAATTATCTATTATTTATCAATAATAAATAATAAACGGGGAAGTTGACTGGCCCAATAATGGTTTTTGACTGACCCTAATGAGTCTCACGGATGACATCACGCTGATGCAACACACCATATCACAAAACCGGCCACCTTGGTGCGTTTCTTAGACACACTCCTTGTGCAAACGGGTTAGGTGAGTCACTTTAGTCAAGACTCATCTGGAAAAGCTCCATTTGATGCACACTTCATCACATGACAGCCATAAGTTATTGTGCAAATTTTTAGGCCCCAAAAATTGTAACTCTCTCCCATTAAGGGCAAATAAAACCTGCCATGATTTATGATTTTGCTGCAAAAACTTAACTATCCATAAATGCTTTGATCGTAACATGGTAGCTCTTGTCCTCTATTACACACAATCTATTTCAAGAAACGGTGAGGCAGATAATAGGAGCCCACATTTTTCATGTACAGCCACATTAGTGCATAGGCACATATTTTTGACTTTTGGTTCCACGCCTTAGTCCTTTAGCACCTAAATTGTCTCCTTTATTTTTGTTTTCATAACATATAACCCCTCGCACCCCCATCTTCTCTTATGAGCTTACAAGTGCAAAACAAATTCCCTTCTCAAACTTGTTCACCATGCCTTCAAGTTCTCTTCAATGGTTAAGCCTTGCAGGCATCATTTGGCTCCAGGCCATAAATGGGACAAACACCAATTTCCCTGCTTACTCTTCCCAGCTTCAGCAGCTTCTTTCCATTTCCCAAGTTCAGCTCAATAACCTTGCTTTTGCTTCTGACGCAGGAAAACTACTTGGTTGGTTTTCTGGCCTTGCTGCTATTTACCTTCCCCTTTGGCTTGTCCTCTTGATTGGTTCAACTCTTGGCCTAATTGGCTATGGTGTGCAATATCTCTTCATAACCAACCAAATTTCCTCCTTGTCTTATTGGCATGTCTTTTTACTAACTTTCCTTGCTGGGAATAGTATTTGTTGGATTAACACAGTTTGTTATGTTGTCACAATAAGAAACTTCTTATCTGATAGCCAAGTTGCTGTTGGAATAACCACTAGTTACCAAGGATTAAGTGCAAAGATTTATACCAATATTGTTGATGCTTTTTCTCCACACAAGAAAGCTAGAGCATTTCTCTTTTTAAACTCTCTTTTACCTGTGATAGTTGTCCTAATAGTAGCACCTATAGTCAGAGAAGTTGAAGTCACTAGTTCTAAGCACACTGGGGTTGGATTTGCTGTGATGTTTGTGATCACAGTTGCCACTGGAATATATGCTATTTTGAGCAGCTTGCAATTTCTCACAAGCAAAATGTCCCCACTTGGTATCCTAATTGGTATCCTAGTATCCCTTCTTTTGCCTCTATTAGTCCCAGTTACTGTGAAGATCAAGGAACTAATAGGTTCATGGCATTCAAATAGAGAAAAACTGAGAGTCTACCATTTCACCTCGGAGGAGAACACTAATGAGGAGAGGGCAGAGAATGAGGTCAAAGAGGGTGAAGACACCAGTAATCAAGTACAAGAAGTTGTTGTCAGAGAAGAAATTGGAGTGAAATTCATGCTGAGAAGAATAGACTTCTGGCTATATTTCTTTGTCTACTTTTTTGGTGCAACAATTGGTTTAGTATTTCTCAATAACTTGGGCCAAATAGCTGAATCCCGGGGATGCTCTAACACTTCATCTTTGGTGTCTTTGTCTTCATCTTTTGGTTTCTTTGGCCGTCTCATGCCATCTCTCTTTGACTACTTCCACAGGTAATCTTAATATAGAAGATAAATTCTTACATGCTTCTTTACTCCAGGTGAGTAAGAATTCTTTTCATATATAAATATTTTTCTAGCTCTCTTGCCTAACAACAACCAGAACCACTGCATTTGCATTCTTATTCAATGCAAAATAATGACTGTAGACGTGTTAGTTGATATCCACATTGGTGAAAAGAAAAACAAGCTGCAAAACTAAAGGCACCCCAATTATTATTGACATGACTTGTGCCTCTTATTTTTCTTTCCATTTTCAGGGAAAGGCCTAAAATTTCAAGGCCAGCATGTATGGTGCCACTGATGGCTCCAACAGCAGGTGCATTCTTCTTGCTACACAACAGCACTGACCTTGCACTCTACATAAGCACTGCAGTGATTGGAGTGTGCACTGGAGCAATCACTTCCATTGCTGTTTCCACAACCACTGAGCTTTTTGGCACAAAGCACTTCTCTGTGAACCATAATGTGGTTGTGGCCAACATTCCAATGGGGTCCTTCTTGTTTGGCTACTCTGCTGCACTTATTTACCGCAAGGAAGGGAATGGACTTGGGAAATGCATGGGCATGGAATGCTACAAAAGTACTTTTATCATCTGGGGTTCCTTTTGTGTTCTTGGAACTTTCTTGGCCTTGATTCTACATGCCAGGACTCGCAAATTCCACTCACAAAAACAATAGGAGGGTACATTAATTTATTTTACCAATTTTTTACTTTACCCTGGACCATATTATGAGAAATATTTGTATGGTTATGAAATATATGGTGAATTATGTTATGTCAAATGATAGAGTGATATTTTAAATAAAAAAATATGGATTCTATTATTGATTAAAAGTAAAATGTCATGTTATTATTGAATAAAGCATAATTCACCTTGATAACCATACAAGAATATCTTTTAAATTTTTAACTTCCATCCAGCCTCACCCAATGTTACTCAAGTGTATTACATAAGTAGTTATGGTATTTCAAAGTACGATGATATATAATACATACGTTACACAAGTGTTACTCTGTTACATAAATCAATTAATTTATAGTTTTATATAGTATAATTTGTTGGTTAAAAACTGCTGTCATGGATTTATGGTACGGCAAACGGCTACAATGTGCAAAGGGTTCGTTGTCCAGAATGAGTAAACCGGTTTGCTAAAAAATTGAATGATGTAACCTTATTGTGGGCGGAAAGAGGCACGCATGTGTTGCAAGTGTTACCGACTTTGTTACATAGTCAATTAATTTATAATTTTATTGTATAATTTATCTGTTAGAAGCTGCTATTATGAAGTGGAAAAATTAGAGTCCGTTTGGTTTTGGTTTAGGTTTTTCAGTTTTCAGTTTTTTCAATTTTTTCTTTATAAAAATTGAAAACTGGAAATTAGAAAACCTGAATCAAATAGGCCCTAAAGAAATGAAAAATCATGGTTGGATTTGAGTTGTGAAGAAGACGTGACACTTTATTAACTCTTGGATGCATAAGTAAGTCTACAATTTTTTATTTTATTAAAAGACTCTTAAATTTTTTGAGACTGAATAGTATTGCTCTCAGGAATTTATGGTGCGGGACAACTACTTTTTAGGATGTGTTTTTAGTTGGAGAGTAAAAGTGGGAGTAAATTTTATCAATAAATTTTATATATAATTTTATACATGAATTTTATCTAAGAAAAATTTATATGAAAAAAGTAAATTTTTTAAATTTTTAATATATTTAATACATTAAAAATAATTAAATATTTTTAATCTCTTAAAAATGTTCTAGGTAAAATTTTAAAAAATACTAAATAATTAAATTTAAAATTTTAATTTTTATATACCAACATTATAAAATAATTTTTAGGCTATTAATTAATAGATTGTTCTCGGAAAAAACCCATAAAATATAACTATTTACTATCACATTCATTTAATATGATTTTTATTTTAGTAAATTCTATTAATTGATAATATAAAGTTGTTTTAGACTTTGAATGTATAACAAATAAACTAAAAAATTACCAAAAATTAAGTGCCAACATTATCAGTAGCCTACGAATAAGTGAGTGTACTGCTGCTTTTCGTTGTAATATTCTTCTAGAAAATTCGAATTACATTATTTTGACCTTATTTTGCTCTGATTCTTTCTTTTCTCCAGGTCAGCACAGTTTCATTGTCTTTTATATGATTTGGTCTGAAACAGTTTCGGTGTCTTAAATAAATAAATGACAAAGCGTTTTAATGGATCCCTAGAGTCATCCTCAAAAGGTGACAAAGTTTTTCAGGCAGAAAATGTTTGGTGACCGGGAATTCTTGCACTAGTTCTGCTTTGATAAGTTTTTCCAAACTGAGAAAAATAACAGGAAAAAGAAAAATATGTTCAAAACGGTGATCGGAATTTTTTTTTTATAAGTTTAATTTTGACACACAGTAAAAAAAATTTTCTATATATTATTATTCAATCACATATTTTTATTTGTAGGATTTTTAGTTTTAAAATAGTAGATAGTTGCATCTAACTTTTTTATTGATGTGTCAATACATAAGTTAAATATTTGTATAATATTTTTTTACATTGATGACATCTATAAAAAAAAATTTCGGAAAACTGTATTTCTATAGACTTACTTTTATGCCACTCGGGAATTTTCATGCAGGATTATGGGTGTAAATGACAGTTTAGTGTGAAAAATAAACTTGAACTAGTTAAATTTAATTGAGTTACTTTAGTTAAGTTTTTAAATTTTTAAATATGACTAGTATAGGGAATTGAATATAAGCTTTTCTTCTTCTTTTCTTCTTATATATTAGTTTTTAATTGCCTTTATTATCTATAATTTAATAAAATATAATTAATCAATATCCTAAATTTAATCTTTAATATTTTCAAATGTAATAAGAATTATTAGTAACCAATCAATGAGTTTTAAAATTAAATCACATAATAATTTTGAAGATTGAAATTTAGACTGAGATTAAGATTTAAGATATGAGAGGTGTGAACACCTGATTTTATCCAACCCATAAACCGAAAAAATTTTTGCATATTTATTTTACAGTCTTTTCATTTATTTCTTTTAAACCAATTTTTTTTATTTTATCATTCAGCCCGTTCCAAAAAAAAAAAAAAAAAAAAAAAGAGGTCCACTACATCTCAGCCCGTTTCATGAAAAAACAAAAAAAAATAAACAAATAATAAAAGAAAAAATATATAAATAATAATAAGGAACAAAATTGCATCACGGGCTCATACTCCTGTATATGATTTGCCAAATGCCCGTGAAGCAATAACAAAGTTGGGAGGAGTGAAAGCAGAAAAAAATAAAAAGAAGAGAACACAATCATGATGTTCTTCTCCACTTTGTGCAATGAGACAGAACTTCTTTCGGTTCCAAAGCATGTGAATCGTGAAAATTATCATAGAAATAGGAATAAAAAAGAGATATCATGAGGAGGAGGAGGACCAGAATTCGATTGCCATTGCCATATTCACCTAAAAAAAAAAAAAAAAAAAAAAATTATATCATCATCATCAATTTGGGATCATCATCTGAATTTTTGACGGAAACAAAAGGAAAGGAAAAAAACACAAGGAGTGTGGCAGGTAAACTAGGTGAAGCATTAGTTCATCTGGTATTTTTCTTTAGCATCATCATTTTTCCATTTTTTTCAAACCCCTGTAATCCATACCAAAAAAACAAAAAAAAAAAAAAAACAAACCAATCCCATTTCAGAACTCAAATAGAAACCAGTAAGCAAAACTCAAAAATCACACCCCCTGTTGGAGGAACAAATCACAATAAATCAAAGTCCAACATCCACATCCAAACATAATCAAAAGAGTTCAATCAATCCATATACAAATCCAAAAAGCAGAAATTAAAATGTGAAAGATCTGAAGAGGAGATGACTTCTTTGGTGGCAGCTGGCACATCACCAGAATACTTCCTTGCAGCGGCCACACCCTTCCCTTCTCCGAGCTGGCGTGTAGCCACTAACAGCCCCCCATGGTCACCTTTCCTTGGCCGCAACTCGATCGACCACCATCCCTGCTCATAGCCACCGTGAACTCCTCCCCTTGTCACCACAACTTTCCCTTTCGGCTGCGAGACCGCCACCAACAGTTTCCTCCTCTGCCAAGCCTACGAGTTCCCCCCTCCTTGCAAGCCTAGCATCGCAGCTCACACACTCTCACATGCACAATCCCTCTCATTCTCTCTTTCTGATCCATGCTGTTTGCAGAATCCATTACCTGCCCCAAAATAAAAAATAAAATCTTCAATCACTCATCCAATATCGGGTCTTAACACCTTACCCATGTAGGAATCGGAAACAAAAGGGTGTGGCTGCAGCAATTACAGCCTCAGATCGGTCAGCCCCTCTTCTCCATGACCACCGCACTTCTGCCATCTTTCTCCTCTCAGCCGTGCAAATCGCGAGCTTCGCGAGTCAGTCTCCTAGTCCTTTTCCTCTTCGCGGTACACCCCTGCAAGCCAGTCTCCTCCTGCTCCACCAGCCCCGCCGGCCTCATCGCCGCCATCACTCCACCCTTTCGCCCTCTTCGTCAGTAGTCGTCGTCAGCGCCAACATCTCCGTCGGCCACGTCAACCCCGCCGTTACCTTTGGCGCCTTCCCTCTCCCTCACTCCCTCATTCGGACCTCATTCTCTCTCTCGATCTATTTCCCCCTCTCCCTCTCTCTCTCTCTCTCTCGGCCTCTCTCTCTTTTTCTCCTCCTCCTTAGCGTCGCCACCAACAGCAGCAGCAGCAGAACGCTGTTGGAAATGGCACCCTCGCCGTCAAGAAACCATCGCTGGCCTGCCATGATTCAGATGGTCCCGAATCAGTTCCGGCATCCTCGCAGCTTCCCCTCTCATCCTCTCCCTCTCGATCTCTCTCTCCCTCTCGATCTCTCTCTAGATCTTTCTTTCCTTATCTTGTTCTCTGTGTGTGTGTGTCTTTTGTTTTTTTTTTTTAAAAAAAAAAAAGGAAAGGCAAAGATGAAACTCAACCCACCAGACTTGCTTCCTTGTATGCTTTTGTTTTATTTTACATTTTTTTTATTATTTAAGTGAAACACATTTGGGCTGTTTATTTTATTTTTGGGGAACTTCAGTTCGGTTGGAACAATGAAGTATTTGGGCTGCGAAAAAAAAAAAGAAAAGAAAAGGGGATGTTTGGACTGTTCTTGTTATTTTATTTATGTTTGGGCTTTTGGATGTATTGGATTATTAGTATTGTTTTGATTTTGATTTTTGGTTAAGTCAATTCTTTTCTTTTAATAAACAATGAATGTTTTATTTTTGTCATGAAAATTTGTCTTGACTTTTTTTTAAAATGAAAAATGCAGGTGATCAATGACTCAGCTTCTAATATTAGAGTTAATTTAGCCGTGACGGCTTATTAATTCTATATTCCAGAATATTTTAGCTGTGACAGTTTGATATTCCGGAATTCTTTATTTTCAAAAAGATAAAATCCATCCACAATTATTTTAAAGAACTACGTGACTTTGAATTCCTCATCGTACCAGAGGATACGTAGGAGCAGGTGATTCCTGTCAAGTCAAAATTAGATTTTATTAGGTTATTTTATGTCATTCCATTTTTAATTTGTAAATATTTATTGTTATTTTTATTTGTTTATAAATATTTAGTGTCTATTAGTATCATGTATCTAAGCTAATAATCAAATTATTTTAAATGAGGATGTTAATTCAGCCGTGACGGCTTATTAACTCAGTTAAACATTTGAGCTGTGACAGCTTGATGTTTTAAATTTTCAAACAAAAATTAGATTTTTATAATTTGTATTATTCGTAAATATTTTCTTTAATATCTTTTTTTTTATTTCTTTAAATTGTAAATTAATTAATTATTTGTTAAATATTTTGTTTTAAATAAAATATTAATTTAGCCGAGACGGCTTGTTAATTGAATATTTTGGACATTTAAGCTGTAACAGCTTGATATTTCAAAATTTTCAAACTAAAAATAGATTTTTATGATGTCATTTTATTCTGTTTTACATGTAAATATTCTTATTCATTATTATTATTATTATTGTAAATATTTGTTTATTTATTCATTTATTTATTTATTTATTATTATTATTATTATTATTTCTTTATTATTTTAATTTAAATTAATCATTGAAATGTCTATATATTTATTTCATTATTATTTTGATGTCATTTTATTTTGTTTAGCATGTAAATGTTTTTGTTCATTATTATTATTATTGTTGTAAATATTTATTTAGTACTTATTTGTGATATTATTTTATTATGTTTTACATGTAAATAATTTTGTTCATTATCATTATTATTGTAAATATTTGTTTATTTATTCATTTATTTATTTATTATTATTATTATTATTATTATTATTATTATCTTCCTCTTTCTTTATTATCTTAATTTAAATTAATCATTGAAATGTATATATTTTATTCCAAATAAAGAGGTTAATTTAGCCGTGACGGCTTGTTAACTCAATATTACGGATACTTGAGCTGTGACAGTTTGGTACTCCGAAATCTTCTTACTCTAAAAAATATTTTCTTTTAAATTTTTCTTGAAATAAAAAATGTGAATAAATATTTTGAAAGGTTATTAATAATTTGCACAATTAATTAAGGTACCGTCTAAAGACGGGTGTATTAGGGGTGCTGTAGGATTAAATTCCTACCCTTCCCTAAGCATAACCGACTCCCGATCTTAGATCTGGTTTCAAAGATCAATTTCTTTAAATTAAATGGGTTTTTCCATAATTTTTCCCAATTAAATAAAAATTTGGTGGCGACTCCATTTTAAACCGAAAATTCATTTTTCTTGCCGTCCACGTCGCGATCCCGGTTGCGACAGATGGCGACTCCACTGGGGACTGTGAGAGTCAAGCCTATAATAATTGATTGTGCTTATTATTATAACCTCATTTGTTTTCTTTCTTTGTCTTTTCATTTTTTTTATTGCTAGTTGACTATTATTCTCCTTATTTTAAATTTTGTTGCAATCGTATTTGTATATATTTTCATGTCTAATTCTTTGTGACTATCCTAGAATAAAAGATTTTGTTCTGTTTGTATATATTTATTCATATTTGATTCTTTGTAACCACCCTAGGATAGAAGACTTTGCTCTATTTTTATTTATATTTAATTCTTTGTGACTATCTTAGGATAGAAGACTTTGCTCTGTCTGTATATATTTATTTCGGTTTCCTTGCACTCTAGGATAGAAGACTTTGATCTGTCTGTATATATGTATTTTTGTTTCTTTGCACTCTAGGATAGAAGACGTTTGTTCTGTATTGTCTATTTTGCAGGTGTTGTCATGGGTAGTTTTAGGATTCCAGGTTTGTATGCTCTCTTCACACACAATACTTACACATTAATCACACACGAGTGGGGCCCTATACCCGGGTCTGAGTGCAACTTGAGATAGGTAAGAGATTGTGTAGTGGTAGCCATTTTGGATGTTCATCCTGTTTGGTTATCACGAAAATCTCGTCTGAGTGTGACTCTTTTGTGAATATTCCACACCTAGCGGTTTACCTGCTGTTGTGGATAGTATTCCGAAACGAGTCTTAACTCTGGAGGCCGTAGAATCCTGAGAATATAGACCCACCTGTTGCAAGTGTTCACGAAGTAGAATAACCATAGAACTATAGATTGACCTGCAGATCTCACCTCAAATAGGACACAAAGAGAGCATACTCTTTCTTTAATTCATTTCCTTGTACATAAATTCTTTAACATGTTCAAAGTATTTATTATTTCCTTTTACATTTAAATGAAAATCATCACATTTTTTTGCTTTCCGTGTCCTGTTAGAGAATCATATCAGAGTCTTGTTGTGAGTATCATTGGAAAATGGAAATAAACATGAAATCAAACAATCATGAAGGGGAAAAGTTAAAAAGACTTTACATCTTAAAGCTAAGAAGCACGATACTGAAAGTCTGAGATCCTTAAGTCAATTTGTTGAGTATGCCACATCGCCTTTCTCTTGCAAAGAAGTATGGAAAAGTATTGAATCTGTTAGAGGTGGAAGAACAGGTAGAGGCAATCACAGCGTTGGCACAGTACTATGATCCTCCTCTCCGATGCTTTACCTTTCAAGACTTTCAGTTGGCACCGACTCTTGAAGAATTTGAGCGAATCCTAGGGTTACCACTCGAAGAAGAAAAACCTTATCAATACCAAGGTCATTATCCTTCCTTACATACCATAGCAGCTGTTTTAAAGATCAATGTAAGGGATTTGCATGAAGCACAGAAGTGTAGAAATGGAACCAATGGATTCCCAAGGGATTATTTGGAGAAGCATATGCATGGTTTAGCTGGAGCTAAAGATTGGGACACTTTCTTGGATGTATTAGCTCTCCTTTGTTTATGGCATTGTTCTGTTTCCAAATATTGAAGGCTTGGTAGACTTCGCGGCTATTGATGTATTCCTCGCTCGCAAAGTTCATGGTCACAATCCTGTTCCAGCCGTCTTGGCAGATGTTTATTGTACCCTAAATTTTTGCTATGAAAGGAATGGCAAAAGAATTTTATGTTGTCTACCGATGCTTTACGTGTGGGTCACTGCACACGTATTCCAAAGGAACTACAAAGCACCATGCCCGATTGAAGACCTAAAAATGCATCACATCAAGAAGAAGAATGGACAAGAATGGGCCCAAGACCTAGCCAAATTGAATGAAAAGATGATCCGATGGTACCCTTGGTGGGAAGGCAGGCGGAACTTTGATCTATCGATGTGGAAACTTCTCAAATGTTCCCCTCATGGGTACCCGAGGATGCATAAATTACAATCCAGTATTGGTATTGCGTCAACTTGGTTACCCCATGATGGGACCACCTCCCGAAGCTGCAATCACTCCATTTGTCTTGTATTACCAGGACTTTGAGGATCTCGGCATGTTACAGAAAGTCCGATTTGCTTGGAACAAGGTTGTCAGGAAAGGAAAAGAAGCTGGGAGTTAGAAGTCGTGCGGTGAAAGAAAGCTACCGTCAATGGGTGAAGAATAGGGCTCAAGGGATTAAATTGCCATTCGAACCAGGACAAAGCAACTCCACCTAACAAGGCATCATCCTCACATCTTGACGATGATGAGGAGATCAAAGAAATAAAAGAGAAGTTGGACAGAATTAAGCAAGAAAAGATGCAAGTTGAGGCTGCGTTGGAAAGTGCTCACCATAATTACGCAGATTTGAAGCGAGAAAACACTGAGAGAAACCAACTTCTAGAGGGCACCACTAAGAAGTTGAAAATGGGGTATGACCACATGATGAAGACCAAGGAATGCCTCCAAGCTGCTAATAAAGAGCTAGGGCTTCGAAGGCAAGAGCGTGACCGAGCAATAGCCGAAAATCAACAGTTAAGGAATCAACTTCAAGATACCAAAATTGCTGAGGAAACCGCAATAGCAGGAAAGGAACAAATGAAGCGAGAAATGAGAGAGATAAGCAAGGAATACCAGAGGAAGATTGGGGAACTAAAACAACACATGAAAGATGAGACTATGAAGTTTCAAGCTGCCATAGAAGAAGAGAAGAAAAGGGTCACAGATTTGGAGTTTGAGGTGCAACACCAAAGTCACATCATTCATGAGTTGAAGACTCGTTTTTCAAATCTGGCAGGGCTAGCTAATACAAACAATAGAAGAGCGTTCCCAGGATACCTGGAAATAGGTGAGCAAGCGATTATTCCTTTCAAGACCCAGTTGGACTTCGCAACTTTGTCGGCTACTGCAAGGATTTGGTTGGAAGGATGAAACATATAATTGCTGAAAGGAGTTGAAGAGGCATTACCTTTTGGTGATGATGTTTTTAAAGATCGATATCTAGCTTTATGATGTACTTTTTCGTCATTTCTGGAAATGGATGTAAAAAAATATGATGATTGTAATCTACTCCTCTGATGAATGAATGGTTGTTTCATTATTTTGGTCTTATGACAATATCCATTAAAGATAACTCATTACCTTTGAACGAGACGTTCTGGGGAAAAGTTGTGACCGAAGATACTCACATCAAGACTCAGCACGATTAACAATCTCTAACAAATTGCAATATTTTTATCTTTTTAATTAAACTTATTTTCTTTAATAATAGGTGAAACATCGCAACCATTGGGCGCCCATGGAAAGAAGATACCGATCTAACTCGTGTTCATAACACTAGAGCTCGAACCAAGATGGCGGCGGAAACTTGAACCAGGAAGGACTACCCGTGCAATTGTTTACGAATCGGGAAGAGCTATTCCAAGCTGTAACCACCTCGGCTATAATTACTTGAACCGGAAGAAACTTAAGCATGGAAGTTGATGTAGTGAGAGGAAGGCGAGCAGTTGTCAAACAACCAGGCATGTATGGAGGAGCAGATGCGGGCAATGATGGAGTCACTCGACATAATGAGAGCCCACCAAAACTCGGGAGGTGTACAACCAAGTGCTACAACGATGACCATACCTGTGGTATCGGATGCAGCTCTAAATGTCACTCAAGGGATGAATGACGGGGATGGGATTTCGAATAACTCTCTTGGACAACCACCACCAATAATGCCGATTACTATCCCTATCGGAGAGGGTTATCATGCCATAGAAAATGTACAGGCTGGAGGACATGGGCATGCTACCCCTATTTGGGAGCCACCTCGTGTGGTCATCCAAAAGCAACCATTTTCCTCGGAGAATAGCCGTGCGAGAAGCGAGAAAGGACAAGTTCAAAGAAGAATGGATGAAGAAGATTCAGATCAAATTAAAACTATCCAAGGGCCTAGCACTTATGGCTATATGGAAATTGAGCAGCTTTGCCCTCCCATCGATGCAGTGGTTCCGAAGGACTTCAAGATTCCTGACTTCTCGAAGTATGATGGAACGGGTAACCCTCTCTTCCATTTGAAGAGTTATTGTACTAAGATGTCCATCTGGTCTAAAGATGAAAAGTTTCTCATTAGCTTTTTCCATGAAAGTTTAACCGGACCTGCTCTAGAATGGTATATTCAATTAGACCATTCAAAGATTTCTAATTTGGAGAAGCGGTGGACCAATTCATGAGTCAATACAAATTTAACATGGAAATAGCACCAACTAGAGAAACGATTGAGCACGATGCAGAAAAAGAGGGATGAATCTTTTAAGCAATATGCTCAAAGATGGAGAGCTCTGGCTGCTCAAGTGCAACCGCCACTTATCCTATCTGAAATGTGTTCGTACTTTTTGGGAACCTTGGGATCTCCTTATATCGGAGCCATGGCAGGAGCAGCATACAAGGATTTCTCTGAGTTGATCACTGCTGGAGAAAGAATTGAGAATCTAGCCAAAACAGGTAAACTTCCCATGGGCAATGAAGATACAAGAAAAAGTTTCCCACCTAGGAAGAAGGAGATTGATGTAAACTATGTGCAGAGTCAGCAACCCTTTAACCCAAGACACGTACCAATGCACCCAAGACCCCAAACACCACCATACCAAGCCTCAACCACTCCTTACCCATTTTACCAAAGCACACAAACCACAAATACCATCCCATATTCCCCACATAAGTCAATAACATTCACATACGACCATACCAACCAGCTCGACCAACATACGCCTATAACTCAACCGTGCATCCTCAGAACTTCTCAAACACCACACCACCACGACCAAATGCTCAAAATCAAAGCCGTTCCCGATTCCAGAATTTGCCACCTTTCCCTAAACTATCCATTTCAAATGCTGATCTCTTTCAACGATTAGTTGATGCCCACTTGATCTCGGCTTATCCTGTACGCCCATTAGAGCCACCATATCCAGCTTGGTACAACCCGAACCTTACTTGCAAATACCATATGGACATAGCGGGCATTCAATTGAAGATTGTGAAGGCTTCAAGGCAATGATAAAAAGATTGATTGCTTGTGGTAGACTAGACTTTCAAGAGGAGTCAAAACCAGATATTGTCCATAATCCAATGCCAAATCATGAAAGAGGAGGCCGGGTAAATGCTGTAGAGAAAGAAGAACTCTGATAAAGAAGGTTTTGAATCTCGTAACATCCATGGAGAGAATTTTTGTTGGCCTGAATGAGTCCTGTTACAACATCACGGCATCTGCTCAGACAATAAAGGAGAATGAGAAATATGACATGAATTCAAGCTGCTGTATCAACTTTGTGGGGCTCTTGGCCATGACATAGAAAATTGCTTTGGGATTTCAAGGCTCAGTGCAGGGATTACTCAACTTAGGAGTAATACAAGCAAAAAAGAGGTGAATATACGATGAGGTGAATGTAATCGAACCTTTCATACTTGAGTACCATCACTTAATGTAGCTCCTAAGCCGAGAAAAAGTGGTCATTCTTGTCAAGAAACCCACATCATTTGAGTATAAGACTACACATGCTTTGTGCCTTGGAATTATGAGACCCAGGTCAAGATAAGCGAGACATCAGGGGAAACCTCGAAGGCTCGAGAAAATGAAGAGGTATTTGGTGTCATGGAGGTGAAAGGAATAACAAGAAGTGGAA
Source organism: Dalbergia cultrata (assembly GCA_031216105.1). NCBI lineage: Eukaryota > Viridiplantae > Streptophyta > Magnoliopsida > Fabales > Fabaceae > Dalbergia > Dalbergia cultrata. The sequence continues at coordinate 6,346,961 of CM062347.1, forward strand.
GAGTTTATGGACCGGGAGCTGGAAAAAGGAAGTTTGTCAATGAAGGATATGCGGGAAAAAGTTCAGATTTAGAAAGAAAAGAAAAAGAAAATGAGGAAGAAGAGTTTCAAGATCATGAAAGCAGAGCGAAGTACGATATTTTGGAACAATTAAAGAAGACTCTCTGAGAATATCTCTTTTATCATTAATCATGTCGTCTGAACCTCATCGAAAGGCAGTAATAAAAGTTTTGAAGGAAGCTTATGTCAAACCTGATGTCTCATCGGAAAATGTGGTGAATATGGTGGATCCAGTGAAACGTGTTAACATGATCACATTTTCAAATGAAGAAGTTGTTTCACGGTCAACCCACGAGCACTATACATAACCCTCAAATGTAAAGGATACATAGTGCCCGAGTTCTCATTGATGGAGGGTCGGGATTGAATGTCTTACACAATATCGACTTTAAGCTATTTGTCGATGAGTAAGGAAGATATACTACCACAAATGATGGTAGTGAAAGCTTTTGATGGAGCAAAGAAAAGCATCCTAGGGGAGATGGTGTTGTTATTGGAGATCGGCCCGAGCAAATTCGATGTATTGTTCCAAGTAATGGAGATTGAGTCAGACTACAATATGCTGCTCGGAAGACCATGGATAAATGGTGTTGGTGCTGTCCCTTCAACCTTGCATCAGAAGGTCAAATACATTGAAAATGGTTCAGTCATTACAATCCCACGGAGAAAAGGAGATCACGGTATCCAAACCGGTGACATTGCCATATGTTGAAAATGTGGAGCTAGTGGAGAGCGAGTTCATGGCATAACACAGGCGATAGAAAGTGAGACAAGAGCAAGATAAGGCCCTAATGCAAAATCAGGTAGTGGCTCACATCATGGCCAAGAATGGATATCTGGAAGGAAAAGGACTAGGACCACAACTGCAAGGCTCCCAAATTCCTATATCGGTACCAGAGAAGGCTAACCGATTTGGTCTAGGATATGAGACCTCCCTGGATGACAAGATGAGTGCCTTGGCTCTGGAACAGAATAAACAGAAAGGGAAAATGAAGTTGATTCCTCACTTGAAAGAGACATTCCCTGGTCCAGCTGAAGTAATTATGGCCGGTGAAGTTCGCTCCCCTTGTTATTTCTCCACCATCAACACCTTGGATGCTGAGAAAATTGAGGAAATCAACAAAATCCATGCTGCTAGCAATGATGAGATGCTGACAAACTGGACATCTGAACCAGTTCTTGATGTTATTGCTGAAAAGTAATTTGTTGGGTTGTATTATTCAAGAATTATTTATGCTTTTGTTTATGCTACTCAGACACATCGTTTGAATGAATTTGCATGATTTTCAATAACCTTTCTATATGTTTTCCATTTGCCTCATTTCTATTTCTATTCCTTTTGCTTTTTCCCTTTTACATTATGTTTTTCCCTTACCATTCTCAATTCGTTAATTTGCATTTTCCATGCTATTTTATAATCTACCATTTGGTTTAGCATTCCAATCCACCACAATTACTTTCCAGGAATTTGAATGTCATAGAAATTTTGCCACATGAGAAGGAATTTGGGAGCTTATCAATTGATTCTCTTCTTTGCACTTGATTGCGATAACCATGAGTTCGAGGATGATGAAGAAGCTATTGAGCAGTTTTCAAATCTCACGGATTATTCAAAAGGATTTGACTTAGATAATGAGGTGGTCGAGGTGATTAACATGGGCAGAAGAAGACAAAAAGGAGCTGAAAATAGTGGAAAATCCAACGAGCATACGAGAAATGGTTGCATTGTTCAAAGAATTCCTGGATGTGTTTGCATGGTCCTATCATGATATGCCAGGATTAGACCAGATTGCTTCACACAAGATCCCTTTGTATTCAAGTCGAGTAGAAGAAGCAAAAGTTGAGAAGAATGCGACCAGGACATGTCATTAAAGATTAAAGAGGAAGTGACTAAGCAATTTGGAGGCTGGATTTTTAGAGGTATCAAGACATCTTTGATTGGGTGGCCAACATTGTGCCTGTACCTAAGAAGGATGGAAAAGTTAGAATGTGTGTAGACTATCGGGATTTGAATAAAGCTAGCCCGAAAGATGATTTTCCTCTACCCCACATTGATGTCCTTGTTGATATCTTTCTTTGGAAATCACCGATTTTCCTTTATGGATGGATACTCTGGGTATAACCAAATTCCCATGGATATTCATGATAAAGGAAAAACTACTTTCATAACTCCGTGGGGAACATTTTGCTATACAGTCATGCCGTTTGGATTGAAGAATGCCGGTGCCACCTACCAACGTGCCATGGTCGCATTATTCCATGACATGATGCATAAAGAGATTGAGGTGTATGTAGATGATATGGTCGCCAAATCTAAAGAGGGAGAAAGTCATGTGACAGTTCTGCGAAAGCTGTTTGGAAGGCTCAGAAAATATAAGTTGCGGTTGAATCCAAATAAATGCATTTTTGGAGCTTCTATAGGGAAGTTACTCGGGTTCATTGTCAGCAGAGAAGGGATAAAAGTAGATCCTGACAAGGTGAAGGCAATACAAGAAATGTCTGCTCCTCGAACCGAACGAGAAGTGAGAAGTTTTCTCGGAAGGCTTAATTACATTGCTAGATTTATTGCTAATTTGACTAGCACTTGTGAGCCTATATTCAAGCTGCTTCGAAAACATCAACCCGGAGAGTGGAATGAAGAATGCCAAGAAGCTTTTGATAAAATAAAAGCTTATTTGATGAAACCTCCAATTCTAGCCCCACCTGTACCAGATCGTCCTTTAATATTATACCTCACAGTGTTGCCCACGTCACTTGGGGCAATGTTAGGTCAATATGATGAGTCTGGTAAGAAAGAACAGGCAATTTATTATCTGAGCAAGAAGTTTAATGACTGTGAATCCCGTTATCTGGCCATTGAAAAGACTTGTTGTGCGTTAGTGTGGGCATCCAAGAGGTTGAGGCAGTACATGTTATATTATACTACCTGGTTAATCTCTCGAATAGATCCATTGAAATACATATTTGATAGTCCTCATGTTTCGTTGAGAATGTCAAAATGGCAAGTGATGTTGTCTGAATTTGATATCAAATATGTGACTCAGAAGTCCATCAAGGGAAGTGCAATTGCTGATCATCTAGCTGAAAATCCTCTTGAGGATATACAGCCTATCACGCCTGAATTCCCCGATGGTGAGGTGTTAACAGTGGAAAAAGATGAGAAAGAAAAGGAGAATGTATGGAAAATGTACTTCGATGGGGCCGCCAATATGAATGGGTGTGGAATAGGAGCTGTAGTAGTGTCACCAGCTGGAAAACAATACCCAATTTCCATCAAGTTAGATTTTGAATGCACCAACAACATTGCAGAATATGAAGCCTGTGCGAATGGTTTGCAGGCTGCAATTGACCTAGGGATCAAAGAATTAAAGGTGTTTGGAGATTCTGCGCTCATAATCTATCAAGTTAATGGAGAATGGCGTACGAAGGATCCAAAATTGGTGCCTTATCAGAAATACTTGTCTCGATTAATTGAAGAATTTGATGATGTGTCATTCTCTCACTTAACTCGAGACCATAACCAATTTGCGGATGCATTGGCAACCCTGGCTGCAATGACAAAATTGGAAGTCCATACCAATGTCCAACCCATCCACGTAGAGGTGCAAAGTGAACCAATATACTGTGACAATGTGGAGGTTGAGCCAGATGGACAACCATGGTATTATGACATCAAGCGGTACATTCAAAAAGGAGAATATCCGACTGGAGCAAATGAAGTGCAAAGAAAAACAATTCGACGATTGACCATGGCCTTTTTCTTGAATGGTGAAGTCCTTTACAAGAGAAATCATGACACCACTCTCCTCAGATGTGTGGATGCTCATGAAGCTCAAATGATCATGATGAAGATCCATGAAGGAATTTGTGGAACCCATGCTAATGGACACATGATGGCACGCAAAATCCTAAGAAGCGGTTATTACTGGTCCACCATGGAGAATGATTGCATCAATTATGTTCGAAAGTGTCATAAATGTCAAATATATGCAGACCGAGTCAATGCTCCTCCAGTTCCGCTGCACAATATGGTATCTCCTTGGCCTTTCTCAATGTGGGGCATGGATGTCATTGGCCCGATTAATCCCAAAGCCTCAAATGGTCATCGTTTCATCTTGGTGGCGATAGACTATTTCACAAAGTGGGTGGAAGCTACTTCATATGCTAACATCACACAGAAAGTGTTTCTCAGATTCATCAAAAGAGATATCATCTGCAGATATGGAATTCCAGAAAGAATTATCACAGATAATGCTCCTAACCTCAATGGTGCCGAAGTTCAAAAGTTCTTTGAGACTTTCAAGATCAAGCATCATAACTCAGCTCCTTATAGACCTCAAATGAATGGTGCGGTTGAAGCTGCAAATAAGAATATCAAGAAAATCATCGCCAAGATGGTGGTGAATTACAAAGACTGGCATGAAATGCTACCTTATGCTTTGCACGCATATCGTACCAACATACGATCAAGCACTGGAACAACTCCTTTCTCATTGGTATATGGAATGGAAGCTGTTTCTCCTATAGAAGTGGAAATCCCGTCATTAAGGGTTCTGAAGGAGTCTGAGTTAGAAGAATCTGAATGGGTGAAGACCCGATATGAACAGCTGAACATGATCGAAGAGAAAAGACTGGCATGAAATGTTGCTTTATGCTTTGCACGCATATCGTACTAACATACGATCAAGTACAGGGACAACTCCCTTCTCATTGGTGTATGGAATGGAGGCTGTATCTCCTATAGAAGTGGAAATCCCATCATTAAGGGTTCTAATGGAGGCTGAGTTAGAAGAATCTGAATGGGTGAAGGTTCGATATGAACAGTTGAACATGATAGAAGAGAAAAGGTTGGCAGCTGTTTGTCATGGCCAATTGTACCAAAGCAGAATGGCTAAGGCTTTTAACAAGAAAGTCCGTCCTAGAGATTTTCATCCAGGAGATTTGGTTTTGAAGAAAATTCTCCCTAATCAAGAAGATGCACGAGGAAAATGGGCCCCGAGCTATGAAGGTCCTTACATTGTTAAGCAAGCGTTCTCAGGTGGAGCATTGATTTTGCAAAACATGGATGGGCGGAATTGCCCAAACCAATTAACACTGATGCAGTCAAAAGGTTTTATGCTTGAAAAGATGTTGAAAAAGCCCGTTAGGTTGAAAACTCAAAAGAGCGACCTAAGCAAAAGTTAGAGTAATATGAAAAGAAAAAAAAAAAGAAGAGCTCGTTAGGTTGAAAACTTCGAAAGAGCAACCTAGGCAAAAATAGAGCAAAAGATAAGCATCATCTCAAGCAACCTATCTTTGGGGCAATTTTTGAGTGTTGAATTTGTCCGATGAATCAAGCCGACCAAGATTGAAAGCTGGGGCAATTTTGGAAAGAAAAGGTTTGAAGACATCATTAAGGATCATGGCTATGGTGTTCAACTTGCTGCGAAATCGATTGATCAAGTCACAAAGAACTTAAATTGGGGCAAAATTCCATGTCTTTCACAAGCTTGTCTTTCAGTTTTGTGTTGTAATCTCTTTTTTCAAACATTTTGTCATCCAATACACCAAGCAATGAAGATGCCTATTCAGCCAATCTTTTGTTTCCTCTTTAAATGCATATTTATTTATGATGTCTCGAGTAAGCATAAATTTAAGTTTAAAGTTATACAACCTAATAATTCTTACAACAATACATCCATGGCTAGCATCACACCAAGGAAATTCAGAAGTTTCGGTCAAACTTGACAGAAAAGCAAAAAGGAAGAAGGGAAAGAAGTGAGCAAAGGTCCAGAAGTAAAGAAAGTTTATGTCAAGGTCCAATGCATGAATTACGAGTTTGATCGGTTATCGCCTTCCTTGAGGCTTGCTTGATTTGGTTACGGTTAGTTTTTCTGAAATAAACTGAAAATTGATGACTTGTGCATATAGCCTGAAAAAAAAAAAAAAAATAATGTAGGCATTGTTGTTTTCCATGCTACAATTTAATTTTCATGTCGGCCTCAGATTATCAATTTATATTTCATGTCGGCCTCAGATTGCCAATTTACTTTCCTGTCGGCCTCAGACTGCCAATTTAATTTTCATGTCGGCCTCAGATTGCCAATTTACTTTCTTGTCGGCCTCAGATTGCCAATTTACTTTCCTGTTGGCCTCAGATCGCCAATTTACTTTTCAGTTCCTGTCGGCCTCAGATTGCCAATTTACTTTCCTGTTGGCCTCAGATTGCCAATTTACTTTCCTGTTGGCCTCAGATCGCCAATTTACTTTTCAGTCGGCCTCAGATTGCCAATTTACTTTCCTGGCGGCCTCAGATCGCCAATTTACTTTCCAGTCGGCCTCAGATTGCCAATTTACTTTCTTGCCGGCCTCAGATCGCCAATTTACTTTTGATCGGCCTCAGTTGCGATTTCATTTCGGTCGGCATCAGTTGCGATTTTCATTTCGATCGGCCTCAGTTGCCAATTTACATTTGATCGGCCTCAGTTGCGATTTTCATTTCCAGTCGGCATCAGATTGTCAGTTTTCATTTCCAGTCGGCCTCAGATTGCCAATTTACATTTCATGTCGGCCTCAGTTGCCAATTCAATTTACTTTCGATCGGCCTCAGATTGCCAATTTACATTTCCAGTTGGCCTCAGATTGCCAATTTACTTTCCTGTCGGCCTCAGATTGCCAATTTACTTTCCAGTCGGCCTCAGATTGCCAATTTACATTTCATGTTGGCCTCAGATTGCCAATTTACTTTCCTGTCGGCCTCAGATTGCCAATTTACTTTCCAGTCGGCCTCGGCCTCAGATTGTCATTTTCTTTCATGTCACCCTCAGATTGCCATTTTACTTTTCCATCATCCTCAGATTATTCTTTTACATGTACAGATTGTCTCAAAGTGTCATTTTTCTGATTAGTCTTTTAACATTTCTTGTAAGTTGTAAATTTAGATCAAATTGGTTAGCTATTGTTCTTTGAGTGATTCACGCATAGTTGATTTTTGAACCTCATCATCTCCTGTAACCTTACTTGAAAATTTAAGTCATTTTTGCTTCGGACTTAGATTTCATTGCATTGCATGCATTGTCGAATAAAATCGATGTTCATGTCTTTACTCATTCCTTATCAAGACAATATGTAAAACTTAGGTTTCTCGTATTCTCTTATAAGAAATGAATAAAGAGAACAGCTATGAACACCTGATTTTATCCAGCCCATAAACCGAAAAAAATTTTTGCATATTTATTTCTGATCTTTTCATTTATTTCTTTTAAACCAATTTTTTTATTTTATCATTCACCTGCTCCAAAAAAAAAAAAAAAAAAAAAAAAAGAGGTCCACTACATCTCAGCCCGTTTCATGAAAAAACAAAAAAAAATAAACAAATAATAAAAGAAAAAATATATAAATAATAATAAGGAACAAAATTGCATCACGGGCTCATACTCCTGTATATGATTTGCCAAATGCCCGTGAAGCAATAACAAAGTTGGGAGGAGTGAAAGCAGAAAAAAATAAAAAGAAGAGAACACAATCATGATGTTCTTCTCCACTTTGTGCAATGAGACAGAACTTCTTTCGGTTCCAAAGCATGTGAATCGTGAAAATTATCATAGAAATAGGAATAAAAAAGAGATATCATGAGGAGGAGGAGGACCAGAATTCGATTGCCATTGCCATATTCACCTAAAAAAAAAAAAAAAAAAAAAAAATTATATCATCATCATCAATTTGGGATCATCATCTGAATTTTTGACGGAAACAAAAGGAAAGGAAAAAAACACAAGGAGTGTGGCAGGTAAACTAGGTGAAGCATTAGTTCATCTGGTATTTTTCTTTAGCATCATCATTTTTCCATTTTTTTCAAACCCCTGTAATCCATACCAAAAAAAAACAAAAAAAAACAAACCAATCCCATTTCAGAACTCAAATAGAAACCAGTAAGCAAAACTCAAAAATCACACCCCCTGTTGGAGGAACAAATCACAGTCGAAATCAAAGTCCAACATCCACATCCAAACATAATCAAAAGAGTTCAAAACAATCCATATACAAATCCAAAAAGCAGAAATTAAAATGTGAAAGATACAGAAGAGGGAGATGACTTCTTTGGTGGCAGCTGGCACATCACCAGAATACTTCCTTGCAGCGGCCACACCCTTCCCTTCTCCGAGCTGGCGTGTAGCCACTATGACCCCCATGGTCACCTTTCCTTGGCGCCTTTCGATCGACCACCATCCCTGCTCATAGCCACCGTGAACTCCTCCCCTTGTCACCACAACTTTCCCTTTCGGCTGCGAGACCGCCACCAACAGTTTCCTCCTCTGCCAAGCCTACGAGTTCCCCCCTCCTTGCAAGCCTAGCATCGCAGCTCACACACTCTCACATGCACAATCCCTCTCATTCTCTCTTTCTGATCCATGCTGTTTGCAGAATCCATTACCTGCCCCAAAATAAAAAATAAAATCTTCAATCACTCATCCAATATCAGTCTTAACACCTTACCCATGTAGGAATCAGAAACAAAGGGTGTGGCTGCAGCAATTCTGACCTCGGATCGGTCACCCCTCTTCTCCATGACCACCGCATTCCGCCATCTTTCTCCTCTCGGTAGTGCAAATCGCGAGCTTGCAGTCAGTCTCCTAGTCCTTTTCCTCTTCGCGGTACACCCCTGCAAGCCAGTCTCCTCCTGCTCCACCAGCCCCGCCGGCCTCATCGCCGCCGCCATCACCCACCCTTTCGCCCTCTTCGTCGTAGTCGTCGTCAGCGCCAACATCTCCGTCGGCCACGTCAACCCCGCCGTTACCTTCGGCGCCTTCCCTCTCCCTCACTCCCTCATTCGGACCTCATTCTCTCTCTCGATCTATTTCCCCCTCTCCCTCTCTCTCTCTCTCTCTCGGCCTCTCTCTCTTTTTCTCCTCCTCCTTAGCGTCGCCACCAACAGCAGCAGCAGCAGAACGCTGTTGGAAATGGCACCCTCGCCGTCAAGAAACCATCGCTGGCCTGCCATGATTCAGATGGTCCCGAATCAGTTCCGGCATCCTCGCAGCTTCCCCTCTCATCCTCTCCCTCTCGATCTCTCTCTCCCTCTCGATCTCTCTCTAGATCTTTCTTTCCTTATCTTGTTCTCTGTGTGTGTGTGTCTTTTGTTTTTTTTTTTAAAAAAAAAAAAAGGAAAGGCAAAGATGAAACTCAACCCACCAGACTTGCTTCCTTGTATGCTTTTGTTTTATTTTACATTTTTTATTATTTAAGTGAAACGCATTTGAAACATTTATTTTATTTTTGGGAACTTGATTCGGTTGGAACAATGAAGTATTTGGGCTGCGAAAAAAAAAAAAGAAAAGAAAAGGGGATGTTTGGACTGTTCTTGTTATTTTATTTATGTTTGGGCTTTTGGATGTATTGGATTATTAGTATTGTTTTGATTTTGATTTTTGGTTAAGTCAATTCTTTTCTTTTAATAAACAATGAATGTTTTATTTTTGTCATGAAAATTTGTCTTGACTTTTTTTAAAAAATGAAAAATGCAGGTGATCAATGACTCAGCTTCTAATATTAGAGTTAATTTAGCCGCGACGGCTTATTAATTCTATATTCCAGAATATTTTAGTGTGATGATTTGATATTCCGGAATTCTTTATTTTCAAAAAGATAAAATCCATCCACAATTATTTTAAAGAACTACGTGACTTTGAATTCCTCATCGTACCAGAGGATACGTAGGAGCAGGTTATTCCTGTCAAGTCAAAATTAGATTTTATTAGGTTATTTTATGTCATTCCATTTTTAATTTGTAAATATTTATTGTTATTTTTATTTGTTTATAAATATTTAGTGTCTATTAGTATCATGTATCTAAGCTAATAATCAAATTATTTCAAATGAGGATGTTAATTCAGCCGTGACGGCTTATTAACTCAGTTAAACATTTGAGCTGTGACAGCTTGATGTTTTAAATTTTCAAACAAAAATTAGATTTTTATAATTTGTATTATTCGTAAATATTTTCTTTAATATCTTTTTTTTTATTTCTTTAAATTGTAAATTAATTAATTATTTGTTAAATATTTTGTTTTAAATAAAATATTAATTTAATCGATACCGCTTGTTAATTGAATATTTTGGACATTTAAGCTGTAACAGCTTGATATTTCAAAATTTTCAAACTAAAAATAGATTTTTATGATGTCATTTTATTCTGTTTTACATGTAAATATTCTTATTCATTATTATTATTATTATTGTAAATATTTGTTTATTTATTCATTTATTTATTTATTTATTATTATTATTATTATTATTTCTTTATTATTTTAATTTAAATTAATCATTGAAATGTCTATATATTTATTTCATTATTATTTTGATGTCATTTTATTTTGTTTAGCATGTAAATGTTTTTGTTCATTATTATTATTATTGTTGTAAATATTTATTTAGTACTTATTTGTGATATTATTTTATTATGTTTTACATGTAAATAATTTTGTTCATTATCATTATTATTGTAAATATTTGTTTATTTATTCATTTATTTATTTATTATTATTATTATTATTATTATTATTATTATCTTCCTCTTTCTTTATTATCTTAATTTAAATTAATCATTGAAATGTATATATTTTATTCCAAATAAAGAGGTTAATTTAGTAGTAATGACTTGTTAACTCAATATTACGGATACTTGAGCTGTGACAGTTTGGTACTCCGAAATCTTCTTACTCTAAAAAATATTTTCTTTTAAATTTTTCTTGAAATAAAAAATGTGAATAAATATTTTGAAAGGTTATTAATAATTTGCACAATTAATTAAGGTACCGTCTAAAGGCAGATTGTATTAGGTCTTTGTAGGATTAAATTCCTACCCTTCCCTAAGCATAACCGACTCCCGATCTTAGATCTGGTTTCAAAGATCAATTTCTTTAAATTAAATGGGTTTTTCCATAATTTTTCCCAATTAAATAAAAATTTGGTGGCGACTCCATTTTAAACCGAAAATTCATTTTTCTTGCCGTCCACGTCGCGATCCCGGTTGCGACAAGAGGGAAGCATTTAAAATATCAATATTGATAATTTCTATGGTAATTATTAAAAATTACTCATTGAAAATCAAGACTAAAGATATTTAATAATTAAAATAAAAACTAAAACAATATGATAAGCAATTGTGGCGGTGATAATTTTCAGACATAATGAAAAATTGAAAAACTATGCTTCATTGATAATTTTAGCCTGTTACTAATTTCGGATCTTGTATAAAGGATCTCTTACCCTCCCCTCTTCTTGTAATTTCTTTCTTCATCCCAATGTATTTATTCTTTTATTAAAAACAATGTCATCACATCTATCATATTAATGAAAAATAACTCAAATTTTCAATTATTTAAAATTTTATACATGGTCCACCTAGTTTCAAAACGTTCACCCCTTTTGTTTAGAAATAATTGTCCATTTTTAAACATACGTAGAAATTTAAAAAAATCTATAGTTGAAAATGTCTTGATCTTAATGAAATTTAGATATATTTTACAATACTACCCCTAATATTAATTATATCTCTTCTTTAGTTATTTTCTTTTTTACTCTCTCTCTCGCTTCCACTAATAAAGATATAACTAAAAGAATAATAATCTCTAAAATTTCTATTTCTATGTAAATAATTATTTATTAGAAAAATAAAATTTTAGAATTAGATAATTATTATTTTTAAACAAGGGAGTAGCATCATTAAGGTGATGATCTTTCAACACCTAAAAAATGGATGTCCATAAACACCCAATCAAATCTAAAGGTGAAAAATTAAGGTTTGTATTTTTAAGTAAAGACCACACAAAATTTAAAGATAATAGATTAGATATCGATACGATATCCAGGATGTTGGTGGTTAAAATAATATTTCGTGCATCATTATGCTGCATATGGTTTGGTAAATATCATTATAGAAGCAAATTCCATTCAAAAATTGTGCAATGGCCATCCCTATGAGTATCCGTAAGTTTTAAGTGCATCCTTCCTTTTGTGCAGATTTGTCAATCCCCAAGCTTACAAGTTTCAGGTCCAATACCAGAACCTTTTTTCGCATGTCCAGCTCTGCACACCAGCCAGATACATTAACTAGATGCACACCAATTGTGCATATCCAAAAGTGTTATTCACTAAAAAAGTCAGGGGGCGTTTGGTTTATGAAAATATTTTCTATTTTCATTTCCTGTTTTCATTTTTCGAAAAGCATTTTCATTTTTAGATTTTCAAAATCAGGAAATGCGTTTGGTTTATAAAAGCAGATCCTATTTTGAGAAAGTGAAAACAATGAAAATATGTTTGGTTTGTCTGATTTCAAAATATAGTTTTCAAAATCAAAGTTATATTTATTCAAGACCCCACTCTCTTCTTCTTTTTTTTTCTTTTGTCAAAGTCCCATTGTTGTAACAGGATATTTATGTTTGCAATAATAATTATAATAAATAATAAAAGAAAAAGGAAAAAGCCCGGTAAATGAAATGAACTTCTGGTCAAATGAATGAGTGAAATTTTCAAGGGTGTTAGCATTTGTGGGTTTGCTTGGTAATAGACAAGGCTAGTTAACATGCCATCAAAGGGTGGGTACAGAACAAAACATCGTTGATGGTTACAATGATGGTGAGTTGAATAAAGAGATCTGAGGGAACCTAAACACTCTCCACCATCATGATCTGTAAAATTGAAATCGTAAGAGGAACCCAGAAGTGGATGCATAGTGGTTCTTTGTTGGTATAGTCACCACGGCTACAGCTTGTCACTTGAGCAAAGACATATTGTAGACACTGTGATGGATTGAGCAAGCCAAGCAGTTGGTGGTCTTTGAAGCGTGAGTGTATGGCGATCTTTGCGAAATGAGGAAGAAGGGATGACACTGTTGGGGAAGAACTGATGAAAAGTTGGAAGCAATGGGTTGGTGTGTCTTGAGACACATAAAGTTGATTATAATTGCAATGTTGCCACCGCATTTTCACTTGGAAATGTTTTCGGTAGTGTGTGAAAACAGTAGTTGAAAACGATGAAAACAAGAAAAAGACGTTTTCAAATTTTCAATGGTTTTAAGAAATATTTCCTGAAAATATTTTCAATGAAGTCACACCAAACACATTTTCACATAGATTTTCATTTTCATTGGAAATGAAAACGGAAAAGGCTTAAACCAAACACCCTCTTTTAGTATTTATTGAGATATGATTATTTTATTATTATTATTATTATTATTGAATATAATAAATAGATAAGATAAATGAAAATTATCATCATATTTGATGATGATAGAGTGGTGTCTTAATGGACACCCACTACTGAAATGTTTAAATATATTATTTTTTATTGTACTAATATGCCCTGAATTTTTTGAACATTGTGCCTTTCAATGTTCACAATAAAATGTTTTATCAGCGCATTTATAATGAAATATTTAGATAAAAAATATACGATGGAAATCCATTTTACTTCAAGAATAAATTTTATTTATTCTATTGAATAGTTTTTTATGAACTCTATTAACTAATTAGTCTTAAGACAAAATGTATAAGTAAATATTAACTGTTAAATTTTATAATTTTTTATGTCTAAATTTTCTGAAATTTAGTAAGCATGATCATCAAAATAATATTACACAATTTAATAACTAAATTAATAAAATTTACTAATATTTATACAAAAATATTCAATTCAATAAATGTACAAAATGTGCTCTAATCAACCATGCGACCGAGCTAAAATAATAAGAGCTCTCTCATTCCTTAACCAAGTGTCTTTGATTCTCATATTAAAAATAGAGCAGTTTTAAAATCTAATTCGTAGCTAATGTTCACTTCTTAAATGAGCCTATAGTATGTAAAGAGATTAGTCACTGTATATATGTCTGGTGGTGTATATTCTGGGCAAAAAAGTTACTCTAATTGAAGTAGATAGATCCATTCCTTTATAAACAATTAAACATTAATTGTATGAGTGGCTTCGCCCAACACAACTACAATAGGTGTAAATGTGGACTCCAAAAAAAAAATGGTTTTCCCATTTAACAATTCACTATAGTTTTATTTTGTTGCAAATGCAATCGGATAATAGCTTCAAATGGAGATGAAGAACAATTTCTGTTCATAAAAACATACATATTTAATACTTTTAAGAGATATTGCATGAAACTCGATCAGAAACTGAGATTTTCTTTTAATTTTTTAGATATGGATTAACCAAAAGCAAAATCGCTTGGAAGGTATGGTAAGCCGAAATTCCTCGAGGACATCAAAATATTAGTGGCATCGGAATCTCGAAGAAGCAACCCACAAGCGTGGTTTTGTGTCTTATCCAGAAAAAAGATACAAAATATTAAACGATTAATTAGAAATCGTAATGGTGAAGAATATACCATTAATCAAATCTATTAATCAGGTAGCTCTAATTTTTCTGAAGGTTAGCTTCTTAATGAGTTGATCCTTCTTTGGCGTGTCAATATGCTTAAATTGCTTATGAAACAAATTCTAAAGAGTTACAATAAAGAGTTTAATTTAAATGGATTGTTATTTGTTATATTAACAATTAATTATGGTTTTTATTTTGTGGGTTATGCTTTATTACTTATGAAACGAATTCTGAAGGGTTACAATCAAGAGTTGCTTAGCATGTATATAATCACCAAATTTGTTAAAAAAATTTTTGTTTATATTAGAATTTATGTTGCAAGATGGTATCCAAAAATAAAAGTTACATTTCTTAATTAGTTGATAATTTTCTTACAAAAAAATATTATTTTTTCGATAATTATTATTCATTACCAAAACTGGGATGAACATAGAATAACAAAACAATAGTTTCAACTATAAAATATTAGTCAAAGTACAGGCTGAGACTATCTAATAAGAATAAAAAATATCATCAAAACATATAGCCCATCTATTCTTAATTAATACCAAAATAACTCCTAATAATTTGCATGTGGATCAGAAAACAATTTCACATAAGGAGATGTACACAGCCAAATAATAACAATATCTGCATAAGGTCCTGTAGCAATCCTCATTATACCTGTATGTGGCTTTCACAATACAAAAATACCTTCCATTATGTCCAACTCACAAGATACCAAGAGCTAAAATTATTAAATCCTATGCAATCAGCCAGTTCCATAAGGCAAAATTAAAAACATTATTATCAGGTGTCGCAACCGGGATCGCGACGTGGACGGCGAAAAAAAATTAAATTTCAGTTTAAAATTGGAGTCGCCACCAAATTTTTATTTAATTGGGAAAAATTATGGAAAAACCCATTTAATTCAATAAAAATGATCTTTGAAACCAAATTTGAATTCTGAGCTCGGTTATGATTAGGGAAGGGTAGGATTTAATCCTACAAACACCCTAATACACCCGTCTTTAGACGGTACCTTAATTAATTGTGCAAATTATTAATAACCTTTCAAAATATTTATTTACACTTTTATTTTAAGAAAATTATAAAAGAAAATCTTTTTAGAATAAGAAAATTTTGGAATACCAAACTGTCGCAGCTCAGGTATCCGTAATATTGAGTTAACCAGCCGTCACTGCTAAATTAATCTCTTTATTTAAAATAAAATATATACACTTCAATGATTAATTTAAATTAAGATAATAAAGAAAGAGGAGGATAAATATAAAAAAAAATAATGAATAAATAAACAAATATTTACAATAATAATAATAATAATGAATAAAATATTTACAGGCAAAACAGAATAAAATAATATCATAAATAAATACTAAATAAATATTTACAATAATAATAATAATAATGAACAAAAAAATTTACACGTAAAACATAATAAAATAATATCATAAATAAATACTAAATAAATATTTACAATAATAATAATAACAATAATGAACAAAAATATTCACATGCTAAACAAAATAAAATGACATCAAAATAATAAGGAAATAAAATATATACATTTCAATGATTAATTTAAATTTAGATAATAAAGAAATAATAATAATAATAATAATAATAATAAATAAATGAATAAATAAACAAATATTTACAATGATAATAATAATAATGAATAAGAATATTTACATGTAAAACAGAATAAAATGACATCATAAAAATCTATTTTTAGTTTGAAAATTTAAAACATCAAGTCATGACTCAAATGTTTAAGCGAGTTAATAAGCCGTCACGGCTAAATTAACATCCTCATTTAAAATAATTTGATTATTAGCTTAAATTAAAAATAATACATGATACTAATGGACACTAAATATTTATAAACAAATAAAAATAACAATAAATATTTAAAAAAAAATGGAATGACATAAAATAACCTAATAAAATCTAATTTTGACTTGACAGGAATCACCTGCTCCTACGTATCCTCTGGTACGATGAGGAATTCAAAGTCACGTAGTTCTTTAAAATGAATGTCGTTAGTCGATTTTATTCACAACAAATGATTTTTCAGAATATCAAACTGTCGCAGCTAAAATATTCTTGAATATAGAATTAATAAGCCGTCGCGGCTAAATTAACTCTAATCTTAAAAACTAAATCATTGATCACTTGCATTTTTATTATCTTAAGCCGGAACAAATAAATAAAAAAAAAAATTATTACCTATTACGAAGAGAGAATTGACTCAACTTAAAATCAAAACAAAGCTCATAAACAATAAACACAAAAACTCAAATAGAAATAAATAAACAACAACAACTTCAAATATTCCTACATTCATTCTCATTTTTTTTTATTTTAAAAGAAACAGCCCAATTATTTTATCAATTCTTTTACTCTTCTCTTTTTTTTTTTTTTTGAAAAAACAAAAATTGTTAAACCCTCCCCCCATTGGGCTTCTTTCTTTTCAGATTCAAACAACCCAATTAATCTTTTTACTTAGCCCATTTTCGGATAAGGGACAGCCCAAAATGCCCCCATCATTTACACCTTTTTTTTTCGAAAATAAACAGTCCAATAGCATAACCCAGAAGCTAAGTGAACCCAAATACCCATTAAGTAGCCCCTTAAGCCCAAAGGCAATGTAAAAATAGCCCACATATTGCAACACAAATGAATTTCCAAACAACCCAAATACAAACTCACTTAAATGAAAAAAACGTAGAAAAGGAAAATGCACAAAGGGAGCAAACAGAAGGGTCTGGAGTGTGGATTGAAATTCATTTCTTGTTTGGTTGACAACCACACACACACAGAGAAGTTGAGAGAAAGAAAGATTTAGAGAGAGAGATTAAGAGGGAGAGAGATAAGAAGCAGCAGAGAAAAGGGATCTGAAGAGAGAGGGCCGAAGCCATGGAGGAAGGGGAGAAGAGAGAGGGGTCGAGAGAGGGAGAGAGTGAGACCACAAAGGGTCGCGGCCAAGGCAGAGGGGGATGAGGCTTCATGAGGAGCAGTGGATGCCGCGGGTGGTCTTGTGGCGCTGTGCTGTGCTTGCGCAGCAGAGAACTCGCACGGTGGCTGAGTAGTGATAAGCGGCTGGCGACGATGGCAATGGGATGATGCGGACTCCCTCCCTTTCTTTCCCTTCCACTTTTGTAATCTTGGTTTTTCTTTTTGAATGTTGAAAAATCTGATTGGGTTTGGCTGAGTTTGGGTTTGTAAATGGCAGGTCTGAGAGTTGATGTATATGGGTTGTGAAGTTTGGTTTTCATTTTTATAAACAGAATAATAGGGAGCTGGATTTCTGGGAACAAAGAGAGATGGGAAAAGGGTATGTAAGGGAGGAGGAGTATAGCGGCTATTTTGGTGGCTGAGGGTAGAGGTTGCGGTTGTGAAGGGAAGAGGGAAGTGGCTTTGACAGAGTAGAGGAAAGGAACCGCGACATCTAGCGGAGACAAGATATGGCTGGCGGCGGAGGAGGAGCTGTGATGGTTAGGCTGGCAGAGGAATGAGGAACTCGCAGGCTTGGCAGAAGAGGAAATTGCTGGTGGCGGTCTTGCAGCCGAAAGGGAAAGTTGTGGTGACAAGGGGAGGAGTTCACGGCGGCTGTGAGCAGGGATGGTGGCTGACTGAGTTGCGGCCAAGGAGGTGAATCGCATCCATGTCTGCAGCACTGCTTCCAACAGAGGTGAGTTAATTGTTATGAATTCCACTGTGTGTGGGTTTGTCTAAATTTTCTTCATACGAGTTTTGGTTTATTGGTTTTCTTTTCTCAGGTGCAGGGTGTAATGGGTCAATGGCTTTGTGGCTAAAGAGAGATTGATGGAGGAATGAGAAAGTGATTTTTTGTAGTTGTTGTTGGATGATTTTTTTTGTTTTGGTGATGGCTGTGGTTTTATTTTTTTGCAATGGTTTGTATATTTTGGTTTTGATGCGTGATGATGATGATGTTGGTACTCAAATGATTTTCAAAATTTTTTTCTGTACCTCTCTGTTTGATCTTGATTCTTCTTTCTGATTGTTGCAAAGAACTCAAAAAAAAATGTGACTGGCACTTCGAAGGATCAATTATATTCAAGAATCAAAATCCTCCTCTGATGATTGATGATGATATGTCTTTTATATTCCCCTTTCTCTGATGATCTTCACGGGTTGGTTGTTAGCTCCTCAGTTCAGGAACCGAAAGGAATTATGACTTCATGTGCAAAGTAGGAGCATCATCATTGTGTTTTTTTGTTTTTTTTGTTTTTTTTGTTTTCATTCCAATTATGTGGTTGTTTCACGGGCATGTTATCCCGTGATATAGCCTGGTGTCCCTTTTTTATTTTTATTATTTTTTTGTTTTATATAGCAACGGGTTAACAAAAACACAAGTGCTAAAAAGGCCTGAAGGGAATTTGGACTTCTTTTTTTATTTTATATATTGCACAAACAAATAGAAATGGACCAGAGTGAAATGATTGACCAAAAACCCTCCCCCCCTTTTTTTTAATGCAGATGATACAAAAAATGTAAAACGATAATAACTGAAACTTAAACAAAAATTAAGTTTTGGATTAAACACAACTAAGAATTATCTATGAACAAGATTTGAAATGGTTTGTAATAAAATTGCCACATGAGTCTATAAAGGGACTAAATTTTGAAAACATGCTAATTTTGAATTTTTATCTTATAAGCCGAATAAAATCGGGTGTTCACAGTTGCCCCTCTTTATTCATTCCTTATTAAGAAAAATATGAAAAATTTGAACTTTAAATATTGTCTTTATAAGGAATGAGTAAAGACATGAACATCGATTTTGTTCGGCAATGCACGCAATGCAATGAAATTTAAATCCGGATCAAAAATGACATAAACTTTCAAGTAAAGTCACATGAGACGATGCGGTTTAGAAATCAAATATGCGTGAATCACTCAAAGAACAATGGCTAACTAATTTGACCCAAATTCACAACTTACAAGAAATGTTAAAAGTATAATCGGGAAAACAACACTTTGAGACAATCTATACATGTAAAAGAACAATTTGAGGGTGATGGAAAGGTAAAACGGCAATCTGAGGGTGACATGAAAGTAAATTGGCAATCTGAGGCCAACTGGAAAGTAAATTGGCAATCTAAGGCCGACATGAATTGTAAATTGGCAATCTGAGGCCGACAGGAAAGTAAATTGGCAATCTGAGGCCGACAGGAAATGTAAATTGGCAATTTGAGGCCGACAGGAAAGTAAATTAGCAATCTAAGGCCGATTGGAAATGTAAATTGGCAATCTGAGGCCGACAGGAAATGTAAATTGGCAATCTGAGGCCGACAAGAAAGTAAATTGGCAATCTGAGGCCGACAAGAAAGTAAATTGGCAATCTGAGGCCGACATGAAATGTAAATTGGCAATCTGAGGCTGACATGAAATGTAAATTGGCAATCTGAGGCCGACAGGAAAGTGAATTGGCAATCTAAGGCCGACAGGAAATGTAAATTGGCAATCTGAGGCTGACATGAAATGTAAATTGGCAATCTGAGGCCGACTGGAAAGTAAATTGGCAATCTGAGGCCGATAGGAAAGTAAATTGGCAATTTGAAGCCGACATGAAATGTAAATTGGCAATCGGCGGCCGACAAGAAGTAAATTGGCAATCTGAGGCCGACATGAAATGTAAATTGGCAATCTGAGGCTGACATGAAATGTAAATTGGCAATCTGAGGCCGACTGGAAAGTAAATTGGCAATCTGAGGCCGATAGGAAAGTAAATTGGCAATTTGAAGCCGACATGAAATGTAAATTGGCAATCGGCGGCCGACAAGAAGTAAATTGGCAATCTGAGGCCGACATGAAATGTAAATTGGCAATCTGAGGCCGACTGGAAAGTAAATTGGCAATCTGAGGCCGACAGGAAAATTAAATTGGCAATCTGAGGCCGACAGGAAAGTAAATTGGCAATCTGAGGCCGACATGAAATGTAAATTGGCAATCTGAGGCCGACTGGAAAGTAAATTGGCAATCTGAGGCCGACTGGAAAGTAAATTGGCAATCGAGGTCGATCGGAAAGTAAATTGGCAACTGAGGCCGACATGAAAGTAAATAGGCAATCCGAGGCCGACTAAAAGTAAATTAGCAACTGAGGCCAATAAGAAAAGTAAATTGGCAATCTGAGGCCGACTGGAAATGTAAATGGTGGCAATCTGAGGCCGACAGGAAAATAAAATGGCAATCTGAGGCCGACTGAAATGTAAATTGGTAATCTGAGGCTGACTGGAAAGTAAATTGCCAATCTGAGGCCGACATGAAATGTAGATTGGCAATCTGAGACCGACTGGAAAGTAAATTGGCAATCTGAGACCGACTGGAAAGTAAATTGGCAATCTGAGGCCGATCAAATGTAAATTCAATCTGAGGCCATCGAAAGTAAATTGGAAATTTGAGGCCGACATGAAACGTAAATTGGCAATCTGAGGCCGACTGGAAAGTAAATTGGCAATCTGAGGCCGACATGAAATGTAAATTGGCAATTTGAGGTCGACATGAAAGTAAAAGTGGCATCTGAGGTCGACATGAAAGTAAAGTGGCAATCTGAGGCCGACTGGAAAGTAAATTGGCAATCTGAGGCCGACTGGAAAGTAAATTGGCAATCTGAGGCCGACATGAAATGTAAATTGGCAATCTGAGGCCAACATGAAAGTAAAAGTGGCATCTGAGGCCGACATGAAAGTAAAGTGGCAATCTGAGGTCGACATGAAATGTAAATTGGCAATCTGAGGCCGACTGGAAAGTAAATTGGCGATCTGAGGCCGACTGGAAAGTAAATTGGCAAACTGAGGCCGACTGAAATGTAAATTGGCAATCTGAGGCCGACTGAAATGTAAATTGTAGCATGGAAAACAACAATGCCTACATTATCTTCTTTTTTTTTTTTTTTTTTTTTCAGGCTATATGCACAAGTCATCAATTTTCAGTTTATTTCAGAAAAACTAACCGTAACCAAATCAAGCAAACCTCAAGGAAGGCGATAACCGATCAAACTCGTAATTCACGTGTTGGATCTTCTGGCATAAACTTTATTTTCTTCTTGACCTTTGCTCACTTCTTTCCCATTTTCCTTTTTCCCTTTTTTAGGATGATGCTTGCTTTTCTGCCGAGTTTGACTGAAACTTCAGAATTCTCTTAGTGTGATGCTAGTCATGGATGTATTGCTGTAAGAATTATTAGGTTGTATAACTTTAAACTTAAATTTATGCTTACTCGAGACATCATAAATATGCATTTAAAGAGGAAACAAAAGATTGGCTGAATAGGCATTTTCATTGCTTGGTGTATTGGATGACAAGATGTTTGAAAAAGAGATTACAACACAAAACTGAAAGACAAGATTGTGAAAGACATGAAATTTTGCCCCAGTTTAAGTTCTTTGTGACTTAATCAATCGATTTCTCGCAGCAAGTTGAACACCGTAGCCATGATCCTTAATGATATTTTCAAACCTTTTCTTTCCAAAAATTGCCCCAGTTTCAATCTTGGTCAGCTTGATTCACTGGACAAACTCAAAACTCAAAAATTGCCCCAGTATAGGTTGCTTGAGATGATGCTTATCTTTTTGCTCTAATTTTTGCCTAGGTTGCTCTTTCGAATTTTCAACCTAACGAGCTCTTCTTTCTTTTTTTTTTTTTTGTTTTTTTTTTTCATATTACCCTAACTTTTGCTTAGGTCGCTCTTTCGATTTTTCAACCTAACGGGCTTTTTCAACATCTTTTCAAGCATAAAACCTTTTGACTGCATCAGTGTTAATTGGTTTGGGCAATTCCTGTCCATCCATGTTTTGCAAAATCAATGCTCCACCTGAGAACGCTTGCTTAACAATGTAAGGACCTTCATAGCACGGGGCCCATTTTCCCCGTGTATCTTCTTGATTAGGGAGAATTTTCTTCAAAACCAAATCTCCTGGATGAAAATCTCTAGGACGAACTTTCTTGTTAAAAGCCTTAGCCATTCTACTTTGGTACAATTGGCCATGACAAATAGCTGCCAGTCTTTTCTCTTCGATCATGTTAAGCTGTTCATATCGAGTCTTCATCCATTTAGATTCTTCTAACTCAGCCTCAATCAAAACCCTTAAGGATGGGATTTCCACTTCTATAGGAGAAATAGCTTCCATTCCATACACCAATGAGAAGGGAGTTGTCCCTGTACTTGATCGTATATTGGTACGATATGCGTGCAAAGCATAAGGCAGCATTTCATGCCAGTCTTTGTAATTCACCACCATCTTGGCGATGATTTTCTTGATATTCTTATTTGCAGCTTCAACCGCACCATTCATTTGAGGTCTATAAGGAGCTGAGTTGTGATGCTTGATCTTGTAAGTCTCAAAGAACTTTTGAACTTCGGCACCATTGAGGTTAGGAGCATTATCTGTGATAATTCTTTCTGGAATCCCATATCTGCAGATGATATCTCTTTTGATGAATCTGATAAACACTTCTACGTGTGATGTTAGCATATGAAGTAGCTTCCACCCACTTTGTAAAATAGTCTATCGCCACCAAAATGAAACGATGACCATTTGAGGCTTTGGGATTGATTGGGCCAATGACATCCATGCCCCACATTGAGAAAGGCCAAGGAGATACCATATTGTGCAGCGAACCGAGGAGCATTGACTCGGTTTGCATACGTTTGACATTTATGACACTTTCGAACATAATTGATGCAGTCATTCTCCATGGTAGACCAGTAATAACCACTTCTTAGGATCTTGCATGCCATCATATGCCCATTAGCGTGGGTTCCACAGATTCCTTCGTGGATCTCAGTCATAATCATTCGAGCTTCATGAGCATCTACACATCTGAGGAGAGTAATGTCATGATTCCGCTTGTAAAGAACTTCACCATTTAGGAAAAAGGCCATGGCCAATCGTCGAATTGTTTTTCTTTGCACTTCATTTGCTCCAGTCGGATATTCTCCTTTTTGAATGTACTGCTTGATGTCATAATACCATGGTTGGCCATCTGGCTCAATCTCCACATGGTCACAGTATATCGGTTCTCTTTGCACCTCTATGTGGATGGGTTGGACATTGGTATGGACTTCCAATTTTGTCATTGCAGCCAGAGTTGCCAATGCATCCGCAAATTGGTTATGGTCTCGAGTTAAGTGAGAGAATGACACATCCTCAAATTGTTCAATTAATCGAGACAAGTATTTCTGATAAGGCACCAATTTCGGATCCTTCGTACGCCATTCTCCATTAACTTGGTAGATTATGAGCGCAGAATCTCCAAACACCTTTAACTCTTTGATCCCTAGGTCAATTGCAGCTTGCAAACCATTCGCGCATGCTTCATATTCTGCGATGTTGTTGGTGCATTCAAAATCTAACTTGATGGAAACTGGGTACTGTTTTCCAACTGGTGACACTACTACAGCTCCTATTCCACACCCATTCATATTGGCAGCCCCATCGAAGTACATTTTCCATACATTCTCCTCTTCTTTCTCATCTTTTTCCACTGTTAACACCTCACCATCGGGGAATTCAGGCATGATAGGCTGTATATCCTCAAGAGGATTTTCAGCTAGATGATCAGCAATTGCACTTCCCTTGATGGACTTCTGAGTCACATATTTGATATCAAATTCAGACAAAGATCACTTGCCATTTTGACATTCTCAATGAAACATGAGGACTATCAAATATGTATTTCAATGGATCCATTCGAGAGATTAACCAGGTAGTATAATATAACATGTACTGCCTCAACCTCTTGGATGCCCACACTAACGCACAACAAGTCTTTTCAATCGCCAGATAACGAGATTCACAGTCATTAAACTTCTTGCTCAGATAATAAATTGCCCGTTCTTTCTTTCCAGACTCATCATATTGACCCAACATTGCCCCAAGTGACATGGGCAATACTGTGAGATATAATATTAAAGGACGATCTGGTACAGGTGGGGCTAGAATCGGAGGCTTCATCAAATAAGCTTTTATTTTATCAAAAGCTTCTTGGCATTCTTCATTCCACTTCCCAGGCTGATGTTTCGCAAAGCCTTGAATATAGGCTCACAAGTGCTAGTCAAATTAACAATAAATCTAGCAATGTAGTTGAGCCTTCCAAGAAAACTTCTCACTTCTCGTTCGATTCGGGAGCAGACATTTCTTGTATTGCCTTCACCTTGTCAGGATCTACTTTTATCCCTTCTCTGCTGACAATGAACCCGAGTAACTTCCCTGTAGAAGCTCCAAAAATGCATTTATTTGGATTTAACCGCAACTTGTATTTTCTGAGCCTTTCAAACAAACTTTGTGAGCTTGTCACATGACTTTCTCCCTCTTTAGATTTGGCGACCATATCATCTACATACACCTCAATCTCTTTATGCATCATGTCATGGAATAATGCGACCATGGCACGTTGGTAGGTGGCACCGGCATTCTTCAATCCAAACGGCATGATCAGATAGCAAAATGTTCCCACGGAGTTATGAAAGTAGTTTTTCCTTTGTCATGAATATCCATGGGAATTTGGTTATACCTGCAGTATCCATCCATAAAGGAAAATCGGTGATTTCAGCAGTATTATCAACAAGGACATCAATGTGGGGTAGAGGAAAATCATCTTTCGGGCTAGCTTTATTCAAATCCCGATAGTCTACACACATCCTGACCTTCCCATCCTTTTTAGGCACAGGCACAATGTTGGCCACCCAATCAGTGTGTCTTGATACCTCTAAAAATCCAGCCTCCAGCTGTTTAGTCACTTCCTCTTTAATCTTTAATGACATGTCAGGTCGCATTCTTCTCAACTTTTGCTTCTTCTTTCGACTTCGGGATACAAAGGGATCTTGTGTGAAGCAATCTCTGGGTCTAATCCTGGCATATCATGATAGGACCATGCAAACACATCCAGGAATTCTTTGAACAATGCAACCATTTCTGTGCGTTCAGGATTTTCCACTACTTTCAGCTCCTTTTTGTCTTCTTCGCTGCCCATGTTAATCACCTCGACCACCTCATTGTCTAAGTCAAATCCTTTTTCTGAATAATCCAGGAGGTTTGAAAATTGTTCAATAGCTTCTTCATCATCCTCGAACTCATGGTTATCGCAGTCAAGTGTAGCAAGAGAATCAACTGATAAGCTCTCAAATTCCTTTTCATGTGGCAAAATTTCTATGACATTCAAATTCCTGGAAAATAATTGTGGTGGATTGGAATGCTAAACCAAATGGTGGATTATAAACAGCATGGAAAATGCAGATTAACAAGCTGAGAGTGGTAAGGGAAAAACATAACAGAAACGGAGAAAGCAAAAGGAATAGAAACAGAAACGAGGCAAATGGAAAACATATAGAAAGATTATTGAAAATCATGCAAATTCATTCAAATGATGTCACTGAGTAGCATAAACAAAAGCATAAATAATTCTTGAATAATACAACCCCACAAATTACTTTTCAGCAATAACATCAAGCATTGGTTCAGCTGTCCAGTTCATCAGTGTTTCATCATTGCTAGCAGCATGGACTTTGTTGTTTTCTTCAGTTGTTTCAGCATCCAAAGTATTGATGGTGGAGAAATAATAAGGGGAGCGAACTTCACCGGCCATAATCACTTCAGCTGGACCAGGGAATGTCTCCTTCAAGTGAGGAATCAGCTTCATTTTCCCTTTTTGTTTATTCTGCTCCAGAGCCAAGGCATTCATCTTATCATCCAGGGAGATCTCATATCCTAGACCAAATCGGTTAGCCTTCTCTGGCACCGATATGGGAGTTTGGGAGCCTTGCAATTGTGGTCCTAATCCTTTTCCTTCCAGATATCCATTCTTGGCCATGATGTGAGCCACTACCTGATTTTGCACTGGGGTTTTATCCTGCTCTTGTTTCAGCCCTACTACTTCCAGGTTGTGCCATGAACTGCTCTCCACTAGCTCCACATTTTCAACATATGGCAATGTCACTGGTTTAGATACCAGGATCTCCTTTTCTCCGTGGATTGTGATGACTGAACCATTTTCAATGTATTTGACCTTCTGATGCAAGGTTGAAGGGACAGCACCAACACCATTTATCCATGGTCTTCCGAGCAGCATATTGTAGTCTGACTCGATCTCCATCACTTGGAACAATACATCGAATTTGCTTGGGCCGATCTCCAATAATAACACCATCTCCCCTAGGATGTTTTTCTTTGCTCCATCAAAAGCTTTCACTACCATCATTTGTGGTAGTATATCTTCCTTGCTCATCGACAAATAGCTTAAAGTCGACACAGGTAAGACATTCAATCCCGACCCTCCATCAATGAGAACTCTGGGCACTATGTATCCTTTACATTTGAGGGTTATGTATAGTGCTCGTGGGTTGACCTGTGAAACAACTTCTTCATTTGAAAACGTGATCATGTTAACACGATTCACTGGATCCACCATATTCACCACATTTTCCGATGAGACATCAGGTTTGACATAGGCTTCCTTCAAGACTTTTATTACTGCCTTTCGATGAGGTTCGCATTTACATGATTAATGATAAAAGAGATATTCAAGTGAGTCTTCTTTAATTGTTCCAAAATATCGTACTCGCTCGCTTCATGATCTTCGTAAACTCTTCTTCCTCATTTTCTTTTTCTTTTCTTTCTAAATCAACTTTTTCCCGCATATCCTTCATTGACAAACTTCCCTTTTTCCAGCTCCCCGGGTCCATAAACTCTTCCACTTCTTGTTATTCCTTTCACTTCCATGACACCAGTCACCTCTTCATTTTCTCGAGCCTTCGAGGTTTCCTCGATGTCTCTGCTTATCTTGACCTGAGTCTCATAATTCCAAGGCACAGCATGTGTAGTCTTATACTCAAATGATGTGGGTTTCTTGACAAGAATGACCACTTTTTCGGCTTAGGAGCTACATTAAGTGGTGGTACTCAAGTATGAAAGGTTCGATTACATTCACCTCATCGTATATTCACTCTTTTTGCTTGTATTACTCCTAAGTTGAGTAATCCCTGTGCATCTGAGCCTTGAAATCCCAAAGCAATTTTCTATGTCATGGCCAAGAGCCCCACAAAGGATACAGGCAGCTTGAATTCATGTCATATTTCTCATTCTCCTTTATTGTCGGAGCAGATGCCGTGATGTTGTAACCAGACTCATTCAGGCCAACAAAAACTCTCTCCATGGATGTTCTGAGATTCAAAACCTTCTTTATCAGGAGTTCTTCTTTCTCTACTGACATTTACCCGGCCTCCTCTTTCATGATTTGGCATTGGATTATGGACAATATCTGGTTTTGACTCCTCTTGAAAGTCTAGTCTACCACAAGCAATCAATCTTTTTACTGCCGTCTTGAAGCCTTCGCAATCTTCAATTGAATGCCCTGCTATGTCCATATGGTATTTGCAAGTAAGGTTCGGGTTGTACCAAGTCGGGATATGGTGGTTCTAATGGGCTAACAGGATAAGCCGAGATCAAGTGGGCATCAACTAATCGTTGAAAGAGATCGGCTTGAAATGGATAGTTTAGGGAAAGGTGGCAAATTCTCGAATCGGGAGCAGCTTTGATTTTGAGCATTTGGTCGTGGTGGTGTGGTGTTTGAGAAGTTACGAGGATGCACGGTTGAGTTATAGGCGTATGTTGGTCGAAATGGGTTGGTATGGTCGTATGTGAATGTTATTGACTTGCGGTGGGGAATATGGGATGGTATTTGTGGTTTGTGTGGTTTGGTAAAATGGGTACGGAATGGTTGAGGTTTGGTATGGTGGTGTTTGGGGTCTTGGGTGCATTGGTGCGTATCTTGGGTTAAAGGGTTCTTGACTGCACATAGTTTACATCAGTCTCCTTCTTCCTAGGTGGGAAACTTTTTCTTGTGTCTTCATTGCCCATGGGAAGTTTACTGCTTTGGCTAGATTCTCAATTCTTTCTCCAAAGAAGGATCAACTCGTAGAAATCTTTGTATGCTTTGCTCCTGCCATGGCTCCGATATAAGGAGATCCCAAGGTTCCTAAAAAGTACGAGCACATTTCGGATAGGATAAGTGGTGGTTGCACTTGAGCAGCCAGAGCTCTCCATCTTTGAGCATATTGCTTAAAAGATTCATCCTTCTTTTTCTGCATCGTGCTCAACTGTTCTCTAGTTGGTGCTATTTCCATGTTAAACTTGTATTGATTCATGAATTGGTCGACCAGTTCTCTCCAAATTAGAAATCTTTGAATGGTCTAATTGAATATACCATTCTAGAGCAGGTCCGGTTAAACTTTCATGGAAAAAGCTAACGAGAAACTTTTCATCTTTAGACCAAATTGACATCTTGGTGCAATAACTCTTCAAATGGAACAGAGGATTACCCGTTCCATCATACTTTGAGAAATCAGGAATCTTGAAGTCCTTCGGAACCACTGCATCGATGGGAGGGCAAAGTTGCTCAATTTCCATATAGCCATAAGTGCTAGGCCCTTGGATGGCTTTGATTTGATCCTGAATCTTTTTCATCCATTCTTCTTTGAACTTGTCCTTTTCTGCCTCTGCCACGGCTATTCTCCGAGGAAAATGGTTGCTTTTGGATGACAATACGAGGTGGCTCCCAAATAGGGGTAGCATGACCATGCCCATCAGTATGAACATTCTCTAAGGGACGATAGCCTTC
The DNA here is from genome assembly GCA_031216105.1 of Dalbergia cultrata. Classification (NCBI taxonomy): domain Eukaryota; kingdom Viridiplantae; phylum Streptophyta; class Magnoliopsida; order Fabales; family Fabaceae; genus Dalbergia; species Dalbergia cultrata. The sequence continues at coordinate 6,376,026 of CM062347.1, forward strand.
TCCAATAGGGATTACTAATGGCATTGTAGGTGGTGGTAGTCCAAGAGAGTCATTCGAATCCCATCCCATCATTCATCCCTTGAGTGACATTTAGAGCTGCATCTGATACCACAGGTATAGTCATCATTGTAGCACTTGGTTGTACACCTCCTGAGTTTTGGTGGGCTCTCAATAAGTCGAGTGACTCCATCATAGCCCGCATCATCTCCTCCATTCTTCCCTGGTTGTTTGACAACTCGTTCAGTCTTCCTCTCACTACATCAACTTCCATGCTTAAGTTTCTTCCGGGTTCAGAAGTAATTATTGCCGAGGTGGTTACAGTTGGAATAGCTCTTCCCGATTCAGAAGCAATTGCGGACGGGGTAGTCCTTCCTGGTTCAAGTTTCCAGGCCATCTTGGTTCGAGCTCTAGTGTTATGAACACGAGTTAGATCGGTATCTTCTTTCCTTGGGCGCCCAATGGTTGCGATGTTTCACCTATTATTAAAGAAAATAAGATTAATTAAAAGGATAAAAATATTGCAATTTGTTAGAGATTGTTAATCGTGCTGAGTCTTGATGTGAGTATCTTCGGTCACAACTTTTCCCCAGAGCGTCTCGTTCAAAGGTAATGAGTTATCTTTAATGGATATTGTCATAAGACCAAAATAATGAAACAACCATTCATTCATCAGAGGAGTAGATTACAATCATCATATTTTTTTACATCCATTCCCAGAAATGACGAAAAAGTACATCATAAAGCTAGATATCGATCTTTAAAAACATCATCACCAAAAGGTAATGCCTCTTCAACTTCTTTCAGCAATTATATGTTTCATCCTTCCAACCAAATCCTTGCAGTAGCTGACAAAGTTGCGAAGTCCAACTGGGGTCTTGAAAGGAATAACTGCTTGCTCAGCTATTTCCAGGTATCTGGGAACGTCTTCTATTGCTGTATTAGCTAGCCCTGCCAGATTTGAAAAACGAGTCTTCAACTCATGAATGATGTGACTTTGGTGTTGCACCTCAAACTCCAATTCTGTGACCCTTTTCTTCTCTTCTTCTAAGGCAGCTTGAAACTTCATAGTCTCATCTTTCATGTGTTGTTTTAGTTCCCCAATCTTCCTCTGGTATTCCTTGCTTATCTCTCTCATTTCTCGCTTCATTTGTTCCTCTCCTGCTATTGCGGCTTCCTCAGCAATTTTGGCATCTTGAAGTTGATTCCTTAACTGTTGATTTTCGGCTATTGCTCGGTCACGCTCTTGCCTTCGAAGCCCTAGCTCTTTATTAGCAGCTTGGAGGCATTCCTTGGTCTTCATCATGTGGTCATACCCCATTTTCAACTTCTTAGTGGTGCCCTCTAGAAGTTGGTTTCTCTCAGTGCTTTCTCGCTTCAAATCTGCATAATTATGGTGAGCACTTTCCAATGCAGCCTCAACTTGCATCTTTTCTTGCTTAACTTTGTCTAACTTCTCTCTTATTTCTTTGATCCCCTCATCCTCATCAAGATGTGAGGATGATGCCTTGCTAGGTGGAGTTGTTGTCCAGGTTCTGAATGGTAGTTTAATCTCTTGGGCCCTATTCTTCACCCATTGACGGTAGCTTTCTTTCACTGCACAGCTTCTAACTCCTAATTCTTTTCCCTTCCTGACAACCTTGTTCCAAGCAGATCGGACCTTCTGTAGTAGGTTGAGATCATCAGAGTCGAGGTAATATAAGACAAATGGAGTGATTGCAGCTTCGGGAGGTGGTCCCATCATGGGGTAACCAAGTTGACGCAATACCAATACTGGATTGTAATTTATGCATCCTCGGGTACCCATGAGGGGAACATTTGAGAAGTTTCCACACTGATAGATCAAAGTCTCCGCCTGCCTTCCCACCAAGGGTACCATCGGATCATCTTTTCACTCAATTTGGCTAGGTCTTGGGCCCATTCTTGTCCATTCTTCTTCTTAATATGATGCATTTTTAGATCTTCAATCGGACAGGGCGCCTTGTAACTTCTTTGGAACACATGTGCGGTGGCCCATACATACAACATTGGCAGACAGCATAATATTCTTTTACCATTCCTCTCATAGCAAAAATTTAAGGTACAATAGACATCTGCCAAGAGGGCTGGAACAGGATTATGACCATAAAATTTTCGAGCGAGAAATACATCAATAGCCGCGAAGTCCACAAAGCCTTCAATATTTGGAAACAGAATAATGCCATAAACAGTGAGAGCCAATACATCCAAGAAAGTGTCCCAATCTTTAGCTCCTGCTAAGCCTTGCATATGCTTCTCCAAATAATCCTTTGGGAATCCATTGGTCCCATTTCTACACTTTTGAGCTTCATGCAAATCCTTTACATTGACCTTTAAGACAGCTGCTACTGTATGTAAGGAAGGATAATGACCTTGGTAGTGATAAGGTTTTTCCCCTTCTAGTGGTAACCCCAAGATTCGCTCAAATTCTTCAAGAGTTGGTGCCAACTGGAAGTCTTGAAAAGTAAAACATCGGAGAGGAGGATCATAGTACTGTGCCAATGCTGTGATTGCCTCTACTTGTTCTTCCACCTCTAACAGATTCAAAATTTTTCCATACTTCCTTGCGAGAGAAAGGCGATGTGGCATACTCAACAGCTGACTTAAGGATCTCAGACTTTCTGTGTCAGGCTTCTTAGCTTTAAGATGTAAAGTTTTCTTTAATTTTTCCCCCTCATGATTGTTTGATCTCATGTTTATTTCCATTTTCCAAAGATACTCACAACAAGACTCTGATATGATTCTCTAACAAACCTGGAAAACAAAGAAAAATGTGATGATTTTCATTTAAATGTAAAAGGAAATAATAAATACTTTGAACATGTTAAAGAATTTATGTACAAGGAAATGGATTAAAGAAAGAGTATGCTCTCTTTGTGTCCTATTTGAGTTAAGCTCTGGAGGTCAATCTATAGTTCTATGGTTATTCTACTTTGTGAATACTTGCAATAGGTGGATCTATATACTGAAGATTCTACGGCCTCTAGAGTTAAAGACTCATTTCGGAATATTATCCACAACAGCGGGTAAACCGCTAGGTGTAGAATATTCACAAAAGAGTCACACTCTAGACGAGATTTTCGCAATAACCAAACAGGATGAACATCCAAAATGGCTATCACTACACAATCTCTTACCTATCTCAAGTTGCACTCAGACCCGGGTATAGGGCCCCACTCGTGTGTGATTAATGTGTAAGTGTTGTGTGTGAAGAGAGCATACAAACCTGGAATCCTAAAACTACCCATGACAAGACCTGCAAAATAGACAATACAGAACAAACGTCTTCTGTCCTAGAGTGCAAAGAAACAAAAATACATATATACAGACAGAGCAAAGTCTTCTATCCTAGAGTGCAAAGAAACCAAAATAAATATATACAGACAGAGCAAAGTCTTCTATCCTAAGATAGTCATAAAGAATTAAATATAAATAAAAATAGAGCAAAGTCTTTTATTCTAGGGTGGTTACAAAGAATTAAATATGAATAAATATATACAAACAGAACAAAATCTTTTATTCTAGGATAGTCACAAAGAATTAGACATGAAAATATATACAAATACGACTGCAACAAAATTTAAAAGAAGGAAAATAATAGACAACTAGCAATAAAATAAAATGAAAAGACAAAGAAAGAAAGAAAAAAAATGAGGTTATAATAATAAGCACAATCAATTATTATAGGCCTGACTCTCACCCTCCCCAGTGGAGTCGCCATCTGTCGCAACCGGGATCGCGACGGGACGGCGAAAAATGATTAAATTTCAGTTTAAAATTGGAGTCGCCACCAAATTTTTATTTAATTGGGAAAAATTATGGAAAAACCCATTTAATTCAATAAAAATGATCTTTGAAACCAAATTTGAATTCGGGAGTCGGTTATGATTAGGGAAGGGTAGGGATTTAATCCTACAAAGACCCTAATACACCTGCCTTTAGGCAGTACCTTAATTAATTGTGCAAATTATTAATAACCTTTCAAAATATTTATTTACACTTTTATTTTAAGAAAATTATAAAAGAAAATCTTTTTAGAATAAGAAAATTTTGGAATACCAAACTGTCGCAGCTCAGGTATCCGTAATATTGAGTTAACCACCCGTCACTGCTAAATTAATCTCTTTATTTAAAATAAAATATATACACTTCAATGATTAATTTAAATTAAGATAATAAAGAAAGAGGAGGATAAATATAATAAAAAAAATAATGAATAAATAAACAAATATTTACAATAATAATAATAATAATGAATAAAATATTTACAGGCAAAACAGAATAAAATAATATCATAAATAAATACTAAATAAATATTTACAATAATAATAATAATAATGAACAAAAAAATTTACACGTAAAACATAATAAAATAATATCATAAATAAATACTAAATAAATATTTACAATAATAATAATAACAATAATGAACAAAAATATTCACATGCTAAACAAAATAAAATGACATCAAAATAATAAGGAAATAAAATATATACATTTCAATGATTAATTTAAATTTAGATAATAAAGAAATAATAATAATAATAATAATAATAATAAATAAATGAATAAATAAACAAATATTTACAATGATAATAATAATAATGAATAAGAATATTTACATGTAAAACAGAATAAAATGACATCATAAAAATCTATTTTTAGTTTGAAAATTTAAAACATCAAGCTGTCACAGCTCAAATGTTTAACTGAGTTAATAAGCCGTCACGGCTAAATTAACATCCTCATTTAAAATAATTTGATTATTAGCTTAAATTAAAAATAATACATGATACTAATGGACACTAAATATTTATAAACAAATAAAAATAACAATAAATATTTAAAAAAAAATGGAATGACATAAAATAACCTAATAAAATCTAATTTTGACTTGACAGGAATCACCTGCTCCTACGTATCCTCTGGTACGATGAGGAATTCAAAGTCACGTAGTTCTTTAAAATGAATGTCGTTAGTCGATTTTATTCACAACAAATGATTTTTCAGAATATCAAACTGTCGCAGCTAAAATATTCTTGAATATAGAATTAATAAGCCGTCGCGGCTAAATTAACTCTAATCTTAAAAACTAAATCATTGATCACTTGCATTTTTATTATCTTAAGCCGGAACAAATAAATAAAAAAAAAAATTATTACCTATTACGAAGAGAGAATTGACTCAACTTAAAATCAAAACAAAGCTCATAAACAATAAACACAAAAACTCAAATAGAAATAAATAAACAACAACAGCCCAAATATTCCTACATTCATTCTCATTTTTTTTTATTTTAAAAGAAACAGCCCAATTATTTTATCAATTCTTTTACTCTTCTCTCTTTTTTTTTTTTAAAAAACAAAAATTGTTAAACCCTCCCCCCATTGGGCTTCTTTCTTTTCAGATTCAAACAACCCAATTAATCTTTTTACTTAGCCCATTTTCGGATAAGGGACAGCCCAAAATGCCCCCATCATTTACACCTTTTTTTTTCGAAAATAAACAGTCCAATAGCATAACCCAGAAGCTAAGTGAACCCAAATACCCATTAAGTAGCCCCTTAAGCCCAAAGGCAATGTAAAAATAGCCCACATATTGCAACACAAATGAATTTCCAAACAACCCAAATACAAACTCACTTAAATGAAAAAAACGTAGAAAAGGAAAATGCACAAAGGGAGCAAACAGAAGGGTCTGGAGTGTGGATTGAAATTCATTTCTTGTTTGGTTGACAACCACACACACACAGAGAAGTTGAGAGAAAGAAAGATTTAGAGAGAGAGATTAAGAGGGAGAGAGATAAGAAGCAGCAGAGAAAAGGGATCTGAAGAGAGGGCCGAAGCCATGGAGGAAGGGGAGAAGAGAGAGGGGTCGAGAGAGGGAGAGAGTGAGACCACAAAGGGTCGCGGCCAAGGCAGAGGGGGATGAGGCTTCGCGGAGGAGCAGGTGGATGCCGCGGGTGGCTGTGCGCGGCGGCTGTGCTTGCGCAGCAGAGAACTCGCACGGTGGCTGAGTAGTGATAAGCGGCTGGCGACGATGGCAATGGGATGATGCGGACTCCCTCCCTTTCTTTCCCTTCCACTTTTGTAATCTTGGTTTTTCTTTTTGAATGTTGAAAAATCTGATTGGGTTTGGCTGAGTTTGGGTTTGTAAATGGCAGGTCTGAGAGTTGATGTATATGGGTTGTGAAGTTTGGTTTTCATTTTTATAAACAGAATAATAGGGAGCTGGATTTCTGGGAACAAAGAGAGATGGGAAAAGGGTATGTAAGGGAGGAGGAGTATAGCGGCTATTTTGGTGGCTGAGGGTAGAGGTTGCGGTTGTGAAGGGAAGAGGGAAGTGGCTTTGACAGAGTAGAGGAAAGGAACCGCGACATCTAGCGGAGACAAGATATGGCTGGCGGCGGAGGAGGAGCTGTGATGGTTAGGCTGGCAGAGGAATGAGGAACTCGCAGGCTTGGCAGAAGAGGAAATTGCTGGTGGCGGTCTTGCAGCCGAAAGGGAAAGTTGTGGTGACAAGGGGAGGAGTTCACGGCCGTGGAGCAGGATGGTGGTGGCTCGAGTTGCGGCCAAGGAGGTGAATCGCATCCATGTCTGCAGCACTGCTTCCAACAGAGGTGAGTTAATTGTTATGAATTCCACTGTGTGTGGGTTTGTCTAAATTTTCTTCATACGAGTTTTGGTTTATTGGTTTTCTTTTCTCAGGTGCAGGGTGTAATGGGTCAATGGCTTTGTGGCTAAAGAGAGATTGATGGAGGAATGAGAAAGTGATTTTTTGTAGTTGTTGTTGGATGATTTTTTTTGTTTTGGTGATGGCTGTGGTTTTATTTTTTTGCAATGGTTTGTATATTTTGGTTTTGATGCGTGATGATGATGATGTTGGTACTCAAATGATTTTCAAAATTTTTTCTGTACCTCTCTGTTTGATCTTGATTCTTCTTTCTGATTGTTGCAAAGAACTCAAAAAAAAATGTGACTGGCACTTCGAAGGATCAATTATATTCAAGAATCAAAATCCTCCTCTGATGATTGATGATGATATGTCTTTTATATTCCCCTTTCTCTGATGATCTTCACGGGTTGGTTGTTAGCTCCTCAGTTCAGGAACCGAAAGGAATTATGACTTCATGTGCAAAGTAGGAGCATCATCATTGTGTTTTTTTTATTTTTTTGTTTTTTTTTTCATTCCAATTATGTGGTTGTTTCACGGGCATGTTATCCCGTGATATAGCCTGGTGTCCCTTTTTTATTTTTATTATTTTTTTGTTTTATATAGCAACGGGTTAACAAAAACACAAGTGCTAAAAAGGCCTGAAGGGAATTTGGACTTCTTTTTTTATTTTATATATTGCACAAACAAATAGAAATGGACCAGAGTGAAATGATTGACCAAAAACCCTCCCCCCCTTTTTTTTAATGCAGATGATACAAAAAATGTAAAACGATAATAACTGAAACTTAAACAAAAATTAAGTTTTGGATTAAACACAACTAAGAATTATCTATGAACAAGATTTGAAATGGTTTGTAATAAAATTGCCACATGAGTCTATAAAGGGACTAAATTTTGAAAACATGCTAATTTTGAATTTTTATCTTATAAGCCGAATAAAATCGGGTGTTCACATCAGGCCTTCAAATTTACTCTGATAAAAAAATTCCTTCATGTCAAAGCTAGAATTCTTACCACAACATAGCGTTACCACCTACTTGGTCATGCCAAGTAGAATCTTCAATAACATGTCCACAAGTTGACCCCTACGGCATAGCCATCAAGGTCACTTACAGAACCAAAGAGCTTGCATGTGTTGTTTCTTTCACATCATCACTCAGAAACGTTATCCAATACTTTCATTGTCACAGTCTCATTTATAGAGTAGTGTCGACCAATTATATCACTTCTTTGCATTGACACATATAATTAAGTCACATAAATGGACAATATTTTTGCATACACATTGAAGTTTACTGTCTTCTACACACCCAACACTAGTTCCCATACTACATTTTCTCATATTGACATGCACATTAAGTCACACATTCAAACACTAATAGGAAAATCCTCATAGTGTATCGCTCCTTTTCTCATTTGTGTATCACTCCTCACATATATCACTACACCTTTAACTGTGTATCAATTCTCATAATATATCACTACACTCCTCATTGTGTATCAATCAATACTGTGGATCACTCATCACAATATATCACTCCAATTCCTACTTGAAGCTATTGTCATCATTCCGCACCACCTCCCAGTAATGAACCTGAAATTTGCTAAAAATAAACTTTTGTATAATAACATGACTGTTAGTTCATGATAATCTCTTTACCTTTGAAGCCACATTATCCTTTGATAGACCCCGTCACTCTCAACAGTTTCCTATATCGATAAGGTGTATCACTCTAGTGTATGTTAAAAAAAAATTATTGAATTGAAAATTCCTATCATATTTTTTTTTCCGATAATTATGATATGTTTGACTCTTAAGAGATGAGTAAATAGTACAAAATAGTTCAACCACAGTCTTCGAAACAAAAATAAAAAACCAAAACAAAACAAAATCGAGCTAGCATCAAAATAGCAAAATGTTATGCTTACGCATTTAACATGGAACATCGTGCTGACTCACTTATCATCTACCATTGAATAGGATATGAATCATACTTAAATGAGATCCATATTTCATCTAACAGTAGATGAAAAGTAAGTCGACAAAGTGTTCCATGACAAGTAAATACAAATAAAATAATAAGTGTGATTTGATATTTGTTTCTCCAAAGTAGGGTTTCAAGTTGATTCTTGTGAATAGTCATGCTCTTAAAAAAAGTATTAAAATAAAAGCAATTTATTAAATTTATATTGATAGTTTTTTTAAAATTTGACACAAGATAATGAAACTATAAATTGGAGTAATATCGCTAGTTTCCTGGATCAATTTGGTTATTCAAAATTGAAATTGAAGTTATTATTAGTATATGGCCATTTTGGGACGCGTAATGCAACAATGTCATAGAAATTTGCGAGAATTTTTAACAAAACATAAGGATAGTCGTTGAATTATATTGAACAAAAAATGCTATAATCCAGTACTAATTCATTCAAAAGTCAATATACATGCCACATTATTCTGTTAAATAAATTCTATTAAATAAATTCCAACAGCTATTCTAACTTTTTCTATATTTTAGGAGAGAAATGTTATTTATACTTATAATTTATAGGGATAAATGCATTTTACCCCCCTGAATTTTAGGTCATGTGCAATTTACTCCATGACTTTTCAAAGTATGCATCACGACCCCCTAAACTTTCGAAACTATGTAAAACACCTATTAATATAATTTTGCCAACTATAAAGATAATATAATGTGCATTTAAACCCCCTGAAATTTCTAATTTGTGCAACCCGACACCTTGTTCGTGAATAATATGTGCAATTAACCCCCTGACTTTTTTAGTATGTGCAACCTGACACCGGGGTTTTTTGCACAATTTGAAAAGTTTAGGGGGATTTTTTGCACAATTTGAAAAGTTCAAGGGGTTGCGTTGCACATTTTAAAAAATCAGGAGGTAAATTGCACATGACCTAAAGTTCAGGGGGGTAAAATACATTTAACCCTAATTTATAAGATACTATGCCCATATATTTTCATTTATTATTAGATAAGATATGGACTTCACTTTATTTTAGCCTCATATCTCATTAAATAGTAGATGAGAATATGTCTATATAATGTCCCACATATTGTAAGTTCAAAAAATCTTAACTCATATATATATATATACTCCCAAAAGCCAAGATCTTTCCCTTTTCCAGAGGGATTGCTAGATTGTAACTATACACGGATTATTTTTTAACCTCCTTTATTTTTTTCCGCCTCTGTTATATCTAAATTAATTAAAGTGTCAGGTTACAGAATTGTCAAGAGAAATGATTGCTTTACAACAATAAACTCTGTTATTCTGTTGATATCTTTATATTAAGGAATTATGTTATCTTCGCTTAAATGATCTCTCTTACGATACGATGATCTTGCTAATGAAACCACATTTATAAAAGTCTTAAGAGAGGTCATTTAGGATTTTCCAAAACTCATGAACCTAATATATAAATTTTTTAAATAGAAGGGATGTATGTTATATTTTGTCATACCTCAGGGAATATGAATGTAGTTTTCTCAGTTAAAAATCCCCATAGCATGAACTTCACAGAAGTAAAAATACAAATTAATTTGAATGTGGATATGGAAAACTACTGAGAGAAAATGAAGGAAAAAAGCAACAAAACGAAGTGTAAGTGGTTATTTTATTTTATTGGGTCATAAGTGTCAGTGATTTAAGGCAATGAGTCTAGTAATGGCGGTGGGCCAAAAGATCCAATTGAGTGTGAAAAACAGATAGAAAAATGTGATTAGAGGATCATTTTCTTGTGGATCTGATGATTCGTCTGGTCTCTACTGATCAAATGAAAAGCCCAATAGATTATTTCTTTTAATTAAAATGAATTAAAAAAGGAAAAGATTCTGACCCCCAAAAAAAAAAAGGAAAAAAGGAAAAACAGAAAAGATCACATTCCAATTGAGTACCACTTTAGAGAAAATATCTTGCGAGAGTTAAATAGCAGGTTATATGGATATTGTTAGTGTTTAATTAGTTTTACAAAAGCAACCTAAAAATCAATATTGTAGGATATAATCAACCCAAAAAGTATTTGTAGAAAATAAATAATCATTTCATGAATTTTGTTTTAGAAATTGATCATAAAAAAATTATTTTCATGCAAACTAAACATAAAACAGTACTTTAAAATTATTTTAAGCTAACATATTTAAATTAAAATCGATTTTCAAATAATCTATTTTTTTTAAATAAAAGAGTATAGTCGCAACAAATCCAAATACACACAAGAATTTACCGTGTGAGTTATTTTCTTCAAAATTTCTATAAAGTGATGGCAATTAATTAGGGGTACGGTGTTCAGGGTGAGGTTTGGATCGGTTTGATTTAGATTTTGAATCATATCCATTTAAATCGGTTTGATTGGTCTTTACCAGAAAAGAAAAATAACTTTGAAGAATAATAAAATATAAGTAAATTAAGCTAATAAAATAAATAATTAAATGAAAAGTAAAAATAACTTATTTAATATTTATAATATATTATTTAAAAGAGAATGATACATAAAAAATAAAAAAGTGTGTGATAAATTAAACTCAGCTTATTATAGTGAAAATATAAATTTAGCAATAAAAATGATATGTTATATAATATTATCTGGTTTGGATTTGGATTACATTAGATTGGTTTAAAATTTTCTGAAATTCGATTCAATTCAAGTGGTTTGTGCAAAACAAGATCCAATCCATTTTGAAGTTTTGCGCTCATGATCGATTCTCGATTTGGATTGAATTTAAGCATCCCTACAGCCATCTGGTTAAGAAATCAACCAATGGAACTTTTGTCTGTAGTTGAAAGATGAGCTTTTATATTTTAGAAGTGTGGGACCTATCAAAAAATGTTAGCACTTACTCTTTCTAGTATTCATAGTCAAGATAACTAATTTAGTTATCATCGTCTAATTTTGCCCCTTTAATTTTTTTTGTTCAAGCTCAGACCTTAAGATGATCATTGTATCAAGGAATTATGCTGTGCATGGTTATTAATTTTGAGTAATTCGATCAATTACGTAATGTATAATTTTGGTGAGGATTTGGCTTTCTCTGAGACAAGGAGATTAGTAAAGTATAAAAATAAAAGACTAATTACTATTGCATTGTTTAGTGAGACCTGGTCCACACATAATGAAAGTTATTCATCTAAGAGTAATTAACGTCTCACTTTTATATTTTACGAATTTCTTCATTTTAAAGGAGTCAAATCCATAAAGTGAAGTCAATATGTTAACTTTTATCTTTTCATAAATTATTTATTCTTATTTTTTAGCATAATTTAGTTTATTTAACTTGTTATTATTCATTTTTAAATCTCAATTTTAATAATTTTCCGTCTAAATTGGTTATAAATTAAATATTCATGGGAATGATACCACTCATTTTTTTTAAAGCTAATAATCATTTTAATCCTTCACTTTTGAAATAAGTTAAATTAATCTATAATATTATAGAATATGAATCAAGTTAGTCATTTATTCCATGTTTATTGAATATTTTATCAATTCAATAATGATATATAATGTTAAATAATACTATAACATATCATGTATCAACTGAAATAGAATAAAATTTAAGATAACCTATTTTGATGTCTAAACTTATACAAAAGAGATCATCTTGTCACAAGGAAAAAAAATTAAATGACTCCTTTTTGTGTAACTTTAGACATTAAAATAAATCAATTTAAATTTCATTATATGTTAGATTACACATTATATATCAATATATTACTTAACATTATATATCACCATTTAATTAATAAAATATTAAATATAAATAAACTAAAAGATTAACTTAACTTATATTTTATAATATAAAAAATTATTTAAATTTATTTTAAAAATTAAGATTAAAATGATTCATAAATATAAATTGAATCGATATTAGTTGTTTTGTATATAAAGTCATAAACACGATATGCTTATAATGATGTTGAATGTTGAGCGGTGAAGGGCATGTGGGTGCCACCCGCGTATTAAATTATTGACACCGACGTCACTTGAAGTTTAGACTGAAATTTATACGTCTCTCCATTCCGAAGCCTTTCACCGTAAACAAAAGAGTACTGTTGCTTTTATTCGTATTTTATGGAATATTATGTTGATATATTCATATTAATCTTTAAATTGAATATGAATTCCATTTAATTTAGGTTCCACACTCTATTTAACAATGAATATAAGTACATTAATATGATATCCTATAAAATATGAGTTAAAAATAATATTTCTTTGAACAAAACTAAGGCTGCTCCTCTGTCAAGCGTGTGTGCATGTTTGAAACTGCTGCTTGCGTTCCCTTGCTGTGCACGCTTGCTTCCCGAATCTGAAAGTGTGTGCTAAGAAAATTTATTTTCAAGTATTTAAAATAGAATTTAATTTTAACAAATTGACATTGTTAAATTTTTTTTATATCACAATTTTCTATATCCGTGTGTTTAAATTAATTCTTTTAAAATATTCTTAGAACTCACCTTGTTATGTTAACATTAACTGTTTGACCACGTCATCTTTGTCATTTATTTTTCTCTTTGTTTTGTCACAACTGAGTGTCAATGGGGACTTATAACTGGGGTTAGAATATAAGAGAATCATTAATTCGTCCCTATATACTCACTTAATTACTATCATAAACCATGAATCTTAATGGTTAAAATTATAATTAAATTTTTATAATATAAAAATGACCTTATAACAATTTATATTCATATTTTGATATTTACAAAAAGAATCTTATTACTTTTTTTACCCTTGAATAATTGTCCAATTATAAATACTTATTTGAATTAAAAAAAATAATTGGTAAAATATTAATATTAGTAAAAATTATGATTAGTTCACTAAATTATCCTTACTTCTTTTCAATACTCTAATTTTATCTCTCCTCCTTTACTAATAAGTCAATAATATTTAATATCAATATTATTGATAAAAAATAATTAATACTACTTAAATTTTTAAAATAAATTATTATTTTTAGATAGGAATGGAGCCAGAAACATTTTGTAAGGGGAGCCAATATAAGACACTAGTCTATATATCATATTAGGAAGACTATATACGTATAATAAATACTCAAGCTTAATTGAGGGAGTAGGGGGTCATGGCCTAGAGAGACTCCTCCTTGGCTTCGCCACTGTTTCTAGATAAAGTAAATTTTTAAAATGAATAACTATTAAACGATAGAAGGAGTACAATCTTAAAATAGTATTATCAAGTGATTTATTAATTTTACGTTGGATGTTTATTGAATTTCCATTGATTTATTTATAAAGTTAGCAGTTATTGGTAATCTGAGGGCGAGATCCATTATGTGATCCATCTTCTGCAATACTTATCTTCACTCTAATATTTGCACGCTGCATTCTTGAATACCAATGGCTTTTCTGGTACAATTGACCACATGATACTTCGCAATGGTACATGCTTAGTCATGACTCGTAAACATTCAGATTCTCCAAGAGTGCGCACATCAAGGAGACACAAACAGGAATTTCAAACAAGTGTGGGTTGATTAAAGAGAATAATGAGGAGCAACATTGTTTATAAAGAAAGGCTTAGAATTGAGATTAAAAAATAAAAAATGAGGTCGGTGTTAATAATTTAATACGGTGGGCGTGTGGCCTCCACATGCACTTCACTTGTCACATTGGTAGTATAATTAATCCAAATGACTTTTGAGATAAAATAATGCTAATTGGTGTAGGAAATTAAGTACTAATCCCAAGGAGCGAAGCTTTCTTTATGTATGTATCTCCAGTGAAAAATAATTAAAATGATAATACAAAATTTATACAATTATTAACTATATATACGTTACGATGTATGTAAAATCCCTATTTTCCTCTCTAAAGTAGGATATTCATTTTATAAGATTCAAATTCCTACTTTTTAGATGTTAATGTACCATTTTTCCTATTTTAGGTGATAGTATGATTAAAGACAGGTTGATATTCTAAATGGATAAATAAATAAATTGAAACCCAAAAACTCTGAATTAAAACTGATAAATAAAATATAAAGGAAAGAGATATTGGAAACGCAAATTTTATTTTCTTCTCTATATATTTTTATATCTCATATAATTATTTTATTAAAGAATTATATATATAATTTTTAAAGTTTTATTGTACTAGCTGGAGATTCAAAATTCACTATTTCTTTTTCTTTCAAGAAAACGAAATTTTTTTATTTCTAATTGATACTTTAAAATTCTAAAAGATTAATATGATCTTAAATGTATTAAGAAGAGTACCATTCATTAAAATAGTAGAAAGAGGCAATTCTGTCCCAGTGACTATATTGAAATTCTTATACATTTATCTTAAAAATCTCTATTAACATCTTATCTGAAAAAAAAAATTAGAATTAAGAATATCTGATACTCTACGTGATATCTATTATTAATGGGAAGTGAACGCAAACTCCAACTTTAAAGCCTGTAATATTTCTTGACCAATCCAACTATATATCCAAGCCAAGTTGAGTTCATTCAAGGATCAATGTTGCTTTCTCTATCATTAATAATTCCATGACGTTCTCCAATTTAAACCAACTTCATAATAATGATAGTACAATTGAAGGCGTCACTCTCTCCAAGTGGGGATTCGTACTACTTACGTTTAATTTTTTAAATATTATAGTTTTAAAAACACGACCAACTTCGTATAAGTTTAAGTGACTACCCCGCGTAATTACACAACTTTTTTGAGCAGACACGCGTCATTTTTACTCCCTCATTTTACTCCCTCATTGAGTTAATATTCATTTTACTCCCTCATTTTTCACTCTTGAGTCATTTTAGTCATTAATTTTTAAAATGAGTCAAATCAGTCCCCAACATTATAAAATGTGAGTCAAATTAGTTCCTTATTCCACTTTTATTTAACATTTTATCAATTAGATGATGATATGTAATATTAAGTTATATATTATCATACTATGTGTCATCTAAAGTAGAATGAAGTTTAAAATGATTTATTTTGGTATCTAAAATTGTATAAAATGAGTCAATTTAAAATGTATAATGAATATTTAAATGACTTATTTTGTATAATTTTAAACATCAAAATAAGTCATTTTAAAATATATTCTACTTTAGATGATATATTATATGTCAAGGTATCACTTAATGTTATTAATCATCATTTAATTGATAGAAAATTAACTACAATTGGGTTAATAGATTAAAATGACTCACATTTTGTAATGTTTGGGATTAATTTGACTCATTTTAAAAGTCAGAGACTAAAATGACTCAATAATAAAAAGTGAGGGACTAAAATGAACACTAACTCATTAAAAAAGTTATTGATATACAATTAATTAATAGTTTAATACTCTAGGCGTGTGGCCTCCACATGCACCGGTCGCCATGAGTTGGAAGATAGTACAAATGCATAATTAATCCAAATGACATTTTAGATAAAATAAGAATTTTGCTACGTTGATTAAGGTTTTTAAAATAAAAATTTTTTATTAATTTTTTAAAATTATTAATATATTCAATGCATTGGAAATATAAAATTTTTTATCATTGAAAATCTTAATCAGTACTCTTAAAATACTGATTAATAAAACTCATAAAATAATGCTTGATGTAAGAAAGGACTAATTCCAAGGAGTGAAGCGAAGCTTTCTTTGCGCATCTAACCCGTTTGAAAAAAAAAATTAAAATACTATAAATATAGAGTACATTTTGATATATTTACGCGATTGTGAGTAATAGTTAATGATACTAAAAAAGTTAATTTTTAAAGATTTATTATGAATGCAATACTTTGAAAATATAAATTTTCATTTTTTTTAATGTAAACACTTTCTTTTTTGACTCTTTAACTAATGCCCTAAGAGCATTGATTAGATAAACCCATAATTTTAAATACACATATGAATGAAGAAGATTATTGGCAAAGTCACCATGATGTTAGAACAATTTAATTATATTTTACTAAATTATTTTCATTACTTTCCTTTCTCTTTTTTAATTACTCTTTCTCCTTTACTACTCTCTCTTTCATTTAGCAGAGAGGTATAGTTGAAAATTTTTTTATTATCATATGAATTCGTAAAGTGGACAATTATTTACGAAAAGTAAAATTTTTAAAATGGTCACTTATTTAAAAATGGTGGTCGTATATTGTAATACAATTGTTGACCAATCCAAGTCAAGTTGGTCCGATCGTAAAACCAAAGTGAGAGTGGAGGGTCGACCTGACCAAACCGACCCTAACCAAAACCAATAAACCCGACCATAACCAAAGCATATGATTCGGGTTATTGAGCGAAATCAAGTAAAATCTGATCAAACAAGTAAGTGTTTGGATTGTGCAATGGATTTTATAAAAATCCACCCAATAACTCGACCCTAATTGAACCATATATGTTTTTTTTTTTTAATAAATGACTACTATAATTACCTATTGGTACTCCATTTTTTGTGGCCCATTTCCATTGGAATATGTATTATATGCTATAGTTTTAAATTTCGTATATGCAATGGGCTCATCTAATCATATGCCTTGGTTAATTTAGTTTGTTGTAATGAAATTCCACTGTATGTATATTGTATGTGATTAATAAGGTGTGCTTTAGTTATGTTCATTATTACTATTGAGCATATAATTTTATATGAAATTTTTGAAAAATTGTGAAACTTGTATTTTGTGAAATTTCCCAAATTTTTTAAAAAAATTGTGATTTTTATTTTTTCTTTTTTTATTTGCATTTTGATTGGTTAAAGAAAGAAAACAAAAAAGAACGCAACAAAACAATCAGGCAACTCAATACCTTAACCAAACCAAACTAACCTTGATTGGTTCGGTTTGAATTTAGACAGAAAGAAACACTAAACCCGATCCAAACATGAACCAAGCGACTCGATTATTCTGGTGCTTAAAATCACAGTTTTACTCTCCATATCATTCCACCATGTACCCGAATTTAATTCAACTTCATAATAATTGTCGTACAGAAAATGTTCACTCTCCAAGGTGGGTTCGTACTTCTCACTCATGTTGGATTTTAAATAGTATTAAAGACTTTTGTGATTACAGGATATAATTTTTCTGTTCTAAATTTTTTTTTTCCAGTCTCTCCAATTATTTATTATTATATAAAAAGATAAAAAAATAAAATAAATTTTAAAATTTAAAAGTTATCATATATATAACACATATATTTCATGTGTCAATAAATTATTAAGAGAATAGAAAAGGAAAAATTATTTAGAGAAGGAGATTTTCATCCGCAGTTA
Organism: Dalbergia cultrata; assembly: GCA_031216105.1. Classification (NCBI taxonomy): domain Eukaryota; kingdom Viridiplantae; phylum Streptophyta; class Magnoliopsida; order Fabales; family Fabaceae; genus Dalbergia; species Dalbergia cultrata. The sequence continues at coordinate 6,393,974 of CM062347.1, forward strand.
TGAATATATGATCAAAATAAATTTAGTTTGATGTTATTTGATTATAAATCAATTTTTTTTTCATACGTGTGATAAAAAATATGCATTAGTTTGAGCAAAAATGGTAAAGAAAGTTATATTTTTATTAGCAATCGAGGGTATCCACCATAATAGACCCTGTATATGTATAAAGACTGAAAAAATATTTAAGCCAATTAAAATTATATAAAATTAAGTTGATCTTTTTTAAATCTAGACACACGCATTGGGGAACACAAGATACGGGTCACTTTCATTATTTTATTGTTGTATTATTTATCGAGTCTTTCAGACCAATGTTTTCAATTTTACGTTGTTAAAAATTGTCAACATGCAGTTATTATATTGATTAACATAATACTACATAGGAACTAAACAACCGTGTGCTCACAGCATGCATGCACCTACCTACTCAGTTCAAAGAGTTTACTCAAAACAGAAGAAAAGTGGTGTTGGCTTTCGGTTTTGCCAGCTGTATATATATATATATCTATAATCTTTTGTAATAACAAAAAAAAAAGTACTTTCGACAGTGTTTATTTTAAAAGTTATTTAGAGACTTTTTAAATGGTTGATGAGAGTAAAAATTTAATTAAGCATTATGTTATTGAACAGAAGAAAAAGTTGCAGAGACATTAGTAACCGTGCATTATTCACCTTTTTTTGTCCTCCATCAATGCCCACTTCCTGGCTTGTTCCCCACAGCTATGTAAACATTTTTGTTCACGAATCATATTTCCAAGATCATATCATACTGCAATTTCAAATCATGATGATTATTATATATATGTATATATATATATATGTGCACTAAAAAAAAGACTACAAGCAAGTCCCAAGGAATCATAAGGAGAAAGCTTCTTACCAATTTCTTCTCCTCATTTTTTTAAAAACATCCTTACTTTTTGGCTTAGTATGCTACTTTTTCCCCTTTTATCGCTGGCCTGCAATGATCATATGTAATTTGTGAGCTTTTATAGACACATAATTAACGCAGACTATACATATCCAATTGAGATGTGTGAGCAATAATAATATTTGAACATTTCTGGGGTTCTGGGTCAATGGTATTTTACAAAATCAAGTTGAATACAGTATATAATAAACTAAAATATTATAATGCTAACTCAAGGGTAACCTAACAGGAGTTAGTTGCTACTTGCTACCTTCTCTTTAGCTATATATATGCCCCTTCCAAGCTAGATGTAACTCACACAACAATATACTAGCCCAAGAGCCTTGTAGTACTATACAAGCAAAATGGCTTCTCATCTCCAATCTTTCCTTGTGCTTGCCATGCTCACTTTGACCACAACATTGCTCACAAATATCCCTATTACCCATGCACATCAACTCACTCCTGATTTCTACAACAAAGTTTGCCCTCAAGCATTGCCAATCATTAAGACAATTGTTCAGCGTGCAATTAACCGTGAACGGCGCATGGGAGCATCCCTATTGCGTTTGCATTTCCATGATTGTTTTGTCAATGTAAGTTACACTTACAAATTAATGAAATATATATGGTATAATTTATTGTCATCTATTGTAATATAAAATCATTCATGCATACCTCTAGTTGCTTAATAGCTTAAAATTGTAGAAGCAATAGATAGTGATATGGTATTAGAACTTTGATGACCAAACTATCTACGCTTCAATTCTTGATTTTCTCTATTCTTTTAAATAAATGCTAAATTTCAGCACAGAAAATTTATGAATTATCGATACTTCATGTCCAGAAAAAGCTCTTGCATGAAGGAACATGTTACATTAAAGTACAAAATTATTCATTGTGTCTCTTTCTATTCAATAACTATTTTAAATTTGATAGTTAATTCATAATAATAACACCAACAAACAATATTATTGTTATTATTATTTGCAAATTTGTCAATCTTAACTACGTGAACTTTAGGTGACTATGAGCTTGAGTAGTTTATATATAAAATCATAGGCTTAAAAGGTGCACTTTCTTTTCTATGTACTGCTATTCTCAAGGCTTGTAAAACAGGGGGCTTTTCTTTCTTAATTTTCTGTAGTTTCGGTTTGTCTCCCAATTATTGGTAACGTCCAAAATATGTCATTTTCCAGCAGCATATTTGACAAGCGCTCATTAATTTCATTTTATGCGTTAAATACTTAATTTTCACTGGAGTTCTATATTTGTAAATTTGAAACGAAGAATTAAAGATTATAGGGAAATGTTTTTTGGACCACTCATACCTTAGACACCCTACTGATATTCAATCTATCACTCTTAAATTTTATATGGTCCGTACGTAAAACTACAAATTTAGATTTAATTGAGTGTCTATGGAAATCTACTTTTTGAGTGTTGAAATAATACCACCCAAGATTATAAGCTATCTACGAGGCTCATAATGACAAATAAGGAGTAAACACCCAAATTGTTCTCTGCAATTCTTTTGATGGACAAATTGATCTCTAACAATTGTAAACACTCAAATTGATCCCTCACAATTGTAAAACTATGACATTATAGGTTCCTGACCAACTTGTTAAGACTTGATCGGAAGGTTCCTGACCAACTTGTTAAGACTTGATCGGAAAGTAGAGATGAAGAAAGAGCTCGCCTAGTCCTAATTGACCTCTATTTCCTTTCAAATGAGCTTCACCTTCTTTCAGTTGAACTATTTTTTCATTTCTGCTTCTGGTCGAGGCTTGATAGGCCAGTCAGGAACCTATATTATCATATTTTTACGATTGTGAGCGATCAATTTAGATGCTTGTAATTGTTGGGAATCAATTTATCTATTAAAAAAATTATTAGGAGTCAATTTGGATGTTTACTCGATAAATAAGGAAATTAAGATTTGGTAGTCCAATTCAAAGCCCAGTGTCCAGTATTCCAAATAGTACTATTATATATTAATTGATTAATGCCTATAGTAGAAATTAAAGTCTCTAAAACAGATTTGCATGTGGACATGCCTCTCAAATTAATGTCTATGGTTGCAAATTACTATATTACAGGGTTGTGATGGATCAATTCTGCTGGATGATACCCCTCACTTCATTGGAGAGAAGACTGCGCTCCCAAACATGGGTTCAGTTAGAGGTTTTGAGGTGATTGATGAAATCAAAGCAGCGGTTGACAAAGCTTGCAAACGCCCCGTGGTATCATGTGCAGACATCTTAGCCATAGCTGCTCGTGATTCTGTGTCTATGGTGAGTGTTTATTGAAGAGTTATGTTATTTGTACAATTTTTGTTTTTTTTTTTCCAGAGACACTTATAGATACTAACGCAAAAAGATGGGTCCTCATAATCTTATCATTATCCTCTCACATCGCATTTTTTCAATTCCTTCAACTCTAAAAATAAAAAGCTGTCCATAGATTGTCCTCTCTCTCTCTCTCTCTTTCTCTCTCTCTGTGAGTTACAGAGAGAATAAAACCTCCCTATTGGTTATTGCTAGCTTTATTATATTTTTTCATTTAAAAGATTTGAACTTTATGACTATACTTAAGAAAAATAAAAATATGTATATACTTGAACCGACCTAAATGTTATTTTCTCCATTTAAAAATAACTGTCCAATCTTGAAATTTTATTTTTCTAGACTTAATTTTTTATTTAGAAATTTTAGATAATATCTATTATTTTCTTTCAATTATACTTTTTAGTTAGAAAAAAGAGAGAAAAAATAATTAAAGGGAGATATACTTGTATTAAGGGTAATATTATAAAATATATATTGGTTTTGTTAATATTGAAATATTTTAAATTATTTTCTTAATTCATATCCATATTTAAGACTGGATAATTATTTTCAACAAGAGGAAGCATATAAGAAGATTTCTTATTATGTGAAATTCACTAGTATTTATTTACTTCTAACATTTAAGTGAAAAATTTCGTCTAACACCTAGAGCTTAAAATAGTTTAATTTTAACATCCAGTTATTATAAAATATATTTTGTTCTCAACTAATTACATTATATATATGTTATTTTCAAGATAACTACAATAAAAAATTCAATTCTTTCAAAACAGTTCAAATTAGTTTCACGTACGTTTAATAATGTATGAAAACTAATTCCAATTGTTTCCTTCTATATATCAAACTGTGAATGCTAGGGTTTTTCACTCTTTTAAAATGAAAAAAGTTATTATGTACATTAATTGATGCTGAAATGAAATATTAATTACCAATATGCAAACATTTCGTTTTACTAGGTGAAACCATTGTAAGTTATAGTGATCTGTAGGTAAAATGAAATTACAGTGATTTTCCCTTATTAGAAAAATGAACAATAAGAATGGAAGATTGGATAGGTTTTGAAGCATAAATTATTACTTTCTTTATAAAATTATTCCATAATAGAAGAAGTTTAGATAGAATTGCAGCAAAATTTTAACTTCAATATCTCTTAGTCTTGATGTTAAGGCTTGCAATTCATGCACTTGATTCATTCGTTATTGGCTTAGTGTCAAATATTTTAAATTTAAAATATTATAAAGTCAAGAATTTATCTGTACCTTATTTAATCCCTTAATGTTGTCTCAAATAAAAATATTAGGTGTTTATAGGAAATCTAGAGATTATTTTAAGAAAATATTGTTCAAAATATTATAAGCATAATACATTATATTAAGATTATTTTAAATTTAATGCATTCAAAAATAAATTAATTTTTATTATCTAATCAATTATATTAAGAATTTTTCCAAACTATTTTACATGTTTTTAAATTATAGGACCAAAATTCACATGAGCCAAAGTAGAAGGAATTTTTTTAGACTTTTTCCTATTTTTTTTATAAATACCTATTACTTAATCACTGTGATTTCATTTTGTTTAGAAATCTCTGTAACTTACCACAATTTTGTTTTGTAAAAAAATCTATGTAATTTACATCAATTTCTTAGCAAAATGTAATCACTGTAACTTACAGTGATTTCCTTATATAGGGAAACCTTCACAAATTGATAATTAAAGATGCATGTGTGTGTTTATGTAATTAATGATTTATTTTATTTTAAAAGGGTGAAAAATCGGTGAATGCTAACTTGAGTGTGATATTCTGTTTAACACAGTTGGGAGGTCAACTCTACTGGTACAAAGTGTTACTAGGCAGAAGGGATGCAAGAACTGCAAGCAAGGATGCTGCAAACACCAATCTTCCACCTCCAATTTTCAGCCTCTCACAGCTTCTTTCCAATTTTCTATCTCATGGGCTGAACCTCAAGGACCTTGTGGCCCTCTCTGGGGCCCACACTATTGGATTTGCTGAATGTTCTACATTTAGGGACAGGATATACAATGGCACCAACATAGACCCTAAGTTTGCATCCTCTATGAAAGGTAAGTGCCCTATAGTTGGTGGAGATACCAATTTGGCACCATTGGATGCCACCCCTGCAAGAGTTGACACAACATATTACAAGGCTTTGCTTAGTAAAAAGGGTCTTCTCCACTCTGATCAAGAGCTATTCAAGGGAGATGGTAGTGAAAGTGACAAATTGGTGAAGCTATACAGCAAAAATCCTTCTGCTTTTGCCAGGGACTTTAAAAATTCCATGATCAAGATGGGTAACATGAAGCCTCTTATTGGGAGTGAGGGAGAGGTCAGAGTTAATTGCAGAAAAGTGAACTAAAACCGCATGGTTTAAAGTGATATATATATATATATATGTTTCCGTCATGATTGTGATTTTGTTCAAGTTTGTTTAATCTTGGATTTTGTTTCAGCCTGGTTAAATTAAATAAACTCTGCTTTATTTGATACCATACGTGTTGATACTATTAAGGGTAACATTTTTTTTCGATATTTAAATTTGCTAAACTCTTCAAGAGGGTAGGAAAAGAGTACATAAGTTCTATTGTACTTATAACAAAAAAAAGAAGCCAGAGTTGCCAATTTGGGATAAAGATGCCAAACATCCGCACAAAGACGCATGAAAGGCACCCTGGATAGTAAAATGTAAAGAGATACTACCAAAACGAAGAAAAGTAACATCTAAAAATCATTCCGGAGCAAACACCTAGCCGGGAATAGTCATCTGGATATTCTCTAAAGGCAAGAATTTTGTCATTTTGTCAGTGACAAAATTTGCATTTGTTCAAATACAAAAATGTTATTTGTGTCCAATAAAAAAGTGTCGATCGACAACTGAAGAATGAATGTGTCAATTATAGGAATTTCACGTTGATTAATAGAGAATCGATGGAACTACAGTGAAGTAATAACGTTGTCACTTGATTCTCACCAATCATATTCCTAAAATTCTCAATCATTGGCATTTCAACCCCAACCAAGTGACAATATTATCACATAGCGGCCAATTCCCTCAATTATCCCTTCACAAACATGAATACTTTGGATTTTTTATAGGAATAAAATAAAAAATTGGGAAACTTGAAGTATGTCCTATTCTGAAAAAAAAAAAAAAAACTTGAAATGTGCCTTGTTGTTACTATATATAAGTCATACTAGGGTGAATTAAATTAAAATTTATATATAAGTCACACAAGAGTGGTACGATTTATGCACACATCATTTACAATGTATAAGTCAGGTGGCATGACTTATGTGCAGTTATATTCGTACATAAGTCTCATCACCCTGGCTTGACTTATGTGCAAATAGAAATGCATATAGTCTCACCATCTTAGATTGACTTATGTGTTGTTTTGCTTATAAAAAAATATCTTAGCTAATCTGGGTCTCACTTAATTGGCTCAGTATCCCACAAATTGTGAATATAAATAGCATTACTCATAAGTAAATACTAAAGTATACTTATGTCGAAAAAGGATAACTATATTTAGGTCTGTTTAATTTAGATTTTGATGAATTGTTTTTTAAATGATTAATTGAAGTTACAAAAATTAATTTTAAAATAATTGATTTTAAAATAATTTATTTATATTTGAAAAAGATATTAAAAAATTAAGTTTAAAAGAATTAATGTGAAATGTAAAATTAAAAATTAAAAATTTTATTTTTGTTAGAATAAAATTTTATTACACTTTCTTATAATTAATGATTTTGACGAATTGTATTTTCACTTTAAGAGAAAGTGTATCGTCTTAATAAAATTGATTCTAAAAAAACTAAGAGTGTTAATTTTTTTTTATCTTATATCTTAATCTTTTAAAAACTTATTTTTTAATATTATTTTCAAATATAAATCAATTCTTTTAACTTCAATCATTTCAAAAACAATTTATCACAATCTAAACCAAATAAACTCAAAAATAGTTATCTTGTTTTGACACAAGTGTACTTTGATATTCACTTATGAGTAATACTATTTATACTCACAATTTGTTGGACACTAATTTGACACACTTTTATCTACCATTGAATGAGATGTGAGACCTAGATTAAGTGAGTTTTTTTTTTTATATGTAGAACATTATAAGTCAATCTAGGATAGTGAGATTATTTGCATTTTTATTTGCACATAAGTCAATCCATGATAGTGAGACTTATGTACAAATAGAATGCACATAAGTCATGCTACCCTTGTATGAGTTATGTATTGTAGACGTCCAACAATTCATGCATATATAAGTCGTACTACTCTTATACTACTTATGTGTAAATTTTAATTCGATTCACTCTAGTATGACTTATATACAGTAAAAATATGACATGTTTTGAGTTTTTTTTGTCAGAATATAACACATTTCAATTTTCCTAATTTGTTATTTTATTCCTTTAAAAAAAAAAAGGCCCTGAATTCTTCACCATTTACACATCTACTTCCCAATAACACAACTCTTTCAAATAATAATTAACTTCACTTGGACTTGGAGGAGCAGACAACCGCGTTCAACCAAAGAGCCCATAAAGTGATAAAGCGGTAAGAATTTATTTTCCCTAAATCTTCATTCCCTTATCTGTCCCATCAGCGGTCGGAAGTAGGATATCTTATTTATTTATTTATTTATTTTGGTCATGAAATAGGATAGGATATGTTCATCCGCCGAACAAGCTTACTGGGAAAGATACTAAACCACGTTAGCCCAGTGATTAAATTAATTGGCCAAGTTACGCTAAACCAAATTAGCCTTCAAATATAAAGTATGCTTTCCATTTCTGAACAACGTATGTAATATTCTTTCTATGAGTCAGCCATGTACCTTGCATAGGGTGCGTTTGTATGGGATCTTAGAACCCCATAATCACTTTTTTTTCACTGGAAAAAATCATTTTTCATACATTTGGATAATTTTTAAAAGATAATCAGAAATTTTAAAAATTAGTTTTGAGATTTTTTTTATAGAAGCTAAAAAGAGTAGTTATTCAAAAAAATAATAATTTTAAGCTCTTTCAATAAAATATAAAATTTAAGTTTCATAATTACTTTTTTTAATTTTGAAACAAACGCAATCATAGTCAACATATCAATTTTTGAAAGTATGATCATCCAAATTGTATTATTTTAGCATAGAAAAATATTATTTGTACTTATAAGATATGAGACACTGTACCAACTCATACCATTTATTCACCATTGAATGATGTGTGGATCATACTTGAATGAGGTCCATATCCCATCCAATATTGGATGAGATGTGAGTCGACACAATATTCCATACTCAATGAGTATAAATAACACAACTTTTAGCATGGAACAACAAGGCATGAGGTTGCCATGTTAACTTTTATTTTATTTTTTCAACAAAAAGCTTTATGTATTAGCTAATTTTTTAATTTCATTACATCTCGTATAAATCTTCCTCCTGTTTCGCCGTGCGTGGTGCAACAATTCTTTAATTTATATTTCTATTTAGATTTCTTGCCTATGAACTTGTCACATGACTCTGGCTTACATGGATATGATAGAATAGCATAAAAGGATAATGATATGGTTTGAGGCGGTGGAAAGTTTTTACAATTCGAACGAAACACACTTCCTTAGGCCTCAAATGGGATTGTGAGAGTTTGAAAAAGATGGGACCCGCGCGCTGCCCACAGGAAAACTAAGACTGCTTTTGCTATCAGTCGGAATACATCATACTATTAGATATAAAAAGAAATTTTGGTATATTATTTGAGAGTTTGACTTGTATTTGGTGAGATTGGATTTATATCATATTCGTGAGTGGACATGTTAAACATAAACTATTATTCACATGCTTCTAACAAACTATTTAGAGTTTTAGAAGAGACGATTTTATGAGCTTCCATCATTCACCGATTATCTTGCATAGGAACATTCCCTTAGTCCCACACATATTTGGTTAGATTGGACCAATCTAAGTGTAGGTATTGTAATATGTAATCTGACACCACAAAATTGGTATGATAATAAAAGAACACTTCTTTTTTTGTGCACGAATAATACCACTCTTTACTTAAGTATCAAATTGATAAGTTTATGCTGAATTACAACAGCATATGACTAACTACAACATCTTATAATTCAAATTCTCAGACCATTAACACTTGACAAGTAGACATACAACACGGAATGAAAGCTACAATTCATTTAAGGCTAATTGTGACTGCATGACCATGTTGTTTTGGCAATCACTAATCATATATATATTTCCTTATGTTTTAGTTAACTTGGCGGCAATTAGTATGAATCTGACCACTTGTCCCTGTCAAAGGGCTAAGGTTTCCCATTTTGACCATGGCACTGGCAAAGTCTGCATAGAAAGTTGAAGGGCTGGTGCTATAGGTAGTGACCTGAGAGTCAGTGGATCCACCACTGAAGAGCTGCTGATCAGAATGTAGAAGCCCCTTTTTGTTCACAAGATTCTTGAAGTAAGCATTGTCAAATAACACATTGGTGGTGACATCAAGTGGGGAGAGGTTGCTGTCACCACCAGAGCTTGGACAGTTTGACTTCACTGATGTTGCAAAATCTGAATCAATGTTTGTTTCATTGTAAATCCTGCCTCGGAACAATTGGCATCTGGCTTGTCCTGTTGTATGAGCTCCTATACATGCAAATTTCAGGGGAATTGAAATATATATATATATATATAAGTGCATTAGATAACTCTAGATTCAACTATGGCTATGTTGACATAATTGTCAGAGTAATTAATCAATAAGAAATCACTAGAACTCATTGAGCACCGTATATATATATATATATTTTGGGTAAATTACACTAATTTCTTGACGATAGGCAATATTACACATGGTATCCCTTAATTTATTGTAATTATATTTATTTCTCTTAAACTAAATGATATCATAACATCTTTTATATTTTGATGAAACGTTACAATGAGTACGTTGCATCTGTAACACAAAATACCTTATGGGGTAATCGATGTAGGTCTTAATAATCAAGAAATATCATGTGTAATCTCAAATAAAGTTGGTTTAATTTCCCTTTTCTGTCAATATGCTATTAATTTAATTTACCTGAGAGGGCTACCATCTCTTGGGTGGTAAAACCTTTGTTTGAAAAAGCAGATATGATGTCACTTAGATCCATTAGAGGGGATGGAATATCCTTAGTGGCAGCATCTTTACTTGCAGTAGTTGAATCTCTTCTGCCTAGTCCAACAGTCCATGATGGACCACCCAACTATAATGAAGAACACACAAAACATCAATCAATCAAAGCTTTGAATTAATCATATGTAAAGCTTTAAACTATGATTTTTGCTGACCAAAATTTCATTTCTTTAGTGCTGCGGCCATCCCTCTTATCTTAGTATAGTTTATACTTTATAGAAACTTCAAATTAAAGTTATTATTTGTTATTTCAATTCTCTGGTTCATGTTATTGTTTAATTGTGGTATTAAACTTACTGATACAACAGAATCACGAGCAGCAACAGCAAGAATATCTGCGCAAGAAACAATTCCGGGACAAGCACTCTCCAATTGAGACTTGATGTCGTCGATTACATCAAAACCTCTCAGAGAGTTCACATTTGCACCAGCTGACTTCTCTCCGGTAAAGCTTGATGTGTCATCTAATAGAACTGATGCATCACACCCCTGCAAGGTTCATCCCTAGCAATCATTATAGATACACAAATTTATCCATAATAGTTCTAACTAGCAAAAATTTGATGCATTCCGTTTCAGCAAACAATTTTCAGTTTTCATTCTCTGTTATAATTTATTTCTTGTTTTTAAGATTTTATGAAAAAATGATATAAAAAATAAAAATAAAAATTAAATTTAATAATTTATATTGTTTACTTCACAAAATTCTAAAAAAAATGCCAAACTAACTAAAACATAAAATGAAAAGTAAAAACTATTTTTTTAAAACTAAATGCACCCTTGAACGTATAGAAATGCATGCTAGCTAGCTTTAATTCCATGACAAAGCCAAAGATGTGATGAAATATTTTCAGATGAAAATCGCTACAAAATTAGAAAAAAAATTGTCAGAATTTTTTACCTGAGATAAAGGTCAATAATTTGATTGAATTAAGTAGCATGATCTATTTATTTGTCTAATAATTGATGAGCGTGTCATGTTATATATATTCTTACAAACAAATTCGAACTAAACTTCTATATAACAGTTTTCTTTTTAGACCATCCAAAAGTAGAAGCTGTTTTTTTATAGTAACAACCAGGAAACCACATGATTGCATGCATGCATCTAGCCGTTTTTCCATGAGTACGGCAATATAACTAACAATTAGTGCACAAAATAGTTTTCTTTTTCTTCCACTTAGATTATAGTATGAATTTAAAATGGCCTTATTGTCATCAAATACCCGATGCATGTCAGATTGGACCCGAAACAAAAAACATGATGCAGTAGCAGTAAACATGATTCATGTGATTCATATGCAAATTGAAAAAGATACTAGCTTGCACACCAGATTTACACTAGTGATTCATATGCAAATAACTTAGTATCATGTGATGGTAAAATATGATAATCAATTATATATCATTATGTGGTGATCAATATGATAAAAAAAACACGTACAATGTGCCGTGTATAAGGAACAAAGCTAATATAACTTATCATGAAAGAGTATAAAATAGTAATTTTAGGTATAACAGAAAATAATAATAATAATTGTAAGCCAAACATGCATGTTCATGCAACATTTTAGATCGAATCATGGTTTTGAATTGTGATTGTGGTCACGGTTGCATTGCAATACAAAAAGCTGTGAGAAAATGCTGCCAATCAACATGGCTGCAATTACTATTGTGATGCGATTGTATAGATCATCACAATAGCAATATTGCAAACCTAAATTTAAAAGCTTTCATATGTAAAATATTGCATAAGTGGACGAGTACATGCACTTATCACTTATAAATGAGATAGAAAGAGACATATATGTATGTGGAGATATCATGAAGGAAAAAGGGAAGAAAGAAAACGTGCATTAACAAAGCAATCATGGAAATGGAGACGGAGCAAGGATGCGCCCATGCGATGCTCTTTGGCAACTGCACTGGCCACTGCAGACTTTATGGTAGAGAGGGCTTTGGGGCATGTTGAACCATAGAAATCTGAAGATAGCTGAGAAGAAGAAGAAGCTATGGCAAAAAGGGAAACCAAAAGGGAGAAGCAAAATCCATGATAATAATTTGAGTGCAAAGCCATTTTTTAAAAAAATTAAACACGAGAAATCACCAGCAATGAGAAGTGAATAAAGTCAAGTTGCTATATCTAAGTTTGTGCCTTTGCACTTGTGGTTACTATGAGCAAACACATTGCTCCTTGAGAGCTTAATTTATAGCCAAGCATGCGCGCTCCATTTTGGACCTCCATCACCAGCATTTGTCTAAGGTTATGATCAACTCTGGTCAAAATAACCAAGAAAGGACCCACTACTCACGCATTATTGGGTTTCACCTAAATTCATCATCCATTTCAATAAAAATATAATTTTAATATAATATTGGTGTGATAAAAAAAAGTTGTACACGATACATCAATCATTCAATCACGTTTTATTTTGTAAGAAAAATTTAACTTCTACAATTATTACCTGAAAAGCCATGTTAATATATAAGAGATTGATGATAATGTCAAATGTGTTATGATCACAACGCATAACAAATTATTCTCTTTTATAATAATCATAGTAATTGTTTATTATTTTTTAGTTATGTATACATGGATTGTTATTAATATAAAAATTTATTGTCCGACAGGAAATAAAGTAGTCAGTATTTGATTGGTGGAAATGGAGTTGGAGTTATTGCTTCTAATCAATGGAAGTGCAAGTTGGGAAAAATGTTGAGAGGAGATTCAGTTCCGCATATATTTGTCTCCATATGTTTTTTAAAGTATATATAGGCCAAAGTTTTCATATTTTAAATAAGGGTGACACACTTTTTTTTTCCTTTCATAATAGGGATATGATACCATTGTTACAAGCATAGTTTTAAAAATTGACTCGGACCGGACGGTTCGACCGAAAAACCAGTGAACAGGTCATGAAACTGGTCCGAGCCACTGTTTGGATCAATCTCGCATCAAAACCGGTGCAACCTGGTTTGACTCGACCGGGTCGAACCGACTCGCATCAAAACCTTTTTACTTTTTTTTCTCTTTTGGGCTAAATGATATATTTTTTTAAACCTTAAAAAATAATATTCTTATTTGACTTTTAGAAAAATACAATAAATTTGTTTATATTGTCATGACTTGTGAGTTTGTGATATAAAACTTTGTGAGTTTACTTGTGCAATTATATTTTGAACTTGTTAATTGTGATTTGTGATTGTGAAATAAAAATAATATTTAGGAATTTATATTATTTAATTATGTTTTTACATTTGGAGCCCTTAAATAGTGTCAAATTGTTAATTAGTTATTATTTTATTATATTTTATTTAAATTTTTATATAGTTTTATATATATTTTTTATATAAATCCAATTCAACCGGTTCGATCAGTGACCCACCGGTTGAACCAGTGATTCATTGACCCGATACCTCGATCGAGTCGTTCATTGGTCCGAGTTTTAAAACTATAGTTCCGAGGTGAATGCCATAACTTTTTGTTAGTGTATACTAAATTGTGAGTAAAGAAAGTTGGGTGTATGTACTATTACTTTTAAAACTAATGACATTTGTAAGAACTAATATCATATTTTAACTGTCCCACTTCCATTTTAATTGTTGTATTAACAATTAGCTTTATTACTAAATTCTAGTCTAACATTCTTATTTAATTTCAATTGGTACAGTGCTTTGAACATACAATTTTATTTTTAGAAGGCCAATCTCAGCAGCTAGTTCATGTGCCCAGCACGCTTGGAAGATAGCCTACCCTTCAAGAAAGAATGGTGGTCATACATATATTCTAACTGCCAACTTAATTAATTGTAGTCAAACGCATATTCTTTCACGTTTTTCCTCCACTATCTTCCGGTTGAATTTATATAAGGTTAATAATTAAGGACGTTGTTAAATTTGATCTTCACCCATCCCACCCCTTGAAATGAAGTCCAATAGGTTAATAATTAAGGACGTTGTTAATTTTGATCTTCACCCATCCCACCCCTTGAAATGAAGTCCAATAGGTTAATAATTAAGGACGTTGTTAATTTTGATCTTCACCCATCCCACCCCTTGAAATGAAGTCCAATAGGTTAAGGTCCTCACCTAAAATATTCCTCTCGGCCCATATAGGCCGCATGACACAAATTATTAGAAGGGAATAAAATATTCATTTTTAACTAGGAAATTTGAGTAAATCTTTAACTTTTTCGAATGGATTAGTAATTGAACTATAATATTAAATTCATTTTGTGTATTATAATTAACAGTTTAGTTTTAGTGTACTATTATTTGTTCTTGTATTAACACTTCATTCAATTAGTTAAAAATTACTTAAGACATCTCACTGCTAAATAATTTTTACATACAACGTTAAATATAAGTGTAACTTTTTTACATTGATAGCGAATTAAAATTAACTTTAATAGTTAAACAATATTTTAACAAAACTGAGGTATATACGCACAAACTATGTCAAATACGCATCGCCTAACTACAAATAATTAAAAAAGTTCAATAAAGTATAAGACTAATGGTTATTTTTAATAATTGGCATTCTTTTCCAAAAAGAAAAAGTGCGTGCCAGGTAATTCTCAACTTGTTTTTCTGCATGTACGTCAGATCCTTGACTCTTTGCTTATTATAATAAAATAAAGTGAGTTTTTTATTATTCTAAAATCTATTTCACTCATATGTGTGTTATTGCACTTTTAAAACCCATATATGTTAAATCTGACGGATATCACTAGATCACTAAAAATTATTAAAATTGTAGCTCTTTCAACAACATAATTAAGTAAATACTGCAATTTGATTGAACTTCAATATCATCTAAATTAACTTTACTAAGATAAGATATGACTTATCACCAATATGGTATACAATGTATATCATTTCTAGTATAAGAAAAATTAAATATTAATATTAATACCAATGGAAAATAACAATTCTATTATATCTATACTCGACTGACTAAACTAAAAATAAATACCAGGGCAGTGGTGCTTTAATTTCATAGAATATTGTAGGTTGGTAGCCATGTGAACATGCGATAAACGGAATCAAGTTATAGTAGTTAACAAATTAATTATTTGCGGAACTTAGAAGCCAAGTTTTGCAAATCCGCCAAACTTAAGAACATTCCAAGGCTTTCAACTATGACTTCTAAGTGTCTGCGTCATAAAATGATGATAATATTAACAATATTACCAAAAAGTAAACGCTATATACATATAAAAGAGTCCAAAAGGTTCATATTTAAATCGGATTTGTGAGGGGAACTATGCAGGAGAAGAACGGCTACATAAAAAAACTGGCATTATTAATAGGGCTTTTTTGAACCGGTGTTTTAAGGACACTGATTAAAGATTTCACATAAATAAATAGCAAGTTTGTACACTAAATTTCTTCCCACAAGCATCCTGCCATCGAAGACAATTTTGTCTAAAGATTTGGGATTCCATGAAGGGCATAATTCTCCCAATGCTGATTTTTCTATACCAAGAAACTGGTTGAAAACTTGAAAATCACATTTTACAATGAAAAACTAAAATCTTCATGGAATCCTTAATCAGGGCACTAGGAAGAGCAGTGCTTAGAGAACCCCTTAACCCCTTATTAATAAATTAGAATTTAGAGCCAAATACGTCTCATCTCATATATATGTAACTTTTATTAAAAAACTTTATGAATAAATTAGAAGTTAGAATCAAATACATCATACACAAGGACTTTTGCTCTTTGACTAGCATATTCAACGTGTAAAGCTCCACCATTATCCTTTGTGTGTGTCTCATTTTGACAAAGATTAGAAAATTGATTTCTACGTTTCCCTATTCATTTGAGCATACAAGCGTGCAGTCGAAATGGAAAATATGATACGGAACGATGACTGCCTAATTACCCTTGCCCAACACCCCACTAAGCTCATGGTTGACACCTTTCTTAATTTTGGTTTGCTTTCAGAATGCTTCTTTGCAACTAAACAAGTAAAAGCTTCAAATTGCTAACTTGAAGCGAAAGATTTCATCAAATGAAAGAAAAAAAGGGAGTTGAAAGGAAAGTTTATTATTGTGTATCTTCAATGAGATTCAGTCTCCTTGGTAAAGCAAATAATATATCATAACAGAACAAAGTATAATAAATCATTTACAATAATTCAGGTGTAAGTCTCAAGGAAAGAGAGAAAAAATGGATAGAGACAAACATTAACTATGATATATATCTCACAATAAAAAATTAACCATGACATATATTTTATATAAATATAAATGGGGTGTGAAGCAAGATGTCATGGAGTCGATCGCTCAAAGAGCCCAAGAGCCATGCTCCAGCCTTGATTGGATAACTAGCACCAAACCTACCTAAATTTTTACTAATAAAAGAAAAATATTTATACTCAGAGTGATAAACTCACCTCCGAAATATTCATAAAATAAATAATTGGCAAATACATAGTTTGAAGAAGCCATGTACAATAGAAAACATGGCCACGTCAGATATTGCAATTGCAACTAGGACTAGGCATGTGTATAAATACCCTTCTTAAATTACTATAACTTCCTTGTTTCAAAAAATATGCTGCTACCTTCCAAGCATTGAACTTTGATGACATAAATAACCCAGTTTTTGGGTCCACACATGACAAGTCATGTACAACTCTTCAATGCAGCCAGCCTTGCTTAGTATTAAAAACGTACAATGAATATGAAACATTACTGAGACATGAATTTATTAAATTGACCAGTCACATTGTAATCTGATCGCTAATCTCTTTTTAAAGAATCATATCAAAATTTTATTTTCTTTCACCGTTAACCAAAATGGCAAATAAAAATTGGTTGCTTGGTGGGGGAGAAGATCTCTACCTCTCAAATATGCCTGATGCCAACTCTATGGTTACAACATACAAACTCCTCTTCCTGCTTAGTAATATTAAGCAAACTATCTCCCCTCTCTCTAAGAGCAGCTGCTGTGGAATCATTTATGCCCAACAGATACTGCAAACGACACCACTTTCCAGGATTTGGATCACTCTTCAAGTATATAGTGTATAGATCAGCAAGCTCCTCTGGCACTTCCCACGAGAGTGGCCTAGAGTGGGGTACAGCTTTGTCACAAGCCAGCATATCATTTAGTGAAGAAACCTGCACAAAGAACAGAAACTAATCACATGAGACAATCCACAACCAAATCTAGAAACAGCAATGCCACAGCCGAAATCTTTGCCGAAATTCGTCAAGATTCTAATATAATGATTGGATAAGTCAATACATTAAGGACCACTCATCCGTCCAAAAGTTAACTAATCCAAAATATTTAGTATATTAGAATTTTGTGAACATGAAGCTTCAGAAACAACTTACCACTCCTTCATGATTTCTCTGTCTTAATAGTGCCACAGCCTGAATGAGTGAATTGGATAACCTAGTTTGAGCAAGCTCACAAACAACACCTCTTGCTCTCTTTATTAATGTTGAAATCTGATGGGATTTTATCATATACTTCCTTGTCATCGAATTCTCCAGTACCTGATGAAAAAATATCATCAACAGTTTTTTTGAAGAGTGTCTCTCTTAAGTTTTCTGATACCATGCTGTCTATATCAACACTGGCTTCCATAAGTTCTCTTATCTGCTTAATATTAAGCCTACCTTGAGTTACTGCAGTTTCAATTGCAGCTGCCATTTTTGTAGTTGGTGTACTCTTGGGAAAGTGCAGGAAAGTAAACTACAGGCATAGCTTCAATCTGTACTAATAATTAAAATTAAATCCTCAGCTGCACTAGTTGAAAGTGCAGGAGAGTCAACGTGGAAGATGATTTGCAGCTAGCTTGCTACATTCATCTTGTCCAAATATAAATCAATTCTACATGTTTCCCATACATTTTTATTTTAAATGATCAATAAAAAATTGGAAGGAAAATCAGAAGTTTATCCCAAAAGATACGTTTAAATAACTTATGTACAAAAATAAAGCTTCAAAATATCTTAGTTTAGTGAAAAAAGATGCGTTTAAAATTGCCATTATTTATAATTGAATGCAATAACCGTTTACCTTACTATCTTCCATGTGGCCACCAGACTGCATTTGTAATATATGCTCTGTAAAGAAGTTTCAAGTCCTCGATCTTTCTGTCATCACTGTACTCACCAGCTATGCCATAGATGAACAAAAGTCAACTTAAAGAATATAGATTCAATACTTGAAGCAGGACAGGACAAAATACACAATAAAATCAGTAAGGAAGCTTACCCAGTAAAGAAACTGGGCCAACACCTCGGGCAAAGCGATCCACATCTGGAAGGTTATCTAATGAGATGAGAAAATTATTGAATGCCACTATCTTATCAAGCTCCTCTACAGCTTTGCTAACTCCAGGACTGAAAATTTCAAAATTGATTAGAAGAGGAAAATTCAACATTTGAAAGTTGTTTATGACTATAAAAATTAAGAAACAAAGTTAACTTAGGTAACAAATTGCAAATAGAAGCATCACTAGAATTTAATATTTTACATGGAATCATGTTTTTAGACATCAGTTAACACATGCTCAACTACTAATGAAAACCTGTAGTGATCGTTATCCTCAAAAAATAGAATAGTTAAAACAAGAAAAATTGATAAACATGTGATGCTGAAGAACATAACTACAAGACACTTTTTTGAGAACTAGATAACTTACACTGCTCTTGTCCAGGATTTAAGTATGTCAAGCACTGCTGAGATATTTTCCTCAACCAACTTCCTTGTATGCTCCTTGAACGAGTTTTCAGCAATCTTCAAATAAAAATTCACTTTGATTAACAAACAGAAGATTATACTGCACCAAGGAGCTCTTTGTTAATGAGAGAAAGGTTTACACTGAAAAGCATTTCAAAACTCTATTAATGAAAGAAGAAATAAAAAAATTACACCTCATCAGAAAGGCAACACAAACACTGAGCTTCTCTAAGCGAAACAAGTAGTTCAGCATCAATATCTACAAGAAATATTTGGTTATGACCAAATGAAGCAATATTGCTGCTAAAAACAGTTCTTTTAGAAAATTACAGATTAAATTCTAACATATCAGATGAATAATACCCGTACATTTAAAACTTCATCTAATAAGACAAACAAATGCATATAATTAACTAAAGAAGAGTGTAATTTACAGATTGTTTCTCGCCATTAATAGGTATTGGACTGATATCAATTAAAGTGCACCAAACTTATGGCAACTAAACGTGGCTATTAAGTGATTATCTGGTGGATAGGAGATGCCAGATGGTTGGCCACTTCATTACAACAAGACCAACTAAAGGCATAGATGCATCGCGTAATTACCTCTGCCAACTGATTTCAGCTTGGAAGCATACAATTGCTGGGCATTGTCATGAATAGCTACTTCAACCTAGAAAATTGGATAACTGACAGCTAATTCAATGAAAAAGGAATGACAGCACAAGGATGGCAAAAGAAAAATGATAATGAGATTGAGAACATATGAATATTATAAAAAATGAGACGATGTTCATGATAGTGTTGCCACACATTGAAATATGCAATTCATGCGGCACCATGCCAAATCTTAATTTATGGGAAAATACCCATAAATTATAGCACAGCTATGCTCCAATAGTCTAATATGGTACAAGTAGTTAAATACAAATCACATTACACACATGCATACCAATTTACAAAAGCGTAATTAAATACCTACGAGTCAGTGACCTTGAAAACAGGCTTCCATTGTAGAAGGAAAGATGATGCTTCTCCAAAAACAAGATTTCACACATGCATCAACTTTTGAAATGCCTGCATTGAAGATTCATTAACAATGATCAAGCTCCAAGTATTCATTTTAATCCCCGTAGGTATATCATTAAGAAGATAATAGTACAATTGACTTACCCGGCACTGCTCAATATCGGCTTCACGACCCCCAACTTCAAGCCTTTGCCTGAAAATTTTCCCGCCAATTTTGCAGTCAACAAGAAGTAAGAAGTAAGAGAAGTAACATCTTCTGTTAATGGTAATAAACCTACTCAATCTCCATAACAACAACAACAACAAAGTCTTGTCCCACTAACTGGGATCAGCTACATGGATCAGACAACAACATAGAGCTTTATCATATATCATATTCATGTTAAACCATAAATATACACAAAATTAACACAAGACAAGAATGCCTCCATATGTATAGCAGCTGCGTCTGGGTCATCAATTGCTATAGAGTTTTTGAAGCTGGCGATCCTATCAGCCTTGTCACCTTTAAGCTCCTCACCACCAGAAGGAAGCACAGACAACACAAACCTGAATGAAAAGTTGAAATGCAATGGATTTCGTCATGCAGAGCTAAAGCTAAACATACATGCAGGAAGCCACAGCACAGTCAAACAATAACTAGAGTGCCTTTGGTTTGTTTTCTGTTTTCATTAATAATTACAGAAATGCAACCTTATTTTCATGTGTTTTCAAAATTCTGCAAAGTATATTGCCTTCACCATTTCCTTCCAAAATAAATTATAAAAACAATGTAGCATTTTCATATTTGAAATGAAAACATATCAACTGATAATGAAAATGGAAAACAATCAAAACACCAACTAATTTCTTACAAACTTTCTTACACACAATGGCTTGTTTGGACAAGTTCTTTAAAACAAGTACTTTTAAGGGGGGAGAAGGAGAGAGGCCGCCGGGGGGGGGGGGGGGGGAACAGAAATGAAAGTAGAATCTGAAGCAACAGAGGCTACTTACACAGGACTGATTTAGATGAGCTTCTGAAAAAAAGATATTTTCGAGAAGTATCTTTTCAAAAACAATATTTATAAAATGTAAAATTTAATTTGCCTTTGGATGTAAATTAATTTATGTTTTGATGTAATATTCAAAAAATATTTTTGTAAGTTTTTTAATAACTCCGTTTTACTAAACAAATTTACATAAACCAAATAAAAAACATAAAAATACTTTAAAAAAAAAATTAATCAAAAGAATGACACACAAATGAGCTAATAATTCTAATTATCTTCTCATTCTACTTGTTTTCATAAACTTATTAGCTTATCCAAGCAATTTACACAAACCTAAGAATTAAAAAAAAAAAAAAAAACACTTTTGTAGTTAAATTCTTACAAAACATTCATTCATACGCATGTCCACATCAATGAAAAGAGCAACACACAAATTGGCAACTCAATAGAAACTTGACTTGTCACTCACTGGCTATATATTTCACAAATCTCCGCTTTGAATGCCTATTTTTGTTCACTCCATACCTCAAAAATCAACAATTTCAAAAGAATAATATATGTATATATATATAACAATTTCGCTAATGATCAAAATTAGAAGGATAAATAGATAACATTGCCATCGATAATTAATCAAAGAGCAAATTGAACACTAACCTGTTCGCTATTCCATCGATGTCTTCCTTCTTCAGCACCGAAAGGTCGTCAAGCGCAGCCATCTAGTTATGCAAGTTCACAGCCGCAACTTTCCGCGCGGCGGCGTTCAGAGAGTACGCTGCGGCACCGCCGAGCGCGGCTGTCCGACTACCACAGAATTTTGACCCGACAGCGCCGGCGGATGCCGCGAACAGCAGCGCCGGCGATAGCTTGTCGACTACGAGCTCGATTCCGGCGAGGTCCTTGAGGAGGAGCGGCGGCGGCGGTGGAGAGTGGTGAATGGAGAAGAAGTGGTTAGCGTGGAGATGGAGGAGGGAGGGATGATTCATGGCTCCCACGGAAACGACGTCGTGGTGTGTGGAGTGTGGTATGAATGAAAGTGCTGCAGATAAGTTACTACAGTTTAAAAGCATAGTGTGTGTATACTGTACAGGGTGGAGGAGGGAGGGAGAAGATTACGAGGAAATGAGTCAAATTGTCAAAAGACCATAAAATGGGCCTCATTTTAACTTGTATCACAAGAAGTCTTGTAAAGTTCAAGAATGACAAAAAAAAATATATCAACCGAAAAAAAGAATGAACAAAAAAGTTTAATTTCCATACAATAAATTTACACTTACGTTCAATTATATTTTATGACATTAATAAAACTAATTGGCTCTTCAAATAAAATAATTTAAGTAGATGATTGTGTAAAAAGAAAATTTTACACTACTTCCAATGTAGAGAAATTAGACTGAAAAAAAAAACTATTACATTTTAGTATCTCAAAAGATTAAATATATATACTTCAATTCTCAAAGGATTTCATATCAAACATATTGATATCTGTGTTAGAAAAATCGTCTACACATTGATTTTTAACATATTAGTCCCTAACAAATTCAACTTAACATACTAGTCTTTAGTTCATAAGAAATTTGGCTTTTAATATAATAATTTTTATGGGCTAATATTCATATGATTTTTCTACTATGAGATTTAATTTTTGAATTTTGATTGATATTCTTTTTTTTTTGTGTAATTAATTTTTTCTCTTTTGACTAAAATTTTACACAGCAAATCTTTTGTTTTTTTTTTTCCTTTTCTTTGAAACTCCAAACTCATAAAATTATCAATATTTTGAGGTCATATTCTAGACAATTTTGCAAAACCACACATTTAAAACACAGAATCCTATAGAAATGAGTTCATTTCTCTTGAGACTTAACAATGGGTCCACCCTTTGCCCCTAGCTTGGATTGTTCAAAGCTTCCTCTCGGGCATTCTTCTTTTGTTTATGCTTGCCTTTCTTCACATTCCCATTTTCCCAGTCATCCCCTCATCCTCCGACACGCGTTCTACTTGGGTAATGGTTTAATTTGCAATGAATTGGTTTGGGTTGCAAGAATGAAGCGGATGGAAGGATGTGGCTTTCAGGTTTAATTATATGAACCATCACTCTAAAAAATTAAACTTAAATTAATAGATATGGAGTCACATAAATAATTTCATATTCTAATGCATGCCTCCCATGCAAGAGTTTCTTTAAACTTAAAGTCCACATTTACTTAAAAGAATATACGATTGTATGTATTATAGATCACTGAATCATAGAAGCTATTATACGGCGTCATATATAAATTATCTCTCCTAAAAGGCTAAGAAAGAGATAGAGGCACAAGTAAATATGTCTTTTAGAAGGAAGTAGGGAGGATTGAAGTGGACCTCTAGCCTAATTTATCATATATAGGCATAGTTCTTTCAGCCACATCATGAGTTCATTACTTGCGTTAAACAAAATTAACACTTTCTTGTAAGTTTTGTACGACAGAAACTCACTTTGAACGGAAAATCACTGCAGGGACTTTCTCCGATTTTCTTCGTTAGATAGATTAAAATCAATTAATTGTGAACATGTATAAGAACTCAACAGTAATTTTAACCTACGCCATTTGATTATTTGATCTTGATGTGTACTTTTGTAATTATTACATGCTTGTTTTCCTTCCACTGGTTAGGATGGTAATGATACACAAAAGAACAACAAAAGGACTGTATTAGGACTTTTCTTTTCTTTTCTTTTTTTTCCTCTGATAAATATAGGAACCTCAGCCAATCACAGACGAAAGGTGAGAATAAACAAACCAGTACAAAAGAGAGGGGTGACAAAATGGGGGTAGGCGGGCGGGCAAGTCAACTCACCCTAACCTGCTGCGGATTAGCCATAAAATAGGACAAGACAGGTTGAATCGCTTGGTTATTTGGGTTGAAAACATCAATCTGTCCTGTCAAAAAATAGTGGATTAAGGGGTCAATCTGGTAGGCTAACTTGTTATGGGTTAGTTTTCTAGTTATTTTTTTCAATTTGTCCCAACCAATCGCGGGTTGATAATGAAAAGGAGCGGCTCAGGTTAAAATTTTTTGACAAATTAAAAAATTTAATTCACTTGATTAAAAAGTGATGGGTTGGGCGATCAACTCGACAAAATTAACCCATTTTTGTCAATCGTGTACAGAAGAGGCTAATTAAAAAATCTAATTCACTTCATTAACTAGCTTAATCATTTTATATATAGACAGACATAGCTATCACATCCACAACTCTTATTTATCCTTTCTAACATTATTAGCACTAGAGGATAAGGATCAAAGAATTTAACGCTTGAACAGGCTTCAAGTAGCCAGAATAATGATATTTATACATATTAAACAACTATGCCAATTGACTATATATCAGGAAATTAAGCATGTGTTAATGGTAGTAAGAAATCCATACTGATTATTATTGAAATTGGTCTGTAATAAACTAATAATGTTTTTCCCGATCATAAACGTGAAATGAAATCTTCCTTCTAGTGATAAACATTATGACCTCCGGATGAAATATTTTTGTCTCCAAATCATATCCTTTTCTTTGTCCTACCAATCATATATTGTTATGTCAAAGATAAAGGCTGAAAGAGATTTAAAATTTTAAAATAATTGTGAAATATACAATGTTATTTTACATGTGACAATACATTTTAAATTTTTAAGTTTTTAAACAGGAAAGGGGGGTATATGTTCTAGCCATAGAAGATTTTCATCCTCCTATTGTCCCTTACGGTTGATGGACATAATTATTGAATATGACCAACTAACATTACTCAAAATGAATTAAAACTTAAGTTAACCAATCAAAGAATAATATAAGTTGGTAGATTACTGGAAAAAAAAAAAGACATATAGGTTAGGAAACGATCTTTTAAGAATCACTTCCTATTCAGCATGCATGAGTCCTAGTGGCCCCGAATCAATTAATAATCATGAACCCTTTGGGACTAACACGCGTGTCGTTTAAGACATTCGCCGAATATAAAATTTCGTTTTGATATCTTTTTATCTATGCTATAACACTAGAACATTCTTCATGCTTACCGCGAAAGAATTCACTATACGTGATATTACATACGGTGAATTATATGTTCTGTAATTAAACATCTCTATTCTCATTCAGTAGAAGGTAGTTAAAGGAGAAAGAGTAAAATTGTACATCAGATGTTTGCTAATTTGATATCTAAGGAAAATTGACCATTATCTTACAATATAATTAAACTTATTATCAGAAAGGCAAAACCCATTTAAAAGAGGAAACATTAACGTAATTAACATGAAGGAAATTCAGGAAACAAAAGTTGGTCCAAAGAGGTGCAAGATCATTATTATTGCTGTGTGATTTCCCTCCAGGTTTGAATAGCTTGAGATACCACTTTTTCAATTGATTGTGCATCCAAATGGCTTGTATGATTGCTCTCCTGCTACATCCACAAATAATTAATTGGGTCAGTGGATCCACCCAAAAGGTTAAAATACAAACACAAATAGGAAGCAGTTTCGCATGTCACGAAATAATATCTTCCCAAAATCTTAAGTTGATGGATAAAGACATGGCTTTATATCTAATATGATCCTCCTATAAATATCTCTTTTAGACTTAAAAGCGTGAATAATTTTATTAGAATAAAGATTTAAATCCCAAACCATTTGGTGATGGATGCTTTGATAGTATATCATGAGTCTCCCAAAGGTATAATCTGTTAAGTAAAGACATATGAATAATTTTATATCTAAATGATATAATTTACTAATAACGTTAAGATATTAATATAGATAATTATGCATGTGTATGAATGTGGGATATCATTACTTTGATTCCAATTGCTTCTAAACAGAAGTTCTCAGCACAAGAAACCCTAGCTTGGAGTACATCAAGACCCAGCTCTTCAAATGCTTCCAGTATGAACACCAGCAACCCTTGGCAACTCCTTTGACTCAGAATCTTAATCATAAAGCCCTCTTCTCGTGGTTCAACTTTAAGCTGCAAATTAAAATTATTATATATCAGTACGTAACAAACACAAAGAATTAAAATTTACACAACATCTGCTAAAAGAGGTAATTAATTAAGGCACAGTAGAATCATTTCTGCTGGTTAACTTATATGAATATGAGTTAATTTTCCAGATCAAAGAAAAAGAAAAAAACTCGAATGAATAGTTAATTTTCTGATAAAGGTTCTTAATTAATTATACCATAGGCATTGGATCATAGTCAACTATTTTTTGTGCTGTTGCTGCTGCTAACTGGTTCAACTCTTCTAGCCTTTGCTGTAAAACTTGTATGTATTCTGAAGCATCCAATAACACAGAGGTTTCACGGCGCTGCATAAACAAGGAAAAAGAATAATACTCCATCATATATTTAACATGATCTTCATTGTAGAGGCAAAAATATCATTAGCAAGAGACAAGTTATAGCAGAATGGAATCAAACCGCTGACACTAGTTGTCTAAGGAGTTCAGCTAACAACTAACTATGTTAGAACTCGTTGTTATCTCACGATCAGTGAGTATATATAAGCAGAAAAAGGTGGATCAAGTGAGAGCTTTCATTCAAAATTTAACATCAAGTGGAGAAGTGCCCCAGAAAGCTGTGATAATTAAGGGGATAAAATGAATCTAGCAATTTGATGAGTGATAGAGAAGATAATGATCACATGCATATATCACTGTAAATAATATGTGACAGAAATGATCATATAGAATTCAGCTCTGTGTTCTCCTTTTATAAAGAAACTGATGAATGATGAGGGGAAATGACATGCAAAAAATAGAAGAAAGAGATGTTTCAGAGTAATCACCGAATGGGAGGATGTGATTGAGCGAAGTAGCTGTAAGTTCCTGTACATTGCTGTTCTCTTGTGAACCTTGGAAACCATTCTCTCTCTCTCTCTCTCAAGAGAACTATGTACAAAGAAATCTAAACAATAGTTGATGGTATATAAAGAGGATGAGGACACAGAATCTTGTTGATCACATGTGATGCAGTTTTGGAACTACAATAATGATATTTGTGAATCATGTTTTAACTTTGACTGCACTTTTTTTTTTCCCCTCCCTCATGCGTCATATAATTCACTGTCACAGTCACAGTGTCACTGAACCAATAACAACATTCCTCTCAAGTTTCACATAGCATATTTTCACGGGACAAAAATAAATTGTTGCGATAATTTGAAACAAAATAAAGGAAAATGTGAACTTGAAAAATAAAGAAACAAAATTGACCAACATGAAGAAAAACTATATGTGAAGAAAATCCATAAAATTTTCCACCTCATTTTTCACTCGCACCAAACACAACCTATAGGATGGACTATATTATGATTTTCAGTAGTTAATAAAGAAATATTATAATGATTGAACCTTTATCAATTATTTCTTTTATATACAACATCTTGATAATTGGCTCATGTATTAATTCATCATCTATACAGTTACCGAGTAATTCTTCAAATATTTTATATATGAGAATCAATTCAACTAGTTGGATGAAAACAGGAAGTTGGTCATTTTACTTTCAAAAAAATTATGTGAATATCTAAAAAATGGCTGTCCATTGGGACATCCATTTTATTAAATATAATGAAGATTATCACTCATTTTATGTATCAATCACCTTCAATGATAATAAAATGAATATTAATTAGACCACTCACATTTTGAATTTTCAAATAACACTGCTCTCTTACATTCTATGGCAGTCAAGCTAAGTGGGTAGTAGAGAAAAGGACAATATCTTCAAGCTTGTTAAACTTTGCCCGGTTTAAGATAAGTTATGATGCATTATGCATACGTACACATATATGTGTGAAAGAAGAGGCCCGTGGGTGGGGTCATATAATAAGGGAAACAGTGTGAATGTTTCTGAATACAAACATTCTAGTGCATGGGATGGAACGTGAAAGACCGATGAAAGACATGGTGGTGCGTTGCAGCAGTGGGGTTAAGTTGGAAGCTGGCAAGGAATCTCAATGACCGATTGATACATCACATACATATTTGAATAAATTATAGAAAAATGTCATTTAAATTCGTGGTAATAGAGTCAATGTGCTGACTTACATCTTGTCTATCATTGAACAGGATATTGACCTTACTTGAGTAGATTCACATCCCATCCAATAATGAATGAAATATGAGTTGATATGATATCTCATATATTATGAATATTAATAAAATAAAACAATTATAGCAAATCTCCTAAGAGATTAGTGATATTACATCATCAACTAGATCAAATTGGGCTCTAGAGGCATCCAGCTAGGAGGCTTTTTACTTCTCTTTATCAAGCATTTCGTATAATTGATCAGTGTTTATGGCATGCTCACAATTAATTGTTGATTGGTTATATTACTCTCTTATAATTAGTCAGTCAGTTACACCTCAAAAAATCAACATATCCTCTAATCCGTCCTATCTATTCTTCAATCGTCGACTATCAAAGCATGTTCCGACTTTCAATAGCTTCTAGTACTAGAATACAATCAAGCCTATTCTCTTGACAGTGAGGTTTTCATTTGACCGGTCGGTCATTTTAAACTTAGTCTAGAACACATGAGATATTCTTGATTTGTCGTACTTTCATCGAGTCCTCTAGTTGGTATATTCAGTGCCCCTCTTAAGTTTTGAGTGAGAAATATTATTTTCTTTATGATTTATATTTGATATTTTAGGTAAGATTATTTTAGGTAAGATTGTGAGAGTTATATATATATATATATTTGGATTTGGTTCCTCACTCTTAGGTGTGTTTGGTTTTTGTTCCAAATAGTAAAGATAGGACAGTGAAAATAATAAAGATGGACACATAAAAAATATTATTTCTATCTTGTATTTGATTGGTGAGTATAAAATATAAAATAAATATCTATGTATCTTGTTTATAAACACAATGACAAGACAACAATGTGATAAAATATATTATTGGAAGAAAAAATATTAAATTTTTGGTACCGTGTCCCTGTCCCCATTGTCCATCCATTTTAAAGGTACAAAAATTTTCTGCATTTTATGTCCTAGGACAAAAAAAATTTCTATCATTTGCTCTTGTCTTTACAATTAAATAGTTTTATACCTCTATATTTTCTGTTTCAGGATACAAAAACCAAACATTATCTTATATCTTCCAACAGGACACAATGAAACACAATGAAAGTTATTAATCTAAAAGTTATCTGCCCTCACTATATCACTTTATCAAGTTCCCCACTTCAAGGTAATCCAAACAATATCGCCTAATTTGAGGTGATCCAACTTACTTTTACCCAATATATTTAACATTAACAACTAACACCAATCAAAGCAAAGTGTCAAAAACATGATACAGCTTTTAAGTGTCTTCTTTGGATGCCTCCAAGCTTTCCTCACGGGATATTGATTCTCAATCTTATTTGCTGTCTCTCTCTCTCTCTCCCCCCGTATTGGTTTGGATCCTCCTATGTATCTATTGATCTACGATTAAACGTTAAAACAAATTTTGGCTTTATTAGAAGTGCTGTAAAAAAAAAAAAAAAAAATCTATGCAATTTGGTGATTATATTCCAGTTCCTTCAAAACAGCAAAAAGGCCTTCGGCCTAGCTTTGTCGTATTGTTTTCTGGGTTTTTAACAGATGGTTATGAATGAGATAAGACTAAGTAAAATGATAATGATAAAAAAAAAATCTAGATTTCGGGATTGCATTTTGTTATTAATTACCCCATTACAGAGAAAACCAGTTTTTAATAATTCCATTTTTTCTTGACCTTTTTTCAGTTAATCAAGTTTAAATAAATTTTGGAAACCTTTCAATACTTGTTTCTCATAAAATTGCATTCTCGAAAGTTCATTTAATTCCTTATTTATATCATCTAAAATTATTAGACGCTCTCAGAGTGGGGGGGAAAAAGTGCTGCTCTCTGTCTCATTTGTAATTTCAAGTCTCAGCTTGGTTGTGAGTTATTATTATTTCTTATTTTTATTACATTTGAATGAATATTGAGTAATCAATTGTAAAGCCAATATTTTGTTTATATGAACAGTCGAGACTTTATTTTAGTAATGGGAACTAACTTATGTGCGCGTTTAGGCAATAAAAAGGTTCAGTGTACGGATAGATTTAACATTTTTAATATAATTAAAGGGAAATTATTCCTGTCAACAAGTTAGTGCTTTATAAATCTTTAGTGGTGTGTTAACCGTTATTGAGGAATATTTTTCATGATACAAGCTGTAGCCCCTTTTCTTTTTCTTCCAATAATTAAGAAGTTTCTATAATGGTTAAAAAAGAGGAGCGAAAGAGAACACCAAGTACTCAATAATACATTAAAAAAATCAATAAGAAACGCTCTACATCACAATGTAAAACCAACTAACATTCAAACATATAATGCCCACAAGGATGACAAAAGCTATCTCATAAGAAGAAAAACAAAACAAGTGAAACACAAAACCAACTATAATTTGCAGCTCTCTTTTAGCCATGGTGAGTTGGTCGAGGTGGTAAGACGTTTCATCAGCTCATCAATGAAGTATCTCGAATTCGAAATATGAGAATTAAAAACAAAAAAATTCGTTATAGATTTAAAGTCTCTTCTAAAACGTCTATAAGTCGAGCAACATTAATAAGGGTAGATTTTTTGTTTTTATAAAAGAGGATGGTTTCCTTTATCCATGACCCAACACGAAAGGGCATGTGTTTAGCTAGACTATCATCAACCATTTGTCCATGAACCGTTGTTATAAAAGAGGCATTTTTAAGAAAAGCGACTTAAACATGTATTGTTCAGTATAATCTATCTATATCATATATAAATTATTTGGCACATATAACATGATCAGAGATACATATAGCATTGCTTAATTAGCACTCAAAATCAAATTTTCCATCACACAGCTATCATAACAGAAAATTATTGTCGATAACAAAAAAAAAAAAGTGGCAACGAAGGTGACATAAATCATGGCTGTGGTTACTGCCAAAATGACCGGTTTAATATTTGATGCTAATGATTCTAGTTAACACAACAATGATAGCTGCGGAATAACGAATGACATATTCAATGTGGATGGGAATATGTCAAATGTGTTGTATAATGACAGTTTTAATTAATTGTAGATATTTACCCATAAAGATAAAATCATTATATTGCTCTAGATAGTCATTTGATTATCACGGGTAAAACCCCTCAAATCAAATCATATTTACTATTTACTGACTTATCATTGGTAACTGATTATCTGATGAGTCACACGTAAAAAAAAAATATATTTGATGAGCAAGATTAAATTCAACGATTAAAGAGTCGTTAGGTGACGTGAGCTTAAATTCAAGGGTTGTAGAGTTTTTGTTCAATGCTAAGGATGTAGGAGACATTAATTCAGTATAAGTCAATGAAATACCAAAATGTGACCATAAAATTTATTATAACTATCTCTCAAATATAGACGTAGATTTTGTTTTTGACTAGAAAACACTCTCTATATATACACTGTGCTATGTACATATATAGATTTTAAACCCATGATAATATTTTTTTGTTAAAGAATTGTTTTATTTACGTACTGGACATATATTGATTTTTTTATTAAAGAGTTATTTTGATGCATGCTTAGTTTTACTGGATTATTTTTTTAATTAAAACTCATCATATCAAGAATAAACTCTATTTCTTTTTGAACTTTTGGAAAAATGTTGGGGGTGTTATATTGAAAGCAGTTGTTTAATTTTTTGAACACTAAAATCACCTTTTTTTTTCTCTAAAGCAATCATTTCAACCTTTTTAATTTTGTATTCTATAGGTTCTTGATTATTTACAACTTTGTATGCAAGAAGAACTTCCTTACCCTTCGATAAGAAATATTTTAAAATTTACGTACTTATCTCTAGATAGTAAACCACACAAAAAAAAGGTAATTTGAACAAAAAAAATATAGTATCTTAATTTTTCTAGTTTTCTTTAAGCAATCTTCTTCTAATCGAAACGCATCCCTTAACCATTGTCATTATTTCTTTTATAAATTTCCCATAAATAATAGAATGCATATTTTAATACACTTCCTTTATTTTTCTTTTTCAAATAATAAAATATAAATATTTTCATTTGAAATTCTTTTTCAATATTAATTACTAACATCACATTGAATTATGTCTTTACAAATATATTTATAAACTTTTAATCTTGTTGTAAGTCTTCCTATTATGAATGACACTTTTAAATTAGTTGAGATGTTCACTTCACAAAAAGTTAGTTAAGGTAAATAAGTAATTTGAATTCTCAGCATATGATGAGTTCAATTGTTTGGAAGTTGGAATTGAAATTTAATGTAGAATTTTAATTTATAAGGGAATTGACATGCATAGGATTTTAAATTTTATATTTGAGTGGACTAAGAAACTTGTTTGCTATAAAATAAATGAAAAAAGAAAGAAAGAAAGAAGTGTGTAGATTTTAAGTACTAGAGAGATTTTTAACCAAAGAAGAGTCTCTTTTCGTTGTTTTTGAATTCTATAAAATTGAATTGTGGAATTAATGAATTACAATTTTAATTTTAAGCTTCAATTTTATACTCAATTTCATATGCTAAATGAGATATTATGTACAAACAAAATTACAATAAGTAAAATATTTTTTACCCAATGAGATATTTTAACCCCTAATTGAACATTGTCACAATTAAGAAATTCTATCAATAATTATTTTCTTTAAGATTTGAATATTTATTCTCTTCATGAGAGCGAAGTGTATTTACTACTGCACTCAAGACTTATTGAGCAAAGAAAAGGAAAAAAACAAGGAAAAAAAAAACTATTTTGCCTTATTGATTAGGGAAAGAAAGAAAAGAAATATGTTCAATTATCAATCAGACATTAGACGTATGACACATTTCATCCGAGGGCACATTTTATTACCCGTACGCCTCATCCGGTGCAGAATGTACGCTGAGGAACTCACACAAAGGCTTTTTTGCATGGTATATTTTGCCCAATTATTGGGTCTAGAGCATGAAACCCAAGACCAACTCATTAAAATTGGGAATATATGTATATGCGACTTGAGTGCTGAAATCAATTGGTATGGGATATGATTGAGTCTGGGGACTAGAAGTGCTAAAGGTCATACATTATTGTACTTGGAAACTTGTTAGGCCATCCATTTGGCTTGTAGCATGATGAACAAGACATATATATCATATCATGGTTGTCAGCCTCGTAAATATCATTTCAGTCATATAGTTTTCGATATGAATAATGTTTATAGTATGATTAAATTATATAATAAATACATATCATATATTTTATTATTATTGAATGTGATATATGGTCTTCACTCATCCCAATTATTCATTAAATTCAATAGTAATAAGATATGTGATATACATTTATTATACATTTTAATTATACATCTAACATCACTCTCCATACATAAACATGTTTTAGTTTACCCTCGTGCACGGGGAAAATGATGTTTCTATAAATAATATATAGGTGATGGTTTGGATATAATTAATCTAGGGATGTTTCGTTAGTTTAAGGGTATATTTATTTCAGGTTTCAAAAAAATGATTATGAAACAAAATTTTATATATAATAAAAGATAAAAATTGATTTTTTTTTAGAAGTTACTAATTTTAGTTTGTACAAAAAAACTGAAAGCTAAAAGCTAATTTTTTTAAAATTTCAATTATTTTTTAAAATTATCTAAATATATTAAAAGTGATTTTTTTTTTAACGAAAAAGTGATCATTGTCCAAAATAATAACAAACAAATGCACTCTAATTCATATATAGCTGCTAGTGACTGATCCACAAGAAGAGACATCCTTTATTGGATGGAAATCACCTGTCAATAAATAATGCCTCCTCTCTGTCACGAGAAACATGAATATTTGATATTAATAATATATAAAATATTTAAATATTTATTAAATATATATTATTAATCATTTTTCATGTGACAATAATAAATACAAATGAGATAGAAAAAGAGACATGATTTAAGAATATGGGATTGCCATTCATCCTTTATTTTATTTTAATTTTGTTTTATCTCTTTTTTATATAGTTTTCTTATCTAGATTAATTAAAATAATATTTATTGTTTAGTATTTTAAAAAATATATTAAATATTAATTAAAATTCCAATAGATGCTAATTTTTTTAGATAATATCATTACTTCTATTTATATTTTAAATTCTTTTAAAAGAACATACGTGTTAATAAAAACCTAACTATTTATAGGTGAAAAATGATTTTAATTGTCATTGGCTCGTATACGGTCCATATTTCTTTATGTTTCTATATATTATTGGTTTGAAATTTTGTGGTTTACAAGTTAAATCAAGCATTTCCTTGGTTAACTCTTAAGTAAAGGTGAAAACACCTATACAAAAAAAAAAAAGAAGGTGAAAACACCTATTTCTGATTAGCTGGCTTGATCAATTCAATCAAACAACGCTTTTTTCATCTACAACTTTTTCACAGAGAATGACAGAATGTACCATGAACATTCCCAGTCACACTAACTTTTTGATAAGTGTTTCTTGGGAATGATGGGGTTGGTGGTTCATGCGTCAAATTGGCTTTGGATTTGTCTCCGGATATGTCTCAATGTCTGCATTCAGCTTTGATAAATCAAGCAACTGATCGTTGGCAAAAAATAAAATAATAAAAAAATTCAACTAACTTGGCTTGAGTCAAATGATTCGTTAAAATACGGGTTTATTAGCAAAAAGTTGAACACGATGGATATACATAAACGATGAATTGAAAATTATTAATAATAAGTAATGGTTACACGAGCATTTAAAATTACCACGTGATTTCATGTTTTACATTTATTTATTTGTGTAATATCTAATAACTCAAATTTACTCCTTTTATTCTCACAATAAATCATCTATCTCATTTGAGTCAATTCACACACACATAAGGTGTGAATCCATTTACACCAAGAGTAAATTTTGTTATACTTACTCTAGTGAAAAACTTATTATAGACATTAAATTTCATCAATTCAACAGTTGAATTATAAGTTTCCATTACATAGATCAGGTGTATAAAATTTCACAAAATTTCAAAATAGTTTAATAATTTAACATCCCTTTTTATTTGGATGTATAACTTAGTTTTGAAAACACATATAAATTTTTAGTATTAGATAAAATATCTATTGATATCCAATTTTTTTTTAAATTTTATATGCTTAATCATCAAAATAATATTTCATGATTCAATAGTAAGATTAATATAATATATGTTGTCTTTAAAAAAATATTCAATGGAATAACTGTGCTACACTTACTCTTAGAGTAAAGAGATCTCTTTCTCATATATACATATATATCAGACAAATTTACTGTGATATTAACCCCAAAAAAATAATATCCATCCCATTTTTTTGAAAAAAAGACTTAAACATAATCAATTATTCTATATAAATTACTCACTTTAAAGGTTTAAGTTTTTAGTCGTGGAAATTCTGAAACTGAGCTAATTAAGTCTTGTCGTTCTCAATTATTAGTTCATTTACTGGTTTTGTTCTGTATACACCCTGCTCTCACCATGTGTTGAGTAGTGTGTACACGAACCAGATCCTCATATATGCTGTGTGATTATGGCCCGTGACAACATATTCATTCCACATAATATCTTGTTTCGATGAAGACAAATTCCCTCTTCGAAATTCGAATTCCAAGTTTCATGCGCTAGTATTCTATGTTTGTTGCAAGCGGTATATAATTATTGAAACCAAAATCCTTTATTTAATAGGTTCTCGTTCAATATATCTCATATTGTATACTGTATATGCATAAAAAATATGAATAACGCCATCCAGAAAACACCATATGTTGTCGTGATCTCCAAAACATACACATGAAAGAGAGTTTATGTTTACCGCATGTAGCTCACGGGCATTTCTTAAAATATGATAATAAGCTCATGTGCACTTGATTCTCATGTTCTTGCCTCAGTGACCAACATCGGAATGCCAAGTTGTCCCACGCATGAGGGAGTTTAAGCCTTGTTTGGTTTCAGTTTTTTAATTTATAGGATTTTATGAAAGAAATACTGAAAACTGAAAATAAAATCTAAAAACAAACATATCCTTAATTTGTCAATGAAGCAACAAAAGTAAGTTTTATAATAGCATAGAATTATGTATATTCTTCATGCTTCTATGTTGGGAAATTGGTGTGTATCCTGACTAATAATTATAAAGCATTCAATCCAATAATGGAAAAAGCACAGCATGATTTTGTTTAAGATTAAGTGAAATTTATCTCAAAGTCTCCCTCTATTTGTCTGGAAACATGGACCTTTATTAGATGCAACCAACTTACACGGTATAATGTGCAAGAAATAAGGGCGATATACTGATTTTTCAAACTATTGAAGAGAGGGTGGCCTAAATATATATATGGTTCCACAAAGTCAGAACCTCTTGAATAAATTTTATAGATAAAGGAAAATTAGGGCTAATTTTATCAAATATTAGGATAGGTCAATTTTGCCTACAGCAATTGATATCAAAGCGTCATAAGTTAGATTCCACAAAACATTATTTGCGTGCAAGGAGAGGAATCAACATTCTACCTTTACAAGATCCAGGTGAGGTTAAATCAAGCAAGGTTAATCACTTGACTCAACAAACCTTTTTTTTCCCGTCAAAATGGATCGAAACTTAAAGAATAAAAAGGAGTAATGACACCTAGATGGATCCCAATAATAATAACAATGGCTCCCACGTTTAGAGTGCTTTGTGTTTTTTAAACACTTTTTTTTCTCAAGGGTAAAGTGAGCGTCTGAACCATTAGCTTTTTTTGGGTAAAAAATGTAATCTTTTCGTGGGCTGAGCCTTGGACTTTTTTGTCGCATGCTGGACTGCGGTGTATGGGCCTGTAGTGTTGGACTGAAAGGGGCTCCAGCGGTGAGCCTTAAAATGCTGCTGTTTTTCATTATTTTTGCCCACGCTAGTTGTATGACCAGAATTGTAGTTTTTTGTTGAAAAAAAAAGAAAAAGAAAAAGGAATTGTGCTTTTTTAATTATTATGTGGATTAAGAAATATTTTTTGCAATCTGTGATTACATATCAAACTTTTGTCGGCAGATTCTTCTGAGGTACAATTGCAGATAAGAAAGGAATTGCTTCCTCTCTATCTCTCAAAACGCTAGTCAAGTGGAAAATAAACATCTAAATGTCATTGTTATCACTTATAATTTTGAGAGGATAGTATCCAAATTATTTTATTTTTCAAATATATTAAATTTAATAAATTTAAAATAATTTAAAAGGTTTTGATAAAAATTATTTAAAAACTAGCTTAGCTTTGTCTTTCTATTTTTTTTTATTCTAATCCAAAAAAGATTATTCTTTCCTCTTTTCTTTAAAAGATTAATACGATAATATTTTGTATTTATATAAATCAAGGCAATTGATTTTAATTTGGACAACTGATTTTAACTTCAACTCTTAAGTAATGTGAAACTATATATATATATATATATATGGGGAATATATTATACGAGAAAAGTGATTTATTGTGAGAGTGAGATGGGTGAATCTTAATTATTGGATCTTATATGAATGTTCAAGATTAAAATATAAAATTATGTGATTTTTTTAAATGAATATGTGAGTATTAATTATCATTAATCAATGCATTTGTTGTATGTGGCAATGGCATGGACTGAAGTTGAACGTACGCACGTAGAGATTGGATCCATACACATGGGACATGGCTCACGTAAAGGGTGACGAAAGAAGCTTTGGAGCAGTCTTTATTAAAGGGGTGATCAATTCGATTGCTGAACGGTGGCAAAACAATGACGAAGTGGTCCTATTCAATGTTGGCAAGTTGAATTGATTTTCTACGTCTCGTGCATACATGTTGAATTGTTCATCAATATTTTGTGGATGTAATTGGAATTCGAATGACAAACGTAACAACAAGATGGAAATCCGAGTTATCTTTTGTCCTTTTCACTTGAAAAATGGAAATACATGCTAATTTATTCAAAGCTCATGTTTATATTCATATTTAAGGGTTAGATTATGGCTATTTATAGTTTCATTATTTTGTATCAAATTTTTTAAAAAATAAATATCAATATGAATTTAATAAATTGTTTTTATTTTAATACATTTTATAAGAGCATGTACTATTCACAAGAATATACGTGAAATCCTACTTTAGCAAAACAAATATCAAATCACTTGAAATAATCAAGTATTAGTTAATATTTTAGAGATACAAAAATATATACAATAGGAATTGTTTCATATTTTAAGGGGTTATCTTCTTTGTACTCACTTGCGTGTGACATTTTATTGACTTACTTTTCATTTATTGTTGGATGTAGTGTAGATTTCATTTAGGTATGATTGATATTCTATTCAATATATGGTAGATAATAAATGAGTCAACACGGGTGTCCCATATTAAATAAACACACATAACATTTTCCTATTTTGGTGCTAGCTCGGTTTTGTTTTGTTTTGGTTTTCGATTTTTGCTTGAAAGACCGTGGTTGAACTATTTTGTACTATTTGCTTATCTCTTAAGAATCAAACATATCATAATTATCGGGAAAAAAATTATAGGAATTTTCAATTCTATAATATTTTTTTCAAGAACATTATCAACTAATTAAGAAATGTAACATTTTTTTTTTGGATGCCATCTAAGCAAAATTTAATTAATTATTCTTACAACATAAATTCTAATATAAATAACAATTTTTTTTTAACAAATCTGGTAATTATAAACGTGCAAAGAAACCCTTGATTGTAACCCTTCAGAATTCGTTTCATAAGCAATAAAGCATAACCCACAACATAAAAACCATAATTAATTATTAGTATAACAAATAACAATCCATTTAAATTAAACTCTTGATTGTAACCCTTCAGAATTCGATTCATATGCAATTCAAGCATATTGACACGCAAAAGAAGGATCAACTCATTAAGAAGCTAACCTTGAGAAAAATTAGAGCCACCTGATTAATAGATTTGATTAATGGTATATTCTTCACCATTACTACTTCTGATTAATTGTTTCATATTTTGTGTGTTTTTCTGGATAAGACAGAAAACCACGCTTGTGGGTTGCTTCTTCGAGATTCCAATGCCACTATAGATATTTTGATGCCCTCAAGGAATTTCGGCTTGCCACACCTGCCCAGCGATTTTGCTTTTGGTTAATCCATATCTCAAAAATTAAAAGAAAAGCTCAGTTTCTAATGGAGTTTCATGCAATATCTTTTAAAAGTATATATGTATGTTTTTATGAGGAGAAATTGTTCTTCATCTCCACTTGAAACTATTATCTGATTGCATTTGCAACAAACTAAAACTGTAGTGAATTGTTAACTGGGAAAACCCTTTTATTCCCCCTTTTTTGGAGTCCACATTCACACCTATTCTACTTGTATTGGGCGAAGCCACTCATACAATTAATAAGGCTACGCCAGGACCGAAAAAGGAAAAAAGTTATCAAGGAATGGATCTATTTATTTCAATTAGAGTAAAAAAATTTTCTCCAAAATATTTACCACCATATAGACGTAGCGACTAATCTCTTTTGCATACTATGGGCCCGTTTAAGAAGTAAATGCTGACCACAAATCAAATTTTAAAGTGCTCTATTTTCAATATAAGAATAAAAAATACTTGACTAAGGAATGAAAGAGCCCTTATCATCTTATTTTAGCCACATAGTTAATTAGAGCAAGTTTTGTATATTTATTGAATTGAATTTTTTTTATAAATATTAGTAAATTTTATCAATTTAGTTATTAAATTTTATAATATTATTTTGATGATCATGCTTACTAAATTTTAGAAAATTTAGACATAAAAAATTATAAAATCTAATAATCAATATTTACTTATACTTTTTATTGTTATGACTTAGTTAATAGAGTTCATAAAAAACTATTCAATAGAATAAATAAGATCTAATTCTTGAAGTAAAGTGGATTTCCATCGTATATTTTTTTATCTAAATATTTCATTATAAATGCGCCGATTGATAAAACATTTTATTGTGAAAATTGAAACGCATCGTGGTCATAAGATTCAGGTTATATTGTTTGTACAACAAAAAATGATATATTTAAGCATTTCAGTAGTGGGTATCCATTAAAACACCACTTTATCATCATTGGATATGATGATAATTTTCATTTATATCTCATCCATTCACTATATCCAATAATAATAAAATGAATGTATGTCTAAATGAATACTAACTTTTTTGTGTTTAAATAACACTTTTGGAGATGCATGGTGTGCATCTAGTTAATGTATCTGGCTGGTGTGCAGAGCTGGAGATGGAAAAAAAGGTTCCGATATGGGATCTGAAACTTGTAAGCTAGGGGTTTGACAAATCTGCGCATAAGGAAGGATGCGCTTAAAACTTACGCATACTCAGAGGGATGGCCATTGGACAGTTTTTGCATGGAATTTGCTCCTATAATGATATTTACCAAACCATACGCAGCATAATGATATATCCTACTCCCTTCGTTTAAAAATTATAATTATCTGATTCTAAAATTTTATTTTTCTATAAACAATTGTCTACATAGAAATTTTAGACAATATTTATTATTATTTTTTTAGTTATATCTTTATTGTTGGAAGAGAGGGAGTAAATAAGAAAAATAACTAAAAAAGAGATATAATTAATATTAGGGATAATATTGTAAAACATATCTAAATTTCATTAACATTGAGACATTTTCAGCTATATATATATTTTTATTTTTGCATATATTTAAAAGTGGATGGTTATTTATAAACAAAAGGGAGTACACGTTGTGAAATTAGATGGACACAGTGTAGACAATTGAGAGGTATAACCATTAGATATAATGGTAAATCCCACATACTCCACTCATCACATCATATCCAATGGTTATTAAGTAGATATCTCAATAGATACCCACTTTTTGGGTTTTTGAATAACATTTTTGGTAGCCAATTTAGCTTGGACAGGTACAGATTTGGAAGGTCATTAGGTCAATGTGCTGCTGTTGTTTGGGTGTGGTTCTGAATCTCGTGTGAAGAACTTGTTATGTTTTTGCTTGTTGAGTCAAAAAATTTGAGTCTTGGTTCTATCTACTAATTTTCTTTGAACTGATGTAAAAGAATATGCTCGTCATGCTACATGTACGCTTTGTATGAAATTATATCTAAAACAAGAAGAAGAAAAAAATCATGTATCTCATTTAATTAATGGACTAACCTAATGTTCAACGTGATGAACGTTAGGAATAAAATTAACGTTAGCGAGTTAGCTTTCTTAGAATAATTAAAATGCTAGCAAATTTTCTTTAAAAGACTAATTAAGATGTTATTGAATTTTCTTTTAGTCATTGAAGTGTTAAACCGTAATAATCCTATGTAAAGACCAAAATGTATATTAACTTTAATAAATTAGTCGTATAACATAATATAATTTTCATATTAATGCATGTTATTTTATTATATGATAATTACATCTTTGTTTCGACCGAAATATCCAATCGCTCACCCCTTATAAGATTCAAATCATAAGCAGTGGTGGAAGACTAGAAGGTAAGGTTGGGGGAATAAGGAAGCTATGGTTCCACCTAACATAGCACAATCCCCATGTTGTATGCTTGTATTGTGTGATAATTAATCTATTCTTCAATTTAAGTATGTATAGCAGTACTAGTCTAGCACCTGCCCTAACAAACCAAAGTTGAGTTACCATTAATTCATTCACATGAATTCCTCTAACATTAATTCATTTTGTGCTCAGTGAAGGAGGTTTAACTAGCTGTTTATAGCCGCCCCATATCCATACATAACGTGGGGGTGGCAGCATGTGTCACATTGTTTATGTTAAAGGTGGCTCTAAGCGTGTGTCACATCACATAGAATTTTAGGGAAAAGAAAAAAAGGCTAGGTAATACGAAGTTTTGCTAAAATTTTATATTAATATTGTGTCATAATTATTAGTCTTTAAATAAATTGGTAGATCATATTAC
Organism: Dalbergia cultrata; assembly: GCA_031216105.1. Taxonomy (NCBI): domain Eukaryota; kingdom Viridiplantae; phylum Streptophyta; class Magnoliopsida; order Fabales; family Fabaceae; genus Dalbergia; species Dalbergia cultrata. The sequence goes on from CM062347.1 coordinate 6,436,199, forward strand.
TTTTGTTTAATATAACAATAATTATAATTTTTATTAAAAATTCTATATCTATATTCTTCTGAACGTATATCATTACTTGTAATTTATTTAAGGGAAGACAACTAACAAAATCATACATCGTAAGAACAGGCATTAAGCTACACTAGTGTTGCGTGCAAGTTAGGTCAGGGTGCGTTAATGGATCTTTATGGCATCAACCATCAGCGCCTCAGAATGTAACAAACCGTAGAATACTAGGATAAAAAGTCCAATATTTTCAACGTTAATCAAATGTGAGGAAGATCTAAACTACATTATGGCGCAACATACTGGCAGTTGATACCTTTGCCGCTCCATTGATTTTGGACGGTCACGCGTAATAGAAAGTTCAAAGTTCAAACATAGTATATGGTGGACGTATGGACATCAACATTGGATTTTCTTTTAGGGTTCCCCAAAAGAAAATGGTGCACTCTAAAGTAAAGAAACAACCTGATCTCATCACCTCCCTTGCCAACCTTTAGATGACCATCCCCTCGGTCCCCTAAGGTCCACAAAGCCGAGCTACAACGACCCTTTGTCTTTTATATATTTTCTTAATTTCCTTTTACATTGGTATCATTTACGTGTCACTGATTTCACCTCAATTATTTATGCTAACGATAACCCACGATCAAGGACTAGGTGTAACCAACAAAAGTTATTTTTCTTTTCTATTCACCTTTCAATATCTAGCTATTGTATTAAAAAGGTTAAAAATAGAAAAACAAACAATATAATGAACTTGTCATAACCAAGGTGTTAGAGTGTGAATATATCATAGTACAACTTTTTTGTTTTTGTTTTTATAATTAATATGTACTTAACTCTCAAATAGAGAAGCTGAAACGAACGGCTAATGTTCAATAATAAAATGAAAAAAGAAGACGAGAACACAAACAAATGCTACGTACAAGACCAAGTAACAAAAAGAGTTGAAACACAAAGCCAGATACAACACTACTATAGCTTTTGTCTTTCATCATGATTTGTGATATGTGCTTTTGCTAGTGCTAAAAAATTCACCTTCAATAGGAGGAAGATGCAAAACCCGAAACAAAGCTAACATCACCGCAAAACACAACTTAATAAAATCCAAGCATTACAAATATGAAATTTGGGAACAGAAAGAGATTGAAACAAAAAAAGCATATCGGACAGTAATAATCTCGGATATGATAAGAGAGACAACAGAGAAGCCCAAAACCGAAGCAAAGCATGCATTTAGATTTGTTAGTTCACAAGAGATCATCGACTAGAGAATGTTGACTAGGTTCACCACAAAATAAAGGGCACCGACAGATTTATATGGAAACCAACACAAAGAAAGAGGAAAACAGCCTCCTTTCATAGCCTCCTCACCAACCCTTCCACCCCTTGCACACCCACACTGCCATCAATAAATTAGCCAACAAAAGCCTCCGGAGCACCTTCAAAAGTAGACTCACGAGCAACCACACGATTCCAAAACCCCATATCCAAGATCCCTCATTGCATGACCACATCGAGCTCAACAACAAGAGGGTCGAAGTCATTGGCGGTCAATGTACAAGCTAAGTCCATTTTCAATCTCAGCACCGAGCAAGGCTGTATACGGACCTTGCATGTCATTTCTGGCACCATTGAGGATCTAGAACCTAAACACGAAGACAATGACGGCTCAGGGGTAGTGATGGTCGGTGTTGTCGAGCCACCATCTGACGTTGACAGCGAGTTCGATGACCAAAACATAAAAGACGTACGATGGAGACTAAAAGTACCTACAAATTTCTCATGTAGTTATGACTTCCATTAGCTAGTCCCCGACTAGGTGATCAATCTCCTTTGGACATAGTTTGTATTAGGGGTAAATGAGTTGGTTTGAGTGAAAAATAAATTTAAACTACTCAATTTTCTTAGATGGATTTGGTTTGGTTTTAAATCTTTTTTTCAATAAATCTTATTTGAACCGATCAATTTGATCAAAATAGGATTGGTTTAGTTTGAATCATTGGGTGGAAGTTAAAAAAAACTATGTTTTGAGAGCGTTTATACTTATAATATCTAACAATATTGTAAAGTTTGACTAGACATAATTGATAATGGTAAATAGATAAATTTATTATTAAACAAATTAATATAAAAGGAAAAAGATAGAATGTGACTCTATTACCAAAAAAAAATTATTGGAAAACGTTGAAAGCTTAGAAATAAATTAAAAAAACAATTAATTGGGTGATCAGGTTATAAATTCGAAATTGAACTAATAATAGTTTGTTTGGTTTCCCCTTATAATGAGACAATTATTCGAACCAATTTAATTACTTGTGGTTCGATTTATTTTCGAGTTTATTAGATGAATTCAATCTGCTGTTTATATTTGATTTGCATAGAGCATACCAATTAATTAGGACTTGCGAATCACAAACGAGGCTAACTATTTGCCATGGGGGGGGGGGGGCGTTTGTTTCAATATTTTAAATTATGTTTCAAGAATATAATCACGTTTCTTGGAATGTTAAACCCTAAAATATTATTTCCAGATATTTTATAAAATTTGTGTTGAGCATTGAATATTTTTGGGAATAAATTTTAAAGTTATTTATTTTATAATACAAAATTATGTAAATATATGTCATAATTTTTAAAATATACTAAACATATTTAATAGTATCATAATTGTGGAGGGAATTGAAATAAATGAGGAATATTTTAGTGTGTTTATTTGATAATTAATATTCGTAGGCCATGGAAGCATTTTATTTCCACCTTCTATCATTGAAATGAAATTTGCTCAAAATGTGGGAATATCTGCACTACGGGAATAACTAATATCCAAAAATAATTTTATAAGATTTGTAACAAACATAAAAATAAATTATTCCCAAATTATTCGCAGAAACAAATTTGCAAATCTTGAAACAAAGGACCCTTCATGGTTGGATGATGGTATCATGAATGTGTTGTACCACGCAGACAAAAGCTTTCACATAAATACTCATAACCCATGCAATTAATCTCACTATGATTTGAGGCGGTGAACTGGTCCACACCCAGATTTAAGAGGCTGTAATAAAGTTGATAATTTAATCTGGCTATGCACGTGTTCGTTTAAATTTAATTACTTCATTGAAGTAAATGTTACACGCGATTAGGCAATTAATGGGGGATCAAATGGCCAACAATACATAAGGTTAACAATAATTTATCGTAAGAAGTTTTGACAGACGAAAAGGATGTTTGCTGGATGAAATAGAGTGATAAAATAGGGGATCATCAAGAGTTAAATAAACTACTGAAACCATGAAACCGAAAGCTCAACAAAAAAGAAAGCTAGACAGCACGAAAGAAAACATAAAGCTAGTGTCAGGACAACAAACATTAAGAGTAACAAAAGCTAGCTCACAAAAAATTGAAAGCTCGGGGACCACTTCAAGTGGGAGAATCACTAAGTCTCGGGGAGCTCTTAATAAATCATAGTCTAGGAATGTGATGCTCTTAGTCTGGGACCAAAGCAATAATGAAAATTTTTTATCTAGTCACTATGGTAGATATTTAAGTGTGTGTGAGTGAAAGAACAAGTGTACGTGAGATATAAAGTGTGAGTAAGTGCAAGTGTGTAGTGAAGGATTATTGTGTCATTGTAATTAATTAAAGAAGGATTATTATTTTTGCCAACTTCTTGTCTTCCCTGCTCTACAATAACTACTTTTTTATGGGAAATAAGTGATAAATATAAATGGCATTTAATTACTAAAATTTATAAGTGGTGGCAATGTTTAGAGTATGACTCAAGGCAATCATCACGTGTGCGTCATCGATGTCGGTTAAGACGAGGACCTATCGATTTATGAACAATGGATCTGTGTTGTTCTGTAAATGTAGGTTGGTTTCTTCATTATTGTCGGGAAAACATACATTAATTTTGGCGACAGAGTCTCAAAGAATTTGTATTCTGATTCTGATATTTAGTGGGGGCTAATATAATTAATGTCACAAATTTTGGATACACAGTATTGAACATTAATAATTAAAGTCATTATAATTTTAAGGGTAAAAAATAAATATTGTTACATTGTAATCTAATTAAATTCTTTTTTATGTATGATTTTTAAATTAATGGAATGAAAGTCAAATGTGTTTTGTTGATGTAGTTTGAATGGTTGTGCAAAGAAGTGTCATAATATCAGTATATCAAAATTGAAATTTTACATTTAAATATAAAGTGCATATCTTTTGGTTAGACATATAAAGTACATTTTTCCACCAAGAAAATATATAAAGTGCATTTAATTACATTTAAATTATAAATTTTATTTTTGATTTAGATAATCTTAATTCAACAAAAAAATATTAACCATTTGGAATGGGAATGGATAGTCTCAATCTTAGGTGGCCCCATGTCACGACCCAATTTGGGAGCGTGACCGGCACGTGAGGAATCTCATCCCCACGTAAGCCTTTTAGGTGACGTATCTTTCTAAATGCATAAAATAGTATAATATCATACTTAAAACGAAATTTTTCTTACAAATCTATATCATTTTCTCTAATTAAAATATAATAGTCAAATCCCTAAAAACTGAAATATTCATATATATAAATCTAATACATTTTTTTTTGTCATGCTTTAAAATCTAAGATTTGAAGACTGAATCATAAACTCATTATCATTAACTTTCATATAAATCTCTAACCATAGCCCATATTTCAAAATACATTATAGAGCTCTAAAACGTATAAGGAAAATACATAACCTCTTAAATTATCAATAACATCTCAAAATACATGCGTGGCTTGGATCCTGCTTGCAAAACTACTGGAGCACTCTAAACTAATAGAAATCCTAAACTAAGCCTTACAACAATGCAAAGCTTACCAAGGGATAATCATGACTCTTTGGACCGGTGGCTAAATGACGTTTGTACCTGCAACTATGAGAGGAAAGGAGAGGGATGAGTCAACGGACTCAGTGAGTGAGTTCTCACTCATCACCCACATGGGACAACCAAGAATATACATAATATAATATACATGCAAAGAATAATGATTCATTTCATATTTAAATACATAGCTAGCTCTAGGAAAACACTTTTCATTCCATGTATTTATAAATAAACATTTCTAACTCAAAATCAAGCATGAAATCAATTTAACTGAGGGTGCGGCAGAGCGTCGGAAACAAGATGTCAGATATAATAAATATATCATAACAATAAAAGCTATAAAATTTTAAACTATGAAGTGAGACTCTGTCACTGGCGAATCGTAGCTCTGCCGAATCTGTAATAGTCCATCTCGGACAAGCTGTGGGCACCTAACTAGGTCCCATTTTCTCATGAATCGGGGCTTAAACTGCCCTCTAACGGACAACTTGGTACCAAGGTTAACGATCTCTTCACACCAAGTTAACTAACTGCCTGCTTCCTTATCTCTACCGCTAAACTAGTTTGACAAAAAGAAAGCTATAGTTAAAAAGTGGGTACTGTCACTGTGAAGCAGAGCCCCTAATTTTTAGTACTCTAAGAGTTCAACTCATATAACTCTAACAATCTGACTTTAGCATAACTGTGGCTATGAAAATCGAGCCCAAGGGTTCACCACTTGTAGGCATTCCGATTTCAAGCCCACAGAATATGTATCTGGCAATTGCTAAAAATCATACTGAATTCTGTACCTCTTGGTACCATAAAACTAAATTTCTAAATTCATATCTTTACTAACATATTTCTCTATATACATGATAATACTAAAATCATAATCCAAATGCTGGAGTTTTTAACCATAATACTCTCAAATCAAATAACAAAATTTATTCCAAGCTAGATCATACTCTTGTTCACTTTTTCTTTTTAATATATATTTCAATGAATACTCTAAAACCATATTTATAAATCTCAAGTCATGAAACTAAATCATGTGGCTCTAAAATCACATAACATATCTGATGAAATAATAATTTATAAATCATATATTCCTGTGATAAAACTCCTAAAGTTGCATATAAACATTTCCATACACATACAATCCAATTCATGGTCCCATGGTTTTGCAAAACTCATTGTTTTATGCTATCACAATAAACCATAATTTTCTAGCTTGACGTAAGAATGTAAAATTCATAATATATATATTTTATCTCATCTCAAATTCCATATTTGCCAATCATTATGCAAGAAATATAACTCTAATGGGGAAACTAAGGCAATGAGGTCAAACACACTCACCTGGAGGGGAGGGAGAGTTGACGTCAATACTAACTGAGCTCCGGGGAGCAGGGAGGGCACCAACGTCGACTATAATAATCATAAAACTCAATATTAAAATCTATCAACCTCTACATAACTCTCATATAGCTCTAACAAAATTGGGGGAGCACCCCCCACTTGGCAACATTGAGAGAAACTAAAGACCCATACTAAGAATATGAAAGAATGGAAGAAAAGAGACCAAAACCCATTAACCAACACATACCTTGAAGCTTGAGAAGAGATGGATTTGAATGGGGTTGAGAGAAAATGTGAGAGAATGAGTTTGGGGGTGAGGGTTTCGGACTTGGAGGTGTTTTCACGAGTTGGGGAGGGTTTAAAAAGGGTAAGGGGTTCATTAGATGATGCTACGTCGTTTCTGATATTTTTGGGTATCAGGGGGACCGCTATAGCGGTGTATGACCGCTATAGCGGTCATAAGTCATCCCGTCCCTGAGCGCCTCACTTACGACCGCTATAGCGGTCACCAGAATACCAAAATCGTGACTGCACCTCCCTAGACCGCTATAGCGGTCCTACACCGCTATAGCGGTGACAGTAAAACCCAATTTCTGCAGAATTTGCTGTCATGGCATAATCTCACCTCTATACTCACTCACCTATTTTCATATCTTTATTCTAAGTTAAATCATTTACTTTAAAACATAAATGTAAATAAGAAAATACCCCCCATTTGGATTCAAATAAAATATCTAAAAATTCAAAACTCCAACCAATCAAAATCTCATTTCTTAGTTCTAGTTCATATTCCGGAATTCCGGCGATTTTCTAAACATGGGGACTAAAAACGAAATATCTAGAAGCTTTCAAAAATTCCTTAAAAATCACTCTTCAACTTGTTTCTCTCTGGGGAACACCTACCAGGACTTTTGATCCCAAGATTGTGGCTCTAACATATAGCCCTCCAAGGAGGTGTAGGGCTCCAGACTTAGCAAAAACCCAGACCCGGCAATAGCAGTGGGTCCCAGGGGACCTTGAGGTCATGTGAAACTCGTCTACTGACACGTGTACCCCAGGTATTACAATCTTCCCCCCTTAAAAGATTTGGTCCCCAAATCTAAACAAAAGTAACTGAAAGTTCAAGGAGTTTGAATACTTAACCCACATGGGGTTTCAAGAATGGGCTTGAATGCCCAGAACATTCTGACATGACACTCTAACACTCTGACGTGATAGTTTAACTGTATTAGCTAATACTTTGGGAGGCAATGCCATCCTATAGGCCATTGCTCCGCTATTCTAGCTGAGAATGCCATTTGTCACGCCAGGGGCGGCTCCACCTCCAAGGGCAGCCCTTTCCCATCAAGGTAACAAAGGCTCCTATCGAGACATTTACACCGGGCGGCTCCACCTCTAAAGGTAGTCCTTTCCACAGTGCAAGTCCTAGGGGAAAAACTACACTCTGCTGCCTCGTGTACGCGAGAGCTCTCAAAGATATAGGGGCTAAATGTCACTCGTGTCCTTGGTCTGGTTCTTTTTCTCTTGTGTTTGACATCAACTGCTACTACTGGGACTTCTAGTCCTCGATTCCTGAACTCTCATCACTCCTTATGCATGTGTAATGCACGAAAATCAATTTACTTTATTCAGTCGTGTAGAAAAAAAAAAAGAGAAAAAAACAAGATGCACACATGGCATGCTTTAAGATTTTGTAAAACACTCTCTATATATATTTACCAAATCTTTTTGTAATCAACTTACTATTTCTTAATCAAATTTCTTCAAGCACAAATGTATGCATTCGAAACATCTAATCTCAAACTTAATTAATTTGGCTACCAAAAATCCTGCAGCACCTCCCCTAAAAACTGAACAATCCATAAATCAAATTTTTAACCTATTAAACAATGTAATAAATCATAGTCCAGATTCAACAGCCAGTATATTCCAGTCATACAAATATGAGGCATACAACATACTTCCCATTACTTTTGCCAACTCCATTAACTTCTCACTATTGTGTTACCAAGTTATAACTTAAATAGAATATATTGCACTGTTAAGTTGCTCTAATCATGTTTGTGCACTCCAACTTGAGTGAAAGCATCATACATGCATATAATGGTCTAATTCATGTCTTATAGCCTTAAAGTGCTAACACTTGCACACTTAACATAAAAAGGAAACATTCCAACTAAAACATGTTTCTAAATTCCTCCATTCCATTTTAAAAACTAGTCATGGTGGGGTGATACTATTAAAACTTCTTTGAGAAAACTTCCTATTCAAAACCATGCAAACGTTCACCAAGAGAAAAACTTAAGCATTCATCAAACCATTTTTTTTTTTTTTTTTTGTGTTTCATCATGAATCAAATTATTCACCATGGGCATAAAACAACTAATCACGTTACTGCAGGTTTACAAAACTGCTTTAAGAAAAGAAAATCCTTTCCTCTAAAATTTATAAAACTTTGACCAAGAGCCTCACATATTTATAAAACTCCTTTCAAAGGTACTATCATAGTTTCCAAATCACATGCCAAACTTATAAATCATAACAACATGATGGTACTTAAGGAAATTGGATCTCACTAAACATGAACTCTCAATATCATGGAAAGCTACTCTACTTCTTATTCCAAAAAGGCATATTAAGAAACTTGATGTCGATAAGCATGATCTTTAATTGTCAAGGGTTACCTAGGAAATTATCCAATTCATTGTTCCCAAAAAGGCAAAACATTAGGCACGCTCATATATCAAACCACATACATAGTAAGCATCAACATATACATATCCTTTAATTCAATGCTTGGCCACAATGTTCAATGTTATCAATTTACAGGCCTACTTAAATTTAATAGTTCTCGCCCTAGCAACCAATAAGCATGAGAAATCTATTACTTGCAATTAAAATATTTCTTAACCATCACATTCCTTAATATACTTATACATGCACATATAACCTTGCGATTCTACTTCTTTATCCTTTAAGTTACTGCCTATACAACAATTCAACTACTAGTGTCCTAATAGCTCTAATTATAAGCATGGAGATCTCTATAATTTTCAAAAACAATCTTACATCGTGGATATAAACAAGAAAGTAAACAGAGATTATTAAAACATTTTGGTGCATCTTCATGCATAACAGCTTACTGTGGATATATGCTCAAACTAGCCTACCAACTCAAATTACCTTGTTATCATATAGGACATGCATACTAACTTATGTCACGCAAGGCACAAGCTCTAACATAAATCATGCAATAATACACATATTTTGTTTTAGAAAACAACATGCAAGATGTTCACACATACCATATTGCTCCAAATTATTTCACACATAAAAGGCAAAGTATTAACCCTATAATATGCCTATATGCATGATTTGCACTCTCATCGGGATTCTATCCACAAACTTTATGTCACTCTTATGCTGACTCTCTTCCTCTGGGGTATTAAGTTTCTTTTTCCTTCTGACTTGTAATTCTCTCTGAGATAACGGGTAATAACTGGCTGCTACCTTGACCTCTTCATTGTACGATAATGGGACATGTTGGGGAGGGCACTGAGAGGGGTGGCCACGACTGACCTCTTTTTAAGCTACTTGTTCCTGCTTGTATTCCTTTTTAATGCGCTCTGGTATTAGATGTGCTCACTGACTATCTCTGACAAGTTTGAAATGTCCTACTCAAGGTGCCATATACAACTAGTGCCGACTGACGTGGTGCTGCTATGATAGTGATAGCGATGGCAATTAATGGATGGCTTGGCTCATTTGAGAGGATGACGGGAAAACGAGAGAAGATTTAAGCAAGAATTCCAAGAAATGACAAAGACTCTAACTGAACTTAGACATGACTGACTCTTCTTATCGGCCTCAAATAACATCACGTTAGTGCAAATGGCCGCGGTTCCATTCACATAAACATCATGCTTTTTGTGGACACTTGCTCCAGTACTATGCAAGGAAACCTAATGCTCTGATACCACTTTGTCACGACCCGATTTGGGAGCGTGACCGGCACGTGAGGAATCTCATCCCCACGTAGGTGACGTATCTTTCTAAATGCATAAAATAGTATAATATCATACTTAAAACGAAATTTTTCTTACAAATCTATATCATTTTCTCTAATTAAAATATAATAGTCAAATCCCTAAAAACTGAAATATTCATATATATAAATCTAATACATTTTTTTTTTGTCATGCTTTAAAATCTAAGATTTGAAGACTGAATCATAAACTCATTGTCATTAACTTTCATATAAATCTCTAACCATAGCCCATATTTCAAAATACATTATAGAGCTCTAAAACGTATAGGGAAAATACATAACCTCTTAAATTATCAATAACATCTCAAAATACATGCGTGGCTTGGATCCTGCTTGCAAAACTACTGGAGCACTCTAAACTAACAGAAATCCTAAACTAAGCCTTACAACAATGCAAAGCTCACCAAGGGATAACTGCAGCTACTGGACCGGTGGCTAAATGACGTCTGTACCTGCAACTATGAGAGGAAGGGAGAGGGGTGAGTCAACGGACTCAGTGAGTGAGCTCTCACTCATCACCCACATGGGACAACCAAGAATATACATAATATAATATACATGCAGCAATAATGATTCATTTCATATTTAAATACATAGCTAGCTCTAGGAAAACACTTTTCATTCCATGTATTTATAAATAAACATTTCTAACTCAAAATCAAGCATGAAATCAATTTAACTGAGGGTGCGGCAGAGCGTCGGGAAACAGTATGCTGAATATAATAAATATATCATAACAATAAAAGCTATAAAATTTTAAACTATGAAGTGAGACTCTGTCCCTGGCGAATCAGAGCTCCTGCTGAATCTGTAATAGTCCCTCTCGGACAAACTGTGGGCACCTAACTAGGTCCCATTTTCTGTAACTGCTGGGGGCGAAACTGTCCTCTAACGGACAACTTGGTACCAAGGTTAACGATCTCTTCACAGCTGTTAACTAACTGTCTGTTTCCTTATCTCTACCGGCTAAACTAGTTTGACAAAAAGAAAGCTATAGTTAAAAAGTGGGTACTCTGTCCCTGGCGAAGCAGAGCCCCTAATTTTTAGTACTCTAAGAGTTCTGAACTCATATAACTCTAACAATCTGACTTTAGCATAACTGTGGCTATGAAAATCGAGCCCAAGGGTTCACCACTTGTAGGCATTCTGATTTCAAGCCCACAGAATATGTATCTGGCAGTTGCTAAAAATCATATCAATTGCACCTCTTGGTACCATAAAACTAAATTTCTAAATTCATATCTTTACTAACATATTTCTCTATATACATGATAATACTAAAATCATAATCCAAATGCTGGAGTTTTTAACCATAATACTCTCAAATCAAATAACAAAATTTATTCCAAGCTAGATCATACTCTTGTTCACTTTTTCTTTTAATATATATTTCAACTGAATACTCTAAAACCATATTTATAAATCTCAAGTCATGAAACTAAATCATGTGGCTCTAAAATCACATAACATATCTGATGAAATAATAATTTATAAATCATATATTCCTGTGATAAAACTCCTAAAGTTGCATATAAACATTTCCATACACATACAATCCAATTCATGGTCCCATGGTTTTGCAAAACTCATTGTTTTATGCTATCACAATAAACCATAATTTTCTAGCTTGACGTAAGAATGTAAAATTCATAATATATATATTTTATCTCATCTCAAATTCCATATTTGCCAATCATTATGCAAGAAATATAACTCTAATGGGGAAACTAAGGCAATGAGGTCAAACACACTCACCTGGAGGGGAGGGAGAGTTGACGTCAATACTAACTGAGCTCCGGGGAGCAGGGAGGGCACCAACGTCGACTATAATAATCATAAAACTCAATATTAAAATCTATCAACCTCTACATAACTCTCATATAGCTCTAACAAAATTGGGAGCACCCCCCACTTGGCAACATTGAGAGAAACTAAAGACCCATACTAAGAATATGAAAGAATGGAAGAAAAGAGACCAAAACCCATTAACCAACACATAACTTGAAGCTTGAGAAGAGATGGATTTGAATGGGGTTGAGAGAAAATGTGAGAGAATGAGTTTGGGGGTGAGGGTTTCGGACTTGGAGGTGTTTTCACGAGTTGGGGAGGGTTTAAAAGGGGTAAGGGGTTCATTAGATGATGCTACGTCGTTTCTGATATTTTTGGGTATCAGGGGGACCGCTATAGCGGTGTATGACCGCTATAGCGGTCATAAGTCATCCCGTCCCTGAGCGCCTCACTTACGACCGCTTATAGCGGTCACCGTAATACCAAAATCGTGGATCGCACCTCCCTAGACCGCTATAGCGGTCCTACACCGCTATAGCGGTGACAGTAAAACCCAATTTCTGCAGAATTTGCTGTCATGGCATAATCTCACCTCTATACTCACTCACCTATTTTCATATCTTTATTCTAAGTTAAATCATTTACTTTAAAACATAAATGTAAATAAGAAAATACCCCCCATTTGGATTCAAATAAAATATCTAAAAATTCAAAACTCCAACCAATCAAAATCTCATTTCTTAGTTCTAGTTCATATTCCGGAATTCCGGCGATTTTCTAAACATGGGGACTAAAAACGAAATATCTAGAAGCTTTCAAAAATTCCTTAAAAATCACTCTTCAACTTGTTTCTCTCTGGGGAACACCTACCGGGACTTTTGATCCCAAGATTGTGGCTCTAACATATAGCCCTCCAAGGAGGTGTAGGGCTCCAGACTTAGCAAAAACCCAGACCCGGCAACAGCAGTGGGTCCCAGGGGACCTTGAGGTCATGTGAAACTCGTCTACTGACACGTGTACCCCAGGTATTACACCCCAATCAAAAGACACTATCCAATTTTTCAAGTTTATTAGAGTGCCTTGTAGTAGAGCTATCAAAATGAGTTGAGCTATATGTGGGCTAAGTTGAAAAAATTGGAGTTAAAAAAATGTTGATTCAACTCGACTTAATTTAATTTGGCTTGACCTAAATGAGTCTAGCCCCCTCTAGGCAAGCCAACCTGATGAATTCAACACTACTTTTTAAAAAGCAATCAACTACAAATGAGTCTTTACTACTTTATTTTGGATTGTTTAACCCATTTCTTTACTTAAAAAAGTCTAAATTAAAAATAAATGTTGATAAACATAATATTTTTTAGGAAATTACATTGACCTCCTTATGTCACTTGATATTACATTTGATCCATTCTTGTTTTTTAAAATACACTTAAAACCTAAAATAAATATTTTCAATTTCTATTAGCATAATTTACAAAATTCCTAAATTACCCTTCATCATGAAAAACCCTAAGATCCAATCTTGTAACGCCCGGGGACGAGGACGAGGAGTGATCGCCGGTGCAAAGAGGGCACGGACAAGGAGCAGCTCCTCGTAAGGTCCTCTAAGCGGAGGGGTACATGAATGAACCAATTACACACCTGAATGAGAGGGATCCTAAGACTGTATAGGTATGAGACTATACAGTTGAGGAGGGCTTATATGAATTGATTTGCACTACCTATACCAACAAGATGCATCATCTTTTTGGTAGCCAAAACTGAAAGAACTCCACAGTTAAGCGTGCTTGACCTGGGGTAATTTTGGGATGGGTGACCTCCTGGGAAGTTTTCCAAGGAAGCGTGTGAGTGAGGACAAAGCATCTTTGAAAAAGACTGTGTTGGTTTGTGGGGACAATCGTCAATCCATAAAGCGATGAAGGGATGTTACAAATGGTATCGAGCTTGCACCTCTCCCAAGATGCGGTGTGGTTCGAGGGCGAACCAGGCGGAAGCTGGTGGGCATGTAACGCCCGGGGACGAGGACGAGGAGTGATCGCCGGTGCAAAGAGGGCACGGACAAGGAGCGGCTCCTCGTAAGGTCCTCTAAGCGGAGGGGTACATGAATGAACCAATTACGCACCCGAATGAGAGGGATCCTAAGACTGTATAGGTATGGGACTATACAGTTGAGGAGGGCTTATATGAATTGATTTGCACTACCTATACCAACAAGATGCATCTTCTTTTCGGTAGCCAAAACTGAAAGAACTCCACAGTTAAGCGTGCTTGACCTGGGGTAATTTTGGGATGGGTGACATCCTAGGAAGTTTTCCTAGGAAGCGTGTGAGTGAGGACAAAGCATGCTGAAAAGACCCGTGTTGGTTTGTGGGGACAGTCGTCAATCCATAAAGCAGTAAGGGATGTTACAAATCTCCTCTTCATGCAACCTGTTATTTCCTACCATTTGCTTTGCACTCTGAGGTCACCACCAACCATGGTCCCATCTCCATTGCTAACCTGTAGGCTATGTAACATCCCCTGCTGCTTTATGGATTGATGACTGTCCCCACAAACCAACACGGGTCCTTTCAGCATGCTTTGTCCTCACTCACACGCTTCCTGGGAAAACTTCCCAGGAGGTCACCCATCCCAAAATTACCCTAAGTCAAGCACGCTTAACTGTGGAGTTCTTTCAGTTTAGGCTACCGAAAAGAAGATGCATCTTGTTGATATAGGTAGTATGAATCAATTCATATAAGCCCTCCTCAACTGTATAGTCCCATACCTATACAGTTTTTAGGATCCCTCTCATTCGGGTGTGTAATCGGTTCATTCATGTACCCCTCCGCTTAGAGGACCTTCGCGAGGAGCCGCTCCTTGTCCGTGCCCTCTTTGCACCGGCGATCACTCCTCGTCCTCGTCCTCGGGCGTTACAGGCTACGACTGTCTTTAGGGTTCTAGAATGATAATGATCAGAACTAGAAGGAACACCTGGTAGTGTAGAGGTGTCAGTCCAATGTAGGCATCCAAATGCATTGATTTATGAATATACACAAAAAATAATAGAGATATTTATTTTGAAATAGAGGGTGTATTTTATGATTTTTTTACTTTGGTTAATTCTATTAATTAAGTAGTAAGGCCAAAAGAATTCCAATGGACAAAAGTAATCCCATATGATAAAAGTAAATTTATAGCATTGAGTGGTGTTATTTAAACACCAAAAAATTGGGTGTCGATTGAGACACCACGTTAGAATCATTGAATGTGAAGTTATGACTAGGGGTGCCTCTAATTTTGCAGCTTGTTTGTCTTTTCATCAATGTGGATCTTAACTAACACATTTATAGTCATTATTTTGCATCCAATGAGAATGTAAATGCATTGGTGGTTATAGTTAGAGTTACCATTAGGCAAGGGAGCTAAATAAATGTTTCACATGATGAGATTTTTACATGCTACTTGGAACTAGGTGGATTTGATTCATATTCAATAATACAGTGACACTTAAACTAAAAGTAGATGTTGTTCTAAATTTTACCTTCCTTTTGGCTTGTCCTATTGATTGGTTCAAGTTTTCACCTAATTGGCTATAGTGTTCAATATTTATTCATAACCAACCAAATTTTTTCTTTATTATCTTAATGGTATGTGCTTTTACTAACTTTCCTAGTAGGGAATAGCACTTGTTGGCTTAACACAATTTGCTATGCTATCACATTAAGGAACTAGTCAAGCAAGTTGCTATTGAAATAACAAGTAGCTACCAAGGATTAAGTGCAAAGATTTATATCAATATTGTTGATACTTTTTAGAAGACTCATTGTGACAACTTAGCAAACTATGTTAAGCC
This sequence comes from Dalbergia cultrata, assembly GCA_031216105.1. Lineage (NCBI taxonomy): Eukaryota > Viridiplantae > Streptophyta > Magnoliopsida > Fabales > Fabaceae > Dalbergia > Dalbergia cultrata. Next base: position 6,452,094 of record CM062347.1, read on the forward strand.
AACAAATACTATTGCCAGCTAGGAAAGCTAGTAAAAACACATGCTAATAAGATAGAGAGGAAATTCGGTTGGTTATTAAGAGATATTACAAACCATAGCCAATTAGGCCAAGGGGTAACCAATCAAAAAGACAAGCCAATGGGAGGTAAACAGTAGCAAGGCTAGAAAACTAGCCAAGTAGCTAGGTTTCCTAACAAGTTTGAGAAGAGAATTTGTTTTGCATTTCTAAGCTCATAAGAGAAGACAGGGTGTGAGGTAACAAGATTCAAAAGCACAAAAAGCATGTATCATCAACTATGTGCCTGTTAACAAACTCTTGAGCTGCATGAAAGGAGGATCTGCAACAAAGTGGGAATAAACAAATGTAAACTATTAAAAATTAGTTCTTTATAACCCTAAGTCATCCACCTTAAATCATTAAGACAATTTGAAGACCAGATGCAAAAGCATACCTGAACACTATAGGAATTGATTGGCATTTGGGCATGTGATTCTTGATCTTCTAGTTGATACGTATCCTTCAAAGATGATGGCTCTTTCTTTTCTGATGATAGGATGTCGAAAAGGGAGGCATACATATAACTTGGGAACCATAATTTTTTATAACTCTGCAAATCCTAATTTCTAATTCGGCCTATCATGAAATTAGTAACTGGGTAACATCTACACATAAAAATCCTATACTTTATAAGATGATTTGGGTCCAATTACCTTGTGCTTATCAGATCATATCAATTTCGGTCAAACTTTATAAGACCACACAATATACAATTACATACATATATTTACAAGTCCATAGACTCTTACAATCTCCCACTTGAACATATGTATATATATACAAAGTGTATATTAAACTGTAACTTTATGAGCTTAAAATTTACAATCATGATCAAAACATCTCATAACAATCTCTTCCATTAAGTATGCCAATATAGGATCAAGGTAACTTTTGTTACATATATTGTAACTATATCCATCAATGGTCACATACATCAACATCACCAAATGACATAGATCAAATATGGATGCGTAGCATGAAAATTATATATAATGTGATCTAACATGTCTATTTCTAATTGGTCCAACCTTTCTCCTTTTGAGGTCATAAGCAATATAAGTGAAAGTGAAAGACAAAACTAGATACTTTATTTCTATAAAGGATATGCATAAACTTAAAGTTTGTCTAGAATATATAAGCATCCAAATGCACACTCCTACTAACACAATATACATGTCGTATAAAATGATTTCACACCCATATAAGCAATATACTCATAAAAGACCTTGGGTGCTACTCATTTTGTAGATGGATCTGCAACCATGGAATTTATGCCAATATGCTCTATAGACACTTTGATTACTTTATACTTCTCTTAATATATATGACTACTGAAATATTGTCACAAAATAGCTTAAGTGGTCTTTCAACTCCATTCGTGATTTGCAGCCATATAAAAAAATTATGCAGGCATATTGCATAATTAGCTACCTCATAATAAGCTTTAAATACAATTGACTTGATAGAAAAGCAAATGATTGTATGCTTAGCACTCTTCTAGAAGATTGCTTCTCTAACAAACATATAAATATAGCTTAAGGTAGATCTATAATTGTCTTTGCATCCAGGAAAGTCAAAGGCTAGATACCTAATAATCTCAACCTTATCTGACTTGTGATATTTTGTTCTTTGAAGATGGCACAACATCTATGTAGCTTCTATCCAATGATCCATTACCATTATCGAAATGTTTGCCTAACATCCTAACAATATACACAATATCCAAACATGTATAAAATTGGGTATACATTAGAATTCCCACTATAGAAGCATAGGAAATCTTCTAGATTTCTTTAATTTCAAAATTTATTGTAAGGGTATTGATTGAGACTAAACATGTCTCTTTTAGCAATAAGGGTGTATCTTGATTTACAATTCTGCATGCCAATTTCCTTAATTACTGTCTCAATACAACTCTTTTATGATGATCAAAGAATACATCTATTGCAATTTCAATGCATTTGAATTCCTAATACAAAAGAGACGTCCCTATGATTTTCATTTCAAATTGCTTTGATAAAAATATCATAGTTTTGTGAAGTAAATCATAATTGGCAAGAAGTATGTCATTAACACATATTCATCACTAGGGTTTGAACCCAGTCTATAGAGGAAGAGTGCAAGCTTAGCAACAACTAAGCCAATTGGTTCTGTGCTCTAATGCTACAATAATTATATTTATTATATATTTGATATATTTTTATATTTTTATTTAATTAAATCTGATTCAACTAATTTTGGTTGAACCAATGACCTAATGGTGCGACTGAGTCAAATACCGGTATGAGTTTTAAAATTATGCACTAATCCATTATCTTCCTTGTGTTCTTTGAGAAAAATGATACAATTATTAGAACCACATTTCTTCTTTCTCTAATATATCTCTTTAGTGGCATTTGTTGTTGAGGTTGTTGAGTTTGTTTTCGGGAACACTTTATTGATCTTTATTGGGGAAATTTTCAACATTGTTTCTAGCTTGTGTATCCCTGAAAACTCAATATCCTCAAAGAGCTAGATTCCCATCCTAAAGATTGATCTAATTGTAGGATCATAAAGCTTAAGCCCTTAAGACCATACAAAGCATCCAACTAAGTAGCTACTGACCTTTGCCTTAATTGGACAATCTCAAATGTGTAGATTTCTTATATTGGAAATTTCGATAGACTATAACTCATGAGGAGTTTTGGTCACTACTTTAATTGGAACTCTATTAATATATTGGTTGCAACTTTTAATAACCCTTCCTGAAATGATATTGATAAGATAGTTTAACTAATCATACTCCTTACCACTATATCTTCTAATGTTCTGTTTTGTCCCTAAGCAACACCATTCTCGCTGAAGCATCCAACATCGTATACTATGAGATGATAGCATATTCCTCCAAGGTTTGACATTGTTCACATGATCCATCATATCTACACAGCTTCAACTACCCTGGTAAGATTTGACATGTCTAGTGATTTAAACTTCTCATAGATAAGGTAAAGGTAGCAAAAAATTAAAGAATAACCTTTGAACAAAAGAAAATATTGTTGATCATTCCAAGAAACTGTAAGGAGCGAGCCACAAATGATCGTATAAGTTCAAAGACATTTGAAAATTTGTTGGTACTTAATCTTTTTGTGATTGTTTGTTTCTCTTTAATACACTTTTTTTTTATTATTCTAGGATGTAACCTATCTACCAAATGTGTCAAAATTAACCTTAAAACAAACCGAAATGAGAAGTATATACTTCTTTACATGCTAAATATGATATTTGGCACAATCATTCTATTTAAGTTCAATACTCTTACAGAAGTTACAGTCAAATTCCTTATTTAGTTCTTGTTGTTGTTTCTTTTACGTTAGACGATTTATAGTTTTATCTTCTTTTTTTTCATGTTTTTGTACTTAAAGGTACAATTTTTCTTTTGGCACATAATAGAAAATGAGCTCATTAAGAGACCATTTATCTCTTCGGCAATTGTAACTGACCCAAGATTGAGTAAGTTGTGCCAAAAGAGAAACCAAGCCTAAATGCATTAGTATGCCATAAGATAGCTTCTGACTTTAATGCCTTTCATTTTGAAAAAGATGAGATATCTCCATGATTTACTCCCTTGGATTTTATTTTTATTTATACTTTATTGAAAACAAGTTAAGCAAAATCATACTTGTTCCAAACTTATTGCTTTTAACAAAGCCCTTTTTTTTTCTAATTTACTTAAGAAATTTCTTAGCACTAAATACTTTTTTTTCAGATAAATTGTCCTTGAATATTTCTAAAACTTTATGGTTCATGGTCTTAATTTGAATGATTCGTTTCTCAAAGATGGTTTAATTGTTTTTTGTTAGTCCTTGTTGAAACTTTTATCCATTAGAGCATTGGGTTATTCAATCCTTATTGCAAAGTCTAAATCCATGTAGCTAAGAACAACCATTATGTTGTCCTTCCATTTCTTAAATTTGGTCCCATTCAATATAGAAAAAAAGACTGATATTGGCAGATACAAAATAAACAGATATAATATTAAAATTAGAACAAAACAACATACTCATATAAATTCCATAAATTCAAATAACGGCACAACCCATCACAAGATACCTCACACAACAGTAATATTTACTCTTTGGATAGAAATATTAACTTGTAAGTGGCACTCTCAATGCAGTAATGAGTATTGATAGTAAATCTTTTCAATAACAAGTCTATCTTTGGATTGACTTATTGCCACACGAAATTGAATAACCATTACATACTCATGACCACAATTGTACATATAATTTGACCAGATACAGACCTTCCTTTGGGATTATTAATATCCACATGAATTATCTATGCAATAATTAAATATTGATAATAAATATTGTCAAATAATAAGCTTTTCTTTAGATCGGCTTATCATTCACATGGAACCTGATAATCACCACATATTGATTACCATAGGTGCATGCATATGATTCGGCCCAATACTGATTTTCCTTTGGGTCAATCAATATTCATAGGAAGAACATGCTCACAATCATCCTTATGTTCCAAAATAAGTTGACTTAGATAAAAGAGGCTACTTTAGTAGCATGTTGTTTTAGCTAATTCATTTCAAAACCTGTAGAGTTGTTACCAAATTCCCTACAAAACAATAACTGTATATATAAAGTATTCCAAATATCAATAGATTAAATCTTTCTTAGAAATTAAAAAAATAATTAAACATTTTTTACTTTATTCATCAATATACCCAAAATACCAAATAAGAGTGACAACTCACATGCCAAACAAACGTTATTTAGCTTTTACTTTTAAGCCTAAATTGAAATCCAAATATCAACAAAAGTGAAATAAATTATTTCTCGATGATTCAATCATGAACCGCTCTAATACCACTTGTTAGAAATTAGTTCTTATAATCCTAAGATCATTCATATAAAATTATTAAGAAAATTGGAAGACTAAATGTGGAAGCGTACCTGAACATCCATAGAAATTGATTGGCATTTGCACATGTGATTCTTGATCTTTCAAATTGATAAATATCCATTAGAGATGAGGGCTCTCTTTTTTCTGATGATGGGATGTCAAGAAAAAGGGTATGTGAATAACTTGGGGACTATGACCTTTTATAACTTTTCAAACCCTAGTTTCTAATTCAGTCCATAATAAAATTAGTAATTGAGTAACATGGTATCTAAACATAAAAAAGCCAATAGTTAATGAAATAATTTAAGCCCAATTCACTTGCTCTTATCAGATCACCACAATTTAGGCCAAACTTTATAATAACATACAATATACAATTACATACATGTATATGCAAGTCTACAGATTCTTACATAAGCCATTAGCACTTTAGCGCACATATCATCTTGTGTTGCATTAGGTCAAAGGTATGGAACCATAAAAGTTAGAAATATATGAAATAAGAAATGTTTTGTGTACAACAAAATATAATAATAAGAATTTACACATCTATTGTAGAGGTACATGAAGAAAAAATAAGGGTTACGCCTAATGAATGGAGCAACTCTCATCCTTCCTCATTATACTATAAGGTGAAAAGTTGTTGTAGTAATTTGTTGTACATGAAACATATCTCATATCAAATATGTGCTTCTTAAGTAGTTATGTTCTTATAATTTCAAACAATGATGTACTTTTAATTTTAAGGAAAATTTCAAAATTAATCCGTCTTAAATTTTGCTTCTGACAAATGAGTCTTTATAAATGGAATTATTCAAAGAAATCTCTGCCGGTCCTACCAGAAAAGAAAACAACAAATGAGTCCTTAAGAATTATGAAAAAGGCCAAATTAATCATGGTATAGAGGGACTAATTTGTATGTTTTTTTATTGGCTGAGACTTATTTGGATTTTTTTCTAGAGAGACCAATTGATCTGATATAAAATTTAAAATAGACCAATTTGAAAGGCTTTGTCTAATTTTTAATGGGCGAAATAGATTATTTTATCTATCTTTTATTTTATTTTTAATTTGATCATTTACTTTTTATTTTTCTCAACTTTGTTCCTTATTTTTCAAATCATTTTCAATTCAGTCCCAAATAATTGATGAAAAATATTGACATGGGTTGTGTCTTGTCAACATTTTCTAACTACTTATATAATAGAACAACAAGTTAGGATCAAATTGAAAACAATTTAAAATATAAAGGATCATACACTACAAGAAAAAATGCTGTTACCGACGGATTTTACCGACGGATTTTTTAGTGTTATCGACGGAAATTTCAGTTACCGACGGATTTATCGACGGATTTTGTTAACCGGTAATAACGGAGTCGGTAATTATTACCGGCGGAAAAATCCGTCGATAAATTTTATCGACGGCATTACCGACGGAATTTTATCCTAAAAAATCCGTCGGTAAATAGATGACGAATTGGCACCAAATTCGCCGAGAAAGGATTACCGACGGATTTTTATTAAATTACCGACGGATTTTTCCGTCGGTAATCTAAATTACCGACGGTTTTCCGTCGGTAAAATTAGAAATTAAGGACGGAAAAATCCGTCGGTAATTTTCAAAATTTAATTTATAATTTTATTTATTTTTCACTTTGCGGACGGATAAAACCGTCGGTAATTTTCACGATTTTTTTAAAATTTTTAATTTATATATTACCGACGGAAAAATCCGTCGGAAATTTTCAGAATATATTTTTATTTTTCACTTTACCGACGGAAAAATCCGTCGGTAACACATATTTTAATTTTTTGTGTATATTTTACCGACGGAAAAATCCGTCGGTAATTTGAACTTGTTGCCAATAGTTCATTATATAATTCATTAATTCCCTGGATATTGAATAATCAAAAATTCTAAAAAATTACTTAATAAAAACTAAATGCAATAAATTTAAATCCAAAATGTAAAATAGATTAAAATGTCAGAAAGCCTGCAAAGTATATATATAAATAGTCCAACTAAAAGAGAAATAGTTTAACTACAGCCAAATAAATAAAAAACAATAACTAAAGTCAAGAGAAGTCAAGAAAGATCATCAAAGATCATCATCATCATCGCCAGCCGATCAAGACCACTACCACCACCACCACCATCACCATCATCATCATCATCATCTGTGTCTAGTAGTGCAGAGGAGCCTGCTTGCATCTTCTTCCATAAAGAGACCATCTCTTTCTTCATCTGCTTTCTTAGTCTTATCTCCTTCTCCCTCATCTGCTTTCTTATTTCTGTCTGCAAGGCTTTTTCCTTGTCCTCCATCTTCTTTTGCATTTCTTGCAAGCGCTGTCTCTCTGCATCTTGCTCTTGCATACGATGAAGTTCTGCGTTGAGGAGGTGAACTTGCTCACGGACCTCATTGTCCTCTGCAGTGGATCCAGTGCCTGTAGATGCCCCAAAGGATGTGAGGGAGAGGACAAACTACTAGCATAGAATGACCCCATGCCATAGATGCGGTTCTTGTAAGGACCGCCAACTACCTCTTGCCACAACCGATCCTCATCAATCGGTGGGCACTCCTCACCAGCTGCAATCCTCTCTGCTCTCGTTGGGTCGTAGCCTCCTGATATCGCTCATAGTCATTCTATAAGAAAATAAAATTAATTAAACGTCTACCAAATATGTTAAGTAATAAATTAAATATATATACAAACAATGAGTGCTAAGAACATATATACCCAAACATTCTCCGAACGAGTATCGACCCATGTCTTATCTGTCTTACGCGTGTGAGTTTTTACAACAACTCACTCTGTGTGGGTGGTCTCTTCAACTCATTGGCCTGCATTTTGAGTGAAAATTGATAATATTAGTAAGTGAAAATATAAATTTAACAAGAAGAATAAAAGATATTTAAAATAATGACTAAACCATCCGCGACGCCAGACTCTATAGTAGCCGAACCACCACAATGAACGGATCCACCCTTTTGCGGCTCTGCTTGCCTTAGCCATGAGAGACTTTTCTTTAAATGTCTCACTTCTGCAGTATTGCCACAAATAGTCTAGGCTAGACTGAGTCATCCACCTGGGGGTCTCGTCCCGCTGTTCTCGGATGTCGATGTACATGTCTTGCAACCTATGAGTCGCCTTAGATTTAAAGAGCTTAAACATATATTCTTCATCTTTGGGATGGATGATGAAGTGGCTCTACACATGGAAAAAAGTGTAATTGAAAGCAAAAGCAGTTTATAAAGCAAATCACACGTTTTCTAAAAAATATTTCATTTTACCTTCCACTCATTATACCAAATAAGAACTTCTCATCTTTCGACAACTTTCCGAATGACTCAATCGGCCGTTCATACAGTTTTTGGATGGTGTGTGTCACCTCATGCATGGCCCGTGTGGTGGATGCGAACTACATAGCAAATAGTGAAGTAAAATATAATGCTATTATATATTGTTCAAATTATTACAATAAGATTCATAAATTACTTACCTGTTCTTACCAAGAGGTACAAGGGATACCCGTTGCTCCCCTGTGGACCCATGTCCTGATTGCCCTGCCGAGGAGCCACCAACCGCCCCACTTTCTGCACTCTTCTGATTCATGTGTAGGGGTGAGGACAGGATCGGCCGGTGGTGGTGGAGGTGAAGGCACCACTCCGGGCACATTCCCAGGAGTAGGGACCATGGTAAACTCCTGATGGAGTGCAGGGTGGTGGCATGGAAGGGCTAGAAGTGGATATGTGAGCGGCTGTGGTAGATGCCTGAGTGGGAGGGGAGATTGTCTGATTAATTGGGACACCCTTGCCCTTGTTCTTGCCCTTGTTTTTCACTTTAGGTGCCATATCTGAAAAATATATAATAATATATGAAAAACCAAATAAATAGATAATTTTAAACAAAATGATGCAATAAGTATGAGAAAGTTGAGGACAATCAAACCAAATAATTTTAGACACATCATATTTAATCGTAAAGTTGAGGACTATCTTCATCATTCTCAGTGTCAACATCATCCTCGAAATCATCTTCCTCTTCCTCTTCATCATCATCATTACCATCGCTTTCGTTGTGCTCACTCAAAAATTGATCATTGGAAGAGTGAATTATCTCAACCTCACCCGAATCGGATCGTAAACTTGGCAATGTTCCTGTATCAATGACTACCCGAGAGGGGATTGGATCATTCACTTGATAAGCATCATCAAGTATTTCTTCGACCTCAACTCGACCCCTAGGTTTAGTTTTCATGACCATTTTCCAATCTTTTCTGCACTTTCCAGGGTATGATGCATAATATACCTGTCTTGCATTCTGAGCAATAATGAAAGGATCATATGCACGGTATCTCTTAGTATGATTGACCTCGATAATTTTATATTGGTTGTGTATGCGTGTTCCGTCAGGACGCCTTGGGTCGTACCAATCACAACTGAATAATATTACCAATTTAGGTCCATCACCCACATATTCAATCTCAAGTATTTGTTTGATTACTCCATACCAATCACCCTCCCCATTGCCTGCATCCCCTCTTACACAAACCCCACTATTGTCCGTTGCTTTTCCATGGCCCCACTCAAATGTGTGAAACTTATATCCATTCACATAGTACATTGGCCAACTATTTGCTTTGTTAGTAGGACCCCAAGCCAAACTTTGCAAATAAGGACATGATACATTATTGTTTTTATCAAACACCTACATGAATGATTAAAATTCAAACATTAACATAGACATTAACATAGAGGAAGAGGAAGACAACTAGAATATGTGTGATTTTGGATCAAACATACAAAAGTTCTAAACCATGCCGAAATTGGTCAAGGGTGTGTCGCTCATCAACTTGTTCAAAATACACGTAAATTAAACATTGCGTATATAATAAGATTTGATTTATGACATTGTATCAACAATTGAAAGTGGTATATTGATATCACTTACGCTTTAAATGGTTGCACTTCATCACGCTTGATTAAGATATGCAAATGCGCAAAGCATGTTTCTCTCTCTCGATAGCCAATGTGGTTTACATTTTCCAAAGAAAGACGTCCTGGGCCGATTGAATACGGACAACATATATTGAATCGAACTTTCACCCCCATCGTCATTCCGACCAACCCTTGTTCGTCTGGAATGAACATGCGGCTCAAAGTAAAAAGAGCAAAAGAAAGATGTCTCTTTGGAGATATATGCCTCACATATAGAACCTTCTACTTGAGCCCTATTTTTCACAGTTCTCTTGAAACTTCCAATATTTCTTTCAAATGGATACATCCATCTATATTGGACCGGCCCACACACCCGTGCTTCGTATGCCAAGTGTACGGGCAAGTGTTCCATGGAATCAAAGAAACCGGGAGGGAATATTCTCTCTAATTTGCAAAGAATTATAGGGATGTTTTTTTCCATAATTAAGAGATCTTCAACCCTGAGAGTGGATGAGCATAGGTCTCTAAAATATTGACTCAACTCCGTCAATGGCTTCCAAACAAGGAGAGATAATTCTCTAAATGCAATAGGAAGTAAACACTCCATAAATACATGACAATCATGACTCTTCATACCAACGAATTGTCCTTGTGCAACATTGACACATCTACCCAAGTTTGAGGCATAACCATCAGGCATCCTCAACTCTTGCATCCACCTACACACAGCTTCTTTCTGCACAGAAGTTAGTGTGTAACTGGCCTTCGGCTTACACACACGGCCATCTGGTAACTCGAAACTTAACTCGGTAAACACAATACTCTGCCAAATCTTTCCTTGCTTTCACATTGTCCTTAGTCTTATCGGTGTCCATCACAGTGTTTATGATGTTATCACACACATTTTTTCTACATGCATTACATCAATACAATGACGAACTAGATTATCCCCCCAATAGGGCAGCTCCCAGAATATACTTTGTTTGGTCCAATTATGATCTACCCCATATCCTGGAAATCGTATGGATTTACCCATTTCAGTTATCTTTGGAAAGCCTCTTACTCTGTGCCAAACCTGATTACCGCTTAGTCTTTCAGGAGGCTCATCACGTTCAATCGTCCTCTTTTTAAATGTGTCCTTCTTACCTCTAAATTCATGATCAAGGTCCAAAAACCTTCGATGACAATCAAACCACGTGTTTTGTCGACCATGTTTCAATGTGAAAGCCTTTGTATCCTCCATACAAATTGGGCATGCCAATTTTCCCTGTGTCATCCAACCTAACAACATTCCATAGGCTGGAAAATCATTGATAGTCCACATCAATGATGCCCTCAACAAGAAATTTTGCTTCATGAAAATATCATAAGTTTGTACACCCGAATACCACAACTCTTTAAGCTCATCAATCAATGGTTGCAAGTAAACATCAATCTTGGCTTTGGGATTATCAGGGCCAGGGATTATACAAGTAAGAAACATGTAAGGATCTTTCATGCACATTTCAGGAGGAAGATTGTAAGGTGTAACAACCACAGGCCAGCATGAGTAAGGTTTACTAAATTGATTATTCGGAGTAAATCCATCTGCACAAAGCCCCAACCTGACATTCCTAGGATCCGCAAAGAAAATCGGGATAAGTTTGGTCAAAGTGTTTCCAAGCTTCACCATGGGAAGGGTGGGTCATGACACCGCTATTTCTCTTATTCTCAAAGTGCCATCTCATATGAGGTGCTGAACTCATTGAAGCATACAACCTTTTTAACCTTGGAATTAGAGGCAAATAGTGCATTCTTTTTATAGGGAACATCCTTATATCTTCCATTTCCAGATCTTTTGGTTTGAATCTAGGACTCTCACAAAATTTGCATTGGGTTAGGTTTGCATCATCTTTGTAGTACAACATACATCCTTTCAAACAACAATCTATTTTTTCTGATTTGAGCCCGAGTTTTGCCACTAGTTTCTTGGCTTGATAGAAATCCTTTGGAACAGAACTAGGTTGTGGACTAATCTCACTCATCAATGTTGCCCTTGGTCAAATGAATTTTGACTTTGGTTAGCTTCGACTTTATAGCTAACATCCTAATCAAGCTAAAGACAACTCAGAGTGTATACACCCTTCCCATAAAGGAGCCTTCTGACCTCTAATATAGAGTAAAAATTTTCAGTCTCGGCATTAGGAGCCTCAATAGAAGGTTCATAATCTGCATGAATTTGATGACCAACTGCATCATAAATCATTTCCTCATATCGTCTAGAGTTATCCTCCCAATTAATGTTTCCTGTGACATGCTCACCAATATTAACTCTACTTGCACAACCTCCAACATATGTATTTTCAACACTTTCATGTTCGAAATTTTGTGTGGCAACTTCCCCATGCATAGTCCAAACCGAATAATCCGCCATAAAACCATCCTTATACAAGTGATATCTAATGGTGTCCAGCTCAAAATATTTCCTACATTTACACCTAGCACAGGGACACCTAACTTTTTGCTCATTCATAAATTGCACTGTTTGACAAGCCACATTTACAAACTGTTCAACTCCCGCATAAAATTCAGGTTTGATTCCCCCTCGACTAGCGTGCACCCTGTCATACATCCATAGTCTATTTGTAGAGCTCATGGTTCTTGAATGTGTAATTCAACCTAACATTTAAAGTTTCTCAAATTAAAATTTTATTTAAAAGAAGTTATTTAAGTAAATATTTTGTCCTATGTAATTTAACAAAATTTTCGACAGCACCCCCCTTTTAAATTAACATTCCACTCTTTTACATTAAAAAAATTGACATAACCTCCTCTCGAAAGTAAGACATCCCAAAAATAAATTTCAATATATACATGTATAGAATCACAATACAATACAGAACAAACAAATTTCACAATACAATCAAACAAACATTTACAGATCCTAAAACCGTTCTAGAGCACACCATGCATATCCTGCAATCTCCGCAAACACAATGAATCTCCACAGCAAACAATGCAAACAAATCGGGGAAGGACTGCTACGCCCTTCCCCCCCTACCATGCAATCCCATTTTCCTACAACTCTATCTTAGAAATCATAAGTCTCTATCCTAACAAAAATGCATTTAAAAGAAGAAACAAGTACTTACCTTAAAAAGACACAAAATAATAATATCCTCCGCCCATAAAGAAATACTCCTACCGAATTTGGACGTTCAGAACAAAAGCAATTAGTTAGATTAACAACTTCAAAATAAATAAAATGCAGTCACTAATTACTTAAGCAAAACCAATTCTTCTTATGTTACAAGGAGAACAAATTCTAAAGATGACATGCACGAAAAATTTAGAGAAAAATTTGTCAAGGATTACATGATGAATTTAGAGAAAAAATTTGTCACGCTTTCAAAACTAGCTCATCTGTATGCATACAGAGAGATGTGATTTCCTCGGTGATTTCCTACACGAATTTTTGTATGGTTATATGCAAAAATATTTCAAAGATGTGCTTATGTGTTCGGTCTTTGCATGAGTTGAAGCTGTATCCTCATATTATTGGTGTCTTTGAAATGCTGCTCCAACTGGATAAAGAAACAAAAGAAGTTTTGTCAAATTAACCTTAAACTTAAACTTGGTGTGCTGAAATGATGCTCCAACTGGATTTATTTGACGTTATTTATCCGTCTTGGTATGCAACAATGACAATTGTTCTGCAAGAAATACACCCATCATGATATATAGATAGATAAAGAGTAAGTGTCTTATTAAACACTAAATGCATTGATATAATAAGCACCAAGACGAGAAAAAAAAGCACCAGAAGAGACATACAAATGCAGGGTTGTGGGGGAAATAAATATGCATTATGCATTGATACAAATGCATTGATAAATAAGCATTGATAAATAAGCATTGATAAATAAGTACAAATGCATTGATAAATAAGCATTGATATAACTTGAAATAGACATAAACAAGTTTTGTTGTGGGGGAAAACTTGAAATAGACATAACTTTTGACTCGGGTATCAGAATGGCTATTAATGCATATCAACGGAAAGCCCAGACGAGAGCATCGGCCGGTTGCAACCGAAGCGGTTAAGCGGTGCTTACAGGCTCAAAAAAGCTGTTTAAAGATGTTTTGACTGCTTTAAAAAATTTCTCATGACTTACTCAACATATATTATATCACATAACGATCAAGGTGTACTACTAAATGAAATAATCTATCATAAAAATTAAAGAACATTACATTACCTAACAACAATTACATTACCATAAACAATTACATTACATGATAAAACACGGTTGTGCAAATTAGAAAATTACACGATAACTTTGAAAGTTGGAAATTGGAAAATCATTATCTTTGCAAGTCGACAACTAATTTCAATGGCAATCCATATAGTTACCAGTTCAAGTCAGCAAACACGGTTGTGCTAAGCTGATCATTGTTCCTTTTTCATTTTTTCTGCTACCAAACAGAGATAAAACAGAGATAGAAGGCATATAACTAAAGAAACCATGACAGAAACCATGATAGAATGGGAGTGGAATGCTTACCTTGCGCAGGTCGCGGAGGAAGGAAGGAGCTGTGATGGCTCGGCGGAGAAGTGCGCGGCTGCAGAGATGGCTGGGCGGAGAAGTGCGCTGCTGCAGAGATGGTCAAGGCGGAGAAGTCTTGAGTGCCAGAGATGGTCAAGGATCTAACGTGGGAGCAATGGATGACGGCAAGCGGCAAGGCGGCGGCGGGTGGGTGGCCAATCAAGGCGGGCACACAAAGAGAGAGGAGCGGCGGGTATACAGAGAGAGAGAGCAGCAAGAGGGATGAGATGAGGGATGAGGGTGTGAGAGATTCTGAAATATCTTTAAAATTACCGACGGATTTTCAAATTTACGACGTAAATAAATCCGTCAGTAATTAAACACAACTGCGCCCTTTCCTGAAAATTTTCATTATTATTACCGACGGATTTTTTCCGTCGAAAAAATCCATCGATAGCGTTCGACGGAAAAATCCGTCGGTAAAATTGATTTTTTTAAAAAATAAATTGTAATTATTATCGACGAAAAAATCCGTCGGTAAAATTAATTTTTTAAAATAAAAAATATTTCAAAATTATTACCGACGGATTTTTCCGTCGGTAATGTGCGCGCCTCATCCAGACTAGTTGGCGCGAATATTACTGATGGAATTACCGACGGAAAAAACCGTCGGTAATGACTGAAACCCAAATTTTCCCAATTCCATGATTTCCGTCGATAAATCCGTCGGTATTACCGACGGAAAAAATCCGTCGGTAAAATCCGTCGGTAACTCGTTATTTTCTTGTAGTGATATTGAGAAAAATAAAAGGTGAGGGATGAAAATGAAAAATTGAGTAAAGGTAAGGGACGAAAAATCAATGTATAAAATTATAAATAACTGAAAATTTGAGTTATTTTTCATTAATATGATAGATGTGATGACATTTTTTATTTTGATGAAAGAAGAAATATGTTGGGACGAAGAAAGAAATTACAAGAAAGGAGGATAAGAGATCCTTTATACAAGAGTAGAAATTAGTAAGAGGCCAAAATTATCAATGAAGCATAGTTTTTCAAATTTTCAGCATGTCTAAAAATTATCACCAGCGCTGTATATTGCTTATCATTTTTTTTCATTTTTATTTTAATTATTAAATATCTTTTAGTCTTGATTTCAATGATTAATTTGTAATAATTACGATATAAATTATTAATATTGATAGTTTAAATAATTCCCTCTCAAATTTTAACTAAATTTCAATCTTCGAAATTACTATGTGATTTAATTTAAAAACTCGTTGATTGGTTACTAATAATTCTTATTAAATTTGAAAATATTAAAGATTAAATTTGGGATATTGATTAATCGTATTTTATTAAATTATAGAATAGAATAAAGGAAATTTAAAAACTAATATATAAGAAGAAAAGAAAAAGAAAAGCTTATATTCAATTCTCTATACTAGTCATATTTAAAAATTTAAAAGCTTAACTAAAGTAACTCAATTAAATTTAATTAGTTCAAATTTATTTTTCACACTAAACAGTCATTTACACCGGTAATCCCGCATGAAAATTCGCGAGTGGCATAAAGTAAGTCTACAGAAATACATTTTTCCGAGAAATTTTTTTTATAGATATTGCCAATGTAAAAAGAAGAATTATATAAATATTTAACTATGTATTCACACATCAATCAAAAAGTTAGATGCAACTATTTACTATTTTAAAATAAAAAATTCTATAAATAAAAATATATAATTAAATAATAATATAAATAAAACTATTTTAGACTCTGTGTCCAAATTGAACTTATAAAAGAAAAAAAGAAATTCCGATCACCGTTTTGAACATCTTTTTCTTTTTCCTGTTATTTTTCTCAGTTTGGAAAAACTTATCTAAGCAGAATTCGTGCACGCATTCCCGGGTCATGCAACATACTGCCCGAATACTTTGACACCTTTGAGGATGACTCTAGGGACCCATTAAAGGACCCATTTAAACGCTTTGTCATTTCTTTATTTATTTAAGACATTGAAACTGTTTCAGACCAAAAAATAATTAAAAAAAAGACATTGACACTGTGCTGACCAGGAGAAAAGAAAGAATGAGAGTCATATAAAGTCAAAACAATATAACTCGAATTTTCTAGAAGAATATTAGAACGAAAAGCAGCAGTAGACTCACTTATTCGTTGGCTACCGATAATGTTGGCACTTGACTTAATTTGAGTTTAATTTTTATACATTTTATTATTAATTAATAGAATTTATTAAAATAAAAGATCATATTAAGTGAATGTGATAGTAAACAGTTGTATTTTATTATTTTTTTCGGATAACATTCTATTAATTAATAGTTCAAAAATTATTTTATATTGTCGGTATATAAAAATTAAAATTTTAAATTTTAATTATTTAATATTTTTAAAATTTTACCAAGACCATTATTAAGAGATTAAAAAATATTTAATTATTTTTAATGCATTCAATATATTAAATCCATATAAATTTTTTCTAAATAAAATTCATATATAAAATTACACATAAAATTCTTTTATAAAAATCACCCTCACTTTTTCTTTTTAACTAAAACACATCCTAAAAAAGAGTTGTGCCGCACCATAAATTCATGAGAGCAATACTATCCAGTCTGAAAAAAAATATAAGAGTCTTTTAATAAAATAAAAAATTTTCGACTTATGCATCCAGGAATTAATAAAGTGTCACATCTTCTTCACAACTCGAATCTGACCATGATGTTTCACTTCTTAAATTTTTCCACTTCATAATAGCAGTTTCTAACCGATAAATTATACCATAAAATTAGAAATTAATTGACTATGTAACAAAGTCGGTAACACTTGCAACACATGCGTGCCTCTTTCCGCCCACAATAAAGTTACATCATTGTATTTTTGAATAAACCGGTTTACTCCTTCTGGACAACGAACCCTTTGCACATTGTAGCCGTTTGCCGCACCATAAATCCGTGGCAGCAGTTTTTAACCAACAAGTTGTACTATATTAAACTATAAATTAATTGACTTGTTTAACATATGCATTATATATCATCATATTTTTAAATACCCTATCTACTTATGTAATACACTTGAGTAACATTGGGGAGATTCGGTAGAAGTTATAAATTCATGAGAAATTCTTATATGGTTTTAAAATATCAAGGTGAATTATACTTTATTCAATAATAAAATGACATTTTACTTCTAATCGATAATAGAATCTATATTTTTTTTATTTAAAGTATAGCTGTATCATTACATATAACATAATTCATGAGACACGTCATATCCATACAAATATTTCTTATAATATGGTCAAAGGTGAAGTATAAAATTGGTAAAAATAAAATTAATGTATACCCTCCTATTGTTTTTGTGAGTAGAATTTGCGAGTCCTCCCATGTAGAATCAAGGCCAAGAAAGTTCCAAGAACACAAAAGGAACCCCAGATGATAAAACTACTTTTGTAGCATTCCATGCCCATGCATTTCCCAAGTCCATTCCCTTCCTTGCGGTAAATAAGTGCAGCAGAGTAGCCAAACAAGAAGGACCCCATTGGAATGTTGGCCACAACCACATTATGGTTCACAGAGAAGTGCTTTGTGCCAAAAAGCTCAGTGGTTGTGGAAACAGCAATGGAAGTTATTGCTCCAGTGCACACTCCAATCACTGCAGTGCTTATGTAGAGTACAAGGTCGGTGCTGTTGTGTAGCAAGAAGAATGCACCTGCTGTTGGAGCCATCAGTGCCACCATGCAGGCTGGCCTTGAAATTGTAGCCTTTCCCCTGAAAATGGAAAGAAAAATTAGGGGGCACAAGTCATATCAATGATAGTTGGGGTGCCTTTAATTTTGCAGCTTGTTTGTCTTTTCATCCATGAGGATATCAACTACCACATCTATAGTCATTATTTTGCATTGAATGAGAATGTAAATGCAGTGGTTCTGGTTGGTGTTAGGCAAGAGAGCTAGAAAAATATTTATACATGAAAAAAATTCTTATTTACTCCGGTGACATCTGGTGAATATGCTCCGTATCTAACAATAAACTAATATTTCAATTGAGGCCCATTTTTAACTTTGATTTTTAGCTGAAATGTCACTTTACTATTAGATACGATGCAAATTCACCTGGAATAAGGAAGCATGTAAAAATTTATCTTCTATATTAAGATTACCTGTGGAAGTAATCAAAGAGAGATGGCATGAGACGGCCAAAGAAACCAAAAGATGAAGACAAAGACACCAAAGATGAGGTGTCAGAGCATCCCCGGGATTCAGCTATTTGGCCCAAGTTATTGAGAAATACTAATCCAATTGTTGCACCAAAAAAGTAGACAAAGAAATATAGCCAGAAGTCTACTCTTCTCAGCATGAATTTCGCCCCAATTTCTTCTCTGACAACAATTTCTTTGACTTGATTTCTGGTATCTTCTTGTACTTGATTACTGGTGTCTTCACCCTCTTTGACCTCATTCTCTGCCCTCTCCTCATTAGTGTTCTCCTCCAAAGTGAAATGGTAGACTCTCAGTTTTTCTCTATTTGAATGCCATGAACCTATTAGCTCCTTGATCTCCACGGTAACTGGGACTAATAGAGGCAAAAGAAGGGATACTAGGATACCAATTAGGATACCAAGTGGGGATATTTTGCTTGTGAGAAATTGCAAGCTGCTCAAAACAGCATATATTCCAGTGGCAATTGTGATCACAAACATCAAAGCAAATCCAACACCAGTGTGCTTAGAACTAGTGACTTCAACTTCTCTGACTACAGGTGCTGCTATTAGGACAACAATCACAGGCAGAAGAGAGTTTAAAAAGAGAAATGCTCTAGCTTTCTTGTGTGGAGAAAAAGCATCAACAATATTGGTATAAATCTTTGCACTTAATCCTTGGTAACTAGTGGTTATTCCAACAGCAACTTGGCTATCAGATAAGAAGTTTCTTATTGTGACAACATAACAAACTGTGTTAATCCAACAAATACTATTCCCAGCAAGGAAAGTTAGCAAAAAGACATGCCAATAGGACAAGGAGGAAATTTGGTTGGTTATGAAGAGAT
Source organism: Dalbergia cultrata (assembly GCA_031216105.1). Lineage (NCBI taxonomy): Eukaryota > Viridiplantae > Streptophyta > Magnoliopsida > Fabales > Fabaceae > Dalbergia > Dalbergia cultrata. The sequence goes on from CM062347.1 coordinate 6,471,588, forward strand.
ATTGCACACCATAGCCAATTAGGCCAAGAGTTGAACCAATCAAGAGGACAAGCCAAAGGGGAAGGTAAACAGCAGCAAGGCCAGAAAACCAACCAAGTAGTTTTCCTGCATCAGAAGCAAAAGCAAGGTTATTGAGCTGAACTTGGGAAATGGAAAGAAGCTGCTTAAGCTGGGAAGAGTAAGCAGGGAAATTGGTGTTTGTCCCATTTATGGCTTGGAGCCAAATGATGCCTACAAGGCTTAACCATTGAAGAGAACTTGAAGGCATGGTGAACAAGTCTGAGAAGGGAATTTGTTTTGCACTTGTAAGCTCATAAGAGAAGATGGGGGTGTGAGGGGTTATATGCTATGAAAACAAACATAAAGGAGACAATTTAAGTGCTAAAGGACTAAGGTGTGGAACCAAAAGTCAAAATTATGTGCCTTTGCACTAATGTGGCTGTGCATGGAAAGTGTGGGCTCCTATTATCTGGCTCACCGTTTCTTGAAATAGATTGTGTGTAATGGAGGACAAGAGCTACCATGCTATAATCAAAGCATTTATGGATAGTTAAGTTTTTTGCAGCAAAATCATGAATCATGGCAGGTTTTATTTGCCCCTAAGGGGATGGAGAATGGGAGATAGTTACAATTTATGGGGCCTAAAATTTTGTACGATAACTTATGGCTGGCATGTGATGAAGGGTGCATCAAATGGTGGCAATCCCAAATGAGTCTCTCGACTGAAGTCACTCTCACCTTGCCCGTTTACACAAGGACTCTGTCTAAGAAACGTACCAAGGTGGCCGGTTTTGTGGCATAGTGTGTTGCATCAGCGTTATGTCATCCATGCGACTCATTACAAAGCATTATTGGGCCAGTCAACTTCCCCATTTATTATTAATAAATAATATATAATTATTAAATATTAAAACAATAAATATTCTTTTTGTTAAAATAAGATAATAACTATTCTCATCTAGGAGTGGAGGTAAAGGTGCAAGTAGCTCTAATGCCATACAAGTAAGGGGTGGAATACTTGCAAAAACACTCTGTACTCAAGTTAAAGGGTGGATTTGAGGTTACTCCATACTAAATCTGGAGATAATCTACCCTGAATGGGGGAGATATTTTTGGAATTTAGTAAATATTAGATATGTTCCGTATTTGTAGGAAATATAATATAATATATGATATATGATGTAATAATGACAGCAGATATAAAGAGATCTTGTATGGGATTTATAAGATATCATCAACTAAATTTAGGATAAATGTGCGGAAGATCTAGGTATCTCGTGGCTGATCTCTAGGACTTGTGTCTGAGCTCTCTCGCAGTTTGGGCCGAGGTGTCCGACCCATATTTCTAGTTCAATACAATAATTATTTTAAGTAATTATATAAAAATTAAAAATAATTATTAGATGAAATCATAAATATTAAATGTATAATAATAAATAAAAAATATTTTAAATAATTAATAAGTAAATAAAATAATAAAATATTCAATGATAAATAAATATTTAAATAATAATAAATTATATTAAATAAAAAATCAAATTAATAATTATATACTATTAACATATATAAATCAATAAGAAATAATATGTCGCTCGTTGAAGTGAGGATTAAAAATAAAAAAAACTTAAAAATGTAACCAAAAAAATATAAAACTATTAATTTATTATTTATTTATAGATAGCTATTTTTAAATAAATGATACTCTTATATAATTTTAATAAATTTAAATTGCCAATAAAATTATTATTTTACTTTTTATTTAATATTTATATATAATAAGAGTTATCTGTAAATAAATGATAATATTATATAATATAAAATATAAAATCTTCTTTTTTGTCATGAAATATAATATATTGTATAATGTTGCATGAAACATTGTACAATATTAAAAAATTTTCAAGCCTTATACTATTTGGCTTTACACTATTAGACGTACCAAACGGGTCCTAAGAAATGGAATGGAGTATGGGTGTACGGAGGATGGGTTGGGTTTGCACTAGACCGAAATCTTTTTTTCACTGTTATGAGTGAAAAACTTTTTTGTTTTTGCTTTTATTGCTACCACATTTTGGGAGTTCCTATATTGTTTTTGTTAGTGAGTAGTGTTATTTATGTCTTCTATTTATGGGATACATATCTATCATTAGATGAAATGTGGATTCTAATCAAGTGGGGTTCACACCCTATCTAATGCTAGATAGAAGTGTGTCGGCATGATATCCCACAAATGGTGAATACAAATAACACTTTTCTTTTGTTAGTACCTGATTTTTGGAAGCGTCAAATGAGATATTTCTATTATCTTGAGTCTAACAAACTTGGAGAAGAGTTATAGTTCTTTCAGGGTATATTTGTAAGTTTGAATTTTAGAGGAAAAATGAGAGAAAGAAAGGACTTGTAGTGTAAAATTATATTACAAGTCCTCCTACTCTACTCTAAAATTCAAACTCACAAACATATCCTTAGGAAAAAAATAAAAAAGTATTGTCATAGTATAACAATTCATAGCATCCAATAACTCAAAGACTAATAAATAAATAATACTGCATTATCGGTCTACATACATAAAAAAGAATAATACAAACTTTTTGCTAATATCTTTTTACATATTAAGTAACTAGTACTTTTTTACTTGTGCAATGCACAGGACTTTAAAAAATCAAATTAATATATATAAATATTTTAAAATTGTGGAAAAAAGTAATTTTTGGATAAATAATTAAAATTTTTAATATCTACATAAGAAGAGTCATGTTATAATAATTTAAAATAGAAATTTTTATTTTTTAGATCATTTTATACTAAATATGGTTAAGTAGAATCAACTTGAATATATGAAAAAACTTATACATTAAAGAAATGAAAATATAAAAAGAATTATACTTAACTCAAAGACAAACAAAAATATTATATTAAGGGAAAAAAAAAAAAGACAACGATGTCAAGAAAACACACAACCATGTCAAATCACAAAATAATTTATTGAGTCTTTTTTTATGCTAATTATATTGATCTACTATTCTAGATAAATGCAAATCATAAATCGATTTCTTGTGACGTTTAGAGATAAGAGAATCAAATTACATTAAATTCAAAGTAACAGTTGAGTGTTTGAACTTGTCTGATCATAGTATCCATGATTTGATTTTCCTTCAATGAATTCATTGAAAGTAACTTTATTAATATATTATTTTTTTGTATTAATAGATTGTTTGATATTTAATATACTTATGTCATTTCAAATTTAAAATGATATATTTTGTTTAATTTAAATGTAAATTGACTTTAATATAGTATGTATTTTAATATATATTGATGTTGATATTGATAAGTATAAACAATACTTTCTATGAATTTCTTAAATTTATGATTTATGATTTTCAAATTAAGATGTTCAATTAAAATTAGGTTAGAATCTCTATATATCAGTAATAACTTGCTCGCTATTATTTATATATATATATTAGTCGTTGGACCCATGCGATGCACGGAGAGATAATAAAAAATAATTTATTGATCATTATCGAAAATAAATGATAATTTATTTAAATATATCTTATTAAAAATTGAGTATATAAATTTATTTTAAAGTAAGTTAATATTTAAATAATTAAATAAGTGGATAAAATATAAATTTGTCATTCTATTTTTTATCTTATTTTAAATATTATGTTTATAATATTGAAAAAATCTCGATAGATGGCCTATAACTAACAATAAAGAGCCTATTTTATGAAAATTTTGCACGTTTCAAATGTTAATTGCTGAATAAAGAAAAAAATAAATGGATAAATTTACTATATCATGAGCTACTTATAGGGAAGACAATGAGTATCCATGAGAAAGGGATATGTCCTACGTCTCTTGTTACCGTTTATAATTTTGCTTCTCATCCTCACCCCACTCCCTTATAGGTCCTTATTTCCCATTCCCCTTAGAATTTTAAATCTCTATGATATTCAGGGATTTATTAATAAATTTTAAACAAATAAAAATATTAAAAATATTTTATAATTTAAAAAATAAATATCCATAATAACAAATACTGTTAATGAAACATAATCTAAATTAAAATTAAAAATACATACACAGTGTATATACAATAAAAATAATTAAAAATTGACGGTGTGTTATCCTCATCGCTATCTCATTTAATAAATGGAGACTTAGCACCATTGATCATCACTATGAAGACAAAATATGTCTCAACTCCCTTTCCTCTTGTGGGTAATTCTCGCATGTACCCACTTTAAATATTTTTTATATAATCTCTAACCATTTATATCTTCTTAGTAAATTAAAATATTTAATTTATAAAAATATTAAAATATATTTTCTAATTAAAAAAATAATAAATAAATTTAATTTATACGATTTCAATTACAGGTATTTTCCTTATACATCCTTTTGATAAATTAAAATATTAATTTTAAAATATATGTTATAATTAATGTGTAATAATTAGTAAAAAATATAATTCTAATTTATATAATCTTAATTATTAGAGAAATATATCAATTATAATATTATTTTGAATAAAAAAGTAATATAATTATTGAATTTTTTAAAATAATAAATATTTAGTATCATCATCAAAAAAGTGCAAATTATGGAATTAATTTTTTTAAAATATTTTAGTGTTAAAAAATTAAAGGTTTTTTTTAAAAAAAATTAGCATGAAAAATTATGGAATTAATAGATTGGAATATTTAAGTTGTAAAAAATTAAATAGAATATAGTGATATAAGTAGATAGATAATTATTTTATTATGATTTTCAAAAGTGCTAAATTTGAAGTTAAAATATTTTCCTTTAATCACATCCTCATTTAGTATTTTACCTCCATTCTCATCCACATCCCCATCACGGGTCTTCATTCCTCATTCCACGTGTAGATTTAAATCCCTATTGATATTTATAGATTTATTAAAAAAATTTAAAAATACTTTGAATTTTAAAATATAAATATCCATAATAACACATATTACTACTGCAACATAAATATAATAGCTTTATTATCAATAATACTATAATTATATATATACTTTTTATAGTATAATATATTGAATTATAATTTTGTTTATGTTATTTTTTATTTTTATATTACTTTTGTTAATGGTAGAGAGATAGAAAGGTATTATTGAAAAAATAATTAATAATTATAAGGTAAATTAAATTCAATAATTTACTTTAAGTATTAAGATTATCAAATGATGGGGTATAATTTTTCTATGAATAATAAATGAAATTTTTTTTGTGTAATGAGTCTTAAATATTAGTATTATATCAATTGTTATCATATTTGATTAAAAATAAATTATCATATTTATATTATAATTAGTCTTAAATATTTAATTAAGAATAAATTTGGTAGAAATTGAATTTTGAATTATTATCATATCAAAATCAATCAATTAGCAATTCGTTAACAAATTGACTCACCCGTTTTCTTTAGAAAAATTACTAATTTTAAAATTTATTTATTTTGAAAATATTTCCTTTATAATTTTTTATATTACCTTCATAATGTGAGGCTATTAATGATTCTTAATTTAATTGTAAATCGTAATTATATTGACATGACTTCATGGCAAATTGAAATCTTTAATCATTGTAATATTTAATTCTTTAATGATTGTAGTATTTGATTTTATTTCATATAAAAATAATTAATAAGTAAATTATAAATTAAGTTAAAAAAATCTTTAGACATAGAGATTTAGAAAGGTGGGGCCTAAAACACTATATGAATGACATATATAATAGTTTCCATAAAATGAGTCTGAAATATTAGTATAGTAAATAGATTTATAATCTATAATTATAACAATAATATAATAATAATAATATAATTTGCACATAATATATAATTTTTTTTGGGTATATATATATATATATATAATTGATATATATTATTGTATAAATGAATATCTGGCTCCAGAAAAAGTAAAATACTGGGTTTATTATTTTTATAAATATGCAAGTCACAGAGGATGGCTTGTATTTTTTGGAGGTGGCTATTTACTTTGTTTAATTTTAGAAATGACAAATGCTTGCTTTCACCTTAATTTGAAATGGATCGATAGAAAAAAAAATTGCTCCTCTATAAAATTCTAAGACAAATTCATCTCTTTTCTATAATTAGCCTAACGAAATCCTTCAATAAGTAACAGACAAATTAGAATAGATAATCACGAATTGGTTCATTACCATTTATTTTATCTAAATGAATCCATTTGTTAGTTTGTTAGACTTGTTAATTATTAGTAGTGTGATCTAAATGTAATTAACAAATTTTTACTTGTCGCAACCGGGATCGCGACGGGGACGGCGAAAAATAATTTTTTGAAAATTGGGAGTCGCCACCAAGTTTATTTAATTTGGAAAATCTTGGAAAAACCAATTCTATTTTTTTCAATGAAAATAGTGTTTGAAAACCAGATATGAGTTCGGGAGTCGGTTATGCATAGAGAAGGGTAAGAACTTAATCCCACGCACCCCTAATACACCCGTCCTTAGACGATACCTTAGTAAATTATGCAGATTAAATAATAACCCCTTTAAAATTCAAATAAGGAAGATAAAAATTATAATTTTAGCACATAAATTAAGAAAAATTAATTTACCAAGAATATTTACAATTTAAACACATTAATTAAGAAGATTTAATTATGACAAATATATTTACAATTTCAGCACATAAATTAAAAATGATGTACATAAAATATTTACAATTCAACAAATAAATTAAGAAAATTAATTTTTGCCAAGTATATTTAAAATCTAAATAAATACATCAAGAAAAATTGGTTTTAGAAAATACATTTACAATCTTAACAACTAATAAATAATTTACACAAAATATTTACAATTTAAACATATAAATTCAAGAGATTAAATTTACCCAAATCTATTTATGATTTGAACATATAAATTCAAGAAGTTTTATTTTACAAAAAAAAGTATTTAATTTAAACACATAAATTAATTTACACAAATATATTTACAGCTTAAACATATAAATTCCAGAAATTTAATTTACATAAATATATTCATGATTCAAACACATAAACTTAGAATTAATTTTGACAAACATATTTACAATTTTAACGAATACATTAACATAAATTAGTTTTTTTTTGAAAAAAATAATATATATATATATTTACAATTTTAACATATAAACTAGAAAATAAATTAAGAAGAAAATTACTTTAGCAAAATACTTATAATTTAAACACATAGATTAAGAAGAATTAATTTAGACAAATATATTTGACAATTGAAATATATAACTTAAGGAATTTAATTCGTATAATTACATTTACAATTTAAACAAATTTAAGAAGATTTAATTTTGGCTTGACAGGGATAGCCTGCTCCTACGTATCCTCCGGTACAATGAGGAACTCAAAGTCACGTAGTTCTGTAGAAAATATTTGTGTGTTGGTCAATTTTAATTAATGAAATCCTTTCTGAATAAAGAACCCTTTCTTTTAAAAAACAAAATCCGCTCTTGAAGAGGATTCAAGTTAGCACTCGGCTACTCAATAAATCCTAATGATTCAACAATAATGAAGATAACATTTGTTACTCAATCATCATCATTGATCATTACAGTTCAAAGATTTGAGGTAAAATTTATAAAACTCATTCCTACCCAAGATTCAAGTTAGCACCAGGCTACTCAATGATCTTTTGTGATCTGACAATAGTGAAGATAACATTTGTTACTCAATCACTATTACTGATTATTACATAGGAAAGTATTTTTATTTATTTATCTATTTTTATACTGATTTCAACATGAATTGATAAAACTAATTTATAAATAAATAATAAGCATGCAATTAACCTAAGAGAAATACTGTAACGATTAAGGTAATCAAAGAAATACAAAGACCCTTATTACAATTTAAAAAAAAAACCTTTTTTTTAATTTTTACATTCCTTATTATTTTAGTAAAAATTAACGTAAAATTTTCTAGCATACTGAATAAATAACTGAGCATTCCCTAATCTAGTTTATCTTATTCCTTCACAAATAATTAAAACAAGTTGCTAAAAAAACCTATTAATACCTTCTTTTTTTTTGTTGATTTAAGAGAATTAATTCTAAGATAGAACACTTCCTAAACCCAAAAAGAAAAATAGAGTCCATCAAGCCCATCACCTAAACTGATGCTGCTAAGAAGGAATCAATCCAAAAAGACAAATAATAATAATGAATAAATAAAAAAACTCAAATAGCCCAACTCACATCTTCACATGCTCTGAACTCATATACCCATCAGATTCATTAGATTACAAACAAAAGCATATTTGGGTGCGGGTTCTGCAAGCATGAGAGAGAAAACGAGAGAGGGATACAACCATGTGGTCAGCAAGAAAAAGGAAGGGGAAGCCATTCTTACAGCAATCGATTGCCAGTAGAAGGAAGAGAGGAGGGGCTTCGGTGAGGTGGAGGCTGTGCAGGGGAGCTGAGGCGCTGGCGGGGTGAGGTCGCGATGGTGATTGTGTTGATGATAATACGTGAATGGGGTTGTCATGATGATGGTAATGGTTGAGGGTTATGATTTTATGGTTTTGGGGAGGGGAATAGGACTGACTATTGTTGATGGTTCGATGATGGAAGTGAAGGAGTGATGACTACCAGCCCCCCGATTGATTTTCCTCCCCCCCTTTAAATTTGATGCTTCTGCTGTTTATGCTGGATGATTTTTTCCGTTAACATTTCCCTTTGTCCTTGATTACAGGAGGACCAGTGCCCTGTTCCCCATGTGTCTATGTGGCCCATCTTTGTTGTGAGCTCCACACTAACCTGTCCTCCACGCGTTTATGCTGCTTGCGTTGCCTATCACTTGTAGCTTGTCCATCTCTCGTTTCAGTGCTTTGGCAGAGTGAAAATTGAGGGCGTCGAGGAATGGAGATGAAAGGCAGTGTCTGCCACTTCTCTTTCTTTAATTTAATTTATTTTTTTTTTGCTCCCAATGCCGTGATCCACCCGCTTTGTTTTTTCTTTTCAACATGATCAAAGCACTAATGGACAAAGATGCTCCATTGTGCCATGCTACTTTTTCCCTTTTTTTTCATATATTTCCCATCACTTTCCTTGTAGCTTGTGCGTGTGGGTTCGTAGAGTCCATCCTGTATCTACACCATTTGCAAGGAGTAACTCCATGACGTAGCAATAGTAGGACCGCTTGCTTGTTTTATTATCTTTTTTTTTTATTAATTAAGGAAATAAATTAAAAGATGGCAAAAGGAAATATGGGTACTACAAAAATATGCAAAATTAATTAAATGGCCGGACAAAATCGAGTGTTCACATTACTTTACTCCTAATAAATCAAGGATTAAATATATATATAGGGATTCAATAAGCAATAATAGTGGTCATGTCTTACTTTATCCGATATTATGGTTACATGACATATCAAGGAATCACATGGATATAACAAAATCAAATCTAATAACAATGGATAAAAAATAAAATAGAAAGATTTGCCCTAAAAGATCCTACACGCCATAATCACACGGCAAATAGGAGACCTTTTGTTGATCTGATCAAGGCATTCCCCATTTTTATTTTATTTTTTCATATCACATGATTTTTTTTTATTGTAATGGAGACTTTTTTGTTAATTTGATTAAGACATTTCCCTTTTTTATTTTTTTCCATATCACACGATTTTTTGTTGTAATGGCCCTATTAATATTTTAATCAACCCAATACATTTATATCTAATCCATTTTTCAATTATTCTTAATTCTATATTTATTTTCCATTCTTGATGATTCTTAATTTTAACTGTAAATCATAATTTTAATGATTTATAATCCCATAAATATATTTTAATAATTTTAATTTTATTTATTCATGTAATCTTTAATGATAGTAGATTTGATTTTATTAATAATTAATAATTCAATTGTAAATTAAGTTAAAAAATCTGTAGACATAAATGCTAAGAAAAGTGGATTCTAAATCACTATATGAATGACACGTGCACACTAAAGTTTTGTATGAAAGACACTTATAATACTTTCCATGAAATGACTCTCAAATATTATAATAATTGATATATATATATGTGTGTGTTCAAAATAATATTCTTTTACGATAAGTGATTTTGATTTCAATAAAAGTAGTCAAAATCAAATAAATGCAAAGTTTTAAATTGATTTCAACTGATAATTTTTATAATATTAACAATCAGAATAAGTACTAATTTCCAAATTGATTACAATTATTTTTTCAGCTCAAGTCAAAGTTTGTAAAGGTCATTGTTTTTAGAAAAGATAAAGTTTAAATTATTTAATGTGAGGGTTTAATATATTGGACGATCATTTAATATATATTTTGTATTTTAAGTTTAAAACGATATATTTGATTAATCTAAACGTAAAGTGATTGTATATATCTTTTAATATATTTTGATACCCTCCCCTTTTATATATATTTATATTCTAATAAGTATAATCAATATTATAAATTCATTATATTTTTATGCAATTCACGGGATTATATTTGCGCTCTATTCTGATGCAATTCACAGGACTATTTTAATACTCTTTTAATATATATTCTGATATGTGTAATCCCATGCAATGCTGTTCTAATTAATTTAAAATTTATTTATCATACATGGAGTGTAAATATGCATTTGATTTCGAAAGAATATTCCTTTACCAACAATAATAACAATATTCTTTTACTTTGAGTATTTTGTTTTCCATAAATAATGAAAATCAAATAAATGCAAAGTTTATAATTGATTTTGATTTAATCTTTTATAATAATATTAACAATCGGAATATATGGTAATTTTCAAATTGTTTTCTTTTGTTTTAGTTTAGGTCAAAGTTTGTTAAGGTCAATAAAAACAATGTACTAAGAGCATAATAAAGTACAAAAAATATTTATTAGAAAAATTCATATCATAGCAAATAATATTCTTTTGTAAGAACTATCGAATAATATTATTTAATTTACACCATATCTAATCAACGCTAAATAAATATAAAGTGCAAACATAAAAAGGTATAGATTAATATCTAAATCATAATCATATTAATATCATAAAATACTTGTTAGAAGATAAAAGAAAATAGATCAACAAAGAGAGGCAGAGCATAAAAAACAACTTAATGACTTTCCCATTGTCAACCTAGAGGAGCCTGGACAAAATACTAAATAACCGCTACATCAGACTCCAAACTATTGAAAGCATATAGTAACTATTGGCATAAACAAACTAACGTCAGCACAAAATTCGAAACACAAAACCTGAGAGAAGAGACACAATTTTTCATTCTTTTTCTATCTTCACAGCCTTTATCTTCATTGCCATCTCTTTGTACATAGTAGACACATCACCATATGCAGCATCTTCATACTCATTCAATAGTCGTTTGGCTAGAGTACAAGATTTGGATGATTGCTAGGATTTATCACCATCAATAAGACTAGACATCAAATTCTGAAATAAATGAAGTAAAAATATTGGGTTCTTATATAGTACCCAAGCCAAATTATGGGTTTCAAAACCCTTACCTACTTGGACTAATAAAAAATTTCCATATGGATTTACATTAATAAATACATATAAATATTATTTTTACAAAATTTAATTTTGTAAAGTTGTACTTATAGAAATAAAATTTATATTTTGTCCCTTAAGGGATGATATTATTATATTTTTATCCCTTATATTTCTAAAATTTATGTTTCTATCTGCTAAATAATTAAGATAAGTTACCTGTTAATTTAATTTAACTTTTTTTTATTAATTATCAATTTTCTTACATTTATGATTTTATTTTTTACTGGAATAAATTTAATTAAAACTTACATATTTTATTTTACCACAAAATAAAACATATTTAGATTACAATAATATAAAATATTAATATATATATATATATATATATATATATATATATATAAGTAAAATTCACTATCCTATTTAGTTAATACTCACTCCATTCTTTTATTTATTCATAATTTATTATAGTTTTTAATTATTAAATAAATTCAAATTTATAATTATATTGTTATTATTCAACATAACAGTCTAAATATGTATAAAAGTAATAGTTTAAATATTAATGTTCACCATTAAAATTTTTAATTATTATATGACTCATTATATTTTATAGTTAAAATTTACTATTATTTACAATAATTACATGATGAAATTATTTAATATTATTGCATATGATAATATTATTTTTATCATTAAATTTAATCATTTTAAATTAAAATTACATTACTCTTCTACCTCATGATAACATATTTTTTAATTTTTATTTTATAAACTAATCTCCTTAAAATTTTAAAAACTACAAAGCTAAATTTATTTTTAAAGTAATATTTGAATGAAGAAGTTACCTACATATTTTTAAGAAAAATTAGTTTAATTTTAACTCATTATAATATACTTTTTGTGATTTTAATTTTGAGAATTTTCTACTTGACATTTTTTAGAAAAACTTAAATAAAATTTTTTTTAAGCAAAGAAAAAATTATTTTTAAATTATTTTACAATCGATTTTCAAGAAATAAAAGTCCTTTATATCCTTTTGAAAAATAGTTTCACATGAAACTTCAAAATAATATATTAATTATTACCTGTAAATTATATAATGTTAAAATTAAAATAATTACAGTAATTTGTTAGCTTTGATAACATGATTTTGTAATTTAAATTTAAATTTATTAAATTTTAAAATATAAAGTTAAATTTATTTTAAGTTGAACAAAGAAATTATATTTTTAGTCTCCTGTAAGTGGCCGTAGACCTCTGGGATCTTGCCCTGGTTTTGATGAGATGACCGGTGCTAAACTCACCTAAATTTCTATTTATCAAAAAAAAAAAAATTCATAACAGATTAAAAAATGTGTTCCAGTAACTATTAATCAAGACGCATAAAGTTCTCACATATTTTATCTTTAGTCTTCTTTATATTTTAATTATGTTATCCTTATGTATAAACATTACATATAATTAACTTTTTTTGAACCTTTTGTGTATTTAATTTGTTTTTCAACCTTCTCTTTTTAATTTGAGTTAGATAAACTGCTGTCAATTTTGAAGAATTATATGAACAAGTACGCGTCCAATCTTTTTTCAATTAGCATATTTTACTATTTATAAATTTTAGCGAAACAATATTTTTTTCATTGCAGTGTACAAGTAAATTAAAAAAAATTACACTATAGAGTTCAAAAATATCTATAAATTAGATGTATTTATAACAATTAAAAATTATAATAAGCGACATCTATTATAATTAAAATATAATATATTTATATTTTACCTAAATGATTGTAATTTTAACTACTATCAAAGATATCCAAAACAAAAACTATAATCAATAATATTATTTTTTCTCTCTACGTATGTTTGTCTATTTAGTATTAAAAAATGTTTGACTGCTCAAGTTCAAAAATAAAATAATATTTAGTTGTAAAATATAAAATAAATTATTTGATGCATACCGCATTTAGTATAATTGATATAATACTAACGAGAATCATTTTATTATTATATTTGATTCTATTTTATATTGAATTACATTGCAAATTTTATTAACATTTTATAATTAACTTTCAATATTACCATTTAGTATTATAAATCACTATCGAAAAATTTCTTCAAAATTGTTTTATTAAAATAATTTTTAGACAAATATAAATAAGTTCGTGCAATGCACAAGGATTGTATATACTTTATATGTATAATTTAATATTTTTTAAAATTTTACTATATTTAAAAACAAATTTTAATAGTAATAATAATTTGTAATATTAAGTAAAAATAAATGTTACAAATTTTGTTAATTATTAATATTTTAAATTCATATAAAAATTAAATATTAGGTATTATGGTATATAATGATGAATTATAAAAAAGGTAACGAGAAGAATAACGTTGTTTCGCTATAAAAAGAAATATACACTAGTATCTATAATTAATAGTTGAAAAAATATGTAATTTTTGTTTCTTAAGATAGTTATTAGAAATTATTGTTACTATCAATAATTTTTTCTCTTCATATAGTAATAATAAAATATTAAATATTTCAAATTATTATAATAAGTCGTATATATTTTAGTTTTGAAGAATTAAAATATATAAGTTTTAATAAAAGTTATTTCAGTCTAAAATAAAATTATAAATATGAGAAAATAAAAAATTAACAAAAAATAAATTAATTAAGGTGTAGCTTATTTTAATTGTTTAGCAGATTGAAATATATATCTTAGAAATAGAGAGGTTACAAGCATAATAATATCATATTTCAAGAAATGAGTTGTATTTTACTAAAAATAAAGATTCATTTTTTTTTTTTTTACAAATCTGGATGAAAAACTACTCATACATATTTATTACAAATCTATGTAGAGATTTCTTATTGGTTCTTACAGGCAAGGATTTTAAAATCCAAGATTTTGCTTGGGTTCCATAGAACCAAAAATATTATTATTGTTAACTTTTATAACAACAAAAAATATTATATATCAAAATATCCCATAAAAAAATTGTATCATGAAAATTAGCTAACAATCACACTGATAAATAAGATTTCAATTTTTATTAAAATACCACAAAATTATCGGTTATAAAAACTGGCAGCAAAAATTTGCCAATATATCAAAACATGCCCAAAATTTTTTGTCCATTTGCTAATATACATGGGTTCAAAATACATAGTAAAATATAAAATAGGTATAATTGAACAAAATAAACAAAATTTTGGATCAAATAGCATTATATTACCTTTACAACTATGAGTGGTATGAATGGGTGTTACCTATTCCAAATCCTTCTTTGTTGCCTAACATATTTAGCACTTGTAATGAAACAGTTTGAATCCTTCCATTGTCCAACAATAGTTGATAAAAACAATTGTAACACCCCAATTTTTTTTGTATGCACTAATTACTTTGGTTAGCTAATGGATAATTAGTCATTCATAATTAATTTAGCATCTCAGCAAAAATTGGTTTTCCTTTATGTGTTTCCTTTTGAAATTTAAACTTCAAAATGGATGAGTAAAATAATCTTTACTTGGAATTAGAGGTGTGTGAAAATAATATTTTTTTTCTTTGTGGGTGTTTTATATTATTTTAGTGATTTTGTGTATGAAATCCCTATGTTATCCTCATTTATATATACACATAACTGTTAAACTATCGTTCTCACATACACCCATACTTTTAAAATAAAATAAAAACCCATTTTCCCACTCATTCACCGTAACACACACACAACACATCATTAACTTTTCTTTCTTTCTTTCTTCTTCTTTTCTTCTTCATCTTCTTCCTTCTTTCTCTCCATCTTCCTCCCCCATCTCTACCTCATAAATCATTCAATTCTTCACCAAATCTAACAAATAAATACACTTTTCCATAGCTCTTCCACCTAACAAACACAAATCCAGCATCAGTTTTTCAAGAAAAAGCTTCCTTCTACCTGTTCTAGAGCAGACAAAATTCGGGTAGAAAGGAAAGAAGTAGCTTTTGTTTCCTTACTTGGGAGATCAAGCTTCAAGGGACTTGTGGTTGGCTGAGTCTTCAATAAAAATTATCTTTTGGTAGGGGTTTATGTTTAAACTTGTTTATTTATGGTTTTGTTAAGAAATCTTGAGTTTTGATGAATGATTATGCATGAAAAATCAAAAGAAATTGTATGTTGTTGCTGAAATTCTCGGATTTATGCAGACAGCTCAATTTGTATGAATTTATTCACATAGATAGAGACAATATTTTGAGCTAAAATTTTATATGATGAAGCTAACATATGGAAGTATCTTCCCTATTTTTCTTGAAGTGTTTAGATGAATTTTTCTATTTTTTAAAATTCAGAAACCGAGAAGATTTCAGTTTCAGTATGAACAGTAATTTCTGAAGCACTGAATTTGTATAATTTATTTACCATATCAAATGATCAAATTTTGACTTGAAATTTTTACAAGATGTTGTGAACATCTTGAAGTTAAATCATGAATTTTTTTATGATTTAACATGATCATTTGACAGGGTAATAAAATTGGGAACTATGGTTGTTGGCTGTAAATAGGGGGTTTCTGACCACCGAATTTGTCTAATTTTGTTAACATATTTAGAGAATGATTCTTACTTTAAAATTTTTACAGGATCTTGTGGACACATTGAAGTGTCTTACATAATTGTTATAGCCTCTGAATTTATTATTTAACATGCAAATAAATTTGTGTTACAATGTGTGAAATATGCATGAAAATTGAGTAAATATATATGCCATGTGTTTGATAAAATTTCTAAATGAGAGTAAAGGTTGTTTGGGATTAAGTTTTTACATTTTTGTTGAAAGTGAAAGAGTGGAATTTATATGAGTTTTGGTTTATCATATAGTAGCATTTTAGTCTTGACATAATGAATGATTGCTTATTAATGTTTATGATTACTCGTTGAGTTGTTGTTGTGGTTTATCTCATCTTAAAGAAAAGGATTTTAGAATTTATTATTGAAAATTATGATTGCATTATTGTGAGAAAAAGAATGACCTTGAGGAAATAGGAAATAGAGGAAGAACTAAAGATAAGGAAATCAGAATTAAGACATGAAGATTAAGGGTCGATTTATGTCGACAAAGAGGGTTCCGACACTGAATCGTTCTAAGGACCAGTGATGACTGGGCATTGACTTTCTTTATAGTGCACATGAGGGTTTCAGTGTCGGTTCGTATTAAAGAACTGGTGTCTACCAGTTAAGTATAAGCTTATAGCTTTTAAAGTATCTAACCAGAATTAATTGAGAGGAAAGAACAGTGAGATGAATAGGAACAGATAGAAATACGAAAGTTATGAGGTAGATAAGACTAAATAAAAAGATCTTAACTATGATGTATTTGATTTCTTACATCAGGATAGCCATTTATGTATGTTGTGACATTTAATGAATGAACCTAGTATATTTTCATGTAAGCATGTCTCTTTAATTATATTAATAAAGTTCCTTCATACATGCATATACTTATCATGCCAAGACCATGCTAAAAGACACCTCTACCTTGATAAAGATTGTTTGCGAAATCCTAAAATCGAACCTCATAATTGTATGTAAATGATTTCAAAAGAAACCAAGGTAGACTAGAGATGATAATGATGTCATGTTAATTGCATATGTTCCTACTGAGATTTCAATTGATTTCTCACCCCTTTTCCCTTTTTCCATATCATCTCTAGATGAGCAGGTAGATCCTGATGCAAAGACTTAGTTGCTGAAGTATAGTTGCTTTTTCGTTACTTGGAGACTGTGCTATATTACTGGATCTTAACTTTGTTTTTGGATCATGAGATCTTTCTCCTTCTATGTTTTGTGTCTTGTGACTTGAGGTCATGACTTAGTATATTCTTAGCTGATTTGACCCATATGGTTGTTTATCTTTGATATTACATTACTATGTTATGTTATGAATTGAATGGCGCTGTGTGCCTTATAATGATGATATATGATATGTTGAAGTATTGTATTTTAAAAAGTATGTTAAGCTATGAATGACTGGTTATCCTGTTTATGATTTTCTGTCTTATAGGAGCATGGTATTTACGTCGTTATTATGCCAAATTTTCATTAGAATGCTTAGCAATATTTTATGTCAAAGGGTGAAAAGCTCACGAAATAGGACGTGATTCCTTAGTATTAATTCTTATATGACTCGAGCATGTAGAAATGAGTACTAGGAAGTTACAGCAATAAAATCAGCTCTAAGGTTGGTCATCCTTAGATAAAATTGCATGCTCAACCTAAAAGGAGAAAAAAAAAACACAAATAAATAAGCCAATTGGACACTTGGAAAGATAGAATATTTAGACAATAATTAGCATTTATAGCCAATTGAAGATGTTTCTTACAAACTTTTTGACAATGATGAAATGATGAGGGGGGACGACTCTATTTTTATCCCATCCAATGTACAATATGAAAATGTAGAAAGAGATATACATAGATCAAACAACGAAGAAGATGAATGATGGTTTCAGATTATAGAGAAAAAAAAATAGTGAATTGGACATGCCACAAAAAAAAAAAAAGAAGAGAAAATAAAAATACATGAGAACTTCGATTTGGGAGTTCCTATATTGTTTCTGTTAGTACCCGATATTTAGGAAGCATCAACGATTAAATGAGATACTTTCATCCAGTCTAACAAACTTGGAGGAGAGTCCTAGTTCTTTCAGGGGAAAAAGAAGAAAAAAAGTATTATCATATTGTAACAATTTACGGCATCCATTAACTCAACTTGCACCTCACGCTTTAACTTTGACCCACCATAATTTTCTTAAATTGATAATATTGCATTGCCTGGCTACATACATAAAAAAGAATAATTAAAACTTTTCTCTGATATCTTTTTAAATATTACGCACATATTAATATTAATTTTAAATTGTGAAAAACATGTTTTTTTGTTTGGAATGCTACAAAAACACTTTCATCATCTGGTTCCTTTTATGTCATTGGAACTCTCTTGACCTTTATTCTACATGGTAGGACTCGCAAGTTTTACTCACAAAAACAAGAGGACGATACCCATTTCTTATTTTACCAATTTTATGCATCGTCTTTGACTATATTACAAGAAATATTTTTTTTTTTGGGTCGAGAGAAATAATATTTGTATGGTTATAGAGTATAAGGTGGAATTGACTCTATCCAACAATAGAGGGTACTTCTAGATGAAAAATTGGGTCCAGTATCAATGAGGCATGATGAATAAATTTGAGAAGAGAATTTTTTTTGGCAATTCTAAGCTCGTAAGAGAAGATGGGGTGTCAGGTAATAGAATTCAAAAGAGTATTCATGCTCGAAAATATAACAGCTTGATTACTGACTCACTATATATGAGTGTGTTTATATACAAGTTCTGTAAGTTAGCATTTGGTAGGGGGAGAGGGACAGAAATACAGGGATAGTGGAGACAGAGATATAAATAATAAATATGTATATGAATATTATTGGAAGAAAAAAAATTAAATTTCTATCTCTGTATTATGTCTTCATTGTCTCCATTTTTTGGAGGTATAGATATTTTGTGTTTTTCTATCCTCTGTTTCTGTCTCCCCTTCCAAATACGTTTTTGTTTTCATTGTTCTTGTATTTTATGTCTTGTCTCCCAAACCAAACGCTACATAAGGCCTCCTCATTGCACAAAATGCACATGAAAAATACTAGACAACCAAAAATTTTGATAGAGTTTTATATTCGAATAAATATCTAAATTGATCCCTGGTAATTTTATTGATGGATAAATTAGTCTTTGATAAAAAAAAATATTAGTATTGAGGTCCCTCATAATTGCAAAAATATAATACTATAGGTCTCTGACAATTTCATTGATGGACAAATTCGTCCATGGCAATAAAAAAATTAATATTGAGATCTTTCAAAACTGCAAAACTAAGACATTATAGATCACTAATAATTTCATTGATAGACAAACTAGTCACTAATAAAAGAAAAATTAGTATTGATATCTCAAATAGGATACTATAAAACTCTAACACTTTCATTGATAGATAAATTGATTGATCTATGATAAAAAAAAAAAAAGTTAGTGTCGAGCTCTTTCACAATTATAAAAATAAGATATTATAGGTTCTTCACTATATTGCAACCTACAAATTATTGATCTATGTGGCCCATACTAATCCCAATTCATTAAAATGCATCGTTTCATTTTTTTGTAAGTTTCTCTCTAAATATTTTAAAATTTAATAAAGCATCACATACTAAACATAATAGTATCGTGCTGTTTTATAATATTCGATCTCTATACTCTTGCAAACAGCTCCTTTGGGAAAATGATTATGAATTTATGATATTGGTATCCTAGTTTCTCATAATCAAGTGATGATACAGCATAAGAAATTTAATTCCAAATCTTATTCTTTTCTTTGAAAGATAATTTGGGGCCAAGGGTTTCTTTTTTTTTTTTAATATAATAATAGGCGTGATGAAATACTAGAACATTAGGCTAGGAATTTATAAAAATAAAAAAATAAGAGAGTATGTTTTAGTTAGTGTTGATTGGAATAAGTGGATGTTATATAGATCAATAATAGTGCACGTTAGAATTTAACAGGTTGCAAGTGAATTACGAACCTATATGTCTTATTTTTAACACTAATTTTTTATTATCATGGACTTATAATATTCTATTGTTACAACTGTAAGGGACCTCAACACTAATATATTTTGTCATTGATCAATTTAGGTGTTTACTCTTTATATTTAAAATGATATATTATAATTATTAGTCATTGGATATATCAATGAATCATATCATTTTATTTCATCTAATAATTAATATAATTTTTATTAGATATTTTGTATATATTTTTGTGAACGTGTAGCATGATTCAAATACTTATAGCAGAGGAGCCCTCAAAAGACTGCTACTGAAGGTAGTTAATTACAAGGGAACAATGTCATGCTGCCTAAAAGACGAATCTCCATCAAATTAAACTACATACAAACAAGCAATCAGATGCAAGCCACTAAACTTGTTTGTCTAAAATTATGTCATTAAATGTGCGAGATTTGGCTTCTTGTTTTTGACTCTGTTAGTCAATGATAGCTAAGGGAGGCGCTGAGTGCTGTGGTGACAAGTGTGGATGGTGGCACTGGACGGTGCACGGTGAATGAGGTGACGGGTTGGTTATATAGTGTCGAGGGATAATTTTGTCTTTTGAAAATCATGATTTTTAACTTTGAAAATTATTATTTAATCTTTAATTTTATATGAACATCAAATCTTTAAATCTGAACTGTTAAAATAATATCTAACAATAAAAAAAATAGAAGATCATGCAATGATGCAAAACTAGTATGGGAACAAATTATTATCTGCCACCAAATAGAATATTTAACTTTAAATAAAGTTTTATACTTCTTAATAGGTATCGAGAGTCCAAATTTTTTGTCTCATATAGATTTGAGAAAGTTATCAATAACAAATGTAAAATTATGTTACCAATTATTTGAATAAATAATTATAATACATCTTTATAAATAAATAATTCTCTATAATTTATATTGGTAAATTTATTTAAAATATAACTAAATTTACTAATTAAGTTATTATTTATACGTGATTCCACGAGTGTTTCTGCGTGGTGTCCATAAAATTAATATCCAAATAATAGAACCCGTTACTTTCCATAGCAGCGAAGAAGGGAAAAAAAAAAAATAAAAGGGAACCCATGATTTCATTGTTTATTTTTCTTAATGAAATCAAACACCTTATATATCTTGATTTAATCATAAAAAAGTTCAACATAATTTAGAGAGTAAAGAATCCTGTTGAAATATCAGATTGAATAGTTGGGGCATTCTTCAAGCAAAAGATTGCTGGTACATGTGATTTGAATTTGACATGAAATGAGCAATTATGGACTTTTGTTGTTTTGCTTCTTCATCACTACTCCTGAGTTGCCTCATATAGTTTTCTATAAGGACCGGAATCGTATAGCAGAGTTTTGACCCCGTTTCTAGCTAGAAAGTTGAAAATACAGGCACCAGCATTCGAACTTGCCTGACAGAAGCATCTAAATAATTGGAGGAAATAAAAAAGGGTGTAGTCATGGTCAGTTATTTTTCAAATATCAGAAGTCATGATCAATAACAAAATTATCTTCAATATAATCAACTCGTTTGACGAATGCAATTTTCATTTTACGCTGTTTCAAGAGTTAAAATTCATTCATCAATTTTCCTTTTTTCTTTTTTTTCATTGACGCTATTTTTAGGGAGTTTTTTTTTTTTGCCTTGTGTCCTCCCGGGGAGGAAGAGAGAGTTATCCTCCCGCTGAATTTCATGCCACACAAACTTTTCGACAAATATTAAAGTAACGGGCGGTGCGGATAGGAAAATTAAGCTGTGGGGACAAAACTATATATATGTATATATAAAACATTAAGTTTTACATCATTTTTATATTAACATGGGATCGAATTCAATGAGAATAAAATATATACATATCTATATATTACTGAACAAATTATAAAATTTTTGTAGGGACATGAGTTCTCATTGCATTCTTTATAGATCTGTTCCTGATGGTGGAACCTAACAAGGATTGATGGTGAAAGTGTAGATAATGCGAGAAGAAAGTAGTCATTTTCATACTCTATAATGCACAGAGGTTATGATTTTTTTTTTTTGCGAGTTTATTTAATTTAAGTTTTTAGTTTTTAATTTTTTAAAATTTATGAAAGAAAAATTAAAAATTCTAAAAAGTATAAATTTCAGTATTTAGAATTTTCAGTTTTTCCTTTATAAATTCTAAAAAACTAAAAATCTAAAATCTCAAACTAGGTCCTTAGCTTTTCTAAAATGAAAATATTAGTAACGTGTGTAAGTGAAAAGTTAATCACCTTTAAGTTATTTAATGAGATTCACACGTAATAAATTATTAATTTAAGAGTGTTTAAACCCTTACTTTCTCACTTCACCAACTTTCTGACTTTAAATGAGTCAAATTTTTTCTTTCATTGGAACATGTTATGGTTACCTATATTATTCCATTTGTTTGTTTATAGTTAGTAAGTTATTTATAAATTAAATCTTAAGAGAGTTTAATTTAGTGTAATGACAATTTTATAATGTCATTTAATCATATGTTTCTATTTATAAGGTTTTTCAGATGATGGGCAATTTAATCTAATTGTTTTATTAATATGACAACACATGGTTGAATATCTATATAATTTTATTTTACACTAATCATGTATATATAAAAAAAAGAACAAATCATACAAACTTTTTTTGAGATTTGTCGAAATTCAACACAAATTTCCTTTAGTTGTCAAACCTATACTAATCTCTACTAATTTAGTAAATTTTGGGACGAGTGGAATCACAAAAAACAGATCTCTGAATGCCCTAGACAAATTTGAATCCATTCATCCGAGACAATAGTTTGCTCACAATTTCTCACACATTACCCAGCTGGATTTGATAAATCCGGTCTTGTTTGATTTGTACTATGTACAATAGCCCTCGGAAGATTGGAAGGGATTTGCTCCCTCAAATAGAAACTGAATCACACGTTTTACAGCTCAGTAAATTCAAGATTTACATGCTCTTCAAAATTCCTCAGTCAATTGAGTTTGGTGGATTTGAAAAGAAAATGGTTCTTTAGGATTAGTGTGTACGCTTTTGGGTTTCAATAGTGCTTCTTCTACTCGATGCATTGTTTCCATGAATCTCATCATTGGAGGTGAGAACTTGTCATTTCGACCAGGACTAGAAATGGGTTTTGTCGGTACCTTCATGTTGTTTCTCCGTGTTCATACAACTGGAGAAGAGCGAGTTGTCAGGACGAGGCAACAACTCATGTCATATTGGTAAATTAAAAGAGATTAGTATAGATCGGACAATTAGATCAGAGTGAGTAGAATTCCGACCAAATTTTGAAAAAATTAAGTGTAATTTACCCTAATTTAGATTCATTTTAAGGTCCGTTTATTTGTGATTATTTTGGCTAATAATCATATTTTTTGCCTAAAAAATTAATTTTTCATATATTTAGATAATTTTTAAAAAATAATTAAAATTAAAAAAATCATTTTTAGTTTTTTTATATAAGCTAAAATTAATAATTTCTGAAAAAAAAAACAGTTTTCAACTTTTATAATTACATATAAAATCTAAGTTTCATAAACATTTTTTTTTCAAAATTTGAAACAAATGCACCTAGTGGAGTAGGATATTTTTAAACATAAAAATAAAAAGATACCATTCTGATTGGTTACTACCCCCGTCAAAATTCAGAGAGTTGAATATAAAGGTAACGTTTCAATAAGAGAACTGAACTGGAAGTGAATGAATTTGAGGTCTCCAGAATTAATCATAATTAATTTTCCTCTCAATTGACATTTTACAAGATGTATTTAGATTCCTTTGAAGGAGCCTCTTGCAGGTTTTTGTACAGTGTTGTACGGACGACCTAATTAGTGATCTATAATTATCATATGGAAAATTAAATTGAGGTTACGGTAGTTAATTACAATCATTCTTTTAATAGACTCTTCACAAAATGAATCTAGACTCCTCTTATAAAAATAACCAAATGATCATTAATAGGGTATTTGGAAAATCCAAAAAGTTCAATTCTATTGAAGAATTGAACTGATTTAGAAGCAAAATAACCCTTAAAATTGAATTCCTATTAAAATTGAATTTCATCAAAAACACCAACAGTAAATCTAACACAAATTAGTATGATATCTTGTTGAATTTGAGCTGAAAAGTAAAAGACCCAAAATACCCTTACTTACCCGAATTATGACATCGATAAGCAGTGTGAGCTTAACACCTATGGCAATTATGCAATCGCTTGCCTCCACGCTACTTTTTAAGTCCGCTATTCAAGCCACCCTCAATGTTCCATTCTCTTCGCTCTTACTCTTCGGAATTATTTTTTTCTCCTCCTTTATTCTTGTTGATTTTCTATACCCCTTGTTTTTTTTTTCCACCCTTATCAACCACCAAAAAAGAGAAAATTTTCACATAGAATTGGAAATGGAATCAAACGAAATCAACCTATGTGATGAGGGCCCGCATTTTCTTTTCCTTTTGTTTTTTTGGAAAATTTGAAGAGCTTATTTGATTGAATGAAATTGCACGTTGCTTTGACAGAGAAGAACAGAGCAGCTGCAGCAGCAGCTTTGAATGCAAATGTTCGTACAACCAGGGTAATGAAGTGAAAAATAGTCAAAATAAATAATATAGTTTTGTCAATTATTATTTCATTCCAAACTTAAAAATTAAATTTTTAGAAAAATTAAATTTAATTCTATCAAAAATTGAATTGAATTCTTTTGTATTAAAATATTCCAAACATCCTGTAAATACTATTTAAAACCATTACAATCAACATTTATTCAACATTTGATTTAATACAAAGGATTTGGGTTAATATAGTTTCTTAACCCATTTGATCGGTTTAGATTGAGTAATTAGTTGCTCAGCTTTTATAATATGTTCTTAAAATCTTCAACGTTGGCGTTGAATTTGTGAAATTAGTTATAGTAAGAATTGAATAACCTAATTTCAATTTTTATGTTTAAATTAATATATGGAATTAAAATTAAAATTCCATAATCCAATTCTATAAAATTCAAAAACAAGTAAAATGAACTGTTTTTAGTTTGTAATGGATATTCTACGAATTGTCAATTCTAGAACTTACTAAATATGTCTCACTTTGTTATAATCTATATAGTTCTTTTTCTTTCTCTTTATTTTCTAACAATCATGTTACAGTACTTTAGTGAATTCAAACACAAAATTTAAAATTTATCGATTCTGATTATAAAAAAGTCAAAGTAAAATTGAATTTCTATATTACAATTTTCATTCCAACGTTGGAACGGGCCTTAAATGACAACTCCTATCAAAGTACCTTTCCGAAACAGGACAAAGCAGGTTCCAATCTAACTCATGACTCCTTGTCCGAACTTAAATATCAACTTTTCATTGTTATGAAGCTGGGGCTCAAACTTTTCCATATAATTTGCACGATAGTAAATAATTTATTAATATCGTTTAATTCAAGTAATTGACTCTACCTAATATAGTAAGACTTCGTCATTGTCACATGAATTATAATGAAGAACGTTAGTGCAAGATTTGTGCGCATAATTTTCATGACTTTGATCTAATTTTGGTCGAAACCATTTGTATTGAACTCTAATTAATTCAATTCAAGTCAGATTGATTATTAAAGTAAAATCGCCTTTATTTATAGCTAGCAAGTCGTGCCCGGCAAGTCACAATTTTATTTTTGTATCAATACAATTAAATATAGTTGAGAAAATAAAAATTAAATATTTTAAATATAATATAATAATAGGGAAAAATGGTAGATAATTATCTTTTGTCTCTATCAAATCATTCATCTTTTTTGTTTCAATTAGTCACAAATACATCAAAATCATTCATCTTTAAAATGGTAGATGATGATCGTAAGTTTAAGTTTGGCAAAATCAGAGATGATAGATTCCTATAATTTGTTTAGTTTTGATGTAAATTTAAGGGAAAAAAAGGGTGCTTAAATAAAGTGTTTACAAAATTTACCACTAAGGTAGTAAAAAATTGCTATTAAGTAACCATATTAAAATGCATCAGAATGATAATAAATGATGGTATTAAGAATTGACATGAAAATATATATCGAATTAAATTTAATAACAAATTGGGAGTCCTAGTGTTCCTTCTCCCACAAAAATTAAAAAAATAGGCATAAACTAACATAATGGAAAACAAAATGAAGTGTTCAAAAAAAAAAAAACCAATCAAATGATAGTGCTTAACTTGATAGTGTCGGAAGCATATGCCAACCTGAAAACTGATTACTGAAAATGTATGCTTTCCATATAAATGTTCTTTCGTGAAAGTTCCTACACCATTAACAAAAGAATAATGGGGCAAACCATTGGCAACTAACAGGTTTTTTATTTCATAGATCTTTCAGATTCTATACTCACATTCATAATTAGTGTTGCACTTCTTTCTTTTACTTGCTCTGTCCTTGTGTTTTTGGAAGAGATACCATAGAAAGAATAAAAAAATGAGAGTTACAGGTACGAAAACTCAAAATGAAAACTGCTAGCACCTTCATGTGCTAATGCATTGCAAGTAATCATTTTCATTTATGGATAGTGAACACAAATTGAAGGATTGTTGGTAATGGAGTACCCAAGTTCCTTTTGACATGTATTTGCTATGAAGCATGTATATAATGAAATGGGGTGAACATAAGTGATAAACTGTAAAAATAAACAAAGAGAAACTTTATTGATGAACTATAAAACTGTTGGTAATTGCAAAAATTAAAATCAATGAGAAGTTACACATTCCGACAAAATAGGAAAATAAAATTGGACACCAAACCAAATGGAATCCCTTTTATAATATGTATGTATGGATTTTAAATTGAAATATTATTTGAGTCCATATCATCATGTACTTACCAGTAAGTCATGCATTGCATGATGTGCTTAGTTTTTTTTTTTTCTTTTCTTTTTTGGTTTAAACCCTAGCATAGCCTAAAGAAGCAATACAAAAGTTAGATGATTCCCAAATAGATTATTTAAAATATATTGTAGCCTAAAGAAACAGAAACTCCTACTATACAAATCAATCGCATACAAAAGTTAGATGATTCACAGAAGCAATACTTGAAAAATGTTTGGTATTTAGTGCTAAAAAATGTGGCTTGATTCAGGGTGTGCATCGGTTGGTCGGTGTTAAGGGATGGTTACTGGGGTTAATGGGAGCGCTGTGACAAAACTGGTGCGATGGGAATGGAAGAAGCAGTGCCAAGGCTGTGGTGAAGCATGTCTAAAGCAGGTGTAAAGGGATGAAATGGAGTTACCTACAAAAACTAATGTTCGGAGTTGTGATAATCCAATAACTGTAAAGAAAGATGGGCAACTACATAAGGGTAAAAATGGAAGAATAAATGGGACACCAAAATGAGACTATCGCCCTTTATAATAAGTATAGATAATGGTAAGGTTTTAGCTACATTAGTTCAGGGGGTTTTTCATGAATGGATTTATTCTGTATCTCTTTTGTTTTATTCCGTTCATCTATATATTTTGTGTGTGTTTGAAAGTTGATATGTATATTTAGTGTGGGTTTGAATTAGCTTACTTCAAATTAAAAGAACTTATAATTAAAACTTCTTGAAACAATTTTCAAATAAAAAAAAGAACAAATGATTATTACCCTAAAATAATTAGTTACCAAATATGATAATCTTTTGCTTAATTGGAAGTACATTTGTACTTTTTTTGACGGGGAAGAACCTAGGACAGAATTATTTAAAGGGACCCTTTTTTTAGATCCAAAATGCCAGGCCAATTACATGACAGCGCCAACAATCATTACACGGTCACCCCATGAGATTCACAAATCATGACAGTGAAAAAATCTCAGTGCTTATTTAATCTTTGCCTAAAGCTATAATAGAATCTCCGAAAAAGGAGTGTTTCCACTTTAATAGAAAAGATTGGCAAAGCTAATTGTAACTCCTATTGCAGTGAAATGGAGATCAATTTTACAGCCCCAAAACACGGGCATGACCACCGCAATTTCGCAAGCCTAGAATGCTCTCATCTCGATTATGAATTAATGACCCATCAATAATCGATAGTATTACCTCATGTGGTATTGGTGTGTTTGATCAAGATCACATTCCTTCTAAATTAATTGGTAAGGTCCATATATAATTTTATATTTAAGTTTTTTTTTTTTTGTCTATTTCTGGTTCATGATGAGACATATGCATGCAAAAATATTATAAGCTAATAATATGGGCCTTATACCAAAAGGGTTAGATAGTGGCTTTAAGGTTCATTACCGCTTTCATATCTCTATTTAAGACAAAAAGGTGAGCCTAGTAAAGTACGCATTATTTCAGATTTTATTATGTCTCTTGAGCACTCATTAAATTGAGCGTTAGGGTCCTTATAAGTACCCAGCCCTTTTCGAGGCATGCAGCTTGGAGCATAGAGTAGGAGGATCAATAGCGGTTCGTGCTCCCTAGGCCAGGCATACTTGATCCATTATACTACATATGAACAAAACCTATATCTAATTAGTAAATATATTATTGCATGATTTGACTCCTATAAACTAATAAGGTTGGTAGATTGAGAAAATGATGGTTTACTCCTTCCTCATTAAACACGCATACACGCAGTTACATCACAAACAAATAGACGCAGTTACATCACAAACAAATAGATACAATACCTAAAGAAGTACAGGAAGCGAGATTAGATCCATATGCAATTGATGTTCCATTTCTGATCAACTACTGTTGACTACATGATTAATGAGTGGGGCATGCCCCAAGCTATAGCTATAGCATTTATGCCCGAAATGCTCAAATGCAGGAGCACCTTGGACCTTAGCAAATTGGCAAAAGTTATTGCTAACATTTCACCATTTTGATGTTTTGGTGAGTAACCAGCTTCTGTTATTCTCAGCCCTATCGTTTCAAGTATTTTGTAAATGTCCCCTGCAGCAAAGCCATGAACTCTACCCTCCCTTCAATCAAGCTCCACCCTGCAACTTCACTGTTGATTCTATCAGCCCTTAACTTTCAAACTCTAATTGCATCTTCCCACTTCCTTGCTTTTGCATAGATCCCAGGCAGTTGCACATAATATGCATCATGGGTTGAATCCAACTGTATCAACTAATTTCCGGTTCTTTTCCCATTTCTGCAATACAGAAAACCGCCATGGCTTCATCTGTCAAACCAGCAAGACCAAGAAGATAAACCATGCACCCATAGAGTACTCCAATATATTAAGAAAATCGCTCTTCTAGAAGACAGCGTATACCTTTTATGGCCCTAATTTTTCTTCGACTCACCCTAAACCTGGCCTCCCAAACATTGTTAAATAGAGTTCATTGCCCAAAGGATCAAACACATACACACAGTTACACACATAACTAACAAATAGACAGAACACTATGCTAAAGAAGAGCAGGAAGTGAGATTGGATCCATATGCAATTGAATTTTCCATTGCTGATCAACTAATTTTGAGTACATGATTATTGTGATATGGGAAGTCCAAAGCTGTAGATTAATATGTGCACAAATTGCAGGTGCACCATGGAGCTTATATTCAATTGAAACCTGAAAACCCTATTCACATCAATGTTCAATACAACTAGCTAAACTGATATCTCAAGTGCATTGATTGAAAAATTTTAGGTGAATACCCCCCCCCCCCCTATCACTCCCCAGCTTGAGAAACTCTGAGAAGCCTCTGGTTGCATGGAAGTTTACAAGTTGTGCGTGGTTGTTTTCTTTCATTTAAACTCATACAGTGACTAATCATGCAAAACTATTTAAGGAAAATCTAACTTGGATGAAAATTGTAGCCAGTAAAAAAAAAAATCCTGTCAAACTACAGAGTTGACACATTCTACCGGTAATCAAGAATGAAACATCTTCTGCCATCCCTAAACAATTCTCTGTCAAATCTTGTTCATCTCGTGATAGTACTCACAAACTATTCAAAAGCAATCACCAACCACTGTTACAAAAATGCCAAAATTAATTGTTAACCCTTCATTGTGCTCCTTTAATTGCATGCTCTTTACATTTTCTTCTCCTATATCATGCAACACCGGCAAGTTGTTGTGGTCAGTAAACAGCTTCAGTTATATTCAACCCAATTGTTTCAAGAATTTTGTAAATGTCTGAAGAACGCTCATTCTCTTTGTCCCCTGCAACATAGTGATGAACTCTACCTTCCACTTCAATCAAGCTCCACCCTGCAACTTTGTTGTTGCCTCTGTCGACCATCAACTTTCGAACTCTAACTACATCTTCCCATTTCCTTGCTTTTGCATAGATCCCAGCCAATTGCACATAATGGGCATCATGTGTTGGATCCAACTGTATCAGCTTATTTCCAATTTTTTCCCCCATTTCCACAAATCCATGAACCTTACACGCATCAAGTAGTGTTGCCCATAATACCGGATCTGGCGGAACTGCCATCGTCTCAATCAACTGAACTGCTTCATCTATCAAACCAGATCGAGCGAGGAGATCAACCATACATCCATAGTGCTCCATCTCTGGCTGAATTCCATAACCTTCCACCATCAACCTAAAGTAAAACTTTCCCTCACTAACCAGACCAGCCATACTACAAGCATTCAAGACCCCAACGAAAGTCACATTCACTGGCCGAAAACCTTCATCAATGAACCTGTGAAACAATTCAAGTGCCTCCATCGCATGATCGTGCGAAGCCAGCCCACAAATCATGACATTCCAAGTCCACACATCCTTCCTCACCATCCCATCAAACAAGGCCCTCGACTGCTCAATGCAACCACACTTTGCATACATGTCAACCAATGCAGTTCCAACAGGAACAGTTATTGGCAACCTCAATGACTCAATGGTGGAATGAATGAACCTTCCACAACCCAACAAGCCCAACATCGCGGATGCTGAAAGCACGGTCACCAATGCAGCCTCATTAGGCCTCACCCCTCTCTCCCTCATCATCCTAAAACACTCCAACCCACTCTCCAAATCCCCATTTTGCACATACCCCATTATCATAGTGCTCCAAGAGATAACATCCCTCTCAGGCATTTCATCAAACACTTTCTCCGCATCACCAATTTCACCGTTTCTGGCCAAACCACCCACCATGGAGTTCCAAGTAACCACATCCCTCAAAAGGGTATCTTCCTCGAACACCCTTTTGGAAAATTCGCCACAGGAACACTCGAAATACATGTGAATCAACGCGTTTCTAACGAAAACGTCGGCTGAAAAACCGAATTTGATCACGTGTGCGTGAACTTGCAGCCCTTGGGCAATGATTTTGCTCTTGCTGCACGCGTGCAAGAGGAACGTGAAGGTGTGCTGGTTGGGTTTGAGGGTGGCGAAACGGCGTCGCACGAGGGAGTAAAGGGAGAGTGAGAGGGAAGGGTAGTTTGGGGATTTCGCGTGGCATCGGATGATGGTGTTGAAGGCGAAGAGGGAAGGGGAAGGGAGGGAGTGGAAGATGGAGAGGCAGTAACGAAGGGGAACCGTGGGGAGAGAGAGGAGAAGAGGGAGAAGGTGTTGCTGTGTGGTGGCGTGGCCCGCAACGACGACGTTTGCATGGGTTTGCTTGATTTGATTCAGTGATGGTCGTTTTGGGAGAGAAGACGAGAATATATTTGCAGTTGAGGGCTTCGAGTTTGAAAATTGTTGAAGGAGGGGCTTGGTTTTATTGGCAAACATAAAGAAAATTTAATTTGTTTATTATTCTTATTATTATTATTCTTAAAATTGTTGAAGGAGGGGCTTGGTTTTAGTGCCTGACTTCTTGTTTAGTTCACTGGTTTTTTCAAAATATGTGATGAGATGATCGATGGGGTTAGGGAGGGTCGTTGAAATGGTGGGGAATGATGATGGCTCACTGCCACTGCCAGCGTGATTATGAATACTAGTGAATTGACTGCGTTCACGTTTTTCTATTTTGATAGATTTTAATATTATAGTAAGTAATATTTTAAAAATAAAAATATTATAACAATTAATAACTATTTAATGTTTGTAGGTTTGTGAAGATCCATTTCCTAAAAGTGCTTTGCAGTAATGGTGATTAATTGTATTTATAAAAGTAGTTACATGTATAGTTTTTATTTAGTTTTTTCTTTTTTACACATGCAATTATATTAATGGATTTAAAAAATAATTCAATCAATTAGGAGACACCGATAAACAGTTATAAAGGAAATCCCCTTTGTATATATAATATAGATGTATAGTATAGATGCCGTTGTTGCTTTGAAACATAGCATCATTAAGTTGAATTCTTACACCATGGGGGAGCAAAGCTCACTCTTTAAATATCTTGTTATGAATTAGATTCTTAGCTATATGTACAAAGTCTCTTAGTCAGAAACAAAATTAACATATGTAAATTCACATTCTACTCCCGAGGATGCATATCTAGGTTGAAAAAAAAACTCGCGCATCAAGTGCTGCTGCATGTGATAAATCAAGTCCCTACCAAAAGAAAATATATATGATAATACAATGAACCAAGAGGGCCCAATAAGTCCAGTGACAATTTTGGAGGCAGGCCCATGTGGTACTAATCAACTTGAGGAAGTGTTAAGTTCGAAAAAGAGGAGGAACCCGACCAAAACAAAAGAAGATGACCACAAAAAAAAAAAAAAAACGAAGGACGAAGTCTGACAGATGAAAAAAAGGAGGAAAAAATTGAACAAGTTGAGTGTGTCCGACCAAAAGCAAAAGAAAATGTTGAGTGCAGTAATTTCGACCAAAAAATAAAAAAGTTGAGTGTGGTAATTCTTCTATCATTCTTTCTCAAACACCTTCTGTAGGACAATTCTAATAAGAAATATATTATTTATACTCATAGAATATAAGATATTGTGTCAAATTTTTCCATTTTATTATGTTGATTCAAGTGAAGCTATTTGAATCAATGGAACACTAATTGGGTGTATGTTTTGGGATATATTTAATAATTCATGAGAATAAGTAGCGGGATGATGTGTTCCTACGTTTATTACAAGTTCTATAAAAAAAAAAATTTCGGGTATTAATTATTCAATGGAAAAAGATTTTACTATGATTTGGTAAAATCTTAGTTTCAAGTTGAAGGGTGGAAAAAAAAATTCCTATGACTTGAGAATCACAATTATTAAGTACAATTACTAAATCATCCCTAAATTATTTGACATTTTCTCTCTCTATGATTGTGTTAAGGGTATTTTGAAAATTATGACATATATTTTCAAGAATATAGATTATAAAACAAATAAGTTTTAAATTTATTTCCTGAAATCTTAACAAATAATTCTAAGAATTTTTAATACTAAACAAACAATTTTTTAAAGATACTCGGGAATAATATTCTTAGAAATATAAATCCCAGAAATGTGATTCCTAGAAACCTAATTTCAAACCTTAAAACAAACGCCCTCTAACGGAGTAATGGTTATGAGCTAGGCAGCATGAGCTAGGCAGCATTCTCCTTAATTTGTTCTTTCTATTTCCCAAGCCTTTGGTTCATTTCATTGTCTTGGATATTATTCTTACCTAAAATTGAGATGAAAGAATGAAGATATAACATGGGAATATGGTTTATTTGACAATAAAGAAGGTTTCTGATACGGATTTGTAGAATTATGGTGAGATATTACTTGGAATTTGATTTATTTGTTCCCTGTCATGGTGATTGTTTGCGGTCTAGATCGTTTTGCCGACTTTGGTGGGGTGGGTTTATTTACTAGCCCTACAGTGAGCATTAATCCTTGAATAAGAGAGTTATTCCTGAAATTTAGTATAAATAAAATATATTCTATATTTAGTGGGAGATATGATCTAATATAGAAGATATGATAGGATAATAAGAGATTTTCTAAGATAATGGGGAATTTCGTATTATTTGACAATCAATCTAGGAGATATTCCAGACTAAATCGGGAAGAATCTCCAGAGGATTATTATGCCATATTGGCGATCTGTGGGACCCTTGTCCGGATTCTCCAAGGTTGGACCGAGATCTTGTGCCCATATTTTTAGTCCAATACAGATATTAGTTGCTTATATATTGTTATTGTTCTATTCATAGTTGAGAAACATTTAAGGCTTTTTTTATTGTCTTCATTTTTTATACTTCTGTTTTTAAAATTTTACAAAGAAAATATAAAATAATTAAAAAGTAAAATTATGCTTTCAGTATTTATTTCCTTTTTTTATTATTTTCTTTTAAAAAAATAAAAACATAAAACATAAATGGAAACCAAACATGTTAGCATTGTGTTAGTCCTCTATATTGTTATAGAGTGGGGAAGACAATCAGTTTCATGTTTATTCTATTCATCAAAGATCAAGCAATCGGTTAGCAAATATTCAAGCACACTACACTAATATATTCGAGCTCAAAGTCTGACGTGTTATTCTCAATCATTCATTCAATCACGACATACAGTAATGGATCTTAAGAAATACCAAGTTACAATTCAACCATAAAATAAATAAGTAATGTTATTCGAACACCCAAAATCCAAAACCTAATGGAATATCCATTTTATTACTCTTGGATATGATTGAAAAATAGGGTGAGTGGAGATCTGATTAAGTAATTCTTTTTATAATATTTCTTTTCGAATCATATCTTTTATAAAAGTTAGTAATGAATTAATTAATATTTTTAACTTCAATTAATATATTTTACACAACTTGATATCATTTTTATATGGATACAAATTATTTTGATAGGGCTTATAACTCATGTTTTTCTCATGCAAGGTAATATGAAGGCTATGGTATAATTGTCTGAAGTAGTGGAAATTAGAGTGGTGTTTACCTAACACCCCCGTTATACTTTTTGATGCATGCATGGCTTGGAGTTCCGATTAAGTGGTTTGATAGAACAATGTGGATTTCCTTGATGTACGTGGTTATATGGAATGTTTGGTGGGTTCGTATTAATATTGGCTAGCTTACTAGCGTGACTTGGAACCAGGGCCATGAATGAATGAGATGGTATGTGGATGTATACTCACGGAGGAGGCTTAAGAATCATAAAGGATAAAAAAAGGACGATGATGGTGATGATATCTTGGACTCACTTCAAGTGCTAAATCTGACTAGGCTGCAATGCTTGTTTTATATTATATATATATATATATATATATATATATATATTGGTACATTTATATGGTTTGTTTTTATGTACAGTTAGATGACTTGCTTTCGTGGCTTTGGGCTGTCTGTTACGATGAGCACGCCTAGCCAGTATTGGTGGTCCGTCCTTTCTTGTTTTGTTGTACTCGATGCTGTTTTTGTTCTCTTCTGATTGTGTATTCATTCACAGAATAATGTTGTTGCTTGCTTGCTTCCCAATTCAACTTTTGACTTGTTGAGCTTTTACTTTACTTATAAAAAAAAAAAACTCTTATTTTTTCATGTAATGTATAATCTTATACCTGTATTATGTATAATGTTTAAATCTTTATATATTGTTTAAAATTTGAGTTGATTTGGTTTGATTCAATCACTAGTCGGGTAATTATCGAATTAGGATCAGACTCAAAGAAACGACCTAATCTCAAAATTAGGTTGAGTTCAGATTTGGTCTAATGTAGACCAGCTTGTACTTTGTTCACTCCTAACATATAATAAAATAGAATAGTGTTGCCATCTTGACTAGGTAGAAGATAGTCTAGTGTACAAGCTAAAGATGGAGTTGCCCTTGCTCCTTGCCCTGGAGGGCATATATACGGCAAAGTTATTTATAATGGCATCATGATCGAGCAGGGATTACAAGGTTGATATAAGGCGGCGAAGATCATGGGGTTGATGAAATGTGGATCATATGCCTAATTCGAGGGAGGGGTATTTAGCATGTGAGTGCTAAACACTTTTGGTCTAGGCATAGGGTAGTCGAGGTAGGCAAAGGCGATGTCCTGAGGGGGAAGCCGAGCTTGGATGCCTTAGCTACTTGAGTAATCTGAGGGAACCAAGGGGTAAGGGTCATGGCCCGTCGTCCCAACCAGTCTACAAGCCCTCCAGCTGCCTCGAGCTTGGGCATGAGCAAAAGAAGCTAGGGGATGAGATTCCATCAATCCACAAGCCTATGGCCTTGAGCTCAGGTACTAGCGAAGGCTAAGAAGATAGGGGTCGAGGTCCGCTGCCTCTACCTACCCAAATTGGATTACATATAACTAGTTTCAAAGCTCTTCAAATTAAATAGCTACTTGAGCACTACCACCAAGTAGGTCTAGCCTCGTCATCAGTTAGTGTACAGTGCCCCGCTACATTCACATTGGTTCTGAGCAAAGATGTCAAAACGGGCTAGCCCACTCCGTTTATGTCCACCCCAACAAAAGCCCATAAAAAAATGAGGCAGGATGGGCTATACTATAATTTATTACATACAATGTATACATTTCTTCCTTTTTTTTGGGTAAAAAATATGCTAAATTTTATTTGAGTTTAGTCTTATGTTTCTGTGATTTGAGCCTTAGAGACTGTTGTAAAATAAAGACTAACAAATTATAAATTTTTTATTTTTAGAAATAATAAGTAGGACTTGGCTCGCAGGTTAGGCTAGCTAAAATTCTAGTGGGTTAAAAACTTCAGTCCATCCCTAAAAATTGAGATTTTGACAGACCAATCTAATGAACAAAGTCGATTTTGACATCTCTATCTCTATTTCTGAGGATGATGCATAGCGTTGCCATAACAGAAAACTGCAATAAGCCAAAAACAAGCGAGAAAACATCAAGCACCCTAGATTTGAAAAGGTTCTCAACCGATCAATTTTTATGAAATGTCATTTTTCCTCGTGTGTAGTGCCTCTTAGCGGTAATTACTGGCAAAGTTGGAGACAATCTCGAATGGGGTACTTCAAAAAGGGTTCCTTGTACATGCCATCTTTCTTCTTGCAATTGGTTAGTGGCGAGGAAGGTCAAAATGTATTGATAATTAACTAGCATCCGTAATTCTCCTGCACACGGAATTTCCACGTCAATTTCTCCCACGTCATATTCAAACCTAAACTGAATTTTATAAAAGTAATAATAAAATTGTTAAAATTAATTTTTGAAATATTGCTCAAAATAGAAATCAAACATTGTGAACACCCGATTTTGTCCAACCTGTAAAAATAAAATTCAAATTGACATAGTTTCATATTAGGTTCGTGTATTAATCTAAATTCAGTTTAAACTATGATTCCTTTTAATTTTTGGTCCATGTACATTATAATGAAAGAGACTAATCCATGTGCATCATCTTTGTTTTTGTTCCAAGGTCACATTGCAGTCCATATCTAAAAAAAAAAAAAAAAAAAAAAAAAAGAAAACTTGATCCGCCTATTCTTACAAAAATTTCAGTCCATTTTTTTATTACCCAAAAACGGTTATTGAAATCAGGATTGGCCCATTTTTTTTTAACACTGATTGATAACCAAAACAAAATTTAAAAATTTAAAAATTGAGAAAAATAATAATAACAAAAGATGGCAGAATGTGTCACGGATTGATTTTAGATCCCCAAGGTATTTCCGTGAATGGTTGAAGATGGAAAATCAGAGGAAAAAAACAAAGGGAAATGATGGATAATATGATGGTGTCTCTCCACTTTGAGGAGGAGGACAAATTTTTCCGTCGGTGATGAGCTGGGACTCCTAGAGAATCACCTGCAATAAGAATGGAGAAAGAGATACACAGAAAAAGGGAACTGAATTCTTCATTCCCGTTATATTTTTTTATTCTGTCATAGTTCTAGACACGGTTTTTAGCTCTTTGCAACAAACAAAGGAACAAGGAAGATCAAGCAAAGAAAGCACAGGTAAACTTGCTGAATCATTTCTCATGACTTTAAGCCAAAACCAAAATCCTATGATGGTTCTTTTTTTTTCATAACCCAAAAATCAACTCACAGCCAAAGTACCAATAGGAACAATTACAAACAAAACCCAGCCATACAAAATTTAACCTCCCTCAAGCAAATGCCAACAGGAATCAATCAAACCAGAAATCAAAGCCAAACACCAAACATTCCCAATAAAGCAAAACCAAAATTCAAAAATCAAAACAAGGGAAACCAAGAAACAAGAAAAGGTCCAGAAGTATAAAAAGGGGGGGAGGCCATGGCCTTCCTATGGCATCACTGCCACGTTCCTCTCCCTTCACCGGCGCCACAGTCGCCCGATCTGTGCACTCCCTTGCGACGATCTAACCAGCCATCGGAGCCGTCGTGATCTTCCCCTCCGGCCAGCCCCCCTCCATCGCCACTTTCACCTCTGCACAGCCACAAGAATCGCGACCTCTTTCTCTGCTGCCAGCCGCCGCCGCTGTGGCTTCTCCCACTGCAAGTTTCCTAACTAGTTCCGCGGCTGCTTCCAAGCCATGTCCAAGGCTGCACATCGCAGCCTCCCCTTCTCTTTCCCTTCATTCTCAGCTGCTCTTCTCTCTACCTCACATACAAGAAATCTCTCTCTCCGCCTCACCATCTCACTCTCTCTCTCTCTCGGCCCCTCTCTCTTTTTCCCCTCCTCCTTAGTGCCGCCCCCAAGCTCCCTGGCCGCGCGGCCTTACCCTCTCCCTTGCATGAGCCGCGCGGCCTCCCATCCTCCATCTCACCTTCTCTCTCTTTCTCTCTTTCCCATCCATTCTTTCTATCTCTCTCTCCAAGTAACTTCCATGAAACCCCACCTCCATCAGCCATCCTTTTCACTTGCCCACTACCGCCGCTCAAAACTACAGCTGGGTTGGCATCCTGGCCGCAGCTGTCCCTCAGCAAGCTTCCACCAGTTGCGGCCTCCTTTTTCTCTCTCTCCGCCGCGAACAGTATCGCAAGCTATGCCCCTGTTGCGCGTTCGCTGGTTCTGCTCTCCTCTCCATCGTGCTGCTCTCTCTCAGCCGGCCTCCAACAGCCGCGCGGCTTCCCTCCTCCCCTTCTTCTTCTCGGCCTCCCTTCCCCCAATCTCACATGCAAAGCTTTTCTCCCTCTTAATCCCTCTCTCTCTCTCTAGTTCTCACTCTCTGTGCATTGTTTTTTTTCGTCTCTAAAAGAATAATGAAACCCGAACCTTTTTCCTTGTTCCAGATGCTTCCCGTACTCTGCTTTATAGTTATTTGTTTATATTCCTTCATTTTATTGTAATTGTGTCTTCAGTTAGATGTGGGTGCGTGAGAACTTATTGGGTTATCATCTAAGCTCAAAATTTTGGGCTATTATAAAAAGGGCCGAATAGTGCAGTGATAAGGGTATTTGGGTTATGCAATTTAAATAAAAGGTGAGAATGTTAGTGTTTGAGTTATTGGCGTTATTGATATTTTTAGATTTTTATTTTGGTTTCCCTTGGGTTTAGATCTTGTATTGATGATAAAAGAGTTTTTGGATTTTTAGCTTGAGGCTGCTATTGGATTGAGACTTTTTGGACTTAGTGGACTGTTAGCATTTCTTATTTTGGGGTTGAGTCATTTTGTATTAGTTAAAGTAAATTTTTATTTCTATGAAAATTGTTCTGGAATTTCATTTTCTTTATTTTTTTATATAATTCTTTTAAATAGAATTAATTTAGCCGTGACGGTTTATTAATTCTATCTTTCAGAATATTTTAGCTGAGACAACTTGATATTTTAAATTTTTTTTTATAAAAAAAAAAAATCAATCAACTCACAATTATTTTATAGAACTACGTGACTTTGAATTCCTCATCGCACCAGAGGATACGTAGGAGCAGGTGATTCCTGTCAAGTCAAAGTTAGATTTTTAGGTTATTTTATGTTATTTCATTCTTGATTTGTAAATATTTATTTTTTTTATTTATTTATAAATATTTGTTGCTTTTTATTGTTATGTATTATTTTTAACTTCAGCTAATAATCAAATTATTTTAAATGAGGACGTTAATTTAGCCGTGACGGCTTATTAACTCAGTTAAATATCTGAGCTGTGACAGCTTGATGTTTTAAATTTTCAAACAAAAATTAGATTTTTATAATTTGTATTACATGTAAATATTTTCTTTAATACACTTTTATTCTTTAAATTTTAAATTAATTAATTATTTGTTAAATATTTTATTTTGAATAAAATGTTAACTTAGCCGAGACGGCTTGTTAATTGAATATTTTGGACATCTGAGCTGTGACAGCTTGATGTTTTAAATTTTCAAACAAAAGTTAGATTGTTATAATTTGTATTTACTTGTAAATATATATTTTTTAATATCTTTTTATTCTTTAAATTTTAAATTAACCAATTATTTGTTATATATATTTTATTTTAAATAAAGAAGTTAATTTAGCCGAGACGGCTTGTTAACTGAATATTTTGGACATCTAAGTTGTGACAGCTTGATGTTTCAAATTTTTAAGATAAAATTAAATTTTATGACATTATTTATTCTGTTTTGCATGTAAATATTTTTGTTCATTATTATTATCATTATTGTAAATATTTATTTATTTATTTATTTTATTATTATCCTCCTTTTCTCTTTATTATCTTAATTTAAGTTGATCATTGAAATGTATATATTTTATTTCAAATAAAGAAGTTAATTTAGCCGTGACGGCTTGTTAACTTAGTGTATTGGATACCTGAGCTGTGACAGCTTGGTGTTTCAAATTTTCAAGCTAAAATTAAATTTTTACGATGTCATTTTACTTTGTTTAGCATGTAAATATTTTTACCCGTTATTATTATTATTATTGTAAATATTTTATTATATTTTATTATTATTATCATTATTATTAATATTATTATTATTATCCTTTTCTTTATTATATTAATTTGAGTTAACCATTGAAGTGTATATATTTTGTTTCAAACAAAGAGGTTAATTTAGCCGAGACAGCTTGTTAACTGACATCGTAGAACATCTGAGTTGTGACAACTTGATGTTCTATCTTCTTTATTTTTTTAATAAAAATATAAATAAATATTTTGGAAAAGGTTATTAATAATTTGCATAATTAATTAAGGTACCGTCTAAAGACGGGTGTATTAGGGGTGCTGTAGGATTAAGTTCCTACCCTTCCCTAAGCATAACCGACTCCCGAATTCAGATCTGGTTTCAAAGATCATTTTTTTTAAATAAAATGATTTTTTCCATGTTTTTCCAATTTAATAAAACTTGGTGGCGACTCCATTTTAAACAAAATCTTTCATTTTTCGCCGTCCCGTCGCGATCCCAATTGCGACAAACATGCAATGAACCAAATCAAGTTAGAGCATGTAAAATGGGATTGGGCCATTGGGGTGGGCATACTAATAACAAAACTCTACGGTGATGTCAATCTTTAATAATTAATTGATGCTTCCTATCTTAATTTTTAATTTCACATGAGTCTTTTCTAAAAGACAATTATCTTCGAGACATAATGAGGTATCAAATATAGAATTTAGTTTACCCAGTGACAATAGATGTTCAATTGTGCATTGGTTCATCAACAAAAAACTTTGAATTAGTTGTCTATTATCCTGAAAATTTTACAAACACCTCTATTGGATTCAAACTATTATTGGTCACATGTGGGGTTAGCTCTTTGTACTACCCAATTTCCATTGGTTATCAATTTTTTTAGTTGAATGTAACCTTGATGCACTGACAATTTGACTTGCATATCTCATCATTCATGTTACCAAATTAGTAAGATAGTTGAGCCTCATATCTTCAACTTAAAAATCATATAAATGATAATATTTGAATGGATAATAGAATAAAAAAAATTATATTGTCAATACATAAAAATTAAACTCCATTTTTATGTGACATACGAATATCTATGCAAATTACAAATAATTAAATGATAACTTATTAAATATGAAGCATTCTTTGCTATTGTACAGTGAGAATATCAAAATACCGTTTGATTTGTTTGTTTTGAGTTTTTTCTGCTTTTATTTTTTATGTAGATTTTCCTTTTTATTTTTTAAATTTATTAACATCAAATAAATCAAACCCATTTTAAAAGTTTTCATTTTTCAGAAACAAACGAGAAAAATAAAATTCAAACAAAAAGTTTTCTAAATTTTAAAAATTTGAAAATAAAACTATTTAAAAAAATGTTTTATGAAACCAAACATGTCTTTAAATTGCAAACATCGTCAATAAGTTGCAACCTATCATATATCTTCATCGATTGAAACCAAACCAAGTGCATGCACATTGACAGTTGCAATGAAAAGGATAGTAATGCTTCTTTTCGATAATTACCAATAAAAGGCAGAGCCTATAAGAAACACAGAAAGCTAGCAAAAGTGACAAGACATAAATAAATCCAAAATAAATTTTCTCTTATGTAAATTACACATAATAGGTCACAAGCAAATTCTTACCTTCGATTTTTTTTTTTTAATTTGGAAAAGAACAAAATTGTACACATCAATGGATCAAAATGAGGATTTATACATGACCATTATTATGTGTAATTTATACATAAAACTTGAAAGAATCAATTATCAAAATATATCCCAGGTTAAGATTATATACTTAACTTCTTTTTTTCAATTTCCTAGGACATTCACTATTGACAATAATGATTAATCCCTCTACACATGAAACTCCCTTAACAGGATCAACCTCTAGGTACGGGACAATTTTCATAGGCATCACCAAAAATAAAGATCCGGTTGATGCTTAAATTTAGCTAACTACCACGTATGCCAACTCATGGTCAGAGTATACTCAACATTATTTAGCATCCATCAAATCACCACCAGTGCATGAAAGATCATTATCAACAGTGCTACTATTCCAAGACATCTCAAAAACAACACACGAAAATTATGAATTTGCCTCGCATTCACAGCTGGCTGACATCGGCCAAAACTAGTTCAGGACTGCATCATAAGAGAGGCAGCAAAGTCAAGTTTGTTGGTGGCAGCAATTCTTGGTCATGTTTGCCATATTGCTTTCCACCATTCTGTGATACGTGAACGCTTCACTGATCTCCCTGTTATTTGAACTGTGCTTTTCCTTTTTCTTCCTTGAGTCACGAAACACAAGTGCCACGAGATGCTCTGCAACACCTGCATAAGAAGACTGGACAAGAAACAGTTTAGTGCTATGCCAAATTCTCGTTTCCATTTTCATAATTTCATGTCATGTCCATTACATATATATTTATTAGCATGGTTAAGCTTTTTTTTTTTTTTGGGTTCAAATCTTAAATTTTGTTGAAGGCTAAATCCCAA
Source organism: Dalbergia cultrata (assembly GCA_031216105.1). Taxonomy (NCBI): domain Eukaryota; kingdom Viridiplantae; phylum Streptophyta; class Magnoliopsida; order Fabales; family Fabaceae; genus Dalbergia; species Dalbergia cultrata. Next base: position 6,514,888 of record CM062347.1, read on the forward strand.
ATTAGTTTTTGAGAAAAATAACAACACCCAGAAAAAGTTAGATCATTATTGCATGAGTTTGATTCTGCATATGTAGAATTGATTTTAAAGGGAAATTATTTATGGTCGGTAATTTTTCTAAAAATAATTATGATATAAAAAAATAAAATTTCACATATCTTATAATCAATTCTAGAAGCGAATTGATTTCAATTTCTAAAAATCAAACTATATAAAAATTTGATTCTAATTCCCCGATACTGAAATCCAAACACAATGAGTGTCGTGAATAAGTTGTAACTTACGTTATGTCTTCATCAAATTGAAACTAAAGCATGTGCATGCACGTTGAAATTAAATTAGCAATGAAAAGGATTGTATTATTGTATGCGTCATTGTCCTTTTGTGCCAAATTTTTTGTTTGCTCTTAAACTATATTTTTTTATGGTCGTATCTTAAGTTTCATTCAAGAGTATAAACCTCATACTAGTTCTGAAAGGAATGGAAATAAGTTAGGCCGAATATCAACTTAAATGGCCTAGCTTGGATGTCAAATATGTAGTGTAAGTTTGGACCTGTCATTTGATATAGAGTTCATTTGGATAAACTTTTAATTAAAACAAAAAAAATTTACAATTTTTTCAAAAAAAAAAAAACCTTCTAGGATTTATTACATGTTTATTTGTACTTTTCAAAAAATGTAGAAGCAGAAAAAAAAAATTTTTAATTTTTTTTGGAAATAGGTAGGGACATATTTTTTATAAAAGTAAAAGCAATAAATGACAGAGAAGGTTGTTAATTATTTTTTGAAATTATTTGAATTACAATTCTATCCTCATAAATTTATGAAAAGATAAGAAATAATCTTCTACTAAATCACTCTCACCTCTTACCCTATTTAAATTGCAAATCACATCCTTAATTGTAATTTTATCCAAAAAGTGGCACTTCTAATATATCTATTCTATCTAAATTGTTTAACAATTTTTAATTATAATAAAAGTACTTTTACAATTATATCCAAACATATAAAATGTTCTACTTCTACTTCCACTTTTGAAGAAATATTTCTCTCATAATTTAAGCCAAACGAGCCCATAGATTGTTTTTTGGATCTGGCTTAATTAAGTTGATTAAAAGTTTGGTTTTGCCTAAAAACCTAATTCATAATAAACAATAAAAACTAATAAATAATATTTTTAAATTGTTATAAATCAATATTATTATTATTTTTAAATTTATATGCAAATTGATGTTAAAAAAATTAAGTTATATGTTTGATTTTTTATTTCACATATTGTATGAAAAGTACAAATAAAAGCAATTTAAATGAATAAGAGATGGAAAGTGTTAAAACCTATCAACAATTTTTCATGATTTTTCACATAATTACTCTCTTACATGTTGCTTATTACAAAATATTATTGGGTGATGGTTATATTATCATTCAATTTTACCTATTATGTGAATTGTTGCTGAGTTCTTTTTTTTTTATTGAGAAATGACAATTCACCTCGAGTTTATAAAACCTACACTATATTCTCATTTTACTAAAGCTATGTTTGGATGTTATATTAGATCACACAACAGGATAAGCTACTAATACTCTGCCCCATGCTCTTATTTGTTGTTTAGTGAAATCAATGTATTGCATCATATAATGTTAGATATCTTATCCACTCTTTTATTAATAATTTTTTATATATCATGAAAATAAATAATAATTATGAATACAAATGAGTTTAAATTTTATTTCTATACACCAACAATATAAAATAAATATTGATTAATATCTTCTCACCATGATTTGCAACTTTCTGGCTTTCTATTTGTTCACATTATAAGATTGCTTCACATGGTCAAGTGCGGAGAAATTAAACTTATAAATAATAAAATTATATTTACTAGTATCGAAGATAAAGAAAAGAACTTATTTAAAGCATCAATTATTATTACTTTATTAAAGAACATACACCTAAAATAATATAGTTAACAATATTATTTTAACACCTAAAAATTTATTTTTCATTTGGATACCTACTTCATTTGCATTGGATGAGATAATCAGTAGAAATAGTTAATTGGAGACCATCATCTCAAAGTGAGTGACCAAATGTGACACTTATTTTTAGGTATCAGAATAATATTATTGATAATATAGTCCACTTCACTTAGGTGAAAGCCATTCTCTTTCTAGCTTTGTTGTTGTTGTTGTGTTTTTTTTTTTTTTTCAAATAGATCCTTAATTGTTTAAGAAAAATTCTTAATTTGATACATAATTTTTCATTTTTCATGAAACGCGAACACATTTGAGAGGATGATAGGCTCCTCTCTAGTATTTTGGTTTTTCAGGGTTTACTTGACATATGTGAAAAAAAAATCTTGGGATGTAGTCTGGCACTTAATCAGGGATCATTCCCAATAACATTTTTTTCATACGCATGAATATCAAAATTGAACATAGAATCCTATGCTTAAGGGATTTGAATCCGTTAGCTTCCACTCTACCAGCGTATCATTGGTTATGCTGCTCCTTCTCGGTCGACATATACATGGTATCTGTACTGAATATCCATAAAACAATCTTCCTTTAACATTATCTTCTTCCATCTCACCAACTATTGTGGTCCAATCATATAGGTGAATTATATGAATCGGTACAAACATGAGGCATGGCCTTAACATTATCTTCTTCCATCTCACCAACTATTGTGCTCCTATCATATAGGTGAATTATATGCATCGGTACAAACATGAGGCGTGGCCAGAGCTAGTGAGAGTCAAGAACAGCTATATTTCAAATGTCATCAACACAAACAACTCTCCAAATTTAAACCTACATATTTCCATGGCATCCCTCAAGCTTGACATTAAAGATGTTGTGCTTGTCAAACCATCAAAACCCACTCCTTTCTCTATTATCTCTCTGTCTACAATTGATAATAGACCTGAACTTAATACCCTGTGCCAAACCATTCACGTGTACCAATCACCAAATAACAATGATGATTCCCCAAACGGCCAACTAGACCATGCACTTGTGATCAAAGAAGCACTCTCAAAGGCTTTGTTTTACTATCACCCTCTTGCAGGTAAGCAGGGATGGATTTATATAGCGCAAAATGTGTAGAGGTTATATCGAAAATTTTTTACATGTACCTCACAAAAACGTACAATCACTCATTTTATATTTTTTTTCATATAGCTTTTAAACATTACAAGTTAAAGTAAATATAGTTGTGAATAGTATGGAAAAATTTCCCTAAGTTCAATGTCTCCATCAAATTTTGATCAAATTATACCAACATAACTTTTAGTAAAATTACATTGTTATTAATAAATTTTTACAAAATAATTTTTTTTAATAAATTCAATTGTTAAGTTATAATTACCTATCATAAGGATCATTTATACTAAATATCATAAAAATTGAATATCAATAAGAATATTATCACAAACCTTTTATTCTTGTTTATTTTAAACATATATTATGTTGATTTTGATGTAAATAAAAATTATGTTAAATAATCTTAGACTAGCTTGAAATTTTATAGACATGATGCATGTGACGTGGGCTTCTAATCCAATGATAAATTTTGTTAAAAATTGATCCTTTAAAAGTTATCCAACTATGTAATAATAAATTAAAGTTACATCGATAATATATATAAGGAATTTTTATGTTTTGTTAAACGAATGCACTATTTATTGAGTTTAAAACTTCTTGTTATATTTATATATTATGTGGACATCTGTCACCGCAGGTAAGCTAGTAAAACATGTTGATGGGAAGCTTAGAATCCATTGCAATGCAGATGGAGTTCCATTCATAGAGGCCATTGCTAACTGCAACCTTTCTTCTCTTCATTACCTTGATGGTTGTGACACAGAAATTGCAAAACACTTGGCCTTTGATCTTCCTTCACAAGATGAAAATGGTTACCAATACGCTTTGGGGTTCAAGGTGACCAGGTTTCAATGTGGAGGTTTCACAATTGGAATTGGGGCATCACATGCTGTGTGTGATGGGAGTGGAGCATCTCAATTCTTCAGAGCCATTTCTGAACTTGCAAGTGGGGAGAGTGAGCCCTCAGTGAAACCAATGTGGGAGAGGGAGAGACTAATGGGTTCAATTACCAAACAGCCCTTGCAAATTCCCATGGATAAGGACTCAGCTGCAATTTCACCTTTTTTGCCAACCGAAGTTCTCATGCATGAATACTTTGAGGTGGACATTGAGAGCATAACGAGGCTCAAATTGAGTTTGATGAAGGAAATTAGTAGTGACAATAATAATAATAACACTATGAAGGAATTTGAAAGATTCACAAGTTTTGAATCCCTTGGTGCATATGTTTGGAGGTCAAGAACTAGAGCCCTGAAACTCAACTATGATGGGAAAACTTCATTGGCTATAGTAGTTGGGGTGAGAAGGCACTTGTTGGATCCTCCTTTGCCTGAAGGGTATTATGGGAATGCTTTTGTGGATCCAAAAGTTGTGCTAACAGTGAGAGAACTCAATGAAGGACCACTTTCACATGTGGTGAAGATAATCAAGGAGACTAAGAAGGCTGCTTTTACAAGGGATTACATTAGAGAATCGATTGACACATTGGAGACAAATTTGGAGCGTTTTGATTATCAAGGTGTTGGTGCATCCTTGGTTTTGAGCAACTGGATGCATTTGAGTATGTTGGAGAACATGGATTTTGGATGGGCGGAACCGGTGAACATGGTACCTGCCCCATGTAACATGTTTGGGACAGTGGGTATGTGCATTTTCTCACCTCCTAGTAACTTGGTTCCTTCAATGAATGGAGGTGTTAGGATCTTAGTTTCCCTCCCTAGTGCTGCCATGCCTAAGTTCAGGGAGGAGATGGAAGCACTCAAGCTTATTAAACCATAGGGAGATAAATCCAAGACCACGAGCAACATATGGATTAGAGATATGTTTCATGTTTGTTTGTTTGTGCGTTTTTTTCAAGTCTCTTTTTTGTGTGTTTTCTTTATCTTCTACAATTATATTTTATTAGAATAAATAAGGTTCGAGTTGCATTTAAACATAAAACATAATTATCTAGGTGTAGGTGTCTCGTTTGAACATTCATCTTATCGTTATTAGATAAGATAGTGATTTTTATTCATTCTTATAAATGTATCTCATCTAATAGTACTAACTTTTAGATATTTATATAACATTATTATTGACATAAAATATGGTCACTTCTCCTGAATGAAATTCAAACTATAGCATGTCACATATACACCGGGAGAGTAACCCTTTGCATTATTGATAGCCTTTTCTATGTATTGATGTCTAATTAATGAAATTATATCTGGCTGTATATATTATCTTATGCTGATAATGCTTTGCTGAAGATTTTTTTACTTCTAATATTTATTTATTGTTTACAAACAGTTTCTGTAATCACCATGCGTTTGTTTACACAAACATTAGAATGGGAAATTCTAAACTATTTTTGTAATAAAAGATAAAAGTGTTGGTTGGTGTTGTATTTATTTGTAATTTATTATTTTAAAGTAAACCCTTTTTTTTACGTATTGACATTCCCCCCCCCCCCCCCTTTTCTGCTTCTCCTTTTGGACGATGACAGTATCCATTATAGCGTGTTTGGTTTGATGATGTTATATTTTCATTTTCAGTGAAAATAAAAAGCAAAGGTGAAAATACGTTTGGTTGATAACTTTTGAAAATATTTTCCGAAAACGTTTTCTAAAACAATTGAAAATTTGAAAACAACAATTTTTCGTTTTCAATGTTTTCTATCAAAATTTTGAAAACAAGATATAGATAGGAAGAGTGAAAACACAATGGCATAGTTATAATATTAATCAAATGTATTTTTGTTTTCAAAAATATTATTTCAATATTCACAAGTGGAGACACTCACTCTATCACTATTAAATATGATGATAGTCTCCACTTTTTCTACCAATATATTATATCTAATAATAATGAAAATGACTGTCCTAATTGGATAGTTACTTTTAAGTGTTAGCAGCAAAATATTGCCCCTGCCACAGCAGGTTTGATTTTTTTTCGTTCTTCTGTTAGTGTTAAACTTGTCTCAATGAAGTGGGCTTTTACTCTTTACCAATGAAATAATATTGCAGTAGAGCGTATGATAACACTAGCAAAAAGATCATGTTAATTCTCATGGGTTCGTGTAACGAAAAGAATGTGGGTTTGCTTGTGGTTGTTCTCATCTTAATCAAGGAATTATTGCAGTTGAAGATGGAATCATGGTTGATTTGTCTTTAATTCTGCCTTAGATTTATTTCTTGCCTTGACCCTCTTTGAGAAAATGGTTCACATGATGTATGCATTATCAATTATTGTAGCCCAATTTATGTATCAGTTTTCTCCCACTAAGAAGTAATGCTGTTAAATAGTGATGAATGACTGAACTTGAGGATTTGCTCTCTCTGTGCAGTGTAAATGATACTACTCAGTATTTTTCTACATGTGAACTCAGTTTTTGGTTTGAAAGCTCACTCATTGCATCATAAGCACGTGTCCTTCTATGAGTTCCCCATATATCTACTTGGCCTTTCATATGATTTGTTGCTTTATGAGATTTCTAAACTCATACTAATTACTCCTTTAATTAATTCTATATTAATAATCGCTTTTAAAAAATTATGCAATTTTGATACATTGAAAAGTGAAAAAAGAATATACTTGGTTACAATTGCCAGATATATTAACTTTTTAATGTACTAAAATTGCATGATTTTCCAAAAATGAATATTAATATAGAATGGAGAGAGTATTTATATGAGTTCCCCCCCCCCTTTTATTTTTTAAGATTTTATACAGAGCAATCATGTTCATCAATCATCATATTCATAGGTTCCTTCTTGATTGGCATATGTTCAATTAATATTAATGCTGTCCTTTTGTATTAAACTTGTGTTTTAATGTGGAACTTATTTCTCTTAGCACTCTCTAGAGTCTTGGTTTTGAACTTGACCACAATGTTGCTTTGGCAAAGACATAATCAAATTTATGTTGTTGGATGATCAGGGTGTACTGTGGAAGCTAGTTTAGATATATTTTCTCTATGAAACATGGCTAGCAGATTGACAATAAGATCTTTAAGATCTCCAAAAATGTTATATGTGATGTTTTTAGGAAGATTAGCTCAGAGAACTTCATCAAACTCAATGTACAATACATACATCGTGGAGAGGCAATGATGTTTCTATTTAATATATAATAACATTTGTATTTGAATTTTTTTTATTTATGTAATTCTATTTAACGTATAATACTTGTATTTTGATTTGTTTATATTGTAACGGTGATATTGTATGTTGGCTTGTTTTTGTTTTTTTTACTTTTGTTTTTTGGTGAATATGACTTGATTTAATAAATAATTATTTTAAAATCTTAATTATGCAATGATATATATTGAAAGAGACTTCTTTCTACTTTTTAATAGTCATTTTTATCTTTTAAATTTTTTTAAAAAAATTATAAACATACTTAGTGGCAAGATACCAATACATTGTATTAAAATAAAATTATTTCAATGCTAAAATTTATTTTGAAGTTGATATAAAAATATTATATATATATATATATATATATATATATATATATATATATATATATATATATATAAGTTTTATTATTTATTAATATCAAATATAATTTTATTATCTTAAATTTGATTTTAAGAATTACACTTTGAAAACAGGAAAATCAAATATATTCTCATTATTTTCAGAAAATAAAAACAGGAAATATGTTTTTCAAGTTTTGAGTTTAACAAATTTCAAAGAGGTTGCTCTTTGCACGTGCTTTTTACCCAGCAATTTCTTTTACCATGTCCTTATTTTATTTGCAATCCAAAAAGTTGTTTATGTGTGCCTTTCCTATTTTAAGTGATCGGGTGTTATCTTTTGAGGACCATTAGTTGTGAGATTATATGCGACAAGTAATGTTGCGGCAGAACGCGAGTAAAGGCTCGCTTCATTTTCATTTTTAAAATTGTAAAAAATGATTTAAATTAATTTCTATGACATTCTTTAATTTATAGGGGCTAATCTAAATCACCAAAAAATTAATTTAAATTATTTTTTAAAATTTTAATAACTAAATTAATACTTTATTAATTTCAGAAATTAAAGTGAGAGCAAAATGAAAATTTTCTCGGTAGAATTCTGTTTCCTATGAATGAGCCGCGATCTTGATAAACAATCTATTTTATTGCATCATTTATTTCCTAGCCATAGTTTATATTTTCATCATCATATTATATTTATTGTTTTCAGTTTTATTTTCCAACAGTTTTAGATACATACAAATGAGTGCTGATGACAAGATTGGTATCTTGGCTTTCAGCAGACAAGAGTCTATCAAATCTGCAAGGTGATTTTTCGATGCAACCAAAATTAAATTATGGATGAGTAAAATGGGTAGGACGCACCAGACGTGCAATAATTTTTGTTTGCCACCATTTATATATTGTTCTGAAGCCTATCTGGATTTTTCTTTGGGTTGCATGTGTTCTGAATTCATTTTCAGTGAAAACAAAAAGTTAGGTATGAAACTGTGTGTGGTTTGATGTTAGTGAAAATATTTTGAGAAAATATTTCTTAAAAGAAATTCTTTGAAAATTTGGAAATGTTCATTTTCTCGTTTGCATCATTTTCATCGGCGTGTTTTCATGTACTGCTGAAAATATTTTCAAGCCAAAATGCAGTGGCAACATTGTAATTATCTTGCGTCGCCACCACCGACATGGTGTGAGACCACACCGCAAAACAAGGACGAGCAGGGGCGGGAATGTGATGATGTGAGGGCTTGATGCATGGTGGTTATGCCAATATTTGGTTTGACGATGATGGTAGTCACATCATCAAGGTGGGTCACGGCTAAACAAGGACGAAGCTGAGTGGTGTTTGTTGGTGGCAATTTACGGCAAAGCAAGAACAATGAGGAAAGCTGGCCATGGCTTGGATTGTACGAAAGTGAAGGTGAAGGTGGTTAGGGTTCAAGGTGCTGGTAGTTGTTCTGGAAATTTGTTCATAATTTAGATGAAATTTGCTCATAATTTTGTTTAACTTAAAACTGATTCAAATCAAAACTCAAATTTAACAGCATCAATAATTTGTAAATGAATAAACATTTGTAATGATAAATTTTAAAATTATGATTCTATTATTTTAAATTTAGTTTTTAAAAAATAAAAAACAAGCATACCAAACATATTTTCAATATTTTCTTTATTTGGAAACATAAATCTATTTTGACAAATCAAACATATTTCTAAAATTTCTATTTTTTAAGGATCAACCAACATGTATTGGACTAGAAATACACGTTGCAAATTTGTGGAAAGTTCAGACAAAGGGCCCCACAGGTCAACTATATGGCACATAATCCCTCCACGGATTTTTCATTGATTTAGTTTAAGATATTTTCTAGATTGACTATTAGATTATACAAGATCTCTTATTAGTTCATAGAATTTTCTATTATTATATCATATCTCCTATAAATATGGAATATATCTAAATAAGATTATTTTTCATTTTCAAAGGGCAGATTAAGCTTATTATCAAATATAGTATTTTTTTTAACGATTTTAGTTGGTTATTTAAAGGCCTATGTAATTTAAAAGCCTATCTGAAAATTTATTTAAAGGTCTCTCTGATAATAAAATGACTTAAATATATTTTTGTCTTTATAAATATAAGTTATTTTAATTATTTTAATAAAAAAATTAGGATGAGAGGATGATAAACCCAAACCCACATAATGAAAGCCTTCGGATACAAGACTATGTCGTGCTCCACTCAACTAACCGCTTGGAGTTAAGTCATTTTGATTTTACTCTCTAAAAAAAAAAATGGTTTTTGGTCCCTCTTATTTTCAATAACATGTTTTTGCGCTTTCTCTTTTCACTCTATATATTTAGGCCCATAAAAAGAGTTTAGAATATACATTTAATCCTTACTAACATGAAATTTTTTTCGTTGTTGTCCTTGTAATAAATATCTTCTAGTGAACTGAGGAGTAAAAATTGGTGTCCTGGAAAAATTATTACTGGTTTTTTGTGGAGCTGTTTAATTATGCTGGCATAAGCTTCTTGCAACTGTCTATGCTGTCTCTGCTACTGGTTTTATTGTTGTTTTGATTACGAAAGGGCTGACTGAAAAGCGTTTACTCCTAAATCTGCAATTTGGTAGCTCTTAGTCACCTTCTTTACTAAATAAGCCCAAGGTACAAAAGTGGAAGGCTTGTCTGCATATTGGGGTAGTCTATGCCTTGATACTTGATATTGTATACGTTGTCCTTGTTGTGTATATATGTTACTGTTGTGTCTGTGGTTTTCTTAAGGCTATATACTGGTGGGTGTAGATGCTATCACATGGTTCCATTTGGTGTGGAATTGGGTAGCTCGTTTAGGTGATACTATGTCGTTTTGGTCCTTGGTTGGTTTTGTTTTGTTTATTTATGTCTTGTTGCACTTCAGTTTACTCTTCTCTATTTGGGAATCTGAGCTGTTGTACTACCTATCGAAAAATGATAAATAAATATCTTCAAAATTTTCCTTTGATCCTTATAAATATTCCCACTTAACAATGCAAATTAACGGAAGGGACCTAAACATAATATTCGAAAAATGAGAAACTAAAATCTAACAAATTTTTTTTGAAGGAACTAAAATCAAAATGACCATATTTACAGGGACTAAAATCCTATCTGAGCCTAATAAAATTCTGAAATAGACCAAAAGGCCTAATCTTAATTAAGCTAAAAAACTTTAAATATATCTAAAAAAATATTTTTATTTAAATAGGTTTAAAGACTTTTTAAATATGTCAAATGTTCTATTTTTAAATAGATCAAAATGCATGTTCACATTATTATTAGATTTTATAATAATAATAATAATAATAAGCTAACATATTAAACCCAAAAGACTATTTTGATTATTTGTAACATTATCTAATTAACTAAAATGACTTTTTATAAAGCATCGGTCTAACTTGCTTACTAAGAAATATGTTAGGCCTGAGTGTAGGTTAGGTTGAAGGCTCTTAACCAGTTGCTTGGGCTATTTTCACTAGCAAGCCTATCTAATGGCTTAATCTTGGTGTCTCAAATAAAACTTATAGTCATTTGGTTACAGAGAATAATTTGTTACTTTTTTTTTTATGTTTTTCTAGTGTTACGTGTATACATCGTATAAGATATTTTGGGTGTATTTAGAGAATTTAGGTTTTGACTGAAGTTTGATCACTTTTATATTTTTCACCGTATTTTTATAGTAAAATATTCGATTATTGACTTTATTTGTTGGTTGTGAACCAAAAACACTAATTCCTTGTATGATTTATTTTTATTCTTTTAAATATTTATTTTGTGCTTGTTTTTAGTTCTTAGTTTTTTTTGCCTATTTTACAACATACATTAATGGCGTTGAGAAGAAGGAAAATTGATTTTAATATGGGTTTAGATGAAGCTTAACATCATAATATGGTATTTCTGGAAAAACTATACTGGATGTGGCAACAAGAAATAAATCTATGTACGCATTTACATTAATATTTCCAAACAACAAAGAGGTAAATACAAAAACTCCAATCACCATAAAGCATACATGCATAGCGCTAAAATTGCACTTTTTTCAATCCATGCATGCATTTACATCAATTCCCCCAAAACAATTTATACATGAAAAATTAGGTGCTCTTGGAATAAGAGAAAGCATTTATTATTTGCATTATTTATTACTTGATATATTAGTTATTGTATTAAAAATATAAAAAAAATAAAAGATAATAACGATCTATAAAACTAATATGTTAATTAATAAATGGAACATCAAATATTTTCTCTTATTCACAATGTATCTAAGTATTTCTCCTCGTATATAAACAGAAAACTCTAATCACCATGAAGCCTATATGTGTTGTGCTTAATTGCCCCCTTTTTTGGATTCATACATGCATTTGCATCAAAATTTTCTAAACAAAAATTCCAATCACCATAATAAAACATTTATCCATTGAATCAAAATCCTCTCACAGTAGATTTTGTGTTATCAAATTTGGTCATAATCTGCTACCATCAAATTCTTTTCCTTTGTTTTTTCCTTCTTTTTTTTTTTTCTTGTTTGTTCAGTTCATTATTCACTGGAAGCGGATTTCATATGAAAAAAATTGACTCTTGAGAAAAACTGCATTTTAATTTTTCTTTTATACTAGCATTTTGAATGGTGGCTCATGTCGGCTAACGAAATAAATTTTAAATTGAATTATAATTTAAAGGTTTAATTAATCCATCATTCCCTATAGTTTTATCGAATTTTCAATTAGGTCTCTACATTTTAAAAGTTTTCAATTAGGTCCCTATATTGTATAAAATTTTTCAATCAAGTCCCTAGCGTTAACAACCGTTACAAAAAAATGAAATACTCCGAGCATATTCCATCTCTTTCTACCACATCCATATTCTCTCCCCACCACCTTTCTAACCCAGCCATCAACACCATCATCCCCTAACTACCACCACCATCATCACCTAAACCAAACACAACAAACCAGTCTCAGCCAAAACCAAACAAAATGAAACCACTCAAGCTTCTGATGCAGGAACAAGCAAACAAACAAACAAAGCATGGGAAGCAGGTTAGGAAGAAGGGTGGTGCAATTCGTGAACCTACCAATCAAGCTTCTGATGCCAAGCACATTCACCAACATACAAGAGATCGCGCTCAAGGCCATCCCTTCCGCAACGAAGATCGAGATCAAGCGCGTGCCGGAGTCCCTCTATGGGTTCGAGGTCGACAGGGTCGGAACCCTCAACATGGAAGGCAAGAAGAAGAAGCGGGGCGGGTTGCTCATCGCGAGACTCGACTACAGGAAAGCCTACATCACGCTCAAGAGCCCCCTCTCCATCTCCACGGACCTTTACCCGATCCGAATCATCTATGAGGACAAGAAGAGGATGAATAAGCAATCGAAAATCGAGCGTTGTTGAGGAAGAAGAGGAGGAGAGGCCAAGAGGCAGCATTGGCTACACAGAGAGTGGGTCGGGTTCGAGAAAGGTCCGACGCGAAGGGACCGTGATGATGATGGTGCTGCTGCTGTTAAGTTTCCCTGAAGTAGCATGACGCCTGGTAGAGCTGCTAGGTAGCTTGCTTTTTTTTTTTGGTCTCTTTCTTTTATGATTGTTTTTGTTCCATTGGGGCATAGAAATCGTGGATTTTGTTGATGGATTTTTGGTTTCATCTTGTTTGTTTTGGTGATGATGATGGTGGTAGTGAGGGGATGATGGTGTTAATGGCTGGGGTAGGAGGGTGGTGGGGAGAGAGGATGGATGTGATAGAAAGAGATGGAATATGTTCGGAATATTTTTTTTATAACGATTGTTAACGATAAGGACTTGATTGAAAAATTTTATTCAATGTAAGGATCTAATTGAAAACTTTTAAAAAATAGGGACCCAATTGAAAATTCGATCAAATTATAAAGACTGACGAATTAATTAAACTTAATTTAAAAATATCTAGCACAAAAATAATTATTATAACCCAAATATATTTATTTAAGAACAACTAATGAGTGTTCACAAATATATTTATACTTTGATATATCAACATGTAGAAGTGAGCCCGATCAAAATAATAATAATAATAATATGAGGCTCTCATGTCAGTCAACGGATTCGAATTTATGCCCTTATTAAGATATTTTCAACCAACTTCACCCACTCTTCTTGATATAAATCACATTATATGTATTTGTATTTAAATACAAATTTACTTATTTATAAATTACCTTCAAAAGATTTTTTAGCGGAAGGATTTAAAATAGATTATTGATCCAAAAGACGAAAATGGACTTTTACAGTCTTGCTCATAAAACTTTTCTGGGTATGTCTAACTACGTATGAATATAAATTAACTTGGTTGTATAAAACTTGCTCATGTAAACTTGAATGTGTCAAGGAGCATGTGCAATAATAGTCAAACCTCGACACTTGACAGATTGGATAATAAAAATTTTGTGCAAATTCTTCAGAAATTTTTTTTTTTATCATTGTGTGACAAATGTACTCCATTGAGTTGACTATTGAATTGTTAGAGATATAGATAGATAGACAGATTAAAAAGTCCCCAGCCCAATTTGGTTTCTCCCTTTGGATTGTGGGCCTCCCTTCTGAAGATCAACCTCAACCTGAAGGTGCAAGAGTGGGTGTAGTTCCAAATTAATATTGGCCAATCTTCCCATGAGGGCTGTGGCCTCTTCGTGGTGCCACCAATTCCATCAATGGCATAATTGCACTCAACTGTACAATAGCATACTGGGGAGTGGTTCAGGCAGCAATGAAAGATGTGGTGTAGAAATGGGACCAGCAGGGTTCAGCCCTAATTTGTCACGCAATGATAAAGAAGAAAAATTAATCAATGACCATTAAATATCATTTAAATTACGTTCTCCTATAGCAGATAGGGACAAAAAAACAAAAGAACATCATATTCCTATATAAGGCAAAAGCACAAGATTATACAAAAATACAATATACACAAATTATTAAAAGGCAATAATTCATAATATTTTAAGTATATGAGAAAATAAAGCTGGTATAAATAATACTTTAAATAATGTATAATTTTTTAAAAAATTTTAGTTATATATATATATATTATATTATATGTTCATAAACATTTTAACTTTGATATGTTCGTGTCGAGTCATGTCCATATCCACGTTGATTTCTGTGCTTCATAGTTTATAACCCATGTCTTAAAAAACCAAAACTTGTATCACGTGTGAGTTGAAGTAACCAAATTGCAAGTTTGGTAAAAGGAAAAAGAAAAAGAAAATAGTCATAGAATTTTTAAGCTCTTACTGGAATCGGAGAGAACTGTGGAGGATGCAGCGACTTTGTCCGGGGTCACTACTTCGTACCAAAACTCGCCAGCAGCAGCACCGTTTGTTGTGCTCCTCCACCGTAGCTCGAAGCAATGAAGATGGTGGTGGCCATGTGCTTCCTCAAATGCCACACTTCACTCACACTCCTTCCCCCTATAAAGGCCCTTCTGCTTCTGATCTCTTGCAGAGGCGCAAACAGTACCTCCCAACATGCCTTGGCCCCCTTTACACCCACCCAGTAAGCATTTTTAGTGTTCTAACTGTTTTTGCTTAATAAAGATTGTTATTTCTTCTTATGTAGAACTACACCTAGCTCTCTCAAAGATTTGCATTTTAACACTCTATCCTAGAAAGATAAGTTGCGTACACTTGAGTCCTAGAAACTTGCATTATAACATTTTAGTCCACTGTTACCATTTTCTGAAGTGTTGTAATGGAATAATATTATCAGAACAACAAGATTGTTTAACAAATGCATACCGCATATCTTATCACCATTAGATGTGTGGTCTGTGTATTTGTCGTGCAATTTTATTGTCACTCATTACATCTAATAGTGATAAGATATGTGGTGTGCATTTGTCCTGCAATTTTATTGTACACATAACATTACTCGTTGTAATACCAAATATTTAAAGGACTACAATGTATATAATTGAATTTTTGAGGACCAACTTGTTATAATTTCAAATTTTGGGGAATTGATTAAAGTGTTAAAACATGAGTAAAGATTAACTTTGATCATTGAAATTGTCTACGTGCTTCACTTTAGTTCTTGAAATAAAGAAAATATCAATTTAGTTCCTGAAATTGTAAAAATTGATTCAAATTACCCATTTTGGTAGTTCAAGTTACTCCTACAAATACTAATGACTAACTTGAATAATTTTTTATAATTTCAGAGACTAAATTTGATATTTTCTTAATTTCAGGGGCTAAATTAAAGCACACATACTCAAGGATCAAATTGAATCTTTACATGTTAAAACATAAATCTTGGAGGAATGAGAGTGTAGTTTTACTCTTTATATTTTTATTTTTATTATGGAGTTAGTTAATTAGTTGGATCAGATACAGTTAGTTGTGAACACTAGTTAGCTAGTTGTAACTGTATGTGAAACTTTAAATTTGTTCATTTTCTATGCAAGTTTCATTTTTTTTTTATTTGGTTTAATATCATATTGGTGGCAGTTGAATCTGGTGGAGGGTAAAATGCAGTACCTGTATGATGAAAATGGTCGCAGATACCTTGATGCATTTGGTGGCATTGCCACTGTTTCTTGTGGGCATTGCCACCCTGATGTGGTTGAAGCAACTGTTAACCAGACAAGGCTCTTGCAGCATACCACTGTCCTCTATTTGAATCATGCTGTTGTTGATTTTGCAGAGGCTCTTGCTGCTAAGTTTCCTGGGGAGCTCAAGGTTTTTTTTTTCCCTTTATTTATCTAATTTATTTTGGTGCTGTTTAATGATTCTGGGTGTGTCTGGTGCTGGTACATTGTGTTGGAATTTCTGGTATTGGTGACTGTCATAAAACATCTATCCTAAAAGTTCAAACAGTTTGGTAGAGGTACATGAATAATTTTTATATCTGACACGCAATCAGTTGGGGCTTGAAGCATGGACAAATGGGTGCAATAAGGATTATACTTTAGATTACTTGGTCATTATAGAGACTCTAATATCATATTATGAACATTTATCCAAAAAGTTCAAATTTTTAAGTTGAGGCACATGATTAGTTTCTATATCTAATAGAGACGAAGTTCCATCTACTCCCATTAGATGGGATTAGGAATGAACTGAATAAAGGCCATATAAGTGGGAGGACCAATAGGCTCATTGATTTAAGGTTTTGGATCAAGATATAGTATTGATCTTGTTATTGTGCTTTGTTGCCTCCCCCCCCCCCCCGAAATTCATGGAGATCTGCTCAATCCGAGATTTTGGGATTCCCTAGTCGCTTCAACATATTGTTGAAGAAATTTTCACATTTTCAGGTTGTGTTCTTCACAAATTCAGGGACAGAAGCCAATGAGCTGGCTTTGATGATTGCCAGGTTGTACACTGGGTGCCATGATATAATTTCCATCAGAAATGGGTACCATGGGAATGCAACCTCAGCAATGGGTGCCACTGCTCAATTTTTTCACAAGTTTAACATTGTACAGTTGCCATTTTTTTTCCTTTGCAACTGAATGATCGCTCTGTCCTTTGAACCAGTGCTTGTTATAGTCTATTATAGCATTAATTAAAGCTATGACTTGATTGTCACTGTATCTTTGCCTTTAGACCGGAGTTCACCATGTCCTTAATCCAGACCCCTATAGAGGTGTTTTTGGTTCGGATGGAGTAAAATACGCAAATGATGTTCAAGATATAATTGATTATGGAACTTGTGGTCGTGTAGCTGGATTTATTGCCGAGGCCATTCAGGTAATGCTATCATTTATCAGTAAAATGCATAGAGAAACACAATTGTGCTTTATCTCTTACTGTGGCATGTATATTAGTAAGTGATAGGTTTATTATTGACAGGGAGTTGGTGGAGTGATAGAATTGGCTCCAGGTTACTTGCCAGCAGTTTATAGCATCATAAAGAAAGCAGGAGGTCTCTTTATAGCAGATGAGGTCCAGTCCGGGTTCGGCCGAACTGGTAGCCATTTCTGGGGCTTTGAGGCACATGGCATTGTCCCTGATATTGTAACTCTGGCTAAGGTAGCACTTCTTTAGTCCTAAGTGGCATTGGTATTGTTTACAGTGGTTTCAGGTATACATGCTTCTAGTAATGATTTGTCATCTGCTCAAAGCATTCATGTATACAAATTGAATAGTACAATTTTCTTAGATTATAAGCATGTAATCTGTAAGACATGTATCTGCTAGTGCAAAGGAAAAATACACCTTAGCTTTAACAGTCAATGAGTCAAATAATATCATTATAGCCTGCTTCTTATGTCCGAATGTTGGCTATGATAGGTATTTATTTGCTGTTGTATACAAGTAGGTGTTAATTTCTTATGTTGGTAGAGGAAATCTTGAATGTTCTACTAGAACTCATACAGAAAATTGTCATTGGCTGAAGGTTTGGGCTTTCCTCTTTTTTTTTTTTTTTTGTCTAAACATTACATGATGCAGATGACTATAATAGTGCATTAATTATTCAATGAACAATTGTTAAGCCATCCTTCAATTATAGAATGTAGAATGCAGTGTGCTAGCATATGTGAGTCATAACAATAATGACATTGTGTGGAGCACATGCCAATAATCAAGCATTATTTTGAAACAGTGGCAACTCATGCACCTGCTAAGCCGTGTCACTTGATTACATCACTCGGTATTTTGAGTTTCATTTTTCATGGTCATCTCAGGGAATTGGTAATGGTGCACCTATTGGTGCAGTCGTTACAACTCCTCAGATTGCGAAGGTCTTGACTTGCCGTACTTATTTTAGCACATTCGGGGGAAATCCGGTTTGTACTGCCGCGGGGTTAGCAGTTTTGAGAGTAATTGAGAAGGATAAACTCCAGCAAAATGCATTTGTTGTTGGATCATATTTAAAAGAGCGTCTTGTTTCCCTGATGGAGAAGCATGAAAGTAAGCTTCTTTTCGTGTTCAATGTTTGGTTAGCTTCTTGGGAATGAAGAGGTAGTAATAAGGTAAAATTGTACTCTGCCAACTTAGGAAGTGACTTTGTGGTTAAATGTGTAAGTTAGTGGTGGATCCTCCTGTCACCTGAAACCAAAAATGTCATTCTATGAGCCGGCAGAGCACAATCGTACTTGATGCTTCATGAGCATTTAATAATTTCTCGGTAAGCATAGATATTTGGATGTTAATGACTACCATTATTACTATTATTTTTCTTTTGTCAGTAATCGGGGATGTGAGGGGAAGAGGAATGTTGCTTGGAGTTGAACTCGTCAAAGATCGTCGGTTGAAAACTCCTGCAAAAGATGAAATGCTGCAGATCCTTGAACAGATGAAAGGTCTAATTTCAGAGTCCTATCTGTGATTGGTCCAAATCTCGTGATACACAAATTTACTGTGAATGTTAAAGGCTTACAATTATTTTTCAGATATGGGAGTGCTAGTTGGGAAAGGTGGCTTTCATGGCAATGTTTTAAGGATTACACCCCCACTATGCTTCACTAAGGAAGATGCAGGTTTATTGTCATCATAACCATCACCTTTTTCTTTCCCTTACTTGTACTTTTTTTTTCTTTTTCCTTTGCTAATTCAGGCTATTTTCTATATTATTGTAGAGTTTCTTGTAGACGTGATGGACTACACAATGTCCAAAATGTGAAGCCTATGCACTGTGCAGTCATCTTGGATGAAAGAACATGTTCCAACTCTGATTCTATTGTTGTAGATTAATTTTAGTTTGAACTGAATGGCACTTTGAATAAATCATGTTCTATCTCTGGTTTCCTTTTATTTCCCCGTCTTCACGAGTGATCTTTTATTTTTCTCATATTTTGTCAAGGATCGAAATCTTCTGTCCCTCAAATATTGTCTCATTTCCTGTCCTTTCAATCATTTATTGACACGTGTAAGATATGTATTATATATTTGATGAGTTATAAATTTTAAATTTATTTTAATTCTAATTTTTACATATATCAATAAATGATTAGGGGAACGGGGAAGGAGATACCATTTAGGGACTATGATTTCCATCGATTATATCACATGCATGTTATTTGATAGGGCTAACCATGGCATAAAAAGTTCATGGACTTTTAATTATAGAGTTGGTCCAAAGTGTGTTTTTAATTTTCATATTGCATTATAGTTGGTTGTAAATCATAGGTTGAAAATTTCATCCAGTTAATCATTAAAATTAAAACTATGCAAAATTATTGTTCACGAGTTAAAAGTTTAAATGACTTTGTTTTTTGGGGTATGATTAAGGGTTAAAAATTCTTAATTAAAAGAGTGTACAAAAAATTATATGAATTTCACAACTTAAAATAATTAAATTGTATGCATTTATTTTTAAAATTTTTTTTAATAAGAAAGAAGAACTAATCATCTTTCCCTTGTCTACAACCATTATCTTACCTTTTGTTTTTTCTTTCTAATAGAAGATATCTCCCAATAATTGTTCATATACAATTATGACTTGAATTTTCAAATACATTATATATATGTACCTTTAAATTGATAATTATAAAAATTAATTTTTTCTTATATTCTAATGGATAATTAATTAATTTTAAAAAATAGATTAACAATGATTGAAATTAAATTATACACGCATTTAACACGAGACATAGTATAAGTGATACCTACATGTGTTCTTTAAGCATATGTATGTAAGAGGGAATTAGTCATTATTTTCGAGAGATACTCTTGGTTCAAAATAATAAATCACAAACTTATTTGTAAAAAGATTCATTTGTCTTTTTTTTTTTTCTCTTCTTCTTTTTTGAAACTTTTAGAGTTGTTTGCTTTCGGTTTTTAGTTTTTATTTTTAATTTTTTAATTTTTAAGAAATTAAGAAGGAAAAATTGAAAAAATTAAAAGTTAAAATTTATAGTGTTTAAAATTTTATTTTTCAAATCTGAAAAACTCTGAAAACTGATAATGAAAATTAAAAAAAATGAAAGCAAAAACCCTTAACTTTTTGTTTTGAAAAAAGGAGAACAATTAACTCAGGTCTAAAACCGTAATTTGACAACCTTCATGTTGTTATTCTGGCTCGCCAATGCCCTTGTTTCATCTTGTTGCCAAACGTCCGCCGCACAGGCACATGCTCAGCTCCCTACTACAATCAGCTACAACTTCTTTTCATCGTATCATCATTTTCATTTGACACATAATTCTAACCAAGAATTTCAACACAAGAAATTAATTCATTACCTCAACCTTAGAATACCATGGAGGCTGAAGCTGGCTCAAGAGACACCTCTCTCATTCTTATTAAGCAAGGAGCTGAAGCTGTAAGTGTCATCATTCCCTGCATTTGTAGCAGCAATTTGCATGTACCCTTTATGCAAAAGTTTCAATCTTTGCCTTTTTTATTTTTTGTGTTCACACAACTGGTTAGTGTAATCACTTCATGGATTTTGCAGAAGCGATAGACTCCTTTTTTTTTTGATAAAAGGAATAGACTCCTACCCTTTATGTAAAGTTTCAATCTTCTCTTGTTTCTTGTTCCAACCACTTTATTGGATAATTTTATATTGATAATTTTGTATCACATTCAATTTATATATAGACACACACACACTTAATGTGTTTGGGTAAAAAATGAAGGAAAATATTTCATGTTCTCATTCTTGAAAATTTTCCCCAAATTTTTATTCCCAGATAAACACACCCTTATTCTAAGTCTATAGTGAGTTTGGTTAGAGGATAAAAGTGGGGGAAAATTTTCCATTAATGAGTTTCATGTGTAATCACAGAAATTTTACCCTCATTTTTAGCCTCTAACCAAATACACCCTTAGAGGAAATTGGACCTACAATGCTTGCAAATCCTTATGCTCAATTTGATGTTCATTTTTTTTTTTCATAGAGAGTGTTTGAGTCTTCTTTTGTGGGAAGGAGATCTGTTATCAAGGAACGTTTCTCAAAGAAGTACAGGCATCCAACTTTGGATTCTAAATTGACCCTCAAGCGATTAAATGCGGTCAGATTTATATAAAGTTGCATTTTTTATTTTCTTTTGATGATGAAGTTCTATATAGTATTTAGTTAGCAGTGTTTTGATGAATGTTTTGAATGCTTTGTTGCACCATTCAATTGTGGGAGCAGGAGGCTAGGTGCATGACAAAGGCAAGGCGACTCGGGGTTTGCACTCCAGTGCTGTATGCTGTGGATCCTGTTTTACACACTTTGACATTTGAATTTGTTGAGGGCCCTTCAGTCAAAGATGTACTTCTTGAATTTGGGTCGCATGGCATTGCTGAAGAGCGGCTGGACAATATTGCATCCCAGATTGGCAATGCAATTGGTAAGTTACATGATGGTGGCCTTGTTCATGGGGATTTAACTACGTCGAATATGTTACTGAAGAATGATACCAATCAGTTGGTGAGTTTTTTCATGGGTTATTAGGTCTTGTAATATTCACTACACTTAATCATGTTATGTAATATGAGATATACTATCAGCCCCTGTTACAGGTAGTCAGGTTTATGTTTTGTGTAGGTTCTCATTGACTTTGGTTTGAGCTTCACTTCAACTCTACCAGAAGATAAAGCTGTTGATTTGTATGTTCTCGA
Source organism: Dalbergia cultrata (assembly GCA_031216105.1). NCBI lineage: Eukaryota > Viridiplantae > Streptophyta > Magnoliopsida > Fabales > Fabaceae > Dalbergia > Dalbergia cultrata. The sequence goes on from CM062347.1 coordinate 6,537,023, forward strand.
AAGAGCCCTTATTTCAATGCATTCTTCATGTGGGAATGTGGTAAGTCAACTTATTTTCACTTTAGTCCTACTGGGATGCTACAAAATGTTGAGTTTGAATTGGAAAGCACCCTGCACAACTAGTGGTATAACTTATCATGAAAAGGCTTCAAATACAAATCTTTCATAGGTTACATGTACCTCCTTAAAGTTTCATCTAAATTCATTTCATCACACCAAGTTTTCAACACAAGTTTTAAAACAAACAGTTTACTGCTTTAGTTAATAAAGGGTGGCCCAGCGCACGAGGTTCCCATCTGGTGAGGTTTAGGGAGGGTAGATAATATAGTAAAGACTGACAATGGAATGTCCATCATCTTCCATGCTTGTGATATTTGTTTTTCAGCCCAAAATTCACCAAAGGAGTGCATTGCTCTTTCTAATGTCCTGTTTTCCACTGTTATTAACCAGAGTTCATACTTCTTGCACTTTTGTAGTGCATGCTCTTGAAACTTCTTGTGTATAATAAACTTCAGAGGATAGCCATTTACCCTTTCTAAGCCAATTTGCAATTCGTATACTCTACCAAGGGTGCATTTGAATGTGATTCTGGGCTCCTAGAATCACTTTTTTCACCAAAAAAAAAATTATTTTTCCGTATATTTGGATAATTTTTTAAAAATAGTCAGAATCTCAAGAAAATCAGTTTTCAGCTTTTTTATAGAAGCTAAAAAGAGTAGCTTTTGAAAAAGCAAAATCAATTTTCACCTTGTTCAATTATATATAAAATTTTAGTTTTATAATCACTTTTTAAAAAATCTAAAACAAATGCATCCCAAATCAGAAAATACTCAAGAAAGAAATTTTATATTGGGTAAATTCCTAAATCCTAATCTCACAAGTGAACTAGTCAGTGACCAACTACTCTTTCCGTTGTACTAAATGAACTTCCTTGCCTTTGTCTTCAATAGATTATGAAACTTACTTAACATCAGAACATGATCATGCCATAAAGATAGATGAATGGTGGCATATTAGTATGGTTTGTTTCTAAGCAAAAACAACCATCTTTCAGTATCATGGTTCTGAAAACCTGACCGGACTGGCTTGTCCAACTGGTTGAACCAGGAACCGGTCTGTGTCTGGTCCAACTTGGTGCTAAAAACCGATGGTCAAGAAAACCACCTCTGACCATTGTCAACCGTCCGAGAACCAGCGAACCGTGCAAACCGGCCCAGTTTGAGCAGTCTGGCTGTTTTCTAGAGGAGATGAAACCGACAGCAGCGCCGTCTCTTGTGCCGTCAGCTGTGGGTCACCCCACCGCCGTGCCACCGGCATTTTGCTTCTGCATGCTCTGCGTCTGCGTTTTGCTTCTGCTGCGCTCCGCATCTGAATCTGCTGCGCCCCGCATCTGCATCTGCTGCGCTCTGCCTCTGCTTCTGCTTGTGGCGTCCGCCCCTTCTTCTGCTTCTGCATCTGCATCTGCATCTGCGTTCTGCTTCTTCAAGGCATAGTGGTACACAGCTAACAAGTAACAACACAAAGGACAACCTAATAGATCTAGGGGTTTTTTAACTTTTTGAGGTTATTTGGGCTAAGTTTAATTTTAGGCCTACTTAGACTAAAGCTTTTTTTTTTTTTGCTTTTTCAACCTGAAGCTAAAAACAATCATAAACAAAAAGCTAAAACCCGTTCCTTCATTTTTATTTTTTTTTATAGTTAATAAAATAAATATTCTTTTATATGTACATGAAATATAAAAATAAATATACTACAACCAAACAAAAATGTCATTTGCTTTTAAGCAAATTTTCAGAAGAATTATGTTATGGTTACTGTTATGTTTTGTATTTGTATATATTTATATAAATACAGATTTTATTATATATCGGTTATATTCCGGTTGAACCTCTAAATCTCTGAATGCTTGCCTTCAACGGTTCAATGTCTGGTATGGTTTTCAAAACCTTGTTCAGTATTGATAATTGAAATTTATTTTTGCAGATGGATCGGATACTTGCTGCGTACCGTAAGTCATCGAAGCAGTGGTCATCCACATTGAATAAACTGGCGCAAGGTGCAACCTTCTATCCCATACTTGTTTAACATTAAGACTTGTGCTTTAAGAAGAAGCTGTACTTACTTTTACACATTTTCACAACTTGTAGTGCGGCAACGAGGAAGGAAGAGGACCATGGTAGGATGATTCTTTATCAATTTTTCATTTCCTTTCCGAGGTGAAAGACATAGAAATGTAGACTAATGAATGTTAGTGATGTAATATATGTTTTCCTTCTCCCGTTTATTTAAATACTTGTAATTTGCACTTTTCATAAAGTTTGAAAATATTTATTTCCCTAATGTTGGGTGAAGCATCAACTGAATGTGAGCATAACTTTATAAGACATATGGTCATGTGCAAGTTCAGCTGTTTGATGAGATTAAAGTATGTGTCATTTTTCTAGCTAGGTAGAGACTGAAACTCAATCCATGCTATGGGCAAGAATAAGGACAAATCGCATTGACCTCCCCTGAAGTTTAGTTAGAAGGTTCTCCTTTATTTGTAAAATTTATTTAGAAAATACCTGAATTTATAAAATCATTATACCGACTTGCCTTGAATTTGTGAAATCATTACATTGATTTTTATTCATTGCACATTGAACAATATACTTAGAGAAGATTAGTGTTTCTCAGACTAATTGAGAGGAGTTAATTTCACCGACTTTAAATGGAGGTGACTGTAATTTGCATCGAGAATAGTGTTACACACGTTACTTATGTAGATGCACCGGTAAACTTACCTTGTCACCTCGTGAGATTTACATCGAAGTGCTATTCACCGGTAAACTTATCTTGTCACCTCTTGAGATGTACATCAAAGTGCTGTGCACTATGGATTATGCTACGGGTAATGTCCGTTATTTCTAGGCCTCATGTTGACTTGTTCAAGCATGTATCTAATAAATGGGCAGTAGAACTTATTTTCTTTTATTTTACTTAATATGTTTCTAGTCATTATATATATATATATATTGATCTATACATAGGAACTTATTTTCATTTTAGTCTTTATATTTCAAGATAATTTATGTTGAACTCATGATATTATAAATGGGGTTGATATTAAAAATAATTGTATTGCTTGATAATTTAAATATAAATATACATATAAAAAAATAAATTAAAAATTAATGTGACATTAAAACTAAAAATATATTTTAACCTAGCAATCACAATCATGTAGTAGAGTTACATACTTGAAAGTTGATCCATCTAGTCTTTAGTATATATTAGGGATTTGTGAGAATAAATAATATGAAGTATTATTATTCTTTCTCTAATGAAAACGGCTACGTACACCAGCACTACTGTTATTTACACGCTTTGATTCATTATTTCACATCTTTACAGTATTGATTATAATAGCATTGACATCGTCTTTTGCATTCTTATACTGTAATTTAAACTTAAGGAAACTTGGGAGACACCTCTTAACGGAATATGTTTCTAGCATTTTTCCTAGATCAAGAGCACGAAAATTACTTGCCTCATTACTACTTATTGAGCCTGATTCACAGACAATATTTTGAAACTTACTAAAACCTTAAGTTAGCCCCTTACAAATATTGTGGACGATAAATTTTAAATATCTACCTGTAATCCTTCAGTTTTAATAAAACAGGACATGTTAGTCTCTTTATTGACTTATTATTTTAACATTGAACGGAAAAATATACTTGGACCATTAAATTGCTGATATGATTATGTTAAAGTCCACAACGACATATTATTGATATATATCTTCTTATCTGAACAACCATGTTTTGGATCTTATTAATTAACCATGCTTATGTATCCTCAAACTCAACCTCCAAGATTCTTCAATTCCTTACTTATTTTCACGCATCTCAAGCCAAAAGAGTGTCTTTTGGTTCTATTACAGAGGTTGACAAAGTGACATCATCAATTTAACGAGTTACATGTGTATTTTTGTCAAGTGAAGGAATGCCGAATTAACAAAGAAATTAGTGTGCCTCTTTTTTAATGAATATATTATGTTTGGCTACTAATTTTAGTGAAAGAATATTCATCAAATTCATTTAAAATAAATACCAAAAGGATAAAGAATAAATTTTACGATAATTCTTTAAATTCTGGACTTCGTAAGATTAAAGAAAAAATGCTAATAACACTTACTTAGTAAGGGTGAGTTTTGTATGGGGTAGAAATTATGAAAATTTGCTCCTCATTTCTACCATCAAATCAAATGTAATGCTATATAACCAGAAAATTAAAGGTGATTATTGAATACAACAAAGTGATATGATCTGCTTACTCATAAAAATTATTGTATATGCCGTATTACTGTACTTCATTAGCATTATTATTATTATTATTATTTTTAAATTACTACTATCCAAAATTCATTAAACGTCAACTAATCTACATGAGATAAGTCGACTCACTATAGAGGTAAAGTTCATCCCGCATTAATTTTGTTCACCCACAAAACTCGAACCCGAGACATTACTTTGGAAGAATTTAGTGCTGAATCATTTAAACCAATCGAGTATACACAGACAACTCCTCGTAAACAAAAATGAAAGGCTTTGCCTCAAAAGTCTACGCCCAATACCTGTATCCCATGAAGTACATGTTATGTGGCGGCAGGTCTTGCTTGCACTATAATCATTCATCAAGTACCTATGGCAACCTGTTCCAGAAACTACTGCACACACAATCTTGTGCAGTGTAGTGTATCATCCTTGTATTGCACATACACGGTTTTGAAATTATGAAATGTTAGAAAGTGTCAACTTCCAAATTTCCTTGTGATTTCTGGGTATGAAACTTGCTCAAGTAGCTTTATTTAGTGCGATCCAGGAATTATCTGCTCATATTCATGTGTCTGTTATCTCCACTCACATTAGTGGAAAAGATATATATATTATTTATTGGTGTTGTGCTGAAGCGTCCCCAGCATCGACACGTTCTTTGTGAAACTAATACAAGTGTCTGTTTAACCATAGATAATGACTAATAATAATACTAAAAGCTTTCAACTTAAAGGCTTGCTGTGAACAAGGTTATCAAATTTGAAAGTTTAGATGAACATATTTTTGTGTGACAATATCGTAAACTCACAAAAATTTAAGAGTCAAACTCAAGAGTTTAACAACCACAATTGTGAACTTACAAATCATTTGATGAGTTTCACTACGTGTAAATCAATAAATTAGTCCTAGTTAGGCAACAGGTTTCAAATTAGTTCTTGTAGTTTTAAAATCTCTCTTGAAGTCTCTGAATATGGCATTGATCAAGCTGCTAAATTCAAGGACTTCTAGAGAGGTTTCAAAATTTCAAGGACAAATTAAAATTCAGTTTCCAACTTTAAGAACTAATTTAATGGTTTACCCAAATATAACTCATACAAGCCACAAGCAACTCTCCATATAATCTACTCTTAACAGATAAGTTCCAAATAATCTGTCATTATTAGTCTCAGCCGAACAAACCCGTACAAATTTCTATATGTGAAAAGAGCACCAAAGTTTGTAACTCAATTTGCAAGCTACACTTTCATGTCTGCTAACCCTCCAAATATTGGTGTCACTACCCGATTCCCTTCTGTCAGTGTCAACTTCTTCATCCAATCCCACTTCTGAAGTTGGGATTGTAATCATTCCAATTTCACATTAAATGGGTAAGACCAAAGTAGAGTTGCACAATCAGCTCTATATATATAGACATAAAACACGCCCATCTAATCTCACTACATAGACATTCTCATATTCTCATATAACCCACCTTTTTCCATGGCAAATAACAAGACACCCTTCTCACTTGATATGAAGGATGTTGTGATCATTAAACCATCCAAACCAACACCTTCTGGTACTCTTTCTCTGTCCAGTATTGACAACAACCCTGATCTTAACATTCTCTGTCAAACAATTTATGCATACCAAGCAAATCCTGATAACCCAAATGGCCAACTAGACCCTGCCTGTGTGATAAAAGAAGGCCTCTCAGAGGCTTTGGTTTACTATTATCCCCTTGCCGGGAAAATAGTAACAAGTGATGATGGAAAACTTGGAGTCAACTGCAATGCTGATGGAGTTCCATTCTTGGAGGCAAATGCTGATTGTGAACTCTCTTCTCTTCACTATCTTGAAGGAATTGATGTTCCAACAGCACAGAAATTGGTGTTTGATAACCCTTCTTATGATGAAACTAGTCAACATCCCTTGGTTTTCAAGGTGACCAAGTTTCTCTGTGGGGGTTTCACCATTGGAATGGGGTTGTCACATGCAGTTTGTGATGGATTTGGTGCATCTCAATTCTTCAGAGCCATGGCAGAACTTGCAAGTGGAAAAAGTGAGCCCTCTGTGAAGCCTGTGTGGGAAAGAGAGAGATTAGTGGGGACAGTTCTTAAGGAACCACTCCAATTTCCAATAGATGAGACTTCAATGGCAACTTCACCATTATGTCCAAGTACTGAGATTTCACATGAATGCTTTAGCTTGAAAGGTGAGACCATACAAAGGCTCAAAATGAAACTGATGAAGGAAAGTGATAGTGTGAAGGAAAGCTTCACAACTCTTGAAACACTAGGTGCCTATGTTTGGAGGTCAAAGGCTAGAGCTATGGAATTGAGCTCTGATGGGAAAACTTTGTTCTGTTTAGCGGTGGGGGTGAGACACCTATTGGATCCACCTTTGCCTCAAGGGTATTATGGGAATGCTTTTGTAGCTTCAAATGTGCTGCTAACTGTGAAGGAACTCAATGAAAGACCACTTTCAGAGGTTGTGAAGCTCATCAAAGAGAGCAAAAAGCTTCCTTCTAATACTGAATACATCAGAAACTCAATCAACACGTTGGAGACAATGAGGAAAGGTAACGTCAGGATTGGAGGCACAGGTGCATCTTTGGTATTGACAGATTGGAGGCAACTGGGTTTGTTGGAAGAAGTGGATTTTGGATGGAAGGCTTCAGTGAACATAGTACCAGTCCCATGGAACATGTTTGGGTATGTGGATTTGTGCTTTTTCTTGCCTCCTTGTAACTTTGATCCTTCAATGAAAGGAGGAGTTAGGGTCTTTGCATCCCTCCCCAAAGCTTCCATGCCCAAGTTCCGGGAGGAGATAGAGACTCTAAAGATTATGAGAGATGATCAGGGAAGCACCTAGATAGAAAAACAAGCCAGACCAAAGACTTGTCAATTTGTTTTCTTTTTGTAGTGCTTTCATTTCTATCCTTCTTCCATCCCGAGTGTTGTGTGCTATCAAATCACTAGCTTTGTTAATGTATTATGCTAATTATTGAAATTTTAACTAATTCAAGAGCCATCCTAGAATTGCTAGCATCTACATTTTTCTATCAAAAAGTTTCTTTGCAATTTAAAACTGACATTTGGTCTCAGATTTTTATCATGTTGCCATAGTTAAGACAATATCATTGTTGACAATAGATCCTTACTTCATATTGATTAAGATGTGAGATTCAACCATGTATTCACACACGACTATTAGTTTTGGTTCATCCCCAGATAGCGTCGTTTCCGGTTCTAATTCTTCTTCAATAACTCAGAGGAGGCAAAAAGCCAAATAGACTAACATAGTTAACCTAAAACCAGACTCTGTATCCCTCTATCTTTTATTTGTCATGCGGATAAGGCCATGTACTTTGCTCCAGCTTACATGCTGGGCTACAAACCCGTTTTATTGAACTCACGCTAATTTCTATTTAAAAAACATATTGAAAATACAAAACACAATAAAACTATTAATAATTGTGCAATTCTAAAACTACAAGAAGCAAATTAATATACAGTGTAGTACACTGCCTTTTTCTTCTGGGCTGACAGCAAAGAATCAAAACAACCTGAACCTAATATGCCGACCGCCTACAGAATCTAAGGCAGGACTGCGAAGAACCATTGTTATATTGCCTTTCACAACAATTCTTAATGTTCATTGAACAGATTTTAGTGGATCATGCAAATGGCAATCCCACTGTATCCTATGGTGAAGAGCTCAAGAAAATGGGGAACATCAATATTATTGTTGACCAACAGTCGGATCACATCTCATTGCTCAAAAAATAATGCATCTTATGTCTGTCATCGCATGAAAGGAACTAAACCCCTAAGCTCTGTTCCATTTCCATTGGTTAGGAAGTAAATTTTCTTCCAATTTTCTTCCGAGAATACTTCACGACGAATAAGCCTTTGCCTGTGAGAAAATAAGAAATGAAAACGCAATGCAATCAAAATCTGAAACATAAATTGTCGAGCTATGTAGTTTTGTTTCCATTCAAGTATCAGCCATGACAAGGCAAAAGCAACATTCATTTCACAAAAAGATACTCACCAGAGTAGACAACTGCTGCAACAATAACCAATCGATAATAGATTTGGCCAACATAATAAAAAGTAGGTCTTAAAGACAAGAGTCAGAAGATATGTTAATCAATAGATTATTGACAATAACACTTCTGCTTTAAGGACTAGAGGAAGATATAAAAATGCTATTAATCCATTAAACCCTTGCTAAAGATCTTATGTGGACTGTCTTTCTGTTTTAACAGCATTATTGAAGTAGATTTGATATGAAAATATCCAACAATGATAGTTCTCAAAAACGAAAACCGAACAAAATTTGAATAAAAGAAGAATTTAGCAGATATAAACACAAACTATTTTAGTCTGATTATTTATTAATCAATGGTGGCCTTTCTATCTGCTATACACTAGAAACTGTTACCATGATGTCAGAATCAATGTTATCCAACCTAACAAGCATAAAGACTGTGTAAACATACCTTAAATAATAATGGCAAACAGTCTCGGCTTCTTCTAAGCTATATCGAGGCAACAAAACACGAGCATCTACTGGAACATCGGGTAAGTCTTTTCGAAGCTTTCCTACAGCTGTTGAATGAGAGAAAGCCCCTACCATCATATCATCATGCTTCATAGACCTAAATGCCTTCACCTGCAACAGTAAAGATGGAAGCATCCAATCAATTTCACATAAGCAACTGTTGGCCTAGGTAAATAAAGGAAGATAAATATAGATGCCAGATATCAAAGCTCTCTTTAGTCTTCCCGTCTGATAAAAGGATGGCCAACATTCCCAAAAATGCGAATATAAACAACAAAGATAAGCATGCAGAAAAATTGTAGCAAACTTGCAGAAGCAGAAATATAATCCATAAAGGGATGTACTGCTAATGCTAACAGTTCCAAAATATAAGGAAGAAATACACTAACCATTGTAAGCTCTCTGGCATGTATTGGCTGACAAGAACGAATTGTGACTGGCTCCTCATAATCACTGAATGTAAACCAGTTATTATACTGGAGACAGCAACCATAACAAATAAGTCTGATGATCAAAATATAGCATAAGTGCATAACTGAGTTTTGGAAACAACAAATTTCAAGGAATATGTTTCTCACTTGATCAATTGCAATAAGTACAGGCATGTCTTTAACAAGTGATAACTCACTTCTCAAACGAACTACTACTCCAACCGCTGCATGTGTTTGTTCAATTCCAGTCTTCACTAGGTCATATAACATTGTGCCTTCGGGAATTGCCAAGGAATCAGCATCTTTCAACCATCCAACACCAGCACCCTCACCTAATGGGATTGGATCAAATATTTGGCATGGCAGTTGCTTTAAGTAGGACTCATTGTACTTCAAAAAATCCTGGAAACAAATGACCCATAAAATTCAAAGTAACACTACACAATGAGCCCATGTCACTGTGACCACAAAAATCCTAAGTTTTTATCATAATCCCCATGAACAAACAAAGGGCTCATTTGGATGAGGCAATGAACTCCTTAAAAATATCCTTTTAATTTATGATTTGATGTATTATTTCAAAAAATTTGTTCTTATCCTTAAACAGTTTTTTATGATTTAAAAGAGACTTTTTTTTTAAGAAGCTGAAAATTATAGATTCTTAAAAAGTTTATAATTTGTGGATTATCTAGTACTTCCGCTTAGCTCAAAATAAGTGCATCCAAACTGCTAAAACATGCAAAACGTACTTACTAAAAAGATATAGCTTTTTTTATTCAAATAGCACTTCCAAATAAGCTCAGATAATGGTAACAATTTTTTCCCTCCGTCGTCTGTCTCAATATAATTTTTTTCCCTGTTAAACATGTACCAGTCTGGCTACCTAAATGCGTAGGGAGCAAGAACTATGCTACACCAGTTAATAACAATTCTGTGACATGTACTGAGATAGCAAAATTGGTAGCTGTAGTTTTCCAACATTATCATCATTTGGAACACGGGGGATATTCACGTGCATATTCATGGCCATAATATCACAAAAGGATACGCAAAACCTAAAGGACAGGTAAAATTAAGTATGCTATCAAAGTATCCAGGAAAAAGAAAGAGGTGAGAGCACAGTAAAAAAAGAAAATTGCTAACTACAAATACATCTCTACTAAGTGTCTATATATCGGGCGATTAGGCAACACCGCAACAGCAAATAGTTGCTTTGGTTTCCAAATGATGCAGGAATGACCAACCACTTGAGCCATTAGAACACAGACAGTTGACAACCATCCTAGGAAACTCTGCAGCCATTTGTAGATTGATCTATTGTTACTAAACTAGTCACTTCCCTTCTTCTAACATTCTAAAATCTGGAATGGTCATTGAAGAGTGTGTCTAGCATATTCTTCAGCTACACGAGCATGGAATTAGCATACTTGCCTTGAGGACGTTTTCAGCCTGGACAGGTGTATCCCATAGACCAGTTTGCGGATGCTTATAGAAAAACCCTCCATGAGTCCATTCCTTGCCTCTGGGAACATAGAAAACAAGCCAACCTTCTTCCCGAGCCCACTGCACCAGCATCGCAAGCACAATGCTCTTCCCACAGCTAACAGGACCATCTAACACAACTTGCTTCCTAACTTTGGCACCTAAAAAAAACAAAACACAAATCACCCTAAGCCTCAAAATCAACATAAAAAAAATCAAGCAATTCAACAAGGTCTAACTCAACCGAGCCTCACAAATACAAAATCCAAAAGGCTACCAAATCAAAATCAATAATTAAAAAAAAAAAATCAACCCATTCAGGGTACGTTTGTTTATGAATTTTTTTAACTGGAAAAAATAATACTTATCATTAAAGCGATTTATAACAGTTTCTACTCAAAAGCTTAAATTTGCTTAAAATAATCTTATTTTATTGTTCGAGTAGAAGCTAATATGAATAATTTCTTTAACAAGTGATTTTTTTAAAAAAATTTAACATAGAAAAAAAAATCTTAAACAATTGCACTCTCAAAAGGATCTAACACAACTTGCTTCCTAATCCTAACTTTGACACCTGAAAAAGAAACAAAGAAATAAATAAATAAAAACTCAAACCAAACACACATCACATTGAGCCTCACAGTCTCACACTATGCATAACTAAACACCCAAAAAAAAAAAAAAAACGATAAAGCAATTTTCAAAAGGACCTAGAGCAACACAAAGAGGCACACCTTTAGAATCAGAAGAAAACATTAGTGGATCAACGACACGGCGGAAGTTATCGCGAAGATCAAGGAAACTCTGTCGAACCAGTAAGGCGGTTCTCATGGAGTCCTGGAACTCCTTCACCATTCCCATCGGCAACCCTTCCGGTAACACCGCCTTCAACCCTTCCTTCCTTTAAAAAAAAAAAAAAAAACCAAAAACAAGGTTAACTATCAGTGTTGCACACAAGGTGTTCGAAGAAATGACACAATGAGAAAACAGAAATAAGAGAGACAGAGAGAAAATGTATGTACGTGAAGTTGAAGTAAGTAGAAGCGTGGTGGCGCGTGAGGTGGGAAAGGGAAGGGGCAGAGGAGAAGAGTGGGCGGCCGCCGGGCCCGACGTCGAGGGAAGGGTTCTTGTCGTCGGCGGCGAGGAGGTGGAGGCGCTCCTGTTGGTCGAAGAGGGCGTCTGCGGCGGCCGCGGAGGGAGAGGGTTTCTTGGGATCGGGTTTGGAAAAGTGAGCGGGCTTAGAAGAAGAGTAAGGGAGCGTGGGGTTCACGCGCCATGGTTTCTGCGTTTTGGAGCTTCTTTTTGTTATTTTTGTTGCTGCGGCTCTCTGTAGCGAGCGCAACATTTTATTTTTTTTTGGGTTATGATGAATGAATTTGATGATGATAGAGGTTTCGGGTTTTCTGGAGGAGGAGAAGGTAAGCTGAGAAAAGAAGAGTGAAGAGGGTAAGGGCAGGGAATTTGAGATATGGTATTGGGGTAATTATGGTATTTTTAATTATTTTGTTTTGGTCAGGTCGGTCTAGAAATTTTCTATAAGACACTGGGCGAAAGGCCTAATTCAATATTGCACACCGTTGTGTTCGTTTTGGGCTTTCCTCCACTCAAACTAGGATTGAGCTTTGACAAAAAAAAAAAAAAGATTCTTTCTACGATTCTCAATTTTGTTGGTTAAGCATGATTTATTGGGAAAAAAAACAAAGGAAAACCATAGTTGGTCTAATCACAATTCACAAGGGAAAATTGAATATACTTTCTACTGTAAAATAATTTTATCCATTCAAAATTTGAGAAAAATATCAAATTATAATAAGCAATTATTCACCATGATAATGATTTATTATTTTTCTTAAATTTCACAGTTTAACAGTATTAAAATATTTTATTAACTATATATCAATGCATAAAAATTAACTTTTTTAACATTTTTGGTAGTGTATGTTCTCACTGTGGAAAAATTCGTTTGGTTTTATTTTCATTTCTTATATTTTTTATTATTTTATGAATAAAATAGTAAAAGCAAGAAATATAATTTTATTGTTTTCATTTATGGGAAAAAATGATTCTATTGTTTTCCTCTTCTTATTTACAGAATCCTTAAAACAAATAAGACAAAATATAAAACATAAAATTAAAAAAAATAGAATTCAGGCCTGAATTTCCGATTTTTTAAATTTTTTTATTGAAAAGAAAAAAAAAAAAAGATCCAGTAGCTAAAGTAAACAAGTACTATAACTGTGGAAGCCCTCGTGCGTGTTGCGTAGAGACAAATCGCGGATCCAAATTGCCACAAAAAATAGTAACTCATACACGTACCAAAGACATCTTGTAACCTCTGTACACTCTTGTCTCCTCTGCTACATCAATTCTTCCCAAACAAGGTACGCTTATGTCATGTTCATTGTATTTGCATGCATTTATATAATTCAGTCCACAACAAGTTATTTGCATTTCTAATACGTAAAGAACATTTCAGTGCCACTCTAAATTTAATTTATTAATCAATTCAAGAACGAACCCAATAACCTTTTGAAATTTGAGAATTTCATTAGATCAATAGTTTTGTCAACCATTTAGTGCATTAGCTTTGCTTATGTAGATTCTGATGATAATGATGATTGCAAGGTCCTATAATGGCGGGAATAACATTACTTGTGGATCTATGGAGGAAAAACCAAGGCTTTAACTCTGCAACAAGGACCTATCAATCTTCTTGGTTTTTATCTGCATCTGCCACTGTTGCATCTTTTGCTGCAGGCACCAATTTTGCTTCAAAGGACTTCTTTGGGTATGATCCTCAACCCTTCTTCCTCTACACAACTTTGTGTTAGTATTGATTGAAATAGTTTGGGGAAAGAAATCCCACATTGCTAAGAGTTGGGATGGAAGTGGGTTGCCAAGGCTATATATATGAGCCTAAATCCTCCATTTCAAGATGTACCAGTTGGAAACACTCAAAGCATGTGTCTGACTTTCTTTTCTCTATGCTATTGTTTTAGAGTGTTGTGAAATGTAGTTTAAATATTTGCTTTGGAGAGTGTGGATGTATTGGGGGCCAATGGGGTGTTTGAGAGTGAAGTCTATGTGTTGTAATGATTTTCACATAGTGTTATTCTCTGGTTGTCTTTTTGACAGCGGCCGTGGTTTTTCTCTGGTTTTGGAGTTTTCCACGTTAAATTATTGTGTTGTGGTTGTGTTCCTATTTTATTTCTCTGTTTATGGTGATTTTCAAGGAAGGGAAATGGTGTATTTTCCTAACACTTTGTCCAAGTGAATGTCTATATTTTATGAAAATCATTGGTTTTGTCTACAAGTATTAATTATGAATTTAACTTTGGTGTACTTACAATATGATCCAATCAGACCTTTTTTTTATTTGTATGGCCTTTTTAAGTGGTGGGTGTGAAACCCAATCATTTTTGCTGATGTAGCAATACTCAATTGGATCAATGAATCAAACTTAAATCCATTAATTATTTTGTCAATGCTTATACTTAAAAAGTAAATTATTGTCTTCTCAGCACTCATCCATTTAGCTTTTTTGCTTTGTCAGTCCAATGTGTTAGCCAATCTCTATAGCTTGTCATTATCTTACGATTTTGCAGTCTAAATTTTGGAGACGCGTGAAAGATCTTAATTAGTTGCATTTTCCTTATTCTTCAAAATATGCATTGTTCCCTAACGTATAAGAAAATTAGAAAAAGAAAAGTAAAGAGTGCTAAGATTGTTCATTTCAAATCATGCATTTTGCCTTAATTTTTCCAGTATGCTGACATTGTAGCCACATCAATTCAGTTTCAGGACACCAGTTGCTTATTGTGATGCTGGAGCAGCAATTTCTGAGGGTTACATTCCTACTACAGGAAGCGTACCTGAGAAATATTTTTACCATGATGCTCTAAAATATACTACTACAAAGCACTACAACATTGAACTTAAACCTGTGTCATCCGCTTTTGAATTGAGGACATTTGGATTGATTACCTTAAGGTCATTCTTGATGTTCTATTTGCCTCTTCTGGAGCCACATGCAAAGATGGAACAAGATGATGATGATGTTCTACTGGACAATCAAGATGGCCTTTGCAGCAATCTATCTGTTCCCTTGAAAAAGTCATTACTGCAAATCTTCCGTGAGGTGCACATTACTTGTCCTATTTTTGGTTCAAAGAAAGTTGGCATGCAATTTTCACTGTAATGTGCAACTGCCATCAGTATTAAGTAATTTTGTGATTTAAGTATTAGAACCACTGGTTTTGAGAGGTTATATGAGGCTTGTTTCACATAAAATCTACCTAGCACCATATTGGTTCACATAATATGGTGCTACATAGAGCCACATGCTATCTAAGCCTTTATAATTATAACCAATTAATCTAGATTTTGATCCTTATTGCTCCTATTCTTCTAAAATAATAAAAAATAAAAGTTAAATTTCAGCACATCGTAAGAAGTTAAGACCTATACATTGTTCACACTTCAAGCCTGATGAGCTCTTGTGGAAGGGGGCATGTTAGATGTAAAATCATTTATATGTCTCTTGCTATCAACTTAAACTTTTAGGATAAATGGTTTATGACATATGGATGCTAGTTTGAATCTTCTTTACTAATGTTGCAGGACAACAAGATGCTAGTTTAATTCATGCATTTTGAAATTTGAATATCATCAAGTGATAGCTGTGGTTAATTTTCTCCACTTCAATTATTTATACTTTCACTTCCAGAAGGAACTTTCTGGTAGCAATCCATTAATCATGATATTGGTTCTTGAAGTTTTTTCTATTAGGTAATTACTAAAACTGACCAAGTTATGAAGAAATGTCCTCCATAATTTCAACTTGATCTGTATGATGTCTTATCTTCTTTCTTTTGTTTCCCTTTTTTTTCTAGCTTTATCAAGCAATGTTTGCAAGTTAGCTGATAAGTGATAAGTTGACTTGTTTATTCATCACAGGTTACTATCTTGACAACTAGACGCATTTTAGAAAGAATTTCTGTCCATTATCTTTCAAGAAGAATGGCATGGAAACTACTTAAAGGTGCATTTATTTATTTATTTATACTTCAAATTACTTCTAAAAGCAGATTTATTTGGATGGTAAGATGACCAAGATTAAACATAACAATTAAAGCAAACACTATGATCTTATGAACAGATGTTCCTACCAAGCTTAAACATAACAATTAAAGCAAATACTATGATCTTATGAACAGATGTTCCTCAGTCAGCAGCTCGTAAGGCGGCAAGGAGAATGCCTAAACTAGTTTACTTCTTCTCCGTGACCAGAACAACTTTCAGAGGTCAAACCAATTTAATTAATCATCTGTTCATTATGTAAGGTTGATTGAATTGTCTTCAACTAGCTTTGTGCTAATAATGTTTGTTTACAGGAAATATGCTTGCAATTGCAGCATCATGGCTTGTCCAAGTAGGCATCAGACTGTGCCAATTCTCTATTTCCATGGGTAAGAAAGAGGATGATAATGTTGACAAATCTGAGAAAATCAGACTTCTGAGACAGAAGCTTTTCTTGGCTACAGTAAAGTGTAATGCATCTCTAGTTTTTGCCTCTATTGGGGCAGGAATTGGTGCTACCCTTTTCCGTCCTTCAGCTGGCCAGTGGATTGGTGAGATTATCAACAGTGCATGCAAACATTGTCACATTGTTACTAATGACTTGAATTGCTTTGGTTGAGAATCCATTTCATATTAGTGCTTACGACCTTTTTTATGATTTTTTTTTAAGTTAAAAGTCTTATTTTTTATTGCATATACAGTGTATTACATATCAAAAAGTCATTTTTAGTGTTTCTTTTGAAATTCAGAATATCCAACTTTTCAAAAAACACTTTTTGAAACACTTGAAGTAAGCATTTCTAATATTAAGTAATCAAATAAATAATAACTTATTCATGAGGTACTTTTTGAATTTTTTTTTGTATAAGGATTTAAATAAATTATTTACCTGAATGAACTCTCATGTTATGCAAAGTTTATTCATTTTTTTTTCGATAGTTTCTCCCTTTTAAAATTGCCTTGTTTTTTCAGGTTGTGCTATTGGGGATTTGGCTGGTCCAGTTATTGTAGCAGTTTGTGCTGACAAAATTTTTCACTTGAACCTTTAGTGCTGTTCATGATTTCCTAAAAAGACCCCTTTTCCTACTTAGAATAAGACCGGTGCATCATATAAATTTTGTAGCATTTGCATGCCATAATCTAATTTAACAACTTACAATGAGTGTCTGCTTCACCTTGCTGCTGATTCTGAAGGCACTACTCCATCATTCATGAAGATGGGACCTTTGTTATTAACTTATTGTTTCAAACTTAATATATTCCCAATAACATATAGTCACTATGGTATTATTTTACTACATTATTTAATTTTTAATTATACGTTGGATGGTTACCTTGAGTAACCCTCTCCCTCTGTTACTTTAAAAGAGTGGTTGATTAATGTGGTCTTGTGGTCCTCACTGCTCCCTCCAAATTTCTCCTTTGGTGAAAATGGACAATTACCTCACCATGTCACTGTCATTAATTGGGACAGCCTAAAATAGGAAAGCAAATACCATATTTAACAATGTGGAAGCTGTGGTGTGAAACACAGGGTGCCACAAAATAGTCCAATTGCATTGAGGTTAATATGAGCCTAAAATTGTGGAGTCAGATCCAAATTTTCAGGGTGCAAAGAGTCAATAGTTTTGTTAGTTGTAGGTCATTTTTTTTCTTTTGAACTACTATATCATGCAAAGTTCCATTAAACTGCAATTTATTTTAAGAGTTTAATTTTGATATATTAATAGTGTAATTTTTCTTATATACATATAATCATATATTATAACATGAGCAATATACCTTTGATTCTCATCTTGCTAATTCAATAGTCATACATACGAAATATTTAACTGAACATAGAAAGATTCTACATTATCAATATATGAAGATTAAATTACTTTTTTAAATAAATAAAATTATTTACATACCTCTATTAATCTACTTAAACTTTTAAGAGAGATAATTAATGACAAGATATTAAAGCTACTATGACCAGATTTTTAAGAGTTTGATCCTTCTTATCCCCTTATTCACTCCATCTCTCAAAACTTTTGAGAGTTTTTTGCAAAGTTTCAATGGCATCTTGCTAGCTATAAAGTTGGTCTATTGCATCTTTATGTATGTTGTTAGGTTGTTCTGGTCCCTCTAACGTACAAGACTTCTTTTATGAACTTTAATGGCTAATGAAATGATTAAGGAGTGTTATTTATTCATCATTATCATTATAAGATATATAAATGTATATGATATGAATAATATTTAATGTACAATTAAATTGTACAATAAATGTATACTACATACTTTACCATGATTGAATGTGATGTATGGTCTTCAATCATCCCACTCATTTATCAAATCCAATGGTGATAAGATAAGATGTATAGTGTAAATTTGTTGTATAATTTAGTTATATATTTAACATCATTCATAGAGCATTGCTTTCACATAAACACTTTCTACATTCATTGTATCTTGATACGTGAATACCTTGATGCATTTTTTTTTATGGAAGATAAACTATTATTCATAATGAAAGCTAACAACACCTATTTTTTTTTCGAATATTATCGGTGTCAAAGTATCTTCCAATTTGAGACTAACATGAAAAATATTACAGCTTTGAGGGTGTAGTTTCAAAATAGACATGACTATATCCTTTTTTTTTTTTCATTTTGTCAATAATTATATAAAGTGCTAAACCCTTAAAACACTGTTCAGAAAACCGGACCGGTCGGCTGTCGGCCGATTGAGCAGAAACCGCTATTTGTCCGGTCCGGGTTGGCCCCAAAAATCGGCTGACAAAGAACCGGATCGGACCAGTGAATCGGCCGAACTGGGAAAACCGGGCAAACCGGCATCCTGTCAAACCGGTTTTTTTTTTTTTTTTTTACAGAAAAGATGTAAAATGACATTATTTTGATTTTTTTTTTGAAAAAAAAGTCTAAAATCTCTTTTTTTTTTCTAATTTTTTTTCCTTTTTATAGTATGAGAATTAGTAACTTGAGAGATTTGATCCATATAGATAATGTTTATTTTGATTAAGAGATGAATTATGTGATGTTCTATGGGTTTTGTTGATGTCTAATTTAATTTTTAGTTATTTTTTACATTTATTTTATTTTATATTTTTACATATTTATATAAATACAGGTTTTATTATATACCGGTTATATTCCGGTTGGATTGAGCAGGTTGAATCTACGAGCTCACTTCTTGCTGTAGGTTCGATGTCAGTCAGGTTTGATAACCTTACCTTAAAGAGAGTAGCAAAGGTTACATTAAGAGATAAAATAGCAAACCAAAACAAGCTGGAAAAACGAAAAAGACAACATCCAAACCAACGAAAAGAGCATACCAAAACAGAAAAAAAAAAAAAATGAGAAAATGGGAAAGCAGAAACAAAAACAGGGACAAAAAGTTTGGGGAGACCCTCCTAATTTTTCTTCATTCCATTGCTCTTCGTATGCTTCCCTATCCTCATATTCTCAATCCCAGATGTAATATGTTCTTTCTGTGTATCAACCAGGTGCCAACCATGCGTGAAACAAAACACAATAGAATCGCTAACACAATGGGGCACAGCAAGCTCAATGCTTACAGGCTCATTCAAAAGGAGGCCCACTGAAATCACGCATTGCTTTGTAGCATGAACAAGGCTACGAGACAGGACAAAGTTCAAAGACGTCAAAACTTTCCCATTTTTCAGATAGCTCAAAGTTTTATGAATCTCACCAATCAAATAGGCTTCATTAAGCCACAGCCCACGAACAATATAAAACTAAAACACTCACAGAGAACAACGAAAATATCTGCAGAGGGGATAACAAAAACAAAACACAAAACCTTAACATAAGCAACAAAAATTGATGTATATTTTCCATGAATAAATAAAAATATCCTCTTAAAAGAGTACTGTTAAATCAGAGTAGCAGTTTAAATTATGTACATTTAAATACGCGCACATTCATATTAAAATATATAACTTTTGAATTATTAGTCTAACTTTTAACTCTTGCTTGCTGTAAAAATATAAGAATAAGCTATCAACATACTCAATGTCGGTAATACACCTGTGCAAAACAGCAAAACAAGAGCCACACATAGTGGGATGTGACGTGTAAGACACCCCATGCGGGAGGGATAGGATAGTGGGGATTCGGTTTCATACGTACCAGAATATAATTGGGTGACAATTGGCAAGTGACAGAATTAACAATGGAGATTAAAGGCAAAGTGGCCAACATATATGTGTCGAGTTAATCATTTTTTAAATTAATCCATCCTTGTTTAGGCCGGGATATATATGTCTATGTGCTATGCCACCCACAAAGGCTTGTATGATATTTTTCTCTATTCAGTTTCTTTCCTCTCGGAAGCAACAAATAAAATAAACTGAAACTTTGCCCATGGTCACAATATACTATAAAACTAAATTTAAGTGACTGATAAGGAAAATCTTAGAGTGTATTTGGTTTTTGCTTTCAACTCAAGTGTTTTTTTTATTTTCATTTAATGTTTTTATATTATTTCCTATATAAAATTCTAAAAATTGGAACACAAAAGATTAAAAAAAAAAAGATAGTTTATATGTACGTATACTCCGGGTTTGGGTATTGACAACTCAATTTATATACTAGCAAACATTCATGGAAACTTGGCCACAGAGAAAATCGAACACATGATATGCATACATATAACAAATCAACATATATCATAGTAGAATAACCTGATGAAGGTGTGGAACCGATTGGTGTGTGAAGGATTCGGTTAGGGCGAGGGAGCCTAACATGGGGAGAAACAATCAATGAGCTAAGTTAGAGTACCATATATACCATTAGGCTGAATGTCATATCTTTGCTCAAAACCTTAAGGCAATGAGTTATGGCTCCTCCCACATTATATACTAATCACTTAGTTCATTCTTAACCAATGTGAGACTTCACCTCTCACACTTAACCTCAACAATCTCCTCCTCAAGTGTGAGACCCACCACATTGCTCCCCTATTAGCCAACTACTCTTCCCAACGTACACTTGCCACCCGCAATCCGTGCCTTTCCTGGAACCGAGTCCAACCTTGGCTCTGATACCACTTTTAGGGCGGGAGAACCCAACATGGGGAGATACAACCAATGGGCTAAGTGAGAATACCATACCATCGAGCTGGATGCCTCATCTTGACCAAAAACCTTAAGGCAATGAGTCATGGCTCCTCCCACATTATATACTAACCACTTAGTCCATTCTTAACCAATGTGGGACTTCACCTCTCACACTTAACCTTAAGGTTTTGGGTCAAGAAGTGGCATCCAGCCCGATGGTATGGTACTCTCACTTAGCCCATTGGTTGTATCTCCCCATATTGGGCTCCCCCGCCCTAATAGTGGTATCAGAGCCAAGGTTTGACTCGGTTCCCGGAAAGGCACGGACTGCAGGTGGCAGGTGTTGGGAAGAGTGGTTGGCTAATAGGGGTGTAATGTGGCGGGTCTCACACTTGAGGGGGAGATTGTTGAGGTTAAGTGTGAGAGGTGAAGTCCCACATTAATTAAGAATGGACTAAGTGAGTAGTATATAATGTGGGAGGAGCCATGACTCATTACCTTAAGGTTTTGGATCAAGATGTGGTGTCCGGCCCGATGTTTAGTGCTCTCACTTAGTCTGTTGGTTGTATCTCCCCCGGTTGGGCTCCCCCGCCCTAACAGATTCGTAGAACCATGCTGACAACTAGAAGACGAAGGCAACGATGGGGAAGGCAGAGCTACAAGGTATCAATCGAATATAGGGCGGGCGACATGCATGAGGAGTTCATTGGACATTGAGGCCGGTAACGAGGCTACCTCTTGATGGTGGTAGGCACAATGGAGGAGTAGCATCATAGGAGATCCATTTCCTAATGATAGAGGATATGGAGGTGTCAATGACATTGATAAATTAGGGTTGCATTTGATCGAGATGTTGTGGATACGATCATGATTTTAAATTACAGTAATGATTATGGTTGTGGTTGCACTCTGGTGCGGAAAATTGTAGGAAAACATTACCATAATAGTTGCAATTGCCACAGCAATGAGATTGTGGATACAGTTATTATATATATATATATATATATATATATATATATATATATATATATATATATATATATATAGAAAGCAGACACATATAAAAATTAAAGAAGGAGTAAAATAGTTTTGAATTTTTTTTTAATTTTTGAGAAGTGATAAATGACTATAATTAAGAAGATAAGAAAATGAGTTCAAGGTAAAGTCTAACCATAACATAAGAAAGCTCCTCATCGAGGGGGCATTGGGACCTTTGATACCATATTAGAAAAATGATATAACATGGTATAATATTGGTAAACATGAGCTCAAAGATTCATATTTATTTATATACATAATGAGTACACGTGTGAAAATTAATAGGCCCTCATAACAGAAAATAAGAAAAAGATTTTTTTTTTCCCGATAATTTAAGAAGATGATGAGAAGTGTGAGTGAGGAGTAAGGTGTGACTTGAGAACTTTGTTTTCCTTGGGTCAAATTTAGCTGAAAGCTTGAAATTTGGAGAATTTAACTATAAACGTCCTTTCGGATCTTTCCTCGTCCCTTCTCAAGCACTACAAAGCATTTGAAGGGGTGTCCTCATTATTTAGATGCTTAACTGTTCCTTATCTTTACCCATGCTTCCTCCTTCATTCCACTTCAAGGCTCAAGCGTCCCTTGATGAACACCAAAGGTCCCTTTGGGTGTGGTTCTGTAGAGTCTTCTAAGTTGCTCGTGTGACGCCATTCTAGATAATGCATAGTAACATTTAGTAAACTTTTCCACTAAGCTAGTATGATAATAATGTGGAAAGTTAAGTGATGCCAATCTACAACAACTATACTTAATCTAGCTAGTTTCAAACTCCTTTGTGCCAAAGGTTGAAACTCGTGCGTTTGTAGAGTATAATTACATCTTTATTAGAATCTGCACAAGTTCGGTAGATGTAATAAGTAGTTTGAAATCCATTGTATGGGATTCACTGTATGTGAATTGGATTACTAAGGGTTACATGGAGTTTATCCTCATTTTTTACCCATAAGTAAACATATTGTAAGAGTTTTTTTTTTTTCTTTTTAGGTGGATTACTAGAGGTAAGGGGTGTTTGGTTTTAAAAAAAAAAATTTCACTTTTCATGTAGTGTTTTCAATTTATTTCATGTTTGTGGGATGATTTTATATGAAAGAAATAGTCAAAACTGTATAAATAAAAATTGAAAATTAGATTTTATAGCCTTTACTATTTAATTTATTCTACAAAATCCTGAAAAATAAAAAATTAACTAAGTACAGAAAATAAAATATGATAATTATTTCTAGAATCAAAACCATTCTAGTTTGTTCAAAAGCATACATATGATGAATTTAATGTGTTATTTGTAAATCATGCTGTCTATCATGATTATTGATTTATTCATCGTGCAAAGTATATAAGTAGAATTAAATTATTTATAAGTGGGTTTATTTACCGCCGCATACAAAACTTATTTACATTATAAAAATCTTTGCTGTCTGTGGGTGATTTAGGATCATAGCTAGTGCACCTAATTAAATAAATTTAAATTAAAAAATTGAAATCACTGCAAAAGAGAGGGTTGCAACGCTAGCTAGGGTTTTCGTTGTTGATCTAAAAATATTAATGCTTTATTGTTAAATAAGATTTTAGGGTAAGCCAAACTTTAAAAGTATTAGGTGAAGTCCTAAAAACGATTTATATATCAGACAAGTAAACCAGGTTCTATGTAATTAAAAATCATGTTAGATATATTTAATGCTAGCTTAATCTGACTTAACGTTTTTCATGTATACAATGACAAGGTCCTCATATTAATTAAAAAAAAAAGGTCAACTAATAAACGTTAGCGAGTCATTGGGGCTCCCACTAATGATGTGCTCTGTGACATAAGTCCAACAATAATTCAACATAAATTCTTAATGAATGAGGTGGCAAGGGCGGAATTCCTACCATATGAATAATTTATTATATCGCTGCTGTATAAAAATTTTGATGGAGGAAAAGGTTCGTTATAGCCAGTTCAGAGTCATTATATGTCGTCTCTGAATTCATTAAACTTTTAAAAAAGTAGGTCATTTACTAGTAAAAAATTTAAAAAATGGATATAAATTATTATGATATATATATATATATATATATATATATATATATATATATATATATAGAGAGAGAAAGAGAGAGAGAGAGAGAGAGGATCCAACAACATCAGTGTAAGAGTTTTAACTTACATCAGTATTTAATCATTAATTTCATGTTAATCTAATGGCTTAAAATGGTGCAATTTAATGAAGAAAGAGAATAAATATTTATTGGATTATTGTTTTAATAAAGTGAGATATAATAAAGTCAAATAATTATTTAAAAAGAGAATTTGATATACAGAGTAATAATTCTAAAATAATAAAAAATTATATAAACATCAGTGAAATGAACTTGGAAAGTTTTTATTAAAAATGTTACGTTTTCAATAAATATATTTTTTATAAATGTTTTTTAATAAATATATATACCTTAAGAACATAAATATTTCGACTATCAAATTCTTAATAAAACTTATCAAAAACGTAATAAGAAAATTAAAAAGAATGATATCCTTTTTATAATTTTTGGAAAAAAAACTCACTTAAAAATGTTATGTTTTCTAATTATTATCAATTAAAAGAAGAAACATAGATCCTTAATATTTTATGATTTTCAGCATATAATTATATCATTTTTATTAATATTTTAATTTTCATTTAAATTTTAATTTTATACAAATTTATCATGTAGTTTTATTTGAATTATTTTTTATTAGATATTTATTAAAAATTAAATATATGAACTTTTAAAATTTTAAAAATGCTTTAAAATATAAACAAAATGAAAAAAAAAATTTATATAAAATGACGGAATTTTTAGTGAAACGAAAGTTGAAAATTGAAATTTTTTCAATAAAAAAAACAATTACATCAAACTTTGAATAAATAAAGATTAAAAACGTAAATGACATTAAAAAACTTAAAATAAAAAATAGCACTTTCTATAACTAGTGAAAACATTGAACAAAAGCAACTATTAAAAACGTAAATGGCATAGAATTTTAAGATAAACAACGTTTTTCTATAATTAATGGCTATTAAGTTTACATTTTTAATTGTCCATTAGTATATTTTATTATTTTTTATTTCAGCATACTGCTGTTATTTTTATTATTTTATAATTATTAGTTTATATAGTCAAATTCTGCTTCTTAATTAATTTTAGATTTTTTATGTTTCTCTCTCTTCATTGTAAATATAATCTTGTAAATATGCAATTCTCTTTCTTCATTAAATTGTATCATTTTAAGCCATTAGATTAATATAAAATTAATCATTAGATATTAGATATTAGTGTAAGTATAAAACTCTTATTACACTAGTGTTAATGGATCCTGCCTATATATATTATATATATATAACACACACGTATGAACGAAAAATGACCAACGGAGTTGACTATTATCACCGAACGAACAATTTTATCTGCCATTTTAATGTAGGAATAAGAATTTTGTACTTATTTCACGAGCACATAGCTTTTTTATTTTTATTGCAAGAGATAATAAAATAAAAACAAATACCCCAACACTCCCTTTTTTTTTTCCTTAAATGAAAAATGTAACGATAGCAATAAACATTTCTCTTCAAGATCTTCGTTACTCAACTATCAACTGCTGTCAACCTAATTATGTTATAATCACTCCATGACACAGTATAAGTTAAAAAAGCAAATTGGGAAAATCCATCATCTGAAGCACACCAAAGCACTCATACAATTCATACAAACATAAGATATCACTAATTAATTAGCTCCAACCAAGATCAATTGTTCGAAAATGGACCTCGCGCCATTTTTATTCAAACTAGTTTTATGTTGACTAACAATGTACAAATTTTCAAGAATTGATTTTGTCAATGTAGTTTTTTTTATAGTTATTTAATAATTTTTTTGTTACTTTAGAAAAATGTATTTAACTCTTACAACACAACTTCCCTGAAAGGAACATTTATGGCATATGATTGATTGAATGCGATAATCTATCAAAATTAATCTCAATTTTAAATAGTCATCATATATATATATATTGGGATTAATATAGTGTGCACTGTCTATGATAATGCAGTTAATTAGTGTAATAATATATAACATGATTAACCATGTATAATTTGTAGTTGTATATAATAACAATATCATCAGAGTAATCATAAAATACTATACAAGTATTGACCAAAAACATAAGAAAAATACTCTCAATTTTTTTTACTAGAATATATAATGTAACATTTTTATTAATCGATGAATAGAAAAATGAGTTACAATCTTTATTCGATCAAATGATTATATATATTTTTAAATATCATTTTTAATTTAACTTCTATAAAGTAACCGTGTAAATCGATTTACAATGCCAACTAATTATAAAATTTTATTAAAGTGACAAATTATAAAAAATGGCTATCCACTATTACAACCATCATGATTTCCTATTTTGATAAAATTTTATTTCTATTATATTAAATTTTATATATTTTTAGTCATTATTAATGTATAAAAATTAAACTCTTTTTTATTAAGTTGAATTGTTTAAAAGTGACATGACTAACTAAATTTAATGAAAAAATATTTTTTATATGAATGTATCTCAGGATCCCCCATTCGATTTCAACTTTTTTTTGTGCGTTTTGTGCGTCAATGATAAATATTAATACATGGTTGGATTGTTTAGAATGGAGTAATCTCATCTTTATCCAATTTTTTAGACTCACTATAGGTTTGCAATGGGAGGAGGAAAAAAAAAGTAGGAGAGCATAAAACCATTACTTTTTCCTCTTCAGTATCCATCGCTTCATGTCTTTTTTTTTTTTTTTGGTCATTATAAGTCTATAACGAATATATATTAAAAATACAAATAACAGTTTTTCATAAAAATTGCCGTGTCAAAGCATTGATGACCAAAAATGAGTGTTACTAACAGTCCTGACACAATTTTACTATTATAATAGAGTAGAGGTCCAATTAAAAATATTTAATATATAATTTTTTTTTATAATAATTTTACATCTCCTTTATACAAAGATAGAAATATTTGATGTACAGTAATATTGAGTGGTGTTAAATGTTTAATTAAATTATACAATAAATATATACCACATATTTTATTACCATTGGATTTAATGAACTAATGAAATGAGTAGAGACCATACATCATATCCAATAATAATAAGATATATGATATATATTTGTTGTACAATTTAATTGTATATTAAATATTATTAGTAACATTACACTCAGGTGTATAGAGACATAAGACAAGTGTGGTAGCACGTACGTGGGTCCCTCATTCATGCAACCCTTCACACCCCAGTACATTCCTAGATCTATGCCTTTCACTCGTCTCACTGATTGCTATATAAGAATATCCCACATTCCCCTCACCTTGCACTCACTTCCATTCTCACACCAATTGTATCCTCTACTAAAATTTCCATATATAACTCTCTTCCCTTGTTTGAAGCAAAAATCAACCTAACTACCTACCCTACTTTTTCTTATTTTGGTATTCCGGAGCTGGCAAACTCAAAGTCACAAGCATGCCTAGAGGAAGATCAGGAACGCAACAAGAGAGTGGTCAGGGACTTATACAAAGCCCTAACCTCCAAAGAGACCAAAACACTGCATGGGCTTGTGGCTCAGGACTTGGAGTGGTGGTTCCATGGACCACCATGCCATCGCCACCACTTGCTTCCATGGCTCACTGGCTCCTCTTTGCCAACATCAAAGGCCTTGGTTCCCGACCTTGTGGTAGGATTTGGCTCGGTGGTTGTTGCTGAAGGGTACGACGAGTCCAACCTAGTGTGGTGGGTGCACGCCTGGACCATGACTGATGATGGGGTCATCACTCAGGTTAGGGAATACGTGAACACCGCCGTGACAGTGACCCGGCTAGGGATGGCGGCTGGGCCATCGTCACAAGTGGTGAGTGTGGGTGCTTCCAAATGCCAAAGCATTTGGCATAGCACCCTTGGTGATGAGTCTGTGCCTGGCCTTATCCTTGCAATTTAGTATTTTCTTTATGGATCTGGTTTGAGTTGGGTCGGCCTCACTTATAATAATTTACTATAATAGGAAAAGATGACAATGGAATTGAAGGTTAATTGGAAACCCTTGTTGGGTTTCAGAAGTTCATCACTAAGACTTTTAGTGAGTGGTGTTACGTTGTTTGCCTATTTTGGTATGTGAATTTGGGTCCAAAAGAGTAGTAAGTAAGTTATGAGAGTGGTTGTGTGGTTTGTTTGTGCTTTTCAATATCTTCTGTTATGTTTGGCTTGGGCTGTTGAAATCATGCATGGCCAGTTTAATAAATAGTAACAACAACGTGTCATGATTTGTGTCCTATGCTTTGTGGATTTAGTGACACTCATGCCTTGGTTATGTTTAGGAAGTTTTTGTTGTTAATATAAAAATAAATGTTTGCACCTGTATATGTAACTCAAGGGCTAAAGTTTTACTTTTTCAAAGTATTATTATTCTTGGGGTTATCTCTGTGTAGTTTATAATACCATTTTTATATTACAAGGATCTTTCTTTTGTTTGGTCGATTTATATTGCTCATAGCACTAATCGTTATTCAATTCATGCAGATAATAACAATTATATATATATATATATATGCAGCTCTTTATAAGAGTTGCTGCTCTATTTAGACTCTTGACTTTGCCACAAGAAATTCAGGTTACTTTACCGCCTCAAACGTATCTGTGATGATTCACACAATTTGATTCATCTGATGTCATATGATTTTTTTTTTTTTTACTATGCTTAATATAATTTACAAAATAATTATTTGAACTCGTAATAATAATTTCCCAGACAATATTATAACCAAAATAAATTCACCTCAATCTCGCTAGCCAATCCTACTGCAAAAATCACCTACATATTCATTAATGTACAAGTTCTATCACTTTTCCTCTTTCTGGACGGAGAGATTAACATAATTTATATGGTGAAAGCTGCAAGCATCTTTTTTCTTTTTTTAACAAAGACATCACTAAAGCTTGAAATTCTTAATTCCCAGGGGAGAATACGGGACCTTTCATTCAAATATATGTTAAACAATCATGACTATTATGCTGTGATTTTAACAACATGAAAAATATAAACAAATTAAACAAAGTGGAGCAAACATACTTAACTGTTCTACATATATACAACGAATCAATAGCAATCAAGATTCAAGATTCAATAAAAACTCAACATTCAAGGTTAAGTCTTGCATGATGATATATATGATTCATATGGCAATAACAAGCTCCGGTAACGCCCCTTGAGCCCTAGCCCAAGGCGTGCTCCTCCATGATCGAGCCTCATCACCACCATCATCGGAGACACGAACAACCACAGTGACCAATGTGTTGAAGTACTCACGCAGCTGGAAAATGATCCCTTCCTTGAGCCCCCACGCGTGCACCCAGTACTCCCCAATCCCCTCCCACCCCTCTACAATCACACGGTCACCAATGGCCCTCATTCTCCTTGGCCTAAACTCAAAGCCCTTGTGCGTTGACTCGCCGGTCAACGCTTTCATCATGTGATGGCATTGAGGTGGCCCATGGTACCACCATTCAAGCTCTTTCCCCACCAGCTTCTCAAGCTTCTCCGTGTCACCACCACGCAATGCCTTGTACACCATTTTCACTATCTTCTGATTGCGGTCTTCATGTTCCGCCATCGATACGCCGGAGATTTTCTCCGGCTTAACCTCGTCGTGAGTGATGTTCATGGTAGAAGAATGGTTGTAGGCCACGCAATCTGCAGAGTATTATGCTTGATCAGGATTTAATTTAGTTTTAGTATATGTGTGGCGCAATGGTGCTTGATGATGTGGAGGCATAGATATATATATAGGACAGGGGGAGAGAGGTAGGAGTCAAAAATGAAACTAGTCACTCAAAGATATAAAAGACAACCACAACTAAGTCTTCATATGTGTATATATAAAGCTGAGTGATCAATTTTTGGATAGGATAATAATAAGTCTTTGTACAAGAACAAAAAAAAGTTAATTTCTATATACTATCTATACAAATTGCACCATAATTCAATGGTCAAATATTGTTTTTTTTTTTTAAGATAGTTATAATATGTATGCACTGATTGTCCATTTGGTATAGAGTGAAAACTGGAAAAAAAACTACTGCATGTCAATATATATGGAGTTCATTTATAGAATTTTCTCTCCTGTTTTTTCGGTCATGCCAAACATAATGCTATATTTTAAAACGATGTAAATGTGTTTAATCCGTATAAATATATATCATTTAAACTTTAGTCCATCTAAATTTCCTTTTGGCTTTTGGTTCTTTTTTTCCAATATTATGATTTTGCTCTATGCGCACTTTAAATTTATGTCCCTATAATTTAATTCAATATTGAAAATTTTATTTTTTATCCTTATAAATATATCTTAAAAATCTTCCTCCGATTCTTATGTATATTGACATTTAACAGAGTAGACTAATAGTTGGGATCAAACACATATATAGTATAAGAGAATTTAAAACCAAAACAACATATAAGGGAGATGTTTTGCATTTCATGAAAGGTATGCTAGATCTATTATATGGAAATTAAAATTGTTCGTTCCTACATGTTCGAGCACTGGATGCTGAATGTATATATATATATATATAATGGATTTGTATAAACTATATAATTCAAAGACGGTAAGAAGTTGGTGACGTTTCAGCAATTGTGATGGTTAAATTTGAAGTTTGTTTCAAGTATAAACATTCGTTCATTCGAATAGAGATTCAGGATGGGGATGCAATGTATAAGAAATTGGAGTAGTTAATTGTGCAAATAAATGCAGGCGTGTAGCGACTTCAGAATATGCTAAAGATACGGCACATTAAGATTCTAGCACCAAATAAAGACAAAGCGCAGCTACTTACTTAGCATGGGTATTTTAAGGGTTCTAATATAACAATGGGTTTTGAAATTCATCAGAAATGGAAAAGCTTTTCTGCAGTGGTTTTTTAATAAATTGCGAGCGTAATGAAATTGGATAATTGGCAGAATAAAAAAATGGCAGTGCCCAATAGCATGAAAATATTATCGTGAAAGAGATTATGGCGATATTAAATGGAATTAAAAAATCACCTGACATTTACATATTTTAAGGATTAATGGGAAAAAAAAAGTTACTGTATGTCAAATTGAGTACGTGTTCTTTAAGTATATTAGTAGTGTTATTTCCTGATTTATTTTTGAAACTATTTCCTTTAACCTTTTTTTCTTTACTTCTTTGTGGCAACGGTTGCAATAATATAGTCTTCAATGAAAAATAAAATTATCCAGTTCATGCCTTAAAGGGATCAGTTATTTCTATCAATAGTAGATATCATAGGTAAAAAATATGTATTTTTATTAATTTGATTAATTTTTTAATTTCTTTTGTCAAGATCCATTCAATTTCTAATTTAATTATATTCATATTTTGTTCCCATATGTATCAGATTCTTTATTATTTAACACTAAATACATATTTTTGGTTACAGACAATACTATTTGGTCCAAAGATGCTAGGCCCACTTTCAAATTTAAATTCTCCTGAAAGTTAGAAACAAATTGCCCGAAGAACTGTTTAAAGACGATCAAACCACTTAAACAAAGCCACTACGATTCTTGAAGCCCAATTGGCCAAAAACAAGTATGATTCAAACAAGCCCAGAACAGACGACATACACATATCATTGGAAAAAAAAAAGCAAGAGCCCATTTATATATCATTCTAGTTATGCAGATGAGAAATTATATTTGAACATAATCATTAGAGCTTGATTTTGAAAAGTCTAGGGTATGTTTGTACAAATAACTTATTTAAGTGTTTATGTGAAAGTAAAGTTAGTTTGTATTTAAATATTAGTAATAAAAGTGTTTGTTTTAAGTATTTTAATACTTTTTTTTGGAGTAGTCAAGTATTTTAACTTTTGTACTAACATTTAATGACTTTTGTGGGAAGTAACAATTTGTATAGCCAAACATAATAAAAATTAAAATATAATTTTTGACTTCCCAAAAGTTAAGTAAAACCATAAATTGTGTTATCCAAAT
Source organism: Dalbergia cultrata (assembly GCA_031216105.1). Lineage (NCBI taxonomy): Eukaryota > Viridiplantae > Streptophyta > Magnoliopsida > Fabales > Fabaceae > Dalbergia > Dalbergia cultrata. The sequence goes on from CM062347.1 coordinate 6,569,062, forward strand.
GGATCCTATATATGGTTATTCTTGGGCTACTACCTACTAACTTTTTTGGTACTCTAAAAGCTGATCTTGAAAAGCTACAATAGTAATTATTGACAAAATAGTGTAAAAGTTTATGATGAAAACTCATTTTAGTCTTTTAAATTTTAAAGAATATATATATCAACCCTATATAAAGCACCTTAAGAGGTTTCTCAAGAGTATCCCAATCATTTAATTAAAAACCATAAGTTAAAATACATCAAAATTTTTAGTTTATATCAAATAGAAAAAAATATCTTATACTTTTCATAACAAGCAAGAGCTCCTCCAACCAAATCAAGCCTTAGTATTAGTATATCCATTGGCACTACCGAATGATGCGTAAAACTGTAAATAATGAAAGTTCATGTCAATATATGAGGCAGGGGAGGAATGCAATAATATGTGATATTGACGTTACTGAATTTCTCCTTTTTTTGTATTTTTAAAATCACATTTATTGAAATAATACCTGAATCTAATACCTCATATATATACTATCCAAATTTCATCATTAGATCAATCATAATGGCTTAATATCTAATTTCTCAATCATGCACATAAATTTACTCCTTATGAATAAGGAGTAACTTAAATAATATTTTGTAATTTGAAAATTAAGAATTTCTCAATTTAATTTTTTTAAAAGAAAACATAACAATTTCAAGAACAAAGACAAATATTCACTTCTCGAACTCTCAATCCAGGAACATAAATTTTGTTAACGTGGTTTTTATTTTTTCTTTTTCTTGTTGTCCAAGTACCTTTCCATTAGAGTTTGATTCTGAAAATGATATTTAGTTATAGTGAAATCCTAATCGGCCCAAGCGAGAACGTTCTCTGCAAATGGTAGGTCTGAACATAAGTATTTGACCTATTCTTCATCCAGAAACTTTATGACGGTCAAGGACTCAACCCCACGTCCAAATGACATATTCTATAAACTCTTATAAGAAAAAGTCAAACAAAATGAATATTACTTAGAAAAGGCACCATTCTTTTATTTAATCTTTTATTTGTTTGAGATATACACAATATTATTTCAAATAAACTAGCTATATTTTTTGTTGTCACCTTTAATTTTGTGTCATCACACTGTAGCCAATAATAGCATGTCTCAACTCTCAAGGGGCAATTGCAGACATAATGAAATAGTGGTTGATAGTTTGGATCCATCTGGATTGTTAATTAAGGTATTAATGGCACTTTTTCAATCAATAAAAAAAATGGCACTTTTTTTAATTATTTGGTCAAATTGAACTTTGGTAATGCCATTTAACTGCTTAAATTAAAAATTTTAGACGATTAGGTGAGGGTCAATAATAAAGAATATATACTTTTCTTTATTTACATAGGTGCAAATTTCTAAAAAGCAATGTTAAAAAAAAAAAAAAAGAGTTCCAAAAGCATACACCTTTCGAGAATTCAGAATCTATGGTGATCCACAGTTTCTAGATCTTATAAAGTCGCATGCTGGCGCAAACAAAAGCGAAAATGGTTGGGACAAACACATTAAAAGTATTCAATATCTTGTGATTAGAAATGAGTTATATTGCATATTTTAGCGTATGGGCTGACGAAAACTGAATCATACAAAATTTGCTTCATATCTTTTCATCTTCTTTTCTTTCATATATATGTGCCCCTTTTAAATTTAATTTATTGTTTATAACAGTCGTTTATTTTAGCTGATGAATTTTGTACAGAAAATAATTATCATGTATAAGTTACTGTAATATAGAATAAAATGAGTTATTAGATATATATATATATATATATATATATATGATGAGAAAGTATGGTACGTATTACTCTACAATATGAATAATACTCCCTCCGTTCAATATTATCCAACTTTTTGAAAAATTGAGATAAATTGATGCATTTAAAAGTTGATATATTTGACCACAAATTATAATATTATAATTAAATCGTAACTCACAAATATACCTTAAGGTATTATTAATTAGTGTCTTTACTAGTTAGAAAAATTCATAAGAAATTACAAAATGACATATATATTATTGAAATGAATGAGAGCTTTATCAATCAATGACAATCATCACAATCAAGCAAAATCCAAATCAACTTTGGTGGATTCTCTATCTAGGTTCCAAGCTCTGCATCCATGACATATTTTGTAAGATTTATTGGATCTATATTACCAGGAACTTATAGCACCAATTATATAGGAATATAGAACAACAATTGTGTGAACCTTGTTGGTCTGTGATATTAGGTAGCATTTATTTACTGTCTCTAAGACAAAAATACAGTAATAGTGGAGACAGACAGACAGACACACACATATGTATGTATGTATGTATGTATTATTGAAAAAAAATATTAAATTTCTATCTGTATATCTTGTCTCCCACATTTTGAAGGTATAAAAATTTTATGTTTTTCTATCCTCTGTTCCTATCTCTACTACCAAACATATTTATATCTCCAGTGTCTCTGTATTTCTGTCTTAAAGATAATAAACAAACTCTACCTTAGAGAACATCATCTAATAAGAACTCTATTGACAAGAGAAAGCACACATTTGTATATGTCAGGGATAGGATAACTCACTCCATTCCTATCTCTTTACAGAGACCACATCAATGGAGCAGTTAACCATCAAAAGTGCCTAGGTTGGAGTAGGAATCTTGCCCATATACTATGAATTTATAGTAATAACTAGGTTTTGTCCATCAAAGACCAGGTCACACTGGGCCTCTATAACATAATCCAATGCACTCACTATTAGACTCAAGTATAATAATACATGGTGGCATCCAAAACCTATAACAGATTACATATTAACTTTATGGGCTTATAGGAAATATCAAGTCTATCCACTCAACCCATTTTATACAATTAAAATCTCACTAATGAATAAAAGTCCAAATTAATAGAAAACTCTAACATTCTCCCACTTAGGTAATATTGATTGAGTTTTTGTTCAATTTACAATATATTTTTGAAAACTATTCTCAGGTTAAACAACTATGACCATAAACTACAGCATGAAAAACAATTCATCATAAATCTGATCACTCCAATCAACACAACACTAGTTCAGAACCACATGCGAATGATAGACTATAAAGGGTCTAGTTCCTCCATGACCACATAACCAATAACCAAGTCAACAATAATCAATCAAGTGTACAAGATGTAGATATACTTATCAAAGCATAGCAAGTAAAGTGAGCACTCAAAATTATCCTTTTATGCTACTGTGTATATATCCTCATTATCTCTTTCCAAGAAGACACAATCAATTTCCCACAAGGAGATCATCATCTTTCTCATAAAAAAATCAATGTTTTCCTAAGAAAAACATCTTATGTCAAGATATATGGTAAGATCACATTTTTCATGAAATTATAATCATGTGCACAAAAGTTCATCAACTAGATAACATAAATGCAATGTAATTGTCATGACCCGATTTGGAAATGTGACCAGCACATAAAGAATATAATTCCCACATAAGTCCCGTGATTTCTAAGTCTCTCTATATACATAAAATAGTATACTTTTTATTCTGAAGACATAACTCCATCTGAATCTTTATCCAAAACTTGATATTTGGAATCATAGTACTAAAAAATTTGATGTACAAATCTTTGAAAGCATTTTAATCATACTCTAAGAATCAATTTAATATTTGAACTAAATCATAATTTCATCTCTAGCTTGTTACACAAATTCTAGTCATGATCTACAAATCTCAAATCCATACTTGAAAACTATAAACACATACATAAATGTTTCCTAGTATGAATTTAAATACATAATCTGAAAGCAAATGCATGGTTCAGATCTTGCCTGCATATCTACTGGAGCACTCAACTCTAACATGACTATAATCTAAGCCCTACTGCAATGTAAGACTCACCATTGGAAATAATTACGCCCACTGAACAGGAGTCTGAACAACATCTCTAACTCAACTATGAGAGGAAAGGAGAGGGGTGAGTCAACAGACTCAATGAGTGAGTTCTCACCCATCACTCACATGGAACAACCATGAAACATACATAATGTAATATACATGTAACAATCCTAAGCCATTTGATATTTATATGCATAACTATATAGAAAACTTCTTCAAATTCATAAATTCATAGAAAAACATCTCTAAATTTATAATCTATTGAAAAATCATTTTCCACACACACACACACACATAATGGCTCTAAAATCAATAATATATTGAAACATAAATAACAATACTCTACTAGAGAAATAGAAAATCTCTGGTTATGCACAAAATATGTGACATAACAATAATCTTTGGTTTTTTATTACATAACAATATAATCTCTGGTTATGTGTGTCAACCATGGAATAGCAAGGATCCAAATTGGATACCTAACTAGGTTCTATTCTCTGTTATATGAGATTATCTTCTTGTGATAACTTGGTACTAACATTAATGATCGGTTTCAGCCGTTAATTCACTATCTATTTCTTTATAGCTGCTGTCTAGTCTCTAAGTCATAAAAAATAATTATTTCTCTAAAATTTTGTTCTAGGTTTTACTCTGGGATCATATAATTACTCTACTCTTGAAGTTATAATATATACATATATAGTCATTTAAATATGAAAACTCTTGAAACTCTAAAAGCTCTGGACTCATCTAATTCTAACAATCTGAGTTTAGCACAAGTATGGAGATCAAATCATGTCCAAGAGATCACCTGTTTGTAGGCATTCTTATTTCAAGCTCACAGAATATGTATCTGACAGTTGCTACAAATTATTTTGAATTCCATTCTTTTGAGTATCGTAAAATTGAATTTCTAAAATCTCATTTCTTAAGCTAACATTTTTTCATAAACTTAGTAACTCTAATATTAAACTTCAAAACCAAAAAGGTTCATAATCACAATAACTCTAAAACCATAATAACATATTTATTCAAATGCTAAATATACTTTGCTCTATATATTTCCATAATAACTCAACTTGATATTGTAAAAGTTTTCTAAAATCCAAGGTCTTGCAAATGCAATGATATCATAAACTCATAAGACATTTTTTATGAAAATAGAAAACTTGCTACAATACATAATTTCTCAACAAACCCTTTCTTCAACATGTATGTAAGGCATTTTCATAGCATATAATATATCAATTATGGTTCCATGGTTTTTTAAGACACATTTCTTTCATACTAAAGTCAAAAATCATAATTCTCACAAGTTTGTCATAGCTTGTAAAACCATACAAATATCATATTTTCATCTCTAATTTCATATTTAGAGATAACAATGCACAAACATACTCATAATGGCAAGAAAGTAACGTCATGAGTTTGAATATGCTCACCGTATGGGGCCACGAGTATGTGGTCACCATCAATTGACCTTGAGAGTTTGGAAAGACACCAATAACTGTCATAGAGCAACAAAAACTTATAAATAATCTATGGGTATCCGAAATAACCCTATATCAACTCTAACAACATTGGGGGAGTATCGCCACTTGACAACAATGGAGAACAACAACAACCCAAATCCTAGAACATGGAATGGAAAGTAAGGAGATAACAAAACTAACACAATCCTTACTTTTGATCTTGGAAAGAGAAGGATTAGGTTTAGATTGAGAAATAATGGTTGGAGGAGTGCTTGGAAGGCAAGGTTTTGGTTTCTGAGAGAAAACTCGAGAATAAGGGTTTTAAAGGGCTTAGGGGGTTAACTTTTCAAAATTGCATTGTTTTGTATTGTGCTGACATCGAAGGTCCTTGCTGCCACAAGTAAAGCTCGCTACAGTGAGTTAGCTGAAGTTGCCAGTCACTACAGTGAGTATGTCCTGCATAATTATGCAGAACTTGCATTGCAACATGGTTTCTGAATTTGGGCCCTTCCCAGTTACATGGGTGGGTCTCGGCGGATCCTAGGGCTATACTGGACTTGTCTAGGGACACGTGTACCTGAGGTATTATAGTAATCAAATGAACATAACAACTCCTACTAACCAAATGCATCAAAAGATCTTACACGACCCATATCTCAACATGTTTTATAAACACTGATGGTTTTATAAAATTTTTCCAATAAGAGTAAGAAAAATACATAAGCATAATAAAAGATAAATTGGATAGTAACTTATTATTTTGTTTCATTTAAAATTAATGTGGAAACAAACTAAATAAAATAGTGGGGGAAAAACTTCAAATCTTTATATAACTATTAATAAAATTTCAAAAATTTGTGGGGGCATATGCCCCCGCCCCTACATAGATCCACCCTTGTTTATAAACAATGTGGGCTTAAGTCCTTTAGTTAGAGATCAATTGGTTTCTTGTCACCACTAGTATTCTCATGGGAATTGAACTTTAACTACACAAGTTTAATTAATGTCATTAGTCTCATCAACTCCCACTAATCAATCACATTAAAACATAATTAAACCCCAAATATTTAAACATGTAATCACAATCAAGCTAGGACAGCTCAACTATCAAGGATGTAACATAGTCTTCATAATTTCGACTATCAAGGATATCATGAATTATATATATAGTATGCAAACAAAACTAAACAAATTAAATGGCTCTACTAACCCGGTTAAATTACTTGACTTCATAATTGTAAGAGTAATTACTTTGAAATTTGGAAAATGAATAACAAATACTACTAATATAACATAATCCAAATCAAAAATTAAAATACATACATAATGCAAATCCCATAAAGATTATTTAAAAATGAAGGTGCACTAAAGTTTTGTGGGTACATATTTATATATATAAGTGGAAATGAAATGAGTCCTATAAGTGGGCATGCCTACAATGCATGCATGAAGGTGGCTCATTGTTCACATGTTGCCTAGCCACCATGTCTAACACATCCTCATCATTCGCACCATTGTCGCCACTTTCATATTCTTTTTCATCACTTTCTTCCCATGCTTCTTTTCTTCCTTCAAATGTGCTCAACTTATAATCTTCGTTTTGAGCGACAACTTCTTTGAATTCAACATACAACTTAATGACGTGATTGTTTGGCTAGTGTTGTTGATATATGCGAAACATCTGTTGAATGCTGCCTTCATTAATAATTGAAATTACTTGATAGTTTAAAAAGCCATAAAAAATCGAGACTGGGCTCCTTATCTTATCGATGTCATTATCTTTGGAGTGTTTAGATTTATAGATCAACAAAGAGCGTTTTTTACCTCTGCAAATGAGAAAGTGTAAGAAAAACCATTGCCATTAAAATATACTACTATGATGACACTACTATTCATTCTTTTCTCTCTCACTATTATTTTTTTTTTCCTTATAGAAGGTGGGGAAAGGAGGATGAAGGTGTGAGCAAGAGAAAAAGGATAAATAATTTGGGTGTAGATGGAGAAAGGGTGTAGAGGAGGGTGAAGAACTTGTCAACGTGTGAGTACTAAAATACTTTTCTAGACTGAATTCGCTACTTTCGGATTATTATTCATTTCTCTACCAGGCATTCATGCTAACAAATTACTTAACCAAACATGTTCATAGTTCGCGGTCAACGAATTTGCAACAAACAAATTTAATAATATCTTTATTAATTTTTATTGTACGTAATCTGCTTTCTTTGTTACAAAATTTTGTTCATAAATGATAACGGAATATTTTCTGGGAATTTTTGTTTTGTTTTGTTTGTAATTCGCTGCAAGGAAATTCCATTTCCAAAGACATTTAAAATTCATTCCCACCAAAACACGATATTCTTGCAGTTTTATCACTCCAAATTCATATGCGAAAATTGATCCCTCAAATCATGTCCAATTTTTTTTTGGTCTACGTGTGGGAGCATATATACTTTGGAAACTTGTTGAAATGTCAAAGCATCATAAGGCAAAGGCTAGGAATTTTATAGGAATTGAAGCATCGAAGCACTGTCTCTGTCTGTGTGGAATGCGTAAGCTTTAATTTGTCTCTCTTTCTCTACAAATTTTAGCTTTATAATATGGATGTGTCTTGCCTTTGTGGCCTTGTGGGTGTGTGGCTGATGTTCAAGGTACAAATGACAGAACAATGTTGCACCCTTCTTTCGCACGTCATACGTCATCCTATTTCATATGTCACCTTCTAGAAAGATTTCAATTTTCATGGGAATCTGGATCTCTCTAAATTGCCCTCCTTTCTTATCACAAACAAAACAAATTTTGTTACTTTTCCAATTTCCAAATATTCTTTTTGTTTCCTTTTCACCAAGTTTCCCTACAAATTGCTTTGAAAATGCTAACTCCCAAAGGGATGATAGATCAGTTTCTTTCGGGAGGATAGCGCCAGCCCCCATTTTCAGCAAATTGGTTTTTTTTTTTTTTGGGTAGAAAACAAATTATATATTATATCCAAAAGGAATACTACAAAAAATTATTATATGAAGTTTAAAATTACTTAACTTCCTAAATTACTTTACTTTTTTTTTTAACTCATAATCAAATTTAAATTCCTATATCTAAAAGGAATATTACAAAAAATTATTACATAAAGCCTAAAATCACTAAACTTCCTAATTCACTCTATTTTTTTATTTTTTCTCTACCGATAATCAAATTTAAATTTCTACATCTAAAAGTAATACTATAAAAAATTATTATATGAACTCTAAAATCACTCAACTTCCTAAGTGACTATACTTCCTCTTTTTTCTTTATCTGCAATCAAATTTAAATTTTACTAACACTTTGTAACTATCCATTAGTGTATGAAAAATCTGAATTATTTTTCCTAAATTAACTCCACTTTCTCATTATTCTCTATTTGCAATAAAATTTGAACTATGTTTCACTATTAGATTATCTTGCTTAATTTATTATTTTAATAATTTATTAATTGAACACACTATTATAGATCAAAATACAATCAAGTCTAAATTTTAAAAATTTGTAATTACCCATTTGTATATGAAGAGCCTAAAATTATATAATTAGATACTTTTTTGGTATATTTTTATTTTGATATTGATTTTCATATATAATTTATAGTGTTAGCCAATTACATTATATTTTTTAAATGGTGTTTAATATAATCATAATAAAAAGAAAATAATTTCAATGATATTTTAATACAAAAAATTAATTTAATGATGTGTGAGTATAAAATGACTAGATGTAGATGAACTTTTAAAGTATATTTTGTTATTATGAAGAGATTAACATTGATGCTTTAATAATGTATATAAATTTATACTGTCATTTAATTATTATTTTTTATTTGTAAAAGTTGATGTAATTATGTTTGATGAGATGTATGTGTAGTTTTTTTTTTATCAATGGTGTATATAAAATAAATTCTATTTTTAATCTACAAACTCAACTTTGGGTGAATGAAAAAAAAAATCTAGCTGTATTTTTAGGATGTTGAATAAAACATTTATATGCTTTATATTTATAAGACTTTGAAGATAGTTGGTAAGAAGTTAAATATAATTATTTTGCTAATATAGTAATACATGATTAAATATTTATATAAATTTTTAATATTAACACTATATATAAATTAAATACTGAAAAAAAAGCTTAGCATGATTTAGTTGGTGCAACTCGTAAATGAAACATGTAATTAAGTGATTTTTTTCAACTAAAAATAATTACTTTTCATATAAATTATTTGTATAAGCTTTTATTCATAGGTTTAAATTGCATATAGATATAATTTATCAAATTAAATTGAATATATTATAAATAAAAATATATTTTTTGATGAATTATAAATAAAAATATTAAATAATTTAAATAAATTTAAATCAAGAAAGATTTTGAAAACAAATTTTCCATGTAGTGCATGGGTACTATCTAGTTGAAATATGAAGGAAAGATTATTGCTTACTAAATTTTTTTCTTTTTTTTTTGGATAAAAACTAAAAAATTTTCTTTACATCATATTCTTATTATTATATTATCTTTTTGGCCATTATTTTAACTAGCTTGTTTAAATTAAAGTCGCCAATAGAGGCCAACTATACACTGATTGTAAATTTTAGTGCAGAGTGATATTTACCTAATAATTTTAGGGCTTCATATGCTAGCAAAATATAAAACTGTATATGATTATGCTATTAAATTAATAAGAAGTTAAAAAAACAGAAAAAAAATGCATTGCCATAACAGTTCGTTTAAATATAAGAGAAAAAATAAAATAAACCACACATACATAACTTGAAACATATATTTAGTAAATTACATGCAATTGTAAATCTTTATTACATATGACAGTACTAGACTCTTTTCTTTACTATTTTTTTCATGCAGAACTAGAATTTTTCTTATTATGAGGGGCATAAATAATCTCCCACAACTTTTTAATTAAGGTAACAAGTATCTAATCTGATGAAGAAAATAGGCTTGAAAAGGTGTTCTTCCATCCCAACCCGCAGTATGCTAGAAGGGTTAACATCACGTAGCAGTTGGAAAATGCCGAGTTTCACAAAACAAACACGACAAATTAAGAACAGCAAGAAAGGTTAAAGATATCTCAAGCGGTGTGTGCTGAGCCGCCACCAATCCAGTCAAACCCACGAGCTTTGACTCCCAAGAAGCATATTAGTTAATGGTGCATAATCCCTCCACTTTATAATAAATATCACTTTGATTTTTTCTTTCATATTAACAAATCAATATATTTAGATATAAAATATATCCAAATATATTAGTTAAATTTGTTTTATATCCGGACATATTTATTTATAAATATATAAAAAATAGAAAATAATATTTTATTTGTATAATTTGTGAGATACCGAAATATATAGTTTTATCTATTAGTAGAAAAGTGCAGATCTAACTTTATTCGGATCTTATACACTATCCAATAATAGATGAAAACATATCAAGATAGTGTACCACAAATTATATATATACGAGTAACATTACTCGTAGAGAAATGATAATGGTACTCATAAAGTGTACGACATCGTATCGACTAACATAACATCTACTATTTAATAATGTGTGAACTTTATATAAATGGAGTCCACATCCCATCTAATAATGAATGAGTGTGAGTCGATACGATTTCTCGTACCCTTAAATACAAATAGCACCACTCTTGCTAGTATTACTAATGATTAAAACATATTCAAAAGACCCCGAAACATATATTGCTATTAATAATTAAAATATGATAATACACGGTGGCTAATATTTCCACAGTCAAATCCATCCCTTCCTCTGTTGAGTTACCTTCCAAGAAATCTCCTCTCATCCTTGTTCAACACGAGACTATCTCCTCTGCCTCCTCCATTCTTCTCTCTTTTCACTCTCCATATTTATTATTATACCCTTCCATTTTTTTTATATCTCTTTCTATTTTATGGCCTCTTTCTCTTGTAGTAGCTTAGACGCCCCTTCAACCTCTTTCATCTTCTCCACAAGACAATCCTTCATGACAAGCTCTTTCTCTGATCTCATTGCTTCGTCTTCTTCACACACTGACAACAACAACAACAACAACTTAGGATTCTCCGAAAGGCCACAAGGGTTGTTGGATCCAATTCCAAAGTTCAAGTCCATGCCACCACCTTCTATTCCTCTCTCTCCCTTTTCTCCTTCTTCTAACTTTAATATCCCTGCTGGTTTTAGCCTTGCTGAGCTTCTTGACTCACCGGTTCTCGTTAACTCTTCTAATGTAAGGTTTTCATGCAGTTACAAATTAAACTTGTTCATGTTGTTTTCTTTTTTCGTTGTGTTGACTCTCTTTTGGTTCCTCATAAAATCTTTGAACATAGAAAAAAGTGGATGGAACATAGATTTGAAACTTTTTTGATTGCTATTCAAATCCGCGGATTTGACCTTCTACTTGGGTTGACTTCATAGTTTCCATCCTCTTGAAGGATTCTTTGTTATTTGATCTTTGTTTAGATGTTAAGCAAGAGGATAGCTTTTGACAATGATTTTGTAGTTTACATTAGTGTGCCATATTATTGTTATGTTTTGTGATTATTGTTGTTGCATATGGTGACTTTATGTAGTTATTGGATTTTCATGGTTATGTGTTTTTTGTGTGTTTTTGTCAACACAGATTCTGCCATCACCAACAACTGGAGCAATTGCTTCTCAAGGCCTCAATTGGAAGAGCAATTCTGTGGAAAACCAGCAGAATATCAAACAAGAAGACAAAAACTTCTCGAAATTTTCCTTCCAAACCCAACCAAGACCTCCTTTTCCATCTCAAGTTCAAAGGGTAAGTGATCAATTTTCATTGCACAGACTCATTAATGCATATTCTATGTTTTTTCATTTTTAATTTCATTTATTTAAAGAATAAGTTCTTTTATTTCTCTGACATGTTCAACTTTTGTTGTACAGCAGCATGCATGGGGTATTCAACAACAAGCCACCAAACAAGAAAGTTTTTCTTCAGGAATGAGTGTGGTGAAGACTGAAAACTCTTCTTCCATGCAGAGTTTCTCCCCTGAGATCCATACTAGTGTCCAAAATAACCATAAGGGTGGCTTTCAATCTGATTATAGCAATTACCAGCCACAGCCACAGCCACAGCCACAAGTTCAGACCCTAAGCAGAAGGTCAGATGATGGGTACAATTGGAGGAAATATGGGCAGAAACAAGTGAAAGGAAGTGAGAATCCAAGGAGTTACTACAAATGCACGTACCCCAATTGCCCCACAAAGAAAAAGGTTGAGAGGTCCTTATTAGATGGACAAATTACCGAGATAGTTTACAAAGGTGCTCATAACCATCCAAAGCCACAATCTGCAAGGAGGAACTCATCCTTTGCATCTTCACTTCCGCTTCCTCCTTCCAATCATGTTAGCAATGACATGCAAGATCAATCATATGCCACACATGGCAGTGGACAGATGGATTCTGTGGCCACCCCAGAGAATTCAGCAGTATCCATGGCAGATGATGATTTTGAGCAGAGTTCCCAGAAGAGTAAATCAGGAGATGAGTTTGATGAAGATGAACCTGATGCCAAGAGATGGTAAGTTTTTGCTTTATTCTTTTTATTTGAATCATTTTATTTTTGTTAGATATAAAATTATTAATGCATCTCTATCCAACAACTTAAATTTTTAAGAGAGATGATTTATGATAAAGTAGCAGAGCATATATATATATATATATATATATGATCTATGAACAAATGGTCTAGGATTTAATCCTTATTGTCCCCTGTTCATCAAAATGAAAAGTTAAATTTTAACATGAGGTTAGGTAAACTTGTGTATTGTCCACACTTCATGTCGAATAACCATTTGTGTGAGGGGGCATCATGTATCTCTGTGAGACAACTTAAACTTTAAATTTTGGGAGAGATGGTTCATGACACTCTTAACATTATTATGGTTCTCTAATCCACTGTGTGGTATTCACCAATCGTTTTCCATGGTTAATTAGCTTTTCTGTCATTGTTCCAGGAGAATAGAAGGCGAAAATGAGGGTATATCAGCCGCTGGAAGTAGAACAGTGAGAGAACCCAGAGTTGTTGTTCAGACAACAAGTGACATCGATATTCTAGATGATGGATACAGATGGAGGAAATATGGGCAGAAAGTTGTGAAGGGAAATCCAAATCCAAGGTAAAAAGGGCCCACTTTTCCTTTTCTTTTAAATCATTGTCTAACTTTTTGACAGTTATTTTACTTTGAAGTTCCCCACTTTCATGCCAGTGATATTATACAATGATGACACCCCTTAGCTATTCAATATCATAAAGCATGATGTGCATTATTTGATATTCAAAGAATGAAACACTTTGAGAATCTATCTTTTAGGTGCAATAGTAACAAGAAATTATTAGGAGTTCATGAAGTATCAATTAAGAGTGTATTATGTCTAAATATAATGATATTTTTCTTAAAGAGAAATTTCATTTGTTCACACAATTTGTGTGCTGACACCGTATTGATACACTCTCATTTCCCGTTAGATGGGATGTGGACCCTATTTAGTATTGATCCCACGCCTATTTTAATGATGGATAGGAGCATGTTGGCATGTTATCTCACAAATTGTATGTGCTACTCTTTTGCAAAATGTTTGAGGTAATGCATGGTAGATTGGTAGGTCTTTCTAAGTCCAACCACATGAAGCTGAAGTCCCACTTTTTAAATGAGTACATAGCACAATCCTAGCTAGTTCATGTTCCATGAATATCAAATGATTTCTCTAATAGCAGTAGCAGTAGTGGCTTTTTTTAGTGTGAAGTGCTTCTCCCTGTTTTGCTTTGCAGTCTCTTACTTCTCTTGGTCAAATTTGGCTACCATTGTTTCCTCGCGTGTGCATGTTAAGTGTTCAAGTAGAAGAACTCAACATTATTCCAAGAATATCATGTCTTACTTTGAGTTCAATTTGTGACTTATACAGGAGTTACTACAAGTGCACAAGCCCAGGATGTCCAGTGAGGAAGCACATAGAGAGAGCCTCAAATGACCTAAGAGCAGTGATAACAACCTATGAGGGAAAGCACAACCATGATGTCCCTGCAGCACGTGGAAGTGGCAGCCATTCCATTATCAACAGACCAATGCCACCAAATACTACCACCACAAACAACACCATCACTGCAGCCCCTACCATAAGACCCTTGGCTGTGACTCAGTACACTAACAACAATTCCACCAGCAATATTTCTCTTCAGGGCCTTATACCTGAAGGGCAATCACCCTTCACCATAGACATGCTGCAGAGTCAAGGAAGTTTCGGATTCTCAGGGTTTGGCAACCCAATGGAGCATTATATGAATCAGCAATCTGAAAATTTGTTTTCTTCCGGAGCCAAGGAAGAGCCTAGAGATGACTCTTTTCTAGATTCTTTGCTATGCTAAATGAATATTCTTATTTTGCATAGTTTTGGAAGGTTACAATTTTTGGAAGGGATGGTTTAGGATTTTGCTTAACAAATAAGATCAGGTTGATTTTATTCCATTTATTGCATTTTTTTAGGAATTTTTATTGTAAATTTCCACACCTTCATGATCGGTATGTGTGTGTGTATATATGTGTATATACATACACACTGTATATTTCATACTTGTGCGTTACACATGGTGCTTATAAATTTCTTTTTTCATTTTTATTATTTTGGAGCATCTCGTGACTTCTGTTGGGAGGTATTTATT
Source organism: Dalbergia cultrata (assembly GCA_031216105.1). Classification (NCBI taxonomy): domain Eukaryota; kingdom Viridiplantae; phylum Streptophyta; class Magnoliopsida; order Fabales; family Fabaceae; genus Dalbergia; species Dalbergia cultrata. The sequence goes on from CM062347.1 coordinate 6,584,160, forward strand.
AATTAAGATCTACTATTAAAGGAGAAAATTTTTAACTAGGCAATGTCGACTATGTTGTCTATTTGATACTTCGTTTTGTTAATCAATATGTATAAAAGTAATACTTAAAATTTTATGTATTTCAAAGTAGATTACACTTATGTCTTTTAAAATTTAATATAATTACATTCGATATTCTTTTATTTTGTAAAATTGTCACAAAGGGTCTATGAGGTTCACTAAAATTACATTGATATTTTCTATATATAATGATTCGTTAATGTAAGTGAAAAATAATGTAACATATAATGAAACGAAATAGAATTAACAAAAAAAAGTAAACCAGAGAGGGAAAAAAAACGAGGAATGAAATGACATTATAAAAATTTCTTAGAAGTTATATTATAAAATAATAGGACTTTAAACTGGAAAAAAATAGATCTCCATAAATTGCTTTTCTTTTCTCTGTGTATTTAAAGTTTCAAACAAGTGAACTTATTCTTCTTCTTCTTTTTCTTTTTTTTTCCTCCTTGTCCCTCTTTTCAACTTCAAAATCAAACTCGCATGCAAGTCCTGAAAGTCCTTACGAAGAAAATCTCCTAATCAAGTAGAAGAAATTTGGAAAATAATAAAAAGCTAATCCAAGACTTTGAGAATATCCCATGCTTGCAAGACAATTTGATACTATTAGGCTCTCTTACAACGCAGTTTACTTTTGCACCACTAAGTCTTTTCCAATATGGATATAAAATCACTAATGTGTCATATTTTAATAGCCTAAACTTTTAGAAAAGATAATTTTCATGATATGATATCAGGACCTTTATGATCAAAAGGTCTAGACGTTCGATCCTTATTGCTCTCATTCTTCCAAATAAAATAATTAAATTTATACATAAGATAAGGTCAACGTGAGTTCACGACACCTAATCTCTCGTGGTCGTGGATGACTTTGTTGATGACAATAGCATAGGGATGCCTTCTATATCGGGTGTTGTTGGATTGATCAAGATCACGACCAAGAACAACTAAAGAGCAATCTAGAAGAGTTTCTCACTATGGTCGTGTAAATCGCTTCCTAAGCTTGCCTCAAATTAAAACCTCCTAGGAGTCTCTCATAACTCCATCACAGCAAACGGCCTTCCTTATCACAAGAACTGATGAGCCATCACAATACTGTGTATTGTCCTTCACCCAGCCATCACTAGAGGATGTAACGCATCTGGCGAAGGAATACTATGATAAAATGTTCCTTCATTGTGAGCATGCCATAAGAATTTATATGCACCTCAGAGCTGACTCACTCTGGCTTGCTTGGGGTATATTTGTGGATTTTGATTTCGAAGGGAAAAGAAGAATTTTAATGTGCTTAAGGATTCGGATACTATAACATAATAGACCTTTAATTACTAATATTAAAAAATGCATTACTAAATCATTCTATAATGTTAATAAAATTATGCAGTAACATATACTATATATTACACTTGAGAAAATATTGCTAAAGAACTTCTTATATTTTTAGTAGCACTTTTTCAACGTTAGTAAAAAAATTTTAATAGCAATTCTTAATAAATGTTACTAAAAGTTAAAAGTTGAAGATGGTGATCCCTTTTACTCCCACCAAGACCTTATTAGCAGGCATAATTAATATTCTATTTGACAAATATTCTAGTTGACTTGTGTAGTTAAATTTTTTGAAAACAATATATCATTTAAATTATTGTAATTTAACAAAATGAAATCCTCAAAAAAATAATAAAATGAATTTATTTTTAATGCACTATAATACAAATTATTTTTATGAGATTAGTTTTTATAAACTAAACCATTAATAATACACATGTACACACACCCTTTATCAAGTTAGAAGTGGAGTCCTTGCGTAGTTGCATGTACACACCCCACCTTCGCGACATGGAAGAAATAAACCTTGCTGTCATTTTCTATCCCCAAACACATCTCTTCCACATTAGCAAGATAACACCTTGTCTCTCTTTTACTTCCACCTCGTTACATATATAATTATTCAATTTTACATTATCACTTAATTTAAAATATTTAATTATCATAATAAGTTTTTCAAAGTTCATATATATAATGACATTTGATTGATTAACTATATAAAATATTTTATATTTACAATATATTAAAATTAATATATATCTTTATTACGACCTGAACTATCGAAAAGAAGCAGCCCATAAAATGCTTTGGGCCAGCAGCCCAACGATCAAAAGCAAGGACATCCTAGTTTACAACGTTCAAAATCGGACCACGTGCCCGCCTCAATTAGCGCTTCCTACCTCGCAGTATTTCATGGGATATCCGACTTTGTCCAGCCATGGTCAGATAACCCACTATCTCAACTTCCACTACCCATCTTTTCAGGGCATGTTTAAATCCACTAACCACGTCCCAAAATAAGAGGGAACATGGTAACGGATAATCCTACTTTCTATTTAAGGGTATCTGTCAACTCACTAGGTATGATCATTCACCAATTCACTAACTATCATCTCAAACCCTTCCTGATATCCTAGATGGAGTCCTTGCAGGTACCCATCAACGATCGTGAAGACTCATCAGGAACCAGGAACACAACATCATTGTGTGTTTGAATATATCCAGGTAATCTCCTACCATACTATTTCTTTATAATCTTTAAAACCCTTTTAAAAAATTTTATAGTCAATAATAACTATTTCCAAGTGCATGAAATTTTGTGGCTCTTGGACAGTAAAATTTTCTTTTTCTTTTTCATTTTTATTCGAAAAAAAAAAATCTATTGAGATAAACTCTGTTACTCTAATTGTTGGACACACGCATCACATTACACGCCCAGACAATAACACCAACGGCACAATAATGGCACTTTCGTTATTACATAGTAATTCAATGGCCTTCATTCAGAAAAACACTCAACCTTCAACTATCCACAGTCAATCCGGCGTCGTTTCCTTGAACCCAGCTTTGCTTCGAACACCCTAACTTTCCAATTTTGCCCTCAAAACCCGATCCAATTTTCAAACTCATACCACCCATTCTTTTTTCTTTTGTTTTCTTGACCACCAATTCCCCCCATGGAACCACCCGCAGCGAAGCACGGCTTCCTGAGGAACATTCTGGTGCGCCTCTTCTCCTTCGCCGTCCTCGTCTTCGCCACCCGTTTCGCCTACATCGTCGCCGTCCACGGCGGATCATGCGACTCCGCCGAATTCTGCCTCTTGTCCGACGATCCCAAGCTCCGATCGCAATTCTCAGCCGCAGCCGGAGATCAAAATTCCGGCAAGAATTGGCACCGCTCCGTCGGGTACTACGCCGGCGTTTTCCAGGACTTTATCGCTGAGGGATCCCTCTCCCCCGAATCGCGCCCTCTGCGTCGACACTGCCTCCGGCGACGATGTCTTGGCGCTCAAGGAAGTCGGCGTCGTTGATTCCGTCGGAATCTCCAAGAAACCGTCGCCGCCGCTGATAGTTCATGGCGAAGGCCGTCGGCAGCCGTTCTCCGGCGATGCCTTCGACTTCGAATTCTCCGGCAACGGCGGACTGGAAAGGTCTCCGCGATCGGCGGAGGTCGCCGCCGAGATAGGCAGGACTCTCCGCCCCGGCGGGTTCCTTGCGGTCCACACGACGGCGAGGGACGAGTACAGCTTCAATTCTTTCCTTGAATTGTTCAACTGCTGTGAATTGGTCAGGTCCCGCGAGATCAACGGTGTTGATTCATCTTCCCCAGTTCTTGAGATTTTGATGAAGAAAAAAAACCCTAACTTTCTTGCCCTAAATTCCCCCCAAAATGGCAATTCCATAAATAAATGTTCTGTTCCAGGTTATAAACGTGAAATTGTAGCCAATTCAGAGGCATTGATATTGGAAGAGCCATCGAAGCCTTGGATCACACTGAAGAGGAACTTGAAGAACATGAAGTACCTAACTTCAATGGTTGATATAAGCTTTAAGAATAGGTATGTTTATGTTGACGTAGGAGCTAGGAGTTACGGTTCTAGTATAGGTAGCTGGTTTAGGGAACAGTACCCAAAACAGAATAGAACTTTTGAGGTTTATGCAATTGAAGCTGATAGGGCATTTCATGAAGAGTATAGGACAAAGAAAGGGGTCACTTTGCTGCCCTATGCAGCTTGGGTGAGGAATGAGACATTGTTCTTTGAGATCACAAGAGACCCAAGTAAGAAAATCATGATGATGAGGAAAAGAAGAGGGATGGGTAGGATCAACCCTGTGCAGACATCTTCTAGTCACATGGGTGACATGGACAAGATTTTGGGGTTTGATTTTGCAAACTGGCTTATTAGTGCTGTTAGCTATAGGGATTATGTTGTTGTGAAGATGGATGTGGAAGGGGCTGAGTTTCATTTGATACCAAGGTTGATTGAGACTGGTGCTATATGTTTGATTGATGAGCTCTTCCTTGAGTGCCATTACAATAGGTGGCAAAGGTGCTGCCCTGGTCAGAGAAGTGCAAAGTATCAGAAGACCTATTCTGAATGCCTGGATTTGTTTACTAAGCTCAGAAATATTGGAGTTCTTGTACATCAATGGTGGTGACAATGAAGCTTGCCTGTAATTCTTCTTTGTGTTTCCTTTCTAACATTTTTGGTAGTCATAGGTGCTTCATTTTTATTGTTCTCACAGCGTAGTGTAGGATTTCATACAATTAAATTGATTCTTTTTGGTCCACTGTAGTACCTAGGAATGAAGAGTTGAATGATTGGAAGATTTTGTTTATTCTCTTGACATCTTCACATGATTACTTCAGTTGTAGCATTTGTTATTGTTGAAAACTAGTGTTTGAAAAGAAGCATTGCTGCTCGGGCTGGATTACTTTTTGTCATTCTATTTTAATATTTCTCATGAGGGTAAGCCTCGATATAATGGTAAGGTTGCTATCTTCTGATCTTGATCTCTTCACAAATGAGAGTAATAATGCGTACATTTACCCTTGTCATACCTCACTAGGTGGAAGCCTCCTACGCTATACTGCCCCTTTATTTTAATATGCCCCATTCGGCCATCACCATACCATATATTTATCCCGTGTACTTCCTAGGTGATGCATTGCATGGTTCCTCAACTAAACCTCTGTGCCATTGTGGTTATTGGTAATGGGGAGTATACATTTGGAAAGCCGACTTGCAGTCAGATGTTACTGCGCAGGCTAAAAGAGAGAGCAATTTGGAAAGGCAAGATGCAGGCATTTTCTAGGAACAATTTCTTGTATCATGGCTATCATTTCACTTGAATATAACCATTACGGATAATCAAGAGCTATTCTTCTGCATAACATTAGAGTAGCACTTCCCATTCTTAACAGTTTAACAACAGCTTTAGTTATACTCAAATGGTTTACAGTTACATATGTTGAAGTTTTTCTGATGACAGTTTTCCTGATGACATTGACCAAGGGCCTTTGCATATTGAAATGAAATGCAGAAATCAGAGCCAGAATTATCCACCCTCACATATGCTGCAGCCTCTGATGTATTTTCCACCCGAATAAATAAATACCGAATGTTACAAATTCTCATTCTCATTTTCTGTAAGATGAAACTCTTTGTTTTCAATAAATATTACTATATATTTCATTGAAACAGAAGGAAAACAAACTGCGTATTTGGTGGAGCTAAAACTCTCTGCATTAGAGGTTTGTCACAACTCTGATTAAATGAAATATTAAGTTTATTTCTATTAAAAGTATTATTGACTCTAAACTCTCTGGTGGTCAGAGAGAAAAAAAGGGTGCGCTTCGCCATCTGTGCCATTAATTTGTAGACAAGACAATCACATGTATCAGATTTTTCCTTTTGACATGATTATGGCATTCAAATAATTAATAACTTAGTTAATTAAATTTATGATTTTAATTTTCTAATTTATCTAACACATATGCCAAAGAAAACAAAACAAAGCAATGTCCCACGTGATGTAATACACTAGCATCAGCAATGACACCCCCTTTTGGCCTTTTAGAAGTGTGGTCAAAGCATAGTAACGTATAAGAAGGATCCATTAGCGCACCCTCAGCTCTTGCTTTGATATTCTCTCTCTGGTCCATCCATGATCAAATTTCTCTCCCAAAGGTGTTTGTCTCATCACATGTATCCTCCATTCCTCTTCCTTTCACTCTTTCCTTCAATTCCTCACAATGTCTCTCATCAACGTCTCTCATGCTGCTCCATCCATGGAAGCAAGCCATGACAAGCTCATTCTTCACAATGCTCTCCATGCTGCAACCGAGGCAAGCATGAAGTTTGGAGGGTCCACCGTGTGCCATGCAGTTAACCACATCAGATCCAAGGGAATATGGTTAGGAGATGACCCACCTGCCTTTTCTGTCCCTCTCTTCTTGCTCCAGCTTTTCCTCTTGTTCATATTCACTCGCCTCATTTACTTTCTTCTCAAGCCTTTTGGTCAACCTTCATTTGTTTCTCAGATTCTTGTAAGAATGCCAGCTTTCTTGGTCCTTGATTTTTTTACGTAGGATGTAACATTTAGTATAGGGTTATTGGTTAATCATCTATTGGCTGTCATGATATATAGGCAAATAGTATTTGAAACCCCATTCAGTACTGTTATTTATACATTATGTTTGGATACACTGATCAACATCTATGGATCACAAGTAAAATAAGTGTATATTTTAATTATATAAGTGTAGAATTGACATTTGGCCTTGACTAATTGCAGATAATTGTAGATCATTTCTAGTTAATATAGTGTTCAACACTTATATAACTGAAATTCACACTTGCATTAGTACGTATAAACACAATGTACAAAAATCATTTCTCCACCTCTTAACAGTTAGTTATTAGTGCTGTGTAAAGTTCTTACAGACACTGTGTAAGGAAATGTCATGTGTATTGACAAAATTCTTTTTGATTTAATAATATAAAGTGATAATAGCAGAAAGCTGCTGAAAGGTCCAAAAAATTTCTTCAGAGTCTGTAACTCCCACCATTTCCATTGCGATTATTTTTTTTGAAGGAATTAAGAAATGAAAAGCACAGATATTTGCCAAACCAATTGGTTAGATGAGGATTATTTATCTGGCCACCATGGTGTGTCCTTCATACCATTTTCACATATTAATTGATGCATATGCTTATGCAGTGTTAACTGACCAATGCGGCAGAACATCACTTAGTTGACAGTAAATCCATGACTAATTGATAGTCACCAAATTATTTTGTTGATTCAATTATTCTGTGATAAGATAATCTTTTATTTTTATTTTTGATCATTTTGATAACATGGCTACATTAGTTATAAGAGACACACTTCTGTTTTGCTGGTTTATGGTTTTAATGAGAGATTGAGAGGCTAGTCATAAGTATATCTGATTCATTTCTTCAATCTTTTATGTTCAGCAGGGTGGTTTTACTTTAGGTCCTTCAGTTCTTGGGCACAACTCAGCATTTGCCGACAAGGTGTTTCCACCAAGAGGAAGAAATGTGCTTGATACCTTAGCATTTTTTGGTTTCATGTTATTCATCTTCCTACTTGGGGTAAAGATAGATCCAACCATCATTTTTAGATCAGCTAAAAGGACTTTTGCTATAGGAATCTTAAGCTTCTTTGTCCCTTGCACTCTTGCCGGAACGGTTGCCTTTATTCTAAGCCGGTATGCATCATTGGATCATGATGTTTCTAAGGTGCTTTCTATTGTGGTAGAAACTCAATGTATCTCAGCCTTTCCAGTAATAGCTTGCTTTCTTGCTGAACTTCAGATCCTCAATTCAGAGATTGGTCGGTTGGCCTCTTCTTCTTCGTTAGTGTGCGATGTTTGTCTCTCTTTAGTTGTGACAGTGAAGTTTGCCGCAAAGTTAACCTCCACAAAGTCACTAGGAGTAACTGTGGGGTCACTCTTATCCTCCACTCTTCTTATTTTATTCATTGTGTTTGTAGTCCATCCCTTTGCATTGTGGGCAATTCAACGCACACCAGAGGGGAAACCTGTTCAGGAAATTTATATTTGTGGGGTTCTTATAACACTAATGTTCTGTGGATTCTTGGGTGAAGCCATTGGCCTAAATGCAGTTGTTGTATCTTTCATGGTAGGGCTGGCTATACCAGATGGTCCACCATTAGGAGCAGCACTGGTAGACAAGCTTGATTGTTTTGTTTCTGTAGTGCTCATGCCTATTCTTTTTGCTGTAGCTGGATTAAAAACAGATGTGTATGCCATACAGAAGTTGAAGAATTTGGGTGTGATCCAGTTAATCATTTGCATTGCTTTTTGTGGGAAAATTGTAGGGGCTTTGTTGCCTCTCCTTTTCTGCAGGATGCCGTTTCGAGATGCCCTTTCTCTTGGTTTTATAATGAACTGCAAAGGGACTGTTGAATTGGCCTTGTTGATCAACTGGAAATTAGATAGTGTAAGCCTTGTCTTTCACTCATCTGCATAATGCAAACATAAGATTGTACACTTTGAAAGCTTAATTAAAACTGGCCCTTTTATGGATTTGCAGGTCTTGAATGAAGAATGCTTTGCAATTATGGTTCTTACTTTAGTTCTTACTACTGGTATTGTGTCACCTATTGTGAAAGGTCTTTATGATCCTTCTAGGAGGTTTCTCGCTTACAGAAGAAGGACAATATTACATCAACACAATAATGAAGAACTACGAATACTGGCTTGCATCCACAACAAAGAGAATGTCTTGGCTGTTTTGAACCTCCTTGCTGCTTCCAATCCCACAGAAACAAGCCGCATTGATTTAGTTGTTCTCCATCTTGTTAAGCTTGTAGGCCGAGCTTCCTCTCTTCTTGTTGCACGCGTGCCCCGCGAAAAGCCTAGTCAGGATCCTTCTCTATCCGAAAGAATTTTCAATGCATTCAGCAAATTTGAAGATGGTTACAGAGGCAAGCTCACACTGCATTGCTATAAAGGCATCTCACCCTATGCTACAATGCACAATGATGTGTGCTACTTGGCACTAGAAAAGAGAACAACTTTTATAATCATACCTTTTCATAAGCAGTGGACAAATGGAGGGACAACAGAGTCATCATATGCCTTCAAGCATCTCAACAAGAATGTCCTAGAGAAAGCTCCTTGCTCAGTTGGAGTGCTTGTTGATCGCGGCAGCCAGAAGAAATTTTGGTGCAGTTATAACAAGGATTCAATATATGAAGTTGCTGTGCTCTTCTTTGGGGGTGCAGATGATCGAGAAGCGCTTGCATATGCAAGGCGCATGTTGGAACAACCTAATGTATGCATTACTCTCTTTCATTTTTCATCTTCAACAGAGATTATTGGTGGTACAGAAAGGAGCAAAACTCTTGATACACATGTCTTGAGTGAATTTAGGCTCAACGCCTTCCGGAATGATAGAGTCTCTTACAAAGATGAGTCGGTAATGAATGGAAGGGATGTGCTTTCAGTTATTGAGGACATGGAGGGCTCTTATGACCTTGTCATGGTTGGAAGGAGGCATGCAGATTCACAGTTGATGTCTGAACTTAGGAAATGGAGGCATGGAGTGTTGGGGATATTGGGAGAGATTCTTGCATCCTTAAACATTGGAGCCAAATCATCAATTTTGGTGATCCAACAACAAACCAGATTTTGGGGATCACGTGATCCAGAGGAGTCCACACACTTGAGGAGAGTAAATGTATAGCAATGCTTAGGATTTGACAACAGCAGTCATATGTATAGACATAGTATATTTTTTGGATGTAGATCATATACCACTCTTGTGTGCTTCCAAAATTTACTTTTTATCACTTCTTTCTTTAAAGCATTGCTTTAGCTCATTCATATTTGTCATCCATTGCATTCTTTTGCATTGCCTTAACAAGAGAAGTGATGTATAGAAATGTTGGATTTTTCATGTCCATTTTTCCTAATTCTTTCTCTTAAGTTTTTTCTTTTTTTTAAATAAAAAAAATTCTTAAGCTTAAAAATTGAGTCATAAGACAAATCAATGAGAATGACAGTAGATCAATTGGATAAAATGTCTTTTGCATGTTATTCCTGACGCCCAGCACTTGAAAACTAGGCCATGACAAAGAACATTGGAACTTTAGCGTGGTTTTAGGAAATAATTTTCAATATTTAGTTAGTCTCTTGTTTTGTAGGATTTTGTGAATGAAACAGTAAAAACTATAAAATTCAGTTTTCATTTTTTCACTATTCCCTTTACAAAATCTTAAAAACAGGAAATATATTAAAAACAAAAAAATAAAAACTAAAAAACTATTTTTTGAAACCAAACATACTCTTAAATTCTTCGTATTGTATTGCTTTGGCATTGCTTAAAAGATATCTGCTTTTCCTTAGTATAGCATAAATTAGTTTCTCTATAACTCCTCTATCAAAGCAGTGCACTACCAAGAACTATTTTTTGTATACAAAGCATACACCATTTATTTATTTATTTGTTTGTTAACTCCCTCTGAAAAATTAATTTACAAGCTGCTTGGTCAGATAGTTAGCCGATTGTTGGGAGCAAAGAAAATTTTAGCTAGGTGATTACCTCCCTCATTTTGTAAAAAAACCAATGGAAGGAAAGGACAACATATTTTGGATTTTAAAATTACTATTCTTGCCTAGCCAATTTTACCGGATAAAAACTGTCACTTTTCAGCCACTAAGCTTCTAATTTCCTTGTCCATCCATTATCTAAACTGTCGTTTCAGTCTCTCTTTCCATCATCTTTCTCTGACACTTCTTTTTTTTTTTTTGAGTTTATTTTCTTTGTTCCTATCCTTAATCTGGGTTTTGGCTATCTTTTTGGTTAGTCTTGAAATGGAACATCAAAGGCTAGACGACCTGAGTTCTTATGGAATGATTGGCAATGAACAGATGGTGTGTCAATGTCTTGAAAGACACAAAAACAAGGGCCTTTTTCTTGGAGATAATCCCCTCCATCATGGCACATTTATCCTATTAGCTCAGATTATTCTTATGTTTGTTGTTGGTAGAATTACTCATCTCTTGCTGAGGCCTTGTAAACAAACTCTACTCATTGCACAGATTGTGGTAAGTTTCTTTCTCCTATCATAATTAAGAGCCTTCACTTGCTGGTTTATTGATTTCAGTTGCTACTATCAATTATTAATGGAAGGAATCTAAGAGCAAGATGAACCTTTTGATCATTCATTTCCTAGTTGGTTTCTTGCTGCATACCAACTTGTATGGAAAAAAAGTGGCTAGGGAGAGCATCACTGTTAGATGTATAGAAATGAAATTCAAGGGCATGCATTTCTGTTCAAGCGTCTTGTAGATTGCAATCACAGTTGCGGCCACAATATTACTGTAAATATGATGTCCACAAAAACATCATGACCGTAATTGCGGCTGCATCAGCTGCACTTTTTCACAATTTTTCACAATTTGCAGTAGTTGCAACACAACCACACCCGTGAGCTCAACCACAATTTAAAATCATGTCTGGTACAAATGGACTTCGATATAGAATCAAAGCTTCATTGACCCGCCTCTCTTCTTGGGATTAATTTGATGACACATATTATCTTTTGAACCTTTTCTTTCTTCACATCAGGCTGGTATCATATTGGGTCCTTCAGGTCTAGGTCGACACACATCATGTTTTGACATGCCGTTTCCACCAGCAAGCACAATGACGCTTACAACATTTGCAGAATTTGGCATTATAATCCACTTCTTTAAGATGGGGGTGCAGGTCAATCCAAAAATGCTCTGGAAGATCGAAAAACCGGCAATGATCATTGGTTTTGTAGGCCACATGTCTGCAATATTACTAGGCAGTGTGGTTTTGCACATTGTTGAAATATGGTCGCCTCTGGGGTCTGATGATCTTGCTATTCGTGTGGCCTCACCTCATTTCCTGTCATAAGTGGCTTCCTCACTGAGATGAACATTCTAAATTCGGAGGTTGGACGCTTGGCTCTATCCACTTCCATGGTAAGTGATGCAGTTATGTGGATATTGTATTTTGTTGTAATCAATGGTGCTAAAGCCTTGGAGAAAAGATCATATAGGCCTGTTTTGGAGATGGTACTGTCAGTTTGTTATTTCTCCATCTTGTTCTTCCTTCTAAGGCCACTAGTTATATGGATCTCCAACCGCAATCCGGAGGGAAAGCCTATGACAGAAAGCCAATTCTTGTCCATCATTTGCATACTTTTGTTTATTGGATTCTCTGCGCTAGTTTGTGGCCAACCTGGATACCTTGCTGCTTTTTTGTTTGGATTGGTCTTACCAGATGGTCCCCATCTTGGTTCTGTTCTGGCAGAAAGGCTTGACACAGTTGGTTCTATTTTGATTGTTCCAGCTTACTGTACAATTAGTGGATTGAGGACGGGAGTTCCTTCATTCGCAACACCGAAGTTTGCGAGCATTATTGAGGTTGTCATACTTGCAGGGTACCTAGGAAAGTTTGTAGGAACCATCTTACTCTCACTCCACTTTCAGATTCAATTCTGGGATTCTCTTGCACTGTCTTTGATCATGTCTTGCAAAGGCCTTGTTGACCTCTGTTTGTACAACTTTCTATTGAACACTAAGGTACTTGAAACACTATTCCCTTATTTCGGTTTATTGAATAATAAGTAAGAAAAAAGATATGATTGCACATAGATCATGGTATGAATCAAGATTGGTATACAAATTAAATCACCTTTCATTTAACATGTCTGCATTTGAGGATACATTGGTAAGGTTGCTGCCTTGTGACCTGGAGGTCATGGATTCAAATCCTAAAAACAGTCTCTTCGCAAAAAGTGGGGGTAAGGCTGCCTATATTTACCTCCCCAGATCCCACCAACTGGGAGTATCATGCATTGTGCCGCCATTTTTTCATTTAATATGTCTACATCATTGTAGTTCTGATAGTATAATAATCTCAATTTAATGTGATCCAACAAGTTTTGAAAAACTAGTCATACGAAAAAAGTTCATGTGTTGTGTTATTCACTAGTTAGACAAGCTCATTATACATGGTGCTAACTTGCTTCTATTTAATGTATATCAACAGGTACTAGGAGAACTGCCTTTCACCCTTGTGATATATTCTATGGTGGCTATAACGGGGTTTGCAACTCTAGTTGTTTATTACATATATGATCCTTCAAGGAGGTATAGAGCATACAATAGAAGATCAATCAGGGACTCCAATGAGGACCAGGACCACAAATTACTTGTATGTGTCCATAATGAAGAAAATGTATATCCAATCATCAACCTTCTTCAAGCTTCAAACCCAACAAAGTCTACACCCCTCTCAGTCATTGTTCTACACCTCATGGAGCTATCAGGCAGGGCAGCCTCCATCCTAAAAAGAAATGAGAACACAAACATGTCCTCCTATAAGGAGACACCATCTCAACACATAAGCAATGTCTTTGATAGATTCCAAATCCATAACAAAGGGTGTGTCACTTTGCAGTTCTTTACATCAATAGCACCATATAGAAGCATGCATGATGACGTATGCTACATGGCAATGGACACCAAATCCAACATTGTGATTGTTCCATTTCACAAGCAATGGACCATCAACGAAAATGCTTCAGTCTCAAATGCTTCAATCAGGACATTAAACATGAATGTTCTAATGAAAGCTCCATGCTCAGTTGGGGTTCTAATTGACAGAAGCAACATGAGTGGCAAGTTGTTAGTTATATATGAGAAATGATATTGTGAAATTGCCATGATTTTCCTGGACGGTGGTGATGATCAAGAGGCACTAGCTTATAGCCTGAGGATAGCACGGCATCCAAATTTGAGGCTTACAGTGTTTTGGTTAAGGGTTAGAAAACATCATGGAAAAAAGATGAAGAGCCCTTACATTGACTTGATGGAGCATGTAAGATGTAGTAATAGGCATAAAGGGCAAGTGAAATTCAAGGAGGAGGTTGTGGAAGATGGGGAAGGAACAGCACAAGTGATAAGAATGATGGAGGGGCATTTTAGTTTGGTCATAGTTGGTAGACATCATGTTGCAGACTCACCATGTACATTAGGCTTGACAGAATGGTGTGAGCTACCAGAGCTTGGTCCTATTGGGAACCTCTTAGCCACAACAGATTTTTCATTTTCAGTTTTGGTGGTGCAACAGCAATACCTTAATGAGTTCCAGTATATTCGGTGATGAATTAATCTCAAGAACATATATAAGTATATACATATATAGTTCCTTGCTATATACTCCAGATATATAGAAAACGTATGCATAGGTTGAAATGTTGAATGCGTTTGTGATCTCAAGTTACCCAATTCTTTCACACTGGACTATGGTATTGATAGAGCGCAATAAAGGGTAAAAAAACAAATGAGAAGGTCTCGCAATCTAAATTGAATATATTATTTAAAAACCTAAATTAACATATATTCATGTATAAATAAGATTATAAGAGGGGATTTTAGTTATGTTACTGGTAAATCAACTTGCGACAAAATATAAAGTAAAAAATATATAGAGAGAGAATTACTTCTTTGTAAGTAAAGATTTAATTCCTTACCAATTATTATTTACCGGTACAACTACATTCATTAGTATTTGGTAACATAGTGTAAGCCATAGAATTGGTTTAATGGTGAAGGGTTTAAGTAATATACATAAGGTTCTTGATTAGGTTCTTGATTCAAATCTTATTAGGATCAACGGAATTTTAAAAGTATAAAAAATAAAAAATAACATAATCAAAATCTCACCTTATTTACACATATGCTGATTTGGAATACATTAAAATTTAAATTAAATGTAAAGTTCATTTCTGTTTTTAGACATTTCAAGCGCTTATAAAAGTATTTATAGATCGCTCACCAATAAAGAAAATCTCATACTTAAACCCAAGTTATAATGTTGCACAAAGCGAAGGTGCGGCCGAACTAACCTATTTGGATTCTGAAATGCTAGGTTAAAAAACGTTTTGTTAATAGAACTTGTACTTTTTTTCGAGTAAATTAACTACCGATAATGTCCTTACCTAGCGTTCAACTTGTTGCAACTTTACTTTTAAAAAACCTTAAACATACACACTTCATAACTTGAATTCTCACTGTTCGGAAAGTTAAATCAATACAAACATGGCCTCAATTCTTTTTATCGAATCATGTCATGGAATTAATTCTCTTAATCGGCTGTATTATATATATACACAATTTTGCAGAAAGCCCATTGGTGTTTCCTATATAGTATCAAAGATATAATATCAAAATTACCTCTCATGTGATTGCTTACTAATGCATAAATGTATTTAACCAATATAAGTCAACTATGTTCAACTGTTCATTAGATAACTACCACTGGGTGGTCCAAATGCAGAGAAGTTCATTATGATGAGTTCTATAATTTGTTAGAATTTGACATGCAAATATTATATTTCTTACCCATTAAAGTATATTTATCTCATTTAACATACACCTAGAGCTTGATACCATATCCAATACATTTTTATATACCTGGGTTCGACAAACTTTTTTCCATCAAAATTTTCATCTACCCTACCATGTACCATCCAGGTAGAAGCAATTGTGGAAGTGCCCCGTGATTACCGCCATGGTACGGCCAACTAGGAGAGATCAAGAGCATAGTACATTAAATAATTTACAAGTAGACCCACACTATATTAAGATAGCACGTTTAATAGTTTGTAAATCCACATAGTGCTTGTTTGGGTGGGCATTTGCTCACCCCAGAATTTATTCTGGCTATGTAAATGGGATTTGGTTAAAAAATGAGTTGTTTAATTTGGTTTTGTGGTTGAACAATTTTCCAGAATTGATTTTGTCTCAAAACCAAGGTTTCACAGGAAGCAAAAATTTGTTCCTCTCCCGTTTAAGCCAACGTGGTTCTTAAATAAATTAAAATATTTAATGATAAAATACCCACTTTATCCTTATTTACATAATTTATTTTGAATTTCAGTATGAAACTTGTGTCCCTTTTTGTACTTGTACATTTAAAATTGTTTTTGATCAATACTATCCAAACGACATCAATTTTATCAAGATAATTTTTCATAATGAATTATCAAACATAAATCATTTTACTTCAAAATCAATTCCATCTAAAATCAATTCTACAAATGCAAAATCAAACACACTAATAGTCATCTATTGAATTATGAATAAAAGCACAAGCATGTAATAACTATTAATTAAATGTCTAAATGAACAAAATTAAATTTATTTCTCTCAATTTCTTTCCTCATCTAAACAAAATATTAGAGATTTATTTTATTATTATTATTATTATTATAAGGGCTAATACAATAATTAACCCAAATGAAATGAAGGAAGCATAAACCTTTGTTATCAAATAATTAGTTAGACTCTTTAAAATCTAGTTGGGATTGAATTTCAATTCTTTGTGATATGCATGAAAAATGTCTCATGACCAAAGGTTTATCCTATTAGGGAGCTTTGGTCTCGAAAAAGATTAGTCATTATTGTTGACAATTGAAACTCGGAAACAAAAAAAAAAAAGTTATAACCTTGGGGTTGGCTACCCTAGTTGTGTCAAAGTTGCATTGGATAAAACGCCCGCAAAACAAACAAACAAACACGTAAGGGGGGAAGATGGCTGATTGTAAAATAGACAAGCTCTGCAAAGCATCTTGAGCTGGCATCTTTTTTCTTCGTTGTTATCATTTTGGTCTTGATCCTGAGTTGGCTTATACTACAATGATGCGCGTCAAACCAGTACACATCAATTATGAGGAGAACCATATGTATTAAACGAATTCAGCGGCTATAGGAGTACTTCTGGTACGGTTAAAGCACACATGCTCTTCGCTATCCACCGCTTATTTGACCCTTTTCTTTTATGATTCAAATAGAAGTATGTATCCCCATATTAAGAATCACATGTATTGATTTCTTCGTTTTTTTTTTTAAACCAAAAAAAAGGAAAAAAAACTTCCGTAATTGTTGGGAGGGGATCCCAATATGGTGAGTTCCAAACGACGATTACACAAGGGGGATCAACCACCACTTTAATCCAAAACATTAAGGTAATAGTTTTATAAATCATCTCATATTATATATTCTTCACTTAATTTATTTTCAGCCAATATGGGAGTTCCTCCTTATGCTTGAAAATATGACATAAATGTATTAATGCCACACATGCTATTGTATTTGAAAAGTACTTTTTGTCAGTAGAAAAAAAGACATATATTAAGGGAAAAAACTTGCCTCAATTTATTAGGATTATGGCATCTTTTCATATTTATTGAATATTTATAAAATATCTATAGATAAGCTACCAACAAGGGAAAATCTGAGTGGGAAGTTGGCAGGGTAAATTAACTCCTCTTGACATTGAGAGTTACTTTATGAAGAGTTGAATTAATAATTCATTATTTCATAGTATAGAGACATGTTCTTCTTCATCAGGTCTCACCTTGAAGATACTAAAGGTGGAAATTGTGCTACTATATAATGTCAAATTAATTAAATATTATATAATCAAATTTTGGACGCCAATATTGAAAGACTATATATTGAGATCGCAACTCACCAGGGGGAATTACAAACTAATGAGTGAACCACAATGATCGGGTGTCTCCACGATTTTTTTTTTATTGCTCAAGGGTATCCCCCGACTGACAGCCGAGGACTAATCCCTCCGAGGTGTGAAGATCACCGAAGTGGGTTTTGCCTCTACCAATAAAGCCCCTTTCTATACACACGGTAAGAGTCGAACCCCTAATACATGTTTAAAGGACCCAGTCACCTTACCAATTATGTCGGACTTTGTTGTTCTTGGGTGTCTCCACGATTGAGATTATTCAATTCAACCAATTGTGTCCTCCGTGGATTTGGAGAGTGACACCCGTAAACTTGGCGTCTTGATGTGCTTTGTCCTAACCAACACCGTGCGAGGCTCAATGCTACTCACTCCATTTGCTTTGGATCTCTCTCTCTCTCTATTTTCAACTGCTTTTACAATTTGTGATGCATCGTTATAAATGAAATTTGGACTTATTCCTCGATTATTTGATCATATCATACCACTCATGTTATGCTTGTTAAAGAAAATAACTTTCATTTATAAAACAATTTTCCTTGGTCATCCAATAAAAATTATTAGAATTGTTGATATGGTCTAGCTAGTTTGGCAATTTCAATTATTTTTATTGGATAACAACATAAAATTTAAAAATCATTTTACATCATTAGCGCATGAAAATGGGTCTCTTTTTAAGATCTGTTTAGATTTCTACCCCCTTGATCCCGTTCAGGAGTTCAATTGTGATTTTAACAATATCTGATTAGGTTGCCAAAATTAATCTTCATGAGATTTTTGGGACGGTTTGATTGATTATAGGCCAGAAGTTTTAATTTCTTTCCTCCCTTCTCCATGGGTCAAATTGATCAACATACCTGAGAAATCAATTTTGACTGTTGTGTTTGTTTAAGAAAGATCACTCGTACCATATTCAAATTAGTTAACATATTATCAATTCTTTTAAAATATAAGCTCACAAGATTTTTTTTTTATGTCTTGGGAATTATTTACACAATTTTGAGTCAGGGTCAGTAGTTATCTAAATCAAGCCCCTCCTTAAAGTGGTTATTTTATTATTTAAACCTTAATATTGCAGGTAATTGTTGGTTTAAAATGTGAGTTTGAAGTTTCACATTAATTAAGTTTGGACTGAGTGAATAATATATATAATATAAAGATTTATAGGCTAATTATCTTAAGATTTTAAATCAAAATATAACATCCAGCTTGCTATTGTGGTTTGTCGATTAGCCCATTTGTTTAAATCTCTCCGGATTTTGGGCTTTATGTAATGTTTACCCAAAGTTGTATGTATAATCCATTTTCACTACTATCAATCTCATATTTTAAGTAATATATGGTTTAAAATGAAAAATTACTAGACTAAATTGATTTCGTAAAACGAAATCAAGCTGCAATCAGTTAATTTCGGTTTCAGGTTTCACCAAAACAGATGTGCATCGAACTGTGAATATGATCTAGAGAGTGAAGCCAAAGTAGGTACACGGTCCAAACCAATTAGTATAATAGTATACGGATGAGTTGGAGTCTGACAAATGGATGTGCAAAGAATTGTCTAATACTAGTATGGGAGAGACGAGAGGGGAATCCATGTGAAGAACTACGTATAATTAATAGGGAAATAAGTTAAGGAAGATATGCCAGCTTGTTTGCTTTTGGTTCTTTATGGATGTAGCGTGGAGATGTCGCTATTTGAGAACAAACATTGGTGTTTGAATGACAACAAGGTAAGGTACCTATATTTCTTTTTATTTAGAAATCAAGGGTCATATGGAGTCATATTGCTCCTTAACAAACACCACGCCCTACGTTCTCTAATTTTCTTCTTTCTATTGTTTCTATTATACATCTTTGTCTTATCAAATTTTCTTTCTAAATTGTAATATATGTATAACTAAAGAGTAATATTATTTTGACATTTAAAAAATAGATATTTATTAATAACCATCATCATATTTAATAATTAAAGAAAATAGGTGTAAATGGATGTTAAAATAACATGTTTAATAACTAAATATCGTTACTTGTTTTATATGTTGAGATTAGTTTTGACGTATATATCTATCAAATAAATAATCAATATTAAATCATTTTAAGTATTAATAATTAATGGCCAACTAGCTAGTTCCACTAGCCTAGCGGCATGATTTGACTCATAAAATGTTGATAGTTAAAAGAAATAAGGTTGGGGAAGGGGCAGGCGTAGACTCACGATCATCAACCTTAATTGGAACATAAGCTAAAGTTTGGTTAATAGTTTATTAATTTCATAAGGTTGTTACCCTAAATTCCCTCCCCTTGTTACCTAAGAAATTCCTTAATTATAGGCTTAAGTTTTGTTTTGACTTACTCGTACCATATTCTAATTATTGGTACTTAGATTATTCTAATAGTTTCACAACTGTTCACCACCTTAAAGTAGCATATTACATCACTCTACGCCAACAAAACAAATTGGTTAGTAATGAATTAATAATGTCAGCTGCTTAAGTCTTTTTAATTTT
This sequence comes from Dalbergia cultrata, assembly GCA_031216105.1. Lineage (NCBI taxonomy): Eukaryota > Viridiplantae > Streptophyta > Magnoliopsida > Fabales > Fabaceae > Dalbergia > Dalbergia cultrata. The sequence goes on from CM062347.1 coordinate 6,604,132, forward strand.
TTCGTTTTTGGCAATAGATAGATTCCGTGATTAGACATATGTGCCTAACATGCATGTTCCAATTAATTACCCAAAATTAAGTTCAGCTTAATCATTGGAAAATGGACCTAACATTCAAAATTATTTCATCAGTTGGATCATTAATTGAAGCCACAATGTTTATTATTTATTATTATGCTTAAAAATAAAAACTTTGTTAATGAGTGTTCTTAGAATTTGTATTAAAATGGATGAAAATAAAAAAAAATTAATATATTAAAAATTATAAAATTTATATTTTTATTCATCATTGTTGATCATGTTTTCTTAAATAATTCATTAGCATAATGAAAAACAAAAATTGTTCTTAAATTTACATTTGGCCGGACAAGCCATTATTGAAGACGAGCAGATACCCTTTGAATTCAAATTGTGGGGTACGACTTAAAGTAAAACACTCATTTTTCTCATACTATAACAAGCACAAACAGAAGGTAGATATTTGCATGAAACTTGAGGTTGTAAATCGGTTGGCACAAACAAACTTCAATTCTCCACTCCCGGTCAATTCTTCTCTTTCTTCTTTTATTTTTCACTTTTAATTTTCCTTGTATTTCAGCACACAAATTTTAGATTTGACCAAATTCAATTCAGCCATGGCAATCGGCATCCCGGAAAAAAAAATGGAAAAACAAATTTACGAGCAAGATAAACTTTTATATCCACAAAATCAAATACATTTATAAAACAAGAAAAGAAAAGAAAAAGACAAAAAAATCTCTTGCTATGTTTTCAATGATTGAACCAATTTTTTGGTTCACTCTTCCCTTGCCGGCGTACTAGATTCCGGCACCGGCGGCGACACAAAAAACATCAGTTAGTCCTCTGAGATGCTCTCTAAATGAGGCCGCCATACTCCAACACGGCCTTTCCGGCGATCCCGGCGGGAAGATTTCTTCTCTTGAGAAACTGACTGAGTGATTGTGAGGTATTCTTGGGAATGCGAAGATGAGTCATCATCATCACACTTCTTGCCTTTTCTTGAGGATGCTTTCTTGTTGAGGCCACTGTCGCTGATGCTTCCATTATTTCCGGCGTACCGCTTCTTCTCCGGCAACGATGATGCCGGGATCAAGAAGTATATGCTGCCCCTCTTGAGCTCAGTCTCCGGCGATAGGATCAAAATCCGGCGAACAACACCCTGAGAGCTAGGTTTGCTAAGAACATGATTAGGGTTTGCCTTGAGGATCTCTCCTGCTGTGATTGGACGTGTGATCTCTTCTACATAGCCATTCAAATGGACTATTCGGATCAAGTCTAGTGCCCCACAAGGAAGAACACAAGCCAAACAACACCTTAAGCTGTTACCCATATTATCTTAATTGGACTGTATATAGCTATGAAGAAATTGAACTGATCTGATCAGAAAAACAAAAAAAAAAAAAACAAAAACAAAAAGAAGAGAACTCTGTGTTGTGTTTGGGGAATTGTTTGAACAAGGGAGGAGGTTGGAGGATGAGGTGTGTATATATAGCAACAGCAACAACCTTACTCATAATGCACCAGGGTGGATTTAATAATAATAATGGTGATGATGATGTTTGGTTAATAATTATTGAACTGGGGTGGTTCCAAATGACGAAAGTGCCCTCTCCTTGATAAATTAAACAGTGGTTTTAAATTATTTTGGGTTTGGATTCTCACATGGTGGGGTGGGGTGGGCTTCCTTCTTGCTGTGGTTAATAACTTGTTGGTTGTAGGCTAGTGCCGCCACTCTTTGCTTTAACATGAACTAGTGACTGCTATGGTAAAAGTACAAAGTTTGTTGTGCGTGTTTCTTTCTCTTCTTTATATCTTTTTTAAAGGAGGTTCTATCTCTGTCTTATGGTTTCATCTTTCATTATTTTTTTTATTTCCTAGAATATCTTCTATCTAAGGGTTTGTTTGGTTGAAAACGGAGGCACAAGTTTGTTGCTAGATGAGTTGCCAATAATAATAGAATTTAGGATTAGCACATGGGTGGTGATCCACACACTGATACTCCCATGAAGGCAACCCACATTACTACTAATTAGGGGTATTTATAACCTGTCCCGTCCCATAAATCTAGCCCTGCCCGAAGCTTATTGGGTCGGGTTCGAGTCTTGAAATTTGACTAGGTACACTTTTCAGGCTGGATTCAGATCATACGTTGGATTGACCTAAAGTCAAATAATTCCTTAAGATATATATATTTTTATAATAATTTATGAAAAATTAAAGATTTTAAAGTTCAATTAATATATTTTACATAACTTGATGTTATTTCTACATTGATATGATTTATTTTAAAACCTATATCGTAAAATATTTATAAAACTTTATTTCTTATTCGTGAAATCTTCACTATATACAATATCCAAATTTTTGTATATTGTTTGAATGTCAAGTTGATCCAGTACGATCCGGGATATAATCGGATCATTATCGGGTCGAGTTCGGGTTTTAAAAATTGACCCGTTTAAAAGTTGAGCCAGATTTGGGTTTTGTTCAATCCGATCCAACCTGTCCATTGTGCAACCCTACTACTAAGGAGACAATATAGATTGCTTTGATAATCCTAATCATCAATAATAAAATATAACCAAATAGTGCGATGTTGTAGGCTAAAATAATTAAAGGCGCAAATTACAGTTATTTGTTCTAAGAGCTTATCCCTGCCAAAAAGTAAAAGCATAATAAAAAAATATTTATTAATAAATTCAAAAATAAATATTATTATTTAAAGATTTATTATTTGTGTTTACAGTTATTATAAATAATTATTAAGGTTTATTTAAAATTATAATTTTTATTTATGTATTTGTTATAATTTTAATAAGTCTTTATTAATTTAACAAATATAAAATTAAAAACATATAAAAATCCATTTTTTAAAATATATTTGAATATTTTTAACTTGTATTTTTCATTGTATACTACATAAAAAAGGAAAATTATATTGAACTAATGATTTTATTAGTTATTTATATTTAATGGAGCAGTGTGCAGTGTCTTAAAAAGAAAGTGATAGAGTGCAATTCAATCAAATCTCATGGATGGTCTGTGCTATTTACTCTTCAATATACAATCTTAATTACCTTTTACAAAGTGTTTGGTTGAGGGGTAAAAATATGATAAAATTTTTTATGAATAAACTTTATGTGTAATTTTACACATAAAACTCATTCATAAAATTTTTTATCACATTTTCCCCTAACCAAACACGTCCTTAAGGAAAACAACACCCATGTGATTAATGTCTCTTGATTATGCAAGGACTACTATACACTTATCCGCAAGGAGAACTGACCAAGAAAACACTCATCATCAATTGAATTAGAATACAACTTTTATATGTTAGTGTAAAATAGATTTACAATTCTATCCAATATAATAATGTGCTATCACAAAGATAATTTTAAATAATTTATTAGGCATATAATAAAAATGTGGTACCGTTATATCTAAATAATTTATTAGGCATATAACAAAAATGTGGTACCGTTATATCCATGTTTCGTTCAATCCCTATATGCATATTGATAATCTAACTTGGAAGTTCTAAATATATAGCTCATCATCAACAGAAGGGGATACGTACCTCTTACAAATGGTATTTTATGAAAAGCTTATTCATTATAATAAAAATGTACATACACTGGGCATGCATAATCTTCGAACCCCTGCATAGACGAACGCGAATGAGGTAAGATTCAGATAATATGATGCATCTACCGACTCAATTTCTCTTATAATTAAGAAGTATTTATCTACTCTTAGTTTTGTGCTATAGTACTATTATTTTTCTGCTGTGACCACATATACACAACTATTAAATAACAGAAGAAACAAAACATCATTTCCCGTAAGCTGAGACCTTGGTTGATCAAAGATTAATTTAGATACAGAAGCTGCCATATGATGTAGTGTGAACTGTGAAGGTTATAATTAAATAGTAAGAGATTAATTTTGATTTTTTTTTAGGTTTTTATTTTGATATTCTAAAAATATTAGTATTCTTTTGAATTCAAAAATTGTGATTTAATCATGAATATTTTAAATATTAATAAGTTTAGCATGATAAATTTTCAATCACAAGTTAGTTAAAAAATACTGACACTCATAAATTTTGCAGGGATATCGGAGGAATCTCTTTTTTTTTATATTATCATTCAAGTATATATTTATACTTATAAAACATTTAAAATAATGAGTAGTTATTGTTCTCAGTGATAGATATCCTAGACAACTAAATAATAATAATAAATAGTTAAATTAAATATTTTTATTTATATGATAATATAATGCTGAATGTGCGTGCAAAATTTTTTTTTCAGTGAGGTTATATATAAATTAAATTCATTAAATAAATGTGGGCACCTGACCAAGAAACTCGTTCACTGGTAAAAGATACGAAGTTAAAAGAAAGGAGAAAGAAAACAAAAACTAAAGAGATTGAAGCTTTTTTTTTTTCCGGTAACGAAGAGATTGAAGCCTTTAATTAATCCTTTCCTAGTCAATCAGTTGCAACTTCAATAACGACAAAAATAGAAAACTATGAATCCGCGTACAGAATGCCCGTATTTTACCAACAGAATCTCAACTTTTTTTTTTATATTATTTTTAACGTGCTCAAGGTCACAATCTTCAAGCTTCAAGTTAGTAACGCAATTAAATTAGCTACGTATTACATTGGCAAAGTACATCATCCTCAAATACGTACGGTGGGGTGTGTCTGAAAGTCTGCATCAATTGTTGAGCATCTGGCATTATAGCTCAACCATTTTAAAACTAAGTTGATTAATAGTATGATTTTGAAAAGTCATATTCATCTTTCTTAAAATTTGATAAAATTTATCCTAGAAAGTTTCTAAAATTATCAAATATTTACTCTGATTTCTCCACTTAGTTTATAAAATCATTACCCCATTTATTGTTTTTTGAGTAGCCTTTTTGTGTATATAAAATTCAATTTCTATTTGGTATGGAATATAAAATTCAAATTTGATGAAAATATTTTATGCAATGTTAATAAGTTAGATGGCAATGTTAAAATAATCATATTAATACAATATATCAAAATTAAGCACTATATTAATATATATGTCTGTGCATAAGTAAGTATTAAGTATAGTATTATACTATAATTAGTACTAAAAAGAATACTAGTAATAGAATTTACGTGATGATTAAAGATCCTTAGAGTCTAGCTGAGGGTATAATATACCTCGCTTGACCAGCCTGGCGAATGATTCAGCTTAATTATTGATGCAGTCATCATCGAGCTATAATTCATACATGAATTTTTGCCTTCTAGTTAAAATGTGGACCATGCTACTATTAACTTTTTTCCTAAGTCCCAAGCTACCATACCTGTTTCATATATATAATTGGAGGGAATGGGGACTACCATGACGTGATCTTTCTATTGCCTGAAAAGTTTTCTTTTTATTGACAGATATTGGTATGCCCTTTTTTCATGAAAGAAATTAGGTGATGATGATACAACTCATTATCGATGCAATTAATAAGGTCCATATATATGCTTTCATATTTTTTTTGGTGAACTGAAAAATTAAATACCAACCAATTAATGGATCACAAATTTATGGATAAAAGCGTGTGAAATTAAAATTAAGACAGCCCTTCAAGTATATACAAATTCGGTGATCAGATTACTCTATATATCACCTTTATTTTAATAAAAGGTCGGAATACGTTTTTTTTCTTCAATTTAATTTTTTTTGTTTGTAAAACAAATATTTCTAAGAAGATTGGAGATCTCCAAGTGCCAAATGTCAAGTTTGTAAAGGAGAGAAGAATGATTATTATATTATTAATGAATGCTGTTACAGATATTTATATGACATTGCTAGTAAGCTCAGTCGATGAGTAAGTTGGTTACAATGCTAACAGGACATATGGTTCTGTTCTTTAGTAACACGTGGTTTCATTTTTCCAGCAAGTGATGAGCTGGAGTCCAACAAGTTGGGTAATACCCCCCTGCAAGTTGGGCTAGGATTCTGAGAGAATATATTGAGAAGGCCCAACTTGGAAGATAGCTGATGAAAAGCAGAGGAAGGCAAAGCTTTCGTGAAGACATCTGCTAACTGAAGGGTGGAACGAACAGGGAGCAAGTGTATCAACCCATTTTGAATCTTTTCACGAACAAGGTGACAGTCCAATTCAATGTGTTTTGTCCGTTCGTGGAAAGATGGGTTGTGGGCAATATGGATGGCACATGCATTATCACAGTAAATTGAAACAGCTTGAGAAAGAGTAATGTCAAAATCCTGAAGTAAGTATGACAACCATTGAACTTCACAGGTGGTGGTCAAGAGCATGATACCGCTTCACATGAAGAACGGATATCAGATTACGCTTCTTGGATTTCCAACTAATTAAGGAGTTTCCCAAAAAATACACGTGGCCGCCATCGAGCGTCTTGTATCTAAGCACCCTGCCCAATCAGCATCGCTGAATGCTTTCAAAGTAAGGTCAGAAGTAGAAGAGAAGAAAAGGCCAAGTCCAGGAGAGCCCTTGAGGTAACGTGAAAATCACGCAAGGCACCGGTGGTGAATGGAGGTTGGTGATGCCAAGAATTGGCTTAATTGATTCATCGGGAATGAGATGCCTGGTCTTGTTGTGGTGAGGTACAAAAAGTCGCCCAATAAGTCTTCGGTAAAAAGGAAATGTCGATGAGGTTCACCAACATCTTTAGAAAATTTAAGGTTGCTATCCATGGGTGATTTAAAGGTGTTTACAACCAATCGGACTGCGCCATTTACCAAGTCGAGGGCATATTTTCACGACATAAGGAAATTCCAAGAGGATGAGCGAGCAACTTCAAGGCCTAGGAAGTACTTCAAATCACCTAGATCCTTGATGTGAAATGTGGAGTCCAAATAGTTCTTGATTGAATTGATTTCATTGATGTCATTCCCAAGAAGTAAGACATCATCGACGTACACAAGAAGAGTCATGAATGAATTACCATTGGACTTAAGAAACATGGAGTGGTCAAAGCAGATGACTGCTAGTAGTTGCAGGAAATGAGGACACTTGACAATTTGAAACCATTGTCGACTTGCTTGCTTCAAGTCGTATAAGGATTTTTGTAGCTTGCATACTTGATTTGGCTTTGGTGAAGAGAATCCTTGGGGAAGTTTCATATAAAACCTCTTCGTAGATCACCATGTAGAAATGCATTGTTCACGTCAAGTTGTTTAAGGTGCCATTTCTTGTTGGCAGCAATGGAAAGAAGCAACCGAATGGTGGACATTTTGGCCACGGGGCTAAATGTTTCTAAGTAGTCAATACCTTCAGTTTGGGTGTAACCTTTGGCAACCAATCTCGCCTTATATCTCTCTATTGTGCCATCAGACTTGAGCTTGACTTTGTAGACCCATTTGCACCCAATAGGAACCTTCCCTCGGAGGTAGATCAACTAGAGTCCATGTTTCATTTTCTTGAAGAGCGATATTTCAAATTTGCATGGCATCTTTCCAACAATCATGTTTTACAGCCTGAGAGTATGAGGTGGGTTCTTGTATAGAGGAAGCAGTAAGGGTGTAGATTTTATGTGATGATGAGAGATGATCATATGATAAAAAGGAAGAAAGAGGATAAAGGTTACCTGGAGCATCATTGCATGAAGATGAATTGGGACCTAATCTGGAGATTAGATTGGCAAGTGAAAGTCCCAGTAAATATGAGGGTGGTTTTCTAGTACGGTTTGAGTGCCTAGCCGTATCCGAGGCAAGGGTGCAGGTGCTATAGGTGAGATGGGTACCAGTGCAATAGTTACTGAGGTTATTCTGAGTTGTGGGTAGGTTGTAGTCTATGTCATCATGTGGTTGGCAAGCAACTATTGGTAAAGAAAGAATAGGATCTGGGGAAGGAGCATTATGATAGGGGAATTCATTTTCATAAAAAATCACATTTCTGCTAACAAATAATTCTTTGCTTCTCAAATCATAAAGTAAAAAACCTTTGGTGCCATGCTTATAGCCTAAAAATATGCATTTTCTAGCCCTGCTATCTAGTTTAGTTCTTGCAGCAGAGAGGGTGGAAGCGTAAGCAAGAGAACCAAAAACCTTTAGAAAAGATAAATTTGGTAATTTATGATACAAAGACTCATAAGGAGATTTGTTTCGTAATGTCCTAGTAGGAAGTCTATTGATTAAGAAAACTGAGTGTAAAACAGCAAATGACCAAAAAGATTTTGGAAGATTAGCTTGAAAGAGAAGAGATCTGGTCACATTTAATATGTGTTGGTGTTTGCGTTCAACTATAGCATTTTGTTGAGGTGTTTCTACGCAAGACGTTTGGTGAACAATTCCTTTTTGTGCATAAAAGTCTCTGAGTAAGAACTCGGGGCCATTGTCAGTTCTAATCCTTTTGATTGAGTGATTGAACTGGTTTTCAGTATATGAAATGAATGATTTAAGGAAATTACCAACTTCAGATTTAGATTTTAATAAGTGAATCCAAGTGAACCTAGTGCAATCATCAACTATAGTAAGGAAGTATTTGTGACCAGTTAGAGAAGGAACAGCCATGGGTCCCCAAATGTCAGCATGCAGTAAACCAAAAGGAACATCAGATTTAGAATCACTTCCTTTCAAATTTCAAATGTAAATATAATATTTACCCTTTTTTTAATATACATTTTGTTGCTGCGCTTGTGATTGTTATATTGAACTGTTATGCGGCTGGCTTTTTCAAGTATATGCTAGTTCTAAATATTTAACTTGCTATGTGGCTAGCTTGTTTTCTTTATATAATTAATTTCTTCTTACAGTTGTTATCAGAATTCAAAATTGAGATGAAATGGTTAAGATAATGAAAAATCCATTGCAGCTTGGGCAAACATGCGTTGGATCTATACAAAAAACTTTAGTTTATAAATACATTAAAAAAGCGTAGTTTATAAATAAGATGAGAGTAAGTTTAAATTCTATATAAGAAGCTTTAATTAAATCAAAGAAGAAGAATGAGAAAATCGACAGGAAATAATAGAAAAAATTTACAAAATTCCAATTGCATATATCATAGTCTAAAACTTGCAATAGACCATGATCTTGATTATTAATCTATCCAAGACATTGGCGTGTTCTTCCGGCAATAATTAACTAATACGGTTCTTCTCAGTTATTAATCGAATAATTAATTGGATTTAATTTACGTATAAGTCAGTGTAAAAAAATTTATATAAATATCCAATCATATATTATTATAACTACAAAAGTGTGTTTGACTCTATCATTCATTGTCTTGAAAATCTCACAAACAAAAATATATAATTAAATAAAAATGTAAAACTATATTAGACTAAAAACCATCAAAACTAGTCTCATACATTTTACCTTTGTTCTTTCGTTTTCTTTGATTTTCTTGGTTGAGCTAAGTTAAGGGAATATATATACACATTGGTCAGTTTTAGGCAGGGTGGCAAGTGATTGGAATTTTTGGCAGCTTGCGTTGGTGTTGAGAGGTCACATTAGAATACGAAGCTTCGTGGCAGTGAGGTTTCTGGCACCGACCACTGCAGCAACTCAAAACTCAATCAAACGATTCTCATAAACAAATAGTGATGGTTAAAGGAACGCACGAGGCATGCAATTTAACAAGATTCCTAGTCTATCATTAAATCTAACACACACACCCACAGAGAGAACCCTTATATTAATTTGAAGTACTAATAATCCATTATTGAACAACGTGAGCTTAGTCTGTCCGTACACTAAAGCCAAGGTGGAAACCCAATTAATTATCTGATCTCACTTTCTATTTTTATCTTTCTTACTGGAGTGTAATTCTTTATTACTAGTAGGTCTCGAAAAATCATGTTAGTTTAGTATTTTATTTTTTTAATGTATCAATATTGTATGATGTTTCGAGAGTGTTCATTAATAAGGAATGAATAAAGTGCTTCACTATGTCCTTTATATAAAAGTATGTTGTGTATACATAAAGATTAAAAAAAAAGTTCAAAATCAAGGCTTAATTAATTATGAAACATGTTTACTATAAAAATGTAGTTACTTATAATTTTTAACGTTTCATTAATCTTATGCTACACTTCATATGTATTATAGTATTTACTATTTAGTTTGTGTCTTTAGTCATTTGTACAAAAATTAAGGAACTAAAAATTAAATTAAAGCTTAATTATAGAATATGTTTATTAAAATATTCTTACATAATTTTTTAAAAAGGATTTTGTTAAACGTCCTTGAGGGTAACATAACTCAAAAGAACCAAAAAGAGAAAGTAAACTCAAAGGAGAAAGCAACAGAAATTTTTAATACCTTGTTTTTTTTTAAACCTAATATATTTACTATTAGAAGCTGTGACTAATTTCCTTCTCTTGAGACATAGAGGTTATTGATGTGAATCTTATCTCTGGTTATGAAATTTTCTCCATACATACAATTAGAAATCAAACCTCTAATTATAAGTTTACGTAGTTCACTTAGTTACCAATTGTAAAAGGCATCATGGGATATTTAAAACTTAAAAATCTTATTTTGAGGGTTTGTCTAACAGGTGGATTATTAATTAAGAAAGTATAAATAGAAACCTTTATTTCAATAATACATTTAATTTATTAAAAACTTAAAAAAAAAAAATTTCTTCACTTCTCCTTAGTCAGTGCCCTTGTTCTGAAGATATTGATTAGCAAAATCCTTTTCTATTGGTTAATGATTCCAAAATAGATAAGTTTTAAACTCGTTGATTAGAAAACAGAGTTATGCCATAGAACTCGATCAATTAACCCAAAAACATGGTGTTCGACATAGGTGACCCATTTTCAAGACCCAAACCATTCAGATTTAATAATTAATAATTTATAAATAAATTGTAATAACCACAGAGTTCATCTCATATCAGTCGTGTCGGGCATGCAATCGGACCACGTAGCATTTTCGTTAGAAAAACCCTTAAAACAATTCAACTTTTGGTGTCTTTAGAGTTTACCCAACCAAACCTGGCTAACTAACTACTATTACCACTTATACGGTATGCATTAATGATAGTTAATCTATAATCATTTAATTGATTATTGTAAATTGAGATCCTTCAATTTTTTTTGTTGCATTAGAGGAGATCCTTCAATTTAATTAATGCTACCGTGGTACTCTCCTACTATATTTATACTCATAATCTTCTTGTACCATTAACTATATCAACTGAACACCCTTTTCTCCTCGGGGCTTGTTTTGTTATCAGTCAAGTGCATGTTCTTTTATTTATGTTGTTAACATCCCTAGAAGATATGATCTCTAGGTTCAGGGTTGTGATGCAGGTGCTTGGTTCTTAATATTGAGCCATATGTGCATATAAATGCCAACAGCTGGCAATATTATATTGGTTGATTTGTTTTAAGAGCTTGCAAGGTTTTCCACTTTCCACCTGCCAATAGGAAGCCAAGACAAATGGTGGTGTTATGCTTAATTAAATGTGATTCACAGTATTTTTTTTTTTTTTTGGGTGAAGTGGATTCGCAGTATTAAGTTTGATATTAAAACTAAAGGGAATAGGACTATTGATGTATGGTTCACTTAGAATAAAAGAAATAGAAGATCATGTACTGAATGGGTGGATGACTCCAAATTAACTTTCCGAATAAATTAATAAAACAATTGGCGCACTGTGTTCACAAGTCCTAAGTGAACGTGGGTAACTAGATTTTTCTTTTGATATATACAAGCTAAGTTATATAACTAGTATAAATGAACAGATGACCCAAATTATGGCAAGTCAATCTTAGCACACGACAAGTCTAGGATTTGTACTAGAGTACCATTACTCGTAATTTTTTTTTTTTTGTGGGTTTAGGCCTTGGGTGGAGTCTTACTAATACTAATAATTAGATATCCCAATCTTCAACCCCTCAATTATTTTTCCTATCCCTTTCATTTCGCTACTAGCTATACTATACTCCCGTTCGATTCAGTATTTCATAAAAAAATTAAACAATATACACACTATGGCAATAAACTATCCTAATATAAATATAAAATTATGATTCAACAAAATCATTTTGTATAAAAAAAATTATATTCATTCTCTTTATTGAAATTAGGTACAATCATTATTATTCTTATCAATCAATTGGTTCTAAATGAAAAAAATATTAATACTACTTAGATATTATAAATAGACAGATATTTTAGAGCCCTAAAAAGTAAAAAAAAAAATGATAGGTACATTAAAACAGAAAGAGTATATAATTAGAAATTAATCTTAATATATGGTAAGTATAAGAAAAATTTCAAAAATTTTCAATCATATGTCAATACTAGATATTAGTGTCATATATTTTTATCAATATGATAATATATGATTTTAAGATGTTTATGGTATTTTTTTTTTTATATTGACAATGTATTAAAATTAAGTCTACATTATTTTGGCCAAGACAAATTAAATCCACATTATTAGATATCTAAGTACGACTGTATAAGAGTTATATGAATTCAACACCAAAAAGTCTAACAATTAAATTTAACTTAGATAAAATATTTTTAGAGGGAAGTGTATTAATTGAGGAGGCTTCGGTTGATTTAGTATAAAATCCTTTATGTGATATTAATATTAGATAATTTTAAAGTTCAAAATATTTTTATAATATATTTTCTAAACTTAAAAAATAGATTTTCGATATCATTAAACCCCCCATTCTCTATCCTTCTATCACCCTAAGAGTATCTTTAATTGAGGAATAAAATATAGATAAATTTTTTATGAATAAAATTCATATATAACTTTATATGTAAAATCCATCTATAAAAATTTACTTTATATTTCTACTCCCTAGGCAAATATATTATCAATCTCTATCATCGTCCTCCAAACCTATGACCACTCGTTGCTCACCCCTTGTACTACCCACTATTCACTTCGCACCATCTTTTGGCTGCTTTTCGTCGCTTCTTGTCATTCGTTGTTCGCTATCAACTAGCCACCTAGTCGTTCACCCCCTTGTACTTGCTTCCCTTTTTTATCGCATCTGTTGCTCTCATTTTTCTAATTGATTAATTGGCACTGCTATTCGCTATAGCCTAAATTCAGTACATATCTTCAAGCCCAACAATTCTTAAAGGTGCTTACTGATCCCTACTAACGATAGACTCCAAAAATCAAATCCAAATCATAATCAGACATAATCATAAGTTCAATCATTTAAGCCAAACCCAATTGGCTAAATTGTTAACTTTTAAAGAAAATTAACTTTTTAATTCTGTAAAATTATATTTACAATGTGAACTTATTACATGTCACCTCAAATATATGGCATGTTAAACATGACAGTACGACACGGTTCTACTGTTCATACATAGTGATTTAGACACCTATATCAGACATATTATGATCACAGTCTAAATAAATGCATATCTTAGTAATTGCCGAATCAATGTATTGTCTTTTCAAACAATACAAATCACATTCTTAGTTAATATTATGCTCAACATTTACGTAATAGAAATCTACACTCTTGTTTAACTTACGACAATCACATGTTGATTTGAGTCTTTGTGCACTAAGCTAGCGTTTGATAAATATTTCAAGACAAAAAAAAAATATATATAAAGACATTGAGGATAGAAATATGTTTAGAGATGAAAGAGATAGAGATAAAAACCTCTAAATTAATTCCATCTCATAATAATTTTTAAGCCAATTTCTGTCATTTTAAAAAATAGGGTACTAGAAATATGTCTTTGCAATACAAATTTAATTTTTTATTCAATAATATCTCTTTGAATATTTTATATTCCCTCTTTATTATTTTTAATTTTTCATCAAATTATTATATAATATTCTTCATCTTTTTATTAATCACTATGTCCTGTATGCCACAACTAAATACATGTTTCTTCTCCATCTTCAATATTGTCTCTATCTCTAATATCTCACTGTATCCATCCTTTCTGTCCCAAGACAGGTACCAAACTTAGCCTAAGTAAAAGAAAACATTTCTCATGTGAGACTATAGTGACTATATCTTTCCTTACATGAAAACACATTTTTTGTCTTTGAAAGAGAATAACCGGCCAATAATTGACATGTATGCATGTATACAGTCTTACTATTAATCTGAAAGCAACCCTATCCTGATTATTTGGAAGAGAGTAAAAAAAATAGAATTTGGTGAAATGTCAATCTCTTAGAATGTAAAGCAATGCTTGATTTCCGGCACTTAAAATGGTTGGTAAGATTGAAGATCATTGAATGGACCTTTCATGAGACCATTACCTGATGGCCAGTGTTTGAATTTCTCACGGACCCATGTTTAGAATTATGCTGTGAATATGTGGCTTTTGTGACTTTGGCTTTCTCTCTGATATTGAATATAGATACTCCACAACATATACCCATAAGATATGGTGGTTCACCTTTTTGTTTGTGGTACGTAAGCTGCTGTGCTAAGATCTTGTTGGTATTGCGCAACTAATAGTCCAAATTCGAAACAGAGTGGCATGGCTTGGAGATGAGCCATTATCAATGTATATGTTGAAAATTGAAAGAGACGTACCATAATTTTGTGTGTTACAGTAAGCAATAATACTTGGGCAATAACTGGATATCATCCCAGAGAGAGCAATTCTTTTACGGCCCATCTATTAAAATTTGGAATTGCAATTGGACGTTCATTCCAATTCCAATTTTCTTGTTTGGAATGACATACACAGAATTCCACGATTCAATTTAATTAATGAAATTCTAAAGCATCAAAAAAGGCCTGTTGTTGATTCCTAACATATACCTAATGAATTATTAATTTCAAAACTCATTAAAATCTATATATCTCTTTTCTTTCTTATTTATTTTCTCATGTTGCAATTCTTTAGTACATTCAAACATAAAATTTAAGATTTTATGTCAATTCTAATTCTTTTAGAACTGAAATTGAAATGAAAATTCTACATCATAATTCCAATTTCCATCATCCAAAGGTATATGGACCTTAGGAATCTCCATGAAAGATTAGAATTGGAGCTTTTTAATTTTAATTATGAATTAATGTTTGGAATAATTCAAAAAATCAATTTCATTAATTGCGTATATGTTATTTTTTGATATAGAATTATGAATATATAACAATTTTACTTATGTAATAATTCAAATTATTTACTAAATTTGATCCCTCAAAGATACATATCACATAATCACTAAAAGATTTTTTACATCAATTTGGTCCATAAAAATACACGTGACATTAGTTTAGTCATAAAAGATTTGAGATTTGCTATATAAGTTACAGATAAAATTTGAATGAATTGGTGCCAATTGTATTCGATCCGATTGGTAGGATAGACAAATAACATGAAGGTCTTTCATCTCCATCACCACTCCCTTAGCTACCCCCATCTTCTTCATCTCCAACCCATCCCCACCATATGAACCCCGCCCCTCCCCCCTCCCACTCCCAAAAAAAAAACACAGTGCACACTCGCAATCGTTGCCATTCTCACTCACCTCCTTCATCTCATTCATCTCCACTCCTACTCCACCAACTTCTATCTTCTTAATCTCCATTTCTCATGTCCACCTCATTCCCAATATGATTGAGTCAATAAGAATAGAAAAACAATAATGGAAGCACAAGATGTTCAAGACTATTTTTTATGAATGCATTGTCTGTCTAAACTTAGCCTGAAAGATTATAAAATTAAAAAAGACATAAATGTTGTTGTTAGCGTCGCACTATTATGTGGAGATATTGATAAGAAAAAAAAAACTTAAAATATTTATAATTAATTAAGAACCAAAATATATTTTTTTAATATTTGTAAGGATTAAAAACACAAATTCTAAAATATTCATAGAGACAATTAAGTTAAAAAATTATTTATAAAGATCAAAATCTAGAATAACAATGACCAAAAACCTAATGTCGGAAAATTAAAAAGAGGGACTAAAATGTAAGAAATTTTTTTTAGAAGCACGCTATAAAATTAAAATGACATATTTATAAAGATTAAAAATACATTTAATCCTATTTTTATCTTATTATGTATAATTATTGTTACAAAATTTATTAGAAAACCAGTTTGTGTGTACGTGTGTTTTTTTAAAAACAAAATCCTTTTCCTTTTCTTTGCGATCTGCAAATCGGTGCGCTACAAAAGTACAAATGCGCCTCCAACTGTTGACCACATTTTTCATATGGAATATGTCAGAAGTGGGTATTGAATATTGTCTTCTCTTCCATATTATATACTGACACAAATGGCTGTGCATGTTACGTAAAGCTTTAACTCAAGTTCCTCAACTATGTCATTGTAACCACCAAATCTAAATATATTTTTGTAAGTGCTGTTTCATGTTTCGAAACAGTGAATGGGATCTTTTGGAGAATGGGGAGATCAATTTCAAGCATCAATGTTAACTGGCAAGACCTATAAGTTGCATTATGATATATATCCACGAGTGGGTTAGTATCCAATCAAATCTAATATTAAAACAAGCTCTTGGTCCTAGATAAATTGGCAGATATATAGGGGTTTTCATCATTTGGAAATTGTGCATGCACGGGTTCAAGTGGCTGGAATCAAATTGAATGAAGATATTTGATAAGGATTGGCATCAATTATATATTCCTTCATTAATTAGCTTTGCAGATGTTGAAAGCATATACATCTTCTACTAATCATGAAAAATGTGGCCTAAAAGATGTAGTAGGAGAATTCGTACATCAGGTTTATAAAGTATTGGTCAAAGTAAAAGAGGGGCCTCGAAAGAATAAGTTCGTCTCCAAAAGAGAAAGGCCTAATATAGTGTGATATAGTAGGTGAAAGTCTTCATCAATCAGAATAAACATCTAATTAATTTATACATAGCCTTTCTTTCTTTATTTTTTTTTTGGGGGATTCTATATTTATTCATTTATTTTTGGGGCTAGGGGAGGAGGTTATAATAGATGTTGTATATACGTCATATAAAATCAGAGAAGACTCTTACACCCAAAAATAATTATAAAGATTCCCAATATATAGTTTGTAAAAAAAAAATTATATGTACTGAAAATGTAAAATAGTTATATACTATTAGCTAATAGAATTTACCAAAGTAACAAATCATGACGGATAGTTCTATATAGTGGACAATTATTTTTTATTATTTATTACTTTGATGAGATTCTATTGGTTAATAATGTAAAATTATTTTACATTATCATTAGATAGGAGTTAAACTAAAGAAAATACAGTTGTATCAACATTTTGTTGCATTATTAACCCATGCGTGGTTGATCTATATTCATGATAATCTCAAAGAGACTTTCTTATGCCAACCATGCACAAAGAATGAAGCCGGCCAGATTGCTGATCATAGCTAGAGAATGGGAAAGAGGATGATCAATATCCTGCATGACACATCCAGCCTCTTGAATTGTTGACACAACTTGACAAACATCCATAACGACCTAGTTGCAATTAGGAATCTGTTGGATAACGTGTTTTCCAAAGGGTTTTTGGATCTGAAACACATCTCCCTTTTCATGAGTTGCTGCTAGGACTTCTATAGAAAATGACCCGTGGTTGTTTAAGAATTAACTATTATTTCCCAAACCGTGAAATCGTGCATGCGTGTAATAACCTTGGTAAAATTATTTGTTGTTAGGACTGTCCCTTTTTTAATTCAATATTGTGGGAATTATAGGCGATCGTATAGTAGAACTAAACCATTAGAATTGGAGAAAGGATGGGGAAAATCAAATTACTATAGCAGTGGGTTTGTTTGAAATTAAAGGGAACCCTGGACTTCGTTTAAGACTTGAGATTAATGTTTTGAAGGCCTAAGCGTGGATTTGGTCTTGCAAGCACTCTAGAAGTTGATAGGAAGAGTTTAGAAATTATTTGGATGCCAAAAGTTACCTATACTATGTTTAAGTGTAATCACATTTGTCTAGATTATGTTATGAGTTTCATATTGAGCAAACAAACATAATTAGTCTAATACTTAAATTATGAAACTTTCTTACTCAATAGACTACTCTTTTAGGTTAAGCTCTCATCACGAGCTTAAATCAATTTCGTTGAGTTTGGTTGTAAAAGGGATTGCATATAGGCTGGATTAAGTTGCAATAGCGAGCGAGCATATTGTACGTGATATTGATAGATGAGCAAAGGGCTGCCATCAGGTTGATAGAATACTCTTATAGCTAATAGATTTCTTTTTTGGATTCCACGTATATAATGGACTTAAATAATAAACTCTCATTTCATCCCCGGGCCAATAGAGAATGCAAGAGCAGAGAACGAAAGGGCAACTATTGTGTCCCGACCCCAAAAAAAAAAAAAAAAACCTATTGAGTGTGTCCAAAAGAGTGGCTTCTGCTGTTGTTTATTTCGTTGACCAAAAACAAGTGTGTCAAAAAAATAGAATAACCGATAAGGCTATTCCAATATCTGGCCCAAGAGATGTTGAAAGATTAGAGAATGAGTAAGAAGCAAGGGCAATGCAGAGGAGGCTGATATGGACATAGGACATAATACGATAAAGATATGAAGGATACATTAAAATTGAAAAACTATAGGATATGAACACGACATATATGTAACTAAAAACTTAATAAAAATGATACATTATTCAAAATATCATTTATGTAACATTTATTTATGCTTTATTTTTTTATAAACTCAAAATGTTATTATTATTTTCTTTTTACAACCTTTCTAAATTGTGTTTTTCTAGGGTAAGAAAAAAGAAAATTTTAAATTAAATATATATAAATATGTGTTATTTGTGTATTGTGCAATATCTAATATGAATATATATTTAACACATAGACATGATAGTCAAATAGTGTGTCTGTGATTTTTACGGCTAAGACATCAGTCGTAGAATTTGCCCCTCTGGAAGCTTTTCTTCTTTTGGTCAAACCTTAAGCTATTGAAGTCAAGTTCGACTGCCATATATATTAGGATTCAGAGCACCGCCAAGTTCTCCCCTCGCCCAAGACCACCGAAAAATAAAAACAGAGGGCAATATGAATGGCCCATATAAGAAGTAGCAGCTGGCTGGCTTGGGCGGGCTTCAATATACGACAATCAGGGTTGGTCTATTACCACGCTTAATTAGCTCAAATGATTTGACATTTATTTTCTCTTAGTCTCAAATTTGAGTTATATAGTTGACAAAAAGAAAGACTAGTTTTAAGGAGAATTTCACCAGTTTAATGGATAAAACTAGTGTAAAGTTTTATAGATAAACCCCATATGTAAATTTACAGATGAAACTTATCTATACAAATTTTATTCCTATTTTTACTCCCCAACTAAATATACCAATAAAGTGGATCATTCTGACTTGAGCCAAATTAATTAGGAACAAATAAATTTTAAATGGTTTTACTAACTAGTGTCCTAAGAGCACTGGTACTAAAAGATAAATTTTAAAACTTAGTTGTGGGTTCATTGCTTTGAAAATATAAGGGGTTGTTTGGAAGCATTTTTGTTCTTAAATTTTTTAAAATTGTGTTAGAAAAGAAATGTAAGTTTAATTTTTTTTTAAAAAAATCTATTTGGAAAATTAATTTTAAAAACAGTTTTATAATGGTGAACAGAAAACCTATTTGAATAATTTTTTAAAAAAACAACTTTTAAAATTAATGAAATAAAAAAAATGTTTGGCACAATATGAAACGGCTCTTTCATACCCTCTTAAGTTCACTAACCATCATCAGAAACCAAAAACCAATATCATCATCAAGCTCAGTCGGTGGCAGAAACTACCACCTGTCCTCCTTTATTCTCCGATCTCCTCCACAAAGCTGCGAAGCCACAGTCTCCTTAGCTATGGAATCCACCATCATCACGAGAAGGTCGGTGCTGAGTCGCGACCACAACCACCCCAAACTCTAGCATTTGCGGATTTAGGGGAGCAGTTGAGGGACAACGAATCTGGGCTTCAAGGTGATGGGGGCAACAAATCTGGGCTTAGGAGCAACTCGAGTGTGCTAGGGGGAGCAAGTCGTGTGCCACAAGTGGGGGAGAACTCTCTCGGCTCTCATTGAAGGCTGGGTTTCAAGCGCTCTAGGTGACACCGGTGAGACCAGGTCGCGGTGAGGGGTCCGAGGAGCAGGTTGCCGGAGTTGCTTGAAGGCTGTCTCTTTACTCTTAGTTGAAAATGAAAGGCATCCAACAAAAAATAAGAGAAGAGCTGCTAAGAAGATTCGAATAATGGCACAAAATAATAAGTTGAGTTATTTACAATAGTGACACCGTGTTTTTCACTAAATTAAAAACAACAAAACTGAAAAACATGTTGAAAGTGTTTTGTGTTTTCTATTTTTAAAATAACAGTTGTGGTTTTTGGTTTTTAAAACATGAGTTGGAAAATATCTCAATCAAACAAGTTTTTTTGTTCTTTTATTTTTAAAAATAAAAACAAGTTTTAAAAGCATTTGCCAAATAGGCTACAAGTTTGCCTCTTTCCGATATTAACTTTTCTTTTTTAACTCCTTAATGAGTGTTCTAAGGGCACTGGTTAGATAAACCCAACTTCAAATACTAATAATTTAAGAGTTTAATTTTTATATATTGATAGTATAAATTTTTCTCACACTGTCATCCAATTATATATTATCACATCAAGAAAAGTAGCTTAGTCTCATATACACTATTTGAAAAATTATATAAATTAAATAATTTGATTGAATAATAATATAAAATATTTTATAATAACAGCACATCATAATTAAACTCATAATTTACACAAAAATGAAGGGTTGCCGAATTGGGCACATGATATCTACGCTAATTAAGAAGTTTAGTCAGTTGCAACTATAGCTAGTTATGGGAAATATTGTACCTATAAATAAAGTCATTGTAATTGCAAGGCCATCAAGTAGCAAGTTACAGAGTATTGAGTCAGTCAGCGATTGTGGTTCTCTGTTGTAATAGGCAGAGGCTTGCCTCCAGTGTTCTTTACAATTCTTCCATTTATTAAGGGGGTAAACTGGTAACTATAACTTAGCATTGGCCACACAAGAATATTTCTTATTAAAGGTAAACTATCAGCATAATGTTGGCCCCGATTGATAAGCATCAATGCACAAGAATATTTCTTATTAAACTTGTCCTCACACAAGAATATTTCTTATTAAAGTGTTAAACTATCAGCATTGGCTACGATTGATAACCAACGCCTTTCCCGGGGGTACACTAATAACTCAGGCTACTTGTTTCTACAGCGCGGAAAGAAAAATAAAAAAGAATTGTTCTTACATACAACCTTATGTATAGAATCAGTAGAACAATTAATTAAATAAAAAGAATAAATAGCTTTTGGCAGTTGTAACTATCAATTGCAATTTATTTTTTATATTTGTCTTGCCATATTCCATAATTGCAAGTGCTATGAAATCAAGGGAAAAAGATTAGGGTCGTGTAATTTCATGTTTATTTTCTTTCATTTTGTGTAATGTAAAAAATTTAAATGATATGCCTTGCCTTTGCATCCATTTATCACACCAGACACTCAGACCGATCCATGCTTAAGTTGGTGACAAAAGAAATTCACAGCCGTGGGTCGTGGTTGTGATTTATTGCATTAGGATTTGAGAGCTGTATCCATAAGACCATAACATAAGTACTTAACACTCTGTAATACTTGTTGAATTTTATCTACATGCTATAGGGCTAACTCTCATTATTATATTTGTATAGGCAAAGGCAAGGGAAGAAACTGACACAAGGCCTAATGCAATAGCATTAACAATTTATTGAATCGATCAATAGGAGCCCTAATATCCACCAATTTGGCTACTAGCAAACAAAAGGAAAGATAGAACACCAGGAACCATCTCTAGCCCCAATTAAATTCCATTACTCCTAACTAGGTAAAACAAAGATTTGGATATACTGAAAAAGACAGAATCCAACTACTATCAACGTAACACGCATTAAAAAAATAATATAAAGAATGCAAATTATAATGTTTTTTAAAAGGAAAAAGTAAAGGATGCAATCAAAAAGGGAACCAATAACTCAATTCAGTGTAGTGCTATAATTATATTCTATACAAACTAGATGAATCTTCCTCCTTTCATGCATTAACCTATGATTGCAAATCATTTCAGTTTGCTAATGCCGCTTACCATAGTTTTAAATTGTGGTCCACAATCCATAATATTAGGACCTGTTTACTTTGTTAGAAATAATTTTCAGTTTTCAATTTTTTTAAGGAAAAACTGAAAAAAATGAAAATTGAAATTTGTGATTTTCAGTTTTTCCTTCACAGAAACTGAAAATTGAAAATTATTTTCGCAAATAGACCCTTACTGTTTCAGTGCCCTTTGTAATCGCACAACAATAGCAATTGCGGTCAAGCAGACAGCATTCTTTTGCAATTTTTCACATCTCAGTGCACCGCAACTGTAATTCAAAACACTGCAGTCCTAACCGCTAACCTATTATAGCTTATCCTTGGCCTCACCACCATTAGCCCACTTCGCTTATGAATATTCTATTATTCCACCTAAACTAATACAGAAGGGACTCAAAAAGATCCTAATCCTTTTTAACCAAATAAAAGGATCATAATCTGTGTCACTGTCAGCACTTTGGACTTGAACCAAAGAATTTTTTTTTTTTTTTTTTACGGACATTGAATCAAGAAAACTGAACAGTAAAAACTAAAATAGACTAAATTTTTCTGATGGGGTTTGCTCATAGTCGTATAGAGCATTTAAATGTTACACTCATGCTACCTTGGAACAATTGAAATTTGAAAGAATATAACGACAGAAGATTTTTTTTTTTTTCCCCTCTAACTCAGATTGTATTAACTTCAGAATATAATTTTCTTCAGAAATACATATATACAATGACTTCTGAACAGAAAAGCAACAAAGGTATTTTAGTATTATACATATCATGAGCTCACAAATTCTATAGGGCTGCAATTTGTGAAATCCAAAACTTTTGTATATCTTTTTTGGTTCTAAGGAGTAAACCTCTGGCCACGAGACCATTTTCATACACAAGGCCGGGAATCGAACCACTAAGGGGATAAAACTTTTGTTTATCTAAATATCTAATTACACTACAAGCTCATACATACGTTACGGACACGAATCAGTACCCTAATTTACCTTCAATTTCGACCACTATTTGATCCACTGCTTTTCTGAAACAAATCGTTAAGCCGATCTCCAATGTCCTCCACGCCATACTTGACATACTTATCGGCATGCTTGCTGAGTTCCGGAACATTCTCAAACCGTCCAATGAAGCTTCCATAGGCAGGCAACAAGATCTTCTCGAGTGCAATCCTAATTTCCTCCCTGAGCTGCTCATCAAAGACAACCCAATGAGACTGAACCTTGCATATCTCCTCAAAATGATGGTTGAACAACTTGAGCTTCTCCTTCACAGCCTTTGCTTCAACAACAACATTAGACCCTCCCGCCACCATTGACCCACCATCACTCTCCACCTTCAAGAACCCCACAACCTTGCTCCACGAGCTCCTCTGATAGCTCAAGTGCCATTGCCGAACTTTCGCAGTGTGCTTTCTGATCCAATCATCACCCAACAGCGCTCCCAATTCACTATCTTTAGCCTTCTGAACAATGTACCTGTAATTATTCATCATGAAAACAGAGCACAATGCAGGGTCCTTATAGATTTTAGACTTTGCTTCCAAATTGCTCTCTAACAAATCCATAATCCAAGCCAATTGATCACTCAATGAAGAACTTGACTGCACTCTATCATCAACCGTAGGGTAATCCTTCAGTTCCACAAACTCATCATGGAAAACCAGTTCCAAGGTTCGCCGCGACCGGCACGCGGCGCGGAGGTAATTCATCACGTACCGAGTCATTGGGTGAAGTCCGCCGCCGGGAACCACCGCCTTTGCAGGATCGCTGCGAATCAGGCCTTCCAATTCCGCGAAAATCCGTCTGATCGCTTCACCCAACCGCTTCCAAACCGCGATTGCTTCGTTCTCAAAGAACGAAGTATACTGTGAATCAGAGAAAAGTGACGCGAATTCAGGAATTAGGTCACGCATTTTCTCGAACACGCCGATTACGCGGAACAACTGCTCCGGCGAGCGGCTCCAGATCGCGACTGCGTCCGCGAAGCTCAGAAGCTGGATCGCCGATCCGCGGCAGACCTCGGTGAACGCGAGATCTGCGGTGGGTCCGGAGAACACGCGATCGCAGAGCCGCCGCTCGCTGGGGAATAGGATCCTTAACGCGACGTTGGATGCGTTGATCCATCGCTCGATCTCGTCTTCAAGGTCCTGCCATGGCATCTCTTGAATCTCCGAAGCGCTCAGATTCCTAAACCCTAACCTCGAGAAACTCTCCTCCAAGAACTCCCTCCGGCAACAGCCGTACACGCGCGCGCACTCTTTTCCGAACCCCGCCGCCACCATGCGCTTCGCGATCTCCCGGAGACCGTCCACCGTTCCCGCCGGTAACACCTCGATCACCACATCGTAACCGGAAACCGGTTCCGCCACCGGAACAGCTTCCTCGCGGCCGGTATCACCTTCGAACTCGTCTCTGTCCGAGTCCAACGGCGAGTCAACGCTCCGAGTTGACGCGCCGTTGGAAACGCTGCTCGTCCGAGTCATGTCGAATGACTCGCCGCCGAGTTCCATCAAAGAACGGAACTCGTCCTCGGCGCGGAACACTGCGTGGTGGAGCATTTCCTCGGCACGTGAGAGGCACGCGCCAACGGTCTCGTCCTCGGCTAGTGGGCTCCATCGGTGGATCGTGGCGAGGAGCTCGTCGACAGTTGCGAGGAACGCGGCGGAATCTTCGGGATCGTTGGAGATTGGTTTGTCTGAGGACACGTGGCGGGAGATGCGAGCTTCTATGGAGTCGAGGGTTTGCTCCAGTGCGGCGCAGCCCAGGGGATCAGTTAGCTTCTCCTTGGAGAATCTAACGTCGAAGTTGGAGAATATTTGGAATATGTCCTCGGCAGCGTTGTGGTTGTCGTGGCCCAGCGTCTTCGCTATGTGCCGCGCCACAGCGAGTAACTTCTCTTCACCGCTTTCAGCCATTGAAAGAAAAAAAAGTAACACACAAGTTGCTGAGTTTAGTGAAAGCTTGCACTAAACACAGTAATAAGAAATTAATGCTAAACACTAATAACTAATTGAGGTCATATCAGGAAGAAGGAAGAAGGAAGAAGAAAATGATGAGAATGCAGGATAAGGCGGCTTGAACTTGAAGGGTGGGGATGTGTGAATGAAATGACGGAAATGCCCCTGGAATGACGCGGTTTGTTGTGGAAAAAGCGGCGCGGGGAAGGGTAGCGTGAGGAAAGTGAAGGGGACAAGACAAAAGACGAAGATGATGCACACAGGGGGGCGCAAGTAGAATGAAAGGGACGGAACGGGAACATGAAAAGCGCTTTCCAGAGTCGTTTTTGTCAGCCAGTCTTGGCAGCTTCCTCTGCGTTTTCTTTTTTCAAGGTCTTTTGTGTTTTTTTAATGATATGTTTTTGATTCTGTGGAAACTTCGTGGCTCTACCTAGGTTGATTATTATTGATTTGTTATATTTTTACGTGAACTTTGACTCGTCTTAATATATGCCAATTAAGATGCTGCAGCTTGAAAAACTTGATGGGACAGAAAGCTCTCGCCTCCAATTTGATGCAGTTTTTCTTGTTCTAGAAGTTGGGTGTTCAAAATTCTACCCGGCCCAATAATTTGAGGCTGTTCAAAGTTCATTAATGAGTTCACCTTTTATTGTTGGTTCATATGAGGCAGTTTATTATTATTTTTATATAATATATTAATCTTATATTGATAGAATTTATGTTAAATTATAATTAACTTTTATCACACTACTATAAAAGTCATAGATACGAAAACATTTGATCAAATGATGATATAAAACTTTTACATTATAAATATATTTGAAATAAATCCTATATACGTATAATGTAAGTATATAATTTCATTATGAAAAATGATGGATGTGTATGATATTTTTGCACATCATATTTATAATATAAACAGAAAAAAAAAAAAGATGATGGGTCATTTCAATCTTTTATTTCCCTGAATCTACCACCTTGTTCATTTTTTTTTTCCGTTTTTGTCCTATGTTATAAATATACCGTGAAAAAACGACATTTCTCTTCCATTATTAAATCGATTTAGTCTTTCTTCTTGTTGAATAAATCAGTTTATTTTGACTTGATCGTTTATTAAATCATGATCCAATCTCAAGTCCAGAATTAACTAAATCAAAATATCTGTTCCAACTTGGCACATGAGTTGGTGCAACCCATAGTTTCATTTGTTGGATTTGGATTGTTTATATCCTTTCGGTATCTTGGATAGTTTGGAAAATTGCATCGCTTTTAATAGTAAAAAACAAAACAGACGCATATTACTCTTATTTTTTTTATTATGATTAACTCATTTTCCAGTTTTCAGTAAAACACCACTACTTTTTGTAATGCTAGTAATGGAAACCAAACAAAATAAAGTGATTAGGTGAAAAAAGAAGTAGCTACGTGTGAATAAGAAATTCACGAATAACTTGTTGACATGCTTGTCCATGGTTGTTATCGGTAGAAACCAACGACAAACATGTTGTGAATTAAATTATAATTCTTGTCATTATAATCCAATGGCACCGTACAGCTCATAGGATATTATAGAGATTAATATCACGAGAAAGTCATATCTCTTGATGTTTGTAAATGGATGTGCCCAAACATACAATGCAAATTGAACTAAACATAAATTGCTTGGGGTGAGTATTCCGTTTTCAGATTGAGATGATAATATAGTTTTGAATTTATGGTAAACTCTATGTATAAAAATATTTAAATTATTTAAAATATAATTTAAAATTAAAAATATATTAATATTATAATATCACTCATTGATGTTACGTCACATTTAGGATTAATCATAAACTCTGGTGTATATTAACTTTTTTTCTTTCAGACTGCGTTGACATGAAGGCAATAGAATGCATAAACACCACATTCAATAAAATGAATACAAAATAAGAAATCAGAGGGCTATATAGATCTACAATTTTTTATGTAGTTTTCCTATTGCATGAACAAGCTATTGAGTAGCTAGTACTTTATACATAAGATCGTGAATTATGTTATTCCAATACCCAAGTTTGGGTAGCTAAGTGAGATACGCACTCCACACCATGGGTGTAGTTCCCATTATTTTCATACGTCCAATGGTGTGGACTGCGTATCTCACCTAACTACCCAATCTTGGATATTAGAATACCATTTTTGTTAGATCCTAAAGCTTCATCTGTTACTACTAATAAAAGGGATTCCAAAAAGAAAAACTAATTGTTATTTTGGTGTCACTCTTTTATTCCAATTTTACCCTTTCTTTATCATACCCATGCACTCTTAACAAATAACCACCCATACATTAAAGAGTAACTTCATGATCTATTATGGTTTACTGCGGTCTTCATTTAACTCAATTTATTACTTTCACTCCTTTTTTGTCACCATTTTTTCAAATGCTACTACATCTTTCTCATTTTTCCTTTTTTTCAAAGACACTTTCCCATGTGATAGTCCGATCCTCAAGTGCCTTGTTTCTTCTTGAGTGAGAGTATGATTCTTCTTTTGTTATTGCTTTGTGGCATTTCTCTTGACATTCTAGATAAGGAATATTTATGTTACTTATCTTGCTTCTAAACCTTAGCTTTTTGCATAAGATTAACTGTATTATTGATATGGATAATTGGGATTTTGACTTGTGCCTTATTGTGCACTTTTATAAAATCATTGACTATTGTACTGATTTTGGAATAATTAACGAATTAGAGCCTATTACATTTAACCTGTCTCCTCAAGTATGATTTTTGTATATAGGAACTTTGGATTAAGTGCAAAATACCAATAACAAGACTGGGAACTTTTGGAAAGGAGCTTGGAGATAAAAAGGAGTAAAATAGCAAAAGATCACTTTCAGGTGAACACTACAGTGCTCGCAGAAGCTTCAAGATTCAAGTCCAGAACTCACCATATTGGTGAGCTCAACAGTGCTCATTTTACTACTACAATTCTCATGCAATGATGGGATTACAAATAATTAATCTGTTTTTAGGCTCTACTTTGGGCTAATTTAGAGAATAGGATTTAAAGGATTAACACAGACTTTTATCCGAGTTTTAATTTACGATTTGCAGCAGCTAGGATTCACTCACTCTCTCTCTCTCTCTCTCTCTAGATCTCTCTACATCATCTTCTCTACTCTTCTCTCTCTAGCGATTTCAATAGGGAAACTGATTTGTTCTTGAGAATTGTGGCAATGACCATTGCTATTATTTTCAAGTACCATTTTATATTAATTGTTGTAATCCTCCAGGGATGGAGGAGTAAATTTCTTACTAGTTTAAGAGTTTTTGGATGGATTTGGATGACGCTTGACACTCTTTTTTATATGGAATGCATTAGTTTTCTCAATATATTGTTCCGTTTATATTCTTATAATTGTTGTTGCTATTATTACAATTTTTATTGGAATAATTAAATTAACGATTATCGTTTAGCAAAATCCTTTAGGCATAAATTGATGGATCAATTGATTTATGTTTGAGGAAAAGCATTAGAATTAACCTTGCAATTGGTGATTATGCCATAGATACATTAAATCAACGTGATTTCTAAATAAATTGAAATCTCATTTATTAGTTATTTGCATTGGTCAAATTCTAAAGGTTGATCGATCACTAGTAGAATTGTCAGTGAGCAATTACTAATAGGAACTAATGGGTTTAATATTTGGTCAATGATAATTAATTCAAATCCTACAAATACTTTGCACTAGTGCCTTTAAATTATTGAATTTTCCCAATTATTTTTAATTGCTTCAATTTTAATTCTTCAAATCTCCCAAAATTTCTCAGCTAAGTGATAAAGTCTTCTTGAGAGGCAACTTATACTGTGTCATTTGCTACATTTTTTTATACAACTTAGCATAAAATAATTTTCAATTTGAGGAGGTAATGGCAACTTCTTCAATTCTCTTTTGGCATTTTTGTTTGGTAGCAAGCGAATTCTGCAATACACCGTGACAAATATGGTGTGATGCTTCTAGTAATCTTAACCGTTCATTTTGATATCAATGGTTGAGATTATGTGTGAAACACCTATACACCCTTTAATGGTAGAGCATACTAACATATGCCACCCTACTTTGTCACACTATTCTCATTCACTATGTACCTCCTCCATGGTTTTGCCATTGCATTAGGTGGAAAACAGTGGTGACTCTAGCACTTTTGCACCCCATTCTTTATCCACCGGCACCTCAACTATCACTACTAAATTGCCTAACCCCAAACCCATGGTTAGCAAATTTGTTTACCACCCTACGAACTACATACCAATTTATGCATCCTAGATCAAGTCTTGTTCGCATACTAGATAGCTGTTGGCTTGCTATAGGGTTCATTATGGTGGTGCAACAGTAGTCAAGATTAGAAATGATCACCTTTGCCTTGCAGGCAGATGAAATGTTATATGGTAGAAAAAGGGGAAGGCAAGGGGAAGCAATGACGTGAACAAATTAAATGTTCATTAACTTTTTTAAGTCTTCTAGGCATAGGAAAAAGTGAAAAAAAAACACATGAAGAGAGAAGAAGAAAAAAAATTTGTAATATGGGCACCCAAGAAATGGTCTATTTGGATTCTTTTGAGTCTTTGACATATAGACGACATTCCTCCCACATTGGCATGTCATGCCAAAGAATTGACCTTGAGAAATGCTGCTACTTCAACCCGCGCTCTTTGATTGACAATACGCAACCCACTAGCACTCATTTTTCTAATTGATTTGAACAAATTTTCGATTTGAGTTTGTAAGGTTTCAAAATGAAGATGAAGGAGATGGAGAAAGAGACGAAGGCAACAGACTCTGAGTTTGGAGATTTAGGGTTTCGGAATGAAGAAAAGAGAGTAATGTATAAGGCAAAACGACGTCACCGGCTTTAATGGCCACATTAGAATGTGACATCTACACTACAGTCACAGTTTCTATCTAGGGACTTGTTGGTATCCGAAAATTGATACTATTAGGAACTAGATTGACACTTTTTATTTGTTGGGAACTAACTTGGGCAACATGAAAATTGTCAGGGACCAAGTTGATGGTTTACTTATAATATTATAACATAGTATAAATTACACAAAATAACCAAAAAAGAAATGTGGGGTTCGGAGAGAGAAATGAAAGAAAAAAAAGCATGTAAATATGATAGTATAGTATTGTTGTAAGATTTTGTTTGTATACCAATAATTTTTCTTAGTAAAATGAAGCATGAAATGAACATCATGGGAATAGAAACCGAGGACATGCACTCTACAAATTAATGAAGCAAAGGAGGAAAAAAAAAAAACACTAGTGGAATAGGTATTACAGCTGAAGGCAAATTACAGAATTACATTGAAGGAAATACAGATTTGGTACCCAAATTCAGCTGTCAACTATATTGTTAGGACTTTTAAGGGTTTCACTATTTTAATACCTAATTTTCTCAAATATCTAAATACCCCACTTACAATACACATGGATCTCATCACTTACTTTTTCTTTCCAATGTATTCTCTCTATATCACTCATTTCACATCACATGAGACCTATATAGGTGACTGCACCCACCTAAGTGTTAAAATATCATTTCTCATGTTATTATGGAAGAAGAAAAAGATGCAAATGGGCATCCCTATAATTGTGCATAAAAATCATGCATGTAAATGACATCTAACAATTCTGTTGAATGAAGCGTAAGCATATGATGAAGTGGTATAAATGTTAAGGCAAATTAATAAAAAAAGATAAAAAGTTAAGGCGTTGTTTCTTACCATCCTCCACTGCAAACGTTTCGGTTCATTTGATGGCAAACAGTGATAGATGTTGCCTTTCTCTTGTGGTGGAAATCGTGGAGTAACCCCAAATTTTCCTGATTATGCAACAAGAAGAAATCATGTGCGTGCATACGCAGTTGTCACAAAATCAAATTAATAATTAAATAACTGCATTATATATAATCATTAATCCTTTCATTGGCACGAATCCAATTTTTTCCCTATCATTCTTCAACCCTTTGAGCAGGGTGAAAAGAAATTCAATTCTTGCATGGAAATTGGAAACAATATATGAACATACTAACTTGACTTGTAGGCTGCCACAGTGCTATGCAAGAAAATAAATGTTTTATATGCTTGCTTCATTAACCATCTACCATTGATAAATCAATAATTTAGGCTTTGAAGTTGCAAAAAATTATTTAAATTAATTCTTTTTACAATTTGAAATTAGTCAATATGAATATTACCATAAGAGTTAACTTAAATAGTTTTTTGCAACTTCAGGAAATAAAATAAATCAAACTATAATTTTAAGAAACAAAATGAATAATCACCCAAAACAAACCTACTTGACACTCAATCTTCCTTCGAAGGCCACAACCAGAGTTTCTGAATCTATAACAAAAAAGCTTTCACCTTCACGTCACATTGCTCACATTATGATTAATTCCAGAACACACCATGCATTTCCCATTAAATCAAGCAATAATTTTTATATCACAATCCCCAAGTCATCAAATTAAATCCAGCTTAGAATAACTTCACATGAACCCTAAAATCCACAAGATTAAAATCACAAAAAAAGATTCTGAATCACAGAAAAACAACACCAAATCAAGAAGCATTTGCAGCTATACCTACAATGTCATCAGAGAAGCTCTCAACAACCACCATATCCATGGAAACACTCCAAGCCTCCCTCACACGCCTCTACCACCACGTGCACCGCCGTCCGTGGCCGGAACTCGTCGACCGGCGCTCCATCTCCATGCCGGAATCCCTCTCCGAAGTGCTCTCCCGAGTCCGCAAGAACCTCTACTACTTCCGCATCAACTACCTCATCGTGGTGGTAGCCATGGTGGGCGCATTCCTAAGCACGCGCCCTCTCACGTTCTTTGTACTCGCCGCACTCGGCGGCGCGTGGATCTTCCTCTACGTCCTCCGGAAGCCGGAGCGGCAGGTCGTGATCTTCGGCCGCGCGTTCTCTGATCGCGAGGTTATCGTGTGGCTCAGCGTCGTTACCGTGGCGGCGGTGATGGTGACGAGTGTGGTGTCGGTGATTGTCTCCGCCGTGGTGTTGGCGGTGGCGGTGGTTTGTGTTCACGGAGCGGTTCGGGTTCCTGAGGATATGTTCCTTGAGAAGCAAGAGATATTGCCATGGGCTTTTGGGCCTTTTTCTGTTGGTGATCGTAGGCCCGCGTCTTCAATTGGAGTTTCAGTAGGCCCAACAATGGTCTAGTACAGTATGTTTTGGATCTTGTTTTGATTTTCCTTTACAGAAAAAAAAAGTCCTTTCCTTTGTGAGAAATTATTGTTTTACATATTTGGAATGGTTAAAAAATGAATAAGATTTTATTTGTAAGTCAAATATTATACTTGAATCTTGGAAAGAGTTTCGTAGTTCATCTCCTTTGGAGAGCTTCTGGCTCAAAGAGCGGGCGGTAGATATCAAAAGAAATATTGTATTTTGAATTTTTTAAAAAAATTATTTCATTTACAAATCTAGGGAATTTACTTCCTTTATTTTTGAAATCCTACCAAATTATCTGAGTAAAATTGGTTTAATGTTAAATCTTAAAAGACAAATACAATTCAATTCTATTTTTATTATTCCAAATGCATTCAATTGCATGTTAGATATAAGAATTGATTTCTAAATCAATTCAATTTCTATTTTATTTAATCCACTCTAAACATGAGATTTTATTCATAAATCAAATAGATTCAACTCAAATCATTTTTCTAATTTTAGTCATTTCAAAATCTAGACACTATCATCATCCATGGAGAATCACTTTCATTTCTGAAATTGCAATTCTCAATCACTGTAGTCTAGAAATTAAGAAATTATAATTTTTTTTATACGGAAGGAATTAGCTTTTTAATGTTTAAGTTTGTAAGACGTTAATCATATTATCTTTAGTTCAAAAATAAATTAAATTTGTTAGTCAAATTTCAAAATTTGAGTTAAGTTATCCCTAAAAGTAACATTGCTTTAAGTTTGAACAGCTAATTTGACTTGTAGAATTGTACTTGAAGAATTAATTTGATTCATTTTTACTTCAAAATTAATTTAACTCATGCATTATAATTACCAGGATTAATACATTAACCCTTTAATTTCAATGATAAAAAAGTTTTATAATTTTTCTTTTCTATAATTATTTTTTGAACACTAAATTTTCAAATGACCTAAATTTCTCATTCAACCTGGGATTGAGAGGAGTAGTTACATAAATTCCTTATTCCAGTCACTCTAGAATTCAAATCTTTTATATCGCAAGAAGTTTATCAGGGTTGTCGTTTACTTGGTTTGCAATAATCATGTTTAGAGAAAAATATAATGAATTTTTTTGAGATTTGGTGAAATTTAACCCAATTTTTCTCTATTTGTCCACATAACATTGACATCCCCTAAAAACACTAATAGTTGTACAATAGAGGGGAGGTCATTGTGGTGATTTTACAAATTTAGGGGAGGTTATTGTAATGATTTCATGAACTTAAGGACCTTCTTATCAAAATTCATAAATAAAAAGGAGGTAGATTGCAAAATTCAGAAGATGTTAGTATAATTACCCTTATGTTTACGTTTTAAATTACTTTTTATATCAATGGAGGATTTTTTTTTTTTTGGAATATCAAGGAAGGAAGTTAGTTATAAAACTAGCCAGATGTCAACTTCTCATAATTAGCTCCACTCATATTAAAAGACCAGAAAATATTATCTATACTCATTATATGCGGGACAACATATCAATTCACACCCCTACTAGAATGGGATCCACAACGTATCCAATAATGGATGAAGTGTGAGTCAACACTTTTGAGAAGATTATGAAACTTTTGAGCTGTTTTTGTTTTGCTGTGAGAGTTTGGCGATTAAGGTTATGGATATGGAAGAATGATGAATATGCTGCATAGATATAACAAGGATAAAAAATGACAAGGAATTGTCATTACGCACAGTGAGTTTCTAGGGGGAAATCCTTCTGTTTCATGTCTTATATCTAAATTGCAAAAAATTGACCAAGATTGTGAACTTTGGAATCTTGAATTTCCACCAAAAACGGAAGCAAAAGGACATCAAAACACCTAGTCCATTTCTCATTAGATAATAGACAATGAACAATAGTGTGCAAGATAACTATTCAAATTATTATTATCCTTTGTTAACACCATTAGTCCAGCCTACCCATACGTTCAGATGATCAAATCCTGCATATCCATTAATCAAAATCAGAATACGGTAGTGAGAAACAAATAAGGGATTCGGTATGAAATTAACGAATAATCTATTATCTATAATATATTTATAATCTATAATCTATAATCTATAATACTAATATTTCAAACTCCTATAACGAAATTTTTTACATATGTCGCTTCTAGAACGATTTGGAGCCCACAATTTTCATTTAGAATTTGAATCCTCAATCTATATTCCTTACACTTAATTGATAAATATCAATCACATTAATAATAATTAATTATTAATTAAGAAACATCAATTATAAATCATAATCTTACTCCTACTTCACAACCTAATTTCAAAGCCCGTTATCAGATATTGCAATATCATTTTGAAATTTTTTTTTGTCAGTAGACTTTGCAAATTTTTATTCTATATTTTAAATTTATGAAATAGTAATTTTTCATTCTAATTATTTCAAATTATTTTTTATGATTATCTTATTTGGCTTATTTATTAAAAAATTATTTGGCTTAATATATAGTCATGGTTTCTTTTGTAGTTTTATACGAAACACGTGATTTATATATTATCAATGAATGCATAATTTATTGCAATTAATGTAATCTATCATAATGATGTCAATCATAAATAATAGGTGGATATTTTAAAATAACATATTTTATTTAAAAATATGCCTATCAAGATAAATAAATTAAAATCTTCTGCAACTAATTCAATACTGATTTAAATAATTTAGTTTACTTTTTGAAATATATTTTTACTTTTAAAAATATAAAATAATTACTATGATATATTTATTTTGTCTGAAATTCAGAGAATTTTCTTCATTTAATGCTTGAGTTTTTTTTATAAACTCATATATACTCTATTATCATTTAATTTTAATATGAAATTTTCAAGTATTGAAGTTATTCACTCATTTTAAATGGGATTTTTGAGGTTTTTAGGGTTTTCAATATAGTTTAAATATGATATTCTTTTTGTTTAGTTATATTCAAATTACATTTAAATATGATAATTCGCGATTGAATACTTTAATTTTATTAAATCAAATATCTTTGTAAAATATCTTTTTAAATTAGCAATACATTAAAATTAAATCCTTAGAATAATATATTGTAAAAATTAATGAGATACATATTTTTTAATCATAATCTATATTAACTTTGGATAGATGCGTCAATTTAGTGAAAGGATGTCAAATTGATATTATTGAGTTAACCTTAAATTCATACTATCATTGATATAGTAGTTATATTAATTTAAAATCATTATATTAATTAAAATCACAGAAAATAATATCATGGTCAACAAATTATAACTAAAAATTTTAGTAACATAAATTAAAATATAAATATGATTAATCAGTCACTCTTTAATTAATCAATCACTCTCAAATTTAAATTTAAATTTTAAAAGATAACATCAATTACATATCATTTTATTCTTGCATGTTAGACGTAATTAGTATAATATATAATTTATTAAAAAAATTATAATATATAAAATTTGCCACATTATAATATAATGATATTGATAATAAAAATATAAAAATACATGCTATACTATATTAGTTTTGATATTTTAATAAAACTTAATATCATAGTTAATGTATTTTCAAATGATTTAGTATAATCCTTAATCTATCTATAATACTAATAATTAATATTTATTACATGGACAGTTTTTCATGTATCATTCATAGAGAAAATTATGCCCAACCATTTTAATAATCTTAATATTTAAAATAAATTTTTGGATTTAATTTACCTTCTAATTATTAATTATTTTTTCCAACTGTACCTTCAGATCTCTCTTCATTAAAATTGTTTAACAAAATAGTTCGATCAAAATTATTTAGCTAATAACAAATAATATAAACAAAATGATAATTTAATGTATTATACCATTAAAATTTCAAATACATAATTATAGTATTGAAGATAACAAAACTATTATAATTACATTACCAAAAAAAATTATAATTAATGATAATAATTATAGTATTAATGATAACAAAATTATTATAATGATAATAATTAATATAACAATAAAATCCTAGCACACCTCTATTTTTTAATTATCTTTATCGGATTAAATTTGTATCATGTATATATTTTTGTTTTTAATTTGAATTATATTGCATTATTGGTATTTGTTATTATGGATATTTGTATTTCAATTTTCAAAGTATTTTGAACTTTTTTTAATCAACTTGTGAATATCGGTAGGGATTCAAATCTACGTGGAGAATTAGAAATAGAAACCTGTAACAAGGATGAGAATGGGGATAAAAGGTGAAATTCTAAATGAGGACGAGATCAAAGGAGGAGGAGTTTCTAACTTTAAATGTAAAACTTTTGAAAATCATAAAAAAAAAAATATTTTTATACCATATTTAATTTTTTATGTTTTTATAAATTAAATATTTTAATTTATTAAAAAGATGTAAATGACTTGGGATGACAAGAAAAACACTGAAGTGGATATACGTAGGATGAGATTATCCACAATAAAAATGAGAATAGGGACATATTTTATTTTCACAGGGGTGGAGTCCTCGTTTGTTAAACAGGGCATGGATAGGGATAACACATCTTTATTTTTTCAATTATCTATATTGGATTTGTATTATTTATGCATTTTTTTTAATTTGAATTATGTGTATTACTAATATTTGTTAAATTATTATAGATATTTATATTTCCAATTTCAAAACATTTTTAAATTTTTTCTTTTTGGAATTCTTTTAATAAATTCTTGAATATGTGCACCGATTGAAATCTCTGCATATGAATGAGGAACGAGGAATGAGGACCTGTGACAGTGATGAAGATGGAGATGAGAGGCAAAATTCTAAATAGGGACGGGGGCATGAGACATGTCATCTCTGTCATGGATACCCATCCTATAAATGGTTTATGATATAATAAACGTATCCACTGATTCTTTTTCATTATTCAACAATTTTAACTTTCGAAATGTGCAATATTTTCATCAAATAGGTTTTTTATTGTTATAGGTTATCTATCGAGATTTTATTCAACTTTATAAACATGATATTCAAAATAAAACGTAAATTGAATGAAATGTTTATATTTTGTCAATTTATTTAATTATTTAACTATTAGCTTATTTTTAAAATAAATTTATACACTTAATTTTCTATCAGATATATTTAAATAAATTATTTATTTTTGATAATGGCCTACAAACTATTTTTATTATCACCCCGTGCATCGCACGGGTGAAACGACTAGTGATAGTATAGTTTTGAGTTCACAGTGAATTATATAGATGGTAATATATCAACCATTCAAACTATAATGTAAAGTTAAAAATATATAAATATCATAAAAATATTCGTTGAGATCATATTACTTATATGATTAACCATAAATTGAAATCTATATTAACATTTTCAAAAT
The DNA here is from genome assembly GCA_031216105.1 of Dalbergia cultrata. Classification (NCBI taxonomy): domain Eukaryota; kingdom Viridiplantae; phylum Streptophyta; class Magnoliopsida; order Fabales; family Fabaceae; genus Dalbergia; species Dalbergia cultrata. Next base: position 6,641,848 of record CM062347.1, read on the forward strand.
AAACATGCTGATTCATCAGTTTAAAGAGATTAATTGATCACCACACAACCAAAAAATAAGTCAACTGAGCAGCATATATTCAAACTTGGGAAGGAACTGGTTTCTTCTTTTTTTGACATTATTGATATAAAATACATCAATTCAACAACTTAAGCTTTTGCGATAAGTTTTGATTTTGTGACATGGTATCATCGGAGGTTTCATGACCAAAATGTATAGAGTTTGACTCTTGCTATCCAATTCCTTTAATAAAATAATTAAATTTAAGCATAAGTTAAAAGTGGATTTATCCATCGTCTACACTTCATGTCCAAAAGAGATTCTTCATTGGTAGTCTTTGAACTTGACAAAACAAAAAATAAAAAAGAACTGATCTGGGAAATTTTCAGTACTCAGCAGCCTTGTTTAAGGAAGTTACTTGGAAATTACTACAAATGTAAAATAAAGTCTTGCCTAGGTTTTACCTCACATAATATATGCAACAAAATCATTCCAAGCCAAGTGAAACCGGCCTCACAGACGGCAATACTTATGCACTGTTTCCTCTTATAGAGAAATGCCTGCCTGTTTTTACCGCAATCTCATCAAGCAATTAACTCACACTTCCATCACAGAAAAAAAATCCAAAAAAATTAAAAAATTGCATGATGCCTACCCCAATTCAGAATTTGCTAATCCAGCAAAAACTATGGAGATTTTTGGGTCTTGTCTCAACCCCAGTTGGCTTGCTTTGTTTTGCTTTGAGTACTTCTTTCAAACAACTATTTGGAGAGTGGAACTTTTTAAAGATCTTTGTTTACACTGTGGTGAGCTCCATTATCTGCAGCTTGATGTTATTTGCACACAAGTTCCAGCCTTCTTGGAGTCTCTTGTTGAAAGCACAAGTTGGTTTTTTGGCCTTTATGCTCACTTCTTATTACTCATTTTTATGTGGCCAAAAAAGGAAAACCAGATATTTTTAGCCTGGTTTCCAGTGGCTCATTTGCTTTGATGTCTTTGAGTTTGTCAAGGCAAATTCATCTTGGATTTGAAGTTGATATGTTCAACTTCTTCCTTGGATACTTGTTGGTGCAGCTCATGACCATACACCTCATGTTGGCTTTTGTTGGAGTTGTTTTCTGCTATTTGCTCATGTATCTTCGGTCCTATTTGGATTCTCAAGCACAAAATGGGACTGTTATTAGCCCAGTGGACCAGGTAGCCTTGCAAATTGATGGCCCAAGCCAATTGCAAGTTGAAGTTGGCAGTAAATTCAACAAAGAACATCTATATGCCATTTTGGGGATTGAGGAGACAAGAGAAGAGAGAGTGATTTTTCCCACTAACATGGAAGCTAAGATAAGAGAGTTATCTTGCACAGGCACGGATAGTATCATATACAAATAGGTTAAATAGCGCAAACCAGCCTTAAGGTTTGGTTAAATTATACTCCACCCCATTCTTCCTAGAAAACTGCACTTCATCCCATTAAATGTAAATAATAAAGTAGAGGGTAAGGCTGCATGCATCTACTCTCCTCAAACCCCACTAGATGGAAGCCTCATGTAGAGCTGGGTGTACGGGTCGCGATTCGCGGACCGACTTGTTTAACTCGCAATCCACACGAAAATGGACCAGAAAATGTTTAGTCCATCAACCTGTGGACTTTTTTAGCCTGCACAACTTAATCTGCGAGCAAAATGGGCCTGGCCCGTGGATTCATGGACCAACCCACTAGCCTGCATAAGTGAGGGAATGCTTCCATTTTGTGGTATTTATTTATGCTCTTGATGGATGGACTTTTTGGTGAGTTGGCTTATCTACCATTTTTTGTATTTGTATTTGGTATTTGATTTGATTATGTTTGGTATTTGATAGATGGTAATTGTTACTTTATATTTTTTTTTATTTACACTACTTTTTATAATTAGAGGAAGTATGCATATTTGATTGATAATATTTTGGATACTGTAATAAAAGTATGTATATATATTTTGAGGTAAAATATACTGTATAAATACAATATATTATAGGGTACAAAAAAAAGCTAAAAGAATGAAAGAAAAAAAAAGGACTGGTTCGATCCGTTGGCTGATCCGTGGGCTGGTGCGGGCAAAAAATGTGAATAGAAAAAAAAAAAGATTATGCGGACTAGTCCGTGGACTTGAGGGCTTATGCGAGGTGGACGCAGACCAAGTTAAAATCAAGTTCATTTATAAAATGGATAGGCCCGACCCGGCCCATTTAATTGTGGTCCATCACAAACCGAGTTAAACAGACCGAAATGGTCCGCATACCCACCTCTACCTTGTGCACTAGATGGCTTTTTTTTTTAAAATATGATGAAAATACAAGTTAAAAATATTTAAAAAATAGAGTATTATATAGTTTTTAAATTTTTATATTTAATTAAACTAACAAATAATTATTAAAATTAAAGTAAATAATAAATTACATCAATATAAATTATATAATTTTAAATAATAAGAGTTAATAATGGGTTATACTAACTATAAACATAAATAAAAGATCTTTAAATAATAATATTTATTTTAAATTTATAAATAATTAATTCATAAATGTTTTTGTTTTTTTATAATTTTTTTAAATATCTACTTAATGTTAGAATTACTTGTAGTAGTGAGAGGATAATTTTATATAATCTAATGTAATATTTATACAATGTCACACAAAACATGATATGATATTGAAATTTAACAGGCCTAATACTATCCAATATTATCCTATTAGGCCTTATTGTATCTAGTACATCAAATGTAAGGATATGTTTGTGAGTAATGATTTTAGATTATGGAAGAGAGGGGAAAAGAGAACTTGTAATATAAGAGTTTATTATTTGTAATTATAATCATAATAATTAATAATTAGTATTACTATTCATATTATTAGTTATTACTAATTAAATATTACTTATTAATAGAACAAGTGGGGCTGAGCGCAATTTAACCAAACCTCAAAGATAATTTGTGTTATTCACTCATACAAATATGGTTTCGAATCTCCTGTCCCCACTCCCCGTCTTATTCTTTATCCCTTCAATAAAATTCTGAAATGTGTATAATAGTGATATCATCCATGATTTTTAATTCAACCACTATCTTTCAACTACTCATGTTTTAGATACATAACAAAACTTGATTAGAGGGACATGGAGGGATACATGGAATGGAATGAGGACTGGAGGTTTGGATCCACAAATATGATAGTTTTATGACAAAATAAAATATAAGACAACATATACTAAGGTATTCATGTATCATAGTTCAAAGATGCAATTGTTGCAGGGTTTGTGGAGGAATGCAGCCATGTCTACCTCACTTGGAGGAGACAAATATTGGATGAGAAGATGCTGAAAATAGGATTACACAAGCTTGACATCAAGGAGATCAAGAACGTACCGCTGGACTACCTAGACAAAAAGATCCAACGTTGGATTATGGCTTCTGACTATGTTCTTAGGGTGCTGCTCCCTGATGAAAGGAACATCAGCAATTCAGTGTTCTTGGGGTGTTCTCCTCATGCTGATCTCTGTTTCATGGAGCTATGCAAAGGATCCATGACTCAACTACTGAATTTTGCCGATGCTGTGGCTACTGGGACCGGTTCTCCGGTTCGTTTGTTCCGGATTATCAAAATGTTTGAGGCATTGAGAGACTTGTTACCTGACATAAAATCATTGTTTTATGACGAGTAAAGTGTGGTTCTGAGAGATGAGGCAATTACAATATGGGAGAGGTTGAGGGATGCAATCAAAGGTGTTTTCATGGACTTGGAATATTTGATATCACAGAAAAAGGAACCTTCAATTGGGGTTGTTCCTGGTGGTGGGATTCATCCAATTACTCACTATGTAATGAACTACCTTTGTTCTGCTTGTCAATATTTGAGGACATTGGAGCAAGTTTTTGAGAACCATCATGGAAGAATGTCAACTTCTTCTCCATTGTTTTTCCAATTTGATAGGATTGTGGAGTTGTTGGAGAAGAATTTGAAGGCCAACTCAGAAATGTACAAGGACTCAGCTCTGTGCTTTGTTTTCATAATGAACAACACGAGGTACATTATTAAGAGTGAAAAACATAGTAAAGTAAGAGAGCTGTTAGGTGATAACTGGATCCAGAATCAGATAGCACAATTCCACCAATGCCTTGTTAACTACTATGAGAGCTCGTGGCATCTGGTAATTGGCATGTTGTGCTTGGATGATGAGTCATTGGCATCTAGTAGTCTAGTTGTGGAGTCATTCAAACAGCAACTTAGCATGTTTATCTTGCAATTTGAAAGAATATGTGAGATGCAGTCAACTTGGGTTATATTTGATGAGAATGTAAGAGAAAGGATTAAAAGTTACATGGAAAGAACCTCGTTGACAGAATATGAAAATTTTACTGCAAGGTTCCAAAATGTTATGGAAACACGAGATACCAATATGTGTAGTGACTTTGGGTTTGGGGTCCAAGATATTGTGGCTGGAATAGACAAGTTGTTTCAAGTAACAGATGAGCTCAAAAAGCACAGGTATGACAAGTTTTGAGGTTGACACAAGAAGGAAGTGTATCCCTTTATGTTATTTATGACTAATGTGAGTCATCGGATCAAAATTAGTCCTCTAAAGATATATGTGAAATCGAGCTAATCTTTTAAAGATTTTGAAATTAATCTAGCCCATCAATATATAAAATGAATTTCAAATTTGTCCTCCAATGTATATTTGAGGCATCAATTTGATTATTATATTGATATATATTTTCTATTGCAGAAGACCAAATTGATATAAAAAAAATATACGATGAACTAATTTAATTTTACATGTTTTTGAACGACCAATTTTAGTTTTTACTTGTAAGACTTTCAAATTTTGGTATTTTAGTAGTTTCTTTTGTTTTTGTAAGGTTAATGTTTTTGTCAAGATGTTAGATATGGAACAAGACGCCTCTAACTTGGAAGTATACGTCTTGCCCAACATGGACCGTAGTCTTGCCCAATATCGAGGATTTTTCATGAATGTTGGTGGAAGAGTAGTCAAGAAAGATTCCTTGATTCTTCATATCCAATGTAATCATCGTATTCCTCTTGATTTTTAAGGAAATAGTAAGAAAAGGAAAATTCAATCATATGCATGAAACTAAGAAAACTAAAATTAATTTAAATAAGTTGAAATTTTGGCTAAGTGCTGCGGTAATAAAGATTTAATCTTAGAAACTGACTATTTTTTCTTCTTGTTGTCATTGGCAGAGATTACAACTCGTGCTCACAAGTTAGATCAAGGTTGTCAAGCTTCTGCACAGGTCCAACAGATACAAGAAACCCACCAATGTATGGGACTAAGTACACTGGCCTCCATTCATGTAGATTGCATGCCAATGTTCCACAAATGTTTACAGAAGACTAGACTCACAAACCAATTCTATGTTATTCATCCCAGTTGATAGACATGGACCTCTATTAATATTTGAAAAGAGTTGGAGTGAAGTTATGCCACGGATGATTTTTCATTGCAAAACGTAACTGTAGCCATAAGCAACGTAATTTGAACTATCTTATCATCGAGTGCTGTTATTTGCACACCTTCACGTGCTACACCGTATTTACATAGTATGTTTTAGACCAGAAAAGAACAAAATAGTATTTTCTCTCTCTTTCACTTTCTTGCTCAGCTTTTAATTTTTTTTCTCATCTGTTTTGGTTTGCAAGTTTTTGTGAATAGTTTGTAAGTTTTTATCTTATGTTTAGAGTTTTAAACAGTTCACAAGTTTTTTGCACTATATTTATAAGTTTTTAAGACGGGTTTACAAGTTGACGTGGGATTGCGCTCAAGAGGTTGAGGCTGCAAGGGTACTTCTTGATAAAGGACATTTGCAACAATTGGTATTATCGTGGTCTAAAAGTAATGGATCGACCGAAGACGAAGAAGTTAAGTATAATGATGAGATGATTTTACAGGGTCTACAGCCTCAAAACTCAATTAAAAGCCTATCAATAGGTGGATTTTGTGGCGAAAGTTTGCCAGACTGGATGGGAAATCTCTCATCACTCATCTCTCTTACAATAGGACGATGCGAGTTTGTGACATCACTACCTGAAGGAATCCATAACCTCCAATCATTACAGAAGCTCGATATACTTTTATGCCCACTGTTGGAGGACAGATGCAAAAGAGAAACGGGTGAGGATTGGGCCAAAATTGCTCACATCCCCAATGTTCGTATCTACTAGTATATATAGCGAGGTCAAGCAGCAGAGGCTAACACTTTGTATCTAATCTCCACATATCTCTGTCGATTGGATGGCATACGGCCTCTATGTCCTCTTCATTCAGCCTGCCCACACAACTTAAAAATCCACCTCTATTCATGTTCCTTTCGCGCAATGTTTTTCCTCCCCTAGCTACTTCCTTCGCCTCATCCTCAAACTTTGATTTCTCTTCTGCATATAAGCAGGGCGGCAACATCCAGAGCACTTTGGTCTCAAGCGCCAGTTCTAACACTGGCTTCATGGCTCTCATGTTGATCATTGAGGTAATTTTCTCACTAATTTCTTGCCTACAAATTTCTTCAAAGTCCTGAATACATATTTATATTTTAAATTTTGTACTCTGACCACAACATATAGGTATTTGAATTACTTGGATATGTTTTGGCACATGGATTACTTGGTCCTAGTTATTTACTCTATCTGAATCTATGTTTTTACTTAAATATGTTTTGACACGTGTATTTGTTTGCGTCTGTCTTAACTTACAACAATCATCTTTTTTCATTGTCTTTGGGATGACAAAGAATCAGAGTTTAAGTAAAACAAACAAGAAATTCTTTTCCCTTTAGATCGTATTCCCGCTACAAGAACTAGGAAATCTTTTCTCTTCGATCTTCATGCAAAATATCTTTGTGATTTTGCGAGTCTTGGACATATGATGGTCTGAATCTTACACATTGGTTCCCGATGGCAGAGAAGTTGCATATAACGATGAGATGATTTTACAAGGCCTACAACCACATCACTCAATTAAGAGGCTACTAATAGGTGGATTTTGTGACGAAAGTTCTGTGGAATCTCTCATCACTCTTCACTCTTTCAATAGTAGATTGCAAGCTTCTGACATCGCTACCCAAAAGAATCTGTAACCTCAAATCATTACAGAATCTCTACATAAGTTATTGTCCACTATTAAGGGCCAGATGCGAAAGAGAAAGGAAATGCTCACATCCCCAATCTTCAAAATCTTCAACTAGATATAGCCTCAGTTAGATGGCATTTGATTTTTGTGTTCTCCACATTCAGCGTACCCACACAACTTAAAAATCCACCCTTTAATTCCCTCACCGTATCCTCAAACTTTGATTTCTCGTCTGCATACAAAGAGGTCAGCAATGTCCAAAGCACTTTGGTCCCAAGCGCTAATTCTGATCATTGAGGTCATTTTCTCTTTAATTTCTTGCCTAAAAATTTCTTAAAGGGGTTAAATATGTGCTTATGTTCTAGATTTGTTACCGTCACTCTGACCGCCATATACAGGTATTTGGATTACTTAGATATATTTGGACTCATGGATTACTTGGTCGTATTTATTTAATTTATTTGGATATGTGTTTTTACTTGGAATTGAAGGTTTTGTTGCTTCAAAAACTCAGTAGTGTATTTTTGGTTGTATTTGTCTTAGCTTCCAATAATCATCTTTTTCCATTGTGTTTAAGATGACAAAGAACCAGAGTTTAAGTAAAACAAATGAAAAATTATTCCCTTTAGATCGTATTCTTGCTTCAAGAACTAGGAAATCTTTTCTATTAGATCTTCATGCAAAATATCCCTCTGATTTTTCGAGGTAAGCGCCAGCCATGACAGAAACCCATCATTGCCATGCAGCATCAATTCATAGGTAGAAATCAGAAGACAAATAGTAAGTCATGGTAGCTATGTATACTTAACAATTAGATCCAAGTGAACCAAGTACAGTGACTACAGTCATTTTCTAAACCAAAAGAAAAATACTGCTTGCCATTGTAAGTGAGAAAATAGCATGGTCCTCATGTATCACAATGTACAACATCAATAAGAGCACTAGACATGTTATTATTGTAAACACAGGCAATCTCCTAAATTTTGCTAAATGGCATACAAAACAATCAATTATAATATAAGGATGTACATGTATGGAAATTGTAGAGCTAGCTTTCTACAAAACTTTATTAACAAACAAATTGTTACTGAGTATGAGAGAGTGAACAATGAAACTGCTGGGATGTAGTTGGAAGACTATAGGCCTTTAATCAAGTTACCCTAGTCAATCACCCTCAAGATAATGTAGTCCTGTATGGTAGTAGAGAGGAACGTAGTAGAATAAGGAGAATCTTTTAGCAGTGCACACATGGAAATTAAAGTGACTCTGAAGCTCGGAGTTAACACATTGTGTACTAGACAATTTAACAAAGCCAACTATATAAACATTGAACACCTCACCCTAAACTGATTAGGTAAAGTGACAACTATGTATTAGGTAAACTGACAATTATGCATAGCAGAAAATACAATACTGACCCAAGAACCAGACTCTAGTCTTCATCTTGAATGGCTAGCAGAAAATACAATACTTTCAGGAACTGAGCTAGAGGAATCACTGTGCTCTGCATTAGGTTAATTAGCCTGAAAATTGATTAGAGATAGAAGATTTTGATATTGAGCCAGGGTCAACTGCAAAGAATCCAAGCATTCAAAGCCATATGCATGCATTGACTCCATGAGCTTTAGTTCCCCTTATCAGAGGTTGAGACACCTAAAATAAGAGGATGATCTGAAGGGGTGAGATGATAAGGAGCTTGAACTTTCTTCATGACACGAAGGAGTGAAAAACAGAAGCTTTAGAGATGAACTTCAGATCCTATACTAGGGATGAGAATGATTGAAGAATGTACTGATCTATTCATTTAGCAGACCGTGGACACATACACACACACACACACACACAACATTGAATGTCAACATAATTGACATAACTCTAACTAACTCTAAATGAAAGTTATTAACTGTAACTAACTATAAAATTCCATAATTAGCAGACATGTCATAATAAACTGACATAGTTATAGCACCCTGTAGATACAGTAGTTTTGTTCCATTATTCCTATATTCTATGCTATTGTGAATATTGCTCCCAAAACGGCAGCTTAACGGTTGGTTCTTACTTTATGTCAGGCTTTGGTCTTATTGTATATAAACCATAGCATACTAATGATGAAAAATTCACAATAAACTGTTATGTAACATAAATATTTGTTGAAAGCATGGTTTAACAAATGGAATAGACTGAGAAAGAAAGAGTGTTTGTTTTTTTGGATTTGATACACAGGAAAACCATCCTATAGTATTCGGTAACTAGTACAGTTCACTTAAAAATTATTGTGCAAAGAATAAAGGGAAAAAAAAAGGCACATAAATTTGAGTTAACCTTATGCTTGTGATATTCTCAGAGCTACCAAGCCATTGTTTTTGAGGGGGCATGATACAAGCTTACAGGAGGGGCTGCAGCAACAGTAGAGGAATGGTTCATCACCTATAATTTTCTATGAGCTTACATTTGCTTCATGTACTCTTTTTTTCTTTTTTTGGGTAATGATTTTCTACATGTACTCTAGTTGGTGGATATTACAGTGCTTTATTTTTTTTTCTTTAAAAGCAAAAATAGAAAAAAGGAAACTTGGTTTGGGGTGGGATGGAGTGATTTGTTTTTCTAATCGATATTTGTGCTATTGTTATTGCTAGAATGTATGAAAATATCTTGTCATTTATCTTGAAATGTCACCCCAAAAGAAAAAAAAAACTGATTTTTTATGATTAGGTTTCGTATTACTTTTTATTTTACAATTTATTTCTTCATTTATTTAAGATTAAGAAACCTATCATTAATGCTTTATTAATTTGAAATATATTCAGCATATGATGTTAAAGAGGTGCTTTGTTGAAGAAAAAGTGACAAATCCATAATTAAGCTGTTTACTAGTCCACAAATAAAGTTTGATTCTCATTCACTGTAACCATATTGATTCCTTTAGTTATTAGGTTTTGGCCATTGGAAGGTGAGTTCTAGAAGTTTTATTGACTGATAAAATCATGGCCAAAGCTTTTTTTCCTCCCTAGTTTGAAAGAAGGTTTACACCCAGGCATTTCCTGCTTTATCAGTACAGATAAGTTGCACATCAGAGCAAATCTTATGTAACCATGCAACACAGTTCATCAAAGTCAGACACAACAATGAAGACTTTCCACCTCTCTCCCAAGTCATGTTGCTCACTTGTCCTACTTGCTCTCATTGCTTCCCTTGCTTCAGCTGCAGAGACTCATTACCATGAATTTGTTGCAAGTGTTGGTCTAATGATCATAAACTATCCACTATAGGTTTTCATTATGTTTCAAGCAGTTAGTAATTGCCATTTCTTCAATAATTGGTTGAAACAGATTCAAGCTAAACCAATGAAGAAAGAGGCTATGCAAAACCCACAACATAATCACTGTCAATGGGCAGTTTCCAGGGCCAACCTTGGAGGCAAGAAATGGAGATTCTATGGTAATCAAAGTAGTAAATGCAGCAAGGTACAACATCTCTATCCACTGGTAAATAGCATAATCATTTATCATCACGAGTCTCATGCCTACATCTTACACTTCAGTAAGAACATTTCCCCAGACATTTCTCTATGCTATTGATTCCCTATGCTAATTATGCATATTTGAGATTAATCTTCGTCGCAATTTGATCTTGTGTCTTGTGCATTAGGCACAGATTGCATACGCTGCAAAAGCCATGGGAAGATGGACCAAGTTGTGTCCCTCTGCATCCCATACAACCAGGGGAAAGTTACACATACCGATTTACAATCATAAACCATGAAGGGACACTATGGGAGCATGCTCACACTGGCTTCCTAAGAGCCACTGTCTATGGAGCTCTGATCATCTATCCAAGATCAGGCTCTACTTATCCCTTTTCTATGGCTAGGTGAGAATTCCCAATCAACTCACTTGTATAATGTCCTAGCATAGTGATCAGACCTCTAGCCACTAGTAAACACTCAAAATCCTAATGAGCTCTTCATGTTCTGTGCCATAACAGATTATGTTGTGATGGTGTCACAGGGGAATGGTTTGACAGGGATCCAATGCTTCCCCTAATGTAGGAATAATTCACTGGAGCAACTCCAAATGTATCAGCTACATATACCATTAATGGGCAACTTGATGATCACTACAAAAGCCCTAGTCAAGGTTTGAAATTATCATAGTCATACTTCCATGTGGGTCAGCATTCTCTATTGATTGACAAGGATTTAGAAATGGTTGATATGGCATACACATAATGCAGAAAAACTGTACGTGTACCAGTGGATACTTAGGAGCAATTCTTCTGAGAATCATCAATAGTGCACTCAATCAAGAATTCTTCTTTGAGATTGCCAACCACTGGATGATTGTTGTTGGTACAGATGCTACTTACTTCAAGCCTTTCACAGCTAGAGTCCTCACGATAGGACCTAGTTAGACAATCAATGTCCTGGCAACTGCTAATCTATTTTATAGTCAGTTTGGGATCAATCAATTGCAAAAAACCTAATAGTACCCGGTGCCAAGGACCAAATTGCACCCACTTCACAGCCAGCATGAACAAGTTTCTTGGGTGCTTCCAAGCACCACCTCCTTAATGCAAGCCTACTAGCAAGGAGTACCTAGTGTGTTCACCTCGGACTACCTCCAGTTCCTCGTGTACAATTTAATTACACTAGCAATGTGCCACGGGGACTTTGGACAACTTCCTAAGGAACAAAGCACTACAAGTTGAAGTACAACACATCATTGTAAGTTCAGGTTTTCGCAACTTCAACGCACCAAAGAATCTGACCAATTTTAACATTGTCGACCCACCAGTAAGGAAAATTAGTGGAACACCTACTGGAAGATGGGTGGCCACTCGTTTTGTGGCCAATAATCCAGGTTAGACACTATGCTACATTACTACTGCAAAACTTTGCCTTTCCAATTTTGTATTTTAATTACATATTGACCCATTACATGATTTTATTTCACTACTGCAAATCAGGAATTTGGCTGCTCCATTGTCACATAGACTCACATCTGAATTGTGGTTTCTAGTGGAGAACGGAGTTGGCCCAACAAAGTCAGTAATACCTCCACCGGCAGATCTGCTCCCATGTTAGGATCAAGAAAGCATGAATAGTTATAAATCTTATATTCTATTGTAGTTAATATTTTATGTCATGTGTTACAAGTTGTTCAAGAATTCGCCAAATAGTATGGGTTTATGCTGCTCCAAATACCTGAATCAGGCTACGCTTAATTGAGCAGCATGCAAGTGGTTTGTTTTTTTTTTTTTGGTCTCCCAAGGGTATCCACAGTCGACAACGATGACTAATCCCTTCGTCAGTTTGTGCGGGCACCTCAAATGGTGGGATAGCTGGCCTGGGGAAGTTTTTCCATTCCCAAAGGCAGGGATCGAACCCCTGACCTTTGGTTAAGGGTGAACAAGCCCCTACCGCTCGACCACATCCCCAAGTTATGCAAGTGGTTTGTTGACTAAGAGTATCTTTTTTTGTCACGAAGAGTACCTGTATCATTCACAAATTGATAGAAAAAAATTTTAAGACTTGGACATTATTCCCATTTGGTCTTTCAGTCAGAATGATAAATTGATAACTTCCCACATTGCATGCAATCATGCAGCCTGATAATTTTGTACAAAGCATTCCAAGTAACTTATACAAAGAATATTCAGTTTTAAAGGCCACTACGAAGAAGCATGTGAAATTGATCCTGACTGGTCATAGGCATCTAATAAACAAATAAATCATAAGACCTCTTTAACTGGACTGCCTAAATCAGTAGCATGTACCAACAATCATGTTAAATGGATTGTATGTATACAATAATAGGTAGCGCTTATCCAGCAAGCATTGGGAAGTTTCCTCTGATCTGGTTGAATAAAAGAAACGCGTACAAGCACACAAACCAGGGGAGGCTCTACAAGCAAAGTAAAGAAAGAACAATCCTTGTGGCAAAAGAACAATCCTAGCTTGTGGCACAATAAAGATGATGATATCTTAAACAATAGCTTTAATAAATTTATGCTAAGGAAACATTGACAAGATCAGCAGCATACAACAGAGGTCAGAATGTGTTGTTTTCAGGAAGTAACAACTAACTGATTCACTAAAGACTACTTAAAAGTACAGAAAATTTAAGGATCTATCCTTTTTTTTTCCCCCATGTTAAGGAGGAGGAAAATAGAGTAAAGGGCTTGCTTTTACACAATACTAATGATATATTACAACTTACGATAGCATGCGGCTCAAAATGTCTCATGAATCAGGCCACAAATTTCAAGCAACGAGTATCATTGTGTACATTTTGGCATCGATATGAACAGAAGCGCATGCCACGTCTCACGCATGTGTAATTGGCAGAAAAGCCACAAACAGTACAGAAGTGGCGACGAGAGGTTGAGCTTGCAGGTCCAACTGCTGCTTTCCAATAGGAGGGAACATGCGGAGGCAATGATTCCAAGTATGCCTGCATTTGGAGGAGGAGGTAGTTAACAATATAACCGATGTTAGAAGAGGAAAAAAGAAAAAAAAGTCACAGATTATCAGTGTGCAGGAACTCTTCTGGCTTTAATCACCTCATGTAAGAGCTCAAGGAATGTTCTTGGGGCCTTCCTAGCTTCAAGTGCTTTTGCCTGCCTGGTTTTCCTTTTGGTGCCCTTAGACTGCTTTTTTTGCACATACCCTTCGAAAAATACAGGTCCAAAAAAAAGGAAATGAAAATAATCTTATTAACTAAACAAAATGAAACACTTTCAGTCTTTTCATATAATGCCTAGTATAATATAATAGACACTGTTGACAAATCAATAAGCTCTAAGCACCATAGAACAGGTCCCAGAGGGAAGGGAATGACAGCAAAACACACTATGATCAACAAAACAAAAAGCATCCCTTTTTCTTTCCGTGTTATGCCTAAGGATAGACATACCATAATTCAATAAACAAGTTCCATGCATCATCCAAATATTCAATTAAAAAAAAACATATATACGAAACTCCAAAAACATAAAACAATAATTCAAAGGACTAAATATTTCTAAAATAGTTAAAAAAAATAGAAAGAAAAATAAAAACAAATAAGCAAAAGAAACCTTCTTCATCGTCCAGGGGAGAAGAAGCCTACACATTAAAAATAAAAACCAAACAAAAAATAAAAATAAAGGACCAATTTCCGCTTTTACTCGTAAGACTTCCAAATTTTGGTATTTTAGTAGTTTCTTTTGTTTATGTAAGGTTAATGCTTTTGTCAAGATGCTAGATATGGAACAGCACCCCTCTAACTTGAAAGTATACATCTTAATATATTTTTTTCCAGAAAAATGAAACCAACATGGACCGTAGTCTTGCCCAATATCGAGGATTTTCCTGAATGTTGGTGGAAGAGTAGTCAAAACACATTCCTTGATTCTTCATATCCAATGTAATCATCGTATTCCTCTTGATTTTTAAGGAAATAGTAAGAAAAGAAAAATTCAATCAGATGCACGAAACTAAGAAAACTAAAATTCATTTAAACAAGTTGAAATTTTGGCCAAGTGCTGCGGTAATAAAAAAATTAATCTTAGAAACTAACTATTTTGCTTCTTGTTGTCATTGACAGATATTACTACTCATGTGTTCACGAGTTAGATCAAGGTTGTCAAGCAATTGTACAGGTCCAACAGGTACAAGTAAATCCACCAATGTATGGGATTAAGTACACTGGCCTCCATACATGTAGATTGCATGCCAATGTTCCACAAATGCTTACAGAAGACTAGACTCACAAACCAATTCCATGTTATTCATCCCAATTGACACACATGGACCTAAACTATAATACAAGATTAATATTTGAAAAGAGTTCAAGTTATGCTACGAATGATTTTTCATCGTAAAACGTAGCTGTAGCCATAGGCAAAGGAATTTGAACTCTTATCATCAAATGGCTCATAAAGAAGGATAGATGTGAACACCAATTAACATAAAAATATATCATTTCACCTTATTATTATAGGTTAGTTTTAATAGTATTTTATATTGTCAACCAATTAGATATAATTACACAACATTGTTTTTGGTTAACTCAAGCTCATGTCCCCTTTAGTGTAATTATCCGCGAACCTCTCTATTTTGTAAAACTATCACCACCTCTCTCGAGATTTACTATAATTACATTGATCACCATTATAAATATTAATTCATTAATCTAAGTAGCAAAAAAGATAATATATGACATATATTTTATTATTAATAACAAAATAATAATATTTTGATAATATTTTACATGTATATTAACAAAAGACCTATTTTTATTATCATAAATTATAATTATAAGTTTCATTTTCATGTGATTAAAAATATTTTATTTAATTAATTTGTTAAATATTACCAAAATATTATAATTTTACTATTAATAATTATATATATGTTTTACATTATATTTTTGTTACTTTAATTAACGAACTATATTTACACGGAATGTAAGTTTAATTTTAGTAAATTTTAGGCAATGTTCCACAAATGCTTATAGAAGACTAGACTCACAAACCAATTCCATGTTATTCATCCCAGTTGATAGACATGGACCTCAACTATAATACAAGATTAATATTTGAAAAGAGTTGGAGTGAAGTTATGCTACGGATGATTTTTCATTGTAAAACGTAACTGTAGCCATAAGTGTAACATCCTATTTTTTTTTTAAAAAATAATAACAACAATAATAAAATAAAATAATTTGTGTATAATAATTTTAAGTCATATATCAGATTCAAATATTTTATTGGTCTTACTTAATAATTTTACATCAACGTCTATTTTAAATATTAGACTAAAATTTTAAAATACAGATATCAACGGTTTAAAATAAGACCATAAATTGATAATAACAAATTCAAAATATATTGTATTAAATTAAAAAATAAAAGCTATTAAAATTAATAAATAATAATATATTAAGTGATAATAATTAAATATATAATTTTTTTAAAAAAAATATAAAATATATATAAAAAATAATAATAGAGGCGGCGTACATAGGCTCCGCCATTTGCCCATGGAAACGAAAGTTTCTGTTGGCTATGTGCGTCTATACAAGGGAGATGATGCGTGTGCGTGAATTGGAGAAAGAAAGAAAAAAAAAAAAGAGTGAAAGAGAGGCAGAGAGTGACGTGAGGAAAAGAGAGAAAAGAAAAAAAAAGAGAGGAGAGAGAGAAAAAAAAAAAAGAAGGATAGTAAGATTACTCCATTAAAGATAAAATTCAACTAATTCACATAATTTTCTTCTATTGGTTGACTTTGAGGTAGGAAATAAATTTATAAAAAATAAAATCATGGCTACAACTATTATATAATATTAATCATTTTATATATTGTCATTTTATATTACAGATGCTCATTATTATTTTATTTTATTATTCTTTTATATTTATTGATAATTATGAACTTGAATATTGATTGAATAAATATTAAGATGACTCTTTTCTTTTTCCACCGGTCCAGTGGGGACTACCGCTGCTCCGATTTCTTCCTAATTATTAAGATTCCCTTATCTCTTACTGGTGTTATCGGTTCACCATGCTCCAATTTTTTTTATCACTTAATTATAAATATTCTCTTCTCTCCCCATTAGTCTAGTACAGACTACCGCCACTCTGATTTCTTTCTTTATTTTAATGTTTCTTTACATTTGTCCGATTTATTATTTAATTCAAGTTAACTAAATATTCCTTCTTATTTATGTTATTATCTGTTACACATTAATTTATCATTCCTCCATTTTAGAATTTATAATACTATTTATATAAGAATATATTAATTTGAGTTGTTAATATTTATATTAATAATTAAACTAGCAACTCTATGGGTTAATAAATTTTATTAAGGTATTAATTTATTTGGTCCAATTTATTTATGCATGAATTTATAAATTTTATGCATTTATGTTTTACTATTTAAATTGTTGATTAATTTATCAGCTCTTATTATGAATTAATTGTATGAATTCCTTATTATGAAATTATGCACAATAACTATTAAATTAATATGATTGATTAAAATTTACTGTTAACCACTGATAAGGTAGAAGAATACACATAAGATCCTTTATATTACTTGCCTCGGTTAGAATGGCGTAAAAGTCTTTGCTTTGTCATCATGATGTAAGGAACAAAAAATGGTAATTCCCTAATATAAGACCTTTAACTATGTGTGAGACAAGCAAACAAATGAAAGAGAAACTAAAGTAAAGAAATTACAAATTTGATAAGATATGTATGACATGTTATACATGGCATATTTTATATGATAATTACTTATGTTCATATAATATTATTGTAACCATGTGTATTTTCTGTGTAGACACGGCTTAAACCAACCGTAGTTCAACTATTTTAAAACCATTCATTTTCTACTGAGAATTTTCTTAAATTCTCATTTTTCTTTATTTTTATTTATGATGATTTCAAATTAGCCGAGTAGCATCAAATGGAAAGCAGCTGCTAGAAATTTAAGGACTTGTGTTTAATTAATGTGTGTTTTTATGTTGCAAGTTTCTCAAATATTTAGTTTGTACTTAAAGACATTAAGTTGTTATGTTAGAACCTTATGCTTGTAATCTCTTTTCTTAATGTTAACCGTTGTATTTTATGTGTGAATTCATATTATTAGTTTATGTATGAATGGGTGTTACATTTTAGTATCAGAGCCCCGTTCTCTGGCTATTGTAGAAGTTATATGTAGGTTGATTCTTTTTTATTTGCATGTTGTGGCTCTAAGTTCCTCTCTACATGCCTTATAGTATTCTCAATGCACTGAGTATATAATATTGAGCTTGATCAACTGAAAATTGGGTTGTTTATGCACTTATAGAACTATATGGCATTAGGAGATCAAGGAATCCCAGAAGATCAATGTGCACTAAATGTCACTCTGTCAGGGATTATGGGAGCCATGATGAGTCTAGCTGAAGCTATCAAAACTCAGACAGAATCAAATAGGATGATTTTTCGACAAATGCAAGAGACTCAACATAGAAACAACTACCACAATAGGGAAAATACTGGAAACTTTGCTGGGGGAGCACTTATAACTAATCATAATTACCAAGGACTATCAGAATTTAGGAAAGCTTCACCACCTTCATTCCATGGGGAATATGATCCTATTCTTGCTGAAAAATGGATCATGCAACTAGAAAAGATTTTTAATGTTCTAGGATGTACAGAGATACAAAAAGTAGTTTTTGCCACCTATATGCTGAAAGGGGAAACAGAACATTGGTGGAGGGGTGCTAAAAGTTTGTTGGAATCTAGCAGAATTGAAATTACCTGGGAGGTATTCTTAACCACTTTCTTTAATAAATATTTCCCTGACAATGTTAAGGATGAGAAAGAAGCTGAGTTTATACAACTTAAGCAGGGGAATACGACCATAGGTCAGTATGTGGCTAGATTTGATGAACTTTCCAAATTTTCTTTTTATCTGAAAAGCAACCCAGATGGGCATTGAAAGGCAACAAAAATTGAGTTAGGCCTAAGGCCCGAGATTAGAGACAAGGTATCCACCCTAGAGATTAAAGACTATGCCACTCTAGTCAACAAATGTATGATAGCCGAAAAGAGCTACATAGATCTGGAATCAAAAAAAGAAAAACAAAATTTTCTCAAAAGAAAGAGGGTGATGGAGGCTCAAAAGAAAAATAATTTTAAGGGTGGAGTGAACCCAGGGAAGTGAAAACAATTTTTGACTAGGGAACCTTTACCTACATGCAATAAGTGTGGAAAATCCCATGGACCTAAACCTTGCCTTTTTGGACAAAATTTTTGCTACCGGTGCATAAAGCCATGACACTATATTAAGGACTGCACCAATGGCAAACCATTGAACAATCTTGCACCAAGACCACAAACTAAAGGGAGAGTATTTACTCTTAATGGAGAAGAGACAATTTATTCTCCTAAAATGATCAAAGGTACATGTTTCATAAAAAATTATCCCTTAATTGCATTGTTTGACTCAGGAGCTACACATTCCTTTATATCTGTTGACTGTGTCAAAAAGTTAAAATTGTCTCTATCTTATTTGCCTTTTGATCTGTTAGTTTCTACTCCCACAGGAAAAAAAGTTTCTACCTCTTATGCCTATTTGCACTGTCCCATTTTAATTAAAGGAATACCTTTTATTATTGATCTTGTTTATTTACCTTTTTCTGGTGTTGATATCATAATTGGAATGGACTGGATGTCTTCTAATAATATCCTTCTATATTGTCCCAAGAAGCTTACTTACTTTTACAATGATCCAGTCAAAAAATAAAATTCCTTTGACACCATTTTCCTAAATGCCACTCAAGTAGAGAAGTGTCTCTTAGATGAAGTTCAAGGGTTCTCCCTTATTCTTTAAATTCTGAGGTTGAAAAACATATAAACAGCATACCTTTAATAAGAGACTTTCCATAAGTGTTTTCCAAGGATATAGTGTCCCTGCCACTCGAAAGAGAGGTTAAGTTTTTCATTGATCTAATATTTGGAACAGGACTTCTATCCTTTGCACCTTATAGAATGTCACTTCTAGAGCTTAAAGAACTTAAGAAACAAATTGAGGATTTATTGTCCAAGAAATTCATTAGGCTTAGTGTATCACCATGGGGTGCGCCAACTTTGCTGGTCAAGAAAAAGGACGGGAGCATGAGGTTGTGCATAGAGTATAGATGTAATGACCCATATTTTTAACATTATTGTAATAAAATAATTAATTATAAATAATTTATAGGGATTTTGAAAAATTCGACAGACACAGATATGATTAGATTAATATGAGGATTCTATAAAAAATAAAAAATAAAAAAATAAAAATTAATTTAATATTATTGAAAATTTATATAATAATAATTTAATCGGGTATATGGAATGAAATATTATAATTAGTATAAGGACATAGAAAAAATAATGATAAGATTAAATAAATATTTTTAACCCGGTAAAATTATTTAGGTAGCAATCGGGTACCAAAAGGTACACCGAAGTGGTAATAATTGATACACCGAAACACCAAAATTGATCCAAATAATGGATATTATCACATCCTAGATAATTATTACTTAGGATAATCAAATAAACATAGACATTTTCAATATAGATACAAGAAAAATTGATCTGAAAATAGTTACACCCATTACTTTGTCTCCAAGCAATGCTTTTCTATATAAACGAAAAATTGAAAAAAGACCCATTTTCCTTGGCTTCTCCGGATATCTTTCACGGTTCTGCTTCTTCTTTCACCATTTCCATTTCTTTCTCTTTGAAGCTCAATGACACCTTCAAAGTTTTGAAGGATACATATAAATAAACCCATAAACTACTTCAAGAACACCTCCTTTACAACAAACTCCATCCAAAACCATGTTTTTATCCTTAAATTTGTCCAAACAGCAACTCATACAAGTGCTGGAAAGTGAGTTTAAGCCTTGGATTTAGAGAAGAAAAAGCTAGAGAAAGTTAGCTAAAGCTTAGAAGAAAGGTAGGAAAATTATTCTAGTATTTTACTTCATGATGTTTAGCTATTTTGCTAAGATATATAAGTGCTTGATATTTGTTGAGGTTATGTTACTGAAATCTGAAACCAAAATTTAGGATTTATGATGGCTTGAGTTGTGTTGAAATCATGTATATTGGAACCAGAATTTTTATTTCAGAAAATTACAGGTATTGGATTTGATAAATATGGAAGAATACATCAAGTACATGTCTTGTGAACTTGCTGAAATTTATACATGGGATTGGAGTTATTATGAAATCTTGTGTATTAAAGCTTGAGTCTAATTGCAGAATTTAGAAGAGACTTGGTTTAAATTATTGGAATTATGAAGAAATGATCAAGTTGCTGGAAATTTGACGTGCTGGAATTTTTACAGCATTAGTTCTTGGTTTGTATGATCTTGCTAGTGGTATAAGAGGTGCTCTAAGTGGGTACATGTTGGAATTTTTATGTGCTGGAATTTTTACAGCATTAATCCATGGTTAGTATGATCTTGCTACACATTATAATCAAAGCTTGAAAAGTGGTAGTAAGACTCGGCTTGTATTTTCGAAATTTAGGAGCAATTATTGTCCAAGGGATGTGGCTGAAATGTTGATGGCATAAAACCTAGTAAAAGTCTAGAGAACCTTACAAAAGTTATCATACAAGAATTAAAGAGATTTAATTGATATATGAAATGTTAATTCATAGTAGAAATAGCTTGAAAATCCATCACATAAACTTGGTTCAATTGGTAGAAAATTTACAAGAATTATTATTAACTAGGGATTGTAATAAAATTTTTGGATGGTATAAAAATCTATTAAAAACCTAGTAGACTTTACGAAAAAACATTATACCAGTATGCCAGATGTTATGAGAAATATCTCATAAAACTTCTCGAGACTTCAGGAGATTTTTAACAGAATATCTCATAAATCTTTAAGAGATTTTTGAACAAAATATAAATATCTAATAAAATTTTAAGAGATTTTGAATAGAATATCTCATAAAAGTTAAGAAGATTTCAAAGAGATCTCAAAGAAGAGTATAAGAAAACCGAACTTTAAGAAGAGAGGGAACATAAAAAAATAAGTCTCACACAAAGAGAGGGAATTCAAGAAAATAAGCTTTGCATAATAATCAATTGCTTAGTGGTAAGTTCATAGATTCATGGGTAATAGTAGACGTGCTATGCTCTTAGAACTATATCAGGGTGTGAACACAACGGCGTTACATCATTTATGAGAAAATGGATGTACTGAGGATATCAAGGCTATCTAGAATAAGATGTAGTAGACGTACTCCATCTAATGAACTATATTAAAGTGTAGTTGCGACGGCGTTATACAAGTTGCCAATACGATCCAGAGAGAAGTATATCAGAAGAATCCTATGGGTTTTACTATTAAGCCTAAACTTTCTAATAAATCTTGTAAAAGATTTCAAAGAGAAATTCAGCAGAGAAACGTCATGAGAAGTTAAGATATTTCTAAAGAGAATATTTCATGAGAAACTCAGGAGACTAGACAGAGAAAAATCTTAAAGAGTTTCAGGAGATTTTCAAGAGAAGAAGTCTTATAGAAATTCAGAAATCTTAACAGAGAAAATCTTAAAGAGTTCCAAGAGATTTTCAAGAGAAGAAGTCTCACAGAAATTCAGGAGACTCAGGAAAGAATATTTCATAATATTTGAAGAATTTTCAACAAGAAATCTCAAAGCAAAAGTATGAGAAATAGAACTATTAAAAAGATATTCTAATTATCAATTTTGAGATTACTCAACTGATGAGACCCCTATATAAACATCTGAAGGCACATCACTTATTTTGCATGAAGTTGAATATCATTGAGTAATAGACTAGTGTTTTTCCTACTAGGAATCTTTGATTCTCATTCCTGCTATAATCATTTTTTTTTCATAGATTGAGATGATGGTGATTTGTTCAATGGAGAATCCTTAGCTAATCATGGTAGCTTGGTCCAGATCTTTTGATGAACTGATGATAGAGCATTTAGTTAGTATTTTATTTCTTTTTAGTGGATTTTGAGTAGTACCCTACCTAGACTAGAAGGTTCCTGCGTGAACCAGGGTAAGGGTTTGACATAGATATGGATAGTGTTGACTTGTCATTAGTTAATACAATTATGTATTTTTTTTATATATAATTAATGTTCATATTTAGAGACATTTTGGAAAGCGATTTTATGGTTGTTAGAATAGCGGGCTCATATGTAAATATTATACATACACTTCCAAGATTAAGCAAAGTTAACAAGTAACAATTACTTACTATAAGGTTATGGTTTAAGCATAGCTTTATGGTAGGGATGGTGTTACAATAGATAGTTGAATAAGGTCACAATTAAAAATAAGTATCCACTCCCTAGAATAGATGACCTATTGAATCAACTTTTAGGAGCACCAATTTTCTTAAAAATTAATTTGAGATCAGGATCTCATCAAATAAGAGCAAAGCAAGAAGATATATCTAAGATAGTCTTTAGGACTAGGTATGGTCGCTATGAATATCTTGTGATGCCCTTTGGACTTACCAATACTCTTGTAGTATTCATGGATTACATGAATAAGATTTTTAGGCCTTATCTTGATAAATTTGTGGTGGCTTTTACAGATGATATTCTTATCTATTCAAAGATAAAGGAGGAGCATGAACAACATCTTAGAATAGTGTTGCAAACTTTGAAGGACAAGCAGTTGTATGCTAAGCTGGAAAAATGAGAGTTTTGGACGCAGGAAGTAAAGTTCTTAGGTCACGTGATCACTCAAGGAAGGGTGGTTGGAGATCTAAGCAAAGTTGAAGTCGTAGTTCACTCGAAGAGGCCAAAGACATTCACTGAAATTTGGAGTTTTCTTGGATTAGCTGGTTATTACAGGAGGTTCATTAAAAGATTTTCCCAACCAGTTTTACCATTGACTAGGTTAACTAGGAAAAATCAAGCCTTTGAATGTAACCCGACTTGTGAAACTAGCTTTCAAGAGTTGAAAAACAGGCTTACCCCTACCCTGGTGTTAATAATTCCTGACCCTAGGAAAAACTTTGTAGTGTATTGTGATGCATCTAAGAAAGGACTAGGTTGTGTTTTAATGCAAGAAGGGAGAGTCATGGCTTATGCTTCTAGGCAACTTAGGTATTATGAAGAGAATTACCAAATCCATGACCTAGAGTTAGCTGCTATAGTATTTGCCTTGAAAATTTGGAGACATTATTTGTATGGGGTAAAGTTTGAGGTTTACAGTGACCATAAAAGTTTGAAATTTTTTTTTTATGGAAAGGAATTAAATATGAAACAAAGGAAATGAATAGAATTTTTAAATGACTATGATTTTGAATTAAAATATCATGCTGACAAAGCTAATGTTATAGCTGATGCCTTGAGCAGAAAGTCCTTGCACATGTCTCTAATGATGGTAGAAGAGTATAAGTTATTAGAGGAGCATAAGTTATTGGAGGAATTTAAGGATTTGAAAATTTCAGTGTCCTTAGAACACCATTGCTTATATGCTAATGAACTTAGAATAGAATCTGATTTGAATGACCAGGTAAGGAATGCCCAAGATAGTGATGAGTTTCTAAGGTCCCTCAAGAGCAAAATTCAAATAGAATAACATGAGCATTTCCAATTTGATGAAAGGGGAGCTGTAATGTATGAGGGAAAGTTGTGTGTGCCTAATAATGAAAAAGTGACGAATCAGATTTTGACCAAGGCATATTGTAGTAAATTCATCATACATCCAGGAACAACAAAGATGTGTCAGGACCTCAAGAAGTGGTTTTGGTAAAATGGCATGAAAAGAGATATAGCTAGTTTTGTGGCTAAGTGTCTTACTTGTCAAAAGATTAAGATAGAGCACCAAAAATCCACAGGATCATTATAGCCTCTAGATATCCTTGAGTGGAAATGGGATAACATATCAATGGATTTTGTTATAGGATTGCCAAGAACCTTCAGGCTATGATGTTGCATGGGTAATTGTCAATAGGTTAACCAAGTCCACCCATATCTTGCTAATAAAGATTAGCTGGCCATTGTATAGGTTGGCTTAGAGCTACATCCAGGAAATTGTAAGGTTACATGGGGTACCAACTAGCATAGTCTTAGACAAAGATCCTAGATTTACTTTAAAATTTTGAATAGCCTTACAAGATGCCTTAGGTACTAAACTTCGTTTTAGTACAGCTTACCACTCTCAAACAGATGGTCAGACTGAGAGAACTATCCAAACCTTGGAAGACATGCTTAGAGCCTGTGTGCTAGAGCTGCGAGGAAGTTGGGGTACTCATCTACCATTAATAGAGCTTGCCTACAACAATAGTTATCATTCAAGCGTAAGCATGGCTCCATTTGAAGCTCTATATGATAGAAAGTGTAGGTCAACCTTGTGCTGGTTTGTGGTGGGAGAAAGGAGTTTATTAGGACCTGACATAGTATAACAAACCACAGAGAAAATCAAGTTCATTAGGGAAAAGTTACTCACTACATAAAGTAGACAGAAAAGTTGTGCTGATAAAAGAAGGAGACCTTTAGTATTTAAAGAAGGGGACCATGTCTTCTTTAGAGTCACTCCTATTACTGGAATTGACAGAGCCCTTAAATCCAAAAAGTTAAGCTCAAAATTCATTGGTCCATTCCAAATTCTTAGAAAAATAGGACATGTTGCATATCAAATCACACTTTTACCCAATCTTTCAAATTTTCATAATGTCTTTCGTGTCTCTCAGCTCAGAAAGTAATTTTTTGACCATTCACATATCATATAATATGAGACAATGCAAGTCAGAGATGATTTAACGTATGAGACTAAACCAATGCAAATCATAGATAAATCTATCAAAAACTTAAGATCAAAAGAAATTTCTTTAGTCAAAGTGGTTTGGAAAGGGTTGTCACCTGAAGAGGCAACGTGGGAATTCTAAGATGAGATTAAGAAGACCTGCTCAGAATTATACCAACCAGGTCAATGCATTTTGGGGGCAAAATTCCTAAAAGGAAGGGAGAATTGTAACATTTTATTTTATTTTTTTAAAAATAATAACAATAATAAAATAAAATAGTTTGTGTGTAATAATTTTAAGTCATATATCACATTAAAATATTTTATTGGTCTTAATAATTTTACATCAACTTTTATTTTAAATATTAGACCAAAATTTTAAAATACAGATATTAACTGTTTAAAGTAAAACTATAAATTGATAGTAACAAACTCAAAATATATTGTACTGAGTTAAAAAGTAAAAGTTATTAAGAGTAATAAGTAATAATATATTAAGTGCTAATAATTAAGTGTATAATTTTTACACAAAAAATATAGAATATATATATATAAATAATAGAGGCGATGCACATACGCATCGCCATTAGCCCATAGAAACAAAAGTTTCTGTTGGCTACGTACATCTATATAAGGGAGATGATGTGTGTGCTGTGTGTGCATGAATTGAAGAGAGAAAGAATAGAAAAGAAAAGAGTCAAAGAGAGCCAGAAAGTGACATGAGGAAAAGAGAGAAAAGAAAGAGAGAGAGATAGAGAAAGAAAGAAAGAGAGGAAAAAGAGAGAGGCGAGAGAAAAAAAAGAGAGATAGTAAGATTAGTATACTAAATAAATAGCTTAACTAGTCCATATAATTTTCATCTGTCAGTCGAATTTGAGGTAGGAAAGGAATTTATACAAAATAAAACCATGGCTACAGTTATTATTATTATTACTCATTTTATATACTGTCATTTTATATTATAGATGCTCATTGTTATTTCTTATTGTTATTTTATTTTGTTATTCTTTTATATTTATTGATAATTATGGACTTGAATATTAATTAAAATAATATTAAGATGATTCTTTTCTCTCCCCACCAGTTTAGTGTGGACTATCGACGCTTTGGTTTCTTCTTAATTATAAAGATTCCATTCTCTCTTTGTCGATCCCGTCGGTTCACCGTGCTCCGGTTTCTTTTTATCACTTAATTATAAATATTCTCTTATCTCCCCACTGGTCCAGTGCCGACTACCGCTGCTCCAGTTTCTTTCTTTATTTTAATGTTTCTTTACATTTATGCAATTTATTATTTAATTGAAGTTAGTTAAATATTCATTTTTATTTATGTTGTTATCTGATATATATTAATTTATCATTCCTCCATTTTAGAATTTATCATACTATTTATATAATATTATATTAATTTGAGTTATTAATATTTATATTAATAATTAAATTGGCAACTTTATGGGTTAATAAATTTTATTAAGGCATTATTTTATTTGGTCCAGTTTATTTATGCATGAATTTATAAATTTTATGCATTTATATTTTACTATTTAAATTGTTGATTAATTTATCAGCTCTTATTATGAATTAATTGTATGAATTCCTTATTTTGAAATTATGCACAATAACTATTAAATTAATACGATTGATTAAAATTTACCGCTAACTACTAATAAGGAAGATTGATACACATAAGATTCTTTTATGTTACCTGCCTCGATTAGAATGACGTAAAAGTTTTTGTTTTGTCATCACGATGTAAAGAACCAAGAATAAGAATTCCCTACGATAATGCCTTCAACTATGTGTGAGACAAATAAACAAATGAAAGAGAAACTAAAGTAAAGAAATTGCAAATTTGATAAGATATGTATGACATGTTATACATCGCATATTTTATATGATAACTACTTATGTTCATATAATATTATTGTTACCATGTGTATTTTTCGTGCAGACACGGCTAAAACCAACCATAGTTCAACTATTTTAAAACCATTCATTTTCTACTAAGAATTTTCTTAAATTCTCATTTATCTTTATTTTTATTTGTGGTGGTTTCAGATTATCTGAGTAGAGTCAAATGAAAGGCAACTGCTTAAAATTTAAGGACTTGTGTTTAATTAATGTGTGCTTTTATGTTGCAAGTTTTTCAAATATTCAATTTGTACTTAAAGACATTAAGTTGTCATACTAGAACCTTATTTTTTAAATCTCTTTACTTAATGTTAACCATTGTATTTCATGTGTAAATTCATATCATTAACTTATGTATGAACGGGTGTTACAATAAGCAAAGGAATTTGAACTATCTTATCATCAAATGACTCTGGAAGAAGGATAGATCTTAGAGTGATATATCATTTCAACTTATTATTATAGATAAGTTTTAATAATATTCTATATTGTCAATCAATTAGATATAATTGCACAACATTGTTTTTGGTTAACTTAATCTCATCTCCCCTTTAGTGTAATTATCCTTGGACTCCTTCATTTTGTAAAACTATCACAACCTCTCTCTCTCGAGATTTACTATAATTATATTGATCTCTCCTATAAATATTAATGCATTAATTTAAGTGGCAAAAAAATAATATATGACATATACTTGATTACTAATAACAAAATAATAATATTTTGATAATATTTGACATGTATATCAACAAAAGACCTATTTTTATTATCATAAATTATAATTATAAGTTTCATTTTTATGTAATAAAAAATATTTTATTCAATTAATTTATTAAATATTACAAAAATACTATTATTTTACTATTAATAATTATATATATATATATATATATGTTTTACGTTCTGTTTTTTATCACTTTAATTAATGAACTAATATTTACATGGATGGTAAGTGTAATTTTAGTAAATTTTAAGTGATGTTAGTGATATTTTTATAAAATAGCAGAGTATTAAATACAATTATACTAAATTTAAGAAAAATTAGCATAATTTTCTGCTTTTTTTTAATGGGGAAAAGAGATGTGAATCTTATTTTAGGGTTTAGTTGAGGGTCGCAAAAAGCTTGTAGGTAGTAGAAGAAGGTGCACCTTCTATCAACCCAGAATTCGGATTGATGAGGGCATTAGCCAAATTCTAGCAGATCTAGAGCAGCTCAAGAGGGTCAACCAATTTGAAATCATCGGCCCAAAATATTTACTTTTGATTTTTATTTTTTTTTGGGTCGAGGTCGAGCCAAAATGGTTATCTTGTATCCTAGAGCTAGCCTAGGCAATTCTCATACGTCAGTTTCCTTAATGATATCCTATCCATGATAGCAACAATCAAAAGCAAATTGAAGGCTTATCTGGCAGGCGTGGGCCCCAACTTCATGAACCTATAAATTATGGGAAAGGGCCCAAGTAGTGCAAGCCAATATTATTCCTTCATGATCTCTTATTACTGACCCTACTCCACTGGACTTGACTTCAGATCCCAAATAATGTCATTTTCTCTGATTCTCTAATCATTAATTAACATATACTCTGCCACGTATAGCTTGGCATCTATCCTACCTCCTCCTCTAAGAAACTCTTTCTATTAAAACTGCAAAGAATGCCAAAACAGCACCCTTTCAAAACTTGAGCAAGCAAAAAGAGACAAGCATCTCATGCTATCTCTGAAGCAAGACAAGTTAAGCATCAACAAAAGAGAGAAGCATAGTATAAAGCCTAAGCTTAAACTGCCGGCAACGAATCCATGCAAAGAATAAAAAGGGAAACAATAAGAAACCAAATTAAACAAAAAATCAACCCAATCAACTTCTACAACCCACCTCTGCCAAACAAAACACCCAGCTCATAACAATTCTATTCTCTTTTGTCTTTTCTCAATAAACAAAAAACAATACCTCCATCACACCCAGTCAACAAAATCAAATACCCAAAACAAAAAAAAAAAAAAATTAACAATATTTTCTCTGCCTTCTCCACTATTGCCAGCCAAATTTCCAGCATCTTCACGTCACGAGCCCTTAGCATCTTCAGGTTCTTTTCTTATTTCATTGCTAAAATATACTTGTGATCTCTATAAATTAGGTGAATTTGGTTTTACACACTCAAAATTTTATTATTAGTTTTTAATCTTTTGCTTTCAGCACGAAACCACTTGTCTCAAAATCTTAACATGTTAAGTTATGACACATTAATAATTTTATGTAACACATTCCTGACCCACCTTATTAATGCTGAAATTTAATTATTTTATTAAAAAATGAGTTAGCAAAGACTGAATTCTAAACTTATTGGTCATGGAGGTTTTGATAATAAGTCATGAAACCACTTATCTCAAACATTTAAGTTGTTAGGTTATGATACATTAATGGTTTATATCTAATAGGTTTTCATATTACATATATATATTTTTTGTCTTTATTGTTAGTTTATATTGTTAAGAGGTGATATTTACAAAAAGTAAAGGAAGATTTTGAAGATAAGACAAGAAAATAATATTTTAAATATTTGTAAGTATGAAATGCATGATTTTGAACTATTTTTAAGAACCTAAATATAGACTTGGTTATGTTAGATTTTGGTTTAAATAGGTCTTCAAAAGGTAGTCAAAGTCTAGACCCATTACTTGATATGGACTTTTTTATTTTTAATGGTCTTAACTTGACTTTCTTAAAAGTCAGGCATATCTTGAAAACCTATTTAGAAGTCTAATTAATAATAAAATTTTGAAATAATCCAAAACATTTACTGTTAAGTCTTAAATAGATTAATAGAGTTCTAAATTTGTCAAAAGATATTTTTTTAAATGAACCAAATGGTTTCTTAAATAGGTCAAAAAATCTAATTTTAAATAGATCAAATATTTATATATTATTAGATTTTTAAATAATAACAACAATAATAATAATAATGTAAATATATCACCTTGTTAGGCTCAATACATATTTTTTATTGCTTATAGTATGAACTAGTTGGTTAAAAAGACTTTTTGAAAAGCATATGCCTAACTATTTTGCTAAATAGGTTAGGACCAAATATAAACTAGACTGAAGGAGCCTGATAAACCACCTAGCTTATTTCCATAACTAAAGGTATGTTTGGTTAGGGGTAAAAATAAAGATAAAACTTTCATGATTAAATTTCATATGTAATTTTACATATGAAGTTGTCTTAAGAAAATTTTATCCTCACTTTTACTCCCTCATTACCAGAAAAATGAGTTGTTGGTGAATTTTTTCCAATATTATTACCGATGGATTTATCGACATAAAAGAATGAAATAATAGGAAGTTTTTTTTGGAAGACCATTATCAGCAAATTTTTTCATTGAAAATAGTTTCCAACAATATTATTACCATGTATCAAAATCTGCTGAAAATTCCATCGATAATAAATTTGTCTGTCAGAAATAAGAAAAATCTACCAATAACATGCATTTTTCTAACGGTGCCCAACCAAAATAACTTGTATTTTCCGGCATAAAAAAAAACATAGTAATCCTATCCCATTTTATTTTGTTTAATGTGGGCTGAACCTAATTTAATTTTGCCCTTTTTTGGGTCCCGTATTTTGATTTTAGCTTGTTCTTCATTTTTATTGTTTGGCTCAGATTACATTTTTTATTTGTAAGGCTGCTTCCGCTTTTACTTGTTAGAAGAACAAGTCAGTTAACTTGTAGTTCTACGCCAGAGATTAGGAAAAGAAAAAGTAGGAAAAACAAAATTTGAATAGATAAAAAAAATTAATAAAACAAAAAGAGTGATAAAACAAAAAATAGTTGAATATAAAATAAAAAAATATTTAAATTCTTCGGTTAACTTCTCCTATTTCTGATGTTTGCTATTTTATTTTCTTAATGTTTACATATTTTATTTTGATGTTATTCTTATTTTTTCAGTTATTTTTAAGTATTATGTTTATTTATATTCTTCCCTTTTCTATGAGTGAATTTGATAAGTGTAAGTTATTTAATTTGTATAGTTGGCTTTATGGTAACAATCTTAGGATTGATCTCTTAGGGGCATATTGGGGTCAATCTCCATCACTTTATGTGCATAAATAGTTTCTTGAAACTAATTTTATTTACAGACTGGTTAATTTTTCTTGGTAAAGAAAAATATTTTCCTTAAATAAACGTTACTGATAACTCTGAAAATTTCCAAATAATTATAGGTTGTTTTCCGTTGAGGTTCCTAATTTTGGTAGAATGTGAGTATTTCAATTATTTTTTTAAAAATAACATTTTTTCAAAATTTACAATTTTTAATTATATTTTATATATTTTTATTTTATAAAATAAATTATAAAATTTAAATAGTTCAAATTAAAATAGACTTTTTTTTTTATAGAAATATAATTATTTAAAAATATTTAATACAACAATTTAATTTTATAATAACAACCCAAATAAATTAATTTTTATAAATTTTCATTGATAATTCATTTTAAACAGAAATATAAATAAGTTTTGATATAAATATTATAATTTTTCGTTAGTCTTATAAATATCACGATTTTTCGAAAAACTTTTCAACTACAAAGAGTAGTAAGACAATAACGAAAAGAACAATTAATAAGAATAAAAACAATTTCACAAGTTCTAAACATTAACTTTTTTAAATAACAAAGAGAACAAATAATCAAACCCCCTGACTTATTTGAAGCTACGACATCCTTGTTGCTTTATCATAGAGACCTTTGAGTCAAGCACTACAAAAATCTTTGAGTTTTTAACGTAAATAAAATAAAGAAAAGAGGATATTATATATATAGCCTGAAGTGAAAAGTATTACATAAATGTCCGAAATTGGCTTATATAGAAATCGGCTTGAACCGACTTCTGTGCAACAACCCAGACGCACCCAATAAAAATCGGTTTGAACCGATTTCAGGAGGAACATTGTGTTAAGATCGGTTTGAGCCGATTTCATACTGTAGTAGTCCATCAAAATTAGGTCTGAGCCGATTTCTTACTGGTTTCGTGCGCCAAAAATTGGTTTAAACTGATTTTGTACTGTAGCTCTGCACATTTTGTCAGATTGTATGACAAATTGGTTTAAACCGATTTGTCATATAATCTAACAAAATGTGCAGAGCTACAGTAATCGGGTTGAACCGATTTTCGGAATGTGTCAAGTTGTGTCAGACCGTGTGATAAATCGTTTTAAACCGATTTTTGAATCGATTTAAACCGATTTCTCAGACAATTTGACAGCAACTGAAAAGCTACAGTAAATTTGTGAGAATAATCGGTTTGACACGATTTAAATCCGCCAAATTCACTAAATTGGCCTAAACCGATTAGAAATTGTGGAATGCATTATATATAGAGCTGTAATGCAGCTTCAATGGAGCAACACGAAAGGAAAGGAAAAAACCAGTCAGTAGTGAGGTAGAGTGACAATATGACAGAGATTTTAGTAAATATTCTTCTTTATTATAATGGAGAGATCGTTAATACAGTTGAGGATGAGACATTCATAAGTGACGATCAAGCTTGGTTTATTACCATGCATCTAGATCCCCTCGCCCATCCTTTGCATGCATCCGATCAATGTTTATCAGAGCACAATGTATGTGCTGTCCTCCGCCAAACTGACGAACAACCTGATCAGCCTGGTGCCACTCGATCACAGCAAAATGTATGAGAGCTATAACTGAAGCCCAAACTGCAGCCTCGTCATAAATAAATGGAGGTGTGAGTGCCCTAACATCATCATTGTTGTATGGGGTCCACCGAAACTGCACATAATGGATACAATTATATTATAATTTTATATATAAGACATACTAACTGAACACTACAAGAGCATGGTGCATTGCAACTTACCCCAACAATACCAATTGCATCAATCTGGGCCCTATACCTCACTAGCCGCCTCTTTTCTGTGTTGGTTGTGCAAGTAAAACCCCTCCACCTGGAACAAAACTTATTTAATTATGGTGTAAATGAAAAAAAAGCAAAAAGTAAAAGTTTATGATCAAATAAATGTACCTCAGTGCTAGTGGAAAGCATATCGGACGCTTATGTCCGGTATATAACTCAGGCATCCTGTACCATGCCTATGACTGCAGTAGCACCAAACACCCTCCAATCTCAGTGACATTGTATTTAACACCTCAGCATAGAGAGCGGTAAAGTGCTGCTAGAACTGCAGACCCCCAACTATATTGCCCTGTCTCTGCAAAGTTCTCTAACAGTGGTAGCCACTTCAATTGACCCCTAAACCCAGACTTATCTGGGAACATGAATCCACCAAGTATAACCATAATATATGCCCGAGTGTACCGGATAACTGTGGCCTCATCAGCATCATCTCTCAAATTGCGAAATGTGTTTGTGAACCAAGTTAGGTTCACAGTGAATCCTAGTACCTCCTCCTGCGATGGGACTACACCAAGCAACTCTTGACACAGTGTTCACATATTGCGGCCCCCATAAAAATTCTGCCATGCACCAATACAACCGCTCACAGCTTGTCCATCCACGCGCAACCCTAGTTGGAATGCAACGTCTTGAAGCATGATGGTACACTCTCCATATGGTAGGTGAAATGTGTGCGACTCAGGCCTCCACCGTTCGACAAGTGCACTGATTGATGGTCTGTCATAATCATAAACAGGAACCATCTATGCAATATATCAGAACCCTGCCTGCCTCAAATATGGCTCCATCAATGGATATGGTTCTACCATCTTATTATAACGCCTACTTTTTATAATTCGCGTTGGCTGCAAAAAAAAAAAAAACAAATATTGCAACATAATTAATAATTAATAATATTCATTTATAATTGACATAGCATTTATTCTGTACAAAATATATTATACATATTTAATTCTCTTAATCAACCAAACGATATCATAAATATATTCCATCCTACACGAGTCAAGTGTGTCTTACACTTAAATATCTGTATTTAATTAGTTTGTTTTAATATTACTATTATATATTCCTAATTAGATCTAATATAGAATTCTCATAATATTTATTCTATCCA
This sequence comes from Dalbergia cultrata, assembly GCA_031216105.1. Lineage (NCBI taxonomy): Eukaryota > Viridiplantae > Streptophyta > Magnoliopsida > Fabales > Fabaceae > Dalbergia > Dalbergia cultrata. Next base: position 6,676,212 of record CM062347.1, read on the forward strand.
ATTAAATATATGTATTTAATTAGTTTATTTTAATATATTACTATGATATAAACCTAATTAGATCTAAAATATAATTCTCATAATATTTATTCTATACAATTAAATATCTATATTTAATTAGTTTATTTTACTATATTTGCTATATTTATTCTATACAATTACATATATGTATTTAATTAGTTTATTAAATATCTGTATTAATAGTTTATTTTAATATATTACTATTATATAAACCTAATTAGATGTAAAATAGATTTCTCATAATATTTATTCTATTCAATTAAATATCTGTATTTAATTAGTTTATTTTAATATATTACTATCATATAAACCTAATCACATGTAAAATATAATTCTCATAATACTTATTCTATACAATTAAATATCTATATTTAATTAGTTTATTTGACTATATTACTATTATATAAACCTAATTACATCTAAAATATAATTCTCATAATATTTATTCTATACAATTAAATATCTGTATTTAGTTATTTTTTTATATATTACTATTATCTAAAACTTAATTAGATCTAAAATATAATTTTCAAACCCTAATCCATCTAAACACTCGCATTTTACGTATATCCTTTAAAGCATTTTCTATTTAAACAAGCTGTATTTTACAATACTCTTAACCACCTAACTACTAATTTTAAGCTATTCTATAATACTAAATGCAGTCTATTCACTGAATATTTATCTAAACAGCAAAATTATATTACATCATTTATCACATGCCCTTAAATCACTAAGCCTACCTAATAACAAATATATTAAATTATACTAATCTAAATTAATTAAAAACTTAACATAATCAACAAAGGAAAACAATCTACCTATTGTGCTAATATTCCCAATAATCACCTCAAAATTTAAATATTTTAACTTCTGTATTTGTAATTCCTTTCTATGTTTAGATAATATCACCTATTGCTTACCAAAATAAATTGTTGCAAAATATTTATCATATTTCAGTAAATGAGCTTCATAATTATTACTATTCTATTTTTTACTTGTAAAACTAACATCAAATTTACATTTCTTCACTTATAGCATATATTATAATATATTAATCTAAATAATTTAAAAACTTAACATATATAATAATTAAAGAAAAACAGTTTACTAACATGTTATGCTAATCTTGCCGCAATATGATCAACTTCATTCAATCGATAGATACTGTCACCTTCCATTTTTACTTCTTTATTTTCACATCACCACACTGTCAAAACTTTCAAAATTGGGGACAATGCCTTCAACGCCTTCAACCGATTCTGCTTAAATAGAGAAGCAGTGGAGCACAAATCGGTTTCAACGATTCTTCTCGACACTACCGGGCATCGCATGGAAAATCGGTTTCAACCGATTCGCCACAAAGATCAAGCGCCAGATTTCATGTGAATAATCGGTTTCAACCGATTCTTCTAACAGTCTGACAAAGCTTTTTTTGCTCTCAAAAATCGGTTTTAGCCGATTCTCCAGCAGCATTTGACATCGGCAGTGTGAATTCAGTTTCAACCGATTGTGTGGGCTTAGTGACAAATCGTTTCAAGTCGATTTGTGTGTTCCAGTTTCCTGAAGGTGATCCCAACCACACAAATCGGTTCAACCCGATTTCTATTATATGCATTTTAGGACATTTCTGTAATACTTTTTAAGTCGGGACAAATATATAATATACGCTTTTTCTTATTTTATTTGTGTGAAAAACTCAAAATCTTTTCATCCTAAACTAATCAAAACACAGCACAAGAATTAGGTTATATTTGGATGGGTGTTTAGTTCTTGAATAAAATAGAGTGAAATGAAAAGGAATGAATCGAGGTAATTATTCTATTTTATTATTTGGACATTCTAATGGATTGGGAAGAAGTAGAATAGCTATAAGTTTTTTATTTTATTAATAATCTTTTTTTTGTGTACTATTTTATTAATAATCTACTATCAAATGAGTATTTCTATTTTAAAGACAGAAGTAGTACTTTTGTGGAACTTAAAGTAATTAAGCAACTGACATTCCATCCTATTTCCCCTAATTCGGCAGCGGGAAAATAGGAAGATATGGTAATAGCAGTGGATGTGAAATTAATTTAGATTTATATATAAACATATATAATATCAAAAGATATTATTTAATTTTATTGTTAAAATTTTGATTCACCAAAGCATGCATGTTTCTCGCTTTTTAATTCTAATCCAATTACTCTTATTTGCTCCATTTATTTTGGGGAAACAAAACTTGTATTTACAACGTGAATTCATTTGAACTCATCAAAAGAAAGATAGATACAAAATTAATTGGATAGAAAGAGAAGAGAACATGGACTCACCATTTTTATGTCTATATCTCTCCTAATGAATTCCAAATGAGTCTACATTATTGTGAGTACATATATCATTCCTTTTCACTTTCTAATCACTTCAATTTGTTTGACATGCGTGACGATTATCATTATTGTTATTATTATTATTATGATTATTAATGATTGAACATAACAGTGTTTGCCGAAGGATGGACGCCATTATTGAAAAAGTCGTTGGAGGGTTGAGCTCTCTAGCTCTCGAAGAGTTTGGAATCATATGTAACCTCAAAGATGACAAACAAAGAATTGAGAGCATAGTCTCTAAAATAAAAGCCGTGCTCAAGGATGCAGAGGCAAAGGCCAACAACAATCAAGTTAGTGATTGGTTGGAGGATCTGAAAGATGTACTTTTTGATGCGGATGACTTACTGGATGATTTCTCTACTGAAGCTTTGAGAAGGAAATTGATGACTGGAAATAAGATAATAAAAAAGGTACAAATTTTCTTCTCCAAACGAAACCAAATTGCCTATGCTTTGAAAATGGGCCGTAAAATGAAAGAAATCAGGGAAAGGCTAGATGATATTGCAAATACTAGCGACAAACTATCTCTTCAACTGACTGATCACCCTGTTGAGATTCCACTTGTATATAGGCAAAGACAAACTTACTCTTATGTGAGAGAAAATGAAATCATTGGGAGAGAAGAAGAAAGCAAACATCTTAAAGGTTATTTATTTGATGCCAATATGAGTGATAATGTTTCCGTGATTTCCATAGTTGGGATTGGAGGATTAGGTAAGACTGCACTTGCTCAACTGGTGTACAATGACAAGGTTGCCCAAGAACACTTTGAGCTCACAATGTGGGTATGTGTCTCAGATGAATTTGACATATGTAAAATAGCTCAAAATATTCTTGGGCATGCCCAAAATGGTGTGGTCAAGCACGTGCAACGAAAGGTAAGAACCAAAATTCGAGGAAAAAAATACCTACTTGTGTTGGATGACGTGTGGAACGAAGATAGTGAATTGTGGCTTGACTTGAAACGCTTATTGATGGAAGGGGGAAAAGGTAGCAAGATAATTGTCACCACGCGTAGTAATACAGTGGCAAGAATAATGACCACTCATCAGCCCCTTATTTTGGAAGGTCTAAATCCCAAACGATCTTGGAAAATATTCTGCCAAGTGGCTTTCGATGGGGCAAAAGAACCACATAATTCAGAATTGGTAGCCATTGGAAAGGACATTGTTAAAAAATGTGGAGGTGTTCCACTTGCCATAAGAATGGTTGGTGGCCTTTTGTTTTCTCAAAACTTGGGGCAGAGTGATTGGCAATATTTCGGGAATGTTGAATTTTCAAAAATTGAACAACAGCAGGACAAAATCTTTCCAATTCTTAGGTTGAGTTATGATCATTTTCCATCTTGTTTGAAAAATTGTTTTGCTTATTGTTCATTATTCCCTAAAGATTATGAATTTTCGAAAATTGAACTCATTCGGTTGTGGATAGCTGAGGGATTTATTCAGCCATCAGATGATATTAGATGTGAGGAAGATGTTGCTCATGAGTACTTCATGTATTTACTGTCAAGATCTTTCTTTCAAGATGTCGAAATGGACGAGGGTGGAGAAATAGAATCGTGTAAAATGCACGGCCTTATACATGACTTAGCACAGTCAGTTGTTGGAAATGAGTATGTTGTTTTTAGTGAAGGAAAGGTAGCAAACATAGAAAAGAGAACACGTCATCTATCATATAATTTTGCCTCACGCCCTAACAATTTATTATCTTCTTTCCCAAAGGGAGTCAAAATAAGGAATTTCTTTCACCTAGCATCTCATCTCAAGCTGAAAATATTCAGGGTAAATCAATCTTTGGTTTTGTTTTAAGCCTAAAGTGCTTACGTGCACTAACTCTAAGCAATTTGGATATTGAAGAAATTCCAAAGAGTATTAAAGAGTTGAAGCATTTGAGATACCTTAGTCTTACAGATTTTGACCGGCTACAAAAGCTCCCATCAGAGATTACTAGCCTACCCAACTTGCAAACTCTAAAATTCGATGGATGCCCCACGCTCAAGGAACTACCATAAAATTCCAAAGAGTATAATGACGAGATGATTTTACAGGGTCTACAGCCGCAAAACTCAATTAAAATCCTATCAATAAATGGATTTGGTGGCAAAAGTTTGCCAGACTGGATGGGAAATCTCTCATCACTCATCACTCTTGAAATAACAGAATGCAAGTTTTTGACATCACTACCAGAAGAAATCCATAACCTCAAATCATTACAGAATCTCTATATATCTTCATGCCCACTGTTACAGGACAAATGCGAAAGAGAAATGGGTGAAGATCGGTGAAAAATTGCTCACATCCCCAATGTTGAAATCGACTAGTACATGTATGTGGTCAAGCAACAGAGGCTACACACTTTGTATCTAATCTCCACATATCTCTCTCGATTGGATGGCATGTGGCCTCTATGTTCTCTTCATTCAGCCTACCCACACAACCTAAAAATCCACCTCTATTCATGTTCTTTTCGCGCAATGTTTTTCCTCCCCCAGCTAGTTCCTTCGGCTCATCCTCAAACTTTGATTTCTCTCCTACATATAAGGAGGGCAACAACGTCCAGAGCACTTTGGTCTCAAGCGCCAGTTCTGACACTAGCTTCATGGCTCTCATGTTGATCTTTGAGGTAAGTTTCTCACTAATTTCTTGCCTACAAAATTTCTTTATATTCCTGAATTCATATTTATATTTTAAATCTTTTACTCTGACCACAACATATACATATATGAATTACTTAGATATGTTTTGGCACATGGATTACTTGGTCCTAGTTATTTACTCTATCTGAATCTATGCTTTTACTTAGATATGTTTTGACATGTGTATTTGGTTGCATCTGCCTCAACTTACAACAATCATATTTTTTCATTGTCTTTGGCATGACAAAGAATCAGAGTTTAAGTAAAACAAACAAGAAACTCTTTTCCCTTTAGATCATATTTCCCCGACAAGAACTAGGAAATCTTTTCTCTTCGATCTTCTTGCAAAATATCTTTGTGATTTTGCGAGACTTGGACATATGATGGTCTGAATCTTACACATAGGGGCCTGTTGGTAGAGAAGTTGCATATAACGATGAGATGATTTTACAAGGCCTACAACCACATCACTCAATTAAGCGGCTACAAATAGGTGGATTTTGTGGCGAGAGTTTTGTGGAATCTCTCATCACTCTTCACTCTTTCAATAATAGATTGCAAGCTTCGGACATCCCTACCCAAAAGAATCTGTAACCTCAAATCATTACAGAATCTCTACATAAGTTATTGTCCACAATTAGGGGCCAGATGCGAAAGAGAAAGGAAATGCTCACATCCCCAATGTTCAAAATCTTCAACTAGATATAGCCTTAGTTAGATGGCATTTGGTCTTTGTGTTCTCCACATTCAGCCTACCTACACAACTTAAAAATCCACCCTTTAATTCCCTCACCGTATCCTCAAACTTTGATTTCTTGTCTGCATACGAGGAGGTCAGCAATGTCCAAAGCACTTTGGTCCCAAGCGCTAATTCTGATCATTGAGGTCATTTTCTCTTTAATTTCTTGCCTAAAATTTTCTTAAATGGGTTAAATATGTGCTTATGTTCTAAATTTGTTCACTCTGACCGCCACATATAGGTATTTGGATTACTTAGATATGTTTGGACTAATGGATTACTTGGTCGTATTTATTTAATTTATTTGGATCTATGTTTTTACTTGGAATTGAAGGTTTTGTTGCTTCAAAAACTCAGTAGTGTATTTTTGGTTGCATTTGTCTTAGCTTCCAACAATCATCTTTTTCCATTGTGTTTAAGATGACAAAGAACCAGAGTTTGAGTAAAACAAATGAAAAATTATTCCCTTTAGATCGTATTCTTGCTTCAAGAACTAGGAAATCTTTTCTGTTAGATCTTCATGCAAAATATCTCTGTGATTTTTTGAGGTAAATGCACAGCCATGACAGAAACCCATCATTGCCATGCAGCAGAAATTCATAGGTAGAAATCAGAAGACAAATAGTAAGTCATGGTAGCTATGTATACTTAGCAATTAGATCTAAGTGAACCAAGTACAGTGACTACAGTCATTTACCAAACCAAAAAAAAAAAAATACTGCTTGCCATTCAAAGTGAGAAAATAGCCTGGTCCTCATGTACCACAATGTACAACATCAATAAGAGCACCAGACATGTTATTATTGTAAACACAGGACAATCTCCTAAATTTTGCTAAATGGCATACAAAACAATCAATTATAATAGAAGGATGTACATGTATGGAAATTGTAGAGCTAACTTTCTACAAAACTTTATTAACAAACAAATTGTTACTGAGTATGAGAGAGTGAACAATGAAACTGCTGGGATGTAGTTGGAAGACTATAGGCCTTTAATCAAGTTACCCTAGTCAATCACCCTCAAGATAATGTAATCCTGTATGGTAGTAGAGAGGAACGTAGTAGAATAAGGAGAATCTTTTAGCAGTGCACACATGGAAATTAAAGTGACTCTGAAGCTTGGGGTGTAACACATTGTGTAAAGTGACAATTTAACAAAGCCAACTATATAAACAAAGCCAACTATATAAACATTGAACACCAGACCCTAGACTGATTAGGTAAAGTGACAATTATGTATTAGGTAAACTGACAATTATGCATAGCAGAAAATACAATTCTGACCCAAGAACGAGACTCTAGTCTTCACCTTGAATGGCTAGCAGAAAATACAATACTTTCAGGAACTGAGCTAGAGGAATCACTGTGCTCTGCATTAGGTTGATTAGCCTGAAAATTGATTAGAGATAGAAGATTTTGATATTGAGCCAGGGTCAACTGCAAAGAATCCAAGCATTCAAAGCCATATGCATACATTGACTCCAAGAGCTTTAGTTACCCTTATCAGAGGTTGAGACACCTAAAATAAAAGGATGATCTGAAGGGGTGAGATGATAAGGAGCTTGTACTTGCCCCATAATACGAAGGAGTGAAAAACAGAAGCTTTAGAGATGAACTAACTCTAAATGAAAGTAATTAACTGTAACTAACTATAAAATTCCATAATTAGCAGACATGTTATAATAAACTGACGTAGTTATAGCACCCTGTAGATATAGCAGTTTTGTTCCATTATTCCTATAATATATGCAATTGTGAATATTGCTCCCAAAACGGCAGCCTAACGGTTGGTTCTTACTTTATGTCAGGCTTTGGTCTTATTGTATATAAACCATAGCATACAAATGATGAAAAATTCACATTAAACTGTTATGTAACAGAAATATTTGTTGAAAGCATGGTTTAACAAATGGAATAGACTGAGAAAGAAAGAGTGTTTGCTTTTTTGGATTTGATACACGGGAAAACCATCCTATAGCATTCGGTAACTAGTACAGTTCACTTAAAAATTATTGTGCAAAGAATAAAGGAAAAAAACAAAAAAGCGCATAAATTTGAGTTAACTTTATGCTTGTGATATTCTCAGAGCTACCAAGCCATCGGTTTCGAGGGGGCATGATACAAGCTTACAGGAAGGGCTGCAGCAACAGCAGAGGAATGGTTCATCACCTATAATTTTCTGCAAGCTTACATTTGCTTCATGTACTCTTTTTTCTTTTTTTGGGTAATGATTTTCTACATGTACTCTAGTTGGTGGATATTACAGTGCTTTATTTTTTTCTTTAAAAGCAAAAAAGAAAAAAGGAAACTTGGTTTGGGGTGGGATGGACTGATTTGTTTTTTTAATTGATATTTGTGCTATTGTTATTGCTAGAATGTATGAAAATATCTTGTCATTTATCTTGAAATGTCACCCCAAAAAGAAAAAACTGATTTTTTATGATTAGTTTTCGTATTACTTTTTATTTTACAATTTATTTCTTCATTTATTTAAGATTAAGAAACCAATAAAAAATGCTTTATTAATTTGAAATACATTCAGCACATGATGTTAAGAGGTGCTTTGTTGAAGAACTTGTTTTGTTGAAGGAAAAGTGACAAATCCATAATTAAGCTGTTTACTAGTCCACTAATAAAGTTTGATTCTCATTCACTGTATCCATATTGATTCCTTTAGTTATTAGCTTCTGGCCATTGGAAGGTGAGTTCTGGAAGTTTTATTGACTGATAAAATCATGGCCAAAACTTTTTGTCCTCCCACGTTTGAAAGAAGGTTTACACCCAGGCATTTCCTGCTTTATCAGTAGAGATAAGTTGCACTTTAGAGAAAATCCTATGTAACCATGCAAAACAGTTCATCAAAGTGAGACACAACAATGAAGACTTTCCACCTCATTCCCAAGTCATGTTGCTCACTTGTCCTACTTGCTCTCATTGCTTCCCTTGCTTCAGCTGCAAAGACTCATTACCATGAATTTGTTGCAAGTGTTTGTCTAATGATCATAAACTATCCACTATAGGTTTTCATTATGTTTCAAGCCGTTAGTAATTGCCATTTCTTCAATAATTGGTTGAAACAGATTCAAGCTAAACCAATGAAGAAAGAGGCTATGCAAAACCCACAACATAATCACTGTCGATGGGCAGTTTCCAGGGCCAACCTTGGAGGCAAGAAATGGAGATTCTATGGTAATCAAAGTAGTAAATGCACCAAAGTACAACATCTCTATCCGCTGGTAAATAGCATAATCATTTATCATCACATGAGTCTCATGCCTACATCTTACACTTCAGTAAGAACATTTCTCCAGACATTTCTCTATGCTATTGTGACTCAGAAACAAGAGAGAAAACTCTCACAAACTCAAACTCTCAATTTATTCTTTAACTCAAGGATGCTAATACATGAAGCGTTTGGCCCTATTTATAGTGATTTTAGGAACCAAAGATGATAAGAATGCAAGCTGGAATGATAAGGATGCAATGAAGTAAAACAACAAAATTCAAACAACGTGCAAAAATAGTCAAAAAAATGGACTCTTCACATGGATGGTTGGTGGTGGTGCATGCATGGTCTCAAGTGGCAGAGGTTTGTCCTCTGTCATACTCCACGAGTTGGTGAGAACTCGCCCTCGAGTTTAGTTCTTCCTCATCATCAAAATATGGTGAAAGATCAGCGACATTAAAAGTTACAGAGACACCATATGTTCCTGGTCGTTCGACTTTGTAAGCATTGTCATTGATTTTCTGCACGACTTTGAACGGTCCATCAACTCTAGGGGACAACTTAGCATTTGATTGATTTGGAAATCGTTCCTTTCGTAGATGTATCCATACCAAATCTCCAACTTTAAAAATTTGTCGCTTTTGATGCTTATCACACTGAACTTTATACCTTGAATTTTGTTTGTTGATCCGATCTCGGACTTGCTCATGTAACTTTTTGATTTCTTTTGCTCGGCTATCTGCATCTGAACTATATTGTTGCTTGTCAGACGAGGGTGTCAAATTTAGCAGACTATGTGGACGAGTGCCATAGACTACTTCAAGTGGACATTTTCTAGTGGCTTGATTAGTTGAATTGTTGTAAGTGAATTCAACTTGGGCCATAATGATATCCCATTGTTTTAAATTTTTACCAACAAAACTTCGAAGTAGATTTCCCAAAAGTCGGTTGACTGCTTCTGTTTGCCCATCTGTTTGTGGATGACTGGCACTACTGAACTGGAGCTTGGTACCCATCTTCTTCCATAAGGTTCTCTAAAAGTGGCTTAAGAATTTCACGTCTCGATCGGAAGTGATGGTTTTAGGAATTCCATAAAGACGCACAATTTCTTTGAAATACAAGTCAGCAACTTGAACAGCATCATTGGTATTCTGAGATGGAATAAAGTGGGCCATCTTTGAAAATTTGTCCACAACTACCATTATGGAATCCTTCTATCGCTGAGTTCGAGGTAGTCCAAGGACAAAGTCCATGCTAACATCTTCCCAAGGTGCTTCTGGAATGGGAAGTGGGATATATAACCCCGTATTTTGACTTTTGGCCTTTGCCAAGTGGCAGATTCTACATCGTTGAATATGTCTGTTGACATCTCTTTCAAGCCTTGGCCAGTAGAAACTTTCTTTTACTAAAGCCACAGTTTTTATCTCTTCCAAAATGTCCTGCTAATCCTCCATCGTGGGCTTCCCAGATAATGAATTCCCGTAGTGAGCACTGAGGAATGCACAAAGCCTTCCTTTTGAACAAAAATCCTTCATGCCTGTAGTAGTCTTGGAAGGATTGTGATTCTGTTAGGTTCCAAAACTTTTGGAAATTAGGATCATCTTGGTATAGCTCCTTTATAGTCTCAAAGCCAACTACCTTTATTTGGAGAGTAGATAGTAGTGTGTGACGTCTACTGAGAGCATCTGCAACAGCATTTCGAACTCCTGCCTTATGTTTAAGTAAGAATGGATAAGGCTGTAGGATTTCACCCCAAGCAGCATGTCTGCAATTGATCTTCTGTTGAGAATTCAAATGCTTAAGGGCTTCATGATCAGAATAGAGAATAAATTCTTTGTATAGCAGATAATGACTCCAATGTTGCAGGGCACGGACAATGGCATAGAACTCCTTGTCATAAGTGGAGTACTTGAGTTTACCATTGTTGAGCTTTTCACTGAAGAAGGTTATAGGATGGCCTTCTTGGCTTAAGACAGCACCAATTCCAGTGTTGGAAGCGTCACCACTGACTTCGAACACTTGATCAAAGTTCAGAAGGGCTAACACAGGTGCTTCAGTCAAACATTTCTTCAACTCCTCAAAACTTTTCTGCGCTTGCTCTGTCCATTGGAACTTGTCTCCTTTTATGCAATATGTTAGTGGGGTAGCAACGGAGTTAAAACCTTTTATAAACCTTCTATAAAATGAAGCTAATCCATGGAAACTCCTCACATCATGGATTGACTTCGGGATTGGCCAACTGTTGATGGCTTCGATCTTGCTTGGGTCAACTCGAATGCCTTCAGCAGTGATGATGTAACCCAGAAAAGTCACTTCATTGGTTAAGAAAGAACATTTCTGTAGATTGGCATAGAGTTTTTGTTCACGTAGTGTTTGTAGCACTTGTTGAAGGTGCTCTAAATGCTCCTTTTTGCCTTTGCTATAGATCAAAATGTCGTCAAAGTAGACAACTACAAATCTTCCAATGAACGGTCGAAGTACTTGATTCATCAGGCGCATGAATGTACTCGAGGCATTGGATAAACCAAAGGGCATCACAGTCCATTCATATAGACCATCTCTAGTTTTGAAAGCAGTCTTCCATTCATCTCCTGGCTTGATCCTGATCTGATGGTATCCGCTACGAAGGTCAATTTTGGAAAAGATATCGGCACCATGCAGCTGATCTAGCAGATCATCAAGTCTTAGTATCGGAAATCGATACTTGATGTTAATATTGTTAACAGCTCGACTATCGACACACATTCTCCAACTACCATCCTTCTTGGGTACTAAAATTGCAGGAACAGCACAAGGGCTAACGCTTTCTCGTATCAACCCTTTCTTCAGAAGTTCTTCGACTTGACGTTGGATTTCAGCATGCTCCTGAGGACTCATTCTGTAAGCTGGTCTGTTGGGAATGACTGCTCCAGGAATAAAGTCAATGGCATGTTGGATGTCTCGCATTGGTGGTAGTCCATGCGGAATTTCTTTGGGCACAACATCAGGGAATTCAGCTAGCATGTGTTCAATTTCTACTGGAAGAATGGTATCTTCATTTGATTCAAATAGTAGAACAAATCTCATGTTCTGGGCTTCCTCTGCTGTTACCTTGAATTGTTCTTTTGTTACCAAGGTCACCAATGGTCTTGATTCCTTCTTGCTTTCATTAACTTCACTTGGTGGTAGAGGAGTTAACTTGACTTTGACTCCATCCTTGATGAAGGAGTAAGTGTTGGTATAACCGTCATACAAGGCACGACGATCATATTGCCAAGGTCTTCCAAGGAGAAGATGACATGCATCCATAGGAATAACATCACACCATGCTTGATCTTGGTACTTTTGACCGATGGAAAAGATTACAAGGCAACGTTGAGAAACCTTCACTTCACTTCCTTTGTTGAGCCACTGTAAATTGTATGGATGGGGATGGTTTTGTGTTGGGATTTTCAATTTCTCCACCATATAGTTGGACACTATATTTTCACAGCTTCCACTATCAATGATAACATCACAAATCTTTCCTTATGAAGTGCAACGAGTATGGAAGATATTATGCCTTAGCCATGGTTCTTCTTTTGCTGGTGTTGTATGTAGGCTTCATCTGATTACTAATGACTCTCCATGGTCTGTAGGAACATATTCTTCATCATATACAAGCTCGATCTCCTCTTCAGGTTCTTCTGGGGTTTCTTCTTCTTCATGCACTTCATAAGCTTCTCCTTTGATGATGGTTATGGTTCTCCGAGTTAGACAGTTCGAGGCTATATGCCCAAAACCTTGACACTTGAAGCATTTGGGAGCTTTCGAAAGGTTTTCTTTGGTGGTTTTAAAAGGAGATTTACTTGAAGTACTGAATTGATTTGTGGGTGTTTGGCGAGTGGAGGAAGGATTTTCCGTGGAGGAAAAAATTCTGTAAGAAGACCTTTTGGGTACTTGTTTCTCTACTCAGATGGCTAGACGAATAACATCGTCTAAGGACCAATATTGTTGGAGTTGAACTGGATGGGCAATGTCACTGTTTAGTCCTCCCAGATAACTAGCTATTGTTTGCCCCTCCTTCTCGTGGATGTCGCACTTCATCATCAACTTCTCAAATTCTCTGGTGTATTCGTCTACAGACAAGTTCTTCTGTCGAAGATTCTGCAGTTGAATGAAATTATCTTGATAATAATGAGAAGGCAAGAACTTTCGAGTTAGTTCTCGACGCAATTTTTCGCATGTCTTGATCTTGCTTTTTCCTTCTCGTTCACACTTCTTTTTAAGATTCTCCCACCAAATAGAAGCGTGCTTCTTTAACTTTATAGCAATGATCTTCACTTTCTCTTCTTCTGGTATCTCCTTGTACTCAAATACTCGCTCAACAGTTTGAAGCCAATCAACAAACTCACCGGGTTGAAGTTTCCCTTCAAAATCTGGAATCTCTACTTTGATGTCATCATGTCTAAAAGGTTGTCTTTGCGGACAATGGCTTCTAAACGATGATGCATCACTACTAGATTCATCATTGTCTGATCGCATGTGATGTGCTTCTAACAGAGCTTGCTGTGCGTCTACTGTTTCCTGTAGTTGTTGGATTTGTCTCCTCATTTCTTCCATTTGAATTTCTCAGAGAGTTGCTTCATTTTGTCTTCTTGGGGGCATTTTGGATGTAGGAAAAAAATTTGTGAAGTACCAGGTTACTAGATTGGAGATTATAGTTTTGTAATTAGAACACCAGGGAAGTTCCCAGGAAAGAGAGGTGGCGCTAAGCGTCCTTAAAAACCAAATCTTTCCTTAGCCAGACCTTTCCTGAAATGTGCCTTTTACGATCCCACAATTTCTTTTCCAATAACAAAATTTTTTTCTGATGTGGAAGATCAGACAAAATTGCAACCACAGAGCATACTTGGAATTTTCTAAAAAAAATTTGGTACTTTACAAAAGTTGTGGTAATTGTGAATATGAGGTGAAAATAGGAAAATAGAAAATTTTATGGCCTAAATTACAGATTTTAGGAAATTGGGTTAATCTGTAATTTCCAAAAATTTTGGGACAAAAGTGAAATTTCTAAAAGTTTGGGGTAAAATTGAAATTTTCAAAAATTCAGGGGCTAAATTGTAATTGTGAAAAAGTCAAGGGACTAAATTGTGATTTTTTGGAACTTCTGGTGAGTGGGCTGCTGACGTGGCACCTAGTGACACGTGGCAGAAATTGAGTGGATGTTGTGTTGCTGACTGGACACACTAGGTTGACGTGGCAGATGACGTGGTCGTCTTCTACCTCTGATTTTCCAGTGACAATTCGCTGGCCACAAGTGGTTCTGCAACTCACGACTTTTTCCGAAGGCGAAGTGGCGGCGCGTGGAGGCTTTGTTGGCTGTGAAAGTTGCTACCCAAAGGTTTTTTGACCTTCCGGACGCAATGGTGGCGTTAGTTTTGTGAAAAAAATGGCCGTAAAGTGGAGTTTTTGAAGGGGCAGCCTTGGTGCACTTACAACACCACCAAAAAAACTCAAGCTTTTGGTTGATTTTTTTCACTCAAAACTCAACTCCGGGATAGAAACCTTGCTCTGAATACCAAAATGGCTCAGAAACAAGAGAGAAAACTCTCACAAACTCAAACTCTCAATTTATTCTTTAACTCAAGGATGCTAATACATGAAGCGTTTGGCCCTATTTATAGTGATTTTAGGAACCAAAGATGATAAGAATGCAAGCTAGAATGATAAGGATGCAATGAAGTAAAACAACAAAATTCAAACAACGTGCAAAATTAGTCAAAAAAATGGACTCTTCACATGGATGGTTGGTGGTGGTTGGTGGTGGTGCATGCATGGTCTCAAGTGGCAGAGGTTTGTCCTCTGTCATATTGATTCACAATGCTAATGATGCATACTTGAGATTAATCTTCCTCACAATTTGATCTTGTGTCTTGTACATTAGGCACAGATTGCATACGCTGCAAAATCCATGGGCAGATGGACCAATTTATGTCACTTTGCATCCCATACAACCAGGGGAAAGTTACACATACCGATTTACAATCATAGACCATGAAGGGACACTATGGGAGCATGCTCACACTGGCTTCCTAAGAGCCACTGTCTATGGAGCTCTAATCATCTATCCAAGATCGGGCTCTACTTACCCCTTTTTCTATGCCTAGGTGAGAATTCCCAATCAACTCACTTGTATAATGTCCTAGCATAGTGATCAGACCTCTAGCCACTAGTAAACACTCAAAATGCTAATGAGCTCTTCATGTTCTGTGCCATAACAGATTATGTTGTGATGGTGTCACAGGGGAATGGTTTGACAGGGATCCAATGCTTCTCCTAAGGCAGGAATAATTCACTGGAGCAACTCCAACTTTATCAGCTACATATACCATTAATGGGCAACCAGATGATCACTACAAAAGCTCTAGTCAAGGTTTGAAATTATCATAGTCAAACTTGCATGTGGGTCAGCATTCTCTATTGATTGACAAGGATTTAGAAATGGTTGTGGCATACACATAATGCAGAAAAACTGTACATGTACCAGTGGATACTGAGGGACAATTCTCCTGAGAATCATCAATAGTGCACTCAATCAAGAATTCTTCTTTGAGATTGCCAAGCACTGGATGATTATTGTTGGTACAGATGCTACTTACTCCAAGCCTTTCACAGCTAGAGTCCTCACGATAGGACCTGGTCAGACAATCAATGTCATGGTAACTGCTGATCTATTTTATAGTTAGTTTGGGATCAATGAACTGCACAAAACCTAATAGTACCCAGTGTCAAGGACCAATTCGCTCTTGCTTCACAGCCAGCAAGACCAAGTTTCTTGGATGCTTCCAAGCACCACCTCCTTAATGCAAGCCTACTAGCAAGGAGTACCTGGTGTATTCACCTCGGACTACCCTCCAGTTCCCCGTGCACAATTTAATTACACTAGCAATGTGCCACGGGGACTATGGACAACTTCCTAAGGAACAAAGCACTGCAAGCTGTACTATTCCAGGGTGCAAATCGTCTTGCAGGACACTAGTAACTACTGAGGAACAGCCAATGCACATTCATGTAGTCCACATCTATATGTGTAGTGACTTTGGGATTGGGGTCCAAGATATTGTGGCTGGAATAGACAAGTTGTTTCAAGTAACAGATGAGCTCAAAAAGCACTGGTGTGACAAGTTTTGAGGTTGACACAAGAAGGGAGTGTATCCATTTTTGTTATTTATGATTAATGTGAGTCATCGGATCAAAATCAGTCCTCTAAAGATATATGTGAAATCCAGTTAATCTTTTAAAGATTTCAAAATTAATCTGGCCCATCAATATATAAAATGAATTTCAAATTTGTCCTCCAATGTATATTTGAGGCATCAATTTGGTTCTTATATTGATGTATACTTTCTATTGCAGAAGGCCAAATTGATATAAAAGAATATATTGCATGAACTAATTTAAGTGTACATATTTTTGAACGACCAATTTCAGTTTTTACTCGTAAGACTTTCAATTTTTGGTATTTTAGTGGTTTCTTTTGTTTTTGTAAGGTTAATGTTTTTGTCAAGATGTTAGATATGGAACAGCACGCCTCTAACTTGAAAGTATAACTCTTAATTTTTTTTTCCAGAAAAATGCAACCAACATGGACCGTATTCTTGCCCAATATCGAGGATTTTCATGAATGTTGGTGGAAGAGTAGTGAAGAAAGATTCCTTGATTCTTCATATCCAATGTAATCATCGTATTCCTCTTGATGTTTAAGGAAATAGTAAGAAAAGAAAAATTCAATCTGATGCATGAAACTAAGAAAGGTAAAATTCATTTAAACAAGTTGAAATTTTGGCTAAGTGCTGCGGTAATAAGAAAATTAATCTTAGAAACTAACTATTTTGCTTCTTGTTGTCATTGACAGATATTACTACTCATGTGTTCACAAGTTAGATCAAGGTTGTCAAGCAACTGTACAGGTCCAACAGATACAAGAAAATCCACCAATGTATGGACTAAGCACATTGACCTCCATACACGTAGATTGCATACCAATGTTCCACAAATGCTTACAGAAGACTAGACTCACAAACCGATTCCACGTTATTCATCCCAATTGATAGACATGGACATCAACTATAACCCTAGATTAATATTTGAAAAGAGTTGGAGTAAAGCTATGCTACGAATGATTTTTCATTGTAAAACGTAACTGTAGCCATAAGCAAAGGAATTTGAACTATCTTATCATCAAATGACTCATAAAGAAGGATAGATCTTAGAGTGTGAGCACCAATTAGCATAAAAATATATCATTTCAACTTATTATTATAGATTAGTTTTAATAGTATTCTATATTGTCAACCAATTAGATATAATTACTCAATATTTTTTTTTGGTAACTTACTTTCATTTTCTCTAAGATTTAGTGTAATTACAATTGGACCTTTCTATTTTGTAAATTTATCACTAACCTCTCTCGAGATTTATTATAATTACATTGATCTTCCCTATAAACATTAATTTATTAATTTAAGTGGTAAAAAAGATAATATACGACACATACTTGATTATTAGTAACAAAATAATAATGTTTTGATAATATTTTATATGTATATTAACTAAATATTTTTTTTTAATCATAAGTTATAATTATTAAGTTCATTTTCATGTTATAAAAAAATATTTTATTCAATTAATTTATTAAATATTACTAAAATATTATAATTTTATTATTAATAATTATACATATTTCTTATGTTATATTTTTTGTCACTTTAATTAATGAACTAATATTTATATGGGAGATAAGTATAATTTTAGTAAATTTTAAGGAACGTCAATGATATTTATATGAAATAGAATGGTGCTGAATATAATTACATTAAATTCTAAGAAAGTTAGTGCAATTTTCTCCCTTTTTTTTTTTCTAATGGGAAAAAGAGATGTGAATCTTATTCGAGAAAACACAAAATGTCGGGGCACAGCTTGTATATCATAGAAATAGGTGCACATTCTATCAACAAAGAATTAGCCAGCACGCGAGGGCCGGTAAAATTCTAACTGATCTAGAACAGCTCAGGAGAATCAACCAATTTGAAATCATGAGTCCAAAATAGTTATCCCTTTTTATTTTTCATCGAGCCAATTTTTTCATTTTTTGGGTCGGTGTTGAGCCAAAATCTTGTATCCTAGAGCTTGAAATGGCTTAGGCAATTTTGATATATTGGTTTCCTTAATGATATCCACAAAAGCAACAATCGAAAGCAAATTGAAGGCTTATCCAGCAGGCGTGGGCCTAAGCTTCATGGAACCTATAAATTATGGGATATGGACCATGTAGGGGAAGCCAACATAATTCCTTCATGACCTTTTATTACTGACCCCACTCCACTGGACTTGTCATTATAAAAAATAATATTATTTCAGATTTCAGAGTGATATGATAATCGTATCAATTCACACCTCATCCAAAGATTGGGACGGATATCAATCCATAATCAATTCAATAATAGATGATGTGTAAGTCGATACGGTGTCTCACACCTCATGAGCAGAATTATTATTTCCCATTATGAAATGATGCACCAACATTAAGTTTGAAAATTTTTTGCTTTTACTATCTCCCATCCTCCATAGTCGACCTAATTATAAGGGATTAAAGTCTTCTACTCTCAAATAATATCATCTTCTCTGTCTCTTCAATTATTAATTAACATATAGTAGATAAATATTGTATATTTAATAAATTATAACCTTTTGAACATGTTTTTATTCTTATTTTTTTATATATCGTTGGGGTGGAAAAGAAGACCCCATTCAATTGTAAGACTTATTTCGAGAACCATATACTCCGCCACGTATTGCTTGGCACCTATCTCCTCTTTTTACTAAAATTCTCTCTCTCTCTCTCTCTCTCTCTCTCTCTCTACGTTTAATCTGGTGATTGTATTGCTAATATCATATCTTGTTCTCAGCTCATTTTAGTTTTTTGTATTTTATTTCTTTCATTTTCTTTCAACAACTTCAGAAGAACCAAAATAAAAATTACAAAATTTGAAAAAAAATCATTTTGTTTTGATTTAAACGATAAAAAATAATAATAATGAAAACCCAAACTCTTATCATCTCTTGGCGCAATTTCAATTTATCCCAAGTAAAAAAGAAAATAAAAGAAAAGAGAAATAAAAGAACCGAAGCAGCATTGCTTGCTTAATTGATTCGAAACTTCATCATAAGGAGACAAAAGAAAACTGCAAAGAATCCAAAAACAGCACCCTTTCAAAACTTGAGCAAGCAGAAAGAGACAAGCATCTCATGCTATCTCTGAAGCAAGACAAGTCAAGCATCAACAAAAGAGAGAAGCATAGTATAAAGCCCAAGCTTAAACTGCCGGCGATGAATCCATGCAAAGAATAAAAAGGAAAACAATGAGAAACCAAATTAAACCAAAAATCAACCCAATCAACTTCTGCAACTCATCTTTGCCAAAACAAAACACCCAGCTCATAACAATTCTATTCTCTTTTGTTTTTCTCAAATAAACAAAAAACAATACCTCCATTACACCCAGTCAACAAAATAAAATACCCAAAACAGAAAAAAAAAATTTAAACAAAATTTTTGTCTGCCTTCTCCACCCTTGCCAGCCAAACTTCCAGCATCTTAACGTCACCAGCCCTAAGCATCTTCATGTTCTTTTCTTATTTCATCGCTTAAATATACTCTTGATCTCTATAAATTAGGTGAATTTGGTTTTACTCACTCAAAATTTTATTATTGGTTTTTAATCTCTTGATTTTAACATGAAACCATGTCCCCAACCCACTTTACTTAATGCTGAAATTTACTTATTTTATTAAAAAATGGGATAGCAAGGACTAAGCTTTAGACCTGTTGGTCATAGAAACTTTAATAACATGTTATGAAACCACTTATCCAAAAAATTTAGGTTGTTAGATTATGACACATTAATGGTTTATATCTAATAGTTTTTGTATATTACATTTTTTTGTCTTTATTGTTAGTTTGTAATATTTACAAAAGTTAAAGGAAGATTTTTAAGATACAACAAGAAAATAACATTTTCAATATTTGTAAGTATAATATGCATGTTCTAAACTATTTTTAGAAATCTAAATATAGATTAAATAGGAGTGGAAGTAGGCTTTGTCATGTTAGATTTTGGTTTAATTAAATATGTTCTCAAAAGACAGTCAAAGTCTAGATCCATTACTTAACATAGATTTTTTTTTTCAATAGTCTGCCTTGAAAACCTATTTAAAGGCATAATTAAGAATAAAATTTTGAAATAATCCAAAATGCTTACTATTATGTCTTAGATAGATTCATAGAGTTCTAAATTTGTCAAAAGATATTTTTTAAAATGAACCAAAAGGTTTCTTAAATAGGTCAAAAAGTCTAATTTTAAATACATAAAATATTTATATATTATTATATTTTTAAATAATAATAACAATAATAATAATATATAAATAGGTCACCTTGTTAGGTTTAATATATATTTTTTAATGCTTATAGTCTGAATTGTTTAGTTAAAATGACTTTTTAAAAAGCCTTGACCTGACTTTTTTGCTAAATAGGCTAGGCCAAGTGTAAACTAGATTGAAGGCGCCTAATAAACCGCCTAGCTTATTTCCACCTCTAAGGGTATGTTTAGTTATTATGGGTAAAAATAAGGATAAATTTTTATAATTGAATTTTATATATAATTTTACACATAAAGCTCTTTCATAAAAATTTATCCTAATTTTTACTCTCCCACTATCAGAAAAATACGAGTTATCGGTGCATTTTTTCCACCGTTATTACCAACAAATTTACTAGCAGAAAAGAAGGAAATAACAGGAATTTCTTTTAGAAAATCATTAGCAACGAATTTTTTCACCAAAAATAGTTTCCAACAATGTTGTTACCATACATCAAAATCTGCTGGAAATTCCACGGCTAACAACTTTTTCCATCAGAAATAAGAAAAATCTGCCAATCACATGCATTTTTCTCATAGTGCCCAACCAAACACACCCTTCCCTTCAAAATAACTTGTATTTACGGGCATAAAAAACATAGTAATCCTATCCCATTTTATCTTGTTTAATGTGGGCAGAACCTAATTTAATTTTGCCCTTTTTTGGGTCCCGTATTTTAATTTTAGCTTGGTCTTCATTTTTATTGTTTGGCTCAGATTACATTTTTTATTTGTAAGGCTGCATCCGCTTTTACTTCTTAGAAGAACAAGTCAGTTAACTTGTAGTTCTACGCCTGAGATTAGGAAAAGTAAAAGTAGGAAAAACAAATATCAAAATTTGAATAGATGAAATTTTTTTTTAATAAAACACAAAAAATGATAAAACAAAAAATAGTTGGATATAAAATGAAAAAATAGTTAAATTCTTCTGTTAACTTCTCCTGTTTCTAATGTTTGCTATTTTATTTTCTTAATTTATAAATATTTTATTTTGATGTTATTCTTATTTGTTAAGTTATTTTTAAGTATTATGTTTATTTACATTCTCCCCTTTTCTATGAGTGAATTTGATCTACGGATGGCTCTACGGATGTAAAATAAAATTTATTTTATGTTCTTAATTTGTAAATATTTATGTTAAAGTTATTTAATTTGCACAGTTGGCTCTACGGTAACAATCTTAGGATTGATCTCTTGGGGGTATAGTGTGTCAATCTCCATCACTTTCTGTACATAAATAGACTCTTGAATCTATTTCTATTTGCAGACTGGTTAATTTTTCTTAGTAAAAAAAAATATTTTCCTTAAATAAACATTAGTAATAACTCTGTGAAAATTTCCAAATATTTTTTGGTTTTTTTTTCTGTTGCAGTGCCTATTTTTGGTTGATTGGG
This sequence comes from Dalbergia cultrata, assembly GCA_031216105.1. NCBI lineage: Eukaryota > Viridiplantae > Streptophyta > Magnoliopsida > Fabales > Fabaceae > Dalbergia > Dalbergia cultrata. The sequence goes on from CM062347.1 coordinate 6,698,047, forward strand.
AATATTTCAATTATTTTTTAAAAAAATAGCATTTTTTCACAATTTGCAAATTTTTAATTATATTTTATATATTTTAGTTTTATAAATAGATTTTTTTATAGAAATATAATTATTTAAAAATATTTAATACAAACATTTAATTTTTAAATAACAACCAAAATAAATTAGTTTTTATAAATTTTCATTGATAATTTATTTTAAATAGAAATATAAATAAGTTTCTATATAAAATATTAAAACTTTTCTTTGGTCTTATAAATATCACGATTTTTCATAATTTTTCAACTGCAAAGAGTAGTAAGATACTAATGAAAAGAACCATTAATAAGAATAAAGAAAATTTCACAAGTACTAAACATTAACTTTTTTCAAATAATAAAAAGAAAAAATAATTAAACCACTTGACTTATTTGAAGCTACAACATCTTTGTTGCTGTGTCATAGAGACCTTTAAGTCAACTAGGCAATACCACATCTAGCTGGTCAAGCCATCAAGCACTACAAAAATCTTTTCATCCTAAACTAATCAAAACACAACACAAGCACTAGACTATATTTAGATGGGTATTTAGTACTGGAATAAAATAGAGTGAAATGAAAAGTAGAGAAGTGACATAATTATTCTATTTTATTATTTAGATGTTTTAGTAATAGAATAAAAAAAATATTTTATTCTATTATTTGGGCATTCTAATGGATTGAAAATAAATAGAATAATTATTTAATGCATGATCACTTTTTTTTCTTCTAATAAACCAAAGTTGCTAGGACAATAATGATGACATTTTGATTGTGTATCTGAGGAGTTGCCCTACTGAGAATTGTATAATTCTCACCCCTACGTATTTGTGTTCCCGTTTCATCTCCAGATTAGTCCAAACAACTATGGGGCTGCTATACCAAAAGAAGTTGGATTAGCAGTAGTTTAGTGTCTGAGATTGTATTGGATGTACTTATTGATATGTATAAGTGTGTACACTTAAAAGAGAATAGATGTGTATTAAAGCTCATCGAAAAGCTTCCTTTTGTACTTAACTATGTATTCAATAAATGCTGTGTTTCCTTGTTATATATTTTAATAGAATTACGTCTAGTCATTACACGCGTTAATTGAGCTTGCTATAGATATTTAAGAAATGTCCGCTAATTAATAAGTAATGACTTTTGAGCACGATATCATGACTTTAGATGATGTTGTATTTTGGAGGATGTTACACAAACCCCCCAGATTGACCTGCATAACCTGCAAACCCCCCAGTCTAACCTCCATAAATAGTTGACATTGTGGTGGGATTTATCCCCATTGCTGAATTGGGGGAAACTGAAATGGAAATTGAATCTGTGGACAATACACATTTTCTTCATGCGTGACAAGTGATTGATGCACATCCAAAGCTACCTCCCCCTCGACAAGTGTGAACCTATCCTGTGGTGGTGGTGGTGATGGCGTCTGAGGTGGGGGGTTGCATCATCCCAATTTAAATTGATTTCATCTTTATTAAATACGTGTGGATGAGGCACAATATTAAGCAAATTGAAACATTTTAACTGCAGCTGTTCGATACTGCTAGATGTAAATCTAATAACTGGTGAACCATTAATAGAGAGTCCAAATTGTATGGCCACATCTTCTAATGTCACTGTCATTTCTCCCTGTGAAAAAAATGAAACATGTGCATCTCTAGCTGCAACTATTCTACCAAAGTTTTTATTAAAACTCCATTCACTTCAACTCAACCTATGCTCATTAGGATCCATTGTTCCATCACATTGTTGTCTAGGTATTTTTTTATAATATTTCTCGTGTTTTTTTTTAAAAGAAATAACTTTGCTATGCTATTCCTACTATTGAACTTGCACTCGCTCAACTAACACTGAACACTGATATGCTGTGAGCTCAAACTAAAATGCAAAGAACTTTCACCAAACTCTCCCTTTTGCAGTATCAGCAATGAAAAGCAATAATGTCACGGATTGCTTTATTGATTCACGGATTGCTTCGTGTCATTCCGTCATCATTATTTTTCTCTACTGTAGCAGGTCTGATGGAGGGAAGCATCATGAAGGACGCATGTTGGAGAGCTGAGGTAGGCCCATAGTTTCGCACGTCAATGAGCCAAGCAGGTTCACAAGCAGGACAGCACAGGTTGGGCAAGAAAGAGGAGTTCACGCAAAGCAATAATGCCTATGGAACACAATTGGATGGTAGCGAATTGCGTACCCCTCGGTTTTTGTTTTTTTTCCTTTGAATAACTTTTTTCCTTTTGGTCCCACAGGTTCTTGTCTAACTTTCGATACTACTTTATTATTATTATTATTATTTTACAACACAATACTTTTATTTGATGAAACTGCTGTCTTTATCATTGAGGGGGCATGATTAGCTTCATATATTAACCTTTTTTGATTTTTTTGGTGGGTCAGGACTCAAAATTAAAAAACGACACCTTTTTTTTCGTTTGAAACACAATCCGAGGGCGGCGAACTATGTACCCCTCGATTTTTTTTCTTGTTTTTTTAATCACAATCCAAGGATAGTAAATAGTGTTTCTCCACCTATAACCCTTAATTACCTTAGAAATAACATATTTTAATATTAAACACTTTGACCTTCATATAAAAATTAAAAAACCCACATGAAGGGCGAACCAACACACCTGTAATGAATTATTAATCTTTAATGCTTGAAAAATATAGTTTTTGATATATTAATCTCTTAGAAATATAATATTTTAAGGATTAAAATGTAAATTTACTCTTATTGTAATTATATTTAATAAATTTTAATTTTATAAAGTAGACTTAAATGCATTTTTTATTTCCAAAAGTTAAGTAAATTTTAATTATGGTCCTTGAAATTTTTTTATTTAATTTCAGTCTAACTATTTCTAAAACTAATACCTTTCATATATAGTTACTGATTGTCATATAAGATTAAATAACTTGACTCTTCATTAATCAATTCAGTATTAAATATAGACAATCCAATGAGGGGATAAAATCAAACAATTTTAGAAATTTTTAAACTGAAGTAAAACAAAAAGAGAACCGAAATCAAATTTCACATTAGAAACTAAAAATATATTTAAGTCTTTAAACTATGATATTAAACTTAAATACTAGAATTTAAATTATATTTATAAATAATTATTTAAAAATATTTAATATAACAAGTTACCTTATAATAACAATTACAAACGAGCTAATTTAATTAAATTTTAGTTTTAAATATATAAATACTTTACTTTTAAAGCCAATCAAGTGTAATTCAATCTCTGCATATTATATTAAGCTATATAATATTTTGACATGTAAAAATTTATGATATATAAATTTATAATTTTTTTTATTAAATAATAAATAAAAATATAATATATAATATTAAATTATATTATCGTACCCTGAATATTAACAAACCCTGATTCGACTTCGACGGAAAGCAAAATGTCGACGAAGGAGAAATAAAGGGCGGGCGTTAATTCATGTAGGCAAAACAAAAACAGTAGTTTTTTTTTGGGTTGGGGGGAGTGTTTCATGAACAAAAACAGTATTTAAATACAACATTAAATTAAACGAGTAAATATCCTTTAAAGTGAAGATCTCATTTTAAAATGTAAAATAAAAAATTTTATTATTAAATTAATAAAATTAAAAAATAAAATCTTTTCATTTTATTTTCTATATCTAAATCCAAATCAAACAAAAGTGCACATGAGTGACATGAAAGAGTGAGCTGTAACGCATTAATCTTTAGTGCGCATCAAATCAAACGAAAGTGCACATAAGTGTCATGAAAGGGTGAACCAACGCAGCTGTAACACATTAATCTTTAGTGCTCGGAAAATATGGTTTTTAATATATTAACCTTTTACAAGTATAATATTTATATATATTTTTATATAAAGAGTAATATCAAGCACTAAAATATTATAAGGATTAAAACGTATCTATTTAGTCTTATAAGAATTAAATTGTTAAAAAATATATATTTTAAGGATTAAAATGTAAATTTATTCTTCTTATAATTATATTTTAATAATTTTTTAATTTTATAAAGTAAATTTAAATATGTTTTTTATTTCTAAAAGTTAAGTGAATTTTAATTATGGTCTTTGAAATTTTTTTTATTTAGTTCCGATCTAAACAATTTTAAAACTATCACTTTTTATGTATGGTTGTTGACTATCACATAAAATTAAATAACTTGACTCTCTATTAATCAATTCAATATTTAACATAGATAATTCAAAGTTAAAGAATAAAACCAGATGATTTAAGAAATTTTTTAACCAAAGCAAAACAAAACTTTTTGAAGGAATAAAATTAGAATTCACGTTAGAGACCAAAAACATATTTAAGTCTGTAAAATATAGTATAAAAATTTTAAATATTACAGATTTAAATTTTATTTATATAATTATTTAAAAATGTGTAATATAACAATTTATAATAACAATTAGAAACAAGCTAATTTAATTAAATTTTCAATTAAATTTTAGTTTCAAATCTATAAATATTTTTGTAGAAAATATTGTGATTTTTTCAGTTAGTCCCATAATATAACCATTTTGTTTAATCTATCTTTTATCTTTTAATCTATATAATATTAATATTCACATAAAATCCTGTGTCAAACTTCACTTTAAAAACCAATACAACACCAACCAAAAGACCAATTAAGAGAAAAAAGAAAATTCTTAAGTACTAAATATTAATTTTTTTTGGTTAAAAAAATAAGAGATAAATCAAAAAGGTTATATTTTAGGAATAAAAAATAATTATTTTTAACTTGTTAGAACCGACAGCATCTTGACTTCATCATAGAGACCATCCAGTCAACTAGGCAATCCATATCCATACACACACACATACAGCAGCCAGTTTGGTTTGGTGAGGCACTACCAATTAAGATCTCTTCATCCCTAAACTCAACAAAATACAGCAAGCAAGCAAGCACACGCATTCATTCTGCATCTCTCGATCGGCTCCTTTTTGATAAGCAGGTGAGCAGCTTTCGTTTCTCTATCACTTTTGGTGTTGTTGAATGAGTAAGAGTGCCTTTCCTTTGTAGAAAGAAAGCACCGGTGACCTTAATGATAAAGCATATGGAACCTGAATGTATTCCTTTACTTTTTGGCTTCCCAACACACACACACACACAGAGATATACATATATATAGGAGGCAATAACTGCCTCTTTCACCAAATTTTTTATAGGTCATGGCTAGATCTAGTGCTTGTTTGGACGCTTCTAAGAAAAAAAAAGATTTTTTTCCTGAAAAAATAATCTCCTCAAGAAATATTGTTTGAAGAGTTTAAAATTTAATTTTATGTTTAGATGTAGAATTAATTTATATTTGAATGTAATATTAAATAATTTGTTTTCATACTGAATCATTCTTTTATTTTATTTTTTAAAAAGTTTGATTCTTTAACAAGCCTGGTTGTTTCTTGCTAATTTGATTGCAGTCTTGCTCTTGTGCTCCATTTATCTTTTAATCACCTGAATTTGTTGGACCGGCGAGATTATTATTATTATTACTAATGATTGTTGTACAAATCATCATTTGCTAAAGGATGGATGCCGTTGCTGAAAAAGTCATTGGAGGGTTGAGCTCTCTGGCTCTTGAAGAGTTTGGAATCATATCGAATCTCAAAGATGACAAACAAAAAATTGTGAGCATAGTCTCTGCAATAAAAGCTGTGCTCAAGGATGCAGAGGCAAAGGCCAATAACCATCAAGTTAGTATATGGCTGGAGGATCTGAAAGATGTACTCTTTGATGCAGATGACTTACTAGATGATTTCTCTACTGAAGCTTTGAGAAGGAAATTGATGATGGGAAATAAGATAACAAAAAGGGTACAACTTTTTTTCACCCAACAGAACCAAATTGCCTATGCTTTTAAAATGGGCCATAAAATGAAAGAAATCAGGGAGAGGCTAGATGATATTGCAAATACTAGGCACAAACTACCACTACAACTGAGTGATCACCCTCTTGAGATTCCAGTTGTGTATAGGCAAAGACAAACTTACTCTTATGTGAGAGAAGATGAAGTCATTGGGAGAGAAGAAGAAAGGAAACATCTTAAAGGTTATTTATTTGATGCCAATATGACTAATAATGTTTCTGTGATTTCCATAGTTGGGATTGGAGGATTAGGTAAGACTGCACTTGCTCAACTGGTGTACAATGACAAGGATGTCCAAGAACACTTTGACCTCACAATGTGGGTATGTGTCTCAGATGAATTTGACATATGTAAAATAGCACAAAATATTCTTGGACATGCCCAAAATGATGTGATCGAGCAGGTGCAACAAAACCTAAGAAACAAAATTCGAGAGAAAAAATACTTGCTTGTGTTGGATGACGTGTGGAACGAAGATCGTGAACTGTGGCTTAACTTGAAACGCTTATTGATGGAAGGGGGAAAAGGTAGCAAGATAATTGTCACCACACGTAGTAACATAGTGGCAAAAATAATGAGCACTCATCTACCCCTTATATTGAACGGTCTAGATTTCAAAAGATCTTGGAAACTATTCTGCCAAGTGGCTTTTGATGACACAACAGAACCACATAATCCAGCATTGGTAGCAATCGGAAAGGACATTGTTAACAAATGTGGAGGTGTTCCACTTGCCATAAGAACTGTTGGTGGCCTTTTGTTTTCTCGAAACTTGGGGCAGAGTGATTGGCAATATTTCAGGGATGTTGAATTTTCAAAAATTGAACAGCAGGACAAAATCTTTCCAATTCTTAAGTTGAGTTATGATCATCTTCCATCTTGTTTAAAAAATTGTTTTGCTTATTGTTCATTATTCCCTAAAGATTATGTGTTTGATAGATGCCATCTCATTTGGTTGTGGGTAGCTGGGGGATTTATTCAACCATTAGATGATATTAGATGTGAGGAAGATGTTGGTCACGAGTACTTCATGTATTTACTGTCAAGATCTTTCTTTCAAGATGTCACAATGGATGACTGTGGTGGAATAAGGTCATGTAAAATGCATGACCTTATACATGACTTAGCACAGTTGGTTGCTGGAAATGAGTATACTGTTTTTAGTGAAGGAAAAGAAGCAAACATAGAAAAGAGAACACGTCATCTATCATATAATTTGATCTCAGACCGCAACAACAATTTATCATCTTCTTTCCAAGAGGGACTCAAAATAAGGAGTTTTCTTTCATCTGAAGATGAAAATATTCAGGGCAAGTCAGTCTTTGGTTTTGTTTTAAGCCTAAAGTGCCTACGTGCACTAACTCTATGCAAATTGGATATTGAAGAAATTCCAAAGAGTATTAAAGAGTTGAAGCATTTGAGATACCTTAGTCTTTCAGAATTTATGCGGCTACAAAAGCTCCCATTGGAGATTACTAGCCTACCCAACTTGCAAACTCTATCTTTCGATCTCTGCCCCAAGCTCAAGGAACTACCATCAGATTTCAGTAAACTGACAAGTCTCAGGCATCTTGTGTGCTTTCGTCGCCTAGAACGTATGCCATGTGGTTTGGGAGAGTTATCTTGTCTTCAAACGCTAACACCATATGTATTGGGCCCTACCAGTAGCATTAGCAGTTTATCTGTGCTGAGTGGTCTAATCAATCTCAGATGTCTACGCATCTCAAGGTTGAATTTGCTACGGGATTGCGCTCGAGAGGTTGAGGCTGCAAAGGTTCTTCTTGATAAAGGACATTTGCAAGAGTTGGAATTATCTTGGTCTGAGAGTTACAGATCGATTGAAGACAAAAAAGTTGAGTGTAATGATGAGATGATTTTGCAGGGTCTACAGCCGCAATGCTCAATTAAAAGGCTATTAATTTATGGATTTTGTGGCGAAAGTTTGCCAGACTGGATTGGAAATCTCTCATCACTCATCACCCTTAAAATAATTAATTGCACGTTTGTCAAATCACTTCCTGAAGGAATCTGTAACCTCAAATCATTACAGAATCTCCGCATAAGTTATTGTCCATTATTAAGGGCCAGGTACGAAAGAGAAAGGGATGAGGATTGGGCCAAAATTGCTCACATCCCCAATGTTCAAATTGGCTTTTTATTATAGATAGTGAGCGAGGTCAAGCAATAGAGGCTACACACTTCGTATCTAATCTCCACATATCTCTCTCGATTGGATGGCATATGGCCTCTATGTCCTCTCCATTCAGGCTACCCACACAACCTAAAAATCCACTTCTATTCATGTTCCTTTCAGACAAGGTTTTTCCTCCCTAGCTACTTCTTTCGCCTCATCCTCAAACTTAGATTTCTCTTCTGCATATAAGGAGGGCAGCAACGCCCAGAACACTTTGGTCTCAAGCGCCAGTTCTAACACTGGCTTCATGGCTCTCATGTTGATCATTGAGGTAATTTTCTCACTAATTTCTTGCCTACAAATTTCTTCAAAGTCCTGAATACATATTTATATTTTAAATCTTTTTACTCTGACCACAACATATAGGTATATGAATTACTTAGATATGTTTTGGCACATAGATTACTTGGTCATAGTTTACTCTATCTGAATCTATGTTTTTACTTAGATATGTTTTGACTAGTGTATTTGGTTGCATGTCTCAACTTACAACAATCATCTTTTGTTAGGGTGCATTAGTTAGAGATTAGTAGGGAAGTTAGTTAGTTAGGGGATTAATTGAGTATAAATAAAGAAAATGGGGATTAGTTAGAAGTCTTTGATCATTTGTATTGAGTTTAGTCTCTTGAGAGAGTAGAGGAGCTCTCACTCTTCCTCACACCATTGTAATTGTTTGGGGGTTCTTGGGGATTTACCAAGGGCTCTTAGCAATAAAGAAGTATCATTCAATACTAGTTCTAACACTGGTATCAGAGCTTTGTATCATCCTCAGAAAAGCTTCCATGGAGGCGATGGAGTATCAAGAGTTTCCTATGTTTGATGGGAAAAATGGGTATTGGTGGATCCTCTGTGCAGGGTAGTTTTGGGATGTCATGGGAACACCAGAGGCACAGAGACTAATCGAGGCAGAGAAGGGGTTATCCGGCCAAGCACTAAGGTGGTGTCGGTTATGGAAGCAGCGCAGTCCCAATGCAACGATGTTTACCTTCGAATTGGCGTTTATCCACCGCTACCAGCTAGATTTCAGACCTTTTATGCCAAGAATTGTCCAGAATGAAGTTTTTGATTTGGAGCTTCTTGTATCAAGAATCGAAGAAGAAACCAAGAAGGCAAGAGGTGTAAAAGAGGTCGTTTGCACCGTTCTTGATGGGTGTTCTGAGGTAGATCAAGAAACGGGCCCACAAAAGAGTGATCAGAAGGAGAACGACGACGGCAAGCTACAACAACTGACCGATTCGCCCGCCCTTGAGATCGAGTTTGCAGCTATCAAGAAGAGAAAGGGCACGGCTCAGGAGGAGCAAGGCAAGGAGGAAGACGTCGGGTGGCTAGAAGAACTAACGAAAGAAGAGACGAAGGAGTTGGTGCCTGTGAGCGCATACTTGGAAGGCCAACAACGGAAGGAGTTCAGGGAGAGTAGATCAGCCTTTGACTACAGCGAGGGACGCGTCATCGACGGCGGACCAGAACATGAAGGACGGCTAAGCAGTAGTCACGACAAGTCAAATGGGAGAATGAGCGGCGAAGAGAACACCGTTTTTGACGGTGGCGGCCGATTATTCGTCAGGGAGGAACGGCGGCAAAACCTGTCAGAGCATTTTCCGAGCTACAACTATCGAGATGAGGGCGGCCTCACTGGTGGCGCTGACAACGCTAGGGGACTGCTACTAGAGTTATCGACGGCAGCGACACATGCAATAATAGCAGCAACAAGGCTGTCTTCCACCAGAAGCTTCGTGAAGGAGGCGGCCATGGACGTCGTGGCGATGCTGGCGGCGGCAAGCGTATCGCCGGCGGAATCACCGTGCGATGGAGACAGAAGAGATGGGTCGCAGTTTTCGGTTGGTGGAAAGATGGGGAACGTCGACGAAGAAGCTCGCACTCGCCACGAAGACGCTACCGGAGGATGGCTCCGCCACATGCGACAACGAGTGGAAGACGATGGCGAAGCGAGGCAGTAGGAAACCTTCACGGTGGACCCTCGTGCAACCGGCGGTGGTGTTTCTCGGACGGCGACTCTGGCGGAGAGTGCGGCGATGGATGAGGAAGCTTTGGGAAAGGGTGGAGGCGCTGAAGCAATAGTGATGGTGAAGGAGAAGGAGATCAGAGCACAAGTGGGTCTTCAGTTGGGGTTGCCTTCCATCCATATAGGCCAAACCCAAATTGGAAAAGAGAAGAATGGGGGGTCCGGCCTAGAATGCTGCACTTTAACATTAGTGGCCCAACCCCATTTTCAGAACAACGGGAAGTTTATGGTTTGGCTCCAAAAACTCTTAGGGAGCCTCGCTAATATTGCAACGGGCCTAGCCCAAGTTGGCTTAGCTGTTAAAGTTACACAAGCAAATTGGATTGGGCTGTATTCAATATTAAGAAGACAATTATTTTGGGCTTTTGCTGAAAAAACCAAAAAAAATTTTTGTTTTACTTTTGATTTTTTTAGTACAATTGTAAAGGAAAGCTTTAGCCTTTTAATTTTTAGGCAGTGGGAACTGGTGGATTTTGGTTTGAAATTTTTGTACGTCACCTTGAGGACAAGGTGAATTTTTAGGGGGAGTAGTGTTAGGGTGCATTAGTTAGAGATTAGTAGGGAAGTTAGTTAGTTAGGGGATTAATTGAGTATAAATAAAGAAAATAGGGATTAGTTAGAAGTCTTTGATCATTTGTATTGAGTTTAGTCTCTTGAGAGAGTAGAGGAGCTCTCACTCTTCCTCACACCATTGTAATTGTTTGGGGGTTCTTGGGGATTTACCAAGGGCTCTTAGTAAAAAAGAAGTATCATTCAATACTAGTTCTAACATAGTTTTTCATTGTCTTTGGGATGACAAAGAGTTTTGTTGAAATTGAGGGCTTTTAGATAGTGGAGGAAGAAAAGAGAGAGAATAGACACTCAGGAATATGAAAGTAATTAGATATATTGTGCTATTGTAATACAATGAGGTAATCCTATTTATAAGGCAAAGATAAAATCTAAAGATAATGATAGAATCAATCTAAATAAATCTAAATCAATCTAAGATATGATATGAGATAGTCTAAGATATAATAAAGATATTAATAAATATTTCTTATTTCTAACACTCCCCCTCAAGCTAAAGCTTACTAAGTTTTAAGCTTGTTACAATTAAACCCTTAAAATGTAAAAGAATCTCCAAGAAAGACTAGCAAGGCAACTGAGGGATGCTGGATATGTCTGAAAAGAAAACACAACAAGGCAGCTTGAATGACACATCAGCTTGAACAACTTGTTGGATATTTGCACGACTGGGAACAGAAGATATACACACAGCTATCAGTGTTGGAAGAGATGCAATGAAAGCTGTGGAAATTCCCAATGCATGCAATGACAAATCGCAAGAACATATGGAAGTCTCGACTAGTTAAAAGATTGGAGATCCAAAGCCAAAAGGGCATATCACCGTCATGAAGCCATGGGTCACAATAGGAAGGGCAGAGTCGGAAATAACAAAAAGTGACGTCCTTAAAGTGCACAGATCGCGAAAACAAAGGACAGATCCGGGAAGAGGAGACTAGCGCGAGGCCAACGGAGCAAGCGGCGGACAGACGAGCAGTGCGGATCGCCGCCACGCCATGCAGGAAGAAGCCGCGGTGAAAACACCGCAGAGAAGGGAGCAGCGTGTGGTGGCGCGTGGAGGCGGATATGGAGACGCTTGGTGGGGTCGTCACAGCCGAGGCGAGGCTAAGGGTGTGCTCGGCCAGCGTGAATCGATGCGAAAATCTCACCGCCGGCGGAGGAAAGCGCGAGACAATGGTTTGGGCTCTTTGGAATGGATGACACACAGATAAAAGTGTTTCCATGCACGGCTTTCGAGGGGATCGGCGAGAGGAGGTGAGCACGATGGTGGGCTCTTCAGCTGGGATCTGCGCCGGAAAAAGTCACCGGAAAAGTTTGCCGGTGGAGGAGGAAGCGATGGGCCGATGGTTTTCTTCTTCTTTGGAAGTGACACAGCAGAGAGAATTGACACACTGCCAGAGGGGTTGACACAACGGGAAGGAGAACGAAAAGGTTGCCGGAAAAGTAGTTGGAAGCAGAAATTGTAGTGGTTTTATGTTTGAAATTTTGTGGAAAGTAAGAACATTGTCAATCCTAAAAAAGAATTGGAGGGCTTGACAGGCAGAGCAATGAAGGGACAGAAAGAAAAGTAAAGAGTACAAGTGAGTTCCAAATTACTGGAATCTCTACAGCGAAAGGATGGATACAGGTCATGGTGGATGGTACCGCTCTGATACCATGTTGAAATTGAGGGTTTTTAGATAGTGGAGGAAGAAAAGAGAGAGAATAGACACTCAGGAATATGAAAGTAATTAGATATATTGTGCTATTGTAATACAATGAGGTAATCCTATTTATAAGCCAAAGATAAAATCTAAAGATAATGATAGAATCAATCTAAATAAATCTAAATCAATCTAAGATATGATATGAGATATTCTAAGATATAATAAAGATATTAATAAATATTTCTTATTTCTAACAAGTTCAAGTAAAACAAACAAGATATTCTTTGCCCTTTAGATCGTATTTCCACTACAAGAACTAGGAAGTCTTTTCTCTTCGATCTTCATGCAAAATATCTCTCTCTGATTTTTTGAGGTATGCTCATATCTAGGACAAAAACTCATAATTGCCATGCAACAGAAATGCATGAGTGAAAATCAGAAGAGAAGTAGTAAGTGCATCATGTTAGCTATGTACAAATAACAATAGATCCAAGTGAACCTAGTACAGTGATTGCAATAATCTACTACAATAGAAAAGAAAAAAAAACAAAATACTGCTTGTCATTATAATTGAGAAAATGATATGGTCCCCAGGAAAATCTACAACATCAATAGAAGCATCATACATATTATTGTAAACATAGGACAATCTCCCTCAAGTTTGCTAAATGGTATGCAATGATTATGGAAGGATGTACATGTATAGAAATTGTAGAGCTAACTTTCTACAAAGCTTTAGACGAATGGTCTTATCGTGCATGCCCAATATCAACAAACAAATTTTGTACATAGCGAGTATAAGAGGGTGAATGGCGAGATTGAAGGGATCCAGTTGGAAAACTGAAGGCCTTTAATCAAGCTATCCTTGCCAATCACTCTCGAGATAATGCAGCCCTGTGTGGTAGAGATATTAGAGATGAAGGTACTATAATAAGGATAATCTTTTGATTTGCTGCACACACATGGAGATTAAAGTGACTCTGAAGCTAGGAGTATAACACTTTATTGTTGTGAAAAATACAATTGCATTGTGTTTGCTGCAATTCCCAGGTGAAGTTTATTACTTCAAAACCAACAAAGCTTTTCTTCTTCAATCTTCTTGATTAATAAACTAATTAATGTAAGCCTTCTACATGGATTCAGGTATAACATAAGATTCAACTTGGAGATATGGATCACTCAGATTGTACTTCATTCATATTGCTCGACCGTCATGCTAGCAGTCATTTGATAGGTCGTGTTTTGATTTGCTTGAGGCTATTGAGAATGTGAGATTTATAAACATTATATCAGATATTTTGATTAAAAATTAAGTTTGTTGGTAGTCTTACATGTTAGACTGATTTGGACTTTTTCCTAGTATTCTTCTAACAGAAAGGTGGACCACTGTCCCGATTTTGAGTATGGATTATTCAAAAGAGTTTATAAAGTTTCCGCGAAGAAAAATGGAAGTCAAATTGGACAATCTTCTGATGTTGCTCATGTCTTATTATGCTTCTGTGATTTCAGAATTTAAAGATATTGACTCAATACCATGTTCAAAAGCTAAGGTTTGACAAGTCTTCCAATAACTATCTCATAAGTATAGATTATTTATTTCTTTTAATTTTTTCTTTTTTTAAAATTCTTTTACACATAATATTCATTTTATTGTAAGATGTTCTCGCTATCGGTTACATTTATGTTAGCCTGATGTCACTATAGGACTTTCTTTTTTTTCTACTTCTGAGTTCAGAGTTCCAAGATATTGATTCCTCTGCTGCTACGGTTAATGTCTTACACATCCTTTTTCTTTTTGGATGCAAGTTAAAGAGGAGTAAAGAGTGCTGGATATGGTTGATCAATTCCCAAGAGTTTGAAATGTTAAAAAATGTGTCACTGTGGGTCAAAGAAAAGAGGGTATGGCTTTGCTTAGTGCTCAAATGGCTGAAAAGGGGGAAGTAACATTGATGCCACAGAAGGAAGTTGTTCTGCATAAATATTGGATCCTGTCATACAATGGTGGTTCTTGGTTATCATGTACTGTTGTGCTAAGTGGATGGTTTTGGTTCTCAAGATTCATGGCTGCATAAATAGACAAGGAGTTTATACTTATGGAGTAATGGGAGTATGATGCTTATATGAGAATATGGTTAGTTGCAGTTAAAATTGATGCAAACTAATTTTCTTTTCAAGTTGCCTTATATTTGGCCGTAGCCTCTGTTTTGAATCTTTTGATGTAAGTCTTGATATGGATGTTGTTGGTTTATATATACTAATGTGATGAGAAAACACTTTATATGATTTTATTTTCTCGTACTATGCCTAAATTAATCATATCTTGATAACATTGTAATTTGTGTATCAAGTGTTTCAGTTCAAATTTGAAAAGATTGACTTACGTCAATAATCTTGTTTTTGAGCAAACCAATGTTTCAAGCTTAGCACATTAGCATATTTATGCAAAGGGCAGTGCACGGTAGCCAAGTGCAGAAAAGCTATTACCAAAATTGGCAAATATTGAATTCCATGAAGCTTTGCTTGTTTTGCTATAAGTCTTATCCTAGTACAAAAAGTGGAGGAACAAATGGATAAAAGCACTCTTCTCACCTCTTAGTGGATACTTTCTTTGTTTGAGACCTTGGACAATGCATCAACAAAGGCAGAGATAGCTGTATCAACTTTTAATCGGAAAAAGGGCTGATCTCAACTAAGCTTCAACGTTCAAAATTAAAAATCCCATCCTCCTATAAAAGCAAGCGTTGGAGTAGCATTCAAATAAGAGAAAAAGAAAGCCAACACTCTTATCACTTTGAAGTTTTTGCTGAAGTATCTTCCTCTTCTCTCAGTCTTTGTAAAAGTGGTAATCTTATATTTTTCTGAGAGTTCATTACTGTTGTATTAGAATTATATCTTTTTTATGAGAGAAAAGCTATTTGTTTGAGCTTAAAGAGGCTTGGGTAAAAATTATTTGGGTTTGAGCTTGGAGAGACTCGTTGAAAAGATTACTTTGATTGAGTTTGGAGAGACTTAGTAAAAACTGTACAATGATTGTACTAATTATACAAGTTTATAGTGGATACACTCACCAAGAAGGTAAAGATTGAATATAAGTTCTAGATTAAAGAACCGAACCAATATAAATACCTTTCTTCAACTTTTCAATCTTTTTTCTCTTCATCTAATATACTTGCTAAATTCTCTCAGCATTTTATTTTTAAAAGGATTAAAATATGATTTTGACTAAGCGTTAAAATCGTTTCTGCTTCAAGCATAGCATATATAAGTCTTTATTCACATTAGGTTCCGATAACTTAGTTTTTGAAGACTTAGTCAAATTGTTTCTGTTTGAAGAATAACATAAGTCTTTACTCACATTGGCTACGATTACTTAGTTTTTGAAGGCTTTATTAATTATTAGTATTATTAGAAAATCTCCTGAGTACACAGGAGACTCTTGCCTAAACGTTCAGATCAATGTGCTAAGTACGTGTGCAGGAAAATTTTAAAAGAATACTTAATTCAACCATTTGTTCTTAAGTGTTTTAATACCATCAAACGTCTTCTTACATTTACCTGCTTGCTTTGTCCAGGTGAGTTGAACCTTTTGTTCAAAATACCAAAAAAAAAAAACTATTTTAGTCTTAGCATAATTATATTACTAATGCTTTTTCAACTTCTGTTTTCTCTACAGAACTTGATGTCTCAGTTTAGTGAAGGTGACGGTATTTTGACCTTTCTCAGGGTGACAATGATCTCCCCCTAGGGACATCCTCCATTACAATTTCAAATTATGTTTAACAGTCTCTGGCTGCAAATGATCTCAGTCATTTGGCACCTTCCAAGAGGGTTTCAGATGAAATTTGAATACCATTATGGTGGAAATATGTCAACAACAAATTAAAGTTGTAGGCAGTGAAGATTGAAAAAGGTTGAACATCGTTGTTTAAAATATCTTTAATTTCTGCATTTATAATTTTGTGTTTACTTTATTTTTGTTGTATTTTTTATAGCAGTCATTGTCTTAACTGCAATATTTTGAATAAATTTGTGTAATCCTCATGTTTTGGATCCCCCACATATAGTTTGAATTTAAAAGGTAATGATTATAAGATTAAAAATGTGCAAATATACCTTATCATTTAAATTTTAAATTGATAATAATTATGATATAGGTAAAATAATACCCTATAATGTATATGCTTCATGTAATCATCCAATGTATATATTTGGTATCACCATTTTATGGTAACGTTATTGATTATAATTTTTACTATTTTCATATGTCAAGAGAGCATCTTTATGTTAAAATACAATTCATTGTGAACTTATAGTATGAAAGACCTTATAAAATTATCCATTCCTTATTTGTTTGTTCTATTGAATTCATGGTACCTTTATATAAAAATTCATATACTTAATATAACTGACATCATTGTAAGATATAAATATACAATGAGCATTATAGGATTTTAAAAATATTTAAATAAATTTTAAAATATTCATATTTTCATAACAAATTTAAATTTTTATATGATAACAATATAAATATTATTTATTAATTATAATTTATTGTAAATTTATAGTTGTTATTTGATACATATATTATTACTCTTGTAATCCAATAATGTTAATTTTTTTATCATAGTAAAATAATTATTTATTATAAGACTAAAATAAATTGGGAAAAGTAAAACCTTCAACAAAATTTTTGAATGAAATAAAACTTGACATATGGTTGAGTGCAATCATGATATATATTAAATAAGATGAATTTGATGGCCCATTTTGGTTGACGAAAAAGTTTGGGCCTAAATTGATGTAATTCACACATTTCAATACCACAACATTTATGATAAAGAAAGAAAAAATATCACAGCACATCACCTTATCCGTGAATCAATTATCAAAGTAATATTATATTTATTACTATAATATTTAAGAGTCATTCCATAGAAATTATTACAGGTGTCTTTCATACAGAATTTTAAAGTACATATGTCATTCATATAGTGATTTAGGATCCATTTTTCTCAACATTTATGTCTATAGATTTTTTAACTTAATTTATAATTAAATTATTAATTATTAATAAAATCAAATATTATAATCATTAAAGATTATATGAATCAATAAAATTAGAATTATTAAGATATATTCATGATATTAAGAATCATTAAAATTATGATTTACAGTTAAAATTAAGAATCATTAAGAATAAAAAAAATATAGAATTGACAATCAATGACAAATGGATTAGATATAAATGTATTGGGGTGACTAAAATATTCATGGGGCCATTACAACAAAAAATCATGTGATATGAAAAACATAAAAAAGGGGAATGCCTAAGATTTGTTGACTCATACATGATATTTTTTAATAATCCTAATTGAACAAATGATACATTTTATAAAGAAAAAAAAAGATTTGTTATAAATGTTAATGTGACGAAGATATTTTTTTTTGAAAAAAAAGATAACTCAAATTAATTTTTTTAATAATCCTAATTATAGGGATATAGATAGAAATATATATAGATATTATAGATTATAGATATAATATAATATGATATGATATGATACAGTAGTAGTAGTAATAGTAATAATAATTCTAATTGCATGATTTATATGTGATATTTTTTAATAATTCCATTTGAATAAATGATATTTTATAACCAAAAAGATATTTTACAACTGTTATCATGAAAAATATATATTTTTAAAAAAGATAATTCCAATTATGACTTCTGTATAATTTTTTAATTTACTATTATAATATTTGAGAGTCATTTCATGGAAACTATTATAGATGTCTTTCATACAAAGCTTTAGAGTACATGTGTCATTCATGTAGTGATTTAGAGCCCCTTTTTCTCAACATTTATGTCTATAGATTTTTAACTTAATTTACAATTACATTATTAATTATTAATAAAATAAAATATTACAATCACTAAAGATTACATGAATCAATAAAATTAGAATTGTTAAGATATATTCATAATATTAAGAATAATTAAAATTATGATTTACAGTTAAAATTAAGAATCATTAAGAATAGAAAAAATATAGAATTAACAATCAATGAAAAATGGATTAGATATAAATGTATTGAGGTGACTAAAATATTCATTGGGCCATTACAATAAAAAATTGTGTGATATGAAAAACATAAAAAAAGGGAATGCCTAAGTTTTGTTGACTCATACATGATATTTTTTAATAATCCTAATTGAACAAATGATACATTTTATGAAGAAAAAAAAAAAAGATTTGTTGTAAATGTTAATGTGAAGAAGATATTTTTTTTTTGAAAAAAAAGATAACTTAAATTAATTTTTTTAATAATCCTAATTATAGGGATATATATAGAAATATATATAGATATTATAGATTATAGATATAATATAATATGATATGATATGATACAGTAGTAGTAGCAGTAATAGTAATAATAATAATTCTAATTGCATGACTTATATATGATATTTTTTAATAATCTGAATTGAATAAATGATATTTTATAATAAAAAAGATATTTTGCAACTGTTATCGTGAAAAATATAGATATATTTTAAAAAAGATAATTCCAATTATGACTCCTGCATAATTTTTTAATAATCATAATTATAAAGATATATATAGATATTGCATTATATAATATAATATAATATCTTTGCATTTAATTGTCGTGATAATAAGTTCTTTATTTAAACTACAAACTATATTTCTTTGGTCAATAATAATAAAAAGTATATTTTCATGGCAATCAAATTAGAAAATGCTACCAATTAAGAAAGATAGTCTATGAGACAATATTTTATTATGTATTATATGTTATAAATTATAGATTTTCGGAAATCGATATAGATCCTAATTATTTGATAAACAAATAATAGCCAGTTATTATTTTACCTATTTATATTTGATTAATATATATAATACATGGTGTGGTGAAGTGTGTCTCATGAGCATTTTCGTGTACTCGCTTAACCATTATTAGTTTGTACCAATATGCAGTCATTGTGAATATCCTATATAATATTTATTTTGTGACACGTTTTCTAGTAAACATAGATATATAATGACAATTATTTTAAAAACATCCAACAAAAACATGCAAGAACTTATCTTAATAATATTTTGAGGAGCAAAAGAGCTTTACATTGTTAAGGAGAAACAGGTAGAAAGCAACTTTCAATTTTTTTTCATAACTTTGTCGAAGGTATTCTTCTTTATGTCCTACATAAATTCATAAAAATACTTTGTTGACATGCTGAAAGTGTTGGTTTTTTTTTTATATAAAAATATCAAGCAGGGAACATTTATCCCCATCACAATGCATGAGAATACTCCACCTTCACATTTGTTCTTTATTGCAAGTACATTACTCCTTCCACTCTCTTTTGCATTTGTTTATAACGTGAAAAAGATATCTTGTGCTGTACTCGCAATTAATAACGTGAGAAAAACATTGAAATAGTTTTTTTACAATACTCCTTCCAATATCTTGCATGTAATAACGTGAAAAATACTTTCTTTAAAAAAAAAAAGATAACCTCAATTATGACTCTTACTTGATTTATTTTTTTGTAATCCTAATTATAGGGATATAAATAAATATAGAAAGAAATATATATAGATATTATATAATAATAATAATATATCTTTGAATAATAATTTCTTTATTTTTGGTGATAATATATATATATCCAAGCATGATAAGATATTGCTATATAACAATTAATTCTAGGGTGATTGCACAAATAAGAGTTGTCATGGATTTTTTTTTAAAGGAAAGAAGAGATAATTCTAATTGCATGACTTATACATGATTTTTTTTCATAATCCTAATTGAATAAATAGTATTTTTATAACGAATAGAAAAGATATTTTGCAACTGTTATAGTGAAAAGATCTATTTTTTTAAAATAATTCCAACTATGACTCATACAAGGTATTTTTTTCAAATAATAATAATCATAGGGATGTAGATATATTCACACTTGAATGAGTCATATAACATAATATAAAAATAACAATATATTATTTTACCTATTTATATTCATTTTCTTTATTGGTTATTTTTCACTTTAACTTTGTTTCTCTTCCTTTTTTGGATTTCAGTTCTTTATTTTTAGTATTATATTTATGGTCGTCACAGTTATTTTCAGTTTTTTCTCATACATTTCTTGAACAATGAATTTATTGAAGGTATAAAAGAAACTACAGAGTTAGCGTCTGGAAATCAACTAAGAAAGTTCTTTGTTACATTATTAGTGACAAACATAATGAGCAGATTGCAATTTGTATGGGAGAATGTTTGGGAACTTTTAGCAGATGAAATCTTACATGACCCAAAATGAATATTAAGATATCAATGTATGCTTTAAACCATCATTTAATTTTTTTTCAATGATTTTAATATTATACTTCCAAATTTTAAAGACAAATATAGCATTTTTAATAATAAGTTAAGAATTTCATATTGTCATTAAAAAAAAAAAACCTTTTTCTTTTCCTAGATCTTTCTATCTCAAGTTTGGAGTTGAAGAATTTATGTTTGATTGAAATTGAAAAGTTACTTAATTCAAATGGAAGGTCCTTGAAAGACTTCCGGTCCATACCATACCGAAATGATTCTCTACTCTATCAATTTCAAAATCATCTTTTAGCTAAAGAGCTAAACTATGATAGAGAGCAATTGTCTGTTAATCTTCAAGGCTGCTTATCTTCAATGAATGAATATCAAAGGATAATTTATAATAGTATAATACACTCCATAACCACTGAGAAAGGAGGTTTTTACTTTGTATATGGTTATGGAGAAACTGAAAAAAAAATATTTATTTAGAAAACATCATCACCTGCTATTAGATCCAATGGGAAAATTGTTTTGAATATTGCATCCAGTGGGACTACTTCATTACTTTTACCTAGTGGAAGGACAACTGATTATTTTAGATTTTTAATTCCATTGACACTTATTTAGTTGCCAACGTGTACTATCAAGCAAAGAAGTCCTAAAGTAGAACTGCTTCAACAAACAAGTCTTATTATATGGGATGAAGCATGCATAATAAATAGATTTGCTTTTGAGGGGTTGAATTGTAGAATGAGAGATATATTGAGGTTCACAAACAATAAGTTTAAAGATGAACTATTTGGTGGAAAAACTGTTGTCCTTGGAGGAGACTTCCGTAAAATACATCCAGTTATTCCAAGAGCTTCGAGAGGAGAAACTGTAAATGCAACCCTAAACTCATCAAAGTTGTGGCCGCATTGCAAGATTCTTAAACTGACAAGAAAAATATGAGATTACAATTAACAAGTTCTTCCTATGTAGATCCAGAATTGAGATTGTTTATTGACTGGATAGTTTAATTTGGAGATTGAAATCTAGGAATTGATCATGGAGGAATTGCAGAAGTTGAAATTCTAGCAGAATTCTTAATTTTAGAATCAACTTCACCTCTAAGGAGTATTTTAGATTTTACTTATCCAAATTTATTGGATAATATGAAAAACTATGCCTGTTTTGAGGATGGAGCATTGCTAGCCCCTACTTTTAAAGTAGTTGAAATAGTTAATGAATTTGTGTTTTCTCAAATTCCTGGTGAAAAAAAGGAGTATTTGAGCTTTGATTCATATTGCATAGCTTACGAAGATGTCAACATTGAAGGTGATTGAATAACTGCTAAGTTTTTAAATGAAATAAAGTGTTCTGGCATTCCAAATCATAAATTGGTTTTGAAAAAGGGAGCCCCAATTATGCTGCTAAGGAACATTAATCAACCTTCTGAATTATGTAATGGAATAAGGTTGATTGTTGAAGAATTGGGAAACAACGTCATTGAAGCAATTGTTGTGACTGGCAATAAAATTGGAGAAAAGGTTTACCTATCTCAGATGAATTTAATGCCTTCTGATCCAGACATACCTCTCAAGATTCAAAGAAGACAATTCCCAGTTACTCTTTGCTTTGCTATGACCATTAATATATAAAAGCCAAGGTCAATCTTTGTTATTTGTTATGTTGTTTTTACCGAAACCTGTCTTCACTCATGAGCAATTTTACGTGGTCATCTCTAGGGTAAAATCGAGGAGCGATTTGAAAATATTGATATTGGATGATAATGGGGAACCTTGCAACATAACCAAGATGTTGTTTATCCACATATGTGTTTCAAATAATTTGAATTTTAAGTCTGGATCTGCATTTTATATTCTTTATTTGTTTTATTAAACAAATATTCAATATAATTCATTTGTGATGAAGTCTTTATATATGTCTTTTACTAATTTTTTTTATTATATTATGCAGTGTAGCATATGAAGATCAAAACACAAAACAAAATTCCTATGTAATTAATCCTTTGTAATCCTTTTTTTTTTTTTCTGCGATGCTCATGTAGAATATTTACTTTTAATCGTAATATTATTATTAATTATCTATGTTTATTGTTTATTAATTTACAAAAAAATGCTATCAAATAATTTGTTATATACTCAATTTTAAACATTTTTTTTCTTATCACCCTGTGCATCGCACGGGTCAAAACACTAGCAATGATATAGTTAAAAGTTTTCAAAAAATGAAAATCCCTAGGTTGATCAGAAAAAGTGCAAAAATAAATTAAGAATAAATTAAATTATTAATTATTCATGTTTTATGAATAAAGTTAAAAGGTATTATTAATTTATAGATTTTTTATGCACTAAATGTGTAAAAGAGTTTTATAACACCATCAAAACATATATTTTTATCTATAAGATTTTCACGGTAATGGATAATTGAGTTAAACACTTTTATTAATATGGTAATACAAGATTGGATCTTTTTGTACTTTTTGGTTTACACTGTTCAATAATTATATTTTATGATCATAATTAAAAAATTATTTATCATTATATTAAAACTATATAAAGTTATGATTGATTGATAATAACTTAAATTATTAACTATTCGTATTTTATTTTCAATGTTGAAAAATCACTCATCATATATTAAAATATATAAATAAATTAAAAGACTTAAAATGCTATTAAGTTGAAAAAATAAACAAATACTTCTTAAATGAAATATAAAAATAGCAATAATCTTATTGGTTGACATGGAAACAAATTCAGTTGGCCAACATATATGGAAGCTTGGATATAATTGGTTGAATAAAATTCAGAAAAATGGAAGGAAACTAAATCATTATGGAATTGACACATCATTTGTTTCACTATCTTATTATAACCTTCTTTTATATATAGATAATATATAGGATATAATAGGATATATAGATATAGGATTATGTTTTGTTTGTGTTTTTACTTATTTTTCTCCCCTTAGGTTTATTTGATTTGTGTTGCTTCTTTCATATATGTGGTTGAATAAATTAGGATAATGACTAATTTGGATTTTGTAATTACTTTTAGCATGGAGCTAATTCATTCAAATCAAGCTCCTCAAGAAGGATCTTCTTCTCAT
This sequence comes from Dalbergia cultrata, assembly GCA_031216105.1. Lineage (NCBI taxonomy): Eukaryota > Viridiplantae > Streptophyta > Magnoliopsida > Fabales > Fabaceae > Dalbergia > Dalbergia cultrata. The sequence goes on from CM062347.1 coordinate 6,721,852, forward strand.
CAAAGAAAATGGGATGAGGAAAAATTGAGATCAAGACGATTGAGAACTCAACCAGTAGGGGCAAGTCACCTTTTGCAAGCACTGTAATGGTTTGCTGAAGAAAGCCTATGAGTTATTTATTTCGTGTGATGCTGAAGTTGCCATCATTGTCTTCTCAAGCCGGGGCCGTTGGTGAGTATATGCCAACAACAGGTTTTGTATGTATACAACATACTCCTGTTTTATGCAATACAGATCTTGTTTTCTCTAATTTTCCTTGATGTGTTAAAATTATTTTTATATAATTATATATTGACTGTTTAGAAAAGTTTTTGGTAAATAATTAATATAAAATCGATATTTTGAAAAGAGAGTTTTATAAGGTTAAAAAAAATCACGTTACATTTTTTTAAGTCCAAAGTGATTATTTCCTTTAATTTATCCCAAAACTTTTTTTTTCACCTTTTTTTAATTTTATTTTTTATTTTCCTTTGTGAAATGTGTAGCGGAATATATATATTTGCATCATTTATCTCTTCTATACTTGATCTTTTATTTATGCTTCTTCCTCAGTTATTGGTTTGAAAAAGGTTGCAGAACTGAGGTAAGAGATAGAAATAGTTAGGTCTTAAGGTTAAAATAGTAGTATAGCATATATATATATATATAGAAGAAGAAGAGAGTAACAAAAACTATAACTAGGGTTACAAATATTTGTAGGTCAGAGATCTTAGCTTCCCTGTGTATATTCTCCTATGTTATGCTTCTTTCAACCCTCTCTCTTTTCCCTCTAAATGTAAATCACAAAACCTACAAAAATCTGTATGCATATCTAAGACTCTAGGGCAATGGAAATCCGGGTTAATTATCCACCAATTAAAAAGAACCCCAGTTTTTGTTAAAGATTAAGAAAATAAAAAAAATATTTCTCCGATTTATCACCATACAAATTAAAGTAATTTTTCATTGTATAAAGACTAAAAGATAAAAAGAGAGATTAAAATATTTGTATTAGTCTTTTAATCTCTCTTTTATCTTTTAACCTATATAATACTAGGATTCTCGTAAACTATTATTTCAAACTCAATTATAACAGCTAGTAAAAATCTAGTTGGAAGACCAATTAAGACAAAAAAAAAATAATTTGTAAGACTTCAATTTATTTTATTTTTAGTTCTTTTGATTTGTGTATGTGGAATTAATTGATGTGTTAGAATAATATTTGGTCCAATATGGATAGTATAGGAGTAATAGAATTTAGCCAGTATGAAATATATAATATGTATTAAGAGAATATACATATTTTTAAGATAAGATATGATTAGATTTTTTTTTGTTTAAAAAAGAGTCTATTTGTAATAGTAGGGAATGAAGGACATCACTATCTCTATTTCTAAAATAAAAGTAGTGGCCATTACCCACACACTCTCATTTTTTGTTTTTAACTCCCACCACCTCCATTAAAAAAAAAAAAAATTCTTTTCACTTCATCTCTTTGATCCTCTCCCAAAATTTTATGGTTAGAGTAGTGTTTGATCTCCACCCTCTCTAAACACAAAACCTCTTCACTTTTAGAGGATCAAAATTCATCCCCAATTCTCCATCTTGAAGCCATGGCACATCTAAGCATAGAGGAGGGGAATTTTGCTCTTTTCCACTTCAACAAATTCTAGGAATCTCTAATTCATGTAAATCTTAAAATTAAGAAAGGTTTTTTTTTTCTTCCCCCAAACTTTCTGTTCTATTACAGTTTGAAATCAGAGATTGCCTATTACGATACTCATGATAACTGTTTATCGAGGCCAATTGAACGCACAATCCAAGGTAGACATGATCAATTTCTTCTCTTTATAGGATCGAGATGATTTTTTTGGCCTTGTGGATTGATTTAATGATTTGGTTTTAGGACTTGAATGATGGCATTCCTTGCGTTTTTAATTTTACGTATTTTGTTCCAACGTAGGCTAACAGCGCATTCAACTTCAATTTTTTCTCCCTATCATAATACTTTTTTTTTTCTTTGGTATAAGTGATAAACTCTGTGCTTGACATGTGTGTATTAATTAGTTTCGTTCTCTTACGAATGCACAGGGGCGGTTTCTTTTTCAGAACATTTATATATATAGGGTTATACCTGCTAGTAATTTAATTATCATTTATCTTATTCCTTAGATCCTAACAAGACCTTGAAACAATTGTTTTGCCTTCATATATAATTTTGATAGTGCAGGACAGTTTATATTGCTTTGATATAAATTTTATTTAAAACTCTCTGATTTACAATATGATGATATGCATGTTAAATGTGACTGTATGATATCAAAATATGTATACATACATGCATCTGTATGAAATGTTAATGGATATTATTCCCCATAGTAATAATTTGGATCATCTCCTTAGAAGAGGTAATCCCAACTAATCACCCACTTTATCCCTGATGTTTGTTAGTGATGACTAGCTATTGGTATGAGCTCATTACCCCACTGATTGACTAAATTGGGTGTATTAAGAAAAAGACTGAAAAAGATTGGGCTAATTGTCTTGTGTGACTATCTGTGAATTTCATGTAGGTAGATATTAACTGGATTGTTATGTATCCATATAAATTTAGGAAATGCATCCATAATAAGAAAGATCATATTAAAAGATACATCTATCTTGAGTAAAGACTTTTGGAACTTATTAATCGGATCTTAAAGTATGTTCATGTTTTCAAGTACAAACCAAGGTGACTAGAGATGATTTCGATGATATTAATTTTATGTGTGTATTTATCCTTACTGGGAACTTTCATGTTCTCATCCCTTTTCTTTTTCCACATCATCTCTAGATGTGAAGCATGCTAGTGAAACTCTCGAGGAGGAGCACGTATCTGAGAAGTAGATAGGATTTAGTTCACTTATGATACTTCAGTTTATTAGATCTATTTAATTATTCAGTGTTTTAGTTTATTAGCTGGAGATTTATTGTTATTCATGATATTTATATTATAGCTACTACATACTTGTTGAAGTTATTTACCTGCAATTGCAATATACTATTTTAGATTTGTGATTGGATGAATGTGTTTACTATTACTTAGCTAGTGCTGCTATAAATTAGTATTGCACATAATTATGTATGCATCAAGCTTTTAGTTTGATTTTTTTAAAATAAAGAAATATTATTACCATATTTTATCTGCCTGTATTATATTTTGAAACTGGAAAATCATGATATCAAAACAAAACAATCTAATAATAAATTTTGATATGACTTAAGCATATGAAATTAATTATTAGGATGTTTCACAATTCCTTAAGTGCAAGACATTACATGTTTTTTGTTTCAAAAGAAAATAAGAGATAAATTAAAAGGCTATATTTTAGGAATAAAAAATAAGAATGTCCCTCTTAACTTGTTACGCCCTGGGAATTCAATGCAGGAGTTGGAACTCCTATTGGTTTGAGTCCGTTGTTGTTAGGCGATTTAGTGGGGGGTTTTCCTTTGTTAGAGTGTAATTGTCCTTTTCTATTCAGATGCACCAAAACAAACCTTGTCTCCACTCCTTCAAAAATAAATATAGAAAATGAAAAATAAGGACCTTCCACTCAAACTTGAAGTTCTTCCCTCCTTTCACATTTTGGTTATGTCGACATCAACATCTATATAATTTTCCTTTCCGTGTGCACTAAGTCGTTGGTATCGGGTTTCCCATTTACTTGTTTTGGTTTCTGTTTTGGGGTGGTTCATTGGACACTAGGAGGCAAGAGAGCTAATGGAGAAAGAACCTGGATGAAGAGGAAAGAGCAGAACTTTTGACCATGGGAGGAAGAAAACTAAAAGGGAAGATCAGAAAGGGGATGCCTGTGTCCTCGTTCCCCCCCTCCATTCTTGTTTTTTTGCTTATTTATAGAAAGAAGTGATTGACGTAAGTGAGATGGGGAAGAGTGCTTTTACGTGAAGGAACCCCCGTCCCTGTTTTCTGCTTCCTTTCTTTCATGTCATGTTACTGGTGGCCTTGTTTGTCCACTGGGTAATTAGAATTTTTATCTGTTCAATAATGAGTTGAGTCAGATAATCGTGATCAACTTATATTGTTGTTTTAGTGATATGTTGTTATTGTTAGGTGGTTATTTTCTTCGGCGGGTTCTTATGTGGGGACATTGAGTTTGTCTCCATGGTGGTGACGGAATCTTGGCCCTTGAAAAATTGAATGAAGGGCTGAGATGAATTGAGATTAAAATATATGTTTATATTGTGAAATATTTAAAAAAATTAAATTTATAACCGTTTTACTCATTTACTCTTTTATGCTCCTCCTCTCCTAACCATCTCACCCCCCACCTTTCCCCATTAACAGCAACCACCTTCAAACCTTTTTCCACATAATGTAAAACACATTAATAGCAATTTAGAGTGTCTCAACCTTGTCAATTCCGCCAGTGAAATTTGCTTATTTCACGAATTTGTACCAATTGTGCTTGATACATTTAAACTTTTTTATCAATGAAATAAAAAAGATTCAAATGTGGTAGAACAATAGAAATCAAGACCGTACGAAAAAAAAATTGCAGCAATAGAGCTTAACATTATGGGGTCATCTAGAAAATATTAGAGACCCAAAAATCAAAACATCCCATTTTGGCTTTTTTTTTTTCTAATCCCTGTACACAAAATCAGTAACCCTTCCAAAACAAAATCCCCAAATCAAAATTACAACAAACCAAATCAGGAATGACAATCAAATTCCTCCATAGCAATGTAACCTAAATAATAAAAGAATAAAGGAAACAAATATATGTTTGGTATTGTCATGCGCGTATCTGATACAATTACAATGAGTATATATACATAAAGAATCTCCTAAGATAGAAAAGGAAAAATGACGTGCTATGTACAAGGCTAAGAATCAGGAAAATATTTCCTGGAATGAGGAAAGTATCCGTTGAGGAGTGGAGAAGATTTTATCATATGCTGATATGATAATTATGGCAGCAAACATGCTAATTATGATGATAGATACGCTAATACTAAACCTTTACAAATCAAAGCCAAACCCCATTTAAAAAAAAGGAAACAGAAGCTGAAGTAAAAGGGAAGGGAGGCTACGGCCTTCGCCACGCCAGGAGTCGTCGTTGTAGCCGCCACACCCTCGTCGTTCGCTCCTCCATAACCACTGTGCGCGCCTGTCCTCAGATCTGTCAATCCTCGGCAAAAACTCCTCCTCCGTGCGCCTCCACGAACAGCCTTCACCACCGTTGCCTCCATGGACGGCAAGAACCCAGCTCCTCCGTGAAGCCGCTGAGGATTCTTCCACCCTTACCGCGCCGCGGTCTGTGCCGCCACCATCATCAGGCTCCTCCTCCACCGCGAGAATCGCCACAGTCGCATCCCTTGCCGCTGCCGCCCTGCTGGTTCTCCACCACTTCTGCGCCCTCTCTCTCTGTGAAATCCCTAAGCCATAGGTGTTTGCCACATGGAAAGTCAGCTGCTGTCAATGTTATCTGGGAGCAAGGGAAGGCAGGAGGATAGCATTTGAGAGAGAAAAAAAAAATTGGAGAATTGTACCTTAAAAAAAATATATTGAAGAAGAAAAAAGAGATTGGTGGTTGCAGCTACAGTGGGGACAAAAAAGTCATTTCACCATTGTATTCAATTACAAAATTACCCATCACCACCATGGTCCCAAACTTGAGCTTTCCCACATAAGAACCCGCCTATTTTCTTCTAATATTTTACTCCAAAACAGTGGCGAGTTCTCATATGGGGCCTTGGGGTTTGTGACCATGGTGGTGACGGAATTGTGGCCGTTTGTATTACAATTCAATGGTTCTGATTACATGCTTATGTGCAGATTGTGAAATTGGAATTCTGACACCAATGAAGTTGGAAATAAAAAACTGAAATTACAGACCAACACCACGATAGATGGAAATAACTAACGAAATTGCATTCTGACCCATGGCTCAGTTTGGGGATAGATTTGTGAGTTAAGCACTGTAACTTTTTTTGTTTTTTTGTTTTGTGTTGCTGAAACTGGCATAACCGTGGAGAACATAAAAGGTCCAGACCAGCCATGTCGTCGACTCCAGCCCGGCGATTGACGAAGCTTCAGTCACCGCCATGAAGCAATTGTAATTATCCTTCGTCGTTGGAGGTCGAAAGGGGAGTTGGGGACCTCCATGACCTCAGTGGCAGCGCACTCCTCGCAATCCTCAACGCACTTCTCGATAAAGTCGTAGGAGTGGTGAACCATGACGATGACGCTGCCCTCCTAAAACATTGCCTCGTGGAAGACACATGCGGTTGGTTGGAGGACGATGGCAGTAGCGGTTTAACGGTGTCGACGATGGAGACCTCGTTGACGTGCTCAGCATTGACAGGGTTATTGAGGATGGGGTTGCCAGAGGTTACGAAGTTGCCATCGGGGTTGGGCGGCAATGGCAGGTTGTGGTGGAACTCCGATTAGATTTTCAGCCCTGGTTAGCGTTGAGCATGAGCATCAATAAGGTTTGGTTGACACTGAGCACGAGCAAGTTTTTTTTTTTTTTAATGGATGAGCAAGCTGAGGTTCAAAGCAGAGCCATCCAAATACGAACATAAAACAAAATGTTTAATCTTTTGGAGCTGAAGTTTTTTTTATCTTCCTTGAGATCTCTGCTGATTACCAACTTAATTTTACATTTGATGAAATTTGAAAAAATGTAATGTGGCCTCACATGTTTGATTGTTTTTGCTTTTAATCCATTCCCTAAATTTCAATTTGAGCCCAAATCTTTTACTTATTCACCCGTCACCAGTGGTCCCAAACTGATCGAGGACCATATCAGAACTCGCCCCAAAACAGTTTCCCATTTACCTTTCCACATGCGTTAAGTTGCTGGTTTTGGGTAGTAATGTCAAAATGGCCCATGGCCCTGGGGCTAGCCCTAGCCCCTCTTCATTTAACCCCCATCAACAGTGGCCCACAAATTTAGTGGGCTTCTTAAGCCCTGACCCACATAACCCACCCAAATGTGTGGGTTGCAAGTAGATGGCCTATGGGCCAGCCCCCATTTCACTAACTGTAATTTTTCCAAACACAAATAAAAAATACATTAAACCAAAACCCACTCCACATGTACGCCTAGGGATGGCAATGGGGCGGGGCAAGTGCGGGGAGTACTTCCCCATTCCCTGCCCCGAGCCTCCACAAGTGTCCCCGTCCCCGTCCCCGATCCCTGTTCCGAGGAGAAAAATTCCCCCGTCCCCGATCCCCACGGATTTCCATTCCCCGCGGGGATCCGCAGAGATTCACAAAATTAGAAAAAAAAATTAAAATAAAAACAGATCCAGCCTTAAAATTAATCAGCAAAATGCTTGAACGAAAACTAATCTAACTAGAAACCATTGACAAATCTCTCAACAGATAGCTTCCAATTCCGGTGTTTTTTTTTTTAAAAAAAAAAAGGAACAATCTCCAATCAACAAAGTAACACATGCATGATTAATATTCAGCAAGAAATGGGACTTCAAACAAAAATATTGGTGTTAAAAATAACCAAAAAGAAAAGAACGAAGATGAACAGTGTCTTTGTGTTGGGGCTTGATCTTGGGATCAAGGGGTTACTAAAGTGAGGCGAGAGAGTGAGAGTGAAGACCGCCGAAGCTTCTTTGTGTTTGTCGCTGTTCGTCGTCGTTCAGTCCCCGTCATCCATCGCTGCTCGTGAGCTTCTTCTTCATCGCATTCACTTGCCGCCATAGGAAGTCATAACCGCCACCGTGCAAGTCGTTCGAGCTTCTTCGTCTTCTTCTTCGTGGTTGGGACGGCCGCCCAGGTTGTAGGTCCGTCATTTTCATCATAGATGCTGTAAATCTTCTATCGAGAGCGAGAGGGTGTGAGGGTGAGTGAGAGCCAGAGGACAAGATTGTAGAGAGTCATGTTGAGAGTGAGAGGTTGCAAGGCAAAGAGTACAGAGATGGTGGGATTGCGTATTGAGATCTGAAAGAGACTATCTCTCTCTCTCAATGTTGTCTGCATGATTGCAAATTGGGGGGAACCGTTGGATGATATGTTTGGTGTAGATGAGGGTTAGTGTTTTTCAATTAAAAAGTTAATATATATTCATTAATATACGAATTTACCAAATTATCCCTCGGGGCGGGTCCCTGCGGGGCGGGGAATGCAATCCCAGTCCTTGTCCCCTAATCGCCCCGGGGAGGTTTAATCCTGTCCCGACCCATGAGGAAAAATTCCCCGACCGTGGGGATCCGAATGCGGGGATCCCCGCGGATATCCCCATGTGCAGATCTCCATTGCCATCCCTATGTACGCCCAAATCAAAAATTGTGAGGCAGAGAACGAGATCTGAGATCTGAGGGAGTCGCTGAAGAAGGAAGTTACGATGGTGATGTGGCGGAGAGAGCGACGTGATTCGTGAAGATGAAGAAGAGGAGTAATCAGTGATGGAAATGATGTCGTTTTGATATTGTACCTAACTCCTATTGTAAGTGAACGGACAACACGTGGTGTCAAACTCTAATGCTTACACATGTGGGGATTTTTGTCTTAAACTTCAATTTGAGGATAAGTGATAACTGATACACAATTTTATGAAGAAAACTAGTATATGAGATCAAATTTTACATTTTCTTTTTCCTTGTACAATTAAAATTTGACCAAGCATGCGGTTCAACATCTGAAATGTTGAACGCTATCTTGGAAAAATTTTATGAAATTCTGAATTTCATTAAAATTAAAAGGGTGGTTGTGATAATTTATGCAAGAGTTAATATGTGTATGTAGTCTCTAATTCATTAAAAAAACAAACTCAAAAATCTGAAATTTGTTATAGGCTAACCCATGTGGGCTAAAATTAATTTATAGGTAGGTTGAGATTAGTCCATAGGTGGGTCAACCCTGGGCTAATTTATTTTAAACTTTGATGAATTTTTAGATTTTTATAAGTGGGCTGGCCCATGGGTTGGCCCTGGCCCACATGGGCTTTTGGCCCTGTGGACTTTTCATAGTTGTGGGCTTTTTGACCCTATGGGCTTTTCAACCCTGACCCACATGGGTGAGGGCCAAATAGGGATGGGCTGGCCCATTTGACACCTCTAGTTTTGGGTTTCCCATTCGCTAGTTTTGGGTTTCCCATTTTCCTTTTCCATGTCCATTAAGTTGTTGGTTTTTGGTTTCCCATTCACTGGTTTTGGGTTTCCCATTTTCTTTTATGTGTGCGCTAAGTTACTTCTTTGTTGATACAAAATTACTTAGAACCCAAAAACAATATCCTCTCACTTTCTTTTTTGAAAAAAAAAAATCAAAACATTCCCTACTCTACCGCCAATTAGGGTTCCAATTTTTCACACTTTTCCTAATTTTTACCCTCCCCATTTTTTTACTTATTTCAATCTTTGCTCCTCTTTGCTACCTCTAAAAATTCCCTTTTTCTGCCAAATCATGATTCTCTAATTTGTGCATACTTCTTGGCCAAGCTAGGCACTGCCAATAATGTTGGACTTTCTCACTTTGAGGAACCACTTGCAGGATTTCACGACCTTTTCTAGGAGGATTACTTGGGTGTTCTTCATGTGAGAGTGGTGCTCCCAAATCACCAAGAGAACAGCAACACAGAGTGACAACGGGAGCGACAAAAATTTGAATAAGCCAAAATCAACCAATCACTCAATCAATGTACAAATCAAAGGTGCAAGAGCTATGCCATAGGAAAGGATGGTGGTGACTGATTGGCAAACAACTCGAGATGGGCCCGATCAGAGCCATCGCTTCACCATAACCGTCACCATTAAGGATCTCTCTTTCTAGTTGCCATCTGCTGCACCATCAAGGAAGCTAGAAATGACGCAGCCATGCTCGATCGCCTTTTGCTACTTTTCTCATCCTATCAAGCCTTTTTCTCCCTTAATGCCTAGGATCATACTCAGGCCCAAGCCCATTCCCAACCCTCGTCCTCATTTTCCCATTCAGAAACCTACCATCTCAAGCTTGGATTCTTTTCCCCAGTCCACTCTCCTGTGATTCTTTTCTTCTCCTCACCCTTCTATTTTTGTTAATTCCGCTTCTTCTTCGTCATCAACATCAACATCTTATGTTATGTATTTTTATTTTGCAAGCCTATTTTTGTATCTCTACCAATGGGTTATCTGGTTTTGGGAAATATTCTCTCCATAAAAATAAAAATAAAAATAAAAATAAAAAATAAAAAGGTTTTTGAATTCAATCTTGTTAGCTAGTTATAGCATGAAATGGTTGCAGTTGGTCCACCATAATGACCGACTGCTTATTTTAGTTGGGATTCTATCATTTTATTATTATTGGTATCCTAAATGGGCATTTACGTATTAATTTTTAAAGTAGTGACTTAATTCTTTAGTTGCTATGCTAGACCTTCTAATGATAGCAAAGAAGCTCGAAAATAGGAATTAGCAAAGATCAAGTTCACTCATGCCTGTGCCACTGGTCTAGATATGGGCTCTGTTGTGACACCTATGTTAAATAGAGCCCAAAACAATCAATTATAACAACAGACAAGCTCTTATTTGGATATTCAATGTCATGACATAGGAAATATATCGTAATCTTTTGTTACATGCATCCTTCTTTGGAAATTTGTATAGATATCATGTAGGACATCAACAGCATGAGCATATATTCGCACTTGAATAGATGTAATGCTACTAATTATTTAATCTTTTTAAACATTTTGAAGAACCAATACAATCTTATGCATCCACTGATGACCCGACAATCTTCCTGAGTTTATCATGCCCAACATAGGTCGCATTGTAACTGGCAACTAATGTTTCACCCTAATGATTTCACTCCTAGAATCTTAATTTCTTTCATTGTGTACAATTAAATTTATATGATCATCCAGACACCTTTTTAATGGCACATCAACCGTGTAGCGAAAGAGATAGCATATCCCCCTTCAAACTTCATACGACGAGTCCAAATCAATCCAAATAGTAGAAAGTAATAGCATTTTCATTCGATGGTCCATGACACGACCCAAAGAATCCTTGCTTTTCTAATAGATTGTTTCTATAATAGAAGACTTAATTGGGAATGATATCACTCAACTCTACAACTAGGAAAACAATTGGTACTTCAAAATGTCAAGAAAGACTAAATAATCAGTGGCATTATATCCATTCAAGTGTGAATATATGCTCATCTTGCTGATGTCTACGTAATGTTTATTCAAATTTACAAAGAGGGATGCATGAAACAAAAAGAATACCATTTGTTTCCTGTGCCATGACATTGAATATCCGAATAAGATCTTGTCTGTTGTGATAATCGATTGGTTTTGGGCTGTGTTTAACATAGGTGTCACAAAGGGCTCTGTGATAATCTTTGCTAATTCTTATATTCGAGCTTCTTTGCCATCTTTAGAAGGTCTGGCATGACAACTAAAGAATTAAGTGACTATTTTAAAAATTAATGCAGTAAATACCCATTTAGGACACCAATAATAGTAAAATGATCAAGGTTATAAATCTTGAGAGTTTATCTAAACTCGTAGAGCTTAGGTTTATTTTTCATTTCGTAAACTTATAAAACTCAACTCATAAACTTATAATAATTTACTCATAAAATTGTAAACTTGATTAGGCCAGACCAACAGCAACCAATTCGTGCTATAGCTAGATAACTAGATTCAATTCAAAAATCATTCTTTTATTTTTATTTTTTATGGAGATTCTATTTCCCAAAATGAGATAACCATTAGTAAAGATATAGAACTGGGCATCGAAAATAAAAATATGTATTATAAGATGACGATGTTGATGATGAAGAAGAAGTGGAGTTAGTGAAAAGTAAAAAGGGTGAAGGTGAGAAGAGAGTCCCAAGAAAGTGGACTGGGCAAAATAATCCAAGGCTGGGATGGTAGGTTTTTGAATGAGGAGATGAGGAGGAGGAGGAGGTTCCTAAGAGCAATTGATGACCACATGCTTGCTATCACAGTTTTCTAACCAAGCTATGCTACTTTCGCTTGGTGTTTGGATGAGTTTCAAAGGATCGTTAAGCGCAACAAGGACTGAAGGCTAGCTATTATGCAAATCTCTATGATGTGGACCCTTCTGATGTGTGATATCAAAATAAAAGCTTTGAGGAGGCTTCTAAAAAAATATGAAGGGAGATTTGGACCAAATAGTGAGAAGGTTAAAAGATGGACAAATGCCTTATCAAATTTTGAGTATCCAAAGCTTAGTGATGATAAAGACCGAAGCTTATGAAATTTGGAGTACCTAAATATATTCAACATCTCACCAAAGCGCTTGAACTCATAACCGTCATTTGAAGCTTTTAAGTTTAGTTTTCTAAGACTGGGAAACCTTGCTAATTCCTCTATTTTTACATATATACCATAATGGAAGGTTCACCAATATTTGGAGGTTTCTAAGGTGACTAAGCTTCATCCCTAAAAAGAAATATGCTAATGGTGGAAGATATAAGTGACACAGTTGGTGCATGTTCTTGGAGTATTTGGCACTTCACCCTTTTTCTATTAGGATCAACATGATCCAATTTCGACATTAACAACCAAGTCAACTTGCCTAAAGATGATGGCAACCGCATTGCCCGCATTGATCCTAGATTAATCAATATTATTTTCCAAATCTCTTAACTTAGATTAAGTTGATTTGATTTGATTGAAGGCTGTATTCAATAACTGGATTTCCATGCCTTTCTTATTTTCCCAATTGTGGTCTTTAATTGAGATATATTGGGTTAGTCTCTCTAAGCTTCTTGATTTTCATCCTCTGTTCCTATGTCTTGTCCATTGTGCTTTGTGGAATTTTTGTGCCCGATGTGAGCTGCTGATTTTCTATTTATGCTTATTCATGGTGTTTTGTTTTAGGGAGTTATTTGCAATTCATTATTGTTTGAGATTGCGCTGTTGTGCTGGATGATTCATGCCCTCTTACTTCTTGACTATTGTGGTTTTTTGATTGAGCTATACTGACATGATGCTTGTTTGGTCACTGCAGGTTTTTCCAGTTATTTTGACATTCTGGTTATGAAATTATCCTATTTATGAGATATTGTGTTTATGGAGTTTCTTGACACATATTTGTAGTGGGCTATGTTGGTTGTTGCCTAGTCTGCCATATTATTTTGTCAATTTTGTGAGCTTTATTAGAATGCTTGAGTTGTATTACATTTTGGCTTATGATTGTCATCTCCGATCTTAGAGTTGAGAGCACAACATTTCTAGCAAGGACCAAGGAGTTTTCTTTCTTTGTCTTCTCTTTCATATTTTCTATTTCATTTCTTGTTTTTATCTGTGTTAAATGTAACGTTTCCAATTTTTCTTAAACTAGTTATCTCATCTTTATGAGTAATTGGAGTAATTAGTAAAGTAATTAATGATTAATTTATTAATTTAATGAGCAAAGATTAGTCAATTAGGTAGAGTCAATATAAAATTCTATATAGTTAAGAAAGAGAAAATACAAGATTATATACATATAAAGACTTTAGTTAGAAAAAAATGATATAATAAAATGATATATAATTATACGCGAGTTAAAAAAATAAACGTAAAATAGTAATAATAATTGAAATCAAAATTTTAAAATAAAAATGGAATTTTAACCGAGTGGTCAAGACCCATATTTGGAACTCAATTTTTTAATGAATCTAGACTAAAATGCATATAAAAACAACCCAACCTATCCTAGAAAATGAAGACAAATCCATCCCCACTACCTTTGTGAATTCTCGGTATAATGCTAAGAGGATTTTATGTTGTTGCGTTAGTAATATTCTTATTAAAAAAAAAATTTGAAAGTAGTATTCAGTGTTGTTTTTGTCTATGTAACCAAAAAAGTGTTGTTTTTGTCTTAAGATAGTATTAATTAGATAGAGTCAAATTGATCTTTGTAGAACTAGAATAGTTACAAAGAGGATTTGTTTTTCGGATTTCACTCCTTTAAAGTGAGAAGATTGGTAAAATACACAAGTGAGGAGTTGCTTCCTGTCGCAACCGGGATCACGACAGGACGGCCAAAAAGAGTTTTTTGTTTAAAATGGAGTCGCCACCAAGTTTTATTAAATTGGAAAAACATGGAAAAAAACCATTTTATTTAAAAGAAATGATCTTTGAAACCAGATCTGAATTCAGGAGTCGGTTATGTTTAGGGAAGGGTAGGAACTTAATCCTACAACACCCCTAACACACCCGTCTTTAGACGGTACCTTAATTAATTGTGCAAATTATTAATAACCTTTTCAAAATATTTATTTACACTTTTATTTTAAGAAAATTATAAAAGAAAATCTTTCTTAGAATAAGAAAATTTCGGAGTACCAAACTGTCACGGCTCAGGTATCCGTAATATTGAGTTAATAAGCCGTCGCGGCTAAATTAACATCTTTATTTGAAATAAAATATATACATTTCAATGGTTAACTTAAATTAAGATGATAAAGAAAGAGGAGGATAATGATAATAATAATAATAATAATAATAATAATAAATAAATAAATAAATAAATGTTTACAATAATAATAATAATAATGAATAAAAATATTTACATGCAAAACAGAATAAAATAATATCATAAAATTTAATTTTAGCTTGAAAATTTGAAACATCAAGCTGTCACAACTTAGATGTCCAAAATATTCAGTTAACAAGCCGTCTCGGCTAAATTAACATCCTCATTTAAAACAATTTGATTATTTGCTTAAGTTAAAAATAATGCATAACAATAAAAGATGAAAAATGTTTATAAATAAATAAAAATAATAATAAATATTTACAGGTCAAAAATAAAATAAAATAAAATAATATAATAAAATCTAATTTTGACTTGACAGGAATCACTTGCTCCTACGTATCCTCTGGTGCGATGAGGAATTCAAAGTCACGTAGTTCTGTAAAACAATTGTGGGTGGATTTTATTTTTGAAAATAGGAATTCTAGAATATCAAACTGTCACAGCTAAAATATTCCAAAATTTAGAATTAACAAACCGTCGCGGCTCAGTTAACTCCAAAAATTTTAATCAATTATCCAATAAACCAAAAAAAGAATTATTATTAAGAGACCAAAATAATTTTTAAGAAAAAAACCACTTTAACAAATAAAAAATTTTAACCCAAGAAATAATGCCCATAACCTACTAATCCAAAAAACCCAAATGGCAATAAAAATCATAGTATAAAAAAAGAATAACAACACAATCCAAAAATTCTTCACATTATTTTTTTATTTATTTTTTGATATATGTGCTAAAACGTTCCAAAAGAAAACCACATAGCCCAGTGACTAAACAACCAAAATGAAATCTTTGGTAACTAAAGCCCAAATCATCATATCCTATTAACCAAAAGAATTCAAACGAAGGCATTAGCAACCCAATGAGCCCCGAATGCACTCTCATCAAACGGATGACAAAAATGCAACAAAATAAAAAAAGTAGCCAAAAGGAAAGTAAGGAGTGGTCTGGAACATATTTGGGGGTTTGGGCTTCATCACTCACATAAACACATTCACACATGCTGAGAGAGATTTAGAGAGAGAGAAAGAACAACATGCACATGGGGAGAGAGGGTGTGGCAATGGAAAGGAAGCCACGGTGCTGCGGTGTACACGAGGCAGAGGAGATTGGCGATGTGGGGCACGACTGTGTGACTGGATCGCGAGTGCTGCTACTCCGGGGCTCTTCGCGGTTGGCTGTCTTGGGTGGTGGCGCGAGGGGAGTGCGATAGCGGAGGTGGCAGGAGGCGCGTGACTGGGCGAAGCAAAGGCCGTTCACAGAAAGGGGCTGACGCGGCTTTGAAGGTTGTTTGCGCGGCGGTGCTAAAACCAGAACAGTCCCAGCGGAGGCTCGCGCGGAAGCATGATGAAGGCAAGGGCGATGGGCTCTGCAACTGTTGCTATTTTCGCGATCTCGGTGGTAGCTTCCAGGAGGCTTCACGGAGAGCAGGGAGGAAGATCAGCTGGTCGACGCTCGGTGACCCGTGATCTGAGCGACGGAACTTCGACAAGCTTTGTGGCTGGCTTCGCTAGGTACTGCGCGCGGTGGTGCCATAGTGCTGGTAGCGAAACCAGGAAAAGACAGTGCGAGCAGAAGGTGCAAGGGAAGATGCCATGAACTGTGGTTGTGAATGGTGGTGATGATTATATGATGGGTTTGTGATGATAACGATGATGATTTTATGGCTTATGGGGGTTGCGAATTTGTGATGGTGATAACTGTGATATTGGGTATGGAATTGAAAATTGTGATGTTGTAGGTGGAGAGGAATGATAGTGAGGGGTAGCGGGTTAGTGATGGAGGTGGTGAAGTGAGTATTTTGTGGTGAGGAGCATGGAGTTAGTTGTGGCTAAGATTTTATGGTTTTGGGGAGGGGCTGTGATGATGGAAAATGGAGGAGTGTGATAGTTTGTTCAAAATGGAGAATGAGGTAGTCGTGGGTTATCGTGATGGCTCCCCCCTTGTTACCAAGCTGCTGTGTTTTTTTTCTGTCTATTTCCCATTCCTTTTTTTTTTTGCAGGTAGTTCTCTAGGATTCCTAGCTCATCACCGAAGGAAAAATTGTCTTTTTCCACAAAGTGGAGAGACACCATCATATTGTACATCACTTCCCTTTGTTGTTTTGTTTCATGGGTATTTGGCAAAGAGCCCGTGACTTGCATTTGTCTCACCCTTTTTATTATATTATTACAAATCTAACACTGAAAGAAACCAAACATGTACCCATCCTATTTTCAATTTTTTTTTGAATTTTTCTTTGATTTATTTTGGATAGAAGTCAAAATAGACTACTAAATGGGCTGAATAACAATAATAACAAAAATAAATAAATACAAAGATTATTTAAACTATAAAATATGCAAAATTTTTGGATTTTCTATTTATAGGCCTGACAAAATCGGGTGTTCACAGTTGCCCCTCTTTACTCATTCCTTATAATAAAAATATGAAAAACGTAGGTTTTAAGTATTGTCTTTATAAGGAATGAGTAAAGACATGAACATTGATTTTGGTCGACAATGCATGAAATGCAAACAGCAGGAAAAACTGAAGTCAAATGGCGAAAGAAGCTAAATGTTCATGGGAGTCATATGCAATGCAATGATAAATAAAAAACTAAGAGGTATGAGCAGCAAGAAATGTTAAATTCATCTATACAAGGAAAAAGAGTAAATGTTGATGGGCATTGACAAGAAATTAAAAGCCAACAGTGTTGACAGAAATTTAAAAGTCTTGCAACCAACTGGATACGAGTCAACAACGACAGGAAATTAAAAAGCAATGGCAATCTGAGGCTGACTGGAAGAATAAATGGCAATCTAAGGCCAAATGGAAATGTAAAATGGCAATCTGAGGCCAACTGGAAAGATAAAGTGGCAATCTGAGGCTGACATGATATGTAAATTGGCAATCTGAGGCTGACTGGAAATGTAAATTGGCAATCTGAAGCCAACATGAAAGTAAATTGGCAATCTGAGGCCGACATGAAAGTACATTGGCAATCTGAGGCCGACTGGAAATGTAAATTGGCAATCTGAGGCCGACTGGAAATGTAAATTGGCAATCTGAGGCTGACATGAAAAATAAAGTGGCAATCTAAGGCCGACAGGAAAATTAAATGGTGGCAATCTGAGGCCGACATGAAAAGTAAAGTGGCAATTTGAGGCCGACAGGAAAATTAAATGGTGGCAATCTAAGGCCGACATGAAAAGTAAATTAGCAATCTGAGGCCAACTGAAATGTAAATTGGCAATCTGAGGCCGACATGAAATGTAAATTGGCAATCTGAGGCCGACTAGAAAGTAAATTGGCAATATGAGGCCGACATAAAATATAAATTGGCAATCTGAGGCTGACAAGAAAATTAAATGGTGGCAATCTGATGCCGACATAAAATGTAAATTGGCAATCTGAGGCCGACATGAAATGTAAATTGGCAATCTGAGGCTGACTGGAAATGTAAATTGGCAATCTGAGGCCGACATGAAAAGTAAAGTGGCAATCTGAGGCCGAAAGGAAAATTAAATGGTGGCAATCTGAGGCCGACAAGAAAATTGAATTGGCAATCTGAGGCCGACATGAAATGTAAAATGGCAATCTGATATCGACTGAAAATGAAAATTGGCAATCATGGAAAATAATGATTTTCACATTATCTTCTCTTTTTTTTTTTTTCAGGTTATATGCACAAGTCATCAATTTTCAGTTTGTTTCAGAAAAACTAACCGTAACCAAATCAAACAAGCTTCAAGGAAGACTATAACCGATCAAACTCGTAATTCACGCGCTGGACCTTCTGGCATAAACTTTTTTTCTTCTATAACTTTGCTTACTTCTTTCCCCTTTTTCCCTTTTTTTTAGGATGATGATTGCTTTTCTGCCAAGTTTGACTGAAACTTCTGATTTTCCTTGGTGTGATGCTATCCATGGATGTATTGCTGTAAGAATTATTAGGTCGTATAGCTTTAAACTGAAATTTATGTTTGCTCGAGACATCATAAATAAATATGCATTTAAAGAGGAAACAAAAAGATTGGCTGAATATACATCTTTATTGCTTAGTGTATTGGATGACAAAATGTTTGAAAGGTGGGAACAATCATAAAAATGAAAGACAAGATTGTGAAAAACATGAAAATTTGCCCCTAGCGTAAGTTCTTTGTGGCTCAATCAATCAACTTCTTGCAGCAAGTTGAACACCATAGCCATGATCTTTGATGATATCTTCAAACCTTTTCTTTCCAAAAATTGCCCCAGTTTTAGTCTTGGTCAGCTTGATTCAATGGACAAATTCAACACTAAAAACTCGCCTCAAAGGTAGGTTGCTTGAGATGATGCTTACCTTTTTGCTCTAATTTTTGCCTAGGCTGCTCTTTCGAGTTTGCAACCTAACGAGCTCTCTTTTTCTTCTTTTTTTTTCTTATCTTTTCCTTTTTCATTGTACCCTAACTTTTGCTTAGGTCGCTCTTTCGAGTTTTCAACCAAACGGGCTTTTTCAACATCCTTTCAAGCATAAAACCTTTTGACTGCATCAGTGTTAATTGGTTTGGGCAATTCATGTCCATCCATATTTTGCAAAATCAACGCCCCACCTGAGAATGCTTGCTTGACAATGTAAGGACCTTCATAACTTGGAGCCCACTTGCCCCGTGCATCCTCTTGATTAGGGAGAATTTTCTTCAAAACCAAATCTCCTGGATAAAAATCTCTAGGATAGACTTTCTTATTAAAAGCCTTGGCTATTCTACTTTGGTACAACTGGCCATGACAAATAGCTGCCAGTCTTTTCTCTTCTATCATGTTCAATTGTTCATATCGAACCTTCACCCATTCAGATTCTTCCAAGTTAGCCTTCATCAAAACCCTTAAGGACGAGATTTCCACTTCTATGGGAGATACAGCTTCCATTCCATATACCAATGAGAAAGGAGTTGTTCCTGTGCTTGACCGTATATTGGTTCGATATGCGTGCAAAGCATATGGCAGCATTTCATGCCAGTCTTTGTAATTCACCACCATCTTGGCGATGGTTTTCTTGATATTCTTATTTGTAGCTTCGACCGCACCATTCATTTGAGGCCTATAAGGAGCTGAATTATGATGCTTGATTTTGAAGGTTTCAAAGAACTTTTGAACTTCGGAACCATTGAGGTTAGGAGCATTATCTGTGATAATTCTTTCTGGAATCCCATATCTGCATATGATGTCTTTTTTGATAAATCTGATGAACACCTTCTGTGGGATATTGGCGTATGAAGCAGCCTCCACCTACTTTGTGAAATAGTCAATTGCAACCAAAATGAAACGATGACCATTGGATGCTTTGGGATTAATTGGGTCGATGACATCCATACCCCACATTGAGAAAGGCCAAGGAGATACCATGTTGTGTAATGGAACTGGAGGAGCATTGACTCGATCTGCATATGTTTGACATTTGTGACACTTTCGAACATAACTGATGCAATCGTTCTCCATGGTAGACCAATAATATCCACTTCTTAGAATCTTGCGTGCCATCATATGCTCATTAGCATGGGTTTCATAGATTCCTTTGTGGATCTCAGTCATAATCATTCGAGCTTCATGAGCATCTACACATCTAAAGAGAGTAGTGTCATGATTCCGCTTGTAAAGGACTTCACCATTTAGGAAAAAGGTCATGGCCAATCGTCGAATTGTTTTTCTTTGCACTTCATTTGCTCCAGTCGGATATTCTCCTTTTTGAATGTACTATTTGATGTCATGATACCATGGTCGGCCATCTAGCTCAATCTCCACGCTGTCACAGTACACCGGTTCATCTTGCACCTCTACATGAATAGGTTGTACATTTGCGTGGACCTCCAATTTAGTCATCACAGCCAAGGTCGCCAAAGCATCTGCAAATTGATTCTTGTCTCGAGTCAAGTGGGTGAATGATATATCGTCAAAGTGCTCAATTAATCGAGACAAGTACTTCTGATACGGTATCAATTTCGGATCCTTTGTATGCCATTCCCCATTAACTTGGTAGATTATGAGTGCAGAGTCCCCAAAGACTTTTAGTTCCTTGATTCCCAAGTCAATTGCAACTTGCAAACCATTTGCACATGCTTCATACTCTGCAATGTTGTTGGTGCATTCAAAGTCTAGTTTGATGGAGACTGGGTACTGCTTTCCAGCTGGTGATACCACTACCGCTCCTATTCCACATCCATTCATATTGACAGCCCCATCAAAATACATCTTTCCATACATTTTCCTCTTCTATCTCATCTTTTTCCACTGTTAACACCTCACCATCGGGGAATTCCGGCATGATAGGCCATATATCCTCAAGAGGATTTTCAGCTAGATGATCAGCAATTGCACTTCCCTTGATGGACTTTTGAGTCACATATTTGATATCAAATTCAGACAGCATTACTTGCCATTTTGACATTCTCAACGACACATGAGGACTATCAAATATGTATTTCAATGGATCCATTCGAGAGATTAACCAGGTAGTGTAGTATAACATGTACTGCCTCAACCTCTTAGACGCCCACACTAATGCACAACAAGTCTTTTCAATCACCAGATAACGGGATTCACAGTCATAAAACTTCTTGCTCAAATAATAAATTGCCTGTTCTTTCTTTCCGGACTCATCATATTGACCCAACATTACCCCAAGTGACGTGGGCAACACTGTGAGGTACAATATTAAAGGACGGTCTGGTATAGGTGGGGCTAGAACTGGAGGCTTCATCAAATAGGTTTTTATTTTATCAAAAGCTTCTTGGCATTCTTCATTCCACTCCCCAGGTTGATGTTTTCGCAGCAGCTTGAATATAGGCTCACGAGTACTAGTCAAATTGGCAATAAATCTAGCAATGTAGTTGAGCCTTCCAAGAAAACTTCTTACTTCTCGTTCAGTTCAGGGGGTAGACATTTCTTGTATCGCCTTCACCTTGTCAGGGTCCACTTTTATCCCTTCTTTGCTAACAATGAATCCCAGTAACTTCCCTGTAGAAGCTCCAAAAATGCATTTATTAGGGTTCAACCGCAACTTATATTTTCTGAGCCTTTCGAACAGCTTTCGCAGAACTGTCACATGACTGTCTCCCTCCTTAGATTTGGCGACCATATCATCTACGTACACTTCAATCTCTTTAGGCATCATGTCATGGAAAAATGCGACCATAGCACGTTGGTAGGTGGCACCGGCATTCTTCAATCCAAATGGCATGACAGTATAACAAAATGTTCCCCATGGAGTTATAAAAGTAGTTTTTCCTTTATCATGATTATCCATGGGAATCTGATTATACCCAGAATATCCATCCATAAACGAAAATCGATGATTTCCAGCTGTGTTATCAACAAGGACATCGATGTGTGGGAGAGGAAAATCATCTTTTGGGCTAGCCTTATTTAAATCCCGATAATCAACACACATTCTGACCTTTCCATCTTTTTTAGGTACAGGTACAATGTTAGCCACCCAATCAGTGTGTCTTGATACCTCCAAAAATCCAGCCTCCAGCTGTTTAGTCACTTCTTCTTTTATTTTCAATGACATATCAGGTCGCATTCTCCTCAACTTTTGCTTTTTCGGCTCAACTTCTGGATACAAAGGGATCTTATGTGAAGCAATCTCTGGTTCTAATCCTGGCATATCACGATAAGACCATGCAAACACATCAAGGAAGTCTTTAAACAATGCAATCATTTCTGAGCGTTCGGGATTTTTCACTATTTTCAGCTACTTCTTTTCTTCTTCGGTGCCCATGTTAATCACCTCGATCACCTCATTGTCTAAGCCAAATCCTTTTTCTGAGTATTCCAATAGGTTTGAAAACTGCTCAACAACTTCTTCGCCATCCTCGGACTCATGGTTATCGCAAAGAATTGCAAAGAAGAGAATCAATTGATAAGCTCCCAAATTCCTTTTCATGTGGCAAAATTTCTATGACATTCAAATTCCTGGAAAGTAATTGCGGTGGATTGGAATGCTAAACCAAATGGTGGATTATAAAACAGCATGGGAAACGCAAATTAACGAGCTAGAAGTGGTAAGGGAAAAACATAACAGAAAAAGAGAAAGCAAAAGGAATAGAAACAGAAACGAGGCAAATGGAAAACATATAGAAAGATTATTGATGTCACAACGTACCCGGAGGGCGCCGCGACGAGAATGACAAATAGTTTAAAATAATGGGAGTCGCCACCAATTTTAATTATAGCTAAAATTGGAAAACTATTTTAGTAAACTAGTCATTTGAAAGAGATTTTCAGGTTCGGGAGTCTGATTACGATTAAGGAAGGGTGGAAACTTAATCTCACTGCACCCCTAATACGTCCGTATAAATACGGTTACCTTAGAGTTTATTATGCAAACTAATTATAATTTTAATATATTTATTTTTCCCCAAAAATGTAATTATATATTTACAAAAATGAAACTAAAATTAGTAATTATACTTTTACAAAAATAAAGATGAAATTAATAATTACATATCTACAAAAATAAAGATAAAATGAATAATTATATTTATATAAATAAAGCTAAGATTAATAATTATATATTTATAAAAATAAAGCTAAAATTAGTAATCATATATTTATAAAAATAAAGCTAAAGTTAAAAAATATATATTTACAGGAATAAAGCTAAAATTAAAACAAAAATTAAGGAACTAATTTTATGAAAAATTAATTTTGACTTGATAGTTGTTGGCTACGCCGACGTATCCTCTGGTGCAATGAGGAACTCAAAGTCACGTCGTTCTGTAAAAAATAAGTGTGGGTTGATCACCTTTATTCTTAAAAACGATTTTTAGAATATCAAGCTAACACAACTAAAATATTCTATAAAATAGAATCAATCTGGTCACTACTGGCTTAATTCCGTAAAAAATATATATTGATTAATTTTACTTAATAGGTAAAAATGAAAATATGAATATATAAAAAAAACTAAATGCCTAAGAACAAATTTTAGACTCGAATTTTATTGAAGCCTACAAATAAAAATGGTTGAGAGATTGTGAAAGAAGTGTAACCCAAATACTATCCTATTTATTTAAAACAAGGAATTTTCCATCTAATGAAAACAAAAATGCTATGTGTCTATGCCTATCTCCAAATATGTGCTGACTCTAAAAAAAAAAAAAAACACTAAAGAAAATAGCCCAAATTATAGTCCAAGTTCACTAATGACCGAGAAAGCCCAAATGAATTCTAGATGATCCACTAAGTACAAATGCAATCTATACTAGACAAATAATAAAAAATAAGTAAAAGAGTTAACAACAGGTAAAGAAACGTCTGGAACCTAAAAGCAAGCATAGAGGTTCGGTTTTCTTTTTCCTTTTGAAGTGCCACAACAGAGACACGGTTCTAAACACAATAGAGAGAGAAAGAGCTAACCTGTGACGATCTCGTGATAGCACAAAGGAGTCTGAAGGCTACTTCTCAGCTGGTAGGCGGAGCTTGCTGGCTTAGCGCTGATACTAATTAGTGTGCGATGCTGGCTTGGACTGCAGAGGGAGGCGCGATTTGATGGCACAAGAGGAAGACTGGTTCAGCAGCTGAGATGTGCAGTGAAGACAGCAGCTCAAGGACGCTGCTAGTTGCAGTTAGGAACTCAAGATCTGGGCGTGGTTTCAAGATGCTTCGCTGGCCGGTTCGTGGGTCGATGCAAGCATCGGGCAGGGAGAAGAGAGAGCGCGACCACTGTGCAGAGATTCCTGGCACTTCGCGGGCTATTGTTTCATAGATTTTGGTGCACTCCGTGGCTGCTGTGCGAGAAGCAAGGATAGTTCGCGCAGATCTGGGAGGATGGAGGACTGCAGCGACCTGGGCTTTGCGGCGGCGGTGACTTGCAGTTGAGAACAGCTGCTTTGTGGCTATACAAGTGGGACCGAGTGGAGTCCTAGCTACGCTGCTGCAAGAGGTCGCTTTCCCAATTTTTAACACGATTCCAGGACTCCTTTTTCTTTTGTTTGTTTTTATTCGATTTTGTGTTATGATCAGATTTTTGAATTGGATGAGAATTTGTTTTATTTTGTGACTTTGGTATTATTGTAGATAGTTTGTAAGTGGGGATTATTTGTTGATGATGATGGAGTTGGTGATAATGAAAGTAATGGTTGTGGTGGCTTAGATGAATTTAGAATGATAATGATAAAAAAGGCTCTGAAGATGATGAGTTCATGATATGTGTATGGGATAGAGAATGATAATGAAAGTGGTTGTGAATGGGTGTCTTTGCCTTGTTTTTTTTCTCTCTGATTCTTGCTCTCCCCTTTTTAACTGCCCTCTACTCCAAATGATGAATCCCTCCCTTCATTTTCGGGTCCCTGAATTCCTGTGATTCTTAGTAATTTGATCTGACACAAATGTCAGATGCTTTAATTTCCTTCATCATAAATCTTTGAACAAAACAATCAGCATTAAATGCGTCGATCCAAGGTCAAAGTTTCAGGCTGCATTATTTGTCTTCTTTCTGCTGGAATGCTAAAATTGTCAAAACATGCTACATGAGCACTTAATGCGATCCTGTGCACTTTCATTATTTTTTTATTTATTCACTCTTTTCCTTTGATTTGAGTGGACACGGAGAGTTTGAAGAAAAAAAAAAAAAAATATTTTTTTGGTTTTTTTTTTTTTTTTTGTTTTTGGTTGAATGGGCTTTAAAATGGGTCTAAAAAACTTTTTTTTTTCTTTTGTTACAAATAGGTCTAAAGTAATAAATAAAATAAAACAAACTTGGATGGGTTGATGAGCTAAGGACCTAAAATAAAAATGTGAAAATGGGGATTGGGCTCACAAAATGGAAAGAACAAAATCATGAAAATAAAATGAACTTTAAAAATGTTCAGGCAAAATGCGGTGTTCACAGTTGCCCCTCTTTACTTGTCCCTTATTGAAAAATATAAAGTTTGCGACTTTGATATTTTGTCATAAGGGACAAGTAAAGATATGAACACATTTTGTCCGAATGCATGATGTCAATGATGCTAGATGATTTCACGGATATGATGGACAATGTCAATGTTTTTTTTTTTACGAATGATGTGAAATGACTATATGGTTTCAATAAATTCCCACGAAACAACTGAATGCACGATGACGATGTGGGATACTCTAATTGGATGGTGTCTAAATGACTGATATGCATGAATGCATGATGACAATGTGGGATGCTCTAATTGCATGATGTTAAGAGACTAATGAACATGATGGTTAATGCATGAATGTACAATGAATGATGTCGAACAATCTCGTTATGAATGCATATTTCTAAGATCAAAAGGAGAATGAAACCTATATGAAAATTATATGCAAGCAAAAGTATATATATATATAAAAAAAAAAAAAAAACCGAAAGATTAAGGAATTTTAAAAGCTTGTGAAAGTAAAGTCTATGAAAATGAATGCTTGTGAAATTTAAAAGCCTTGTGAACTGTGAAAGTAGAGTAAGGATATGAGGAATTAGAATCTGTGAATGTATGCAAATGTGAAATTGAAAAGACGTGTGATCTGTGAAATTTAAAATTTGTGAAAGCAATTAAATTGTGAAATCATGTAAATTGGTGAAAGCGTGTAAATTGATGAAAGCAGTAAAAAGTCTGTGAAAACAATTAAATATCTATGAAAACAATAAATATCTGTGGAAAGCAAGAAATATATGTGAAAGCAAAGAAATGTCCTGTGAAAAAGAAATGTCTGTGGAAAGCAAAGAAATATATGTGAAAGCAAGAAATGTCTGTGAAAACGGTAAATATCTGTGGAAAGCGATAAATGTCTTGTGAAAGCAAGTAAATGTTTGTGAAAGCAATTAAAAGTCTGTGAACGCAAGTAAAAGTCTGTGAAAGCAGTAAAATCGACATCTTGTAGAATTGTAAAATTTAAAAGACTTGTGACAGTG
This sequence comes from Dalbergia cultrata, assembly GCA_031216105.1. NCBI lineage: Eukaryota > Viridiplantae > Streptophyta > Magnoliopsida > Fabales > Fabaceae > Dalbergia > Dalbergia cultrata. The sequence continues at coordinate 6,748,217 of CM062347.1, forward strand.
AATAATGTCAATGATTGATAGTGCATGATTGATGTGAAAATGCTGTGATGTAAAGCTGATGTGATGATATGATGAATAATGCCTAGATGGTGAAGGAATTGTCAGAAAAGCGATGTAATGATGGTATGATGAATAACACCAGACTAGTGTAACGATGAATGATGATGGAATTGCTGTAAAACTGATGTAAAGATAAAAATATTCCTTAAAACTAAAATTGCCCCAGTTTGAGACGTCTTCACATTGTCCTTAAGAAAGCTTTTGTCTCTCATAATGAGTCGTCTACTCAGATGGGTTATTTCGTGAGCCACTTTATTGTAGTTTTCAAACACTTTCATTTGATGACAGTTCAACCACTCTTTATTGCCCTAGTTTTCTTTGTTAGTCCATCTGTTGTTCTGACCTCTCCTTATTGCCCCAGTTTTCTTCATTACTCCATCTGTTGTTCTGACCTCTCCTTATTGCCTCAGTTTTCTTCATTACTCCATCTGTTGTTCTGACCTCTATCGCTTTTCCTTTGTGAGCCTATCTTAATCCTCAAGCTCCTTATTTGACTTATCAATCATGAGTTTTGTGAGCAGACCAGTCCCTTGATTGTACTTCAATTATAATATCATGATTATGCATGGTAATAAAAGAAAAAATGAGATAAACAGAGACATAGAAGAAGAGAAAAATAATTTTATTGGACTTGAAACTGGAGAGTACTTATAGTATTTCAACAATTGTCGGAAGATACGGAAGAAATAAAGACACGAAAGGAATAAAGACAAGACTAGTAGTGCTGCTTTCATGTGATTAACCTACTTCACTGATCAATTGGCTACACCAGACTTGAAATCTATGATAGCACGTGCAATCCTTTATTGCATTTTCACAAATATGCCATGATCCACTAGCATTTAAATTGCCCCTGTTTCGGTTTCCTTACAGCTCCTTGGTTATTGGTCCGGTTTTCACCATAGCATAGGCCGCCCTTTCGTGTTTTCAACCTAGCACTTAAAAATTGCTCTAACTTTTGCCCAGGTTGCCTTTCCAGGTTTTCAACCTAGCGAGCATTTTCTTTTCTCTTTTTTCTTTTTGTGCTCTAATTTTTTTTTGCCTAGGTAACCCTTCCGGGTTTTTAACCTAGCGAGCATTTTAATCTTCAAGCAAAATATTTCTTCACAGCATCTGAATTAACCGGCTTAGCAAGTACTTGGCCTTCCATATCAGTCAAGATCAAAGCTCCTCCAGAAAAAGCATCTTTGACAATGTAAGGCCCTTCATGTGTGGGTGCCCATTTGCCTCTATTATCTTCTTGATTTGGCAAAATCTTTTTCAAAACAAGATCCCCTGGTTGAAAAATTCGAGGACGAACATTCTTATTGAATGCTTTAGCCATCCTTTTCTGGTATAACTGACCATGGCAAACTGCAGTTAACCGTTTTTCTTCAAGCATGTTCAATTGTTCATATCTCATCTTGACCCACTCAGCTTCCTCCAGTTCAGCTTCTATCAAGACTCTTAAAGATGGAATTTCCACTTCAACGGGTGTCACTGCTTCCATTCCGTACACCAGTGAATACGGAGTTGCCCCAGTTGATGATCTAACAGAAGTACGGTAGGCATGTAATGCATACGGCAGCATATCACTCCAGTCCTTGTAGGTGACCACCATTTTCCCCAAGATTTTCTTGATGTTTTTATTTGCTGCTTCCACAGCCCCGTTCATCTTTGGCCGATAGGGAGCTGAGTTGTGATGTTTGATCTTGAATTGTTCACACAATTTTCTTACTTCTGCATTGTTGAAATTAGTTGCATTATCTGTTATGAGCTTTTCTGGCAACCCGTATCTGCAAATGATATTATTCTTCAGGAATTTCACCACTACTTTCCGTGTTACATTGGCGTATGATACTGCCTCTACCCATTTGGTGAAATAATCAATGGCGACCAGAATAAATCGATGCCCATTAGAAGCTTTCGGGCTAATCGGTCCTATGACATCCATGCCCCACATTGCAAATGGCCAAGGTGATGTTAGAGTATGTAATGGCACAGGAGGAGAATGGATTCGATCAGCATAAATTTGACATTTGTGGCACTTTTTGACAAAATCTATGCAATCTTTCTCCATAGTGAGCCAATAGTACCCCTGTCTGAGGATCTGTCGGGATAACATGTGTCCGTTTGCATGGGTTCCACAAACACCTTCATGGACTTCTGATATGATGGAGTTAGCTTCCGCAGCATCCACACACCTTAATAAGACTCCATCATAGTTTCTTTTATACAACACATCACTTGAGAGGAAGAACGACATTGACAGTCGTCTGATTGTCTTTCTGTCATTTTCATTTGCTGCTGCTGGATATTCTTTCTCTTTAATGAACCTTTTGATGTCGTAGAACCATGGTCGGCCGTCAGGCTCTTCTTCAATATTAGAACAGTATGCTGGCTCTTTCTGACAACCACCTGCAAAGGTCGTACTTCCATTTCCAGATCAAGCTTAGTCATCACAGCCAAGGTAGCTAAAGCATCTGCAAACTGATTCTGCTCACGGGGTAAGTAATGGAAACTAACATCCTTGAATTCATCTTTCAAACTCATGAGATTTTCATAATATGACAGCAATTTGTGATCCTTAACTCGCCATTCCCCATTAACCTGAAAAATGATTAAGGCCGAATCCCCATAGACCTCTAGGTATTCCACTCCGAGGGATATTGCTGCCTTTAGACCTGTTATACATGCTTCATACTCAGCTGTGTTGTTGGTACAATCAAACGCCAATTTAACAGCGACTGGGAATTGCTTTCCATCGGGGGACACTAAGACTGCTCCAACTCCATTCCCGTGAATGTTGACAGCACCATCAAAGTACATTTTCCACATTAGGTCTCCTTCTTCCTCATTTCTGGTATCCTCTTCTATAGTTGCTAGGACCTCTTCATCAGGAAATTCGAACTCCATTGGTTGATATTCTTCAAGTGGATTCTCGGCTAGGTGGTCTGCTATCACGCTTCCTTTTATGGACTTTCTGGTCACATACTTGATGTCAAATTCTGCTAGAGCCACTTGCCATTTGGACATTTTTATGGAGATATGTGGGCTTTCAAAAATGTATTTCATGGGGTCCATCCGTGATATAAGCAAAGTTGTATAATGGAGCATGTATTGTCGTAACCTCTTTGCTGTCCATACTAGTGCACAACAAGTCTTTTCAATAGCCAGATACCTAGATTCGCAATCATTAAACTTCTTGCTCAAGTAGTAAATGGCTTGTTCTTTCCGACCAGACTCATCATGTTGTCCTAACATTGCTCCCATAGACCCGTGCAACACCGTGAGGTAGAGTATCAACGGTCGTCCTGGTGTGGGAGGAACCAGGAGAGGTGGATTTGACAAGTAGTTCTTGATTTTGTCAAAGGCTTCTTGACATCTGTCGTCCCATCTACTCAGATTATCCTTCCTCAATAGTTTGAATATCGGGTCACAGGTATTGGTCAAATTAGAGATGAATCTTGCTATATAATTCAAACGACCTAAGAAACCTCGAACTTCCTTTTCTGTCTTGGGCACTGACATGCTTTGGATAGCTTTAATTTTGTCTGGGTCAACCTCAATACCTTTCTTGCTAACGATGAACCCCAACAACTTTCCAGTCGATGCTCAATGTGCATTTTGTCGATTCAATCGAAGCTTGTAAATCCTCAACCTCTCGAACAATTTTCGAAGCACGACAACATGACTTTCTCCTTCTTGTGACTTTGCTACCATATCATCCACATACACCTCTAGTTCCTTGTGGATCATGTCATGGAAAAGGGTTACCATTGCTCGCTGGTATGTCGCTCCAGCATTCTTTAACCCGAACGGCATCACTCGATAACAAAACACTCCCCATCGAAAGTGATGAAGGATGTCTTCTCCTTGTCCTCTTCTGCCATCAGGATCTGATTGTATCCTGAATAACCATCCATGAAGGAGAATCGGTGACTTCTTGCCGTGCTATCGACTAGAACATCTATATGGGGAAGAGGAAAATTGTCTTTTGGACTTGCTTTGTTCAAATCCCGATAGTCCACACACATTCTGACTTTTCCATCTTTCTTCGGCACCGGTACTATATTGGCTATCCATTTTGGATATAGTGGGACTTCTAGGAAGCCTGCATCAAGTTGCTTCTTGACTTCCTCTTTTATCTTAAGTGACATTTCTGGACTCATCCTTCGCAACTTCTGTCGCTTAGGTTCTATCCCTTCAATCAATGGGATTTTATGAGCCACTATATCTGGGTCCAAACCAGGCATATCTTTGTAAGACCAGGCAAAAACATCTAGGAATTCACTAACAAGTGCAATCATCTCTTCTCTTTCTGGATTGTTAACTATTTTCACCTCTTTCTTATCCTCCTTCGGTACCCAGTTCTGATCTCGACAATCTCATCATGTGGGTTTATCCCTCTTTCCATTGGATCTATGATTTGGGCAAACTGCTGGCACAACTCAGGATCTTCATCTTGTTCATTTTCATTCAAATCCGTTGTAACACAATAATCAGTTAATGGATTTTCACAATCATTTGCACGAGATATAGATTCTGAAAGAGATGAGTCCCTGGAATTGATACGAGACTCAAAATAAATAAGAGGAAAACAATAAATGAAAAGAAGAAAATTACGAAAAGAGAATGGAAAAGAAAAACCATGCATAATTATTTAATTGAAGTACAACAAAGATGACTAAAATTGTTCATTACTCAAGATACAACAAATCATCTAGGGGCACAGAATCCCAATTATTCAATGGCTCGCAGCTTGGGTAGACTAGCTGAGGCATTTCTTTGACTCCTTCTAGAGTACTAGCAACTCCAACTCCTTCAATCATTACTACTGCTGCGGGTGTAGGAAATGTGTCCCTGATGTGCGGGATCTTCTGCTTTACGGGCTCAAAAGATGGTCGTTCTCCTGTGACTTCATACCCTAGGCCAAATTTCCCAGGATTGTCTTGGAGGGAGATTGGATCCTTGATTCCTTGCAACTGTCTTCCTAACCCCTTCCCTTCCTCGAATCCATTCTTCTGCATTATTCTAGTGGCTACTGGAATCTTGTCACCTCTTCGCTCTACTGGTTCAACTATCTCGAGATTTTGAAACGAAACCTCGAGAGTGTCTTCAAGATCGCCGATGTATGGCACCGCCATCGTTTAGTCACCAACAGCTCCTCTTCTCCTTTTACTGTAATTAGCTTTCCGGAATCTATGAATTTCACCCTCTGATGAAGAGTAGAGGGGACAGCACCTGCTTCATGGATCCAGGGTCTTCCTAACAACATTGTGTATCCAGGTTCAATGTCCATCACCTGGAACTTAGTCAGGAACATTGTCGGCCCAATTTCTAGCTGGAGGTCGATGGTACCCGTGATTTCTCTCACTGATCCATCAAATGCTTTGACGATTGTCTCGCTTGGTTCAATTATAGAAGGGTCGATTGGTAACTGCTGCAGCGTGGAGTAAGGGAGCACGTTGAAAGCTGATCCTCCATCAATCAATACTTTCGCGATGTTGCAACCCTGGCATTTTAGGGTTATGTGGAGCGCCTTCGGGCGTCCCACTGCATGAGGAAATACCTCTTCCTCCTTAAAGATGATGGTATTCGCAGTTTTGATTGCACCCACAATCCCTTCAATCTTATCTGGGGTTACATCTTTAGGTACATATGCTTGATCCAATACTCTTTTGATCGCATTGCGATGAGCCTCTGAAGATAAGATCAGTGAATAAAGTGAGATCTTTGCCGGTGTTTTCTTCAACTGATCCACTACATCATACTCACTTTGTTTCATTATTTTCAGAAATTCTTCTTCTTCGTCTTCATGGCATTTTCCTTTGCTTTCAGGTATCACTTGAGGGTCTTTTAATAGTTTTCCAGGAGTATAACACCTACCACTCCGAGTGATCCCTCCTATTCCTGTGACATTTGTTATGGATTACGATGCGAGAGGGTTCTAAGCATACTTCACCATTAGGCTCTTCAATTACTTCCGATTGATCGTGCTTTGCATGGATTAAGTAGATGAGAAGGCAATCTAGACACTTTGAAGACAGAGGCGCCCTTGTTTAGGGGTTATTTCTCCGGACATCGCAGAATGAGATTCTATGACAGTTTCATATTTCCACGGAACTGTGTGATTGCTCTCATAGGAAAATGGCTTAGGTATCTTGAAAACAAGTGCCGGCTCAGGTTTATAAACCTTAAAAACAGGGGGAGCTTGATGGACCATATTGATGCTCTGTTTGATGCCTTTTGGTATCTCGAGCACCCCTAGTTTGACCATTCTTTCAACAAAGAACTTTAGCTCTGGACACTCTTCTATGTGATGCTTCTTTCCGGAACATTCACAAAATAAATCACTTTCATTTACCTTCACTGTTCTCTTTCCTTTCCTTCCTTCGACTTCCATCTCATAGCCTGCTTTCCTCAGGGCTTCCAGGATCTTATTCATTGGAAGTTTAATATTCTCCACTCCCTGATTTGCACGATTCCCATTACAAATGGAATTTACCTGTCCTCCACCATGATTAGGGAATGGATTATTCCTTATGTGTGGCCTTGGTTCTTCTTCCAGCTTAATGGCACCGCGATCAATTAAGCGCCATACTGCATTCCTGAAACCATAACAATCTTCAACAGAATGTCCAGGAGAGTTGGAATGGTAATCGCATGTTTGATTTGGATTGTACCACCGAGGATATGGCGGCACCAAGGTTTTCCAGGGCGTGGAGCTAGCGGGTTGTCTCCACACAAATGCTTGAACAACTCAAGATTGCTCATATGGAAATCGTGTAATGGTCGATTTTCCATTGGAGGTCTATTATTGGTGTTGAATAGAGGGGTTGTTGTGGAAGAGTTGGTTTTACGGTGGGTCGAAGTACTGTTTGGTGGGGTCTAGGTGTTATTGGTGTATAAGGTCGTGGTTGGGAGACATGGTTAATCTGGTGCGGTTGATGTGTATATTGGGCTTGAGTTGGGATGATTCTTGGAGGTGGATATTGTTGGTGTAAATAAGATGGGTAATGGTTTGGCCGAGGAGTGGATTGATAAGGTTGGGGGTGGATGTAATTGACAGCATTTTCTTTCTTCTTAAAATGGGAGCCTGTTTTTGATTCACTTGTCTCTCCTGTTGCTAGCTCCACCTTCCCTTCTTGGATATTGGTTTCGATTCTTTCTCCTATCTCGACCAAATCCACGAACTCTTTCACATGAGTCCCAAGCATGTTCTTGAAAAAAGGACCTTCCAAAGTGCGGATGAAGTAAGAGCACATTTCTTGCTCTAACATCGGTGGAACGACCCTTCCAGCCATAGCCCTCCATCTTTGAGCATATTCCTTGAAAGACTCATTTTCCTTCTTCCTCATTCCCTTCAATTGATCTCTGGTAGGTGCAGCATTTAGATTAAACTTATATTGGTTAGTGAAAGCTTGAGCTAAATCCTCCCAACACCGAATCTGTGTTCGATCCATCTGCATATACCACTCCCATGCAGCGCCTTCCAAGCTCTCAGGGAAAAAGCTGATCAGGAAGTTCTCATCCTTGGACCACATTCCCATCTTTGTGCAGTACATCCGTAAATGCATAAGGGGATTGGTGCTTCCATCAAACTTGATGAGTTCGGGCATCTTGAAGTCTTTGGGAATAATCACACTCGACGCTAAACACAGATCGCTAATACTCATTGAACCATATGGGCTCGGTCCACGTAGCATTCGGAACTGCTCTTGCATGCTTTCTTGCAGTTCCTGTTTGAGTTTCAATCTTTCTGCCTCATTATCCACCTTTGTTATGGGAGGCTACATTGTTGTGCGGAATTCCATTGTTGTCGTTCCCATCCGAGTCATATCCTGGTCGCTCAACATTTTCCTCGTTTTCTTTGGCCATATTCACAGTGTCCACAATGAATTTCTTGAATTCTGGTCCAAACATGGATTTCATCATGGCCTTAAGCTCATCGATTTCTTGACTCAGATTCCTTCCTTGGTTATTATCTTCTGTAGCCATGGTCTGTTCCTTATCTTTGGCCTTTTTCTTCTCAACCCTGGATCGAAGTTAAATGCGGCTCTCTAGCCGACGCACTACTGTCAGACAAAGCTTTCTTTGAAGGAGCAATGTTTGATGACCTGTCTCACAAAAACAGATTATGAGTAAATGAAAAGTAAAACTTAAAAACTCTTTGATAGCAAGGAATAAAATCTATATTTGATGGTAACAGACTTGACTCATATCCTGTTCAGAGGACGTTTTCATCCATAAGACAGGGTATGTGATGGACCAAAGTACAGGGGCTATTAGTCCACAATATACTTGTTAGGAGCACACTAGCAATGTAAAGCTTGATCTTCTTTCTCACATTCTACACAGAAGGAAAGTTTTCCTATAAGGCAGAAATGTAATTAACAAAAATATCTAAGGGAGATTTTGCTCCACGATAGATATAGTCTTGCACATTTATTCGAAGAGAAGTAGAGAAAGTCAAAGGATGAATTTATTTCATTCACTCAAAAAGTGCAATTACATCATAATTGAGTCAAGAGTGGACACTTTCTTTCTCTTAAGACCTCTAACAAGGCCCCCACTCATGTCCATAAAATCACTCACTTCACCAGGTAAATGAAGCTTGAGATTCTTTTGAATTTCTCTCTCTGCCCTCTCAAAATGGTAGATAAACTTTGGAATATAATAACCCACTTCCTCAGTTAATCTTGCATGTTTTTCTTCCCACATTTCAGCTTTCATTGCCCAGTCACCAATTTTGCTTTTTCCAGAATCTACTGCATCTTACGTATGGTGAAGTCGATCTCGACATTGCATAAAGCGAACCCATTCTTGGTCACATTCCTCCTTAGCCTGGTGCTAAACACGCATTTAACTTTTCTATCTTTAGCTCTAACTCTTCTTTTTGCTTTTGCATTTCGACTTCCAATTCTTCCTTCATTTGCTTTTCTTGACCAAGCTTGTTTTTCAATTCTTCATTTGCTTTATTTAGTTGGCTAATATGCTTCACAAATCTATTCTTCTCATTAGCCATCATCTTAATCTTCTTTTCAAAGTTCTGGATCCTTTGTCTTTCTCTTTCTTGATCAGGGACATCAGCAAGCTCGTCTTTCAGTTGCTCAATCAACTTCTCTTTCTTTTCACAATGACTTCGTGTGATAACGACTTCTAGCTCTGCCGCTTGTTTTTGCTGTTCTAGGAGTTTCATCTGTGCTTTCATGACTTCTAACTGTTCAGCTAACTGAGGATCATTCCCTTTTTCAATAGGAAAGCTAGGACCACTTTGATGTACCTTTCTTGTTTCTCTCCATGTGACATACTCATGAGTACTAATCACAAGTGGTTTTCCTAACTCATTTCTTCCTACCATGTGAACATTTCTCCATGCTTCTTTGACTTCTTGTGATAACATTTTAGTGTGTTCGCCTTCCTTATACCAGAAATAAAGTCCTCCAAGTTGCTCTTCCCGTGGTTTCTTTTGTGTCCAACAAAGTTGTCTGAGTACTATTGCCGGTGTGTATGATATGCAACCTCTAGGACCCATCAATGGTACATTATGAAATTTTCCACAGCTAAGAATGATGTCACCTCTTTCATGTTCATACCATGGACAAACCCATTTAAATGACTGTTCCTTTATACTATCAAATTCCGTTTTCCATTCATGGGCTCCTCTTGGCTTGGTTGGGATACGATGAAAGCTTCTTAGTGGGTCTGAGATATTTCTGATGTGATTCCTTGCATACATGTGTGTAATAATCCACACATATAAGAGATGTAGACAACACCGTAGCTTCCCTTTTTGTTTCTGTTGGCAGAAGTTTAAGGTCAAGAATGTTTCAGCTAACACAAAGAGAACTGGATTTCTTCGTTTATTTTCTACAAAGAAAGAAAACATCCATAGCAGCTTGATCAATTATATCTGGAGCAGAAGGAAATAATACCAACCCATAGATAGCAAATGCCAATACTCTTGAAAAAGTAGCCCATTCTTTTTTATGCCCCAAGTCTTTTAAACGATCCTCCATGAATGTTTTAGTCACCCCTTTTGAATCTGTATGCCCTGTTAGCTTCACTCGAGTCATCGGCACCCCTAGTAATTCTCCAAATTGCTCTACTATCTTTACATCTGAAGAGGGTTGTTCCAGATGAAAATAAATAGAAGTGCTTTTCTTCATTGGTAATTTTAGCAAGCGTGCATACTCTTCAATAGTAGGAGTGATGTCAATGTTTGGCAATTCGAAACATCTCAAGGTAGGACTCCAATATTGAGCTAGAATATTGAGGGCAGAAGTTTCCACTGATATGAGTAATGATCTAGAATAGACCCATACTTATTTGAGAAAACTCTTCTATCTTCATTAGGTAACAATTGACTCAACTGGTACAACTTCTCCAGAGAGCTGGTATTTCCTATCACACTGAAGTGCCTCTTTGAGCTGGATACATTGCTAGTATGTTGTGCTCCTTCCATCATCTATTATCAAATATGATGTTATTCCTCCACACCGATGCATTTTTTTTTATGAAAGAAGAAAAAATGAATGAGATGCATGTCATAAATAAAAATAAATATGCATGCTGGATGAAGAGAATGCATGTGACATGAATAAGTGCAATTAAAATGTGATTGTTATTCTTCATGTTTGAAAAGTAAATATGCTTGATGAGAAAAAATGCATGTGCTATGCATGAAAATTTTTTTTTTTTTTGCATGTTATAATGTCTATGCTGAAAGTTGCAAGATACTATAATGCATGATGCATGATAAAAGAAGGGAAACAAAATATATATATATATATATACATGTATATGCTCCCTTGTGTCCTAACAGGGTGGTACTTAATGTTTGATGGTTTTATGGTCGACCCTATTTGAGGTTAGCCAACTAAGGTATCTAGTAGTGCACAGCTTTTGGATGGATCTAGACCCCTAAAGGATCATGGTCCCCAGGTTGCCTTTATCAATAAGATACAGACCTAGTTCTATGAGTCAAACCACAGGGACATGAAAGTCACAATATGGCAACCCATAGTTCCAGTAACAACCTGAGCGGTGAGTCAACGACTGTCAGGGAAGCATAAGCCTCACAATAACAACGTCAAAACCCCTTCTTGCCCTATAGTTTTCCAAGGCTCGGGTATAGAGCCTAAATAGTGTGTGAGGACAGTGTTAGTGAGAGTGTGTGAAGGGAGCATACAAACCTTGTAATCCTAAACTACTCATTCCTGAAAAAAGAAATTAACAAGACAATATAATTCAAAAACACAATCGACTATCCTAAGGTTCAAAAGAAAAAATAAAACAATGTCTTCTATCCTAAGGTTCAAAATATACAAAAAATAAAAATCTTCTATCCTAATGTTCAAATAAGAAATATTTACAAGCAAACAAAAAATTAAATAAACCAATATCTACAAAAAGTAAAGCAAAATATTTATAGAAGGAAAACAAATGTACATAAACAATATTTACAAAAAGGATTTGAATAGGAAGTATTTATAAGTAAAATAAACCATTATAAAATAAATAAATAAATAAAATATTTTTAATAGTAAAATAAAATATAAATAAACCAATATTTACAAAAAAGGTTTAAATATTTACAAGTAAAATAAATCATGATTTAAAAATAAATAGATAAATAAAATAAAATATTCACAAAAGTAAAACAAATATAAGTAAAACATTATTTATAAAAAGGAAAATAAAATATTTACAATAACTGAACAAATATCTTATGAGGGGAAAAATAAATATAATAAAGTTATAATCATTTGCATAGTTAACTCTAACGGGCTTAACTCTCTAATATTCTCCCCAGTGGAGTCGCCAAACTGTCACAACGCATTCTGAGGCGCTGACGAGAAAGACAAATAGTTTAAAATAATGGGAGTCGCCACCAATTTTAATTATAGCTAAAATTGGAAAACTATTTTAGTAAACTAGTCATTTGAAAGAGATTTTCAGGTTCGGGAGTCTGATTACGATTAAGGAAGGGTGGAAACTTAATCCCACTGCACCCCTAATACGTCCGTATAAATACGGTTACCTTAGAGTTTATTATGCAAACTAATTATAATTTTAATATATTTATTTTTCCCCAAAAATGTAATTATATATTTACAAAAATGAAACTAAAATTAGTAATTATACTTTTACAAAAATAAAGATGAAATTAATAATTACATATCTACAAAAATAAAGATAAAATGAATAATTATATTTATATAAATAAAGCTAAGATTAATAATTATATATTTATAAAAATAAAGCTAAGATTAGTAATCATATATTTATAAAAATAAAGCTAAAGTTAAAAAATATATATTTACAGGAATAAAGCTAAAATTAAAACAAAAATTAAGGAACTAATTTTATGAAAAATTAATTTTGACTTGATAGTTGTTGGCTACCTTGACGTATCCTCTCTGCAATGAGGAACTCAAAGTCACGTCGTTCTGTAAAAAATAAGTGTGGGTTGATCACCTTTATTCTTAAAAACGATTTTTAGAATATCAAGCTAACACAACTAAAATATTCTATAAAATAGAATCAACGGGCTGTCACGGCTCAGTTAATTCCGTAAAAAATATATATTGATTAATTTTACTTAATAGGTAAAAATGAAAATATGAATATAAAAAAAACTAAATGCCTAAGAACAAATTTTAGACTCGAATTTTATTGAAGCCTACAAATAAAAATGGTTGAGAGATTGTGAAAGAAGTGTAACCCAAATACTATCCTATTTATTTAAAACAAGGAATTTTCCATCTAATGAAAACAAAAATGCTATGTGTCTATGCCTATCTCCAAATATGTGCTGACTCTAAAAAAAAAAACACTAAAGAAAATAGCCCAAATTATAGTCCAAGTTCACTAATGACCGAGAAAGCCCAAATGAATTCTAGATGATCCACTAAGTACAAATGCAATCTATACTAGACAAATAATAAAAAATAAGTAAAAGAGTTAACAACAGGTAAAGAAACGTCTGGAACCTAAAAGCAAGCATAGAGGTTTGGTTTTCTTTTTCCTTTTGAAGTGCCACAACAGAGACACGGTTCTAAACACAATAGAGAGAGAAAGAGCTAACCTGTGACGATCTCGTGATAGCACAAAGGAGTCTGAAGGCTACTTCTCAGCTGGTAGGCGGAGCTTTGGCCGGGCTTAATGATACTAATTAGTGTGCGATCGGGCTTGGACCGCGAGGAGGCGCGATTTGATGGCACAAGAGGAAGACTGGTTCAAAGAAATTTGAGATGTGCAGTGAAGACAAAGTTAAATTTCAAGGACGCTGCTAGTTGCAGTTAGGAACTCAAGATCTGGGCGTGGTTTCAAGATGCTTCTGCTGCTGGTTCGTGGCTGATGCAGTTACTGGCAGGGAGAAGAGAGAGCGCGACCACTGTGCAGAGATTCCTGGCACTTCGCGGGCTATTGTTTCATAGATTTTGGTGCACTCCGTGGCTGCTGTGCGAGAAGCAAGGATAGTTCGCGCAGATCTGGGAGGATGGAGGACTGCAGCGACCTGGGCTTTCTTGGCGGTGACTTGCGCTGAGAACAGTGCTTTGTGGCTATACAAGTGGGACCGAGTGGAGTCCTAGCTACAGCGTTTTTCGCAAGAGGTCGCTTTCCCAATTTTTAACACGATTCCCAGGACTCCTTTTTCTTTTGTTTGTTTTTATTCTACGATTTTCTTTGTTATGACTGTATTTTTGAATTGGATGAGAATTTGTTTTATTTTGTGACTTTGGTATTATTGTAGATAGTTTGTAAGTGGGGATTATTTGTTGATGATGATGGAGTTGGTGATAATGAAAGTAATGGTTGTGGTGGCTTAGATGAATTTAGAATGATAATGATAAAAAAGGCTCTGAAGATGATGAGTTCATGATATGTGTATGGGATAGAGAATGATAATGAAAGTGGTTGTGAATGGGTGCTGCCGTCTTGTTTTTTTTCTCTGATTCTTGCTCTCCCCTTTTTAACTGCCCTCTACTCCAAATGATGAATCCCTCCCTTCATTTTCGGGTCCCTGAATTCCTGTGATTCTTAGTAATTTGATCTGACACAAATGTCAGATGCTTTAATTTCCTTCACTGTTAAATCTTTGAACAAAACAATCAGCATTAAATGCGTCGATCCAAGGTCAAAGTTTCAGGCTGCATTATTTGTCTTCTTTCTGCTGGAATGCTAAAATTGTCAAAACATGCTACATGAGCACTTAATGCGATCCTGTGCACTTTCATTATTTTTTTATTTATTCACTCTTTTCCTTTGATTTGAGTGGACACGGAGAGTTTGAAAAAAAAAAAAAAATTTTTTTGGTTTTTTTTTTTTGTTTTTTTGTTTTTGGTCGAACGAGCTTTAAAATGGGTCTAAAAAGCTTTTTTTTTTTTGTTACAAATAGGTCTAAAGTAATAAATAAAATAAAACAAACTTGGATGGGTTGATGAGCTAAGGACCTAAAATAAAAATGTGAAAATGGGGATTGGGCTCACAAAATGGAAAGAACAAAATCATGAAAATAAAATGAACTTTAAAAATGTTCGGGCAAAATGCGGTGTTCACAATTGAAAATCATGCAAATTCATTCAAATGATGTCTCTGAATAGCATAAACAAAAGCATAAATAATTCTTGAATAATACAACCCAACTAATTACTTTTCAGCAATAACATCAAGCATTGGTTCTACATCGGTTCATTAGCATTTCATCATTGCTAGCAGCATGAATCTTGTTGTTTTCCTCAATTTTCTCAGCATCCAAGGTGTTGATGGTGGAGAAATAACAAGGGGAGCGAACTTCACCGGCCATAATCACTTCAGCTGGACCAGGGAATATCTCTTTCAAGTGAGGAATCAGCTTCATTTTCCCTCTTTGTTTATTCTGTTCCAGAGCCAAGGCACTCATCTTATCATCCAAATAGGTCTCATATCCTAGACCAAATCGGTTAGACTTCTCTGGCACCGATACGGGAGTTTGGGTGCCTTGCAACTGTGGTCCTAGTCCTTTTCCTTCCAGATATCCACTCTTGGCCATGATGTGAGCCACTACTTGATTTTGCATTGGGGCCTTATCTTGCTCTTGTCTCAGCCCTACCACCTCCAGGTTGTGCCATGAACTGCTCTCCACTAGCTCCACATTTTCAACATATGGCAATGTCACAGGTTTGGATACCAGGATCTCTTTTTCCCCGTGGATTGTGATGACCGACCCATTCTCAATGTATTTGACCTTCTGATGCAAGGTTGAAGGGACACACCAACACCATTTATCCATGGTCTTCCGAGCAGCATATTGTAGTCTGACTCGATCTCCATCACTTGGAACAATACCTCGAATTTGCTCGGGCCAATCTCCAGTAGTAACACCATCTCCCCAAGGATGCTCTTCTTCGCTCCGTCAAAAGCTTTCACTACCATCATTTGTGGCAGTATATCATCCTTACTTATCGACAAATAGCTTAAAGTGGACACAGGTAAGACATTCAATCCCGACCCTCCATCAATGAGAACTCTGGGCACTATGTATCCTTTACATTTGAGGGTTATGTATAGTGCTCGTGGGTTGACTTGTGAAACAACTTCTTCATCTGAAAACGTAATCATGTTAACACGTTTCACTGGATCCACCATATTCACCACGTTTTCCGATGAGACGTCAGGCTTGACATAAGCTTCCTTCAAAACTTTTATTACTGCCTTTCGATGAGGTTCAGACGACATGATTAATGATAAAAGAGATATTCTCAAGGAGTCTTCTTTAATTGCTCTAGAATATCATACTCGCTTTGCTTCATTATCTTTAGGAACTCTTCCTCTTCATCTTCCTTTTCCTTCCTTTCTGAATCTGAACTTTTTCCAGCATACCCTTCATTGATAAACTTCCCTTTTTCCAGCTCTCCAGGCCTATAAATTCTCCTACTTCTTGTTATTCCTTTTAACTCCATGACACCAATCACTTCTTCATTTTCTCGAGCCTTCGAGGTTTCCCCTATGTCTTCACTCGTCTTGACCTGAGTCTCATAATTCCAAGGCACAACATGTGTACTCTTGTACTCAAATGGTGTAGGTTTCTTGACAGTAATGACCACTTTTTCTAGCTTGAGAGCTACATTAAGTGGTGGCACTCGAAGTATAAAGGGTTCAATTACATTCACCTCATCAGGGGTATTCAGGCCCTTTTTTGCTTGTATTACTCCTAAGTTGAGTAATCCCTGTACCCGAGCCTTGAAATCCCAACAATTTTCTATGTCATGTCCAAGGGCCCCACGGTGATACAGGCAGCTTGAATTCATGTCATATTTCTTATTCTCATTTATTGTTAGAGCGGATCTTTGTTATCTTTGTAACTGCACTCATTCAGGCTGACAAAAATTTCCTCCATGGGTGTTCTGAGATTCAAAACCTTCTTTATTAGGAGCTCTTCTTTCTCTACAGCATTTACCCGACCTCCTCCTTCATGATTTGGCATTGGGTTATGGACAATATCTGGTTTTGACTCCTCTTGAAAGTCTAGTCTACCACAAGCAATCAGTCTTCTTACTGCCGTCTTGAAGCCTTCACAATCTTCGATTGAATGCCCTGCTATGTCCATGTGGTATTTGCAAGTAACGTTCGGGTTGTACCAAGCTGGGTATGGTGGTTCTAATGGGCGCACAGGATAAGCCGAGATCAGGTGGGCATCAACTAATCGTTGAAAGATATCAGCGTTTGAAATGGATAGTTTAGGGAAAGGTGGCAAATTCTGGAATCGGGAACGACTTTGGTTTTGGGCATTTGGTCGTGGTGGTATGGTGTTTGGATAGTTTTGAGGATGCATGGTTGGGTTATAGGCATATGTTGGTCGAACTGGTTGGTATGGTCGTATGTGGATGTTATTGACTTGTGGTTGGGGGTATGGGATGGTATTTGTGGTTTGTGCGGTTTGGTAAAATGGGTAAGGAATGGTTGAGGCTTGGTATGGTGGTGTTTGGGATCTTGGGTACACTGGTGCATATTTTGAATTAAAGGGTTGCTGACTCTGCACATAATTCACATCAGTCTCCTTCTTCCTGGGTGGGAAACCTTTTCTTGTGTCTTCATTGCTCATGGGAAGTTTACCAGTTTTAGCTAGATTCTCAATTCTTTCTCCAGCAGTGATCAACTCAGAGAAATCTTTATATGCTGCTCCTGCCATTGCTCCGATATAAGGAGATCCCAAGGTTCCCAAAAAGTACGAACACATTTCAGATGGGATAAGTGGTGGTTGCACTTGAGCAGCCAAAGCTCTCCATCTTTGAGCATATTGCTTAAAAGATTCATCTCTCTTTTTCTGCAACGTGCTCAACTGTTCTCTAGTTGGTGCTATTTCCATGTTAAACTTGTATTGATTCATAAATTGGTCCACCAGTTCTCTCCAGCTAGAAATCTTTGAATGGTCTAATTGAATATACCATTCTAAAGCAGGTTCGGTTAAACTTTCATGGAAAAAGCTAATGAGAAACTTTTCATCTTTAGACCAGATTGACATCTTGATGCAATAACTCTTCAAATGGAACAGAGGGCTACCCGTTCCATCATACTTTGAGAAGTCAGGAATCTTGAAGTCTTTCGGAACCACTGCGTCGATAGGAGGGCAAAGTTGCTCAATCTCCATATAGACATAAGTGCTAGGCCCTTGGATGGCTTTAATTTGATCCTGAATCTTCTTCATCCATTCTTCTTTGAACTTGTCCTTTTCTGCCTCTGCATGGCTATTCTCCGAGGAAAATGGTTGCTTTTGAATGACAACACGAGGTGGCTCCCAAATAGGGGTAGCACGCCCGTGCCCATCAGTATGAACATTCTCTAAGGGACGATAGCCTTCTCCAATAGGGATCACTAATGGCATTGTAGGTGGTGGTTGCTCATGAGAGTTATTCGGAATCCCATCCCTGTCATTCATCCCTTGAGTGACATTTATAGTCGCATTTGATGCCCCGGTATAGTTATTATTGCAGCATTTGGTTGTACATCGACTGACGCATTCACCATGTCTCGGTTTTGATTAGCTCCCAATAAGTCAATTGACTCCTTCATAGCTCTTATCATCTCCTCCAATTTTATTTGATTAATTGACATTTCATTCAACCTTCCCCTTACTGCATCAACTTCTAGGCTTAAATTTCTTCCCGATTCGGAAACATTTACAGCTGGGTCACCATTACCACCCGCCATCTTGGTCCGAGCTCTGGTGTTATGAATACGAGTTAGATCGGTATCTTCCTTTCCTTGGGCGCCCAATGGTTGCGATGTTTCACCTGTATTAAAAAAAATAGTTTAAGTAAAAAGATAAAAATATTGCAATTTGTTAGAGATTGTCAATCGTGCTGAGTCTTGATGTGAGTATCTTCAGTTACAACTTTTCCCCAGAGCGTCTCGTTCAAAGGTACTAAGTTATCTTTAATGGATATTGCCATAAGACCAAAACAATGAAACAACCATCCATTCATCATAGGAGTATATTACAATCATCATTTTATTTTTTTTATTTTTTATTTTTATTTTTATTTATTTTTACATCCATTCCCAGAAATGACAAAAAAGGTACATCATAAAGCCAGATATTGATCCCTAAAAACATCATCACCAAAAGATAATGCCTCTTCAACTACTTTCGACAATTATTTGTTTCATCCTTCCAACCAAATCTTTGCAGTAGTTGACAAAGTTACGAAGTCCAGTTGGGGTCTTGAAAGGGATAATTTCTTGCTCAGCTATTTCCAGGTATCTTGGAACATCTTCTATTGCTGTGTTAGCTAGCCCTGCCAAATTTGAAAAACGAATCTTCAACTCATGAATGACATGACTTTGGCGTTGCACCTCAAATTCCAAATCTGTAACTCTTTTCTTTTCTTCTCCTAAGGCAACCTGAAATTTCATGGTCTCATCTTTCATGTATTGTTTTAGTTCCCCAATCTTCCTCTGGTATTCCTTTCTTATCTCTCTCATTTCTTGCTTCATTTGTTCCCCTCCTGCTAGTGCGGCTTCCTCAGCAATTTTGGCATTTTGAAGTAGCTTCTTTAATTGTTGGTTTTCAGCTAATGCTCGATCACGCTCTTGCCTTCGAAGCCCTAGCTCTTTATTAGCAGCTTGGAGGCATTCCTTGGTCTTCATCATGTGGTCGTGCCCAATCTTCAACTTCTTACTTGTTCCTTCCAAAATTTGATCTCTTTCGGCACTTTCTCGTTTCAGAACTGCATAATTGTGGTGAACACCTTTCAATTCTACCTCAATTTGCGTTTTTTCTTGCCTAATCTTGTCTAGCCTTTCCTTCATTTCTCTGATCTCCTTATTTTCATCAAAATATGAGGATGATTCTTTGTTAAGAGGAGCGATTGTCAAAGTTCTGAATGCCAGCTTAACCTCTTGAGCCTTGTTTTTCACCCATTGACGGTAGCTTTCTTTCACTGCACAGCTTCTAACTCCCAATTCTTTTCCTTTCCTGACAACCTTGTTCCAAGCATATCGAACTTTCTGTAGTAGGCCAAGATCATCAGAGTCTAGGTAATATAAGACAAATGGAGTAATTGCAGCCTCAAAAGGTGGTCCCATCATAGGGTAACCAAGTTGACGCAATACCAATACCGGGTTGTAATTTATGCATCCTCGGGTGCCCATGAGGGGTACATTTGGGAAGCTTCCACACTGATAAATCAAAATCTGCCCATCTTCCCACCAAGGGTACCATCGGATCACCTTTTCATTTAATTTGGCCAAGTCTTGAGCCTATTCTTGTCCACTTTTCTTCTTAATACGATGCATTTTTAGATCTTCAATCGGACATGGCGCCTTGTAATTTCTTTAGAATATGTGTGCAGTGGCCCATACATATAACATTGGTAGACAGCATAAAATTCTTTTGTCATTCCTCTCATAGCAAAAATTTAAAGTACAATAAACATCTGCCAAGAGGGCTGGAACAGGATTACAACCATGAAATTTTCGAGCCAGAAGTACATCAATAGCTGCATAGTCTACAAAGCCTTCAATATTTGGAAACAAGACAGTGCCATAAACAGTGAGTGCTAGTATATCTAAAAAAGTGTCCCAATCCCCAGCTTCAACCAAGCGGTGCATATTTCCTTCCAAGTAATCCTTTGAGAATCCATTGGTCCCATTTCTACACTTTTGATCTTCCTGCAAATCCCTTACATTGACCTTTAAGACAGCTGCTACGGTATGTAAAGAAGGATAATGACCTTGGTAGTGATAAGGTTTTTCCCCTTCTAGTGGTAACCCCAAGATTCGCTCAAATTCTTCAAGAGTTAGTGCCAACTGGAAGTCTTGAAAGGTAAAGCACCGGAGTGGAGGATCATAGTACTGTGCCAATGCTGTGATTGCCTCTACCTGTTCTTCCACCTCTAACACATTCAAAATTTTTCCATACTTCCTTGCAAGAGAAAGGTGTTATGGCATATTCAATAATTGACCTAGGGATCTCAGACCTTCTATGTCAGGTTTCTTAGCTTTAAGATGTAAAGTCTTCTTTAATTTTTCCCCTTCATGATTGTTTGATCTCATGTTTGTTTCCATTTTCCAAAGATACTCACAACAAGACTTTGATATGATTCTCTAACAAACCTGGTAAAAAAAAAATGTGATGATTTTTCATTTAAAAGGAAAAGGAAATAACAAATACTTTGAGCATGTTAAAGAATTTATGTACAAAAAAGTGAGTTAAAGAAAGAGTATGTTCTCTTTGTGTCCTATTTGAGTTGAGCTCTGGAGGTCAATCTATAGTTCTATGGTTATTCTACTTTGTGAACACTTGCAATAGGTGGATCTATATACTCAGGGTTCTACGACCTCTAGAGTTAAGGCTCATTTCAGAATATTATCCACAACAGCAGGTAAACCGCTACGTGTGAAATATTCACAAAAGAGTCACACTCTAGACGAGATTTTCGCGATAACCAAACAGGATGAACATCCAAAATGGCTACCACTACACAATCTCTTACCTATCTCAAGTTGCACTCAGACCCGGGTATAGGGCCCCACTCGTGTGTGATTAAGGTGTGAGTGTTGTTTGTGAAGAGAGCATACAAACCTGGAATCCTAAAACTACCCATGACAACATCTGCAAAATAGAAAATAGAACAAAAGTCTTCTATCCTAGAGTGGAAAGAAACAAAAATAAATAGAATAAAAGTCTTCTATCCTAGGGTAGTCACAAAGAATTAAATACAAAAATATATACAAATACGATGGTAGCAGAATTTAAAAGAAAGAGAATAATAGACAACTAATAATAAAATGAAAAGACAAAAAGAAAAAAAATGAGGTTATAATAATAATAAGCACAATCAATTATTATAGGCCTGACTCTCACAGTCCCCAGTGGAGTCGCCATCTGTCGCAACCGAGATCGCGACAGGACGGCGAAAAAGAGTTTTTTGTTTAAAATGGAGTCGCCACCAAGTTTTATTAAATTGGAAAAACATGGAAAAAAAAAACCATTTTATTTAAAAGAAATGATCTTTGAAACCAGATCTGAATTCGAGAGTCGGTTATGCTTAGGGAAGGGTAGAAACTTAATCCTACAACACCCCTAACACACCCGTCTTTAGACGGTATCTTAATCAATTGTGCGAATTATTAATAACCTTTTCAAAATATTTATTTACACTTTTATTTTAAGAAAATTATAAAAGAAAATATTTCTTAGAATAAGAAAATTTCGGAGTACCAAACTGTCACGGCTCAGGTATCCATAATATTGAGTTAATAAGCCGTCGCGGTTTAATTAACATCTTTATTTGAAATAAAATATATACATTTCAATGGTTAACTTAAATTAAGATAATAAAGAAAGAGGAGGATAATAATAATAATAATAATAATAATAATAATAAATAAATAAATAAATAAATAAATAAATGTTTACAATAATGATAATAATAATGAATAAAAATATTTACATGCAAAACAGAATAAAATAATATCATAAAATTTAATTTTAGCTTGAAAATTTGAAACATCAAGCTGTCACAACTTAGATGTCCAAAATATTCAGTTAACAAGCCGTCTCGGCTAAATTAACATCCTCATTTAAAACAATTTGATTATTTGCTTAAGTTAAAAATAATGCATAACAATAAAAGATGACAAATGTTTATAAATAAATAAAAATAATAATAAATATTTACAGGTCAAAAATAAAATAAAATAATATAATATAATAAAATCTAATTTTGACTTGACAGGAATCACTTGCTCCTACGTATCCTCTGGTGCGATGAGGAATTCAAAGTCACGTAGTTCTGTAAAACAATTGTGGGTGGATTTTATTTTTGAAAATAGGAATTCTAGAATATCAAACTGTCACAGCTAAAATATTCCAGAATTTAGAATTAACAAACCGTCGCGGCTCAGTTAACTCCAAAAATTTTAATCAATTATCCAATAAACCAAAAAAAGAATTATTATTAAGAGACCAAAATAATTTTTAAGAAAAAAAAACTTTAACAAATAAAAAATTTTAACCCAAGAAATAATGCCCATAACCTACTAATCCAAAAAAACCCAAATAACAATAAAAATCATAGTATAAAAAAAGAATAACAACACAATCCAAATATTCTCCACATTATTTTTTTATTTATTTTTTGATATATGTGCTGAAACATTCCAAAAGAAAACCACATAGCCCAGTGACTAAACAACCAAAATGAAATCTTTGGTAACTAAAGCCCAAATCATCATATCCTATTAACCAAAAGAATTCAAACGAAGGCATTAGCAACCCAATGAGCCCCGAATGCACTCTCATCAAACGGATGACAAAAAATGCAACAAAATAAAAAGTAGCCAAAAGGAAAGTAAGAAGTGGTCTGGAACATATTTGGGGGTTTGGGCTTCATCACTCACATAAACACATTCACACATGCTGAGAGAGATTTAGAGAGAGAGAAAGAACAACATGCACATGGGGAGAGAGGGTGTGGCAATGGAGAGGAAGCCACGGTGCTGCGGTGTACACGAGGCAGAGGAGATTGGCGATGTGGGGCACGGCTGTGTGACTGGATCGCGAGTGCTGCTACTCCGGGGTACTTCGCGGTTGGCTGTCTTGGGTGGTGGCGCGAGGGGAGTGCGACAGCGGAGGTGGCAGGAGGCGTGGATCGCGGCGGTAGGTCGTTTCACGGAAAGGGGCTGACGCAGCTTTGAAGGTTGTTTGCACGGCGGCGCTGAAACCAGAACAATCCCAACAGAGGCTCGCGCGAAAGCATGACGAAGGCAAGGGCGACGGGCTCTGCAACTATTGCTATTTTCGCGATCTCGGTGGTAGCTTCCAGGAGGCTTCACGGAGAGCAGGGAGGAAGATCAGCTGGTCAATGCTCGGTGACCCGTGATCTGAGCAACGGAACTTCGACAAGCTTTGTGGCTGGCTTCGCTAGGTATTGTACGCGGTGGTGCCATAGTGTTGGTAGCGAAACCAGGAAGAGACAGTGCGAGCGGAAGGTGCAAGGGAAGATGCCGTGAACTGTGGCTGTGAATGGTGGTGATGATTATATGATGGGTTTTTTATGATAACGATGATGATTTTATGGCTTATGGGGGTTGCGAATTTGTGATGGTGATAACTGTGATATTGGGTATGGAATTGCAAATTGTGATGTTGTAGGTGGAGAGGAATGATAGTGAGGGGTAGCGAGTTAGTGATGGAGGTGGTGAAGTGAGTATTTTGTGGTGAGGAGCATGGAGTTGGTTGTGGCTAAGATTTTATGGTTTCGGGGAGGGGCTGTGATGATGGAAAATGGAGGAGTGTGATAGTTTGTTCAAAATGGAGAATGAGGTAGTCGTGGGTTATCGCGATGGCTCCCCCCTTGTTACCAAGCTGCTGTGTTTTTTTTCTGTCTATTTCCCATTCCTTTTTTTTTTTTTGCAGGTAGTTCTCTAGGATTCCTAGCTCATCATCGAAGGAAAAATTGTCTTTTTCCACAAAGTGGAGAGACACCATCATATTGTACATCACTTCCCTTTGTTGTTTTGTTTCATGGGTATTTGGCAAAGAGCCCGTGACTTGCATTTGTCTCACCCTTTTTATTATATTATTACAAATCTAACACTGAAAGAAACCAAACATGTGTCCATCCTATTTTCAATTTTTTTTTGAATTTTTCTTTGATTTATTTTGGATAGAAGTCAAAATAGACTACTAAATGGGCTGAATAACAATAATAACAAAAAATAAATAAATACAAAGATTATTTAAACTATAAAATATACAAAATTTTTGGATTTTCTATTTATAGGCCGGACAAAATCGGGTGTTCACACTTCCCCTTTGATTACTTAGAGGGATCTGTGCAGTAACTCTTGCAAATATTGATATTGAAAAACTCCGAAGAGAATTAAAGAGTTAAAGCTTTTGAGATACCTTCAACTTTAACGTTTTAAGTTTGTGAAAAAGCTCCCGTAGGAGATAACTAGCCTGCCCAACTTACAAACTATATTGTGTTTGGATTGGCATTTACAGCATCAAAAGGCCGTTCATTCTCCTCGAACGCTTGAAATAATATCTGTTTGGGTCTCTCTACAATTCTCATGCTTTAACGGGATTTTGGATCCCAAACCACAGTTAGTAGTAAAGCTATATTTCTTTGCTTCTGCGTTCATTTTTTTCACGTTGGTAGATTGAAATTAAACATATTTCCTGGACTACCATTTGTGACCTTCCAATATTCAACATTGAAAAGTAGAGCATGAGATATATTATTTGCAGACCGTGACTAAGAGGAGAATTGAAATAGGGAAGAGACTACCGTGGGTTGGCCACTTTGGTATTTTCCCTCTAGTAGGCCCTCCTATTCATGCTGCAGAAGTGTCTTTTTTTTTCCAACATATTTCATTTATTAAATCTGTAAAAAGATTATGACACAAATATACAACGTGTTTGGTTCTGCATTGGTATAATTAGTTCAAACAGAAAGTAAAAAAATTTCACTTCTCCCAGAATCAATTTTAGAAGCCAAAATTGATTTTAAAATCTCAAAATCAAAAATCATTTTTTTTTAAGATATTCCTTTTGATCCTTTGTAATCGATTCTAGGGGTGGCATGCCCTCCCAAACATGCTAATAGTGGTTAACTTAAATTGGATTTTTTTTTTTTTAACTAGAGGGAATGAAGTGAACAATGAAATTATAATGTGGATCTTAAAAATAATTATTTAATTTATAATAATATTAATACAATTTTTTCAAAGATCATAAAAATAAAATAAAAAGATAATGTCAAAAGTGTAATATATAACTCTTTTTTTTTGGTAATTACACATCTAAAAGCAATTTTTTGACTTCAATCTTCCAAACAATATTCATTTTGTCAATAATCACTTTTAAAAAGAAGAATTCAAACATAAATCACGTTAATATCAACACAATTTTGATTAAAATCAATTATAATAGAATCTAGTTGGACCAAACTCCGGATTGCAAACTCCAATTCAAACACACTCGGTCATTCTATACCTCATGATCAAGGAACTACCATCAGATATCAGTAAGTAAACTAGTAAGTCCCAGGCATCTTGTGTTCTTTCGTGGCATTCAGCACGAAGTAGAATGTATGCCACGTGGTTTGGGAGAGTTATGTTGTCTTCAAACACTAATAAGACCATTTGTATTAGGCCCTTCCAGCAGCATTAGCAATCTAACCATGCTGGATGGCCTTAATAGGCTTAGAGAATTAAAAATCTGAGGGTTGAAGGTCCTAAGAGATTGTGCTCAAAGGGTTGAGGCTGCGAAGGTACTTTGAGAAGCATCATTTGCGAGAATTGAAATTACAGTGGACTAACATAGGGGATGAAGAAGAAAATGCATATAATCTTTCATGTTTCTGGCATCACAGCCTGAAGGAATCCGTAACCTTGAATCATTACAGAATCTCCACATATCTCATCGCCCACTTTTAAGGGACAGATGCAAAAGACAAAGGGGTGAGGGCTGGTGCAAACTTGCTCACATCCAGAATGTTTTAATCGGATAGATTATGTAGAGAGGCCAAGCAGTAGAGGTTTTTGCTATGGCTTCATGCCTCTCTTGTTGATCATTGAGGTAATTTTCTCTTCAATTTCTTGCGTAATAAAATTCTTTAAAGTCTTGAATATGTGTTTATATCTTTATTTTTTTTTCACTTCGACCAAACAGCATATACAGATTACTTAGATAAGTTTTGACACACTGATTACTTAGTTTTATTTATTTACTTCATCTGACTCTATATTTTTACTTGGAATTGAAAGTTTTGTTACTTCAAAACTCAATGGTGTATTTTTGGTTGCTTGTGTCTTTACTTTTAAGAACGATATTTTTTCATCATCTTTGAGATACCAGAGAATCAGAGTATAAGTAAAACAAACAAGAAATTCTTTTTTCTTTAGATCGTATGCTACAAGAACTAGAAAATCTTTTCTCATAGTTCTTGTGGCAGATTATCTTCATGATTCTTCTAGATCTGCTCTTAACCAGGACAGAACCCATCATCGTCATGTAACAAAAATGTGTTTCAATCACAAGAGGTTCACATAAAACCTATCAAGTAAAAAGCCAAATTATAAGTGGACCTCATGTGTTTAGGTTCACCATGGATCTTCTATTACTAACAATCAGTTGATTATCATTTTTATTGAATGATTTGATCCAACAATTGATCATACAAGGTCCATGATAAACCCAATCATAAGATGTTCACCATAAATTCCATCCGAGTAGATATCAGAAGATGCTTATAGAGAGTCTATGGCAGCTATCTGTAAATAACAATTGACCCTCCAGTGATAACGAATGAAGGTACCGGTAAGGAAATTGTAGAGCTAACTTTCTACAAAACTTTATTAGACAAATGGCCTAATCGTACATGCCAAATATCAGCAAACACGTTATGCCAAGAATCCTTGCGTTCAAGATACAACAAGGGAATGTGTGTTGAATGCCTACACAATCAACGTAGTTTTAAATGAATGTACTTAAGTATACGGTAGTTTTGTTCCATTATTCCTACAAATATTCTATGCTGTTGTGAATATTGCTCCGAAAACGGCAGCTTAAGGCTTTGGTTTTATTGCATATAAACCATAGCATAATAATGATGAAAAACTCAAGACAAGCTGTTATGTAACAGATATTTTTTTGCAAGCATGGTTTAACAAATGGAATAGAGTGAGAATGAATGAGTGTTTGTTTTCTTGGTTTTGATACACAGGAAAGCCATCCTATAATATTCGGTAACTGGTACAGTTCACTTAAAAAGTATTCTGCAAAGAATAAAAGAAAAAAAAAACATAAATTTGAGTCAACTTTTTGCTTGTGATATTCTCGGAGCTACCAAGCGATCAGTTTCGAGGGGGCATGACACAAGCTTAGAGGAAGTGCTGCAGCAGCAGCAGAGGAAGTGCTTACATTTGCTTCATGTACTATTCGGTCCCCTCAACTTAGGGACTAATGTTTCTCCTCTCACCTCTAGCCAATAAAATTTGAACAAATGGGTTTAAAGCAATACTTTATTACATTATATACAATTTATTAAACAAATAAATCTTTAAAATTACAAATTTATCCCCCATTCTCTCCAAGTCACCAACCAATATAATTCCGCTTCATTGCTCCACCTCGCCGGCTGCCCGCCCCACCACCAGCCTTCACCATAGCCGCTGACATCAATAGCGGACGATGTATCAGAATCCTCCGCAAAGGTTCTCCCCTCACTCCGGACGATTTGATGGTAAGGGCCGATGTGGAAGCTCCCTCACACGGGACCTTCAATCGATGTCTCGATGAGAGCAGTGGGGTTGGGATGGTTGAGGTTGTCATGTGACGTCGATGTCGACGTACGTCAACGTATGGGCTGGGTCTGACTGGAGGTTGCAGTGGTGCGCGGTGTCGAGGTCGATGTCGATGTCGTTGGGGAAGAGGCGGGTGATTCAATGGCGATGGCACAGATGTGGAAGAGAAATAACAAATGAAACCTATCAAACATGCTTCATTAACTAGAAATATATTCAGCATATGATGTTAAAGAGGTGTTTTGTTGAAGAAAATATCACAAATCCATATTTAAGCTGTTTACTAGTCAACTACTAAAGTTTAATTCTCATTCACTGTATCCATATTGATTCCTTTAGTTATTAGCTTCTGGCCATTGGAAGGTGAGTTCTGGAAGTTCTGAAAGTCTTATTGACTAATAAAATCGTGGCCAAAACACATTTTTTTGCCAAGTTAAAAGAAGGTTTACTTCGAGGCATTTTCTGCTATATCACTATAGAGCAGCACTTCAGATCAAATCTAATATAACCATGCAGCAAAATTCAACAAAGTCAGACACAAAAATGAAGACTTTCCACCTCCCTAGCAAGTCATGTTGCTCTAGGTTCTCACTCGTTCTACTTGCTCTCATCGGTTCCCTTGCTTCAGCTCCAGAGACTCATTACCATGAATTTGTTGCAAGTGTTGGTCTAATGATCATGAAGTATTCATTATAGGTTTCCATTATGTTTGAAGCAGTTGGTAATTTTCATTTCTTCAATAACTGGTTGAAATAGATTCAAGCTAAACCAGCGAAGAGGCTTTGTAAAACCCACAACATAATCACTGTCAATGCGCAGTTTCCAGGACCAATCCCAGAGGCGAAATATGGAGATTCTATGGTAATCAAGCACAGTGCAACATCTCTGCTAAATAGCATTATCATTTATCATCAGACAAGTCTC
This sequence comes from Dalbergia cultrata, assembly GCA_031216105.1. Taxonomy (NCBI): domain Eukaryota; kingdom Viridiplantae; phylum Streptophyta; class Magnoliopsida; order Fabales; family Fabaceae; genus Dalbergia; species Dalbergia cultrata. The sequence goes on from CM062347.1 coordinate 6,776,987, forward strand.
TTGCCTACATCTTGCACTTCAATAGGAACATTTCGCTAGACAATTCTCTATGCTATTAATTCACTATGTGAATGATGCATACTTGAAATTCATCTTCCTCACAATCTGATTTCATGTCTTGTGCGTTAGGCATGGATTGCATACGCCGTAAACTGCGACATCCATGGGCAGATGGACCAAGTTATGTGACTCTGCCTCCCATACAACCTGGGGAAAGTTACATATACCGATTTACAATCACAAACCATGAAGGGACACAATGGTGGCATGCTCAAACTGGCTTCCTAAGGGCCACTGTTTATGGAGCTCTGATCATCTATCCAATATTGGGTTCTGCCTATCCCTTTAGAATTCCCCATTTACTCACTTAAATAAATGTCCTAGCATAGTGATCAGACCTCCAGCCACTAGTAAACACTCAAAATGCTAGTGAGCTCTTCATGTTCTGTGCCATAACAGATCATGTTGTGATTATGTCACTGGGGAATGGTTTGACAGGGATCCAATGCTTCTCCTACAGCAGGCACAATTTACTGGAGCAGCTCCAAATGTATCGGTTGTATATACCATTAATGTAGAAAAACTTGTTGGTACAGATGCTGCTTACTCCAAGCCTTTCATTGCTAGAGTCCTCATGATAGGACCCGATCAGACAATCACTGATTAGAGGGCAGCATGTGCCTATCAGACAGCCATGAATGAAACCTTCGACAATAACACTACTACTGCAATAAACGGAACATAGGGGAGCCAGTCACCTCTACTTTCCATACTTCGGCCATGACTTCCCTATGTTTTTGTTTCCCTGATGAAACTAAAAAATGGTCGATTCTTTCCCTGATGAATCCAGCTCCAAGTCCTTAGTTGGACCACATAAACCTGTTCCCATCTGTCCCGAGTCTACCACACCTCCGTCATTAATAAAATTCACAAAATCATCTATAGATGTTTGTGACTTTTCACTGCCCCTCGTTTTCATTGAAGCTCTTTATTGCATTGAAGTATCCGCATATTATTCTAAGCTCCTCAGAAGCATGGAATTGTGCTAAAATATTTCTCGAAACTGACCTCTTCGTACTTGCTTCACACTATGTAAATGGAGGCCCCAGAAGCTACATTGTTGCTGTAGCACCGAGTGTCTAGAATACCCTCCATTACTTTATTGTTATTTCTTTTTATTTTTGTCATCTTTTATTTTATTAAAGTTCTTTAATTTTTCCGTTAACTACGTTTAATGCTTTGATTCACTTGGTTATTAGATTATATAATTTTGTATTCTTATACGATTAGTTCAATTCATAATTTTATTTTTGTTACCTTTTTTCAATTTGGTTGAAGGAAATAATTTAACAAAATCATGAAATGACAAAGAGGTTTGGTTTTAAAAAAAAGATCATAAGAAGTTAAATTACCCTAATATTTTTAAATTAAATGATTTTTTTTTCATTTTGGACTCATTTTCTGAATGATCAAGTATATTAAATTTATGTTTTCACATAAATAATAAGAAATGTAGCAAACCAATTTTGTTAATCTTAATATCTCATACATTGTTTTTGTTAATCTTAATATCTCATACATTGTTAAAACATCTTAAATGTTATGGGAAAATATATCATTAAATATCAATATAAAATTTTTATCCCAAAAATATTATAATTATCAAGCAAACAACAACTTTAATGTAATATATTACCTTAGTTTTTAGAAACAATTTGGGCAAATAAATCTCCTTTAATATATAACGATTTCTTTTGGTATTTATTTATTTATTGCAAAAATAATTTTGTAATAATTTGATATGAATTTTATTCAATGATAATTAATGTAATGTCGAAATGTTTAATATGGGTTATATTTTTGTTTTTATATGGTCATTAAACATTATAATTATATATCTTGATTAATTAATTAAATAAATAAAACTATTTAGATATAAACATTAAATTACTTTGAAATTTTGATAATGTAATAAATATCTACCACTCTACATAACATAGTAGTAAGTGTATTAGGTAAAAATAATAAAAAAATGTGAATAAACAATTTGTGGTATACAATATTCATAATGCCCAATAAAATTTTTTCATCTCTTGTGTTTATATAATTCAATCGAATATTAAATAAAATTAGTATGTTAATGTTTGCCATGTTGATCTCTCAATTTTTATTGTTTATTTTTATTCTTAGAAAATAAGGAAACATATATAATACATTAAATTATTTATTTACACATATATCATATTGCTTAATTATTTCCTTTAACTAAATCGAAAAAAGACAAAGGAAAATAAAACCATGAGTTGGACTTATTGCATAAAAATTCAAAAGCGCAAAATGCAATATCCAAATAGAACAAAACATTAAACATAGTCAAGAGAAAAAAAAAATCACAGAACTGTAATAAAAAAAAAGAGAATTTAATTATCATACACTGACAGTATAAAATATTTTTACACTATCATTCAATTATATATTGTCACATAGTTATGATAGTTGACTTTTACATCTATTACTTGAAAAGTCATCTAAATGAAATATTTTGATTGAATAATTGTGTAAAATAATTTTACATTGTCAATGTATTAAAATTAAACTTTAAAATAAAATATGACAAAAATAAGAGAAATAACAATAAAGTAATGAAGAATATTTTAGAATAATTGAATCAAAACTCATGTAAGAGGAAGTGGCATTAGATAATGAGAAGTGGTATTGGATAGTGAGGTGCGGCAATAACCACTCCTTGGGGGATTTTTTTTTTTCTTTTCCTTTTTTTTAGGGGAATATAAAAGGAGGAATTTAGTTATAAAACTAGTAACCTAATGTCAACTTCTTAATATCAGATGAGTCATATTAACAGATATAAGAACATTATGAAACTTCTGAGCTGGAACAAAAAAAAAAAAGAAAACAGAGCTGCTTTTGTTTTGCTGTAAAAGTTTAACGATAAGGTTTTGGAAGAATGATGAATATGCTGAACAGATGTAACAAGGATAAAAAAACTGACAAAGAATTGTCGTTAGGCACAGTGAATTTCTAGGGGAAAGTCCTTTTTTTATTCATGTCTTTTATCTAAATTGCGAAAAATTGACCAAGATTGTGAACTATGGAATCTTGAATTTCCAACAAAACCGGAACCAAAAGGACATAAAAAAACCGACGCCATTTCTTATTAGAAAATAGTTTAAGAATTACCTGTACAAGAATTCTGTCAGATTAAGAACTGTTCAATCATTGACTCAAGAAATAAATTCATGGTGGTGGTTACTTTCATTATTCATGCTATCACACAATAATGATGTAATTCTACTTAGCAATCATACAATCGCATTCTCACTAAGGCTTTGGCTAACATATGAATTAGTAATTCACGATCGTGATTCTATGAACCTATGACAGTCTGATTACCAATTACAGCAACCTAATTCCTAACGGAGTTAATTTCAACCCCTTACCAATTTGAATGTAATTAAATCAATCGATCCAATACCCCAATGGTATCTAGATTATGCACGTAAATGAATGCACAATCAAACAACCCTCAAAAATACAATTGCAATAATCATCACAACCAATATTAAAGAGAGAAGATAAGAGGGAAAGAAAAACCAACCATGAATTACAAATAAAAATTTGAGTCTCAAGAACAATCTTAATCTTTAGTCATCCATGTGCACGGTAAGGAAATTACTCCTCCATAGGGGGAGTTCACAGCCCACGTCAAAGAAAATTGATAAATTCTAACCCAGAAAATATTAAAATTCAACAATGATTGGGAACCTTAGCTGAGAAAGAGAGAGTAGTGAGAGAGAGAGAGAGAAAGCTAAAACCTAAAAAATCAAATGTTCTAAATGCATCCCCCATCTCCAAAACGGAGTTAAATTGAAAAAATGGTTCAAAACAAGGAACGAAGTTGCGTGCTCGCTGAAGCTCCACTCACTTATGATCGCTATAGTGGTCTGGGACCACTATAGCGGTCCTAGTCATTTACTCACGAGCGCTGCAGCCAAGTTGTCTCTTTGGTGACCGCTATAGCGGTCATGTGCTTGCTCAACAACGTTTCGTATATTTCCAAACCCATTTTGAGGCCTAAAATGTTCGAATTATCTCTTGTCTCTAGAAATAGAAGTTGTAGCTTTTTGAACAAGCTTTCCAACGCCACAAGAATCATGTCAATCGGACATCTATAGCTCTAAATATTGGCAAAATACGAACTGAGGGTAAAATTGGACAGCATCACAACATCAGAAACCTTTTAATCTTGCAACCTGGAAAGTCTCTGCAAGTAAATAACACTCACAAAAAAGGGTTAAAAGTATAGGAAGCTCTAAAATATATTTATTCATGAAAATGGTGCAGTGAACCATGATTTTATTCAATGATACACCGTTAAGACCAAATACAAATCTACTAAATGTTTACCAATTAAGCACATAAACAATGCAATATGCCTAGAGTTGAATAGGAAATGGAATGCATAAATGCAACCCATCAATTAACATGCTGATTAATTAAGTTAAAGAGATCAATTGATCACCACACAACCGAAAAATGAGTCAACTGAATAGCATGTACTCAAACTTGGGAAGGAACTGGTTTTTTCTCCTTTTACATTATTAAATATAAAATCATTTATGTCAACCTAACTGTGTAAGTTGTTGGGACAAATGATTTTATTGTATGGTATCAGAATCAAAGAGTTCTAGAATTCAATCATTACTACCCATTCTTCTAATAAGATAATTAAATTCCTAAAAAAGGTAAAGGTGGGCATGTACATTGTACACACTCAAACCCAAAAGTTGAACCTAACAATTTAAGCTTTTGGGACAAGTAATTTCATGACAAGTGTATCTTCGAACTTGAAAAGATAAAAAGGAATTGATCTGATAATTTATCAAGACTCAGCATCCAACAAGTTACTTGGAAATTACTATACAAATGTAAAATAAAGTCTTGCCTGGGTTTTACCTCACATAATATATGCAACAAAATCATTCCAAGCCAAGTAAAACCGGCCTCACTGACGGTAATACTTTTGCACTGTTTCCTCTCATAGAGAAATGCCTGCCTATTTTTACCGCAATCTCATCAAGCAATTAACTCACACTTCCATAACAGAAAAAAATCCAAAAAAAATTAAAAAATTGCATGATGCCTACCCCAATTCAGAATTTGCAAATCCAGCAAAAACTAGGGAGATTTTTGGGTCTTGTCTCAACCCCAGCTGGCTTACTTTGTTTTGCTTTGAGTACTTCTTTCAAACAACTATTTGGAGAGTGAAACTTTTTAAAGATCTTTGTTTACACTGTGGTGAGGTCCATTATCTGCAGCTTGATGTTATTTGCACACAAGTTCCAGCCTTCTTGGAGTCTCTTGTTGAAAGCACAAGTTGGTTTTTTGGCCTTTATGCTCACTTCTTATTACTCATTTTTATATGGCCAAAAAGCCAACGGAAAACCAGATATTTGTAGCCTGGTTTCCAGTGGCTCATTTGCTTTGATGTCTTTGAGTTTGTCAAGGCAAATTCATCTTGGATTGAAGTTGATATGTTCAACTTCTTCCTTGGATACTTGTTGGTGCAGCTCATGACCATACACCTCATGTTGGCTTTTGTTGGAGCTGTTTTCTGCTATTTGCTCATGTATCTTCGGTCCTATTTGGATTCTCAAGCACAAAATGGGACTGTTATATGCCCAGTGGACCAGGTAGCCTTGCAAATTGATGGCCCAAGCCGAGTGCAAGTTGAAGTTGGCAGTAAATTCTGAAGGAACTATTGGATTTATGCGGAAGCGATTTAAGGACCTAGTACATTGGTATGCTTATCGAATCATCATTGTTTCATAAACACACAAGGAATGTTACCTCTCGGAGTGTCGATCTTTGATGATCTCCCTTGCCTGAGAATCCTTGTGTTACCGCACGATTGCTTTGCTTGTAGTCGGTTGACGGCAGACCTTCCAGACTATGTCTCAAGGGGAAGGAGATAGTGTGTGGGCACTTTCTCTCTATCAGGAGATGGCCTTGCCTCTACCTCTGTAACTTCTCTCTGTCTATGGAGAGGGTTAAGTGTAGTATATATATGGGTTCCTAGAAAACCTAACCCTTAGATATAACGGGCTCTAGGTTTCTTGGGCTCTTCTTACACACTAGGCCCTATTGGGCTTTAGTGAAAGAGCAAAAACCCAATAATCTCCCACTTGCTCTTGAGTACAAACTTGAGCTTAAAGCCCAAGACCATGTAACTCACTAGTCATCATCAACTGAAATTTCCCCATCCCTTATCTTGAGCTAGCCTGGGGATCTACCAGCTGTTATTAATCAAGGCTCATGATAATCAACAAATGATTATCTAATTCGGTGCTACTCCACTAAAAGCCCGAACTTGAACTCCAAGATTAATAACATATATAACATGTATATGCATCATCCCTTTGTAGAATGTCTATAATTGATTGACTAGTTTTCTGTTACCCAATCAATTATTTATTCCCTTGACTATGATAGTTTCTCTAATGGATTACATGCACTGGCCAGTGTCTTCAATATCCAAGTACCGAAACATATCAAGGGGACATTTCCTACAAATTTCATATTGTTTATCTCATAAATACCGATACTCAAACAATCTCACTCCCAAAATACCGAGTTATTGGCCGTTAATAGATCGTACCTCACCCGTTGGTAAATCAAAGAATGAAAACTATTTGATTACCTATTTATAATAAACTCAGAATTAAGAGCAATATTATAACTGTAGTTATTTGGAGATTTGATACCTTATGACAGAAAAAACACCCTTAATCAAATCTCTCCTTGATCCTTTCAATGTGAATGTTAATTCACACCAATATTTTACAATGATTTGGACAAAACCATTTCATAAAATATTGTAGCCTAAATGAAGTGCCCAACTTTATTTAATAGCTATGAACCTGTTCATCAATTATGAGAACCTATGATCATGTCCTCCATGAACGTATCCATGTGATCATATACTTCACAATTGATCCGGACCTTAGTGTTTGTAAATAGTGTGCGGAATAAATGAATAATACCTCATTTATAATATTCAGAAAAATTATAATGTCATAATGTCTTGCTCAAAAAGCATAAAACAACAAAGAGAAATAACAACTTCCTAAAGCTATAGCAAATCTGGAATCCTCCTAAGACCCATAGATGTTATATGTCTCTCGAACACACGTTCAGGCAAACTCTTAGTAAAAGGGTCAGCAAGGTTCTCGTCCGATGCTATCTTGACTACCACTGTATCTCCTCTTTCAATTATATCTCGGATCAAGTGGTACTTCCTCTCTATGTGCTTTTGTCTTTTGTGACACCTTGGTTCCTTGGACTGTGCTACTGCCCCACTATTGTCACAGTAAAGTGTGATGGGACGACTAACACCTGGTATCACCTGAAGATCCGTTAGGAAATTCTTTAACCATGCGGCTTCCTTTGCAGCCTCAGAAGCAGCTACATACTCAGCCTCTGTGGTAGAGTCAGCCACACATGATTGTTTGACACTTCTCCAACAAATGGCCCCACCATTAAGAGTGAACACATACCCAGAAGTGGATTTTCTTGAGTCAATGTCTCCTTGGAAATGAAGTCTGTGTAACCAATGGTTTCAAGACTCCCACTGGAATAGACCAACATATAATCTCTCGTTCTCCTAAGGTACTTGAGTATATGTTTAACCGCTATCCAGTGTTCCTCTCCAGGATTAGATTGGTATCGACTTACTACTCCCACTGCATAGCAGATATCCGGTGCAGTGCACAAAGATAGCATACATAAGGCTACCTACTGCTGAAGCGTAAGGTATCCTACTCATGCGTTCTCTCTGCTCAGGAGTTTTAGGAGAATGCTCCTTAGAGAGATGAATTCCATGCCTGAAGGGTAAAATTCCCTTCTTGGAATTCTCCATGCTGAACCTGGCAAGTATTTTGTCGATGTAATTAGCTCCGAGATAATGCCAATACCTTATTCTTCCGGTCTCGCAAGAGCTTAATACCAAGAATATAATTGGCTTCCCCGAGGTCCTTCATATCAAAATGCTTGCTTAGCCAAGTCTTTATGCCTAACAATACCTCTGTATCATTTCCGATAAGGAGTATATCATCCACATAAAGTACCAGAAAAGATATTGCGTTACCTTGGATCCTTTTATACACACACGGCTCATCAGGACTTTTCTCAAAACCATAAGACTTAATGGCTTGATCAAACCTGATGTTCCATGATCTGGTCGCTTGCTTAAGTCCATAAATGGACCTTTGCAACTTGCATACCATGTTTTCTTGCCCTTTGGCTATGAACCCTTTTGGTTGCTGCATATAGATATCCTCTTCCAAATTTCCATTTAGAAAAGCAGTTTTGACATCCATTTGCCAAATATCATAATCAAGATTTGCTGCAACAGCTAAGAGAATCTGGATGGACTTGAGCATGGCAACCGGCGAAAAGGTTTCTTCATAATCCACACCTTCTATTTGGGTGTACCCTTTCGCCACCAATCTAGCTTTGAAGGTTTCAACCTTCCCGTCCGATCCTCTCTTTCTCTTGTAGATCCATTTACACCCAATGGGTCTTACCCCTTTTGGTGCATTTACAAGAGACCAAACTGAGTTGGAATACAAAGAATCCATTTCACGATTCATAGCCTCAAGCCATTCCTGAGCATCAACATCTCCTAGTGCCTCGTCATAACTCGTGGGATCATCATCTTCTTCAATGATGACATCCTGAGGTGATTCACCCAACAAGAGAAATCTTGCGGGTTTACGAATCAATCTCCCACTACGACTTTGCCGCACTTGTTGTTGTGCATCTACAGGGGGATCCAAGTTTGGTGGGTTAACAATTTCTAGATGAGGACCCTCATTAAGTGGATTAACCAATTCATGATTTTGTTGTTCTTCCACAAGCGGTAACTGCATCTCTACAGGTTCCACTTGTTGATCATCATGCTGAACTTCTGGTTCTATTTCTGGTTCCTGTGTGTGTTCAACAACAGGTATATTTTCCCCTCTTTGAACAACCACAGGAACAAAAGCTAGAACCGCCTGAGGTTGAGGTGTAACTTGATCTGAGACTAGCTCATCAAGAATAACCTTACTCCTTGGCTTATAATTTGCCATATAGTCCTCCTCTAAGAAAGTCGCGTGTGTGCTCACTATGACCTTCTTTTCTTTCGGACTATAAAACAACCAACCTCTGGTTCCTTTAGGATAGCCTATAAACATGCATACTTCTGTACGCGAGTCCATCTTATTTGGCTTCTGTTGTAAGACATGTGCCGGAGCACCCCAAATCCGAATATGATTCAAGGAGGGCTTACACCCTCTCCATAATTCTATTGGTGTCTTTGAAACCGTCTTGGACGGAGCTAAGTTCAATAGGTACATAGCAGTTTCTAAGGCATATCCCCAGAATGAATCAGAAAGAGATGAATAATAGAGCATAGATCTTGCCATTTCTAAAAGGGTTCTATTTCTCCTTTCAGCAACTCCATTCTGCTGGGGTGTCCCTGGAGAAGATAATTGTGAAACTATCCCCTCTTTGGTCAGGTAAGACCTGAACTCTCCAGATAGGTATTCACCTCCTCGGTCAGATCGAAGAGTCTTAATTTGAACACCAAGATGCTTTTCTGCCTCAGCCTTGAACTCTTGGAATTTTCCAAAAGCTTCGTGACTTGTGACGCATTAGGTACACATGTCCAAATCTAGAGTAATCATCAGTAAATGTGATAAAATACTCATACCCGCCTCTGGCCTGAACATTTATTGGTCCACATACATCAGTATGTACCAATTCCAGCTGAAGTGCGGCACGATTTCCCTTGGCCTTGAAAGATCTCTTAGTCATTTTATCCTCTAAACAAGATTCACAAACTGGTATCGGTTCAAAGTTCAGGGATTTTAGAATCCCACTATTGACCAAACCTTGTATCCTGTTAGAGTTAATATGACCCAATCTTAAATGCCAAAGATAAGTTTCATTGGAAACTTTTCTTTTCTTTGATGAATGAACATGCTCAACATCTCCTAATTCAACATGATTAACTTCACAGGGCACAGGACTAAGGAAATAAAGACCATTAAACATTACACCGGAACAAATAAAAGAAGATGAACTTCTTATTGAAACTGAGGAATTAAACTGAACTGTCAAACCATGTTTAACCAAACAACTAACAGAAATTAAATTCCTCTTAAAATCCGGAATAAATAAACAGTCTTCTAAAACCAAAGTTCTGCAATTATCAAAAGATAAAACAACTTGTCCCACTGCTAGTGCAGACACAAGCTCCCCATTTCCAAGCTTCAAAACTCTTTGTCCTTCACTTAAAGGCAAACTATGTTTGAACCACTGCAAAGAGTAACAAACATGGTTAGTGGCTCCTGAATCAATGATCCATTTATCATTGTAATTCTCCACTAAACAAGCCTCAATCACATGTAAATTACCCATACCTGGTTTATTCATACGTGGGCAATTTTTCTTCCAATGCCCTTTTTGTCCGCACTTGAAGCACTTTCCTTTTGGCTGCTTCATTGCAACTGGTTTGGCAACTGGAACACCTGATTTCTTTTTCTTCTTGTTCTTGTTCCTTCCCTTAGGTTTCCCCTTAGGTTTCACAGAACTCTCATCAGCAAAAAATGCACTGCCCTGCTTGACTAGAGACTGTTCAGCACTCTCAAGCTCATGCATCAGCTGAGTAAGGTCAAGTTTCATCTTATTCATATTATAATTCATCTTGAACTGATTGAAGTATTCAGCAAAGGATCGCAAGAGAAGGTCAACTTTTACTTCTTGTTCAAATCTGACCCCATGGTCTTCAGCCTTCTTGAGTTTGCTATCATTGTCAGACAATGATCCTGCACACTTCCTCGAGACATTACTGTCTTGGTGACTGCATTCAGCGCATTCTGTCTAGCAGAACTGCTAGACGTAGCAAACATGCCATCAAGAGTCTGGAGCATCTTTGCTCCACTCTCAATCATGCTTACTTGCTCCTGAAGATGACTGGCGAGACTGGCTAAAATATAGCAGCGAACTGCCACATTTGCCTTCTCCCATCTTTCCTTCTCCTGCTGAAGACGTGTCTTTGTTGCCTCAGGCGCATCTTCAGCAAGCTGCGCTGGCATAGGGGTAGTCAGAACAAAGTTGAGCTTTTCATATTGAAGAACAATATCCAAATTAGTTTTCCATTGTTTGTAGTTTGTACCATCCATAGGTTTTTGACTCAAGATAGTAGCTAAAGGATTGAATGAAGACATTTTTCTGAAAAACAAGGAAAAAACACACTAATTACAAACCTGAATAACTATAAACAGATACTGCGCTAGTAGATTCTGATAACTACTACTCGTTTATAGTTTAACAATCTATTAGTTATCTTTACAAGGCTTACAATGGGCAAGATACTTGTAAAACTAATATTGTTATTTTGGGCCTTCAGTTCCATTGCCAGAGCCTCGATGGGAGGGTTAACAACTTTAACAAAATTGAATGTATTTAACCATTATTTACTTTCAAAATTCTCTTTAGTGTCTAAGTGTTGCCGACGATGGGCCGTACAAAACTTTACTAAAATTTTGAAAATATTAAGGTTTAATCTAGTGAAATCCGATTATCCTTATCCGATGGGGCTTCAAATGATAACCTTTTCACTAATAAACCCATAATTGGAGCCCGTAGGTTTTAAATTAATTACTTAATAAAAAACCTTCACCCATTCAATATTTTAAAATTTAGAATTTTTCAATTTCCAAGAATTGTTTAAATTCGAGTATTCTTTGTTTGATTTCAAAAACTATGTAAGCACCTGCAAGCCGATGAACGTGCAAGCTTAGCTTATCGGAATTTTAAAATCATTAAGGTCCTAAAATCCGGTCATGATAGGCAGCGTGTGCTCCACACAATCATGATACATGATTGTGGTATGCAGCGTGTGTTAACACATGACCATTTTAGAAGACCCACAAATTACTCGCAATGTAAACAGTTCTCTTAGGAAATAATTTGGATTATTTGTCTTGATTTTAATTATTCAAAATTAATTAATTCAATCATTAATCTAGATTTTTAACAAAAAATCATAATAATTTTAATTAATTTTCGAGAATAATTTTGAATCAAAATAATCCTATAATAACTATCATACTAGTCGCGGAATGACAAAATAGCTATTATGCTCATGTAATTTTCAAGTTATGCAGCAATATGGCACCACCTATTCTATATGACATGTTATCACAATAAGCATGTTATCAATCATATAATTCATCCATTCATAAAATAAAGCAATTTAAATAAAATAGACTTTAATCCATGGTTTCCTAGAGAAAAATAAAATAAAATAAAATAACAAAAAAAGTTCCAGTCCTTCTTGTCCTTCTTTTTAGTCCATAGGTATTTATCTCAAGCCCTTTTATGGTAACCATGGGTCCATAAGCCCAAAATACCAAATTTTTGGCAAGAAAACCTAAGACAACTTCAAGGAACCCTAACTGTTTCGTCCACTGCGCCGTCACCCGAACTCGGATCCGCACGAAATTTTAGGGTTAGAACCGTCATGAAGAGACGAAGCCAACGCCACTAGAATCACCCAATTTAGATGTCCCACGCGCCCTCACTCTCTCCATCTTCACAGGCGCGTGACGGTGCGTGGAGGCTCCTCTGGCCGCGTTCCACCCACCATTTTGTTCGTCTTTCCGTCCTATTTCCAACGATATATGATACGTCCAATTCCGAGATCCAGAGGTCCACGAACATGTCCAAACAAAGGATTTAACGTCCTTCTTTTTGTATCTTCTTGATCTTCTTTTTATTACAACTTTTGTATAACATAAAAAAAAAATATACAATAATTGAAAATAATAAAAAAAAATCAAGGAGGAAACCTAATCATATGGGATTAGCCTCCTTGTTACAACCCAAGAAAATACATTCAAATCTCTACCATGGATTAAAGTTGAAAACCAAATAAAGCATTGATTTTTATGAAAAGAATTATAAAGATAAACATACAACACGTATGATCAACAAATATAGAATCCTAGGTGCCATATTTCACGAAGCAAACTAATTACATGAATAATGAAACTAGATTCACATACCAATGTACAGTCAGGCTCTGATACCAATTGAAGGAACTATTGGATTTATGCGGAAGCGATTTAAGGACCTAGTACATTGGTATGCTTATCGAATCATCATTGTTTCATAAACACACAAGGAATGTTACCTCTCGGAGTGTCGATCTTTGATGATCTCCCTCGCCTGAGAATCCTTGTGTTACCGCACGATTGCTTTGCTTGTAGTCGGTTGACGGCAGACCTTCCAGACTATGTCTCAAGGGGAAGGAGATAGTGTGTGGGCACTTTCTCTCTATCAGGAGATGACCTTGCCTCTACCTCTGTAACTTCTCTCTGTCTATGGAGAGGGTTAAGTGTAGTATATATATGGGTTCCTAGAAAACCTAACCCTTAGATGTAACGGGCTCTAGGTTTCTTGGGCTCTTCTTACACACTAGGCCCTATTGGGCTTTAGTGAAAGAGCAAAAACCCAACAAATTCAACAAAGAACATCTATATGCCATTTGGGGGATTGAGGAGACGAGCAGAGAGAGTGATTTTTCCCACTAACATGGAAGCTAAGATAAAAGAGTTATCTTGCACTATTACGGATAGTATCATATACAAATAGGTTAAATCGCGCAAACCTGTCTTGAGGTTTGGTTAAACTATACTCCAACCCATTCTTCCTAGAAAATTGCACTTCATCCCATTAAATGTAAATAACTAATAAAAGTTATTATTTTAATATAATTTTCTTAATTTATATAGTGTATGATAAAAAGTATGAGGGTGAGTTTCGACGCAACGCTAAGGGTACTAAATTGAGACTTGGAGGTCACGGATTCAAATCCTAGTAACAATCTCTCCATAAAGTAGGGGATAAGGCTGTATGCATTTACCCTCCTCAAACCTCACTAGATGGAAGCCTCATGTAGAGCTGGGTATATGGGCCGTGATCCGCATACCAACTTATTTAACTCGCAATCCACACAAAAGTGGACTAAAAAATTTTTAGTCCACCAACCTGTGGATTTTTTTGGCCTGCAACGCTTAACCTATGGGAAAAATAGGCGTGACCCATAGATTCACGGACCAATCCACTAGTCCGCATAAGTGAGGGAATGCTTTCATTTTGTGGTATTTATTTATGCTTTTGATGGATGGACTCTTTCGTGAGTTAGTTTATTCTACCATTTTTTATATTTGTGTTTAGTATTTGATTTGATTATATTTGGTATTTGATAGATGATAGTTGTTAATTTATATTCTTTTGTATTTACACTACTTTTTATGATTGGAAGAGTTATCATATTTGATTGATAATATTTTGGATACTGTAATGAAAAGTGTGTATATATATATTGTACTATACTGTAAAAATAAAAATATAGAAATATAATATAGTATAAGGTATAAAAAAAGCTAAAAAAAATATGAAAAAAAAGGACTGGTCCAATTCGTTGGCTGGTCTGCAGGCTGGTACGGGCTAAAAAATGTCAATAGAAAAAAAGGATTATAAGACTGGTCCGTGAACTTGAGGGCTTATGCGAGGTGGACACGGACCAAACTAAAATCAAGTATATTTATGAAAAAGACAGGCTCGACCTGGTCCATTTAATTGTGGTTTGTCGCAGACCGGGCTAAACGGATCGAAACGGTCCACATACCTACCTCTACCTTGTGAACTGGGTCGCTTTTTTTTTAATATGATGAAAATACAGGTTAAAAATATTTAAAAAATAGAGTATTATTTTAATTAAATAAACAAATGATTATTAAAATTAAAGTAAATAATGAATTACATAAATATAAATTGTATAATTTTAAATAATAAGAGTTAACAATGGGTTATAATAACTATAAACATAAATGAAAGATCTTTAAATAATAATATTTATTTTAAATTTATAAATAATTAATTCATAAATGTTTTTGTTTTTAATAGTTTTTTTTTTAAATATCTACTTAATGTTAGAATTACTTGTAGTAGTGAGAGGATAATTTTATATCCTTTAATGTAATATTTATACAATATCACATCAAACAAGGTACAATTCGGGGTGCTCATGACCCGTCCCGTCCCACCAACCCGGCCCGATCCGAAGCTCATTGGGACGGGTTCGGGTCATGAAATTTGACCTGGTACACATTTTGGGTCAGGTTTGGGTCATACGTCGGGTTGGCCCGACCCGGCCCGAAGTCAAATAATCCTTTAAGAGATATATACTTTTATAATAATTTATAAAAAATATAAGATTTTAAAGTTGAATTAATATATTTTACATAATTTGATATTATTTTTATATTGATATGTTTTATTTTGAAACCTATATCGTAAAATATCTCTAAAATTTTATTTCTTATTTGTAAAATTTTATAACTCTACTATATATAATATCTAAATTCTCATATATTGTTCGAATGTCAGGTTGACCCGGTATGGCTCATGACATAATCGGGTCATTATCGGGTCGGGTTTGGGTTTAAAAAATTGACCCAGTCTAAAAATCGGTCGGGTTCAGGTCTTGTTTAACCCAATCTAACCCATCCCTTGTACACCCCCTGAGTATAATATTGAAATTTAACAGGCCTAATACTATCAGGTATTAGCTTATTAGGCCTTATTGTATCTAGTACATCAAATGTAACGATATTTTTGTGAGTAATGATTTTGGATTATGGAAGAGAGGGGAAAAGAGAACTTATAGTGTAAGAGTTTATTATTTGTATTATGATCATAATGATTAATAATTAGTATTACTATTCATATTATTAGTTATTACTTATTAATAGAACAAGTGGGGTTGAGCGTAATTTAACTAAACCTCAAAGATAATTTGTGTTATTCACTCATACAAATATATTATAGTTTTATGACAAAATAAAATATAAGACAATATATATTAAGGTATTCATGTATCATAGTTCAAAGATGCAATTGTTGCAGGGTTTGTGGAGAAATGCAGCCACGTCTACCTCACTTGGAAGAGACAAATATTGGATGAGAAGATGTTGAAAATAGGATTACACAAGCTTGACATCAAGAAGATCAAGAACGTACCACTGGACTACCTAGACAAAAAGATCCAACGTTGGATTATGGCTTCTGACTATGTTCTTAGGGTGCTGCTCCCTGATGAAAGGAACATCAGCAATTCAGTGTTCTTGTGGTGTTCTCCTTATGCTGATCTCTGTTTCATGGAGCTATGCGAAGGATGTACGACTCAACTACTGAATTTTGCCAATGCTGTGGCTACTGGGACCAGTTCTTCGGTTCGTTTGTTACGGATTATAAAAATGTTTGAGGCATTGAGAGACTTGTTACCTGACATAAAATCATTGTTTTATGATGAGTGCAGTGTGGTTCTGAGAGATGAGGCAATCACAATATGGGAGAGGTTGAGGGATGCAATCAAAGGTGTTTTCATGGACTTGGAATATTTGATATCACAGAAAAAGGAACCTTCAATTGGGGTTGTTCCTGGCGGTGGGATTCATCCAATTACTCACTATGTAATGAACTACCTTTGTTCTGCTTGTCAATATTTGAGGACATTGGAGCAAGTTTTTGAGAACCATCATGGAAGAGTGTCAACTTCTTCTCCATTGTTTTTCCAATTTGATAGGATTGTGGAGTTGTTGCAGAAGAATTTGAAGGCCAACTCAGAAATGTACGAGGACTCAGCTCTGTGCTTTGTTTTCATGATGAACAACACGAGGTAAATAATTAAGAGTGCAAAACATAGTAAACTAAGAGAGCTGTTAGGTGATAACTGGATCCAGAATCAGACAGCACAATTCCACCAATGCCTTGTTAACTACTATGAGAGCTCATGGGATCAGGTAATTGGCATGTTGTGCTTAGATGATGAGTCATTGGCATCTAGTAGTCTAGTTGTGGAGTCATTCAAACAGAAACTTAGCATGTTTATCTTGCAATTTGAAAGAATATGTGAGGTGCAGTCAACTTGGGTTATATTTGATGAGAATGTAAGAGAAAGGATTAAAAGTTCCATGGAAAGAACCTTGTTCACAGAATATGAAAATTTTACTGCAAGGTTCCAAAATGTTTTGGAAACACAAGATACCGATATGTGCAGTGACTTTGGGTTTGGGGTCCAAGATATTGTGGCTGGAATAGACAAGTTGTTTCAAGTAACAGATGAGCTCAAAAAGCACAGGTATGACAAGTTTTGAGGTTGACACAAGAAGGGAGTGTATCCCTTTATGTTATTTATTGTTAATGTGAGTCATCGGATCAAAATTAGTCCTCTAAAGATATATGTGAAATCCAGTTAATCTTTTAAAGATTTCAAAATTAATCTGGCCCATCAATATATAGAATGAATTTCAAATTTGTCTTCCAATGTATATTTGAGGCATCGATTTGGTTCTCATATTGATGTATATTTTCTATTGCAGATGGCTAAATTAATATAAAAATAAATATTCGATGAACTAATTTAATTTTACATATTTTTGAAGGATCAATTTCAGCTTTTACCTGTAAGACTTTCAAATTTTGGTATTTTAGTAGTTTCTTTTGTTTTTGTAAGGTTAATGTTTTTGTCAGGATGTCAGATACGGAGCAGCCCGCCTCTAATTTGGAAGTATACATCTTTCTTTCTTTTTTTTTTTCCCAGAAAAATGCAACCAACATGGACCGTAGTCTTGCCCAATATCGAGGATTTTCATGAACGTTGGTGGAAGAGTAGTCAAGAAAGATTCCTTGATTCTTCGTATTCAATGTAATCATCGTACTCCTCTTGATTTTTTAAGAAAATAGTAAGAAAAGCAAAATTCAATCAGATGCATGAAACTGAGAAAACTAAAATTAATTTAAATAAGTTGAAATTTTGGCTAAGTGCTGCGGTAATAAAAATTTAATCTTAGAAACTGACTATTTTTGCTTTGTTGTCATTGGCAGAGATTACTACTCATGTGTTCACAAGTTAGATCAAGGTTGTCAAGCAACTGTACAGGTCCAACAGATACAAGAAAATCCACCAATGTATGGGACTAAGTACACTGGCCTCCATACATGTAGATTGCATGCCAATGTTCCACAAATGCTTACAGAAGACTAGACTCACAAACCAATTCCATGTTATTCATCCCAATTGATAGACATGGACCTCAACTATATATAAGATCAATATTTGAAAAGAGTTGAAGTTATGCTACGAATATTTTTCATTGTAAAACGTAGCTGTAATAGGCAAAGGAAGTTGAACTATCTTATCATCAAATGACTCTAAAGAAGGATGGATCTTAGAGTGTGAACACCAATTAGCATAAAAATATATCATTTCAACTTATTATTATAGATTAGTTTTGATAGTATTCTATACTATCAACCAATTAGATATAATTACGCAACATTGTTTTTGGTTAACTTAAGCTCATCTCCCTTTTAGTGTAATTACTCTTGGACCCCTCTATTTTGTAAAACTATCACCACCTCTTTTGAGATTTACTATAATTACATTGATCTCCCCTATAAATATTAATTCATTGATTTAAGTAGCAAAAAAGATAATATACAACATATACTTGATTATTGATAACAAAATAATAATACTTTGGTAATATTTTACATGTATATTAACAAAAGACCTATTTTTATTATCATAAATTATAATTATAAGTTTTATTTTCATGTGATAAAAAATATTTTATTCAATTAATTTGTTAAATATTACCAAAATATTATAATTTTACCATTAATAATTATATATATATGTTTTACGTTATATTTTTTGTCACTTTAATTAATGAATTAATATTTATAAGGAAGGTAAATATAATTTTAGTAAATTTTAAGCAATGTTAGAGATATTTTTATAAAATAGAAAAGTATTAAATATAATTACACTAAATTTTTTGAAAAAAGTTAGTATAATTTTTTTTTTTTAATAAGGAAAAGAGATGTAAATATTATTTTAGAATTTAGGATTTAGTGCATGGTCACAAAGCTGGTAGACTGTAGAAGTAGGTGCACCTTCTATCAACCCAGAATTTGGATTGATGAGGGCTAGTTTAGCCAAATTCTAGCATATCTAGAACAGGTCAAGAGGGTCAACCAATTTGAAATCATTGGCCCAAAATAGTTTCTTTTTTATATTTTTCGTCTAGCCAATTTTCGTTTTTGTCTATTTTGGTCGAGGTCGAGCCGAAATGGTTATCTTGTATCCTAGAGGTGGCCTAGGCAATTTTCAAATCTCAGTTTCCTTAATATCCCTATCCATGATAGCAACAATCGAAAGCAAATTGAAGGCTTATCTAGCAGGCGTGGGCATCAACTTCATGAACCTGTAGATTATGGGATATGGCCCAAGTAGCGGAAGACAATATTATTCCTTCACGATCTCTTATTACTGACCCCACTCCACTGGACTTGTCATTATGAAAGTCATCCCAAGTAATGTCATCTTCTCTAATTCTCTAATCATTAATTAACACATAAAAGATAAGTACAGTATATTTAAGTATATTTAATCAACCCCATCAACTTCTGCAACTCAACTCTGCCAAAACAAAACGCCCAGCTCATAACAATTCTATTCTCTTTTGTCTTTTGTCAATAAACAAGAGACAATACCTCCATCACACCCAGTCAACAAAATCAAATACCCAAAACAGAAAAAATAAATTTTAAAAAATATTTTCTCTGCCTTCTCCACCGTTGCCAGCCAAATTTCCAGCATCTTCACGTCACCAGCCCTTAGCATCTTCAGGTTCTTTTCTTATTTCATTGCTTAAATATACTTTTGATCTCTATAAATTAGGTGAATTTGGTTTTACACACTCAAAATTTTATTATTGGTTTTTAATCTCTTGATTTTAGCATCAAACCACTTGTCTCAAAATCTTAACCTGTTAAGTTATGGCACATTAATGATTTTATCTAATACATTCCCGACCCACCTTATCTAATGCTGAAGTTTAATTATTTTATTAAAAAAATGAGTTAGCAAGGACTGAATTCTAAACCTATTGATCATAGAGGTTCTGATAATTTGTTGTGAAACCACTTATCACAAATGTTTAAGGTGTTAGGTTATAATGTATTAATGGTTTATATCTAATAGTTTTTTCATATTACATATTTTTTGGCTTTATTGTTAGTTTATATTGTTAAGAGGCGATATTATATTTACAAAAATTAAAGGAAGATTTTGAAGATAAAACAAGAAAATAATATTTTCAATATTCGTAAGTATGAAATGCATGTTCTGAACTATTTTTTGGAACTTAAATATAGAGTGCAAATAGGAGTGGAAGTAGGCTTGGTCATGTTAGATTTTGATTTAAATAGGTCTTCAAAAGGTAGTCAAAGTCTAGACCCATTACTTGATATGGACCTTTTTATTTTTAATGGTGTTAATTTGACTTTCTTAAAAATATGGCATATCTTGAAAACTTATTTAGAAGTCTAATTAATAATAAAATTTTGAAATAATCCAAAATGGTTACTCTTAAGCCTTAAATAGATTAATAGAGTTCTAAATTTGTCAAAAGATATTTTTCTAAATGAACAAAAGGTTTCTTAATTAGGTCAAAAAATCTAATTTGAAATAGATCAAATATTTATATATTATTAGATTTTTAAATAATAACAACAACAATAATAATAATATAAATAGGTCACCCCATTAGGCTCAATACATAATTTTTATTGCTTATAGTCTGAACTAGTTAGTTAAAATGACTTTTTGAAAAGCATATGCCTAACTGTTTTGCTAAATAAGCTAGGGCCAAATATAAACTAGACTGAAAGAGCCTCATGAACCACCTAGCTTATTTCCACAACTAAGGATATGTTTGGTTAAGGGTAAAAATAAGGATAAAATTTTTATGATTGAATTTTATATGTAATTTTACTCATAAAACCCTTCCATGAAAATTTTATCTTCACTTTTACTCCCTCAATACCAGAAAAATATGAGTTGTGGGCAAATTTTTTCTATTATTATTATCGATGGATTTATCAGCATAAAAGAATGAAAAATAGGAATTGTTTTTGGAAGAACATTACAGGAAAATTTTTTCATTGAAAATAGTTTCTGACAATGTTATTACCATGCATCAAAATCTGCTGGAAATTCCACTGGTAATAAATTTGTCCGTCAGAAATAAGAAAAATCTGCAGATTACATGCATTTTTCTAACAGTACCCAACCACAATTACTTGTATTTTCGGACTAAAAAAAAAACATAGTAATCCTAACCCATTTTATTTTGTTTAATGTGGGCTGAACCTAATTTAATTTTTCCCTTTTTTTGGGTCTCGTATTTTAATTTTAGCTTGTTCTTCATTTTTATTGTTTGGCTCAGATTACATTTTTTTTTATTTGTAAGGCTGCTTCCGCTTTTACTTTTTAGAAGAACAAGTCAGTTAACTTGTAGTTCTACGCTAGAGATTAGGAAAAGTAAAAATAGGAAAAACAAATATCAAAATTTGAATAGCAAAAAAAATTAATAAAACATAAAAAAAGATAAAACAAAAAATAGTTGAATATAAAATAAAAAAATATTTAAATTTTTCGGTTAACTTCTCCTATTTCTAATGTTTGCTATTTTATTTTCTTAATTTGTACATATTTTATTTTGATGTTATTCTTATTTGTTAACTTATTTTTAAGTATTATGTTTATTTATATTCTTCCGTTTTCTATGAGTGAATTTGATAAGTGTAAGTTATTTAATTTGCGCAGTTGGCTCTATGGTAACAATCTTACGATTTATCTGTTAGGGGCATATTGGGGTCAATCTCCATCACTTTCTGTACATAAATAGATTCTTGAAACCAATTCTATTTGCAGACTGGTTAACTTTTCTTGGTAAAGAAAAATATTTTCCTTAAATAAACGTTACTGATAACTCTGAAAATTTCCAAATAATTTTAGGTTGTTTTCCGTTGCGGTGCCTAATTTTGGTAGAATGTGAATATTTCAATTATTTTTTAAAAAATAACATTTTTTTTCACAATTTAAAATTTTTAATTTTATTTTATAAAATAATTATAAAATTTAAATAGTTCAAATTAAAATAGATTTTTTTATAGAAATATAATTATTTAAAATTATTTAATACAACAATTCAATTTTATAATAACAACCCAAATAAATTAATTTTTATAAATTTTCATTGATAATTCATTTTAAATAGAAATATAAATAAGTTTTGATATAAAATATTATAATTTTTTCGTTAGTCTTATAAATATTACGATTTTCGAATAATTTTTCAACTACAAAGAGTAGTAAGACACTAACGAAAAGAACAATTAATAAGAATAAAAACAATTTCACAAGTTCTAAACATTAACTTTTTTAAAATAATAAAGAGAAAAAATAATTAAACCCCTTGACTTATTTGAAGCTACAACATCCTTGTTGCTTTATCATAGAGACCTTTATGTCAACTAGGGAATACCACATGTAGTTGGTCAAGCCTCAAGCACTACAAAAATCTTTTCAACCTAAACTAATCAAAACACAGCACAAGCATTAGGCTATATTTGGATGGGTGTTTAGTACTGGAATAAAATAGAGTGAAATGAAAAGGAGTGAAGTAAGGTAATTATTCTATTTTATTATTTGGACATTCTAATGGATTGGGAAGAAATAGAATAACTATAAGTTTTTTATTTTATTAATAATCTACTATCAAATGAGTATTTCTATTTTAAAGACAGAAGTAGTACTTTTGTGGAACTTAAAGTAATTAAGCAACCCACATTCCATCCTATTTCCCCTAATTCAGCAGCAGGAAAATAGGAAGATATGGTAATAGTAGTGGATGTGAAATTAATTTAGATTTATATATAAGCATATATAATATCAAAAGATATTATTTAATTGTTAAATATCTTTTTATTTAATTTTATGGTTAAAATTTTGATTCACCAAAGCATTCACGTTTCTCGCTTTTTAATTCTAATCCAATTACTCTTATTTGCTCCATTTATTTTGGAGAAACAAAACTTGTATTCACAAAGTGAATTCATTTGAACTCACCAAAAGAAAGATAGATACAAAATTCATTGTATAGAAAGAGAAAAGAAAATTGTACCAAAAAAGAAAAAGAAAAGAATATGGACTCGTCATTTTTATGTCTATATCTCTCCTAATAAATTCCAAATGAGTCTAGATTATTGTGATTACATATATCATTCCTTTTCATTTTGTAATCACTTCAATTTGTTTGACATGCATAACGATTATCATTATCATTATTATTATTATTAATGATTGAACATAACAGTGTTTGCCGAAGGATGGATGCCATTGCTGAACAAGTCATTGGAGGGTTGAGCTCTCTAGCTCTCGAAGAGTTTGGAATCATACGTAACCTCAAAGATGACAAACAAAAAATTGAGAGCATGGTCGTTGCAATAAAAGCCGTGCTCAAGGATGCAAAGGCAAAGGCCAACAACAATCAAGTTAGTGATTGGTTGGAGGATCTGAAAGATGTACTTTTTGATGCGGATGACTTACTGGATGATTTCTCTACTGAAGCTTTGAGAAGGAAATTGATGACTGGAAATAAGATAATAAAAAAGGTACGAATTTTCTTCTCCAAACGAAACCAAATTGCCTATGCTTTTAAAATGGGCCATAAAATGAAAGAAATCAGGGAAAGGCTAGATGATATTGCAAATATGAGGGACAAACTATCTCTTCAACTGACTGATCACCCTGTTGAGAATCCAGTTGTATATAGGCAAAGACAAACTTGCTCTTATGTGAGAGAAGATGAAATCATTGGGAGAGAAGAAGAAAAGGAACGTCTTAAAGATCATTTATTTGATGCCAGTGTGGAAGATAATGTTTCCGTGATTTCCGTAGTTGGGTTTGGAGGATTAGGTAAAACTGCACTTGCTCAACTAGTGTACAATGATGAGGCTGTCCTAGACTACTTTGAGCTCACAATGTGGGTATGTGTGTCAGATGAATTTGACGTGTGTAAAATAGCTCAAAATATTCTTGAGCAAGCCCAAAATACTGTGTTCGAGCAGGTGCAACAAGACCTAAGAGACAAAATTCGAGGGAAAAAATACTTACTTGTGTTGGATGACGTGTGGAACGAAAATTCTCAATTGTGGCTTAACTTGAAACACTTATTGATGGAAGGGGGAAAAGGTAGTAAGATAATTGTCACCACTCGTAGTAATAGAGTGGCAAGAATAATGAGCACTCATCAGCCCCTTATTTTGATAGGTCTAAATCCCGAACAGTCTTGGAAAATATTCTGCCGAGTGGCTTTTGAGGGGGGAAAAGAACCACATAATTCAGAATTGGTAGCCATTGGAAAGGACATTGTTAAAAAATGTGGAGGTGTACCACTTGCCATAAGAACAGTTGGTGGCCTTTTGTTTTCTCGAAACTTGGGGCAGAGTGATTGGCAATATTTCAGGGATGTTGAATTTTCAAAAATTGAACAATCACCAATTGGTCAATCAAAAATTGAACAACAGCAGGAAAAAATCTTTCCAATTCTTAGGTTGAGTTATGATCATCTTCCATCTTGTTTAAAAAATTGTTTTGCTTATTGTTCATTATTCCCTAAGGATTATGTGTTTCACAAACACTTTCTCATTTGGCTGTGGGTAGCTGAGGGATTTATTCAACCATCAGATGAGATTAGATGTGAGGAAGATGTTGGTCATGAGTACTTCATGTATTTACTGTCAATATCTTTCTTTCAAGATGCCGCAATGGATTACTCTGGAGAAATAATGTGGTGTAAAATGCACGACCTTATACATGACTTAGCACAATCGGTTGCTGGAAATGAGTATGTTGTTCTTAGTGAAGGAAAGGCAGCAAATAGAGAAAAGAGAACACGTCATCTATCATATAATTTTGCCTCACACCCTAACAATTTATTATCTTCTTTCCCAAAGGGGGTCACAATAAGGACTTTTCTTTCACCTAGCATCTCATCTCAAGCTGAAAATATTCAGGGTAAATCAGTCTTTGGCTTTGTTTTAAGCCTAAAGTGCTTACGTGCACTAACTCTAAGCAATTTGGATATTGAAGAAATTCCAAAGAGTATTAAAGAGTTGAAGCATTTGAGATACCTTAGTCTTACGGGTTTTAACCGGCTACAAAAGTTCCCATCAGAGATTACTAGCCTACCCAACTTGCAAACTCTAATAATCATTCAATGCCCCATGCTCAAGGAACTTCCATCAGATTTCAATAAACTGACACGTCTCAGGCATCTTGTGTGCTTTGGTCCAGCATGTATGCCGCGTGCTCTGGGAGAGTTATCTCATCTTCAAACGCTAGAACCATTTGTATTGGGCCCTAGCAGCAGCATTAGCAGTTTAACTGTACTGAGTGGTCTAGTCAATCTCAGATTTTTATGGATCTCAAGATTGGATTTGCTACGGGATTGCGCTCAAGAGGTTGAGGCTGCAAAGGTACTTCTTAACAAAGGACATTTGCAAGTGTTGGTATTAGAGTGGTTTCCCGGATGGACCGGAGATGAAGAATTTGAGTATAATGATGAGAGGATTTTACAGGGTCTACAGCCGCAAAACTCAATTAAAAGCCTATCAATAGGTGGATTTTGTGGGGAAAGTTTGCCAAACTGGATGGGAAATCTCTCGTCACTAATCACTCTTAGTATGGAAGGTTGCAAGTTCGTGGCATCACTACCAGAAGGAATCCATAACCTCAAATCCTTACAGAATCTCCATATATCTTTATGCCCACTGTTGAAGGATAGATACACAAGAGAAACGGGTGAGGATTGGGCCAAAATTGCTCACATCCCCAATGTTCGTATCTACTAGTATATATAGCGAGGTCAAGCAGCAAAGGCTAACACTTTGTATCTAATCTCCACATATCTCTCTCGATTGGATGGCATGTGGCCTCTATGTTCTCTTCATTCAGCCTACCCACACAACCTAAAAAGCCACCTCTATTCATGCTGCTTTCGCGCAATGTTTTGCCTCCCCTAGCTAGTTCCTTCGCCTCATCCTCAAACTTTGATTTCTCTTCTGCATATAAGGAGGGCAGCAATGTCCAGAGCACTTTGGTCTCAAGCGCCAGTTCTAACATTGGCTTCATGGCTCTCATGTTGATCACTGAGGTAATTTTCTCACTAATTTCTTGCCTACAAATTTCTTCAAAGTCCTGAATACATATTTATATTTTAAATTTTTTTACTTTAACCACAACACAGGTATTTGAAATACTTGGATATGTTTTGGCACATGGATTACTTGGTCGTAGTTATTTACTCTATCTGAATCTATGTTTTTACTTAGATATGTTTTGACACGTGTATTTGGTTGCATCTGTCTTAACTTACAATAATCATCTTTTTTCATTGTCTTTGGGATGACAAAGAGACTTTAACTAAAACAAGCAAGAAATTCCTTGCTAGGAAATCTTTTCTTTCTGATCTTCATGCAAATTATCTTTGTGATTTTTCGAGGTATGCTCATATCTAGGACAGAAACCCTTAATTTCCATGCAACAGAAATGGATGAGTGAAAATCAGAAGAGAAGTAGTAAGTGCATCATGTTACATATCTAGTATGAGAGGGTGAATGGTGAGATTGAAGGGATCCAGTTGTAAAACTGAAGGCCTTTAATCAAGTTACCCTTGCCAATCACCCTCGAAATAATGCAGCCCTCTATGGTAGGATATTGGGGAGGAAAGTACTATAATCAGGATAGTCTTTTAATTCGCAGTGCACACATGGAGATTAAAGTGACTCTGAAACTAGGAATGTAACACTTTGTTGTTGTGAAAATATAATTGTCATGTGTTTGCTGCAATTCCCAGGTGAAGTTTATTACTTCAAAACCAACAGAGCTTTTCTTTTTCAATCTTCTTGATTAATAAACTAATTAATGTAAACCTTCTACATCAATTCAGGTATAACATAAGATTCAACTTGGAGATATGGATCACTCAAATTGTACTTCATTCATATTGCTCCACCGTCATTCTAGCAGTCATCTGATAGGTCGTTTTTTGATTTGCTTGAGGCTATTGAGAATGTGAGATTTATATACATTATATTAGATATTTTGATTAAAAATTAAGTTTCTTGGCAGTCTTACATGTTAGAGTGATTTTGATTTTTTCCTACTATTCTTCTAACAGAAGGGTGGACCACTGGCCCGATTTTGAGTATGGATTATTCAATTGAGTTTATAAAGTTTCTGTGAAGAAAAACGGAAGTCAAATTGGACAATCTTCTGATGTTGTTCATATCTCATTATGGTTCTGTGATTTCAGAATTTAAAGATATTGACTCAATATCATGTTCAAAAGCTAAGGTTGGACAAGTCTTCCAACAACTATCTCATAAGTATAGATTATTTATTTCTTTCAATTATTTCTTTTTCTAAAAGTCTTTTACACATAATATTCATTTTATTATAAGATGTTCTTGCTATTGGTTACATTTATGTTAGCCTGATGTCACTATGGGACTTTCTTTTGTTTCTACTTCTTTGAGTTCAGAGTTCCAAGATATTGATTCCTCTGCTGCTATGGTTATTGTCTTACACATTTTTTTTCTTTGTGGATACAAGTTAAAGAGGAGTAAAGAGGACTACAAGGGTGCTGGATATGGTTGATCAGTTCCCAGGAGATTTGAAATGTTAAAAAATGTGTCACTGTGGGTCAAAGAAAAAAGAGTATAGCTTCGCTTGTTGCTCACATGGCTGAAAGGGGGAAGTAACATTGATGCCACAGAAGGAAGTTATTACATATATATTGGATCCTGTCATACAATGGTGGTTCTTGTTTTCATGTATATATTGTTGTGCTAAGTGGATGATTTTGTTTCTCAAGATTCATGGTTGCATAAATAGACGAGTTTATGCTTATGGAGTCAATGGAGTATGATGCTTATATGAGAATATGGTCAGTTGCAGTTAAAATTGATGCAAACTAATTTTCTTTTCAAGTATCCTTAGATTTGGCCTTAGGCCTCTATTTTGAATCTTTTGATGTAATTGTCTTGTCTTGATTGTTGGTTTATGTATCATAATGTGATAACAAAACACTTTATATATTTTTGTTTTCTCTCACTGTGACTAAATTAATCATATCTTGATGAACATTATAATTTGTATATTAAGTGTTTCAGTTTCAATTTAAGAAGATTGTCTTTTGTCAGTACTCTTGCTTTTGAGCAAACCAATGTTTCAAGCAGAGCACATTAGCATATTTATGCAAAGGGCAGTGCATGGGAGCCAAGTGCAGAAAAGCTATTACCAAAATTGGCAAATATTGAACTCCATGAAGCTTTGCTTGTTTTGCTGCAAAGTCTTATCCTAGTACAAAAAGTGGAGAAACAAATTGATAAAAGCACTCTGCTCAGCTCTCAATGTATACTTTGTCTCTTTGATACCTTGGACAGTGCGTCACCAAAGGCAGAGATAGCTGAATCAACTTTCAATAAAAAAAAGGGCTCACCTCAGCTCTCTAAGCTTTAGTGTTTAAAAAATCCCATCCTCCTATTAAAGCAAGCTTTAGAGCAGCATTCAAACAAGAGGAAAGAAAAGAGAAAAAGAAAGCCAACACTCATATCACTTTGAAGTTCTTGTGGAAATATCTTCCTCTTCTCTCAGTCTCTATAAAAGTGTTGATCTTATTTTTCTGAGAGTTCATTAATGTTGTGTTAGAATTATATCTTTTTCATGAGAGAAAACAACAGAATTTATTCATTCAAAATTAAAAAGGTTATTTTGAGGTTTTGTCTTTGAGAGGAAAGCTATTTGTTTGAGCTTGAAGAGGCTTGGGTAAAAACTATTTGGGTTTGAGCTTAGAGAGACTCATTAAAAAGACTACTTGAGTTAAGCTTGGGGATGCTTGGTAAATACCACATGGTGTTTGTATTGGTTCTAAAAGTTTATAGTGGATACACTCACTAGGAGGGTGGGGATTTGATGTAGATTCTAGATCAGAGAATTGAACCAATATAAATACTTGTCTTTAGCTTTTCTATCCTTTCTATCTTCATATAACATACTTGCTACATTCTCTCAGCATTTTTTTAAAAGGATTAAAATCTTATTTTGACAAGTGTTAAAATTGTTCTGCTTCAAGCATAATAAAAGTCCTTATGTACGTCACTATCTAATTACTTAGGTTTTGAAGACTTTATTACTGTTATTAGAAAATCTCCTAAGCGCACAATAGATTTTTACCTAACCATTTAATTCAATCCCTTCCTTCTTAAATGTTTTGATACCAACAGATGCCTTCTTATAGTAAACTGCTTGCTTTGTCTAAATGAAGTGAAGCTTTTGTTCAAAATACCAAAATATTTCTTTTGTCTCTTGCATAATTATATTACTAATACTTATTCAACTTTTGTTTTCTCTGCAAAACTTGATGTCTCAGTTCAATGAAGGTGATGGTATTGACCTTTCTTAGGGTGACTATGATCTCCCCCTTATGACACTCTCCATTACAATTTCTAATTGTGTTTAACTGTCTTTGGCTGAAAATGACCTCCCTCATTTGGCACCTTCCAAGAGGGTTTTAGATGAAATTTGAATACAATTCTGGTGGAAATATGTAAACAACAAATTAAAGTTGTAGGCACTGAATGGTTGAACATTGTTGTTTAAAATATCTTTCCTTTTTGCATTTATATTTTTGTGTTTACTTTATTTTTGTTATATTTCTTATGGCAGTCACTGTTATAACTACAATGTTTTGAATAAATTTATGTAATCTTCATGTTTTGGATCCCCTACATACAGATTGAATTTAAAAAGTATTTATTATAAGATTAAAAATATATGTAAATATAATTTATCATTTAAATTTTAAACTGATAAATATTATAATATAGGTAATATAATACCCTATAATGTATATGCTTCATTGTAATACCCCTATTTTTAAATTTAAAAGGACTAGAAAATTTCTCCGAACAGAAAGGGTGTCAGTCACTGTTACTCGTCATTTCGAGTTCTGAATTCTGCTAAGTCTGAGCCGTACACCTCCTTGGAGGGCCATATGATAAAGTCATATTCTTGGGACCAAAAGTCCTGGTAATTGTTCCTTACAGAAAACTGAGTTAAAGAGTGATTTTTAAAGAATTTTTTGAAACCTTTAAACGTCTCGTTTCTAATGTCTAAGTTTATAAAACTGTAGAAATTGCCGGATTTCAACTAAGACCCAAAATTTGGTTTCTGATTTGTTAGTATTTTGATTTTTCTAACATTTTATTTGAATCCAAATGAGGGGTATTCCCTTATTTATATTTATGTTTAAAAGTTAATACGAAATAAATAAATGTTTTAACTTTAATAAGGAAATGTAAATAGGAAATGTAAATAAGTGAGTTCTGAATAGTGATAGACCATTCTAAAGAGTGAGAGACCATCCTGGAGAGTGGAAAACCATTCTGGTGAGCGCTGTAGTGGTCAACAGAACAATAAGTCGGTGAGAGAGATGCTCTCTGGTGAGCGCTGCAGCGGTCAACCGAGTTTATAAAAACCCCTGTTCGGGGTCCAGAATATTCCCACCACCATATAACACAACCCCCACTCTTTCCACTCGGACAAACATGACCTCTCACCTCTAAACCTCCATTCTTTTTCCTTTTTCATCAATCTAACATCAATCTTTCACTTCCAAGGCTTTAAGGTAAGAGATCTTGATGTTTCCTCTCCTTTTCTTCCATTTCCTCTTTATTCTTGAGGTTGGTTTTGCTATTCCTCCATATTATCCAAGAGGTGAAGTTCCTCCTTGGTGTTAGAGTTAGATATGAGCTATTTAGTGCTTTCTAGAAATTAATCTAGAATATTATGGCCCCTATGTCAGATATTAATGTTGTTCTTGCTCCAAGGAGTTCTTTCAGTGTAGATTCTTCACTGTTTGTCCCTCCAGGTGAGTGGATTCACACCTGTAACGTCTATGTTGTGCATTAGAACCTATTTTCATGAAAATATAACTTACTGTTTGATTTTAAAGATTTCTGTATAAGGATTTAAGATTTACTGCTGGTTATTATGTTGTAAACTGATGATTTAAGAGTATGAAACCTAATTTTGATGAAAACTCACGGGACCATAGTTGTTATGCTGATTTTATGCAAAATTGATGATACATATATAGTTAGAGGTTTCATGAGTATCTCAATGGATTTTGGAATTGCTTTATATATGTATGAAGTAGTTTTATATTAGATATGCAATTTAGAAGAGACAATAAAGTTGTTCTTATAGACCTTGCTGTTTGAAATTATGAAATGGAGTTTTCTAGTTATGAAAAATTGGATTGTTTGAATTATATCTCAGATGTTTAATTAAATGCGTTTAGAGCTTGAATTTTCATCAGATTCAGAACAGTTGGCGGCTACATACCTGTGGAGGCTTGTAATCACAATGTCCATGTGAATGACCATTTGGGCGTGATTTCATAGCCATCGGCATGCTAAGGTCAGACTGTTAGAATCAGATAGATCCATAGCTCATAAAGCAAAGGTGTATGGAGCCAGTCCAACACCAAGGTTGGCTGAGCCAGTCTCCAACCCTAGAGATTCTCAGCTCATAAAGAAAGGGTTTACGGAGCCAGGCCGACACCAAGGTTGGCTGAGCCAGTCTCCAACCCTGTAGATGTATTTATATGATTACACTATGATTGATGGATGTCAATGCTTTCTCTAGAAATTAGTATATCATGAGTTTGTATGATTTGAGCTATGATAATAAATTGAAAATTTGGTTATTAATGTGGTGGCATGATGAATTGAGCATATATATAGGTGTTGTGTGTGTGTGTGTGTGTGTGTGTGTGTGTACATCTAAATATTAGACATAATCAGAAATTTCTACTTTTCTATTGGAGTATTGTTGATCTTAATTATGGGAAATGATGAGTTTGATTATATATATGTAAACATGAAATGTTTTATAAGTGTTATAGTTTTATTTTGATTTTATGCATTGTTCTTAACATCCCATGAAGGGGGCCACCGGTGGGGATTCACTCACTGAGTTTTGGTTACAAAACTCACCCTCTTTTCCTTCTCTTATTTTTACAGATAGAGCAGCTATTGTAAACCTCCAAGCAGTCATAGATTCTAGTCGATGAGTCTATAGGTGAAGCATATGATGTTTGGGTTAGAGTGCTCCAGTACACTGCAGGCAGGGTCCCGGACCTTAGATCATGTCTTGCATTTTTGTATCCCACTGTAATAGCGTATTTATGTTTTATTCTTGATAACTTAATGGTACCAGCTCATGGAATATTTTGAAAAGAGAATGTTATATGTAAAGATTGAATTATGACTCTGGACTTCAGAGATAGATTAAGAAACTGCAGACTTGATTATTTTATTATTATGATTATGTTGAATTTAAGGAACAGGTGAATTATATGTAGAAAAGAGAATCTATGTTATAAATAAGTTTTTATGAACAGAACATGCATGTAGAGACAGTTAACAAGTCACGAGGCTTGCGTGAGAATGAAATTCCTCAAGTGCCGGTCTCGTGCCCAAGTCGGGTGGTGACATTCATGTAATCATCCAATGTATATATTTGGCATCATCATTTTAAGGTATCGTTATTCATTATAATTTTTTTTTGTAGATTTCACTCCCTCTTTTCAGGTAGAATATATTTAATATATTAGGATTTTGGGGAATTTAATTTTTGTAGAATAAATATTATGTCAATTATAAATTAAATATAATTAGTTTTATATAAATATTTAGTGTGTAGGTTATATTGTCTCTTTTAGGATAGAATATGTTTAATATATTGTTGTTTAGTTGCTTAAGATTATAGGATTTTGTGTAACTTAATTTTGGTAGAATAAATGTGATGCCAATTATAAATTAAATATAATTAATTTTATATAAATATTTAGTTTGTAGGTTACGCTACCTCTTTTTATATAATATATTGATTGCCACAACAGAATATCTCACCCTCTACTATGTTTATAATTTTACCATTATAATATATAAGAATATTAACATAACTCTGTGCCGTAATGTCACTCAATTTTTACCCTCAATTTTTTTTAGGATACTGAAGCGCAAATGAGCTGCCAAGATTGCTACCAATAATGTGACAACAGTGTTAAATCAATTTAAGTCGATTTGCTAATCAAAGATATCGATTTAAATCAATTCCACAATCTGTTGCAAACAATTTGAAATCGATTTAAGTCGATTTCCATATAATAAAAAGGGACATATATAGAAAACTTTTCATTTCTGTGCATATATATATATATATATATATATATAAAATACTATTTTTTTATTTTATATATGTGAAAAAACCTAAAATTATCCATTCCTTATTTCTTTGTTCTATTGAATTCATAATATCTTTATATATAAAAATCCATATACTTAATACAAATGACATAATTGTAAGATATAAATATAAAATGAGCATTACAGGATTTTAAAAATATTTAAATAAAACTTAAAATATTCATATTTTCATAACAAATTTAAATAGTATTTGTTAATTATAATTTAATGTAAATTTATAGTTGTTATTTGGTACATATATTATTACTCTTGTAATCCAATAATGTTAATTTTTTTTATCATAGTAAAATAATTATTTATCATAGGATGAATTTGATAGCCTGTTGTGGTTGGTGAAAAAGTCTGGGCCTAAATATAGATGTAATTCACACATTTCAATATCCCAACATTTCTCACAAAGAAAGAAAAACATCACAGCACATCACCTTATTTTTCAATCAATTATCAAAGTAATATTATATAATAATATAGTTAAAAGTTTTCAAAAAATGAAAATCCCGAGGTGGATCAGAAAAAAAGATTAAAAATAAATTAATAATAAATTAAATTATTAATAATTCATATTTTATGATTAAAGTTAAAAGGTATTATTAATTTGTAGATTTTTTATGCATTAAATGTGTAAAAGAGTTTTATAATACCATCAAAATATATATTTTTATTTGAAATTTTCAAGGTAATGGATGATTGAGTTAAATACTTTTACTGATATGGTAATATAATATTGGATCTTTTTGTACTTTTTTTTTTACATTGACAATATATATATAAATTAAATTGTATTCATCATTATCCATATTTTATGATCATAATTAAAAAACTATTTATCAATATATTAAAACTATATAAATTAAGTTCTGATTAATTGATAATAATTTAAATTAGTAACTATTCATATTTTATTTTCAATGTTGAAAAATCACTCATCATATATTAAAATATATAAATAAATTAAAAGTCTTAAAATGCTACTAAGTTGAAAAAATAAACAAATACTTCTTAAATGAAATATAAAAATAGCAACAATCTTATTGGTTGACATGGAAACAAATTCAATAGGTCAGCATATATGGAAGCTTGGAGATAGTTGGTTGAATAAAATTAAAAAAAAATGGAGGGAAACTAAATCATTATGGAATGGACATATCATTAATTTCACTATCTCATAACACTCCTTTATATATAGATAATATATATTAGATAGGATATATAGATATAGGATTATGTTTTGTTTGTGTTTTTTAGTTATTTTTTTCCCCTCTTGAGTTTATTGTGATTGAATAATTTAGGATAATCACTAATTTGCTTTTTGTCATTACTTTTAGCATGGAGCTAATTCATTCAAATCAAGCTCGTTATTAAATATAAAACCATTAGTGTGCCATAATCTAATAGCTTAAGTTTTTGGGACAAATGGTTTCATAACATGGTATCAAAACCTCTACAATCAAGTGGTCTAGAATTCGATCCTTGTTGCCCCTACTTCTAAATAAAAATAATTAAATTTCAGCATAAGGTACAGTAGGCCTGTGCATTATCTACATTTCAAGTCCAAAAAAAATTATTCGCGTGAGGGGACATATTAGTATACCATAACCCAATAGTTTGAGCTTTTGGGATAAATGGTTTCATGACAAAGCTCCTCGAGAAGGATCTTCTTCTCATCAAAAGAAAATGGGAAGAGGAAAAATTGAGATCAAGAGGATTGAGAACTCAACCAATAGGGGCAAGTCACCTTTAATTTTGCAAGCACCATAATGGTTTGCTAAAGAAAGCCTACGAGTTATTTATTTCGTGTGATGCTGAAGTTGCCCTCATTGTCTTCTCAAGCCGTGGCCGTTTGTGAGTATATGCCAACAACAGGTTTTGTATATATACAACATACTCCTCTTTTATGCAATCTCTAGATCTTATTTTCTCTAATTTTCCTTGATGTGTTAATATTGTTTTTATATAATTATATGTTGACGGTTTAGAAAAAAATTTGGTAAATAATTAATAGAAAATTGTTACTTTGAAAAGAGAGTTTTATATGGTTAAATAAAACCACAATACATTTTTTCAAGTCCAAAGTGACTATTTCCTTTAATTTATCCCAAAGCTTTTTTTTCAGCTTTTTTTAAAATTTTATTTTTATTTTCCTTTGTGAAATGTGTAGCAGAGTATATATTTGCATCATTTATCTCTTCTGTACTTGATCTTTTATTTATGCTTTTTCCTCAGTTGTTGGTTTGAAAAAGGTTGCAGAGAACTGAGGTAAGAGATAGAAATAGCTAGGTCTTAAGGTTAAAATAGTAGTATAGCATATATATAGCAAAAGAAACAAAAACTTTAACTAGGGTTACAAAGATTTGTAGGTGAGAGATCTTAGCTTCCTTGTGTATATTCTCCCATGATATGCTTTTTTCAACACTATCTCTTCCCCTCTAAATGTAAATCACAAAACCTACAAAAATCTGTTTGTATATTTAATACTCTAGTGCAATGCAAATCTGGGTTAATTATCCACCAATTAAAAGAACCCCATTTTTTGTTAAAGAATAAGTAATAAAAAAAATAAAAATATTTCTCGGATTTATCACCATACAAATTAAAGTAATTTTTCAAATGAAAGTTTTGTATAAAGACTAAAAGATAAAAAAGGAGATTAAATTATTTGTATTGGTCTTTTAATCTCTCTTTTATCTTTAACCTATATAATATTAGTATTCATGTAAACTATTGTTTCAGACTCAATTATAAAAGCTAGTAAAAACCAACTTAAAAGACCAATTAAGACAAAAAATAATAATAATAATTCCTGAAGAGCAAGACATTACATGTTTTTTGTTTAAAAAAATGAGATAAATTAAAAAGGTTATAATTTTGTGAATTAAAAAAAAACAATGTCCCTCTTAACTTGTTACAACCTGGGAATTCAATGCACGAGTTGGAACTACTATTAGTTTGAGTCCATTGTTGCTAGGGGATTCAGTGGTGGTTTTCCTTTGTTAGATTGTAATTATCTTTTTCTATTTTGATATGCCAAAACAAACCTTGTTAAAACCTGCTGCATTTACCAAAACAAAAAAGAAGAAGAAGAATTTACCTAGCACCAGTCCTTCAAAAATAAATATAGAAAATAAAAAATAGAGACCTTCCAGTCAAACAATAAGTTCTTCCCTCCTTTCACATTTTGGTTGTGTTGATATCAGCATCTACATAATTTTTCTTTTTGCGTGTGCTAAGTTGCTGGTTTTGGTTTCCCATTTGCCTTTCCACGTGCATTAGGTTGCTAGCTTTGGGTCTCCCATTCGGTAGTTTTGGGTTTCCCATTTTCCTTTCCGCATGCATTAAGTTGTTGGTTTTGGGGTTTCCATTCACTAATTTTGGGCATCCCTTTTTACTTTCTGTGTGCGGTAAGTCACTTAGTTGATACAAAAGTATTAGAAGCCAAAAACAATATGCTCCCACTTTCTTCTCTTTTTGAAACCAAAACATTCCCTACTCGACCTCCAATTAGAGTTTCCAATTTTTCACACTTTTCATAATTTTTACCCTCCCTTTTTTTTCACTTCTTTCAATCTTTGCTCCTATTTGCTACCTTTGAAAATTCCCTTTTCTGTCCAATCATGATTCTCTAATTTGCGCATACTTCTTGGCCAAACTAGGCACTGCTAACAATGTTGAACTTTCTCACTGTGAGGAGCCACCTGCAAGATTTCGCGACCTTCTTTGGGAGGATTACTTGGGTGTTCTTCATGTAAGAGTGGTGCTCCCAAATCACCAAGAGAGTTAGCAACACAAAGTGACAATGGGAGCAACAAAAATGTTAATAAGCAAGAATCAACCAATCACTTAATCAATGTACAAATCAAAGGTGCAAGAGCTATGATATAGGAACAAATAGTGGTGCCCGATTACGATGAGCCCGATCATAGCCATCGCTTCACCACAACTGTCACAATTAAGAATCTCTTTTTCTAGATGCCATCCACTGCCCTATCAAGGAAGCTAAAAACGATGCAGCCGTGCTTGATCACCTTCTGCTACTTCTCTTGTCCTGTCAACCCTTCTCATCCCTTAATGCCTAGGATCATACTCAATCCCAAGTGTATTCCCAACTCTCATCCTCATTTTCCTATTCAGAAACCTACCATCTCAAGCTTGGATTCTTTTCCCTAGTCCACCTTCTCTTGATTCTTTTCTTTTCCTCACCATTCTTTCTCTGTTACTTCCACTTCTTCTTCGTCATCAACATCGACCTCTTATGGTATGTATTTTTATTTTGCATGCCCAGTCGTATATCTTTATCAATGGGTTATCTGGTTTTGGGAAAAGTGCTCTCCATAAAAAAAATTTGAAAAAAAAAAAGATTTTTGAATTGAATCTTGTCAGCTAGTTGTAGCATGAAATGGTTGCAGTTGGTCCACCATAATGACTGACTGGTTATTTTAGTTGAGATTCTATCATCCTATTATTATTCGTATCCTAAAAGGACATTTACATGTTAATTTTTAAAGTAGTGACCTAATTCTATAGTTGCTATGCCAGACTTTCTAATGATAGTAAAGAAGCTCGAAAATAGCAATTAGCAAAGATCAAGTTCACTCCTGCATGTGTCAGTGGTCTAGATATCGTCTCCTTTGTGACACCCATGTTAAATAAAGCCCAAAACCAATCAATTATAACAACATACAAGCTCTTTTTTTTATATTCAATGTCATGGCACAATAAATATATGGTAATCTTTTGTTCCATGCGTCAGTCTTTGGAAATTTGTATAGATATTATGTAAGACATCAATACCATGAGTAATTGAGCATATATTCACACTTGAATGGATGCTACTAATTATTTAATCTTTTTAAACACTTTGAAGAACAAATTTTGTGTTTTCCTATTTGATTTCGAATAGGTTCAACATAATCTTATCCATCCACTAATGACCCGACAATCTTCTTGAGTTTATCATGCCCGACATAAGTGGCATTGTAACTGGCAACTAACGTGTCACCCTAATTTTTTCACTCTCATGGTCTTAATTTTCTTCAATGTGTACAATTAAATTTATATGATCATCCACGCACCTTTTTAATGGCACACCAACCTTATAGCGGAAGAGATAGCATAGCCCTCTTCAAACTTCATACGACGAGTTCAAATCAATCCAAGTAGTAGAAAGTAATGGAATTTTCATTTGATGGTCCATGACACGACCCAAAGAATCCTTGCTTTTCTAGTAGATTGTTTCTATAATAGAAGACTTAATTGGGAATGATATCACTCAACTCTACAACTAGGAAAACAGTTGGTACTTCAGAATGTTAAGAAAGACTAAATAATTAGTGGCATTACATCCTTCAAGTGTGAATATATGCTCATCTTGCTAATGTCTACATAATGTCTATTCAAATTTACAAAGAGGGATGCATGGAACAAAAATTACCATTTATTTCCAGTGCCATGACATTGAATATTCGAACAAGATCTTGTCTGTTGTGATAATCGATTGGTTTTGGGCTCTGTTTAATGTAAGTGTCACAAAGGAGCCCATCTAGACCAGTGACATATGCATAAATGAACTCGATCTTTTCTAATTCCTATGTTCGAGCTCCTTTGCCATCTTTAGAAGGTTTGTCATAACAACTAAAGAATTAAGTCACTACTTTAAAAATTAATGCAATAAATGCCTATTTAGGACACCAATAACAATAAAATGATCAAGGTTATAAATCTTGAGACTTTACCTAACCTCATGGAGCTTAGGTGTATTCTTCAACTCGTAAACTCAAAATAATTTACTCATAAAATTATAAACTTGATTAGGGTGGAGCACCAACAACTAATTCGTGATATAACTAGATTCAATGCAATTCAAAAATCCTTTTTTTCTTTTTATATTGTTTTGGAGATTCTATTTCCCAAAATGTGATAACCATTAGGAAAGATATAGAACTAGGCATGCAAAATAAAAATACGTATCATAAAATGATGGTGTTGATGATGAAAAAGAAGCAGAGTTAGTGAAGTATGATAGGTGAAGGGAAGAAGAGAGTCCTGGGAGAGTGGACTGATGGCCAAAAGAATCCAAGGCCAGAATGGTAGGTTTTTGAATCAGGAGATGATGATGAGGAGGAGGAGGAGGTTCCAGTTGCAGGTTTGTTTTGCCTTGAATTGAGCATTTCTCAATGTAAAAAAAATTGGGGCTATTTTGTGAAGGTGCATGTGTTTCTATGAAAGGGCTACTCACTTTAGTATTTTCCTTCAAAATAAATCATGTGCTATCACATATATTTGTGAGGAAGGGGTTCGCCGCTATTTGCTTCTTTTTTTTTAGTGTGTGTGTATTGTCTTTGTGCGCATCACAACTGGAGGAAAGAAAATTTAGTGTATGCCATTTTTTGTGAGAGAATGTGTTTTGTTTGAGTGGGTTTTTGTTAGGTGTAGAGATTATTTTTTGAGATTAGGTGTATTAGGATTTTGGGTTTGTGAGAGATTGCTAGATTAGTAATTGTATTTTTTCACAAAAAATTAGTTGATTGATTTGTGAAGTTGTGGATGTAGGCATTGTTGGCCTAACCAAGTTAAATTTATGTGCTTCTTTTTTCTCTATTTATTTGTCTAGCTTGTGTGGATTTGGGATTTTTCCCAACAATTGGTATCAGAGAGGGTTCTGATCCTGCTTATTATTTTTTTTTTTATGGCAATGATGCATTCAATAAGGAAATTTGAGGTGAAACATTTTGATGGAAAAAACAATTTTAGTCTATGACAAAGTAATATTAAAGATATTCTAGTGCAGTAGGGATTGGCTAAAGCTTTGAATGAGAAGAAGAAAAGCCTAAAAAGATGTCAAATGAAGAATGGAAAGAGATAGAGATGAAATCTGTCAGTCGCTTATATCTAGCACCTGAGGTAAAATACAATGTTTTGAATGAAACTTCTGCTATTGATTTGTGGAAAAAGTTAGAAAATGTGTATATTTCAAAGTCTCTCACAAATTTTTTATTTTTAAAAAAAGAACTATAGCAATTGAAGATGGATGTTGGTGCTAACATTAGAGATCATGTGAATCATTTTACAAAATTGATTACATAGTTATCTGGTATTGGTGTGAAAATTGATGATGAAGATAAGGCAATGTTGTTATTATCATCTCTTCCAAATAAATATGATAGTTTAATAACCATATTGCCGGTCAGAAAAGATACTTTGAAAGTTGATGATGTGATTGTTGTGTTATTGGAGAATGAAAAATTGAAAAGATCAAATGGTCTATCAGAAGAAAATGTCTTTGTTGCTAGAACTAGCCATGGTAGAAGCATGTCTCGTGATGAAAATTTTGGCAGTTTAAGATCTTCGATGTCAAGACCGAAATATAAAGACAAGCAATGTTATTATTGTCATGAGATAGGCCATACAAACTTTATTGCAAGAAATTAAAAACAGATATGGAAGAATTTGAAAGGAGTAAAGGAAAAGCAAAAGAGAAGTTTGAAAATGCTACTGCAATTGAGGAAGAATACTCAAATTATGAAATTGAAGTTTAATGGTTGAAGAAGAGAAAAATGTTAATAGTGATTATTGGCTTTTAGATTCTAGTTGTTCTAATCATGTTTGTTGCAAAAAGGAATTGTTTGACACTTATGATACTTGTAGTGATGGTGTTGCTAGATTGGTTAATGATGATTACTTTAACATTATTGGAAAAAGCACTATTAAAATTAAAATGTATAATAGTTATGTATGCACACTTGGTGATGTAAGGTACGTACCTACACTTGGAAGAAATTTGATTTCTTTGGGCAAACTTAATGCGTTGAGCTATGGATACTCTGCAAGAGATGGAGTAATGCAAGTTAGTTTAGGTTCTTTGAAGATAATGAAGGGTAAGAAGACTTGTGGTAACTTGTATAAGTTGATGGGAAAGATTGTTGTGAATAAAGGCAATGTTGGAGTATATAGGAATGTGAAAATGGCAAAGCATATGTATATGCCAAAGAAAAAGGTAAATTTTGCTAGTAATTTGACAAAGTCTTCTGGCTCTAGTTACTGACATATGTAGTTTGTCCCAATTGCAAGACAAGGTAGAGATTTGTTGGGTTTATTTTGCCTTGAATTTAGTCTTTCTCAATTTTTTTATAAAAAAATTGGCCTTATTTTGTAAAAGTGCATGTGTTCCTATGGAAGGACTACTCACTTTAGTATTTTCCTTCAAAATAAATCATGTGCTATGAAATATATTTGTGAGGAGGGGCTCCGCTGCCATTTGCTTTTGTTTTTTTGGTGTGTGTGTTGTCTTTGTGGGCATCACAACAAGAGAAAAGAAAATTGACAGCGTGCCATTTTTTGTGAGGGAGTGTGTTTTGTTTGAGTCAGTTTTTGTTAGGTGGAGAGATTATTTTGTGAGATTGGGTGTATTGAGGTTTTGGATTTGTGACAGATTGTTAGATTGGTAATTTTTTTTATACAGAAAATTAGTGAATTGATTTGTGGAGTTGTGGATATAGGTATTATTGGTTTAACCACGTTAAATTCTTGTGCTTCTTTTTGCTCTATTTATTTGTTTGGCTCGTGTGGATTTAGGATTTTTCCCAACATTTCCTAAGAGCAATTGATGACCCCATACTTGCTATCACAGTTTTCTAACCATGCTATGCTACTTCCGCTTGGTGTTTGGATGAGTTTCAAAGGATCGTTAAGCATAACACGGACCGAGGGCTACCCTAGCCTTCTTATGTGAGATATCAAAATAAAAGCTTTGAGGAAGCTTTTTAAAAAATAAGAAGGGAGATTTGGACTAGATAGTGAGAAGGTTAGAAGATGGACAGATGCCTTATCAAATTTTGAGTATCCAAAGCTCAGTGATAAAGACCGAAACTTATCAAATTTTGAGCACCTAAATGTATTCAACATCTCAACAAAGCACTTGAACTCATAACCATCATTTGAAGCTTTTATGTTTAGTTTTCTAAGACTGGGAAACGTTGCTAGTTCCTCTATTTTCACATATATACCATAGTGGAAGGTTCACCAACATTTGGAGGTTTCTAAGGTGACTAGGCTTCATCCCTAAAAAGAAATATGTTGGTGGTGGAAGATATAAGTGACACAGTTGGTGTACATTTGCAGGAGTGTTTGGCACTTTATCCCTTTTCTATTAAGATCAAAGTGATTCAATTTCAACGTTAGCAACCGAGTCAACTTGCCTAAGGATGATGGCAACTGCATTGCCTGCATTGATCCTAGATTAATCAATATTCTTTCCCATATATCTCTTATCTTAGATTGAGTTGAGTTGAGTTGATTCGATTGAAGGATGTATTGAATGACTGGATTTCCATACCTCTCTTATTTTGCCAATTTTGGTCTTTAATTGAGATATATTGGGTTATTGTATTGATTTGGTGGTTGCTATGTTAATCTCTCTAAGCTTCTTGATTTTCATCCTCTATTCCTATGTCTTGTTCATTGTGCTTTGTGGAATTTTTGTGCTTGATGTGAGTTGCTGCTGATTTTCCATCTATGCTTATTCATGGTGTTTTGTTTAGGGAGTTATATGCAGCTCATTATTGTTTGAGATTGTGCTGCTGTGCTAGATGATTCATGCCCTCTTACTCCTTGACTATTATGGCTTTTTGATTGAGCTATACTGACATGTTGCATGTTTGGTCACTGCACGTTTTTCCAGTTATTTTGACATTCTGGTTATGAAATTATCCTATTTATGAGATAGTGTGTTTATGGAGTTTCCTGACACATTCGTAGTGGGCTATGTTGGTTGTTGGCTGGCCTGTCATATTATTTTGTCAATTTTTTGAGCTTTATTGGAGTGCTTGAGTTGTATTTCATTTTGGCTTATGATTTTCATCTCTGATCTTATTTATTGTGCCAGTGACAGAGTTTCTTACATTTTCGCATTGTTAGATTTGTGGGAACATCATGCTCTTCCTATTTTGGTCTTTCATTGAAATACATTTCCTAGTTGCTA
The DNA here is from genome assembly GCA_031216105.1 of Dalbergia cultrata. Lineage (NCBI taxonomy): Eukaryota > Viridiplantae > Streptophyta > Magnoliopsida > Fabales > Fabaceae > Dalbergia > Dalbergia cultrata. The sequence goes on from CM062347.1 coordinate 6,820,347, forward strand.
TCTTGGCAGCTATCGTGTTAGCTGGTTCTAGTTCGATCATCATTGATATACTCAGGTGATTTTTTCTAGCTGGTTTACTTGAGGTGGTTAATGGCTTTTGGAGGTGTACAAAATTGTTGATAGTGACTATTGTTTTCTGTAAGCATGTTACTTGCTAGTGGCTCAAAAGTGTTAAGTTCATTGTCTATTGTTATAGAATGGTCATTTGTATGTTAACTACAGGGTGTCATAGGATTGGCATAGGATCGGAGTTGTCCAATTGTCGCAATGCTAAGCAGTTTATCCAGCCACTAATGAGGATAAGATTGAGGAGTCTGAGGACCACATTTCATTGTCTATTGTTATAGAATGGTCATTTGTGTGTTAACTACAGGGTGTCATAGGATTGGGATAGGATAGGAGTTATCCAGTTGTTGCAATGCTAAGCTGCCTATCCAGGCACTAAGATTGAGGAGTCTGAGGATAACATTCAAGCAAGGACCAATGAGTTTTCTTTCTTCTTTCATATTTTCTATTTCAATTTTTGTTTTTGTCTCCGTGTTAAATGTAACGTCCCCAATTTTACTTAAACTAATTATCTCATTTTTATGAGTAATTGGAATAATTAATTTATTAATTTAATGAGCAAAGTTTAGTTAATTAGGTAGAGTCAATATAAAATTCTATATAGTTAAGAAAGAGAAAATATAATACTATATATATAAATAAAAAGACTTGAGTGATCATAGAGACCTTCCAGTCAACTAGGCAATCCATACATACATACAGCAGCCAGTTTGGTTTGGTGAGGCACTACCAACATCTCTTCATCCTTGACAAAATACAGCAAGCAAGCAAGCACACGCATTAATCCTGCATCTCTCGATCAGCCCCTTTTTGATAAGCAGGTGAGCAGCTCTCGTTTCTATATCACTTTTGGTGTTGTTGAATGTGTAAGAGTGCCTTTCCTTTGTAGAAAGAAAGCACCGTTGACCTTAATGATGAAGCATATGCAACCTGAATGTATTGCTTTACTTTTTGGCGTCAATGATCTGCTCCTTAACTGCCTCTTTCATCAAATTTTTACTAGGACATGGCTAGATCTAGTGCTTGTTTAGATGCTTCTATGAGAAAAAAAAAGTTTGTTTTTTTTTTCAAAAAAGAAATTATCCCCTTAGGAAATATTGTTTGAAGAGTGTAAAATTTAATTTTTTTTATGTTAAGATATAAAAATAATTTATATTTGGATGTGGTATTAAATAATTTGTTTCCATACTTGAACATTCTTTTATTTTATTTGTTAAAAGTTTGATTCCTTAACTAGCTTGGTTGTTTCTTGCTAATTTGATTGCAGTCTTGCCCTTGTTTGCTCCATTTATTTTGTAATCACTTGAATTTGTTGGACCCGCAAGATTATTATTATTACTTACTAATGATTATTGTACCAATCATCATTTGCTAAGGGATGGATGTCGTTGCTGAAAAAGTCATTGGAGGGTTGAGCTCTTTGGCTCTTGAAGAGTTTGGAATCATAAGGAACCTCAAAGATGACAAACAAAAAATTGAGAGAATAGTCTCTACAATAAAAGTCGTGCTTAAAGATGAGGCAAAGGCCAACAACAATCAAGTTAGTAATTGGTTGGAGGATCTGAAAGATGTACTTTTTGATGCGGATGACTTACTAGATGATTTCTCTACTGAAGCTTTAAGAAGGAAATTGATGTCTGGAAATAAGATAACAAAAAAGTTACAAATTTTCTTCTCCAAACGGAACCAAATTGCCTATGCTTTTAAAATGGGTCATAAAATGAAAGAAATCAGGGAAAGGCTAGATGATATTGCAAATACTAGGGACAAACTCTCTCTTCAACTGACTGATCACCCTGTTGAGATTCTAGTTGTATATAGGCAAAGACAAACTTGTGAACGTGTAAAGCCATTGGCTGCCACCAACCAAAAGAAATTTTCAAAGTGCACAGTAGAATTTCTACTGTGCATGCATGTTATTGTCGAAATTTTCAAACGTGCACAGTAACAAAGTTCCTGTACACATGTGAGAGGGTTCGGTGCACCTACCAAAATGCATGTGAAGTTACTGCGCATTGATTACACAGTAACTCTCGAGCCTCTATAAATAGCAAGCTGCTGAAGGTTTTAAATCACAACACAGCAACGGAGAGCACATCCAGTTGAGAGAAAAATATATAGTGTCTTCTGAGAGTTTCTTCTATTTTTATAGAGAGAGGTGTATTCTCCTAGTATAAGAGAGAGTGTTATTGTTCTCTCCTTATATTTAGAGAGAGGTGTTATTTATCTTCCACATAGTGAAAATCTTTCTTGGTCTTGCCCGTGGTTTTTCCCTCATCATTAGGGGGTTTTCCACGTAAATATTGTGTGTCAGTTCTATTACTCTCAGCTCTATTTTAGTTGCGTTGATCTGTTTCCATTACTCTGGTACTCAACAGTGGTATCAGAGCTTTGGTTTGGTGGTATTTATTCTTAGTATGCTCTGTGGTTGCAGCTTAGGCTGATCTTGCACATCAGAAAAGAATTTTTACCTGGTACTTATCAAAGCCATTGCTTATAGTTCACGCTGCGGGTTACTACTCTTGGTCACTGTTTATACGTGTAGTTATATACTTTTACAGTATTGTTAACGTATACTGGATTTGTTCCATATACGGTACTGTTCACATATATGACACTATTCACGTATACGATACTATTCACGTATACGATACTATTCACAGTAAAAAAAAGTGACCAGTCTAGTAGAGAAACAGATTCCGGTAAACACTATAGCAACAAAATTTGAGTTTGAGAAGTTCAATGAGAATAATTTTTCCCTGTGGAAACTGAAGATAAAGGCAATCTTGAGGAAGGACAATTGCTTACCAGCAATTGAAGGTAGACCAGCCGAAGTTATTGATGAAAAGTGGAAGGAGATGGATGATAATGCTGTTACCAATCTACATCTTGCAATGGCAGATTCAGTATTGTCCAGTATTGCAGAAAAGAAGACTACAAAGGAGATCTCGGATGCTTTTGTCAAATTGTACGAGGTCAAGTCACTTCACAATAGAACATTTCTAAAGAGGAGGCTGTATACTCTTCGGATGAGTGAGTCCAAGTCGGTAATGGACCACATCAACAATCTGAACACATTATTCTCCCAGCTTATAGCATCAGATTATAAAATAGCGGAGAATGAACGTGCGGAGCTTCTACTTCAAAGTCTACCTGACTCGTATGATCAACTCATTACCAACATCACAAATAATAATATTGTCGACTATTTATCCTTTGATGATGTCGCCGGTGCTATTCTTGAAGAAGAATCCAGGCGCAAGAATAAGGAAGATAGATTGGAGAGCTCAAAGCATAGAGAGACGTTGTTGGTGATGAGGGGGAGATCAATGGAGCATGATTCCAGTGGGAGTCATGGTCGGAGTAGATCAAAGTCAAGAAGAAGGAAGAACTTCAAATGCTACCGTTGTGGCATGAGAGGGCACTTGAAGAAAGATTGTCGAAATAACAAGAAGAATGCAGATAAAGCCCCAGAAGCATCAACCTCTCAAGGATGTGTTGCAAGTACCTCTGAGGATGGAGAAATCCTATGTAGCGAGGCAACAATTAGTTCTAGATGCAATAAAAGACTCATTGATGTTTGGATAATGGATACAGGAGCATCATGGCACATGACTTCACACCGTGATTGGTTTTACAGTTATGAACCGGTCTCGGAAGGATCTGTGTTCATGGGAGATGATCATGCCTTAGAAATTGCTGGTGTTGGTACTGTCAAAATAAAATTGTTTGATGGTTCCATTCGAACAATTCAAGGAGTGCGACACGTGAAGGGATTGAGGAAGAATATATTGTCTATTGGGCAACTGGATGATCTCGGGTGCAAGACCTGTACTGAAGGGGGAATCTTGAAAGTTATTAAAGGTGCTCTTGTGTTTATGAAAGCAGAAAAGACCACAACAAATCTATACAGACTTCAAGGAGATACGTTGCAAGAGGCAGATGCATCAGTTGCATCAGCAAATGAAGAAGAAATGACAATGATGTGGCATCGCAAACTAGGCCACATGTCATAACGAGGTTTGAAGGTTCTTGCGGAATGTAATCTCATTCCCGAGCTCAAATCGGTGAACCTACCATTTTATGAACACTGTGTTACAAGCAAGCAGCATAGATTGAAGTTTGATAGATCAACTACTTGGAGTAAGCACATTCTAGACTTAATTCATTCTGATGTATGGGAGTCACCAGAAATATCCTTAGGAGGTGCAAAATATTTTGTGTCATTCATTGATGATTACTCCAGGAGACTATGGGTGTACCTAATCAAGAGGAAGTCAAATGTGTTTCAAATATTTAAAGACTTCAAAGGAAGAGTAGAACTTGAATCCGGAAAGAGGATCAAATGTTTGAGGACAGACAATGGAGGAGAATACACAGATGGAGATTTTCTAGCATTTTGCAAGCATGAGGGTATTCAAAGGCAATTTACAGTTGCACATACACCTCAGCAAAATGGTGTAGCAGAGCGGATGAATAGGACTCTCCTAGAAAGAACAAGAGCAATGTTGAGAACAGCAGGTTTAGCTAAGTCTTTCTGGGCAGAAGCAGTCAAAACTGCCTGTTATGTGATCAATCGGTCGCCATCAACTGCAATTGGTTTAAAGACACCAATGGAGATGTGGAATGGCAAGCCGGCAGATTATTCTTCTCTAAGAGTGTTTGGATGTCCAGCATATGTGATGTACAACTCTCAAGAAAGAACAAAGTTGGACCCGAAGTCCAGGAAATGTATATTCTTGGGCTATGCTGACGATGTAAAGGGGTATCGCTTGTGGGATCCCACTGCCCGCAAGGTTATTGTCAACAGGGATGTTATATTTGCAGAAAATGAACTGCAAAGTGAAGAAAGAAATGGCAGCACTGTTAAGGAGACCACTATTATTCAGATAGATGAGAAAACTGAAGAAAGAGATTCTGAAGCAGAACCAGAGCATGATGAACAAGTACCAGTAGAGGTCAATGATACAGAAGTTAGGCAATCAACATGCCAGACAAAGCCACCATCATGGCATTCAGACTATGTTATGGCAAGTCACGATGCATTTTGTCTTCTAACAGAAGAAGGAGAGCCATCAACCTTTCAGGAGGCTTTGAATAGTCCAGATGCTTCTCTGTGGATGGCAGCAATGCAGGAAGAAATGGAGGCCTTGCATAGGAATAAAACATGGGAACTTGTTGCACTTCCAAAAGGTCGAAAAGCCATCGGCAACAAATGGGTCTATAAGATCAAACGAGATGGCAATGATCGAGTGGAACGATATCGTGCAAGACTGGTGATAAAAGGATTTGCTCAGAAGGAAGGTATTGATTTCAATGAGATATTTTCTCCAGTTGTCAGACTTACCACTATCAGAGTAGTATTGGCTATGTGTGCTGCATTTGATTTACATCTTGAGCAGTTAGATGTGAAAACTGCTTTTCTTCACGGAGAACTTGAAGAGGAGATATATATGCTCCAACCAGAAGGCTTTGAGGAAAAAGGAAAAGAAAACTTGGTTTGTAGGTTGACCAAATCTCTGTACGGTCTAAAGCAGGCGCCAAGGTGTTGGTACAGGAGATTTGATTCCTTCATAATTGGCCTTGGATACAACAGATTGAGTTCAGACCATTGTACATATTACAAGAGGTTTGATAATAATGTTTTCATCATTCTGTTGTTGTATGTGGATGACATGTTGGTAGTAGGCCCCAACAAAGATCGAATCCAAGAATTGAAGGCACAATTGGCTAGGGAGTTTGATATGAAGGACTTGGGACCCGCAAACAAGATTTTAGGGATGCAAATTCACCGAGATAGAAAGGACAGGAAGATCTGGCTTTCACAGAAGAATTACTTGATGAAAATCTTGCGACGCTTCAACATGCAAGATTGCAAGCCAATATCAACCCCACTTCCTGTGAACTACAAATTATCATCAGATATGTGTCCTAGCAGTGAAGCAGAGAGGATGGAAATGTCTCGAGTACCATATGCATCAGCGGTGGGAAGCCTTATGTACGCCATGATTTGTACCAGGCCAGATATTGCTCAAGCAGTTGGATTGGTCAGTCAGTTTATGGCAGATCTAGGTACTGAGCATTGGAATGCTGTGAAGAGGATCCTGAGATATTTTAGAGGAACCTCAGGTGTTGCACTATGTTTTGGAGGATCAGAGTTCGTTGTCAGAGGATATGTTGATTCAGATTTTGTAGGTGATCTTGATAAAAGAAAATCTACTATAGGCTATGTGTTTACACTTGCAGGTGGAGCTGTGAGCTAGTTATCCAAGTTACAGACTGTTGTAACTCTATCTACTACGGAAGCTGAATATATGGCAGCTACACAAGCTTGCAAGGAAGCTATTTGGATTCAAAGGTTAATGGAGGAACTCGAGCACAAGCAGTCAAAGATTACTGTGTATTGTGACAGTCAGAGTGCCTTGCATATTGCAAGAAATCCAGCTTTTCATTCCAGGACAAAGCACATAGGAGTTCAATATCACTTTGTTCGAGAAGTAGTTGAAGAAGGTAATGTGGACATGCAAAAGATTCACACAAAGGACAATCTAGCAGATGTCATGACAAAGCCAATCAACACTGATAAGTTTAAATGGTGTAGATCTTCCTATGGTCTATCAGAAACGTAGGCAGCATGGAACTGGCAAGATGAGAAAAGGTTTTGAAAGCTCACCAAAAGTGGCTTTAAGTGGGAGATTGTGAACGTGTAAAGCCACTGGCTGCCACCAACCAAAAGAAATTTTCAAAGTGCACAGTAGAATTTCTACTGTGCATGCATGTTATTGGCAAAATTTTCAAACGTGCACAGTAACAAAGTTACTGTACACATGTGAGAGGGTTCGGTGCACCTACCAAAATGCATGTGAAGTTACTGCGCATTGATTACACAGTAACTCTCGAGCCTCTATAAATAGCAAGCTGCTGAAGGTTTTAAATCACAACACAGCAACGGAGAGCACATCCAGTTGAGAGAAAAATATATAGTGTCTTCTGAGAGTTTCTTCTATTTTTATAGAGAGAGGTGTATTCTCCTAGTATAAGAGAGAGTGTTATTGTTCTCTCCTTATATTTAGAGAGAGGTGTTATTTATCTTCCACATAGTGAAAATCTTTCTTGGTCTTGCCCGTGGTTTTTCCCTCATCATTAGGGGGTTTTCCACGTAAATATTGTGTGTTAGTTCTATTACTCTTAGCTCTATCTTAGTTGCGTTGATATGTTTCCATTACTCTAGTACTCAACAAAACTTACTCTTTTGTGGGAAAAGATGAAATCATTGGGAGAGAAGAAGAAAAGGAACGTCTTAAAGGTCATTTATTTCATGCCAGTGTTGAAGATAATGTTTCCGTGATTTCCGTAGTTGGGTTTGGAGGATTAGGTAAAACTGCACTTGCTCAACTAGTGTACAATGATAAGGTTGTCCAAGACTACTTTGAGCTCACAATGTGGGTATGTGTCTCAGATGAATTTGACATATGTAAAATAGCTCAAAATATTCTTGGGCAAGCCCAAAATACTGTGGTAGAGCAGGTGCAACAAAACCTAAGAGACAAAATTCGAGGGAAAAAATACTTGTGTTGGATGATGTGTGGAACGAAGATTGTGGATTGAGGCTTAACTTGAAACGCTTATTGATGGAAGGGGGAGAAGGTAGCAAGATAATTGTCACCACGCGTAGTAAGACAGTGGCAAGAATAATGAGCACTCATCAACCCCTTATTTTGGAAGGTCTAAATCCCGAACGATCTTGGAAAATATTCTGCCGAGTGGCTTTTGAGGGGGGAAAAGAACCACATAATTCAGAATTGGTAGCCATTGGAAAGGACATTGTTAAAAAATGTGGAGGTGTTCCACTTGTCATAAGAACGGTTGGTGGCCTTTTGTTTTCTCGAAACTTGGGGCAGAATGATTGGGAATATTTCAGGGATGATCAATTTTCAAAAATAGAACAATCATTAATTGGACAACCAAAAACTGAACAACACCAGAACAAAATCTTTTCAATTCTTAAGTTGAGTTATGATCATCTTCCATCTTGTGTGAAAAATTGTTTTGCTTATTGTTCATTATTCCCTAAGGATTATGAGCTTGACAAACGCGTTCTCATTTGGTTGTGGGTAGCTGAGGGATTTATTCAACCATCAGATGATATTAGATGTGAGGAAGATGTTGGTCATGAGTACTTCATGTATTTACTGTCAAGATCTTTCTTTCAAGATGTCAAAATGGATGACTATGAAGAAATACAGTCATGTAAAATGCACGACCTTATACATGACTTAGCACAGTCAGTTGCTGGAAATGAGTATGTTGTTCTTAGTGAAGGAAAGGTAGCAAACATAGAAAAGAGAACACGTCATCTATCATATAATTTGACCTCACACCCTAACAATTTATTATCTTCTTTCCCAAAGGGAGTCAAAATAAGGACTTTTCTTTCACCTATCATGTCATATGAAGCTGAAAATATTCAGGGTAAATCAGTCTTTGGCTTTGTTTTAGGCCTAAAGTGCTTACGTGCACTAACTCTATACAATTTGGATATTGAAGAAATTCCAAAGAGTATTAAAGAGTTGAAGCATTTGAGATTCCTCTTTCTTAGGGACGTTAACCGGCTACAAAAGCTCCCATCGGAGATTACTAGCCTACCCAACTTGCAAACTCTATTAGTCGGTGAATGCCCCATGCTCAAGGAACTACCATCAGATTTCAATAAACTGAAATGTCTGAGGCATCTTGTCTGTTTTCCTGACGATGGAGTGGATCTAGAATGTATGCCGCGTGGTTTGGGAGAGCTAACTTTCTACAAAGCTTTAGACAAGTGGCCTTATCGTACATGCCCAATATCAACAAACAAATTTTGTACATATCTAGTATGAGAGGGTGAATGGCGAGATTGAAGGGATCCAGTTGGAAAACTGAAGGCCTTTAATCAAGTTACCCTTGCCAATCACCCTCGAGATAATGCAGCCCTGTATGGTAGAGATATTAGAGAGGAAAGTACTATAATCAGGATAATCTTTTAATTCACAGTGCACACATGGAGATTAAAGTGACTCTGAAGCTAGGAGTGTAACACTTTATTGTTGTGAAAATACAATTGTCATGTGTTTGCTGCAATTCCGAGGTGAAGTTTATTACTTCAAAACCAACAGATCTTTCTTCTTCAATCTTCTTGATTAATAAACTAATTAATGTAAACCTTCTACATCATTTCAGGTATAACATACGATTCAACTTGGACATATGGATCACTCAGATTGTACTTCATTCACATTGCTCAACCGTAATGCTAGCAGTCATTTGATGGGCCGTGTTTTGATTTGCTTGAGGCTATTGAGAATGTGAGATTTATATACATTATATTAGATATTTTGATTAAAAGTTAAGTTTCTTGGTAGTCTTACATCTTAGACTGAATTTGATTTTTTCCTACTATTCTTCTAACAGAAGGGTGGACCACTGTCCCGATTTTGAGTATGGATTATTCAATTGAGCTTATAAAGTTTCTGTGAAGAAAAATGGAAGTCAAATTGGACAATCTTCTGATGTAGTTCATGTCTCATTATGGTTCTGTGATTTCAGAATTTAAAGATATTGACTCAATACCATGTTCAAAAGCTAAGGTTTGACAAGTCTTCCAACAACTATCTCATAAGTATAGATTATTTATTTCTTTCAATTATTTCTTTTTCTAAAAGTCTTTTACACACAATATTCATGTTATTATTAGATGTTCTTGGTATTGGTTACATTTATGTTAGCCTGATGTCACTATGGGACTTTCTTTTGCTTCTACTTCTTTAAGTTCAGAGTTCCACGATATTGATTCCTCTGCTGCTACGGTTATTGTCGTACACTTTTTTTTTCTTTGTGGATGCAATTAAGAGGAGTAAAGAGGACTACAAGGCTGCCGGATATGTTTGATCAGTTCCCAAGAGATTTGAAATGTTAAAAAAATGTGTCACTGTGGGTCAAAGAAAAGAGAGCATAGCTTTGCTTGGTGCTCACATGGCTGAAAGCTGGAAGTAACATTGATGCCACAAAAGGAAGTTATTGCATATATATTGGATCCTGTCATACAATGGTGGTTCTTGTTGTCATGTACTGTTGTGCTAAGTGGATGATTTTGTTTCTCAAGATTCATGGCTGCATAAATAGACGAGTTTATGCTGATGGAGTAAATGGAGTATGATGCTTATATGAGAATATGGTCAGTTGCAGTTAAAATTGATGCAAACTAATTTTCTTTTCAAGTTGCCTTAGATATGGCCTTAGGCCTCTATTTTGAATCTTTGAATGTAATTTTCTTGTCTTGATATGGATGTTGTTGGTTTATGTATCCTAATGTGATAACAAAACACTTTATATATTTTTGTTTTCTCTTTCTATGACTAAATTAATCACATCTTGATGAACATTCCAATCTGTGTATTAGGTTTTTCAGTTTCAATTTGAAAAGATTGACTTTTGTCAATATTCTTACTTTTGAGCAAACCAATGTTTCAAGTAGAGCACATTAGCGTATCTATGCAAAGGGCATATTTAGGCATAGGGCACTGCATGGGAGCCAAGTGCAGAAAAGCTATTATCAAAATTGGCAAATATTGAACTCAGCTTTGCTTGTTTTGCTGCAAGTCTTATCCTAGAACAAAAAGTGGAGAAACAAATTGATAAAAGCACTCTCCTCAGCTCTCAATGGATACTTTGTTTCTTTGATACCTTGGACAACACATCAGCAAAGGCAGAGATAGCTGAATCAACTTTCAATCAAAAAAAGGGCTCACCTCAACTCTCTAAGCTTTAATGTTTAAAAATCCCATCCTCCTATAAAAGCATGCTTTAGAGCAGTATTCAAACAAGAGGAAAGAAAAGAGAAAAAGAGAGCCAACACTCCTATCACTTTGAAGTTCTTATTGAAATATCTTCCTCTTCTCTCAGTCTCTATAAAAGTGTTAATCTTATTTTTTTGAGAGTTCATTACTGTTGTATTAGAATTATATCTTCTTCATAAGAGAAACAAAATAATTATTCATTCAAAATTAAAAAGATTATTATGAGGTTTTGTCTTTGACAGAAACGCTATGTGTTAGAGCTTAAAGAGGCTCGGGTAAAAACTACTTTGTTTGAGCTTGGAGAGGCTCATTGAAAAGACTACTTGGGTTGAGTTTGGAAACACTTAGTAAATGCTACATGGTGATTGTATTGGTTGTACAAGTTTATAATGGATACATTCACCAGGAAGGTGGGGACTGGATGTAGATTTTAGATTAGATAATCGAACTAGTATAAATACATGTCTTTAGCTTTTCTACCCTTTCTATCGTCATATAACATACTTGCTACATTCTCTCAGCATTTTTTTAAAAGGATTAAAATTTGATTTTGACTAAGTGTTAAAACTGTTTCTGCTTCAAGCATAATAGAAGTCTTTATTCACATCAGTATCTAATTACGTAGGTTTTGAAGGCTTTATTACTGTTATTAGAAAATCTCCTGAGTGCACAATAGACTTTTACATGAATGTTTTGATTAATATATTATGTGTGCAGGAAAATTTTAAAAGAACAATTAATTCAATCCCTCCTTCTTAAGTGTTTTGATACCAATAGATGTCTTCTTACATTAACCTGCTGACTTCGTCTAGATGAAGTGAAGCTTTTGTTCAAAATACCGATTTTTTTTTTTGTCTCTTGCATAATTATATTATTAATACTTATTCAACTTTTGTTTTCTCCGCAAGACTTCATGTCTCAGTTCAGTGAAGGTGATGGTATTGACCTTTCTTAGGGTGACTATGATCTCGCCCTAATGGCACTTTCCATTACAATTTCTAATTGTGTTTAACTGTCTCTGGCTGAAAATGATGAGCTCCCTCATTTGGCACCTTCCAAGAGGATTTTAGATGAAATTTGAATACAATTCTGGTGGAAATATGTCAACAACAAATTGGGCACTGAAGATTGACAAAGATTGAACATTGCTGTTTAAAATATCTTTAATTTCTGCATTTATAATTTTGTGTTTACTTTATTTTTTGTTGTATTTCTTGTGGCAGTCACTGTCATAACTGCAATGTTTTGAATGAATTTCTGTAATCTTCATGTTTTGGATCCCCTACATACAGATTGAATTTAAAAAGTATTTATTATAGGATTAAAAATATATGTAAATATAATTTATTATTTAAATTTTAAATTGATAAATATTATAATATAGGTAATATAATACCCTGTAATGTATATGCTTCATGTAATCATCCAATGTATATATTGCATCACCATTTTAAGGTACCGTTATTCATTATAATTTTTTTTTGTAGATTTAACTGCCTCTTTTAGGATAGAATATATTTAATATATTAGGATTTTGTGGAATTTAACTTTTGTAGAATAAATATTATGTCAATTATAAATTAAATATAATTAGTTTTATATAAATATTTAGTGTAGACTACACTTATCTCTTTTAGGATATAATATGTTTAATATATTGTTGTTTAGTTGCTCAAGATTATAGGATTTTGTGTAATTTAATTTTGGTAGAGAATAAATGTGATGCCAATTATAAATTAAATATAATTAATTTTATATAAATACTTAATGTGTAGGTTACACCGTCTCTTTTTGTATAATATATTGATTGTCACTACATAATGCCTCGCCCTTTACTATGTTTATAATTTTACCATTATAATGGACAAGAATATTAACATAATTCTCTACCGTAATGTCACTCAATTTTTATACTCAATTTTTTCGGATACTAAAGCACAAATGAGCTGCCAAGATCATTACCAATAATGTGACAATAGTGTCAAATCAATTTAAATTGATTTGCTTAACCAAAGAAATCGATTTAAATCAATTTTTGAGTGACACCTTACTTAAACTGATTTAAATCAATTTCCACAATCCACCGCAAACAATCTTAAATCTTTACTGAAATCGATTTAAGTCAATTTATATATAATAAAAAGTTACAGATATGTAAAACTTTTCATTTCTGTGCATATATATATAGATAAGCTATTTTTTTATTTGATATATTTGAAAAGTCCTAAAATTATCCATTCCTTATTTCTTTGTTCTATTGAATTCATAATACCTTTATATAAAAAAAAATCCATATACTTAATATAAATGACATAATTGTAAGATATAAATATAAAATTAGCATTACAGGATTTTAAAAATATTTAAAGAAAAATTTAAAATATTCATATTTTTATAACAAATTTAAGTTTTTATATGATAACAATATAAATATTATTTATTAATTACAATTTAATGTAAATTTATAGTTGTTATTTGGTACATATATTATTACTCTTATAATCCAATAATGTTAATTTTTTTATCATAGTAAAATTATTATTTATTATAAGATGAATTTGATAGCCTGTTGTGGTTGGTGAATTAGTCTGGGCCTAAATATAGATGTAAATCACCCATTTCAATATCCCAACATTTCTGACAAAGAAAGAAAAACATCACTGCACATCACCTTATTTTTTAATCAATTATCAAAGTAATATTATATAATAATATAGTTAAAAGTTTTCAAAAAATGAAAATCCCTAGGTTTAGCAGACAAAAAGATTAAAAATAAATTAATAATAAATTGAATTATTAATTATTCATATTTTATGATTATATTTAAAAGGTATTATTAATTTATAGGTTTTTTACGCACTAAATGTGTAAAAGTTTTATAATACCATCAAAGTATATATTTTTATTTAAAATTTTCAAGGTAATGGATGATTGAGTTAAATACTTTTATTGATATGGTAATACAATATTGGATCTTTTTGTACTTTTTTTTACACTAAAAATATATATAAATTAAATCATATTCATTATTCATATTTTACGATCATAATTAAAAAATTATTTATCAATACATTAAAACTATATAAATTAAGTTTTGATTAATTAATAATAATTTAATGTATTAACTATTCATATTTTATTTTCAATGTTGAAAAATCACCCATCATATATCAAAATAAATAAATAAATTAAAATACTTAAAATGCTATTAAGTTGAAAAAAAAACAAATACTTCTTAAATGAAATATAAAACTAGCAACAATCTTATTGGTTGACATGGAAACAAATTCAATTGGCCAAAATATATGGAAGCTTGGAGATAGTTGGTTGAATAAAATTTAAAAAAATGGAGGGAAACTAAATCATTATGGAATTGACATTTCATTAATTTCACTATCTCATAACACTCTTTTATATATAGATAATATATATAAGATAGGATATATAGATATAGGATTATGTTTTGTTTGTGTTTTTTAGTTATTTTTCCCCCTCTTGAGTTTATTGTGGTTGAATAATTTAGGATAATGACTAATTTGTTTTTTGTCATTACTTTTAGCATGGAGCTAATTCATTCAAATCAAGCTCCTTATTAAATATAAAATCATTAGTGTGCCATAACCTAATAGCTTAAGCTTTCGGGACAAATGGATTCATGACATGGTACTATCAGAGCCTTTACGACCAAATGGTCTAGAGTTCAATCTTTGTTGCCTCCACTTCCAAACAAAAATAATTAAATTTCAACACAAGGTATATGATGGGTCTGTACATTGTCCACACTTCAAGTCCAAAAGGAAGTATTTGCATGAAGGGGTGTATTAAATATAAAACTATTAGTGTATCATAACTCAATAATTTAAGCTTTTGGGATAAATGGTTTCAAGAAAAAGCTTCTCAAGAAGGATCTTCTTCTCATCAAAAGAAAATGGGAAGAGGAAAAATTGAGACCAAGAGGATTGAGAACTCAGCCAATAGGGGCAAGTCACCTTTTGCAACCATTGTAATGGTTTGCTGAAGAAAGCCTATGAGTTATTTATTTTGGGTGATAATGAAGTTGCCCTCATTGTCTTCTCAAGCCGTGGCCGTTGGTGAGTATATGCCAACAACGTAACAGGTTTTGTATATATACAACATACTCCTCTTTTATGCAATCTCTAGATCTTATTTTCTCTAATTTTAATTTCCTTGATGTGTTAATATTGTTTTTATATAATTATATATTGACGGTTTAGAAAAATTTTTGGTAAATAATTAATAGAAAATTGTTACTTTGAAAAGAGAGTTTTATATGGTTAAATAAAACCACAATACATTTTTTCAAGTCCAAAGTGACTATTTCCTTTAATTTATCCCAAAGCTTTTTTTTCAGCTTTTTTTAAAATTTTATTTTTATTTTCCTTTGTGAAATGTGTAGCAGAGTATATATTTGCATAATTTATCTCTTCTGTACTTGATCTTTTATTTATGCTTCTTCCTCAGTTGTTGGTTTGAAAAAGGTTGCAGAACTGAGGTAAGAGATAGAAGTAGCTAGGTCTTAAGGTTAAAATAGTAGTATAGCATATACATATAGCAAAAGAAACAAAATCTTTAACTAGGGTTACAAAGATTTGTAGGTGAGAGATCTTAGCTTCCTTGTGTATATTCTCCCATGTTATGCTTTTTTCAACCGTTTCTCTTTCCCTCTAAATGTAAATCACAAAACCTACAAAAATCTGTTCGTATATCTAAGAATGAAAATCTGGGTTAATTATCCACCAATTAAAAAGAACCCCATTTTTTGTTAAAGATTAAGTACATAAAAAAAATCTGGGTTGATGCATTCATTCATTTATTTATTTAAGTTGAACACAACAGAATCAGGTGAAAGGGGAATGATTGAATGTGGTTGATGGTGAGGCGTGAGGAAGTGAGAGTGGACTCATTCAGAGGAAGGCGGAGATGGAACAGCAATGAACTTTGGAGAGGCCAGCAATATAATGCAGTCATGACTCATGAGCGGGCGTTGCCTTCAGCAGATAGAGCTAGCTTGGTGGACGATACTTGAAGTGAACACTGCATATATCCATCCATCCATCATGCATGTCCACAATCATTTTATCAATCAATAATTAGGTAACACAAGTGTTAAATAATATATATACTTGATGGTGCGCATGCGTACGACTCGATCAATTAAGGAGTAGTGGTAGTTACACGGAACAGAAAAATATCAGAATCTCCAACATTTTCGTACTTGAAAGTCAGTCCGCATGCATGCTACTCTACGCCTTGGTCCACTCACACATTCTTGTTCTTAATGATGATTAAACTAGATGATTATCTCAAGTTGTCTGTGAGGAGAAACGAAACTAGAAATCAGTTTTTATAGCTTAGTTAGGTCAATACAATTAATTAGGTGACACGACACGGCACATCCAAATAAAAAAATAGTTTTTTGAGCTCGGACATGCATCGAATACAACTAGACACTACTCTAATTTACTGTGGACATGGCTTGAATACTCTGTGGACACGCCTGGGTTGGTTTCTTTTTTTTCTTCAAATTTTTAATATCAACATGAACCTAAAATCAATCCTAAATATTTGGTTGGACCTATGCTATTGGGTTGTTTTATTTTGAAAATTATTCAGTTGATCACAAAAAAAAAGAAGAATTAATTGGATTAAAAAAATTATTCAAGCACGACAAAAAGAATGTACTTAACTATAACGAACTTGAAATTCCATGAATAACATATATGTCATAATAAAGTGTCATGGTCATAGCACCCTGTAGATACGGTAATAGTTTTGTTCCATTAATTCTATGTTGTTGTGAATATTGCTTCCAAAACGGCAGCTTAACAGTTGGTCCTTACTTTATGTCAGGCTTTGGTTTTATTGCATACAAACCATAGCATAATAATGATGAAAAACTCAAGACAAACTGTTATGTAGCAGATATTTTGTTGAATGCATGGTTTGACAAATGGAATAGGGTGACAAAGAATGAGTGTTTGTTTTCTTGGTTTTGATACACATGAAAGCTATGTTGCCCGGATATGGATATATGGTACCCATACTCGGTATGGATACGGGTATGAGGTGCGATAATTTTGTAAAAAGTGGGATACGGGTACGCCAATATATAAAAAAAAAATCATAAATTTCATATGATAAAACTAACAATTTTAACATAACATAACTCTAAATTATTCAACAATCAACATTAATTACATTCTAGTACCCCCACAACCACTACCACTACTAGACCCAGCTGTTGAACCTTGTGAAAACATCTGATAAGTGATTAAATAATTACACAAGTTTAGAAGTTTTTCTTGTCCAGAATACATAACAATCTAGCAACAACACAATAAAAGAATAAAGGAATAAATGGAAACCACAAGTTAAAGGGACAAAGACACTAAGAGAGATAAAGACTCACTGGATCACCGGAGAGAGAGCCGCCACCGCTACCTCACTGGATCGAGGTTGAGAAAGCCGCCAGAAGGTAGCTCGCTCCATAGCTCAGCTGCAAGTTAAACCACAAGCTACTCAGCCGCTCCGTAGCTCACGGGCCACTGTCGCTTTCGTAGGTCATCGCGTCGCTGCAGGGTAGGTGGGGTGCTCCCCCGTTCCGCCATAGATCGTGGCTTTGCGACACTGCAATTTTACAGTCACTACTCCCATCGCATAGGTCACCATCACTGCGTCGGTCGCCGCCGCCAACGATGAAGTGGAGAATGGAGTGATGCTGAAATTTAGGGACAGTTGTGACTTTAGTGTTAGGAGGTATTGGGGGTATTCTTTGAGTGCCAACATTTAAAAGAAAAAAAAAATCTAAACGCATGCGTTTTGGAAAAATGGCGTACCTGGTATTGGGTACGAGTACCCATGCATACCCAACACGTACCTAG
Organism: Dalbergia cultrata; assembly: GCA_031216105.1. NCBI lineage: Eukaryota > Viridiplantae > Streptophyta > Magnoliopsida > Fabales > Fabaceae > Dalbergia > Dalbergia cultrata. The sequence goes on from CM062347.1 coordinate 6,838,147, forward strand.
ACGTACCCAATTTTGTTTTTTTAAAAGGAAAGTGATGGGTACGTACCCACATGTACCCAATGCATACCAGTACCTCGAGCATACTCGGTACGGGTACTTTTGCCATTTCCACTGCTTCAGAGCAGCATGAAAGCCATCCTATAATATTCGATAACTAGAACAGTTCACTTAAAAATTATTCTACAAAGAATAAAAAAAAAGTTTAGTTAACTTTATGCTTGTGATGTTCTCAGAGCTACCAAGCCATCGGTTTCGAGGGGGCATGATACAAGCTTAGAGGAAGTGCTGCAGCAACAGCAGAGGAATGGTTCAACACCCATACTTTCCTATGTGCTTACGTTTTCTTCATGCACTCTTTGGTCTCTTTTTTATTTTGGAAATGATTTTCGGTGAAGGATTCGTTGGTCCGCTCAACTTAGGGACCAACATTACTCCTCTCACCTCTGGCCAACAAAATTTGAACAAATGGATTTAAAGCAATAAAATTTGTCCTGCAGATGATTTGATGGTAAGGGCCAATGTGGAAGCACTAGCACATGAGACCTTCAACCGATGTCTCGATGAAAACGGTGGGGTTGAGATGGTTGAGGTTGTCATGTGACGTCGATGTCGACGTACGTTAAAATATGGGCTAGGTCTTATTAGAGGTCGCAGTGATCCTCGATGTCGAGGTCGATGCCGTCGAGGAAGAGGTGGGTGATTCAATGGCAATGGCACGTATGTGGTTATCTGCGAAAGAGAAAGCAGAGGTCGAAGTGGTGGTCCTATGGAGGTTGCGATGTCAATGGCTGCCTTCCTATTTCACAAACTTGAGAATGGAAGTTTTGCGACTCCGCCCAAAATGAAGAGGGTGGTTGTGAGTTGATGGGCTGAAAAGCTATGGGCTATGGGGAAGAGATTTAACAATGATGAGAGGTGTTCATGTTGGAGATTACAATGATGGTGGAGGATGGTGGTAGCTGGTGGTGGGGTAGGGTAGGTGGTGGAAAGACGAAACTAAGCTAATTGGTGTGAGGGGATATATTTGTAATTTTATTGGTTAATGGGGATCGAGAGGAGTAACACTGGTCCCTAAGTTGAGGGAACCGGTGAATCCTTCCCTGTGATTTTCTACATGTACTCTAGTTGTTGGATAGTTGCACTCATAATAATAAAAATCGACTCGAACCACTCGATTCGATCAAAAAATCGGTGAACCAGTCATGAAATAGGTCCGAGCCACTATTTGGATCGGTCCCGCATCAAAACTGGTGTGACCTGGTTTGACTCGACCAGTTGAATCAAACTGGACTAGGTCTTTTTTTTTTGGGGGGCTTTCTTTGCTTTGTTTTTGCTAAATGATGTCTTTATTTAAAACTTTAAAAAAAAATTCTAATTTGACTTATAGAAAAATACAGTAACTTTGTTTGTATTGTCATGACTTGTGAGTTTGTGATGTAAAACTTTGTGAGTTTACTTATGTAATTATGTTTTGAATATGTCAATTGTGATTCATAATTATGAAATGTGAATAGTATTTAGAAATTTATGTTATTTATTTATGTTTTTGTATTTGGACCAATTAAAAAGCATCAAATTATTAATTAGTTGTCATTTTATTGTATTTTATTTAAATTTTTATAGATTTTTATATATATATTTTTGTATAAATCTGGTTCAACCTGTTCGACCAATGACTCACCGATTAAACCAATGATCCAGTGACCCGGTGCCTCGACCGAGTCAATTACGGGTCCGAGTCTAAAAACTATGGTTGCGCTGCTTTATTTTTATTTTTATTTTCTACAAAAGAAAAAGAAGAAAAACTTGGTTTGGGGTGGGATGGACAATTTTTTTTTAATTAATATTTGTGCCATTGTTATTGCTAGAATATATGAAAATATCTCATCATTTATCTTAAAATGTCACAAAAAAAGTGCAGCTATTTTTAAATGTTTAGTATTCGTGTAACTTTTTATCTTACAATTTATTTCTTCATTTATTTAAGATTAAGAAACCTATCAAACATGCTTCATTAACTATTCAGCATATGGCGTTAAAGAGATGCTTTGTTGAAGAACTTGTTTTGTTGAAGAAAAAGTGACAAATCCATATTTAAGCTGTTTACTGGTCAACTAATTAATTCTCATTCACTGTCTCCATATTCATTCCTTTAGTTATTAGCTTCTGGCCATTGGAAGGTGAGTTCTGGAAGTTCTGAAAGTTTTATTCACTAATAAAATCATGCCTAAGACATATTTTTTCCCTAGTTAAAAGAAGGTTTAGTTCCAGGCATTTCCTGCTTTATTACTATAGACAAGCTGCATTTCAGATCAAATCTTATATAACCATGCAACAAAATTCAACAAAGTCAGACACAACAATGAAGACTTTCCACCTCCGTAGCAAGTCATGTTGCTCTAGGTTCTCACTCGTCCTACTTGCTCTCATCGCTTCCCTTACTTCAACTCCAGAGAGTCATTACCTTGAATTTGTTGCAAGTGTTGGTCTAATGATCATGAACTATTCATTATAGGTTTCTATTATGTTTGAAGTAGTTGGTAATTGTCATTTCTTCAACAATTGGTTGAAATAGTGTTGTGAAATGGCGGGCCAAAAAGGCAGAAACAGTAGTACAATAAAATCAAGGTGAATAGTAAGTCACGGTGGGACCTACTTGACACTATTCACGTGAATATATGCTCAGCAGTCGGATTGAGTTACTATTCTTATGAATAGTAAGATTGACGTCATTATTCACTGGAGTGGGACCCACATCACTATTCATGATAACAGTATAAATATACATAAAAGTAAAAATAAATGACACTAGGAATTTACGTGGTTCGACTTAAAGCCTACGTCTACGGGCAAAGACGACAACTAAATATTTTACTATAAAAATATGATAGAGATACAAAAGATGGACACACTTCACTCAACCCAAATCCCAAATACACCTAGAATGTCTCACAGTATTTTTCTCACTAGTGTATACTCTTAACTCATAAAAGAGAAGAACTCATATGCAACAGATAGCTCTACTCTACAACTAAAGGAGGAGAGAATTTTGTTTGTGTTGGTGATGTTCTCTGTTGACGTTGGTGATGCTTGAAGTGTTGCATCCGTGCTCTATTTATAGAGCTTCACTTGGCAAAATTTTCAATATCTTACACTATTCATTTGGGTGCCACCTACTACACCGCAGAGCATTTGGACTTTCTTGGCTTTGAAAATAAAGCCACATGCTGCGCATGCTACACCGTCCTTCCTATCATATTTAACAATTCACATATGCATGTGGGGTAGGTTTGAAAATTCAAGCCATTTTATCACAAATAGATTCAAGCCAAACCAGTGAAAAGGCTTTGTAAAACCCACAACATAATCACTGTCAATGTGTAGTTTCCAGAACCAATCCTGGAGGTGAGAAATGGAGATCCTATGGTAATCAAAGTAGTCAATGCAGCACAGTGCAACATCTCTATCCACTGGTAAATAGCATGATCATTTATCTGTTGGAATAATTTTATGGACTGACATAAATCAATGTTAAATTTAATTTAGACCCAAATTAATTTGATACTAAACAATTAGAGTTTATTATTTAAACCCAATAATTTATGATCATTCTTGCTATTGGGCTAATTATTGTTAAGCATTGTTTATCGTGGGTTTACGGGTCCTTGTGTATGGCCTTCGCTATGATGGGTTACTTAGCTCAACAGTTTACTGACACAAGGAGAGGCCCTCCTCCTAGCCAATATATAGGGTGGTTGGTTGCCCCATTCATACCATGACACACAAAACCTAATATGGAATAGGAGAAGTAAATCTCATAACTCTCTCTATTGGATTTCTCTCTCATCCCTTGCGTTTGCTTGCATTTTGTATGTCAGGTTAGGAGATGATTATGACTTTGTTGTCTTCCTCCTTAGCCTTTTCAGGCAACTCTAATTCAATCTTTCTAATTGTTGTTGAACATGCCATATTCAGGATTAAATTGATCTTTGAAATATATGGATTTCATTTGTTATTTATCTGATATATATGAAATTCCTTCATTATCATCACACAAGTCTCATGCCTACATCTTACACTTCAGTAGGAACATTTTACTAGACAATTCTCTATGCTATTGATTCACTATGCGAATGATGCATACTTGAAATTCATCTTCCTCACAATCTGATTTCATGTCTTGTGCATTAGGCATGGATTGCATACGTCATACGCTGCAAAATCCTTGGGCAGATGGACCAAGTTATGTGACTCAGCCTCCCATACAACCAGGGGAAAATTACACATACCAATTTACAATCACAAACCTTGAAGGGACACAACGGTGGCATGCTCAAACTGGCTTCCTAAGAGCCACTGTCTATGGAGCCCTGATCATCTATCCAAGATTGGGTTCTACTTATCCCTTTAGAATTCCCCATCAACTCACTTCTATAAACTATAGTGTCCTCGCATAGTGATCAGTCCTCCAACCACTAAACACTCAAAATGCTAGTGAGCTCTTGATGGAAGGTAAAATTAGTATAAATAGGAGTAGTGTCATTTTGTAAAATATGGAAGTAAAATTGTTAGTAAATGCCTCTTCTCTCTTAGCTATTCTCTCTATCTTCTCTAATTCTCTCTTACTCTCTATTATCACAAATTATACACGCATCAATTAGTGCTTTCATTGAACACCATGCCTCAATACCATGGTGTTTGTTCGATCTCAAGACATTCAAGACCTTCTTCATGGCCTTTAGTCTCATTATTTGATGGAACAGGAGCAGTAGCAGAATGGATTGTTGAAGTAAACGAGAAATTGAAGGATTTCTGCACTGAAGTAGAGGGAACAAATGTTCTCTTTGCCTCTGATAAGCAGTGTTTACACCGCATATTTAACTCCTTAACCTTGGATTTTTGCATAAGTTTTTAATATGTTATTGAGGAAAATAATAGTGTTTTATAAATTGAACCTCATTGCACAATTTTGATAAATCAATGACAATTCCTCCATTTTTTAATAATTAAATCTTGTTATAATTAACTCATCTCCTTGAGTTATGTTCAAGCATAGGAGCATTGCATTGAGTGCAAAGCATCAAGAGTAGGAGTTGAGACTGAAAGGAAGAAAAAATTGCAAGAGCTTGCCATTCGGGTGAGCGCTGCAGCGCTAAAAGCGCTGCAGCTCTCAACAGAGAGCACGACTGATCTACTTTGCAAGAAACCCGTTCTGGTGAGCGCTGCAGTGCTCCTAGCGCTGCAGCGCTCCTACGATGACTTGATTTTTCTCTTGCTGTCTCGTATGGGCCAAATTTTGGGCCCATTTTCTTGGAAGCTTCTGATATCGCTAGTGAGACAATGACAGAGAGAGCAGCTAGGTTTTGGAGAATAGAGAACTCTCTCTCTACCTCATCTCTCTCTCTCTAGGTTTAGAGGCTTCCTTTCACAATTTATTTTCAGTCTTCCACCATTGTAATTTATAGTTTTTCATCAATCTTTGACTGCGAAACTTCGCACATGGAGGAGTAATTCCATTACCATGCACAGAGACAATTGAAGATCAAAATTGTTCTTGAGGTTTCTGATTCTCAATTTCAGTTCATGGTTGGTTTTTCGCTCTCATTGCTTTCTCTTCTAAATTTTAATTGAGCTGATTAATTTAATTATGATTTTAGGAGTAGTAGATTGTGTAATCGTTTGTTTACATAATCTGAATATCGTTTAGGAAATTAGGTCGATTGATTTGATTAATTCCAATTGATAAGGGGTCAGAATTAAATCTGTTAGGATTTAGGCTACTGCAATTGTTGACTAAATTAACATAGGTTTATAGGGTCATGATTGTGATCACTAGCTCTTGTGTTAGTTGAATCCTTGATGGTAATACGATTGTATGACTGTTAAGTAGTATTGCAACGTCATCTGTGCAAAGTATAGTTGACGTAGGTAGTCACTGCCATGAATTTTATCCGTTTGAACCAATGATAGAACGTATTTTGATCTGAAGGAGTCTTTGTGCAGGTAATTTCTTGCTATTATATCTTCATAATTTTATTTTGTTAATCACGTCAATAATACCCCTTTTTGCAATTTGAATCAATTTAAATACTTCCTCGTGAGACGACTCGGATGGCACTATAACTACATTATTAATGTAATTTGGTTATAAAACTTATTTTTAATTTGTCGCGGGTTCTCGCATCAGCCTCATTTTCTCTACGTGGAAATGCAAAAGATTGGTGGCGCACTTGGTGGATCATCAAACACGAACGTTATACATTAGAGGAGTTTTTGCATGCAATTCATCTCAGATTTGGGAAAATTGCAGATCAGATTCAACAATGCGAAGAACAGAGCCAAGTAACACAGATGGTGGATTCATCCTCAACAAATTCAATATTCGACACTCAAATTCAACAAGAGAAGCAACCAGATCCAACAATATCAGTAATCAAAAATAAAAAATATCATCTCGGACATTCAAATCAACAAGAACAACAATCAAATCGAGAAACAAGAAACAATCAGAGAATATATCAGATCAGTGAAATGGCAGAGCTACAAAGGAAATCAACAACACCAAATCCATCTCTTCGTGCAGCAGAACCAGAGTTACTAGTAGTAGCAGGGGCAGTGAACTCTGACAGCGAAGCAATCCATGGCGAAGTCGAGGGTGACTCCGCGAAAAGGACGGGGGAAAAGTCATCGAGCACGGAGGATTGGGAGAAGGCGTCTACGAAAGCGACAACGATGGCCGAACCACCACTAGATCTAGTTCGTGCGATTTCGTCAGATCTGAGCTCCTTCACGGCGGTCGAGGTCGAAAAGGAAAACCACGGCGAAGAACCACCACTTGAACCGCGACAAGAGTTGATCTATGACTCTGGACATCGATCGATGAGAACTCTTTCTGATTTGAGCACTATCGGAGCGGTCGAGGTCGTAAAGGCAGAGGTGGACGACGTTACCGTCACGATGGAAGCTGAGGAGCGCATTGAAGTTGAAGCCACATCACAGGTGGAAGGTGATGCTCCTGTTGTGACCAGCCAAATTCCAGCCGCAGAGGAGGCCAATGGAGGCTTCACAAGCAGCGCCAGAAGGAAGGGGATGACCGTCGACTTCATTGGCTGGGGTGCGCTTGAGGCGACCGTGGCAGCAACAGTGAAGGGGATGGAAGGTGAACTTGCTGCAGTGGCTGGCGAGGAACCACTGGCGGCGTGGAAGAAAGCTACTATACTTGGTGGCGGTGGGGTGCTCCAGAGAAGAATCTGGAAAGGGAGGAAGAAGGAGGCTTGGGCAGAGCTTCTTCTTGAACCAAGGAATAGGTTTTTTTTGTTTGGACCAAGCCCAACAAGGACTCATGAAAAATGGTTGTTGCACCAAGCCCACATCTTGGCTATAAGGAGTAATGTGGACCACTCCCTTCGGGCTAAAATGGGCCTGAATTGCTTTAAACAGTGGGATCCTTTTGTGAGCAGTAGAATTTTTTTTTTAATTTTAGGATTAAATTTTTTATTTGTAATTAGGAATTAAATTGTGTCTTTTTTTTCTAGCAACCTTGAGGGCAAGGTTGATTTGAAGGGAAGGGTAATGATGGAAGATAAAATTAGTATAAATAAGGGTAGTGTCATTTTGTAAGATATGGAAGTAAAATTATTAGTAAATGCCTCTTCTCTCTTGACTATTCTCTCTATCTTCTCTAATTCTCTCTTACTCTCTATTATCACAAATTATACATGCATAAGCTCTTCATGTTCTGTGCCATGACAGATTGTATTGTGATTATGTCACTTGGGAATGGTTTGACAGGGATCCAATGCTTCTCCTGAAGCAGGCACAATTTACTGGAGCAGCTCCAACTGTACCGGTTGCATAGACCATTAATGGGCAACCTGTTGATCACTACAAAAGTACAAATGCTCTAGTCAACGTTTGCAATTATCATAGTCATACTTCCACGTGGATCAGCACTCTCTATTGATTGAAAGGGATACAAGAATGGTTGATAAGATACGACAGACACATAATGTAGAAGAACTTGTTGGAACAGATGCTGCATACTCGAAGCCTTTCATTGCTAGAGTCCTCATGACAGGACCTGGTCAGACAATCACTGATTAGAGGGCAGCACGTGCCTATCAAACAGCCATGAGTAAGTAAAGGCGGATTCTCCCATACAGTTGGCGGTCAATGCCTTCACTGCAGTCGCCCAATTAACCACATTTCAAAACGTGGTCAAATGATATTAATGGTGTCGCCCAACACTGTCACCTACCCCTTATGTGCTCTTGTCTCCTTCCTCCCTCCCCCACCACTCCCCCATCTCCGCCACATATGCTCTTCCCTCCTTTCTCTCTCTCTCTCCTTCTTGCTCTCTTTTTTTCCGATTTGGGCATCACGATTCCCTTCTTCCTCTTCGACGAGGAGTTCGCTCGGTGCTCCAGAGAAACCGCCGCCGTGGTCTTGAAGGCTGACGCCTACATCCGCGGCCTCTTGCACGAGCTCGACACCTTCCGCGCTCACTCCCACGCCACCGTTATCAATGCCGAGCAGAAGTACCTCTCCCTAGCCGTCGATTTCTTCGCCCTCCAGTCACGCGCCGCCGACCTCGACCGCCATCTCTGCGACCTCGAAGAGGTACGATCTTGGAATCATCAACTCCAACTCCAATCGGTATCACAAACCCAAAAAAAAAAAGAATTCAGAAACTGATGCTTAGAAAACGTTTCGAAACTAATCGCGTTTTTTTTTGTTATGATTTGTTGATTTGATTGTGGTCTGATTTGAGGCTGCTGTTTGTGGTTCTGATTGTTAGTAGATTTGTATGGTTAAAAACTGTGGTTTCTGATTCTATTATGGTGTTTTTGTGTAACAGAGGAGCGGGTAGAGCTTCCACGTCAGCAGGTGGTGCGCGATGGCTCCTGCGGAGATCACGGCGGCGAGTTCCATTGCATTGGCCTGGACGAGAAACCGCCGTCCCTCGGCGATGTTCTGGCAGACTCCGTAACCGTCCTGAAGGTAGTGGCCGAGCTCGCGCAGCGCGTCGAGGAAGGCGGCGCATGCGCAGAGCGCGACTCCGGCGCGGAGGTCCTTGTCGCTCTTGGTGTCGCCGCTGCCGTTAAACTGTTTGTGAACAATGGCGGAGATGGGCTCTCAACCCCGCCTTCGCTGCCACCGCCACACGTCATCCTTCATCGTTGCTTGTTTTTCCGCCACCGTCGGTCTCGTGTTCGAATCTTCTCTCAGGATCTAAGCATGCTTATGGAATTATTTTTTTTTTCTCTTTTGATTTCTTTGGTGTGGATTTACTTTGGCTTTGACTAGTAGCATATATAGTTCTTCTTCTCCATTCTATTGTATTGTTGCGCAGAGACTTTTCATTTGTTGATTTTTGGATCTCTAGCTACTACTCTTTGTGATTTGAAGAGTGTTATCATAATTTTTGTCATTGAGGGAAAAAATTTGCTGAATGTATCTGAAACGTTGTTTCTTGATGTAATAATTTGATGGAGACAGTGTGGAGCTTCTATGGTGCTTTTTTGTGCTGTTTCTTGTTGGACTATTGGTAACGGGATGATTGATGAAGGAGGGGTAGGTGGTGATCTTCTTGTTGGTGATAGTGTTGGTGGACTGTTGGTAGAGGGATGAAGGAGCGGTGGGTGGACTAATTGGCCACATTGTTATTGTGTTTAACCACATTTGTAATCTGTGGTTAAATGCAACTGTAAACAACTGTATTGACCATCAACTGTAGGGGAGTGAGCACCGTAAGTAAATCCTTTGACAGTACAACTATTACTGCAAGTCTACTAGCTATGATAGCAACAAGAAAGGACCAAGACTGATATTGCCAGTTCTGCCCGTCTTCAATGATACAACGACTGCAACTCCATTCACCAGCGGGATTTAGAGTATTTTTACCAATGTCGATGTGAGTCTGAATTTTATAGTGGACTTGGGATTAATCAATTGCACAAAACCAAATAGTCCCTGATGTCAAGGCCCAGACGGTACCCGCTTCACAGCCCGCATGAAAAATGTTTCTTTTGTGCTTCCAGGCACCACTTCCTTGATGCAAGCCTACTAGCAAGGAATACCAGGTGTCTTCACGTAGGACAGTCACCTCCAGTTCCCCCTCTGTGCAATTTAATTACACTGGGCACTGGCAATGTGCTAGGGAGACTATGGATGCCTTCCTGAGGAACAAAGCACTACAAGTTGAAGTACGGTTCCAGGGCGCAAATCGTCCTGCAGCACACTTTCGTACGATACTTAGCTAATTTTTATTTTTGACATTTTTTAATGTATTTAATTAAAAACTTATTTTAAATTTGTAATGTCCCTACTTTGATATTTTAAATTTTTATTTAATAATAATAATAACTAATATTAAACATAAAAATAAGTTTAACTATAGAAAAAAATTAGATGTCCAATTTTCTAACAGTTAAACATAAATATTAATTTAGCTTCAAGATAATTTTATATCCTTTAAAAATACATAATAGAAAAAAAAATGAAAGCCACATTTCTTCTTATAGAACTAAAATGAAACCAGGCAATGTTTCCAGAATTAGAGTTGTCAATGGTAAAAAGACTGTTTAGCAATTGAAAAAATAATTTCGTATAAAACGTATTAATTATATTAATTTATATAAAAATAATTTATTTAAAGGCGGATAATGTTTGATTTAAATTAACTTTAAAAAATCATATTATTACCTTGAGAAAAGTAATGTGAAAAGGCTTGAAAGAAAAAAAAAAGGTAAGATTTGAAAAAAATAACTTTATTTGATTATTTTAGAATTATTTTTTAACTTAAAATTAGTTCAGATAAAACTAATTTTAAAAGGTTACGTAATTACAAAAAAACTAATTTGAAAAAAATGTTATTGAATTATATATAAGAATACAACCTTTGGAAAATGAAAAATTAGCTTCATCAAGGATATCTTGGAAAATTTATAAATAAAAGTAATAAATAAAATATGAAAATAAATAAATAAGAATAGTAATAACCATGCAATTTAAAATTTCAGCTTTGGTTTATTTGGAGTATCATCTCACCGGAAACTTGCTTGTCGGAGTTGGTATACGTTGGTATTAAGGTCATTGTTGCAATCCAGGTTCTGAAATCAGACTGGCCGGTCGAACCTGGAACCGGCCTACTGTCCGATTCGGATTGGCCCCAAAATCGATGGAGATCGGACCGGCCATGAACCATGTTGAACCGACCAGGAATCGGGCAAACCGGCTCGACTGGTCAAACTATTGTTTTTTTTTTTTTTTTGCAAAATAGATGCAAAATAGCATTATTTTGGGTTTTTTAAAAAAAAAGCCTAAAATATCATTTTTCCTAATTCTTTTCCTTGTTCTAGTATGGGAATTAGTAACTTGAGAGATTTAATCCATATGGATAATGTTTATTTTGATTAAGAGATGAATTATGTTATATTTTATGGGTTTTGTTGATACCTAAATTAATTTTTATTCATTTATGACATATATTTTATTTTATATTTTTATATATTTATATAAATACAGAATTTTTTATATATCTATTATATTCCAATTGGACCCCCCGGTTGAACAGGTTGAACTTCTGAACCCTTACCCTGACCGGTTCGATGTCCAGTCCGGTTTTCAGAATCTTGGTTGTAATCGCAACCAAGTCAATGCAGAAACTGTTGTTCAATCCGGCCATACAAGAAGACAAATAACGGTAATATGCATAGAGGGCATTAATTCAAATATAATTTTTAAATATTATATTTATGTAAATATTTATTAATTAAAATTTAATTTATATTAAATTTTATTATTATTATTTATTATTTTAATAAATTATACAAATAAAAATACTATTTTATATATTTTAATATTTTATACTTTTAATAATAATTATTCAAATTTAAATTATAAATCCTTACTTTTATATATTATTTATTAAAAATATTTATTTATTTTTATTTTTATTATCTATAAGTAAACTTACATTATATATTATTTGTATTTATTTATTATTATTTATAAAATAAATATTTTATTTTAATATATTAAAAGTCAATCAAACGTAATCCAACATCGTAATATTATATTAAGTTATATACTATTTTAATATAAAAGTTTATGATATAATATATAAACTTATGCAATATTTCATCGACATCAAATAATAAACAAAAACATAGAATATAATATTAATATATATCATTATACCTAATACAATATACCACCCACACCTTAGTTCAACTTCAACGTAAAACAAAAGTAGACGGAGGAGAAATAACGAGCATTCCTTCACACAGCAGTTATTTGTGTTCATTATTTATAGGATACCATTTTAATATACTCATATTTATTATTAGATAAAATATGAATCATATTTAATTTAAAATTTATATTTTATTTCATAATAAATAAAAATATATTAATATAGTAAGTATAAATAACCACCTAATTAATCAAAACAAAAGCAGGGCTTGACTACAACATCAAATCAAACAAAAGTACAAATGAGTGACATGAAGGGCGAACCAACACACCTGCAACGAATTATTAATCTTTTGTGCTCGAAAAATATAGTTTTTGATATATTAATCTTTTAGGAATATAATATTTCAAGGATTAAAATGTAAATTTACTTTTATTGTAATTACATTTAATAATTTTTAATTTTATAAATTAGATTTTAATGTATTTTTTATTTATAAAAGTTAAGTAAATTTTAATTATGATCCTTGAAATATTTTTATTTTATTTCAATCTAAATATTTCTAAAATTAATACCTATTATATATGGTTATTGACTGTCATATAAGATTAAATAACTTGACTCCTCATTATCAACTTAATATTTAATATAGACAATCTAATGATAGGGGATAAAATAAAACAATTTTAGAAATTTCTGAATTGAAGTAAAAAAAAATTGAAAACAAAATTCACATTAGAGACTAAAAACATATTTAAGTCTATAAACTATAATATAAAAACTTAAATATTACAAATTTAAATTATATTTATAAATAATTATTTAAAAATATTTAATATAATAATTTACTTTATAATAACAATTACAAACAAGGTGATTTAATTAAATTTTAGTTTTAAATTTATAAATACTTTATTTTTAAAGTCAATCAAGTCTAATTCAACCTCTTCATGTTGTATTAAGTTTTATAACATTTTGGTACGTAAAAAAGTTATGATATATAAATTCATATAATATTTTTCTATTAAATAATACATAAAAACATAATATATAATATTAAATTATATTATCGTACCCGATATACTAATACACCCTTATTCAACTTCGACGGAAAGCAAAAAGTCGACGAAGGAGAAATAAAGGGCGTTAATTCACGTAACCCAAACAAAAACAGCTGTAACGCATTAATCTTTAGTGCACATCAAATCAAACAAAAGTTAACATGAGTGTCATGAAAAGGTGAACCAACACGGCTGTAACGCATTAATCTTTAGTGCTCGGAAAATATGATTTTTAATATATTGGTATAATATTTATATATTTTTTTTATATAAAGAGTAATATTAAGCACTAAAATATTATAAGGATTAAAACGTATCTATTTAGTCTTATAAGGATTAAATTGTTAAAAAATATATATTTCAAGGATTAAAATGTAGATTTATTCTTATTATAATTATATTTTAATAAATTTTTAATTTTATAAAGTAGATTTAAATATGTTTTTGATTTCCAAAAGTTAAGCGAATTTTAATTATGGTCATTGAAATTTTTTTTATTTAGTTCCGATCTAAACGTTTTTAAAATTATCACTTTTTATGTATGGTTGTTAACTGTCACATAAAATTAAATAATTTGACTCTCTATTAGCCAATTCAATATTTAACATAGATAATTCAAAGTTAGGGAATAAAACCAAATGATTTGAGAAATTTTTGAACCAAAACAAAATAAAAAGTTTTTGAAGGAATAAAATTAGAATTCGTATTACAGACCAAAAATATATTTAAGTATGTAAAATGTAGTATAAAATTTTAAATATTTATGATGTAGAATATATTTATATATAATTATTTAAAAATATTTAATATAACAATTTACTTTATAATTACAATTACAAACAAGCTAATTTAATTAAGTTTTAGTTTTAAATCTATAAATATTTTTTTTAGAAAATCTTGTGATTTTTCCGGTTAGTCCCATAAATATAACCATTTTGTTTAATCTATCTTCTATCTTTTAATCTATATAATATTAATATTCAAGTAAAATCTTGTGTCAAACTTCGCGTTAAAAACCAGTACAACACCAACTAAAAGACCAATTAAGACAGAAATGAAAATCCGTAAGTACCAAACATTATTTTTTTTTAAAAAAAATAAGAGATCAATCAAAAAGGTTTTATTTAGGAATAAAAAATAGTTATGCCCCTTTTAACTTGTTAGAACCGACAGCATCTTGACTTCATCATAGAGACCTTCCAGTCATCTAGGCAATCCACACATTCATACAGCAACCAGTTTGGCTAGGTGAGGCACTACCAACATCTCTTCATCCCTAAACTCAACAAAATACCGCAAGCACAAGCATTAATTCCGCATCTCTCTATTGGCTGCTTTTTGATAAGCAGGTGAGCAGCTCTCGTTTCTCTATCACTTTTGGTGTTGTTGAATGAGTAAGAGTGCCTTTCCTTTGTAGAAAGAAAGCACCGGTGACCTTAATGATAAAGCATATGCAACCTGAATGTATTCCTTTACTTTTTGGCATCAATGATCTGCTCCTTCTTCCCACCATCTCATACGTCAGTTCACTCACTTCTCAACATATATATAGGAGGCACTAACTGCCTCTTTCGTCAAAAATTTTATAGGACATGGCTAGATCCAGTGCTTGTTTAGATGCTTCTGTGAAAGAAATGATCCCCTTAAGAAATATTGTTTGAAGAGTGTAAATTTAATTTATTTTTTTGTTTAGATATAAAATTAATTTATATTTGAATGTAATATTAAATAATTTATCCTCATTCTTAAACATTCTTTTAGTTTATTTTTTTTAAAGTTTGATTCCTTAACTAGTCTGGTTGTCTCTTGCTAATTTGATTGCAATCTTGCTCTTGTTTGCTCCATTTATTTTGTAATCACCTGAATTTGTTGGACCTGCGAGATTATTATTATTATTATTATTAATGATTGTTGTACAAATCATCATTTAATTTGTTAAAGGATGGATGCTGTTGCTGAAAAAGTCATTGGAGGGTTGAGCTCTCTGGCTCTTGAAGAGTTTGGAATCATATGGAATCTCAAAGATGACAAACAAAAAATTGTGAGCATAGTCTCTGCAATAAAAGCTGTGCTCAAGGATGCAGAGGCAAAGGCTAATAACCATCAAGTTAGTAATTGGTTGGGGGATCTGAAAGATGTACTCTTTGATGCGGATGACTTACTAGATGATTTCTCTACTGAAGCTTTGAGAAGGAAATTGATGATGGGAAATAAGATAATAAAAAAGGTACAATTTTTTTTCACCAAACAGAACCAAATTGCCTATGCTTTTAAAATGGGCCATAAAATGAAAGAAATCAGGGAGAGGCTAGACGATATTGCAAATACTAGGCACAAACTACTTCTACAACTGACTGACCACTCTGTTGAGATTCCACTTCTATATAGGCAAAGACAAACTTACTCTTATGTGAGAGAAGATGAAATCATTGGGAGAGAAGAAGAAAGGAAGCACCTTAAAGATTATTTATTTGATGCTAATACGACTGATAATGTTTCCGTGATTTCCATAGTTGGGATTGGAGGATTAGGTAAGACTGCACTTGCGCAACTGGTGTACAATGACAAGGCTGTCCAAGAATACTTTGAGTTCACAATGTGGGTATGTGTCTCAGATGAATTTGACGTATGTAAAATAGCTCAAAATATTCTTGGGCATGCCCAAAATAGTGTGGTCGAGCATGTGCAACAAAAGCTAAGAAATGAAATTCGAGGGAAAAAATATTTACTTGTGTTGGATGATGTGTGGAACGAAGATCGTGAATTGTGGCTTAAATTGGAATGCTTATTGATGGAAGGAGGGAGAGGTAGCAAGATAGTTGTCACCACACGTAGTAACACAGTGGCAAAAATAGTGGGCACTCATCCACCACTTATATTGAAAGGTCTAGATTTCAAAAGAGCTTGGAAACTATTCTGCCAAGTGGCTTTTGATGACAGAAAAGAATCACATAATCCAGAATTGGTAGCCATTGGAAAGGACATTGTTAAAAAATGTGGAGGTGTTCCACTTGCCATAAGAACAATTGGTGGCCTTTTGTTTTCTCGAAACTTGGGGCAGAGTGATTGGCAATATTTCAGGGATGTTGAATTTTCAAAAATTGATCAACAACAGGATAAAATCTTTCCAATTCTTAAGTTGAGTTATGATCATCTTCCGTCTTGTTTGAAAAATTGTTTTGCTTATTGTTCATTATTCCCTAAAGATTATGTATTTTACAAACGTATGCTCATTCGTCTATGGGTAGCTGAGGGATTTATCCAACCATCAGATGATATTAGATGTGAAGAAGATGTTGGTCATGAGTACTTCATGTATTTACTGTCAAGTTCTTTCTTTCAAGATGTCCAAATGGATCACATTGGTGGAATAGAGTCGTGTAAAATGCATGACCTTATACATGACTTAGCACAACTGGTTGCTGGAAATGAGTATGTTGTTTTGAACGAAGAAAAAGAAACAAACTTAGAAAAGAGAACACGTCATCTATCATATTATTTTACCTCACACTCCAACAATTTAATATCTTCTTTCCCAAAGGGAGTGAAAATAAGGACTTTCCTTTCATCTGAAGGTAAAAATATTCAGGGTCAGTCAGTCTTTGGTTTTGTGTTCAGCCTAAAGAGCTTACGTGTATTAACTCTAAACAATTTGGATATTGAAGAAATTCCAAAGAGTATTAAGGAGTTGAAGCATTTGAGATACCTTAGTCTTAAAGGTTTTGACCGGCTACAAAAGCTCCCATCGGAGATTACTGGCCTACACAACTTGCAAACTTTATTACTCCTTCTATGCCCAATGCTCAAGGAACTACCATCGGATTTCAGCAAACTGACTAGTCTCAAGCATCTTGGGTGCCTTGGTGGCATTAATGAGAAACTAGAATGTATGCCACGTGGTCTGGGAAAGTTATATTGTCTTCAAACGCTAATACCATTTGTATTGGGCCCTACCAGCAGCATTAGCAGTTTAACTGTACTGAGAGGTCTAATCAATCTCAGACGTCTACGCATCACAAGGTTGGAGTTGCTACGGGACTGTGCTCGAGAGGTTGAGGCTGCAAAGGTACTTCTTGAAATAGGACATTTGCAAGAGTTGGAATTATATTGGTCTGAAAAAGACAAAGAAGTTGAGTATAATGATGAGATGATTTTACAGGGTCTACAGCCGCAATACTCAATTAAAAGGCTATCAATAAATGGATTTTGTGGTGAAAGTTTGCCAAACTGGATGGGAAATCTCTCATCACTCATCACTCTTAGAGTAAAAGATTGCAAGGTCGTGGCATCACTACCTGAAGGAATCCATAACCTCCAATCATTGCAGAATCTTTACATAGTTTCATGCCCACTGTTGAAGGACAGATGCAAAAGAGAAACGGGTGAGGATTGGCCCAAAATTGCTCACATCCCCAATGTTCAAATCGATTGGGTCAAGCAGTAGAGGCTGCACACTTTGTAACTAATCTCCATATATCTCACTCGATTGGATGGCATGTGGCCTCTATGTTCTCTTCATTCAGCCTACCCACACAACCTAAAAATCCACCTCTATTCATGTTCCTTTCGCGCAATGTTTTTCCTCCCCTAGCTAGTTCCTTCGCCTCATCCTCAAACTTCGATTTCTCTTCTGCATATAAGGAGGGCAGCAATGTCCAGAGCACTTTGGTCTCAAGCGCCAGTTCTAACACTGGCTTCATGGCTCTCATGTTGATCATTGAGGTAATTTTCTCACTAATTTCTTGCCTACAAATTTCTTCAAAGTCCTGAATACATATTTATATTTTAAATTTTTCACTCTGACCACAACACATAGGTATTTGAAATACTTGGATATGTTTTGGCACATGGATTACTTGGTCTAGTTATTTACTCTATCTGAATCTATGTTTTTATTTAGATATGTTTGGACATGTGTATTTGGTTGAATCTGTCTTAACTTAAAATAATTATCTTTTTTCATTGTCTTTGGGATGACAAAGAGACTTAGTAAAACAAGCAAGAAATTCTTTGCTAGGAAATCTTTTCTCTTTGATCTTCATGCAAATTATCTTTGTGATTTTTCGAGGTATGCTCATATCTAGGACAGAAACCCTTAATTTCCATGCAACAGAAATACATGAGTGAAAATCATAAGAGAATTAGTAAGTGCATCATGTTAGCTATGTATAAATAACAATAGATCCAAGTGAACCTAGTACATTGACTACAATAGTATACTACAATAGAAAAGAAAAGAAAAAAACTAAAATACTGCTTGCCATTATAATTGAGAAAATGATATGGTCCCTAGGAAAATCTCAACATCAATAAAAGCACCATACATATTATTGGAATCTAAATGGTATACAATGACTATGGAAGGATGTACATGTATAGAAATTGTAGAGCTAACTTTCTACAAAGCTTTAGACCAATGGCCTTATCGTACATGCCCAATATCAACAAACAAATTTTGTACATATCTAGTATGAGAGGGTGAATGGCGAGATTGAAGGGATCCAGTTGGAAAACTGAAGGCCTTTAATCAAGTTACCCTTGCCAATCACCCTCGAGATAATGCAGCCCTGTATGGTAGAGATATTAGAGAGGAAGGTACTGTAATAAGGATAATCTTTTAATTTGCAGTGCACACATGGAGATTAAAGTGACTCTGAAGCTAGGAGGGTAACACTTTATTGTTGTGAAAATACATTTGTCATGTGTTTGCTGCAATTCCCAGGTGAAGTTTATTACTTCAAAACCAACAGAGCTTTTCTTCTTCAATCTTCTTGATTAATAAACTAATTAATGTAAACCTTCTGCATCAATTCAGGTATAACATAAGATTCAACTTGGAGATATGGATCACTCAGATTGTACTTCATTCGTATTGCTCAATCGTCATGCTAGCAGTCATTTGATAGTCCGTGTTTTGATTTGCTTGAGGCTATTGAGAATGTGAGATTTATATACATTATATTAGATATTTTGATTAAAAATTAAGTTTGTTGGTAGTCTTACATGTTAGACTGATTTTGATTTTTTCCTACTATTCTTCTAACAGAAGGGTGGACCACTGTCCCGATTTTGAGTATGGATTATTCAATTGAGTTTATAAAGTTTCTGTGAAGAAAAATGGAAGTCAAATTGGACAATCTTCTGATGTTGTTCATGTCTCATTATGGTTCTGTTATTTCAGAATTTAAAGATATTGACTCAATACCATGTTCAAAAGCTAAGGTTTGACAAGTCTTCCAACAACTATCTCATAAGTATAGATTATTTATTTCTTTCAATTATTTCTTTTTCTAGAAGTCTTTTACACACAATATTCATTTTATTATAAGATGTTCTTGCTGTTGGTTACATTTATGTTAGCCTGATGTCACTATGGGACTTTCTTTTGTTTCTACTTCTTTGAGTTCAGAGTTCCAAGATATTGATTCCTCTGCTGCTACGGTTATTGTCTTGCATATTTTTTTCTTTGTGGATGCAAGTTTAAGATTAGTAAAGAGGACTACAAGGGTGCCGGATATGTCTGATCAGTTCCCAAGAGATCTGAAATGTTAAAAAAATGTCACTGTGGGTCAAAGAAAAGAGAGCATAGCTTTGCTTGGTGCTCACATGGCTGAAAGGGGGAAGTAACATTGATGCCACAGAAGGAAGTTATTGCATATATATTGGATCCTGTCATAAAATGGTGGTTCTTGTTGTCATGTACTGTTGTGCTAAGTGGATGGTTTTGGTTCTCAAGATTCATGTCTGCATAAATAGACGAGTTTATGCTTGTGGAGTAAATGGAGTATGATGCTTATATGAGAATATGGTCAGTTGCAATATGCAAACTAATTTTCTTTTCAAGTTGTGTTAGATTTGGCCTTAGGCCTCTATTTTGAATCTTTTGATGTAATTGTCTTTTGTCTTGATACGGATGTTGTTGGTTTATGTATCATAGTATGAACAGTCTAATTTTTGTTTTCTTTTCAAGTTGTGTTAGATTTGGCCTTAGGCCTCTATTTTGAATCTTTTGATGTAATTGTCTTTTGTCTTGATACGGATGTTGTTGGTTTATGTATCATAGTATGATAACAAAACACTTTATATATTTTTGTTTTCTCTTACTGTGACTAAATTAATCATTTCTTGATGAACAGTCTAATTTGTGTATTAAGTATTTCAATTTCAATTTGAAAAGATTGACTTTTGTCAATACTCTTGCTTTTGAGCAAAACAATGTTTCAAGCAGAGCACATTAGCATATTTATGCAAAGGGCAGTGCATGGGAGCCAAGTGCAGAAAAGCTATTACCAAAATTGGCAAATATTGAACTCCATGAAGCTTTGCTTGTTTTGCTGCAAGTCTTATCTTAGTACAAAAAGTGGAGAAACAAATTGATAAAAGCACTCTCCTCAGCTCTCAATGGATACTTTGTTTCTTTGATACCTTGGACAACGCATCACAAAAGGCAGAGATAGCTGAATCAACTTTCAATCAAAAAAAGGGCTCACCTCAACTCTCTTAAGCTTTAATGTTTAAAAAATCCCACCCTCCTATAAAAGCAAGCTTTAGAGCAGCATCAAACAAGAGGAAAGAGAGAAAAAAAGAAAGCCAACACTCCTATCACTTTGAAGTACTAGTTGAAATATCTTCCTCTTCTCTCAGTCTCTATAAAAGTGTTAATCTTATTTTGCGGAGAGTTCATTACTGTTGTATTAGAATTATATCTTATTCATGACAGAAAACAACATAATTTATTCCGTCAAAATTAAAAAATGTGATTGTGAGGTTTTGTTTTCGAGAGAAAATTTATTTGTTTGAGCTTGAAGAGGCTTGGAGAAAAACTATTTGGGTTTGAGCTTACATAGACTCATTAAAAAGACTATGTAGATTGGGTTTGGGGATGTTTAGTAAATACCACACAGTGATTGTATTGATTGTACAAGTTTATAGTAAATATACTCACTAAGAAGGTGTGGACTGAATGTAGATTCTAGATTAGAGAACCGAACCAGTATAAATACATGTTTTTAGCTTTTACCAGTATAAATACATGTTTTTAGCTTTTCTATCCTTTCTATCTTCATATAACATACTTGCTACATTGTCTCAGTATTTTTTTTCAAAAGGATTAAAATCTGATTTTGACTAAGTGTTAAAACTGTTTCTGCTTCAAGCATAATAGAAGTCTCTATTCACACCAGTATCTAATTACTTAGGTTTTGAAGGGTTTATTACTGTTATTAGAAAAAAGCACATATATATATATATATGATTTCTTATCATTACTGTATCAGTTTCATTTTTTGTCAGGGAGAATGTCTGTATCATTCACAAATTGATAGGAAAAAAATCTTAAGACTTGACATTGATTCCCATTTGATCTTTCTGTCCGAATGATAAATTGATAACTTCCCACATTGCATGCTATCATGCAGCCTGACAGTTTTGTACAAAGCATTCTAAGCAACTTGTACAAAGAATATTCAGTTTTAGAAGCCACTACGAACAAGCATGTGAAGTTGATCCTGACTGGTCACAGCCATCTAATAAACAAATAAATCATAAGACCTCTTTAACTGGACTGCCTAAATCAGTAGCATGCACCAACAGTCAGTTATTATACAATAATAGGTAGCGCTTATCCAGCAAGCATTGGGAAGTTTCCTCTGATCTGGTTGAATCAAAGAAACGCGTACAAGCACACAAACCAGGGGAGGCGCTACACGCAAAGTAAAGAAAGAACAATCCTAGCTTGTGGCACAATAAAGATGATGATATCTTAACAATTGCTTTAATAAATTGCTGCTATGGAAACATTGACAAGATCAGCAGCATACAACAGAGGTCAGAATGTGTTGTTTTCAGGAAGTAACAACTAACTGATTCACTAAAGACTACTTAAAAGGACAGAAAATTTAAGGATCTATCCTTCCCCCCCCCAACACACAAAAAATGTTAAGGAGGAGGAAAATAGAGTAAAGGGCTTGCTTTTACACAATACTAATGATATATTACAACTTACGATAGCATGCGGCTCAAAATGTCTAATGAATCAGGCCACAAATTTCAAGCAACGAGTATCGTTGTGTACATTTTGGCATCGATTTGAACAGAAGCGCATGCCACATCTCACGCATGTGTAATTGGCAGAAAAGCCACAAACAGTACAGAAGTGGCGACGAGAGGTTGAGCTTGGAGGTCCAACTGCTGCTTTCCAATAGGAGGGAACATGCGGAGGCAATGATTCTAAGTTTGCCTGCATTTGTAGGAGGAAGTAGTTAACAATATAACCGATGCTAGAAGAGGAAAAAAGAAAGAAAAAAAAAGTCACAGATTATCAGTTTGCAGGAACTCTTCTGGCTTTAATCACCTCATGTAAGAGCTCAAGGAATGTTCTTGGGGCCTTCCTAGCTTCAAGTGCTTTTGCCTGCCTGGTTTTCCTTTTGGTGCCCTTAGACTGCTTTTTTTGCACATACCCTTCGAAAAATACGGGGTCCAAAAAGAAGGAAATTAAAACAATCTTATTAAGTAAACAAAATGTAGCACTTTCAGTTTTCATATAATGCCTAGTATAATATAATAGACAGTGTTGACAAAACAAAAGGCACCCCTTTTTCTCTCCAAGGTATGCCTAAGGATAGACATAACATAATTCAATGAACAAGTTCCCTGCATCATCCAAATATTGAATGAAAAAAAAGAGAGGACATAATAGAACTCCAAAAACATAAAACAAGAATTCAAAGGACTAAATATTTCTAAGATAAAGTTAAAAAATAAGGAAAAAGAAAGAAAGAAAAAGAAACCTTCTTCATCGTCTAGGGAAGCTTCATCATCATCAATATTAGCATCTGCAACCTCAAATCCTGCATTGTCATTCTCCAAAGCATCAAGCCGTGCAAGAGCAGCCTAAACATTAAAAATAAAAACCAAAAAAAAAAAAAATTGTCATTAAAACCCAAATCTCCAAATTCAGCTATTACAAAACCATTCAGATTTGGCACTCCAAAACCCAATTAAAAAAAATTAAAAATTAAAAGAAAAAGGGTAACGCATTTGATTATTGATGGTACCTGGGTGCGATTATCAGTGCTGGCAAGAGCAGCAGCCATTTTTGAAGCAACCTTTCGGGTTCTGCTGGACATGCGTCGAAGTGGGTTGGAGCCATCGTCTTCCATTTTTGCCAACAGAGAGAACAAAGTCCGAAACTTTCAGCAAAAGGGTCTCTGTTTCTCTTCTTTCTCTGTATCTTTCGCAGTAATGAAGCGAGGAGAGTGATTATTACTGTGATTACCGCTGATTAGGGATGGAGAGACCGAACTAAGAACTTGGCAGTTTGTTTGGTAATGAAGTGTTAATCATCATGGAATTGAAATTATATAGTACTATTAGCATAGAATTGGAATTAGATAGTTTTCACAATTTAATTATATGGAATTTCTTGGATAAATCCGATTATTTGCCTTTGCCACAAAACTCTGGTCGTCATGCATACGGAATCAAAACCCAACTAGATTTGTAAAATTTCTTGAGAAATTTTAAAGGACTAAAATAATTAAAATTAATTTTGTTTATAGTCTTTGATTTGTAAAATTTGTTCAAAAAATTTCTAAATTTATGAAATTATTGTAGTGAATTCCTTAGAATTTGTAAAATAATTACACTATTTTTACCTGTAAATAAAATTCATACACAATTTAATAATAAATAAAATGTAAGTCGATATGATCTCTTTATGTATAAATATCATTTTTATTTAGTACTAGTCAAATCATATTTTTTATCTTTTAAATATTAATAAAACTAAATATTTTTATAATAATAAATTGTTAATTTTTATTAACTTTTTATTTATAAATGGTTTAAGGTAAGGTAATTATTTTTTTTTCCGAAAGAAGAAGTGAGTGGAAAAGGAGAAAATTTGAATTAAATAAACTTTAAAATAAAATTAAATAAAATTAAGAAAAACCAAAAAATAGTTACAAAATTGAACGCTCTTTAGGGATAATATAGATTTGTACGATACAGAAATAATGACTGCCCTGATACAGTCCTTTAGTATTGAGAAATAGTATCCACTCCCCAAATACAAAATTTGAGTTGTCTTCCACTTATTTTCTTGTAAAGCAAGAGATCAATGGCTTTGCTCAACACAGAAACTGCAACATTGTATATTTTTTTTCTAAAATCACATAACTTACCTTTCTTTAATCACTAGTTCAAAAGTATTCAAACATGATGATAGTAATAAAGATAGCAACTAGCATCTAAAATTGGCTTAAATTAATATCTCAATGGTAAGTTAAAAAAGTAATACCTGAACCATTTGAGATCATTAGGGTAATGCTATTTAACACTCAAAAAGTGATTTATCATTATTGGATAAGATCTTAGATGCTTCAAGTGTAAGAAAAAAAAAAATTCTTTTGTATCATTTAGTGTCTAACACATTAATTTTGTGGGTCATCATTATCTTTCATTTTCCAAATATATTTTTAATACAACTGTTGACATAAATGATAAATATTACAACCAAAACTTTTCTCTACTTCTGATGTAATCTAAGAATTTCTCATATATAACTGGTCTCAATTATCGTCTTAGGATTTGTTGTTGTACCACTAAAACAGAAGCTAAACCTGAAAAATCTTCAGATGAAATATAGTCTCCTATCAGTCCTAATTCTTCACTCTCACTCCATTCTGATAACCCAGTAAGAAGAACAGGGTTTATCCCTTGCTTTCTTCCCACTATCCAAAGATCAAAACACCATCATTCATGGCTTGAATTGCTGCAAGCGTCTGTTCACCATTGTTAACCACCACCTCCCTATACACCACTCTTTGATTCATCTCATTCTTAACCCAAAACCAAGTCACAATCCCATCATCAAGCTTCTTCTCCATTTCATCATCCCCTACACAGTTGTGAGAGAGAAATCGAATCACGGTAAGTGACACATCTTGGTTTGAAACCATCCTATCTGCATATACAAGAGCCTCCCTTGCATCTGGACCCCCAAGAAATAGCATAGCAAATTTGTGTCCACATTGACCAAATGAATAATTCTCTATTGTAGTGGCTTCAAGTATAGTGGTACCCTTGTCAATCAGAATGGCAACAGAACAAGGTGCATGATTCAATACTTGTGAATTTACACTCTTAATTGCTCCAAGATTATGCACACCCCCTTTCTTGTAAGGTAAGATTATTAAGGAAGTGTCTCGTTCCAATGCAAGCACACAAATATCTTGGAACATTGTTTGCTTTGGGGACACAACAGTGAAAAAATTTATCTTCACAAGTTCATCTCTTTTAAGTTGTTGATAACGCTTAAGAGCTTCTATTGTGTGAGTCCATTGATAAATGTGAGGCACTTCCTGTTTGCCATGGTCTATGAACAAAGGACTAGCACGACCAACAAGCTCGAATAATCGAAGAGCATAGACTGAGAGGGGGCTATTTGAGGTTGGATTGGAGATATCAAGAAGGTGGGTGAGGCCATTTACACTTTCATTAGCATCAAGAATGCATAGCACTATTGAAAGCTTTGAGTCTGGAGGGTTGTGTTGGATGTTCCTTCTTTGGCTCACCATGTATGGCCTTGTTGGATCATATAAGATGGAGATCATAGGATTGAATGTTGCAGTCAAGGCTATAGTCATAAGCACCAATAATGTGAAGCCTGGCAACTTTAAGATCTGTATTTGCATGCACACAAACAACAATAATTATTCTTTCTTGCAGAAAATGAAAAGACTTGAAAGAAGTTATAGTTCATAATGCAAGTTTCTAGTTTGTAGCTTAGTAGATAGATAACCAAATTATAAATTAGTTTACTACAGTTTTATACCAGGAAATTTGTCTGTCACCTTCAATTTTTTCAAGAGTATTGGTATCTTATAAGAATTAGTGGCTAAGATTAAGTCACATATGCATAAATAAAATAAAGTATAAAAAATATATATTTGAAAGTAAAAGAATTTATGGTTAAATAATAATAACCACTCAGTAGTGACAAAGTATTGGTTTCCTTAAGACTATCATAGGTACCAAAGAAAAATATCAGTGATTTTCGTTTTAGTCATTATAAAAGTTTTTTTAAAATTGGTTTTAGGTTCTTCACCAAAGGAAAATACAAG
Organism: Dalbergia cultrata; assembly: GCA_031216105.1. Taxonomy (NCBI): domain Eukaryota; kingdom Viridiplantae; phylum Streptophyta; class Magnoliopsida; order Fabales; family Fabaceae; genus Dalbergia; species Dalbergia cultrata. The sequence continues at coordinate 6,864,528 of CM062347.1, forward strand.
TCATTTTCGTTTTAGTCATTTTAAAAGTTTTTTTCTAATTGGTTTTAGGTTCCTTTTTTTCTCCTAACGTTGTGATTTTGGTCCTTGATACATTAACCTTGTGGATGAATACTGATATTTATATTTTGTAGGAACTAAAATGATTCTCAAAATACTTATAGGGACTAAAAACAAAATTTCCAATGTTTGTACGTACCAAAACATTTTAAAATGCTTTTAAGGACCAAAATTTAGAATGATAAGGATCAAAATCAAAACATTAAAAAATAAAGGACAAAAAAATTAAATTACTTATATTTATAATAACTAAAAATATATTTAAGCACATATAATATAATCAATAAGAAGGAGGATTAAAGTAAAGATAAACCTAGCAAAGTGAAAAATTAATTATTCTTGTATATATGTATTTACTTAAAAAGAATTGTATCAATGTTATTTCTCATAATGGGTCCACATAATTGTATGTCTATAAAATAATTGAACCATATTTTATAGAAGAATTAAATGTAAAGATAATAATTAAAATTGAAGGAAATATAACATGAAGCTTACCTTCTTGTCTATAAAATGAACAAATAATATGAGTTCAACCTGGCCTCTCAAGCTCATGATGAGGCTGAGGGTTAGTCCATCTCTGAACGGCAACCGCCAATAGAATGTAGTAATCCAAGTGGAAAAGAATTTGGTCAAGTACCCAGTTAAAACCATGATAAAAAGTGGTGATAGTTGGGACCAATCAATAGCACTCATAGCAAATACATCGGTGTAGGATCCCACCAGAAGGAATGAGAATGGTAAAAGGATTTCAGTCATAATTGTCTTGCTCCTCTCTACTAGAGTTGCTCCTAAAGGAGGCCCATCTGGAATCACTAAGCCCAACCACAAAGGCCCATTAGCAATTGCTATCCCAAACATGTCAGTTAGGAAGCCCATCACAAAAACCCCTAAAAGTATTGCAACTACAAAAGATTGATCTACTGGGTGCCCTTCTGGGGTCTTCTTAATAATCCATTCCATTGCAGGCCTTACACAAAACACAATGAATGATACCAATATCACAACAGAAATCACATACCACAAGGCATTCCTACCTCCTGTTTCTCCTTGTTTTGCTGCCTCAAATATTACAATGCAAATTGCACCAAATGCGTCCCCAATCAATGCTGTGGACAATGCCATTCTCCCTACGTCTGAATTTAGAAGGTTAAGCTCTTTAAGAACATTGAAGAGAACTGCAAAAGCTGTGGTCCCCAAATAGCTTGAAATTACTCCTATTGAAGAAAATGTGGCTAGTTCTTTGTCCATGTTCTTTCTCATGTATAGTGACACAAGAAATACCAACACTGTGGGAATGCTTATACCAAACAATGCTGTGTATAAATGCACTTTTCCTGACTTTTTCAAGAGGACTGGATCCATCTTCACACCATAAATGAAAAGAAAGAACATGAATCCCACTACTCCAAGATTTTTCACTAAGAATTGGAACGTGTCAGGTATCACGTTATCTTTAAACCATCCATTGCGTCCCATAACAGAAGGTCCAACGATAATACCGCCCTTGAAAACATGAAAATTTAAATATTACTTTATTAGAATAAAAAATGCCACACAATTACGCAAAGCACAGTTATACCATTTAATATAAGAAATAATAAGAATAAATATTGAAATTAATTCTCTAAATATTTTTTTCACATTAATTTTTTCTTACATGTTAAATAGTCAATTTAAGCATATAACTGATGCACAAACATACGTAGGAAAAATAAATTCGAGCAGTGCTACGTATCTACCAAATATATATACATATAGAATATTTAACAGAAATTATGCTAGTTGTAAGATGAAATAAAGTGATATGACTCACTAATTCATTTAAATGCTAACAATTATGACATATTCTTCTAGATACAAAATTCTAGCAAATTTTTTAATAAATTTACGTTCATTCTAAACATTGAGCTAACAAATTGATTTCCAAAATAATCAACTTTATATATATATCACGTATCTTTAGATGAATAATTTGAGTACTTAATTGAAACAATAATAATAATAATAATAATACTTAATAATGATGATAAAAATAAGAAGCTTACGATTATCTGAGAAATGACCCTGGGTTGTTTGAAAGGCTTAAGGAGTAAGCGAACGATGCGAGTAATGGTGATGACGAGAATGAGGTCAAACATTAGAAGTGAGAAGTTGTAAGCTAAAGGGTTGTCACCACCATTGAAGATGCCACAAGGGTGGAACCTCTTTAGTGTTTGACACACAAGTTTAACGGAAGTTGTGGAACCATTACCAACATCACGTATCAAGTCTTCTTGCAAGACGCGAGAAGGACGAAAATGTTGTAGCCATCCATAAGGTGATCGTAGCAAACGATGTGTTGGGAAACTCCTAGTCATGTGCAAGAAAAGTTTCTGAAAACCATACACAAAAGTTACATTGGAAGGTAATCACAGAGAGAGAGAGAGAGAGAGAGAGATCTGCGAAAGGAGTAATTAATTGTGGATATACGTCAAAGTGGGAGAACTAGTGTTCCTCTTTCATTCTAATGGCTAAACTTTTTCTTTTTTGTGAGGTAAATATCACACAATATTACTTTTATTTTACATTTATTTATGTATTTCATACATCTTAAAAACAATATTTGTTGACAGTGCAAGGAAAATTATGTCAATACATAGACCTTTTGCGTACACTTTTACTTACATCATATCTAATTGAGAAAAAGGAAATAGAGCATATTTCCTTTTTTTTTTCTTTTTTTTTTTTGTTTGTGGCTATAGCCGCTAACTCTTGTATACATTCCTTCTATTTGCATTTTTGGAGTCAGGTGAGAACATATTTTATCATACTAAAAAGATATTCACATACCTCCTTTTTAACAGTAATTAACGTGTAAAAAACTTGAATCAATGCATAGTAAGTAATTATCAATATTATTACAAATTTAATTTTAACAGATTGTTTATATGTGTGAATTTTACAAAATTATTCAATTGCGCATTGCATAATAAATAGAATTAATGTAAAATAAAATTGAAAAATTATTAATAATTTCTTAACATTTAAAATTAATATATAATTTGAAACAGAAAAAATTGATAGATATTGTCAAAAAAATAAAGACAAAAAGAAGAAAGATAGACAAATAGAAATATGAACTCAAGAAGTATAATTCTTCATGAACTAATTATATTATCTCTATTATTTTCTTGTGTGTTTCTCAATTAAATATGTTCTTATATGCATCATTGGTGGAAGGGTTACATACACATGACAAAATAATTGACGATTACATTTTAATTACTCTAAAAATTGTGTAACCATCAACTTACTCTTGACACCTTCATTTAGTCATCCATCACATGTAAAATTTTACAATACTTCTCCTTGGATAACTACATCGTATGTGAACATACTTTGTTAAAACCTTAATAAAAAAAAAACAAATGGAACAAATTTAGTAAAAAAAATAAAAAAGTACATTATTTATAGGTAACTAACTTCCTCTAAAAGAAACTCAAAACATTACAAGTTTTTGTCAACATTACTAGAAAAACGTGAGTTACCAATTAATTTCATTAACGCTACTAACACTATTAAAAAAATTTGTTTATAATTCCTGACAGATTTTCCATTGAAAACTTTCAAAAATAATTTTATTTTAAAAATGTGCTGTAATTACTAGCAAATTATTGTTTCAGATAGTGAACAAATTATTGAAATTATTGATTTGATGTCTTTTATTTTTCCTATTTTTTGTAACTTTTTTTCTGTTGTTTTGCTGCTGTAGCTGTCAAAGTTACACATAAAAATTCAATTTAAAAAATGGAATTTTTTGACAGATTTTTCTGCCAATAATACATAATTTAAAAAACTTAAAGCTAATATTACCAGTGAAAAAATCCACCTTTAAATCTAATTTTCATTTTTTATTTAACAAGCATGTTTCTATGGGGAAAATGTGTCGATAATGCAAGAAATATTTGCCAGTAATTTCCTTAGCTTGAAGATGGTGAATTTTGTCCCTCCATAGATTAGACTGCACTTCATGTGCTATCCTATTTAATAAAGAGTATTTTTTACATTTAATATTTTTAACTATTTTATGTCAAAGTTATTTTTCTTAACAATATTTTTAGTAATACTTTCAATGTTATTAATTATCGCTGAAAATACTTATTTTTCTTATAGTGAACCTTTTGATTTTTTTTTTATGGTAAGAATTTAATTTAGACATTTGTAAGATATATATATATATATGTTTACGTGTTCGTCAATAATATATACAATTTGAATGTTTCTACAATTTGAATTTTATTTAGTATTTACTTAATTTCATATTTTCATTTTCAAATTTCTACTATTAAATCTTGCAAAAATCGATATTTGTGAAAAAGAAAAAAATATATTTTTCATAGGTTTTTGATGCTGAGTTCATCTTAATACTATGAATCTTGCAAATTTTAAGAACAAAAGACAAAAGAAATAATACAACTAGTTTCTAAGTCTGAATTTGTATTTTTATTTCTTCATCATTCTGCAATTTTTTTTTGTTTTATTTTATTTACAATAATAGCCATATATTATAAATAGGAGCGTAAATCAATTTCCCACCACAAAGTGGTTGAAACTCAAAAATCACGTTTGTTTGTCCCTTTAAAACCTGAGCCATATGCTGATGGTAGAATTCAATCCATTCTCACCAAGCATAATCATTTTGGTCTGCCATTCTGCATTGAACAAATTGACCCCTGTTGCCGGTTGCCGGTTGCCGGTTGGCTACTCTCTTGCAAGACGCGAACACGTCAATCACAGCTATACCGCATTTCCGTCCCAATTAATCGCCAAAACCTACTACTAGTAAGATTTATGTAGCATATGCATGCGACTCCATCATAGCATCTAACATATGACAAAGTTGTGTTGTGTGTATTACTCTATGTTTTATTAGTCGTGATACTTTGAACACCAAAAAAAATAAAAATAATATTATGAAAATAATAAAATTACATAATAAATATATATTACATGTCTTATCAATTATTATTATTGAATATGATGAATGAGTGGATGAATGGAGACCACTCATCACATTCAATAATGATAAGATGTATAATGTACATTTATCATACAATTTTATTGTTCCAATAATATTTTTAAAAAAATAGATGTTTATTAGAATACTCATTTTATAATAATTAGATATGATCGATAGATAGAATACATGGGAATTATCATCATATCTAATAGTTATAAAATAAATCCTAATAAATACCTATATTTTAGTATTTAAATAATATTTTTTATATTTTATAAGTAGCAATCCTAGGTGGAAGTGGAGGTTGAGGGTCCATACACTGGTGTCTTTAATAACTCCATTGTCATAAAACACATTTAAAGAGTATAATTTTTTGAGCTTTTCTAACCAGTTAAAGATTTCAATAAAAGCAAGTTTATAAGCTTTTGTGATGGACCCATGACTTGAAAATTTGAAAATCACACATTTTCAATAAATATTTATCATTTTAAACTCCTTAACCAGTTTCTTTAGACACTGATTAAAAAAAATCCTAATTTTTTAAGTAAAGAAAAACCACTAAGTACGTATATATACTTTGGTAAACTTGGAAAAACAGCCTTCTTTTTGGTTTAAAAAACTTGTTTTTGTAAAAAATAAAAAGCTATTTTCAAATAATACGTATTTTTGATAAACATATGAAGATATATTATAATTAAAAATCAATAATTTTAAGGTAAAAATAGATTATAATCATAAGAAACCTTTTGAAATTTTTATTATAAAAAAATTGATTATTTTGTAATTAAAATATTTTTATTAAATTAAGTCTAAATATCAAATATAATAATATAAACAAATCATTTCATACACATTTTAATAATTTACTATAAAAAAAAGTAAACTTTTTTACACAATCCAAACAAAACATATTATCTTAATATTGTTTTTTCGCTAAAATATTCCAACACAATTTGGTTTTCATATGATCAATCATATAAAAAGTGATTATACAAATAAATAATTATTGAAATAATTTTAATCTTTCAGTTCTGTCACACAAGCTAAGACTTGACATTCGGGATTCTTATTCAACTACAAATATTTTTCATATTGGATCGAAAGATTACCATCGAAGAAAGGTTGCCTTTAATCGAGGAGTAAAAATAGGAAAAAAAATTATAAATAAATTTTTTATATAAAACTCTATCATAAACTCCCCTTCAGTCATACACACATAAAGGGGATAAAATTTTGTTCTTTTCAATAATTGAATTCGTGTTCTAGTTTCTAATGTAACTTGTTAAAAATGAAGTTAACTTCTTGTTAGGGTAAGTGAACAAAAGATAAAACCAATTAGCCATTGGTTAGCAAGTAACCAATTCTATTATTTACTCTTGTACGCGAGTATATAAAGCCCTGTACAGTTTCTCATCATCATCATCAATTAATACATTTGCTCAATGCTTTTCATCAGTGTTAGAGAGCTTTCTGTCATCTGTGAAACCTAGCACTTGTGCCGATATACATGATTAAATAAGACAATGAATTTAATTTTGATGCGCAACATTTTACATGGTCGTTCAACCGTAATTTGTCATATCAATAAAATATATTTGACTCTCATCAAACTACTTCAAAAATTATATACGTGGGAGAATTTAATTAAATGACAGTGTCAAAAAATTTTACTTTGCAAGTGTATTTAAACTAAGAGTGATATTAGTATAGATTCAGGTTCATGGTAAACCTTACATATGGCAACATATCATTATATATATACTATAAAAATCATTAGTTAATTTATTATCATATGTCCCGAGTCTTTATTATCACTATGCTTAAATTAAATTCATAAGATAAACAAATACTTCTGAATTTCATCATGAGAGATTTGAATTTATAACTTTACATTGATGCTAATTAAATTGGGGTCTTTTTTTTACATATGATTTTTGAGTGGTGTATTTATATTAATATGGTGTTTTCAGTATAGAATCCGTCAAAGGCGGATTCAACACTGAATCCGCCAAAGGCGGGTTCAATAAAAAAATATTTGTGTACTGAATTCGCATCGAATTCAGTGCAAAAAATATTATTTTATTGAATCCGCCAATGGCGGATTCAATAAAATAATATTAAAATAAAATTACGCCATCAAAGTCAGACTCAGAATCCATCAAAATAATAATTTTTTATTGAATCCGCCAATGACGGATTCTAAAACACCATATACAAGTAAATTTACCCATTTTATCATATTAGTGTAAATCACCTATACAAACACCATATATAAATTATTTTTCCAATTAAATTTAGCAGCCGAAAATTCCTTTTCTATCTTTCTTTGGTCTTCCCTCTTTGTGGTGACAATCTTACCATTTTTCTTCTTTCTTTTTTCATTCCTCAAATTTGCATCCTTCATTTTGTTTCCACTATCTTTATTATGATGTTTTTTTATACCCTTTATGGGTGTTTGATTCCTCATTGTGGGTGTTTAGATGGTCTTATGGATACAAAGATGTTTAGATCTACTTTAAAAGCTTTCCAAAATGCGACATTTTACGTGTTGATTTTCATTGTGAAAGATTTTTTACCATCAATGGTCTTCCGGCAAAGAGCAAAACCAAATATTGTTAGTTAGTTTAAAATGTGGAATATGTCAGTTTATTACTCAATCTAAATTTATAATATATTTTTTAATTTGTAAATACTATTAGGCTTATATACAAATGAAATTCTCTCTCAGATAAGAAAAGAAAAATGAGCAGCCAAAACTAATAAAAAAAAATGAAAATAACAATTCAGCAGCCCAAAACTATAACGGATAATCAATCCAAGATGATCATTTTTTTAAGTCGTGTTTTCTCTCTAACCTTAGCAAAATCTTGCTAACCCCATAACTAACAACTCATTGGTCACTAAGGTATGTTTATGAGTTTCAATTTTGGAGGAAAAAAGAAAAAAAAATATTTATAGTATAAGATTTTAAAATTTCATATTATAAACTTTTTATTTTCCTCTAATTCTCTCTAAAATTTAAATTCTACTAAAAAATTAAATTCGAATACAATAGATATCTGCAATAATAACAATACAAGCTTGGAAACCAATTACTTTAAAGTTTGCTGCTTTGTCCCCGTATATACAGGACACCTCCTATACCCTGAAGTTGATTCAAACTTCTCAACTTGAAACAATGCCTGAATATTATATTTCGTCCCAACAGCACATAATGGCCAACCGGATGATTTCCATTGCATGTATTAACAGGAACTGGATAAGTGACGTGGAAAAAGAAATGGAAGGGGAAAAAAGAGGCAAATTTTGCTGGATTTATGGTCAAACTCAGCATCATCGTCGATGGGAACTTAATTGATTTGCACGATCTGAATTGTTAGGAGCAAAAGATAGCTTGGGGGTAAGATTTCCGTGCAAGAGAGATGACTGAAAGGACAATTTTCTATTAACTAATACTATATATTTAAAAAATATTTACATAATTTTTTTATAAAAAAATTAGTGATTATATCAGATGGAATAAAATAACATAATCTATATTTTTCATCAAAATTATATTATTTATAATGATGTTTAAATTTATAATTTCATACATACTATTCAAATCCTTCACTATTAAACTAATTCTAATAATTTACTATCTAAACAATAATAATTATATTATATCATAACTGCATAAAATTTTTTAATATTGATACTATAAAAAATTAAATCTATAATTTACTATAAAAATCCAAATTCTAATTTTTTTTTTTTTAACGAAACTAATTGGTTTTACCGATTTGACCAGCCATAGCTGGCAAGGAGATAAGTGCTTGTGTTTTTTAGCTTTATTTACTTGTAATGGAAATTTAATGATGGAGATTATGAAAATGTTAATTAAAAGGTAATAGAAAGGGAAGCAACGAGACTGGTGACCTGAATAACCCATGCTGGAAACGAGTCAACATCCACAGCGACCAAATAACCCACCGTTTATAATTGATGAAAAAGTGCAGCAAAAGTTGCAGTCAATATTATGGAAACCATAGGTATAAAGGAGGAGCTACTAGACACAAACAGATAGCTTTCTAGTTCCAAGGTGAAGACTAGGGTTTAGCTTTCGGGCAGATTAACGCCCACAAAGAAAAAGACTGCTACCGTCAGAACTCGCAGTTAGAAATCGAACTGACATATAGTATTATTCATTAATTATATTCTCAGAAAATTAATATTTTAAAGAGATTAATTTTAATATATTATTCATATAAATATTTCATTAACAAATTTAATTATAGAGACATATTATATGAGAAGATTAATTTATTATAAAATTTAAATGAGTAAAATTTGACTATTAAATTTTATATATATGATTAAGATTAAATATAAAATTATTTAATATTTTTTAAATAAATATATAAGTATTAATTATTTTTAATTATAATCATCCATTATAGTTATATGGTTAAAATTTACTTCGTTCATTCTCATAGTAAATCACTCGTGTTGTGTGATACGCCTCATTTAAATATATATTACATTATTTGTATTACTTTTAAAATAAAAGAAAAATATATTTTACTTCTGAGTTTTAGTTCATATATGTAGTTTACATCCTAACTTTTTAAAATATGTATCACGACATTCTAAATTTTTTAAATAATGCAAAAATATCATATTTTCAAACTGTGTAAGTAATAAACAGGATGCAGGTTACGCAAAACAAAAAATTCATTCAAAGAGACTAAGTACACATAATAATTCACAATAATGTGTTAAGGACATCAAAGTATTAAGTGTACATAAATAATATATTCACTAGTTATCAAAATTATGTTCAAGGATGCTTTATACTATTTGAAAAGTCCATAGTATCAAATGTATATTTTAAAATATTATAGTATAAACTTCACACAATTAAAAGTTTAAAGATAAAATACGTTTTACACCAAAATAAGAACAATTAAATCAAATATTTTAATTAATATAACAAGATTGAAATTATTTTATGTGATTGAAGATATGTGAAAAATATTTTTATATAAAAATTAAATTTCGTAATAAACAAACACAAAATGCAATAATTCAGGGGTGTGTTTCATCGTCAGTTACTTAGAAAAACTCGTATCTTTCTGTGTACAGTATCAGTCAACAGGTCAAGACACCCGACAGTAACTGGTTTCAAAATATCTCCTCACGAACTTTGCAGTGGTAGCCCCTCGGTTCTTCTGGAGAAGAGGCTAGAAAACCTAGGTCACTGAATCTGGCCTGAATCCGAAGAAACCTACAGTCCAATAGTACACACAGAAATAGAAAAGTAGTATGAATTTTGATAATCATGGTATAATATAACAGAATATACTCATTTTGCTTTTCAATATAACTTGATTTTGCGTTTTTTTATTTAAAATATAGGTTTTTATATTTTAATGACTTATTAGTCCTTTTATATTTATTTTATCCTTTCATTTAATTAGAGAAAGAATGAGTAGATAAAACTTTATTGAAGTATTTAATTGCAAAAAAAATGGATGCAAATTGAGTAATAAAAACATATTTTTCTTTTAATTTTATATTTTAAACGATCAATAGAATTTAATTATGATTTTAATTTCTAAGCATTACTCTTTATTAAGAATTGGAGGGCATAGAATCAAAAAGTATTGATTAAAAAGAGTTAAACGTCTCATTTTTCACATATATTATCTTATCTCATTATTGGAGACTATTTATATCAATTGAGTGTGATATAGATGATTAATTAATTAGCCCATATTCCATAAAGATGTGAATTCAACTCCCATTAGGAGCCATGCCTAGCCCAAATGGGATTACTAGTGCCAAATATAATCCACCTCTATATATATATATACACACACACACCCTAAAAAGTACAATATTTCTATGAGTTTAATTTTTATATATTAATAGTATAAAATATTTTTATATTATTATCTAATTATATTTTGTAATCTTAGCAAAAGTAGTTGATTTTTTCGCTATTAGTTTATAAAAATTAGTGTCAAATTTATATTATAATCCCGTTAGACCAAACTTCTAAGCCTTTAATGATAATCTTTATGTCATGGCTAAAAAAAAAAAAAGTGAAAATGCATTGGTAGTCATATATGCGCAATGTTTTAATATAGAATTTAATTTTTATGTTTCAGCAGTGTAAAACACTCCTAAATTAATTTTGAATCAACATTTTTTATTTATATAACCTTTTAAGTAATAAATAAAAGAGTTAACCATTATTATATATATATATATATAAAATTGAATGACTATATAAAAAATAATACATAGAAATTAAATCCTTTTATGTTGTTAGTCTCTATAACTTCACTAAATTTTTAATTACATCACTATAATTTAAACTCAAGTTTCTATAGTCAATAATTTTTTGCAACTAAGCCTTTGAAGCCAATACAAAAATGTGAAATTAACTGGAATATTCCTTGATTAATTTCATCTACTGTTAACTCCATATAGGTTAACTTGAATCCCTCATAGACTACTGAAATGAGTTTAATTAAATCTTAAAAAGATATCAATATGAAATCATTGTCTATTCATTGCTTACATGTACACTCACACGAGAAATTAAGGATACTGTAACTAATATCACGTATTTGCAATGGTAGTAGGTCCAGGGCTTGATTAAAAAAATTTAGGACCTAATTACATATTTGAAAACATCTTTTAAATGTTATAAGAAAAATATTTTTATAGAAGATAAAAATTACACTTCTTGATTTCATTTTAGTTTTTCCAGTGATTATATTTTTACTCAAAAGTTTTACACAAATATTTAAAAAAATTAAAAGACTTTTTAATAAAAAATTATGAAAATAATAACACCCAAACAAGTCATTGGAAAGGTTGAAGGAAAAAGAAAGGCCAACATAGCTAAGCTGGAATGCTCCTCCACCGTAGTCGATCGATCCCTTTCTATTTATAAAATTTGTTAAGAAAACTAATGATTTTGTGAAATCATTACACAGCTCTTTTCTCTCTAAATAAATGAAAGAAAATCAAGATAAAATTAATGGAAATTTAGAGGGAAGTAAACATAATTTATCCTAAATTTTTAAAGTCAATAATAAAATTTTGAATAAATTATATTAATCTCTCTTAAAATTTGATAAAATTCACTGCAGCCGCAACTCTGTAAAATTATTTCAGCACTTTCCCTTGCTCTACATATTAGATGAGAGGATTACTCGAATAAATAAAGAGGAACTCGGAAAAAATTTTCACTAAAGTGTAATACAGATAGGGTTAATTTACCCTAAATTTTTTACGCCGCTAATAGTTTATCAAGTTTAAAGTTATTAGCAAATTGATTACCGTAAGGGCTTCCGGATGCGCAAGAGGAAAACAAGGAAGCTTGTAAAGATCAGGAAACCATAAATGAGTAAAAGCCACCAACCAAATAAAAATTTCAGTCCTGTACTCCTGTATACCAAAAAAAGCAAAAAAGAAGTTCAGTCACAGTATATATATATATATATATATATATATAAGAGATGAAAACTGCAAAGTGAAAATCGGTTGTTCACCAAGCACCATACATACTTTTATCTTTTGGGATCAGCCCGAATTCCGATCTTTAGAGTTTCAGGAATCTGCTGCATGTAGTCCCAACCATAATCAAATATACTTTATTTTATAATGATAGAAAAATTTTAAAAATTAAAAAATAACTCGATCTGAGTATTTAGATTTCAGAACTGCACACACACATCCTATAGTTAATTTCTGTCACGAGTGCAGGTGATATATCCTGCTTTTAAAACAAAGCCAAAAAGAGTAAGAAAAAGAAAGAGCATAAGAACGCTAAGAACGCTAACAAAATGATAATAATAATAATAATAATAATAATAATAATAATAAAGCGGAAATAGCATGCGTATAGCCTGAGATATAGGGCTAAAAGGATCCACAGTCTCAAGAAATGATAATCTTGAGAAAAGTTACTCAGTCAAAAGATATAAAGCTAGCCGATCAAGGCCAATTCCTTACAACCCATAATCGTCACCATCATCAAGATCTTGTTTCTATGACAGATCACAATTCACAGCTAGAGAGAGAGAGAGAGAGAGAGGAAGAAGCAAAGCATGGATAGAGTTTTCATCAGTGAATTGCAAAGTTGCAACTTACAGATGGTGTATGTATGTATATGTTCATATTTATTTATATTTATATTTGTGCAGTAAGAAGAAGCCATGAAACTCAGGATAGATAGCGCCGAGTACATAATCATCACCGTATGTAAAAATCATCACGTGTGAGTTAAGTGTTACGGCGCTATCCCTCCTGAGCTTTACAGATTCTTCATACTTCGGTGTCTGAGATCTGGTTCGCTTCAAATGCCAAGGTTATGAACCTATAGTCTGAAGAAATAAAAACACAGAGAGAGAGAGAGAGGGAGGGAGAGAGATAGAGTGGAGTGAGGAAGATGAGGGCAGAGTGGTGAGGCAATTTATAGGGGAAAATGAATGTACGTGGGAACAGAATAAAATGAATATTTCGAAAAGGTTTTTGCACCACGAAATTAAGCAGCAGCTTAATTAGAGTGATAAAAATGTGCACGAGGAACTTTTTAGTAGAGGTGACAGAGTTATAATTCCCGAGCCAATCCGGCTCAGCCCCATTTCAGGGGATTGGGTTGGTAAAATTGTGACTAGTGATATCATGTGTATAATTAAATTATATAATAAATATATATTATATATTTTGTTATTATTGAATTTGATGAATGAGTAAGGACTATACATCACATTTAATAATAATAAGATGTGTGGTGTGTAATTTAGTTGTACATAAAATATTATTCAATGTGAAGATAGATGAATTTATTTCAATTCACTTAGCCTGTGAGTTAATTGGGGTTTAACTTGTAAAATCAATAAGTTAAGTAGGTTGACATCATTTATTCATTTTTCAATGAAAACACAACTCATCTCTCTCATATTTGGTCAAAATCCACATTTCATCTCATATTCCTTTACACTTTCTATCCAAAAAAAGGAAAAAAAAACCTTTTGGTTCTTAAGTGATCCATCCTAACCCTGCTCATTCCTTTCTTTTTTAGTTTTTGAGCAAATTTAATGGTTTTAAAACTTTTTTATTTATTATTTATTTGGCAAATCAAGCGGTATAATTCACCAACTCAGGTGGGTTGAGACAACGCATGTTGACATTTTCCTAGCTTACTAGTAAAGTGAGCCAACCCAAATTTAATATTTCAAATCATAAACCCACTTTGACAGCTCTACTTTTTAGAGCATATATATATATAGTATGATTAATATACTCTACAAGTAAGTCTTAAAACACTTATTTCATTCAATAGCTTTTTATCCACATTGAATTTAATCAATCTAGCCATTGATTTATGTGATATTATATTAACAATCAAATATGTTAGATTTTATAAAAATTAGACAACAATAAATATGTAATCTAATAATTAATATTTACTTATATTTTAAAAAACATAATATCCGTCAAAATAAAATGAAATGATGAACTCTTAAATTATTTTTATATTGTATAAAATTTTATAAACTTGATTTATTTAGTAGAAACTTCAAATTCAACAACTAGATTGATGAGATTTTATGTGAAAAAAAATTATTAAATGAATTACATGTATCATAACTTACTATAATATAAGTATGCATATATCTATGTGTTTGTGTGTGTGTGTGTGTGTGTGTGTGTGTGTGAGAGAGAGAGAGAGAGAGAGATACTTTATTTTTACTTTTAAAAAAATGTTTAAATAGGTCAATAAATTGAGTTGGTTCACTTGGTCACTCCTGTGCACTTGTATTGTCATAATTTAAATTCCATTGTCGAATCAACCCAAAAAAAAAAAAAAAAACCCATATTGTTCATTTTATTTTTTAAAGTAAAATTCTCATAGACATTACTCTACAATTTCATAGAGATAGAGTATTTACAGTTGCTCTCTCTTTAAACAAGTTGATATTTAGTTTGTTTATTCACTCTCACAGAAGATGAAGCTGTCTATTATTCATCCAAACGCTTATTGATCGACTTTTAGTTTTTTTAAATTAGTGGGTGACTATAAGTTTTTTTCTTCAATCCAGAATTTCAATATCATAGAAAAAGTCATTGAATTTTATTCATAAAAAAATTTAGCATAATTATTAATTCTTAAATGATATGTAGTTCACATACTGCTATACTGATTTCAAAGTAGTAGCAGCGAAAAAAAAAATTATTGTTTTCACAGTAGTTATTATATATCAAATACGTCATGATATATGTTAGATGGGATTTTTTTTAACAAAAAATTTATGATTTGTTTTTAAAAATTTAATTTTGATATAACTCATTTAAATTTTTTTATATACTTATCCAATCACATATCATCACCTTAATTAGTCAAGTATATATTTAATTCTTCGTTACTCTATTATATTAAAAACTGAATTCAAAATTAATTCCCATTTTCACTACAATGTTAACTATAAATTAAATAGAACACCATCTAAAACATTCTTGGAGGTTTGACTAGTGCCACTGCCTTTTTGCAGTGAAGAACGACTTTTACTTTATGCCTAAAAGTCGCGAAAACAAATTTTTTAACTGATCGTATGTATCCTTGCATTGTACGCTGCCGACTACGGTAGATTTATTCGCAAAACCTGGTGCTAGGTGACGGGAACACGAAGAGTGGAGAAGATATTCACTAATCTTATTTTAACATTAAAAAATTCACTTTATTAGTATTGAATTGGTAAACGTTTATCATTGTTTCATCCCCAATTTTTTCATCTTATTATCCAATGGATATAAAATAATTGCACTTAGATATAAAATCAACAAAAATTGTTGGCACACATAAATTTTATTTTGCATAATTTTTGTTTGCATTTTAAATTATTTAAATTTTTTATTTACACATTTATGACTAAACATATAACTTTTCTATACTTTATTGAAAAAAAACTGAAGTTTGAAAAAAATCATGTGAGAAGATTTATCTTTTAATATTATCTGAAAAAGAAGTAACGTGTGATTATATGATGTAATAAAAGTATTATAAAACATTGTTTTATCTTTAGGAAAAAAAGAAAAAGAGAAAATGTGGATTGAGAGGCACATATATCTTATTTTATTATTTAAAATAGGAATAATATAAAAATCATGTAATAAAAGTAGTATAAAAATGAGTGTGTTTGTTTAACTTTTAATTTTTAAGAATATTTTTTTATATTAATAAAATACTGTAATAATTTCTTAGATTTCAGTTATAAAATGTGTAGTTATGTTAAATTTTTAAAACATAGGATTAAAAAATATTTCTCAAATAAAAAATTCAACAAACGCCCAAATGTAAGGATCAAATGCTTTTACTATATATAATTAAGTGTCTCTACATCAAAATTTTATATCAATAATATATCAAAATTACATTATTCGAATCCATTTAGATTTTAAGCTTTTGACAGATTACTCTTTTAAAGATTTAAAATTTTGTAATTTACTAAGTTGAACTTCAAACATTTAATAATTTATGAATTTTATAGTTCTATGAAACTTGTGATAATTTAAAAATAAATAGTGAATAGTTATAGTTTTTATGTTAAACAGGTAAATTGTGAAAGATAGAGCCTTATGAGTAAAATGGTTCAATTTTAATACGTTGATAATATAAATTTTTATATTATCCTTCAATTAAATTTTTTCATTTATATAAACTTTCAAGTAATCGATATAAAACTTAACAATATATAATTTATTAGTAAAATAGATCAGTATTTATTAGTAAAATATATCTTTATTTTTTTTTTCATCCTCTTACTTCAAAATCTTGCTTATAAATACATCTTCATTTTTGTCAAAAAATATATCTTTAATTTATTTGTAACTATATGGAAATCATACATGCTAGATAATTGGGCTTTCCTCGTAGAAAAAGTCTAGTTAGGTCGGTCTGGCTTATCGAATTCACGCAGGCCTAAATTGACTAGATGGTATTAAGATATGTAGATAAAAACAAAATAGTTTTAATGATATCTAGTGATGCAGAAATTACTGTAAATTTAAATAATGAAATATTTTTTAAAAAAAACACAGTAATGAAAAGTGTGAGTTAATTGGTGTCCACTTTTCACACAATTCAGTCATTTTATTATGTTAATACTATGTGTGCATGCAATGATATTTTGAATTTTTAATAAGGGTATTCTTACAAATATTAATGTGAAATTAATCTTTCAAATATATATAATTACAATTAGAAAAATCTTCTAACAATTGTCTTTTTTATATTACATGCATTCTAGATCTTCATTAGCTAGTATTTTAACTTAATGCTCAAGTAACCCTTTAATATTTTATCGCAATAACAATAATATAGTTTGTTACTTTAGTGCAAATTAAAATCATTTTATAATTTTATATTTTGGGAATTTTTAAATAACTATTTTACGGTGGAACTATAATTACTTTTTATTATTTATATACTAGTCTAAAATAATAAATTCAATCGATTATTTGTTTTTATAATTGTATGTGGGGTTTATATTACTATATTTTTTAATTACTTAGTTTATATATAACAGTTAGAACCCTTTTTTCTAATATATAAGTTAACTATTGCTAAAGGAAGATCTATGGGTGAAATGAAAGTACCCATTTAACATTTGAAGTTCTTAATAAATACAGTTAACCCTACATTGATGATGTTTTGAACTAGATCTTTGAAATTCTGAATAATGTAAGACTTAAGTAAAATCTGCTACAGGTTACAAATCTCCCACTTTAATTTCATTGCAACGTTTTGACTGACTAATATCACAAGATTGGAAAATGTGTGCCGTAATGCATTTTTTTTTTCAGTTAAACTATTAGCATTTAAAATTTAAAGTATAATGCAACCCCTCCTAAAGATGGCAATATTTCATTCTCTTTAATCTCACTCTATTTTTAAAATATATACTCTATTCCTTTAAAAAAGTTAAAACAAGTTACACTTCAATTCATTTAATGTTTGCATTAAATCTCTATTCTCATATTTATTATTTAATTTTTTCTCAAAATACCCTTTTCATTAATAGTCATACATATTAAATTTGTTATAAAATAAAATAAATGTGACTTATAATGTTATAAAATATTGATATATTTATATGTGTCAATCTTTTATTAATAGTTATATGAGTTTATTTAATTAGTACCCTAAGCACACTAGTTAAGGAGTTAAAAAAGGAAATTTTCTCTTTGGAAATGAGAACTTTTGGTCCCGTTTGATACATAATATAAGGCCTGATAGTATTACCTAATACTATAGAGCCAATTTTTATCACATATTTAGTGTCATATATAATAGTATAATGTTATATAGTCAAACTATTTTGATCTTATGACTATAGGTTAAGTTATTAGGTTCTAATATAACATCTAAGAATATTATTTTTATTAGTCACTGTAAATTAATTTTGACTTACTCTTGTACATCAATGCCCCACCACAGTCCATTGCTAGTAGTAGCTCGCCCACCACCAGTCGGTTGCCACCGCCCACTAATCTACAGTTGGTCATGTGGCGCATCAAACAATGGATTTTCTATACTATACTATCAAACTTTATAGTATAATGTCTAATACTATTAAAGACCTTATCATGTACAATGCACCAAACAGGGCCTACTTAAAAATCTTGAAACTTATTCTTGGCATCCTTAATGAGTGCCCTTAAGTTATTGGTTAACAAAACCCTAGTTATCTATATTAAGTTTTTTACTCCCTCTGGTCCTCAATATATTTTGGTGAACGCAAGGTATTAACCACCGACAACAATGACTATTCTCCTAAAGGCGTAGAGCTTATAAATGTGGATTTTGCTTTTGGCCACGAGACTCTCTCCATACATATCACTAAGATCATCGAATCCCTGACTAAATATTTAAGGAATCAAACTAACTATAACCGTGCTATGCCTCATCGTTTCCAGTCCTCAATATCTTTTTTTATTTTTTGGTTCTCCTAGTGCTAATACAATTCAATGATTCAAGAATTATTTTGTACATGTTTTATCCCTCCATTTATTGGAATACTTAGTTGGAGAGAAAATGGGTTAGGCTGAGTGATAGAGGAATATTTGTGTCTTTTATTTTTATTTTTCAAAAACTAATAAGATCTAATTATTATCTTAATTTGTGATTTTCTGTGCATAATCCAAAAATGATTTATATTGATTACATAGGGTATAATTTAAATTTGATTTGAATTAAATTGACACACAATGGTATCCGATACAGCTGTCATTATTGTACGTTTCTAATTCCAAAATTTCAATTCAAAGCTTTCCTAAAGAGGAATAAATAGTTAGGTTGATCTTCAGTTAATTCTTTAATCTGATCAACTATGGAATATAATGCAATATGTTTTTTTTTTATGGAAACATACAATATGGGTTTCAATTCTTAGAAAGAGCCAAATTAAAGAAAAGATTACCAGCCTCGTTAGGTTTCCAAAAACACCATGATGTCTAAAGAAGAATATTTGTCTATCGATGTAGAATTGAATATTAGATTTACATAGTTTTATTCTCTGAATGACACAGCAACTGCCTCCATGATAACTTTCTTTCACATTCGGTCACAATAAAAAAGGAAAATAAAGGGGCATAGTACCCCATTTACGTTGCTCATTCTGGCACAAAAGTTTGTGCTGCAAATTAAACAGAATCTTAAACATATATTCTTATGGCACCATTCATGTCGACCGCAAAAATAAAATGGCACCGTTCATTATGCAAGTTGTTGCTGAAAGAGAAAACGAAGAAAATTAATAATAAATGATTTGCCGACTGTTAATCGAGGTTATTAACTCATCATGATGATTACTTTTGAACCATTAGAGGTCCCAAAAGTAAACCAACGGGAAATGTTGGGATAATGAGGGTATTCCCTTGACCATTGATGTAATGACAGCCGACCCACCCTGTCAATTTTCGATTAAATTAAGATATTTTGTCATGATGTATTTTCTCATAAAGATATTCTTAAATAGATACAAATGTAATAAATTAAAGATAGGTTTTGCTAACTTTATTCAAGATAGAATTATTTATATGTGAATCCTAATAAATTATATGTAGGGTATCTAAATTTAAGTTGTTACATTTGTGTCTATATATATAAGAATTATTCTTTCCCTGATATGTTTAAATGTATTTTTCTACCACTTTTTTTTTAATCTAGAAAAAATTTAGTTGTTGCACAATTCCACGTATATAATGTCTTTTAATATCTTTATTTTTTTTCAAAACACAAGAGAAGATCAATTTATATTTCTATTATTTCTATAAAATATTATATGTCTATAAAAAAAATCTTCAATAGTGATTTATCGAATTGCTTCCAAATCTAAACATATATCTAATTTGTGCCTACTGTCTATATCTGATTAAATTAAAATATCTTGTTCCTTTGAATAGGAAGAAATAAAGAAGTCATTACTATTGTCAGGAAAACTAGGCCCACTCGATAGGAGGGTGAGAAAGAATAACCAAAGGAAAATGATGTCTAATAGTTATTTATCAAAGTCTCATTTCATTTACTCAATGACCAAAACTAAATGAGGATATATAGCTCAAAAAAGTAGGACAAGAATTCAATTGTTGTGATAATTCTTTAATTCATGAGCTGTAGGGAGGGATTTATGTCACCATAAACAGAGACTAAAGCAAGTGTTGGATTCAAAGTTGGTGTTAAAGATTATAAATCAACTTATTATACTCCTGACTCTAAAATAAAAGATGCTGATATCTTGCCAGCATTCTGAATAACTCCTCAGCCTGAAGTTCCTCTTGAAGAAGCAAGTGCTGCAGTGCAAATCCCATCACCTCAATTTACAATCGATGGGACAAAAGTCTTGCCAAGCTAGGGTGGACATGATTAAGGTGTATTTCGATACTTTATTATTTGGGTATTACCATGAGATACTAGTTAAACCAAAAAATTTGTAAGTGTGGCAGCATGTGCTTGGTAAAATTTCCAAAAGACTAGACTTCTATTCAAAGCAGGAAGATTGGTGCTAATTAAATCTATCCAGAACAATATACCATTATATATTACTTGAGTCTGTTCAAAATTTCTGGTGGAGTGATTGAGAAATAATAAGAATGTAGATAAAATTTTTCTGGTGTAACGATGAGAAAAGAAAGGATATCAATTAGTAAAATGGGAGCTTATCCAGAAACCAAACAAGTTTGGAGGATTGGGTGTTGAGGATTTGTTATAAAAATTGTAGTTTATTATTTTAGGGTTTTACTAACCAATTCTCTAAAGGCAATAGTTAAGAATACCCAAAAGGGAAAGTTTCAAAAGTTTAGTAGATCTCATGTATTAAAAACATGAATTCTCATTTTCCCAATACTAAGTTTTTAGTTTTTGATTCCTTAACCCAAAGATACTGGTTAAACGAACTCATTATTTAAATATTGGTGAATTGACGAAGGTGATTTCTTATGAAATAGCATGGTGTGTTTTAACCATGATTGGGATGCACAAAGACCGGCTCAAGAGAAAAGTTTTAGTATTCTCTTAAACGTATTTAATGTGTGTTCTACAAACAACCATAACAATTGATTTTAAGTTATAATATTTAAAAGTTATATAAATAAAACAAAATGTGAGTAGCTATAGATACATTAAATGTGTTTAAAGAGGATACAATAATTTGTTGGTTGAGAAGGAAAAAGTTGATAAACAAGGAGGACATGTTGAGATAAGAGATGTGTCTAATATTGGGAGGACAAAAGCCATTGTTCAAAACAGTATGAAGTGGTAGGGAATGGAGCTTCTAACTTTATTTATTTATTTGGGAAAATGTTTGGGTAGGAGAGAAGTTGAAATCTGTGTATTCCCAAGACTATACAGTTTATGGACACAAAAACAAAGTCTTACAGCTGATATGGGGTGCTCCGGTGGCTACACTTGAAGCTGGAACTTCGAATGGAGACAGTTTGTTTTTCTTGGGAGAATTATGGTGAATTAATAATTAACCTCCTAATTATAAACCGAAATATAACTTATGATAAAAAATATATATATTATTAATTTATAACTTTTTCCATTTAACAATAGCTTAATTCACTTAATATATATCAAATTTCAACTATAAAACAAATATGAAAGTTTAATCTAGTATTGGTTTAAATATGTTTTTGATCTATGGAAAATAAAAAACTTTAATTACTTTTGTTACCTAGTATATATTTTTAGGTTTCAATATAAATATTTGCAAAATTTTTTGTTTTACGTAAATTACTTATAAGTATTTTTTTATGCAAAACTTCAATTAAATGTTTGCCTATGTAAAATATTGACCTAGCTAGTAGAAGATTACATTATTCAATTTTCTATGGCGGTCAATAATTATACATACGTGATATATCATAATTCTATAAATGCAAAACTCATGCAATAATTAATTACATCCAACCCAATAACCCCTTTTATGTGTCCCAATAACACATTTTAAGTAGGTTTGACACATAGTATTATAATGTGTTGTGTATAATTATTGATTACCATGTAAGATTGTATGATTTGATTTTTCATTTGCCAACTCAGACACAAACATATTAACAACAAAGTCTAAAACTAAATAATTTTAAAAATGCTTGAACTGTAACTACTATTTTTAAGGATCAAAATGAAAAATTATTTATTTTTCAAATACTAAAATAATATTTAAGGATATATTATTCTATAATATATAGTGTTTTCAACAAAAGTGCTCTTGCTGCTCACAATAATATGCATTATAATTTTTATAACATCCGGGAATTAGTTACTATATATAATTATAAATGAAAATTTAAATTAAAAATTAATCACGCTAAAAATTTACCATTTATCTTTCAATAATATACTACTTCTTTCTGATAAGGCTGAATCAGAAGTGGACGATAGCACCCTAGATGCTCGTTTCTGAGTCTGTCATTAGGAAAATTGCTGAGCATCAGCCACTGGAAAATTCAGAGTGTCAGGTCAGCAGCTTCCGATGCTCGTAAAACGTTTTAAAGTTGCAGAGTATACATGGACAAAAACTGCAGAGGATGCACTTTTGAGTTTAGTAAAGCAGTAGTAATTGATAACAATAATGATGAGTGTGTTTTGTTAGATTTATGATTTAAATTATTTTCACTGCTTAAAAAGAAAACATTTTTAAAAAATATTTAATATCTTATCTTTAATTCTTTCGCTTATTGTTTTTACTTACATGTTAAAATGTTAAAAATATTTAATAGGACGATTTTTTAAATATACCATAGTAATAAGATAATTTTCTTGCACGTATTATATCATATTTCACACAATTAAATCAAAAGAGAACGCGGTAATTGCACATGTTTTGTGTACTTGGAAAATTGTTTTGACAGTTACAATTTAGTCATATATATATATATATAATGACATGTTTTGACAGTACAAGTCTCATTTTTAAAAAATGGATACGTTTTAAAAAAATACCTACAGATAGTAGTATTATGATGAATCATGTTAACTAATATGAAAAGAAAAAAAGATTTTATTAATTTGTATTTTAAAGTGTATGTTAATGAATAAAATAAAATAAAATATTTGATATTTAAAACCTGAACACATTCTTCTAAAAATTTGTCTCTTTGAAGTTCATTATATTTTAATTAATATGATTTGAGTTAAATTAATCCATATTAAGATAAAGCTATTTTAACATTAACTTTTTTTTTTTTGCAAAATAAATATAAATTACTTACATTAACCAATGTTTGATTGCTTTCTGGCGTACCAAAAAATAAAAACTAAACGTTTGATAAAATATTTATTTTAACCGATCTTCCTTTTAAATTCGCATACAATGCAAATAATATTTTTATTTCTGAATGTATTTTAAACGAAATAAAAGTTTTTATAAAAATTCTATAAATTAAATGCTGCTCGAGCCTCAAGGTGTCCTAGAGGCTAGAGAGTACATACCATGCATGACCTATAGCAAGTGAATGCAAGCGTGATTGTGGAGTGATTTTAGGAGTATAGGTGCAAGTGCCGAGGCGTGAGAGGTCTGCAATGACAGAGACCTATGAAAACTTTCTTCCCTCTCCTTAAACAATGTTATTTTAAGGCAGTAATCGGCAGTTATGCTATTCTTAGGCGGAATGCTATGATAGGGAGTTTAAAAAAAAAAAAAAATGTGAAAGGGAAGAGTTACTAATAGAGTGAAACAAAAAAAAGGGAGGAGTGGAATAGATTATAAGATATTATTTTATTATTTAAAAGTTTATAAATTAAGTAAGTAAAATAGAATAGTGTATAAATTTTATTATGTATTTTTATCCTTTACTTTGCAGATGATTTTTTCATATGGCAAAACAATTAAAACATGGAGTCAAAGAGCTAATCACTCCTTGACCCCTGAATTTAGGGATATTAAAACTCACAATGCAATGGCTTGGAGGGGCATTAGAGACCCTTGATGTCCTTGTCCCTCCCTTCTTTTAAATCACGTCCAAACAATAACTAACATATCACTTCCCTTTCGTTCCATTCCATCCCTCTCCTTCAAATTTTACACTCCCAATCATAGTCTTAGGAGGGAGAGAGGGGGTCCAAGTTTTAGATTGGATTAATTTTTAGAGCTCAAACCTGATCAATGATAACTTCATTAATGCTTGGGTCAAATCGGGTCAATCCAATCATTAGACAATCTATAAAAATCTTGATATTATACTGGTAAATTTATAAAATTTTAGAAGTAAGAAATAAAAATTAAGATATATTTTACAATATATATTTCAAATCAAACCATATGAAATAAATATAACACCAAATAATCTAATACATATTAATCAAATTATAAAATTTTGTAATTTATCATTAATTATTACAAAAATAGTATAACTTTAGAAGAATTATTTGCCTTCGAGCTAGGTCTGGCCAACCAAAAGCATGAGTCAAACCTAGCCTGAAAAATACATAGGTCAAATTTGATGACCCAAATTACTCTACATAAACTTCGGGCCGAGCTAAGTTAGCAGGTTGGGCCAATTCATGAACATTCTTATGTAATATGGTATAGACTCTAAGAGCATTTTCTATTGGATAAAATGTAGAGCGTCTATGAATATATTATTAACTAAATCTATTGTTAATAAATAATAGTAATGATTCATTTTGATCCCTAAAATTATAAACGTACTCCCTTGATGTTCCCAGAGTTATTTTAGAGTTGTCTAAAAATTGTTATAGATTAATATTTGGTTTTGTTGATTCAATGGTAGATATTAGTGTCATCCTCACTTTCGAGAGCTCTCTAGATGTTAGTACTTCACATTCCACCCCTCTGGATAAGTGAGTTTGATACTATGGCCTTATTTTGGTCACTATATAAATATTTTCTAGCATTATGAAGTATTTAGAGGGTTTGAACTCAGGTTTTGAGATGATACAAAGCTTATATGTGTTCTTGCGAGAATTAGAGATTTTGCTTGACATTCTCATGAAAATCATTGTTTCAAGAAATAAATGGGACCACTTTTGGAATCAAATTGTATTATAAGATTTATTTCATGATTTTAGACTTGATTATAATAATGAGGATTAGTCACAGTTGATGAAAATGAAGTGTGAAATATTATGTTAACTTTTTCAAGGATTTGGAGTTGTTAAACTCGTAATCATAGAACCCTTTTATGACTATTGTATGATTTTACAATAAGGAATTACCAAGAGAAATAGAATCGTTAACCTTGTTATACCAAGTGCCTATGAAGGGCAAATTATCCTTACTCAGATTAGTCCACGAGAGATACAGTTTGTGAGGGACCATTAAGATCTCAGATTGATGCTCTTCTTCTCGAGGGACTACAGTTAATAGATAGTGTATTCTTTCGTAATTTTTTATAAAAAAAATATGTTCTTTATGTTACTTACAAACCAGTGTTATCATATTTTTTACGTATTATATATGTAAATAATGTTTAGGCTTGCATTATTTTTTATGTAAATTTTCTTGTTGTCACATACATGGTTATAGGTGGGGATCCACTCACTGAATTTTAAGATAAAACTCACTCCTTCACTACTTTTCCCCTTACAGATACAGTTGCTGCATCAGATCATCCACAACCTCCTCTCCAGCAGCTATAGTTATTCGACTTGGTGAGCTTCACCTCATAATGAAGCATTAATATGTTTTTGTAGAATGTTCCAGTGGTAGTGTGGGTAGGATCTCGAACCATATAGATATATTTTACATTTTGATTACTATGAATCATTATGTATTTAAAATGATATAGCTTTCATGGTTCTTTATATAGAGCAACTCGATCTATTTTGTATTACAATCATAGATTCAGACTTAATTTATAAAATGATTTATTCATGTTTATTATGATTTCAGAAATGCAAGTTGAATTATATTTATAAATGGATTTTATGATGTAAATATGCATATAGTAATACTCAGCGATCATGGGGCTTATGTAAAGGTAGGATTCGTCATGTGCCAATCAAGTTTTCAAATCGAGTCGTGATAAGATTAATGCCTCAAATTTCTAAATATGTCAAACTAGTGATTGAAATTTTCTAAAATATGTCTAAAAAGTTTCGAATCCCCAAATTTCTCCTATTTTACTTCATAAAATCTATGTCTTCAATATTTTTCATTCCCATTTATTTCTATCTCATTTTCACACCCTAGTTAGACAAAGATCTTTCTCATATAGAATAACAGTGAGAAGAAAATGTATCACCAATAAGCTATTATTGTTAGATAAGTGGTAAACAATTTAATCCCCCACAAAGATGATAATATGTTGCGAGGGAAAGTAAGTATAAATACTCTATTTTAAATCGATGCCATTGCGTTTGTATTATTCGCATCAACATTTCCAAAATGTTTCCCCATCTTTATTACGACAAGCTTGTCATGCTAATCGCGAATAATAGCTCTTAGTCCATGTGCATCTTTGTTTGTGAATGTGACACCATTGTTCTGTAACTTGTACACCCTAAGAGGTGGTGGTTCCTCATGATCCACTATCATTCAGGTGGAATGAAAGACATAATCCTCTACTTGAGCTCGATTAAAACTTTTCATATTTGACATGATTGACGGGTACATTTGACATAGGAGTAGAGTTTCTTTTCCTTATTATGCTAAATTCCTTTAACACCAAATTCCTTCTCAAATTACAACTAAAAGGTTTCAAATTAACCCCTTAATGAACTTTATCCATGCTTGGTAATAAAATGTTTCCCCTACATCCTGATAGTATAATGTTTCCCTTGCATCCTATTTGCATATTTTAAACCCCAATTTATTCTAAGTAATGTAATGTAATAACTAATAAATTAATTATGTTAGCTAAGTATGGAGAGTTTCAAATTTGGACTAATAATCAAGCTCTTAATTATGTTTAAGATATTTAAAAATTTACACTATTTAAATAGGGTATGAATATGAGAGAGAAATATGTGAATTTAAGAAATGTTGATGATTTAGATTTTATAAAGCAAAAGAGGAGACATATGGGGGATTCAAGATTTTTTTGACACATTTAGAAATTTCAAGGAAAAGCCTATTTTAATTTGGTGCCACATTAATAGAAAAGTAACGCTTAACTAATATTTATTTGATTAGGGACTAAAGTGATTTACGTACAATTTTTGGGACTTAAACAAAGCACACTTATATATTCAGGAACTAAAGTGAACATTTACTATAAATAATAGTTATTATTCAATCTATGTTATATTGAGTGTTGTTTTTAATCATTTACACAAGAATTAAGATAATCATTAGATTTCATCCATCTTTTAAAGACATAAAAGTAAAAGACCAAAATGACCTTTTCTTAACCAATGTGAAATTCTAAGACACTCACTCATGCCTAGGACTAGACATTTGGGAGTGGCCTAATAATAGGAACCATAGGATATACTATAGTACCATCTTAAGAGTTGAGTGAATTTAACTCAACTCTAAAAGTTAGCTTATGAGGAAATTTGTCTAAGCTTTTATAAATATTATTATTTTGATCATATCCTTAATCAATATGGGACTTTAACACATTCTTTCTCTGGGAGAGATAAAATGTGTATAAAGTGACTAAAGATTTATAGAAAATCGAGAATAATAATTAATTTAAAAAAGAAAAAGAAACCCAAAACCGGCTCTTAACATAAAATGAAGGGAGAAACAAACCATAGTTATCTTATTTAAATAAATCATGTTTATATTGCTCAATAAATATTCATTTATTTATATCAAAGCAC
Source organism: Dalbergia cultrata (assembly GCA_031216105.1). NCBI lineage: Eukaryota > Viridiplantae > Streptophyta > Magnoliopsida > Fabales > Fabaceae > Dalbergia > Dalbergia cultrata. The sequence goes on from CM062347.1 coordinate 6,892,883, forward strand.
TATATCCAACATTATTATTTCCATATGAATGATGAATTGTATGTGCGAATCTTTCTTCGTCTTCTTATCCTATATAAGACCATATCCTTCCTAAAAAACAATAATAAAAAAGACCATATCTTCGTGGCTAAATAGCCATGTTTCAACAAATGAAATGTTGTGTTAATTTGTAAATGTATAAGTTTTTGATATGCTAAATTTTATATTATTACTATTATTTATCTTAGACCATTTTTTAAATGATAAATTAACATACATGTAATTATATTTACTTATAATAGTCCCTTTATTCTTAAATAATTATTCATTTTAAATTTCTTTTGTCTTGAAATAATTGTTCATTTAAACATTTGAAGTAATATTAATTATTTTTTTAATAATATTCTTATTAAATATTATTAAAGTGGGAGAGAAACATAGTGGAAGAAAAAAGAGAAATTAATTGACGATGAAAGAGAAAATTAGAGTATTGAAAAGAATAAAAAAATAATTTGGTGAATTGTTTTTGATTTTTTCTAATATTGATTTTGTTCGATCATTTTTTTAATTATAGTGAGTATTTAAAATTAAATAATTATTTAAAAATAAAAAATATTATATAATTAGATTATAATGTATCGTATTAAATCATATAGATGACTTGCTCTAGCCATGGCCAGCTAGTACCAAATTTATTGAAATGTTAAGGCGTGAATGGCATGTTGTGTATTATTGAGGAACCTATTGGCAAGGAACCTATTGGTAGGTGTGCCAGATGTAATTGGTTTGAGGCGAGGGTGGACCTGCCAATTGAGCGTGTCATTTTTTTGTTCAAAACAATCTCTTGTGGTACCTTGTCGTGCAACGTCTACTTCGCATTATTGTCAAACCACTTGTGTTCCGTAAGCGATATGGGCTACAAGCTAAGAAGGATGTGACTGGCATGTAGTTTGCTAGTATTTCAGCTGGGAATATGTAGGAATTAAAACAATGTGGATAATTAAAAAGTAAATCTATGTTTTAAAAGTAATGTTATGGAAATAATTAAATTACACGGGATTGTATGGAGTGGAAAGAAGTCGGAAAAGAAGTGGGCCCAGCAAAAATAACGGGGAATGAGAAGAATTGGAGCACCTGTGGAGCTTAAACAAACTAGCTCACAATAGACACCCTTTCATCTAATTTTTCTCTCCCTAGTGAACCCTTCCCCCACCAAGCTTCTCTTCCTGTCTCGAAAACTCATTCCTGCAACCATCCTTTCCCAACCTATTTTGCCTCGAGCTTCCTCTGCTTCTCAAACTTATTGCTGGCCTCAAGCTCCCTTTCTCTCTCAAGCTCCTTCATAGGAGGACAATTCTGTTGCTTATTGGAAGAAATAACAAACGTATGTATGTGTATATTGTAGGCTGTTGCTATTGTTTTTCTTTGTTAATAATAGAGATAGAAAAATTATGCATAAGAACTTCATCATATTCTTATCCGACTTATGTTTGTTTGTGTTGATAATTTTACAAATGTGTTAAAATTATAGTTCGCTAGGGGGTGTACCCTAATATAGGTTTCTATAACCAATTAATTTTTTCGAAAGGGAGTAATAATGCATTACAAAATGCTTTGACACATTTCCACATGAGATTGCTATATATTGAGAAGCAAAAATAAACGCCCTAATTAGAAGCTGAACCACTTATAACTATAACAACAAATTTAATAGTATTTTCTCAGCAACTCATTAGCTAAACTACCTTGCTCAGCGGTAGTTCGTTTAGTTGTGTGTCTATACTAGTTAGATGCATTCCAAGGCATTCGACAAGTTGAAATGACTTGTACACAGGCTTATACGTTGTTCAAAAAATGTTGGTAAGTTTGGTGTTATGTTTGTAAATGATTACTTTGCTTCTAAATGCATTGTGATCCAATGTATAAGTTTGATGAAGTATTCCAAACTGTATTACTACTCTCTTGTAAGAAAATCAATTGGTAATAGAAAAGGAAATCAATTTGTTGATAATAGGAAGGGTAACAAAATTAAAAATTTCGGGGCAGCTATCCTCACAAAGCATTTGGAAACTATTTCCAAGATATTTAACTAGTTGGAATGACTTGTACACAAGTATACTTTAGTTGATAAGTAAGACACTTTGTACAAGTTCTTTGAAAAATTTAATTCACTACTTTGCCATCGTAGAGATGATTGCATGCTTTATTTAAGTTTATTTGATCAAATTTATGGTGCCAAGGAGCACTCTTAATTTGTTATATAATAAGTTTACATAGAGTCCTTAGAGTTATGGTATTAACTTATTTGTATTTATGATGTATGGAATACCATACCGACTAACATCTCATCTACTATTGGATGGGATGAACCCCAATTTGAATGAGGTGCATACCACATCTAATGGTGAATGAGATGTGAGTTAGCACCATGTCCCACACATCATGAGTATAAATAACATTTTTCGTGTGCTTATGCTTGAAAGAAAGACAAATTTACTGATAAATTGTACACAAAATATGAAAATTCTGATAACTTTGTATTATTGCCGTTAATTAATTAGATTTATAAGGGAGAAGCTTTACCGAATGCGTGATTACATTTCATCACCACAACACTTCAATTTGACATCTTTCATGCATATATAATATATACATGCTCTACTATATAATCCTTATTACCACGTACATAGTCCCTGAATGCAAAACTTCTTTTACCATTTAATTATAGTTTGTTTCCCTATTCTTCATACGACATATATATACTCCGAGAGATGTGAGACAATATGTGACGTGCAATAAGCATTACTCATACTTTGCTGTCTAATATTTAACGATTCAAGTTCTGCGTAAAATTTTCAATACGTGGGTCCAGCTCATCGTAATTGAGCACTACAATCATCACTGCAACAAACTTCTTGGTGGTCCTGAATTGAACAATCAAATTCAGTAAAAAGACAGAAACAATGTAGTGAAGTAACAAGTTTCTTTACAGAGATAAGGTTGAAGCAAAAACCAAGTAGACATTACATTATCCAGGTAAAGAACATCCGAAAATCTTATGACACCTGTAATTTTAATGGGAACAAGAGATCCATTTGGTAATTTTAGATGGATGGTTGGTATGGTTTGGTGTTTGTGGAAAAGGGTAAAGGTGCTACAGATATTATCTGTAGCTCTTGAATCTAAAATCCAAATAGTTGTACTAAATTGGATGTTTAGAGCAAGATGTATACTTGAATCAGTGGTAGTGATCGAGGAAATCTGGTTAATTGCAGAAAATTGGGTTGCAACAGGCTGCACCTGAGATTGTTGAAGGGGAGATAGAAGACCTTGAATCTGCTTAGTTGTCAAACCAATATTGGAAACTTGCTGAACTTCTTCTCTAGGTGTATCCTTAATCATCTCATTACCTGAGGACACCAAGTTTACTGAGCCTGCCCCCTCTCTGGAAATTTGGGGGAAATCCACGCTTTATGAAGCATGTTTCGATGGTATGTCTTGGTTTCCCATTGTGGCTGCACATTTTTTGAGACAAAGGGCTATCTCTTGGCTTCCCATAGCTTTCACCAATTTTCTTGGATCGTTGTTCACAGTTGCAGCATGGTTGGTAATGTTATGGTATCATCAGAGTCTAGTATACCCCAAGTGTAATAAACACTTTGCGGATGTGTGAGCCTTGAGTGAAGAGGCGGAAAAATGGAGCCACGGTGAATAGTAATTATGAGTGGGGCCCAATCATTCGTCCATGTGAATAGTACTATCGATGGACGCCAGCTTCACTATTTATGAATAGTCTTTATTCTGTCAGCAGCAATAAAATAGATCGAAGCTGCAGCGATATTTTAACGTGGAAAACCTCACTTGTAATTTTGAGGAAAAACCACCAGGTCAAACTCAGAAAAATACTCCACTATATTTAAATGTAATTACAATATAGTGTATCCCGATGAGACTCACTCCTACTACAATTTGTAGTATTACAGATTTAGAGAATATGTTCAAAAACTTGAGTGTATACTTATCTTACCTCTTGGAATTTTCTTAACCTTGGCTCTATTTTCTCTCACTATAAGAAGCTAATATTGCTTCTTCTAATGTGCTAGAAAAATACTTGACTTATGATGAAATGTCCGTTTGATGCTTGCTCTGTTTATAGAGCCTCAAGGAAACATTGCATCAACTTTCAACAACTCCACCCTCAATTGTTGACATTTTGTGTGCCTCAAAACCTCACTGAAAACAATGAAAAAAGCGTGAATTTGCAAACAAGGCAAGCACACCTAACAATTCTCCACCTTGGCTTGTATTTGTGATAATCACCAACCTCTGTAGATATTGATCAAGTTTAAGCAATGCTTAAACTTGTCCAATCGGCTGTGATTTTCATCACATCTTTGGGTTCTCAAGCTAATGGCTATTTTTTGAGCCAGCTGTGCCATTCTTTGATACATTCTCGACAAAATGAAATGCGGCGTCAATGTGCTTTGTTCTCTCATGATAAATGGATTTTTAGCGGTGAATGGCACTTTGACTATCACAGTATACAATAGGTACATGTTGATTCAACCCAAAACTATCCAAAGACCATGCACCCAAATGCTCTCTTCTATGACCTCGGATCAATGCCATATACTCGGCTTGATGGTTGACAATGCCCTTGTAGATTACAATGTGCCTTCCGGCTAATAGTACGTCCAAAAGCGCAAAGATATAACTTTGTCAATGACCTCCTTTTATCCAAATCACACCATGTCGGAATCTACATAACCTACAACTCCACGGTTCTTGACCTTCAAATACCAAGCAGACATCGATGGAACCTTTCAAGTACCGCATGATCCATTTCCTGACTTCCGTGTGTCTTTCGGGTTGCTCATAAACACCTTACCACCTGCATGTGAAATATACGGTCTAGTACACCATGGCATACATGAGGCGCCAAGCTGCACTAGAAGTAAGGTATCTGAGACATGTGTACTCCACCTCCTCCTCGGTTCTCGGACATTCCTTCAAAGATAACTTAAAATGTGTAGCCAATGGAGTGCCAAGCGGCTTGGGTGATCCATATTGAGCGTTGTAGTACTTTCATAATATAATTTTGTTGTGCTAAACACAACTTTGCCATTATAATAGCTCCCTATGAATTTCCATTCCAAGAATCTTCCTTGCAGTACCTAAATCCTTCATCTCAAACTCTTTTCTCAACTGAGTTTTCAACATACTAATTTGGCCTTATTACGAGCTGCGATTAGCATATCATCTACATACAACAACAAATAAATCTTGAACCATCTGGAAGCTCCTTAGAGTAGATGCAATTATCATATTGGTTTCTACTATATCAGTACCAATCATAAATGCATCAAACCTTTTGTACCATTGTCTCAGGGAGATTTCTTTTAAGCCATATATGACTTTTTCAAGCAGTGAGACATGGTTTTCCTTATCGGGAATTACAAACCCCTCTGGTTGACTCATGTAGATCTGCTCTTCTAGCTCACCATGTAGAACGCCGTCTTCACATCAAAGGTGATTCTAGCTCCAAGTCAAGCGTACTCAATAGCTAATAGGATCAAGAATAGAGCTATGTTTCACCGAGGAGAGAGAATACTTCATGGAAGTCAACACCCTCCTTACAGTATAGCCCTTTGCTACTAGTCTCGCTTTGAACCTTGAAGGCTCAATGCCAGGGATTCCTTCTTTCCTTTTGTAAACCCATTTACAACCAACTACTCTTTTCCCCTTTGGAAGTTGTACCAGCTCCCACGTTTGATTTTTCTGAAGAGACTCAATCTCCTCATTCATTGCTATCAGCCACTCCTTCGACTCTTTACTTTCTATTGCATCATGGTAAGTACATGGTTCATCTCCAACTACACCATCTGCCATGGCCAAAGCAAATGCTATAGGATCTGCATCTAATGAGTCAAGTGCACAGGTAGCAGAATCTAGAAATCTTTTTGGTTTCTGGATTTCTCGCCTTTCTCTACCAGTAGCAATCTTTTGTATGGCTCTTCTCTGGTTGGTTCACCCGGTTTCCTCATAGTCAGGTTCATCTTGTTGTTCTACTTGAGGTTAGGCAATCCACAAATACTTGGCTGATTCATTACATCATTTTCTTGCTTCACCTTCCCACAGTCAATCTCTAGCTCCACCTGCTTCTTAGCACCATGATCTGTCTCTACCTCATCTAAGTTAGATTCCTTCTTCTGATTTAGCATTGCCGCCTCGTCAAAAGTGACATCTCTGCTGACAATGATTTTAGGTGAACTTGCCTTCTCTATACACCCACAGGTTGTAGCCTTTCACCCCTCGTGCATATCCTAGAAATATACACCTTCTTGCCCTTGCCTCAAGTTTACCATCACTCACATGAGCATGCAGGAACAACCAAATATCTTCAAATCAGGAATAGTTCTTGCAGTCGACCGGACCATACCTCTTGTGGAATCTTGAGTTAATAGCGGTTGATGGAGATCTGTTTACGGGTATCTGGTGTATTACCTCGACCTCATTAAAATGATTTGGGAAGTCTTTGCGTTGATTCATGCATCTTGCACGCTCTAAGTGTTACGTTCATTAGATTACTGCAACTCCATTTTGTTGTGGTGTTCTGAGTACGATATGGTGCCTCACTATACCAGCATTTCTCTGAGAACTCCTCAAATTCTTTCTTTGCAAAATTCTCATCATTGTCGGTTCTTAGTCTCTTGGTGATCGCGGTTGCTTCTCGACCATGGCCTTCCATTGCTTGAATTTATCGAACACCTCTTCTTTTTCTTGAAATAAATCCAGGACTTTTTACTGGAATAATCATCTATGAGAGTAAAGGAAATAAGCGACTCCACCTAAGAGGAGTTAACGAGGGCTGGACCCCAAACATCCAGTGGACATACTCTAATATCCCCTTGCTATTATGTTTTCCATTGAACTTCACTTTCGTTTACATTTTCCAAAGACAGTTTTCCACGAAACCAAGTTTGCAATTCTTTAGGCCTTTTAACAAGCCTCTGCCCGACCAAGTATGGTCATTCCTTTCTCACTCCTTATGACCAAGCCGCATGTGCCAAAATGGTAGCATCATCCTTTCTTTGAGAGGATAGTGCGCGGTTCCATCAAGCTGTGCTTCTAGCAATAGATAGATCCATGCCTTGCGGCTTTCCTTTCAATACCACCATTGAACCTTTGAATATCTTCAAGAAACCACCCTCTCAATGAACTTGTACCCTCGATTGTCTAGGGCACTCAACGAGATCAAGTTTCTACCCGATTCAGTACATGCCATGCTTGAAAGCGTCCTTTTAGTACCATCATTTAAATTGACTTGCACATCTCCTTCACCAGCAATTGGAATAAATCTATTATCTCCTAATCTAACTTTTCCCTCCAGCTTTTTATAGGATGAGAAAAAATTTCGATTAGGCGTCATGTCGAAAGGATGCACGAATCCGAGGATCCACTCGTTTAGGTGTCACTGTAAAAACTGTCAAGGCCGAACCAGCATCAACATCACTATCTTGAAAACTTTCAATTGTTACGTTGGCAGAATATCCTGATTTCTCCTTTCTCTCTGGGCAATTTCTTCTGATATGTCCCGTCTGGTGACAATGAAAGCATTTCCACGGTTATGCTTTCCTAGACTTTGATCTTCTCTTGCTCTTGCTTCCTAATCCTCTTTCTTGACTCGCCCTCGTCACGAACAATCCATCTGAGAACCTTAAGCTCTTTGGATCATTACTAATTCTACGATGTTCCTTTATCATCAGTGATTCTTTGACATTTTCAGCTTTGAGATATCGGATCTACCATAAAGTATGGTATCCACGAAATTATCATAAGATGGAGGTAATGAAGTCAACAGGATCATAGCTTGATCAACATCTTCAACTTTAATTCCAGCTGCTCCAACATCAGAGATCATCCGGTTGAAGTCGTCTATATGCTCTTGCATTGATTTTCCTCTGAATATTTGAATGTGTGCAGTCTCTTTCTCGATAAAGCTTGTTGGACAGGTAATATTTTTCTTCAAAGCCTTCCATAGTGAATGGCAGTTTTTCATCCATGACTTCTCGCAGAACATTATCATAAGACTCAATTGTATTGTACTCGATTACTTTGACCATCATTTCCTTCTTCTTGTCATCGGGTAATGATCCGGGTCCTCAATGTCTACTGCAAGACCTTGCTTTGACCTAGCAATGCACCGTACTTTCGGTTTCCATAGCCTGAAGTCATTGGACGTCAAATTTCTCCACTTCAAATTTTGGCACCGACATCTTGGATCTTAGTCGGAACCTTATCACATTGCAGTATCTTTGGAATAGTGCCAAATCAAATGTAAGCAGTGCACCAAGAGAGTTCCCGGGGAAGAGAGGTGGGTCACAATGGACACACTTAAATACCAAGTCTTTCCTTAGCGAGCCTCTTCAAGCTGCCCAGTCTCCGCGATGTGCTGTCTTCCAGCAACAGTAACCAAAAAAGATCCTCAAGTATTAGGGAGAAACTCTTTTCTGATGTGGAAGATCAGACTAAGCTGCAACCACAGAGCATACTAAGAATAAATCTCAGATCCAAAGCTCGATACCACTTGTTATGGTATCGCCAGTCTAGTACACCCCAAGTGTAATAAACACTTTCTGGATGTGGCGAGCGCCCAAATTGAAGGAGGCGGAAAATGGAGCCACGGTGAATAGTAATTACGCGATGGGGCCCACGTCACTATTCATGAATAGTCTTGTCATCACGATGGAACCCTTCACTATTTATAGATAATCTTTATTCTTATTCACAACAACAAAATAGATCGAAAGAGCGCACACCAATATTTTAACGTGGAAAACCCTCCTGTAATTTTGAGGGAAAAACCACGGGTCAAACTCCGAAAATACTCCACTATATTTAAATGTAATTACAATATAGTGTATCCCCAGTGAGACTCACTCCTACTACAATTTGTAGTATTACAGAGATTTAGAGAATATATTCAAAAACCCCAGTGTATACTTATACTACACTCTTGGAATTTTCTTACACACACTCTCCATTTTTCTCTCACTATAAGAAGCTAATATTGCTTCTTCTAATATTGCTGAAAAATACTTCAGCTTATGATGAAATGTCCGTTTGATGCTTGCTCTATTTATAGAGCCTCAAGGAAGCAAGCTGCATCAACTTTCCAACAACTCCACCCTCAATTGTTGACATTTTGTGTGCCTCAAAACCTACAGGAAAACAATGAAAAAAAACGTGGGCTGCAACAAAGGCAAGCCACACCTAATGTAACACCTTAGTAGAACCCAACTATGCTTAAGTTCACATTTGGATTCTATTAGTTGTCACTTATGCCTTGAATTCATTTTTGTTTTTAAATTAACTTAGAAAGATAGTGGATAAATTTTTTTTTTATATTAAATTACTTTTTGAAAACTTAAGCCTATAACGAGAAGTGAAATACATAGCGCTTACGTAGATAATAATCCGAGTTACATTCTTTTCGCTTAATTACATAAGTGGAATAAGAAATTAAGTGTAGAACTATCAGCACATAAACTGAAATAAAATTACTTAATATATGAGTCATAATAGGGCATAAACCATAGTGATAAGTTATTACACATAATAATGCAAATACTACCATTACTAGTCTGTTTCTCACAATTTAACATACTAAATATCGGAGTACTAATTCTTGGAAGTTATAAAATCTTCACGTGTCACCTCCTTCCTTAGCTCAGCTCCCAGATTTGCTTCAAGTGGACACATCTGTCTGCAGTAGCGACAACGGAAAAGAAATATAGGAGTGAGAAATCTGAGATTTCTCGATGGGAGTTCAACTTGTACTAAACGTGTCATCATTGTCGTCCCAGTCACTTCGGGTTTATTATAAAAAGGTGAACAAGTAAGGATTCAATTACCAAACTTTCACAAACATGATTAGCCGAAGTGAAGTTTCTTTTAAACTAATCTTGAACATTAACAGAAATATCCATTCAGTAATTAAGCATGTACAAAGCAGATCATATAGAATTACTAATAGGTAATAATAATTTAAAATGCGTATGCATATCATGATTACTTCTCCTCAACATTTACTTGTTTAGGGACTTTCATCTTTCTTTCATTCCATTTCCTTTCATTAATATACTTCTCAATCTCTCACGGGATGAATGCATCAATGCCTTAGACCACCCTAAAGGGTAATGAGCTCATACCGTGGCCATCGCTGTAACATCCCCAAATTTATAACTAAGATAAATATTAATTAGCGATAGCAAAACCAAGAGAATCGGGACAAATGTTATGAAACACAACAAATAGTCTACTTAAGTATGTCTAGAGAAAAATACAAAGAATTACGAAAATGCCATCACTTAGTGGAAATTACGAAAATGCCCTTGCTATGTAAAGGAAATTACCAAACTACCCTTGCCTTATTAAATGACAAAGATACCCTTACTCTATGAATGGAATTACAAGAATGCCACTATCATTGTCTAATTACAAAAATATCCACTAACATCTTTGCACAAAACATGGAAACATGTTTGCATAAAACATGGAAACATGTTTGCATAAAACATGGAAACATGTTTGCATAAAACTATGGAGCATTTTCATCAACATGTTTGCACAAAACATGGAAGCGTGTTTGCACAAAACATGGAAGCGATGTTTGCACAAAACATGGAAACATGTTTGCACAAAACAAAGACATTTTCATCCCAAAATTCAGCCAACATGTTTCCATAAATCATGCTCAATTGCTTTCAACTATTACTGTTTTCTCTAATCTTTCCACTATAAATACTCCTCAAACTCTCTTAATTCAAAAACTCCTAAGTGTTCTTTCTTTCTTATTCTATCATTCTTCTTATGTTCTTACAAAACTTCTCTAGATCCTCTAAACTTCATCCAAACACTTCAATCCTAAGTCCAAACTTTCACTAGCCCTCACAAGAGTTACAATCTTTAACTCTAGTGAGAAAATATTTTCTTAAGCATTCAAGTTCTAGAGCCAAGATTCAAGGAGGTCATCCACTCCAAAGACTCTTGTTGAAGCTTAGGAAGAAGAAGGACCCTTTTTAGACCCTACACAAGAGGTAGGAGCTTCATCTTTAATTGTTCAAGTATTGTTGGCTTCTAACCTTGATAGAATGCCTCAAGTTTGAGTTATTGTCAAAAAAAGCTTGATTATTTGAAAAATATATTTTAGAAATATGACATGTTCTATTTTGTTATAGTACCCTTATGATGTTATCAAACTCAAATATAACTTGAAAAGATTGTATGTGAAACTTTGATTTAATAAAGGTAACCAAGACATGAAAATGGTAGGTGCTGGAATTTCTAGTTGTTTCTGTGCAGGTACTTCAGCTACTGTTCATAAAATATCAAGTATCTCAAAATTAAAATAATTTTACTATAAACTAGACTCATTATAGAACACTCTCCAAAAAGAATCACCCAAAAGCAGGTTTTCTAGCTCAAGATATAAATTTTTAAAGTAGAGCCTAAGACTGAAACTTTAAATCTGACCTTGTAGTAGTAAAATAGGTGTAACTCACTCTAGAAAAATGCAAATGGACTGATTTCAACTTTGTTGGAGAGCTAACACATATAGGAATACACCCATGTATGTTATGTATAAAGATTTGTACCACATAAAATACATAATGAGAAATAAATTTCAGGATAGTGTACTGTGAAAGTGCAGTTTTGGAAAAGGTTACGGCTAAGGAAAGACTTGGTATTTAAGCATGTCCATTGTGACCCACCTCTCTTTCACTGGGAACCCTCCTATGCATAGTTTACAATGGATTTACACTATTCCAAAGATGTAAATGCTAAAATTTGATGAGTTAGGAATTTGGAACTACCTTTACTAGCTGAGATAACAAGTATCTGAGAAATTATAAACTTTCTTCTAAAAATGTCAAAACTATAAATAAAAAGAATCAAGACTTGTAAAAGAGAAATTTTAAGAATTTAAGTAGAATAATAATCTTCAAGAGTTATCTGAAAACCATAATAAGAATATATAAAGAACCTATAATAATATTTTGAAATGCTTTAATGTATTAATGGAATTCTAAGAGTACAAAGAACACTAAGAGAAAAAGATAATACTAAGACATCCATTACCTCTTACTGAACACTAGGAACTCAACTTGATAACTTTGGTTGCTTAAAATGAATCATTTATGGAAATGTTTACTATGAGATTTACATGATATTATCCATGTTTCATGAAGTGAATTATAGTAAAGTGAATGTATAGTGATGAGTTATGAAATGATGAAGATGAATGATTGATTGCCCATGATTTATTGTGATTACATGATGATATGCATACATTCATTTCAAAATAATAAAGTAAAGTTTGAAAAAGTAGCAATGAAAGTCTGGAAAAGTGGACTTGAGCTAAACTCACGGACTTAACCCCTAAACCGTTGAGATCACGACAGCGGAATGAAAACCAAAGGTTATGGCGGCGGCCATGGTATGAGCTCATTACCCTTTTAGGGTGGTCTAAGAGCATTGATGCATTCATCAGTGAGTAATTAAGAAATATGTTGATGAAATAAATGAAAGATGATGATCACTAAACAAGTGAATGTTGAGGATGAGTAATCATAAAAATGCATGCGACTCCTAAATGATTATTGCTTATTAGTGGTTTTACATGATATGCTTATATGTATGCTTGATGAAATCTTGAATGAATATTTACGCTAATGTTCAAGATTAGTTTAAAAATACTTTGCACTTGACTAATCACGTTTGTGAAAGTTTGATAATTGAATCCTTACATGTTCACCTTTTATAATAAACCGAAGTAATTTGGGGCGACAAGCGATGACACTTTTAGTACAAGTAGGAACTCCCTCTTTAGAAATCATGTATTTCTCACTCCTATATTTATTTTCCGTTGTAGATTTACGAGGCAGGCGTGTCCACTTAAACAACGAGGCCGTGGTGAGGAAGGAGAGTATGCGTGAAGATTTCAAACCGTTCAAGTAGACATTAAGGCTTTAGTTACATTATAGTTTGTGAGAAACAATTAGTAATAGTAGAACTTATATTGTTATTTGTAATAACCTTATCGTTATGATATATGCCTGTTGTGACTTATGTATTAAGTGATTATATTCAGTTTATGTGATAATTGTTCTACACTTAGTCTTTTATTCGCTTATTTAATTAAGTAGCAATGTAACTTGATTATTATCTATAAAAAGCGCTATGTATTTCACTTCTGTTCTGGGCTTAAGTTTTCAAAAAAATTAATTTATTTAAAGAAAAAAAAACTTCCATTATTTTTCTAAGTTAATTTCAAAGAAAATTAATACAAGGCATAAGTGACAACTAATAGAATCCAAATGTGAACTTAAGCACAGTGGGGTTCTATTAGAGAGTGTTACAATATACAACCTTTTTGATTTTCATTCCGTTGCGTGATCTCAGTTTAGGGGAGTTAAGCGTGAGTTAGCTCAAGTCACTTTTCAGGACTTTCATTGTTACTTTTTCAAGCTTTACTTTTTTATTTTCTTTTGAAAATGAATGTATGCATATCATCATGTAATCACAATAAATCATGGACAATCAATCATTCATCCTCATCATTTCATAACTCATCACCATACATTCACATTACTATAATTCACTTCATGAAACATGGATAGTATCATATAAATCTCATAGTAAACATTTTCATAAATGATTCTATTAAGCAACCAAAGTTATCAAGTTGAGTTCTAGTGTTCCTAAGAGGTAATGGATGTCTTAGTAATTATCCTTTTTGTCTTAGTGTTCTTTGTACTCTTAGCATTCCATTAATATATTAATGCACTTTAAAACATTATTATTGGTTCTTTATATATTTTTTATTATGATTTTCATATATCTCTTGAAAATTATTATTCTATAAATTCTTAAAATTCTCTCTTTACAAGACTTGATTCTTTTATTTATAGTTTTGACATCTTTTAGAAGAAAGTTTACAATTTCTTTGTATCTTATTATCTCGACTTAGTAAAGGTAGTTCCAAATTCGTAACTCATCAAATTTTAGCATTGACATCTTTCGAATAGCGTAAATCAACTGTAAACCATGTATAGGAGGTTCCCAGGAAGAGAGGTGGAGTCACAATGGACATGTCTTAAATACCAAGTCCTTCATGGCAGAACCTTTCCAAATTACACTTTCTGAGGATCACTATCTTGAGACTTTCTCAGCACACTGTCCCGAAAATGTATTTTTCATTCTGTATTTTCGTGGTACAAAACTTTATACATAGCATACATAGGTGTGTTTGTATATGTGTTAGCTTTCCTACAAAATTGAAATCAGTCCATTTGCATTTTTCTAGAGTGAGTTACACTTATTTTACTACTATAAGGTCAGATTTAAAGTTTCAGTCTTAGGCTCTACTTTAAAAATTTATATCTTGGGCTAGAAAACTCCGTTTTAGGTGATTCTTTTTGGAGAGTGTTCTATAATGAGTCTAGTTTATAGTAAAATTATTTTTAGTTCGAGATGCTTCATATTTTATGAGCAGTAGATTTCGAAGTATCTGCTGCCAAAAACAATTAGAAATTCCAGCACTTACCATTTTCATGTCTTAAGTTACCTTTATTAAATCAAGTTTTACATACAATCTTTTTAAGTTATATTTGAATTTGATAACATCATAAAATTACTCATAACAGAATAGAACATGTTATATTTCTAAAAAATATATTTTACAAATAATCATTCAAAACTTTTGACAACAACTCAAACTTGAGGCATTCTATCAAGGTTAGAAGCCAACAATGCTTGAACAATTAAAGATGAAGCTCCTACCTCTTGTGTAGGGTCTAAAAAGAGTCCTCCTCTTCTTTCTTTAGCTTGAGCAAGAGTCCTTGGAGTGGATGACCCTCCTTGAATCTTGGCTCTAGAACTTGAGTGCTTAAGAAAATATTTCTCACTAGAGTTAAAGATTGCAACTCTTGTGAGGGCTGAGTAGATGTTTGGGCTTAGGATTTAAGTGTTTGAGATGAAGTGTGGAGAGTGAAGGAAGTCTTTGAAAAGAAGAACATAAGAAGAAATGATGGATAAAAATTAAGAGAGTAGGATTACTTAGAGAGTTTCTAAGGTTTTAAAGACAAATGAACTCACACACTTCCTCCTTTTATAAGCCTATTAAGGCCATGACTTTAAGAGTAGTTTTAGTGCTCCAATTTATTTTCTTGAGTGCTCATGTAGTGGAGAAATATAATGGTGCATTATATTTTGTCTTGTCATAATTTAGTAATTTATATTGTAAAATATTTTACTTTATTATTATTTATTAGGTGTAGATATATAGCACTATTAGCACTAATATTATTTATCATTTTTGTTTGGTGTAGATATATAGCACTAATAGCACTAATATTATTTATCATTATTGTTAGAGTGTAGATACATAGCACTAAAATTATTTAACCAAATCATGACAATCTTTTATATTTTATTCTCATAATGGAAATCCTATATCAATTTACCCCCTTTTTATTTTAATCCAATGGCTTAGATTCATTCTTGTTTTATGACAAGTCTTATTATATTTAAAGTGATGGCATATGTATTAATTTCTTCATTTAAGACAATGATATTTTTATAATTAGATAATGATAGTGGAATTCTTCTAATTCCATTTATAAAATAATTGGTATATTTTTTTTTTTTAACAAGTCAAGAGTGGTCTTATAATTTCTACCACATAGTAAGGTGTTTTCAAAATTTCTACTTAGTAATGACATTTTCATAATTCTTTATGTCTTACTTATTCTAATATTATTTATTATATTGCATGAAATTTATATTAGTTTTTCTCTTTTTCATTTTAATCATGAATTCAATTAATTTATCTAGTTATGAATTTGGGGATGTTACACCTAACAGGTAAGACCAACAGCTAAGTCTTTGTGGTCTTCTATATTTTCACTAAGCAGCTGTCTCTCTTGTTGGGGAACTAACTAAATACCTATTTATCTCAGGTGAGGGATCCGCTAACAAAATTTGGGATCTGACATTAGAAAATCTGTCATTGAGGCCTTTTAGAAACCTCATGATGAAATCATGTTCTCTATAACTCTTGCACAACATTGCAGACCACGAGCACAAGGTTTAATGGGACGAAAGTTTTAAATTTCACCCCAACTTTTCTTGCATTGGGTGAAGAAACTAATAACGCTTAAAGTACCTTGTTTGAGAGTTGAGAGAGTATAGTTCTTCATTCAAATCAGCCATTCACATGTGATGACCTTGAGAGAATCTCTGTTTTAGTTCTACCCTTAGCTCTAAAAGCATTCTTGACAAGCATTAAACTTCGTGCAATTTTGGTGTTGAGACTTCGAATGATCCAAGACATAATATAGGTGTTGTTCTTTTCCCAGAGGGCCCTTATTGGCTAACCAAAAGTAGGTTCAGAGATTTGATCCATGCAAGAAACCCATAATCTTATTCTTTGAATCTAAGGCTATAATCATAGCCTGGGACCAAAAATGATAGTTGCTCTCATTGAGAGATGTTGAGACCAGTATTGCACCTGGGATCTCACTAGGATGCAGGTAGAACAGACTCATCGGATTAGAAATAGGATTCATACCAAGATTTTGAGATTGATTCTGCACCTGGGCTCTCACTAGGATGCAGGTAGAACAGACTCATCGGATTAGAAATAGGATTCATACCATGATTTTGAGATTGATTCTGCACCTGGCTAAGAAAAAATCAAAGCAGCACGAAGCAATTCCTCATCTGCCATGGTTGTTGAAGTTGAAGGAATTTGATCCTTTTCCCTAGATGAAGCTGCATCACGATTGTTTGCCATGATTGTCTCTTGCTTTGATCAAGAACACAAGAAACCAAACCTTTCACAGATGAAAGAAAAGGATTTTGATCAGAGAAAATAGCGCAGCAGAGCCCCTCTACGGGGAAGGCGCTGATGCCATAAAAGAAGTCCAAGTCGTGTGTGAAAAGGAAGCAGAAGTGCAGAATCGCAGAAGGAGAATGAGAGCAAGTTGAATGAAATGAATACTTGAGTGAAGATTGTATCCAACAGAATGAGAAAACTTATGTACACAGTAGAGAGGTGTGCCTTATATAATGGCATCAGTATGAGATAAGATTCTAATCCATATAACTAACTAACTAAAATAACAGAATCAATGATTCCTGTAAGCTAACTAATACATAACAGCTGGAATTACTTAGCTACTCGTTGTGGCTTACAGCATAAAAGAACATGTGTTTAACTGTAAATCTACAAAAATGGTGTCATGTATATTGTGGCAGTTAGCTTTTTCCTCATATGAGATTCTAGATATATATGGATGCTATAAACAGATTCATAGAGTGTTAAAGTCTGGCCAATATGTTTGCTGCATATGAATTATGCATGACCAATTCTTTTGATCCCATCAACAAAGAACAAAAAATAAAGGTACGATATAAGAGGAATTGAAAGATTTTAGATTAAGGTTATCTATTGATTTGGTTGAAATCTCTTCCTGATTTGATAATAATAATCACTCGAAGCTCTACTTGGTGCCTGGTGCATTGCAGCTGTGGAAATGGTACGAGTTTGCTGCCATGCGAAAGGAGAATACAAGTGTGTGGTGGTAAAGTATTCTTTAATTATTTGATGTTACAAGACACTTGTTACATTTCAACGTGAAAGTTCTTAATGCCCACTGTCAGGAGGTCACACGATGCTAGTGACTCATGATCACGATGCAAGAGTTGAGCCCCCGTCTTGTATAAGTAAACAGAAGTTAACTGGATCGTTAGTAACATGAAGTGAATGGAGAGGAGTGTTATTTTTGGAGAAGAATTGGGTTATGTGCATTTTCTTAAAACTTGAATGGTGATGTTACTTATTCTGAAAAAAGAAAAAAGTGTTTGGCCTAATTCATGGATGGTTGGGCCCATTCGGATTTGATCAGATCGAATTGGATCTATTCGAGCAAACTTTTATTTTCACTCTAAATTTTTCGGCCCAACCCACACTTTTTATTTGGCTATTCGAGCTAGCCTATCAGGGCTGACCCATTTTAACGGCTCTTATCTTAAAGAATTGTTATTGTGATTAAGCTTTTCTTATATTTATTTATGTCAACTAGCAATAACTTAAATATTTAATTTTAATAAACGGATAAAATAAAAAAGTTTTACGTTATTATCTAATTATATATTATCACATTGATAAATATAATTTATTTTGATAACTATTAATGGAAATATCATATAACTAGGAAGATTTAATCATATGATAATATAATAATTTTTTACATATCAAAATCAAACATATAATTTCTTTACATAGACAAAGAGAGAAAATGATCAAAATAAAAAAATAGAAGAAAATATTTAAAATAAACTTATTTCTTTCATATTACTTTGATGAATAGAAAATATATTTTAATTTATACATTGCTAACCAATAAAAATTTAAAAAATAGTAAAATATGAGAGCAGTTATGATAGTGGATTCACCAAAAAGTTATCCCAATGGATTGTTATGTATTATAATTTGATATTTTCTTACAAATCTTTTAAAATGATTGTATATTGTCAATATATAAATATAAATTAAGAAAAAATCATGATACATAGGAATGTGATTGACACACGAGAAATCTCATTTTCACGTAAACCTTGTAGTTGCTTAGTCGAACTACATGCAAATTTAAATATAATTTTCTTGTAAATTCAAAACATGATCAACATATATAATTCTATTTCATATCCCAAAGTTTAATATTCATAATCATGTGATAAAATATAATTGAGTTACTCTATACAAATCATGAAAACCATATAAGTTTAATTATATGTCCCAACAAAATCATGGTAACAAAATAATATATATGCATGACCTAGGATTTTGTCCATGAAATCATTATAGCACTCTATGACAAAACTTAAAAACACTTCACCTCAAAGTGAAACTCATCCAAACTAGAACACTATAGCTACTGAGGAGAAGGCAGAGAAGGTTTGAAACTATATCAGTAAGGGGGAAAAAAAGAAAGGAGTGGATTTTGTCTAAAACTCAATAAACAGATTCTCACCTATAACCCCCATATGGGACAACTAACATGAATGCATAATTATAATATTGATGAAGCAACTATAAAACAATTCATATTTAATTACATAATAGTTCAGAAGCCAATAATTCGTGTAAAGCATGTAATATATATATATATATATACATGCACACACACTCGTAACTCTGAAGGGCACCTATATATACACACTCATAACTCTGAAGGGCACCTAACAAGTATTAGACACATAACCAAGTCTTGCTCTCTGAAATATTTTGATAAGGGTGAGAAGTTCCTTTGATGGACAATTTGGTACCAAGACTAATGATCTCATAGTCGTTAACTTGCTACCTATTTATCTATAGTTACCATATATACTAAAGCATGAAAACAAAATAATTTTCTCTAACTTTTGTAACTGTGCTCTGACTATTGTCTTTGTAAGCAAAATTTCATAAATACATGATTCTAGAAAGCTTTGGGGGTAACATAGCATTTTTAAATGCATTTGGATATTCTAAAGTGAAAATCTCATTTTAGATATTAAAGCGAGCAATTTCACTATTAGATTAATAGAGTGAACAAGACTCCCACTTTTAATTTTATTGATTCAAAAATAAAACCTTCTCATTTTACTCTCTAAAATGATATCCTCACTTTAGAGGATTCTTACCCCTTTTTAAATACTCATACTCATAATCAAAATCTATTTATAAAATGATTTGAGCAACAAATATGGTCCCAAGAGTTTTCTAACATATTTTCTCATGATAAATTGGAAATTGTAAAATCCCTAAATTTAGCATAATTTCTTAATAAGTCATACTAGTTATGAAGGAATTTCAAAAATCATAGGTCACTGGATTGAATTCACTCACCTTGAGGGGTAGAACTTGTAGTGTTAGCACCAATGGAATTTCATGAAGCGGGAATGACACCAATGTTTGCCTTAAAAGCAATTAAAACCCATGAATAAGCTTTGACTATACTAGAACAACTCTATGAGTATTGAGAGAACAACCAAACTTGACAATAATCAAGAATAACCACACCCAAACATACGAAAAGGAAGAAAGGAGAGGAACCTAACATAAACTATCAACAATCTCTTAATTTGGAGCTAGGAGAAGGTAAGAACGCAGTAAGAGGTGGAAGAGAGGTTTGGAAATGTTAAAGTTCAAAGTAGGGAGAGGCAGACCGGTTTAGGGGTGTTTTAAAAGGGTTAGGGTTCATTTAGTGAAACTGCATCGTTTTGCTGTACGACAATGAAGAGACCACTATAGAAGTTAACAGAGGAAAACTTCAACAGCTCAGCTACGCTTGCCACTATAGCGGTCACTAACAACCCAAACCCCCCCCCCCAAAAAAAAAAAAACATACCCACCACCATTATAGCGGTCACAAAAATACAGGTTTCAATAGTCTTTCTTGTATCTAGAGCCTCCCTGGCGACACGGGGGCTTTTGGAGGACCACGAAGCTGTATTAAACTTATCTAAGGACACATGGGTCTAAGGCATCACATAAGTTAACTTCTATGCATTAAATGTATGAAATTATTTTACATTATTGGCAAATAAAATTTTGCCAAAATGATAAATCACCAAAAATGACTATCTACTATTATAATCACCCATCATGGTTTATCAATCAGGTAAAATTTAATTTATTAATCGATAATTACATCAAAAATGAGATTTGAACCTATAACCTCATGATAAGCTACTCAAATCCCTCACTACTAAATAATTCTAATAGGTTTACACCATTATTGTATTAAACTCATAGACCAAAATCCATAAAATATTAAAATGAAAAAATTGTGTATTTTTTAAATCGGCTAAAAGTCATTTGAATCCCTTAGAAATATATCGGGGATAAATTAGTTTATAAGGATTTGGAAGTCACATATTAGTATCTCAAAATTGAAAAAAAAAAGAAGATAAATTGATTTCTTTGTACAAGTTTATATAATATTTTTTTAATTGAACATACCTATACAAAGGGAGCAATTTATCTATATAGACAAACCAATATATCCCTTTCTTAAATTGCGAAGGACCAATATAAAACTTATAAATTGTGAGGGACTAATTTTTGGGCAATATATTTCTCACAAACCATTTTAGATATAAATTTAATTAAAATGTACTAATAGGGTAAAAGAAGTTCTACACATTTATTCAATTATATAATGTCACATCAACAATTATAGTTATTTTAGACCTCACTACTTGAAAAATCATACAAAAAAAGAGATTTGATTATATAACAATGTAAAACTCTTTTTTAGCGTTAGTGCATCAAAATTAAAATATGTTTGAATGACCTTTTTCTTAAAAAAAAAGAAGCACTTTACTTTTTTAAAAAATTACTTCTATATATTTTTTAGGGTGTTTAAGTTGACTTTTTAAAAAAACACTTCAAATTAAGAAAAAAGGTGGAGAACTACTTTTTTTAAAGCCAGTGAGTGATACCTAACTTTTAAAAATAGTAGAAGTAGAAGTGGATTTTAATAAAATTACTTTCCAAAAATATCCATCACTATTATTTATAAATACACTCTTATCTCTTGCCAAACCCTTAAAAAGACTTCTTCGTTCTCACTTCTCACCGTTACGCACACATATCTCATCTCATCACTATCATGCATGCACACACGGCCATTATTCCGAGTTTCATTGTTTTTTTCTTTAGATATATTGATTTTCATTTATTTTATTTAGAGATATCTCTAATCATATTAGAGAGGAAAATAATATTGGGCTCATTTTAAGGATTGCATTGGGGTTATAGATAAGATTTATGTAGCTATATGTGTAATGTTAATAAACAAACACCTTTCACTTGCAGGAAACAATATACAAATACTAATATATTGGTTGTATATGATTTTGATATGTATTGTATGGCTTGATCAGGAAGATACTATCCATGATACTATAATTTTTAATGGAAGCACAAGGAAAAGTAGAATTATGATTTTTTCTTCCACCTACATGGCACTTAAGTTGGGAAAAACTAACTTAAAAAGTAGAAGAATTGAGAAATAATATAAAAAATCAGCTGTCAATTTAATACATCATTAATATTTTTACGTGATTAAACTTTTATTCTTGTCTTTTTACATAATTTAATAGAAAAAATTCTTTTATTTTTATTCATCTAAACATATTTATAAATACTTTTAATAATAAAAAAATATTTGTCCGATTGTTATCTAAACGTAAAATAGTTTCATCTAAAAAAACTTTACTTAAAAAAGTTAAGTGAAAATAAAATACTTATTTAAAAAGTCAATCCCGATGCACTCTCTAGTCTCTTTAGATAGGTAGTCTTTTTTTTTCTTTTTTTTTTTTCCCCTTCTCACCCAGTCTCAAAAAATAAAATAAAATAAGGAGCCTACTGTGATTAAACTACAGCTCCTTTCACTGCTTCGCAAATGACAGAAAAATCCCCCGTTTCGTTCATCAAACTTCGCTTGATTCCACAGGAATGGGACAAAACTAACGTTCCAGTTCCATCGGCCAACACGACAACCGTTTATGGCGGCAAAGCACCGTCACGTACCAACCTCCCAAATCTCCACCCAACACCCATTCTTCAGACACCCTTTTTCTTCATTCACACCCCCATTGACCCAAAACCAAACACCCCCCAAGAAAATAAAAAAACCATGGCCACAGAAACAGCAAAGTTCCAAAACGCAGAGTTCCGCTCCGTCCCTGACATAACGGCGCCGTTAACCTCCCACGACGGCCTCCGTTTCCACCAGTTCATGATCGCTGGCTCCGTCGCCGGATCCGTCGAGCACATGGCCATGTTCCCCGTCGACACCGTCAAGACCCACATGCAAGCCCTCAGCAGCACCGCCACCACGTGCCCACTCAAACGAAACGCCACCGTTTTGCGCTCCCTCCAATCCATCCTCCGCTCCAACGGGCCCTCCGCACTCTACCGCGGCATCGCCGCAATGGGCCTCGGGGCCGGGCCGGCCCACGCCGTCTACTTCTCATTCTACGAAACTTGCAAAACGTTCCTCTCACGTGAAGGGAGCCCAAACAATGCGTTGGCGCACGCTGTATCCGGTGTGTGCGCGACCATCGTGAGCGATGCGGTGTTCACGCCGATGGACATGGTGAAGCAGAGGCTGCAATTGAGTGCGGGAGGGTACAGGGGTGTTTGGGACTGTGTTGGGAGGGTGATTAGTGAGGAAGGGTTTGGTGCTTTTTTCGCTTCGTATAGGACTACTGTGTTGATGAACGCGCCGTTTACTGCTGTCCATTTCGCGACTTATGAAGCTGCCAAACGCGGCCTTGTTGAGGTGTCACCGGATAGTGCTGATGATGAACGGTTGGTTGTTCATGCTACTGCTGGTGCTGCTGCCGGTGCTTTGGCTGCTGCGGTTACGACGCCGCTTGATGTGGTTAAAACTCAACTGCAGTGTCAGGTATACATGTATTTTTTTTCTCTTTATTACATTAGTTTTTTCAATTTTAGGATAGGATAGCATCTATTGTAGAAAAGATCGTAGAATTCGACTTTTAAGTGTTTTGGTGGTTTGGGCTTACAATGAGAATACTCGTATAAGGCTAAGTAAAAAGAGTAGATCACATTGAGGGTAGCTCGATAGGTGGAGCTAAAGAGAGACCAAGAAAAATTATTGATGAAACCATTAGAAGGGGCTTAGATTTATAGTTTGCTTGTTTAATTGACTCTAGGTAGAATTGATTTAGTTAGAATTGGTTTCAAAGTAAAGTTATTTATGTTCATGAGTTTCTCTAAAAGTGATTTAGACAGAAAGTAATAAATCTTCACTTTTCTTATAATCAATGCTAGAAGCAAGAATTGATTTTGAAACTTTCATCACTGCCAACCAACGACCATGAAAAATGACTGAATCAATTTTGGGCATCATAGAATTGATTTGGATGCACCTTAGAATTGATTTTGCATGCACCAAATATGCGTCCATACACACACTTAAGTGTTTACTGTGGTTTGGGTTCATGATGAGAAGATCAGAGGTAGCTGAACAGATAAAGATAAAGATAAAGAAAGACATGACCAAAAAAAAAAAACAGAGAAGATAAATGGCCAAGAAAAACAAGGAAACCATTGCTTTCATTCTTGAAGTTGACAACCTTTAGTCCCCATTCTTTAGAAACCTCTCCAAAGTCCTTGAAGTTGCCAAAAATCAGTCCAGAGCTTAACTTGATCGATGTTTATGGACTGACTTGATCAACATTTGCAAGCTCGAGGGATCTGAGGAGGGTTTTCAAAACTTTCATGGACGGATTTGAAGTTAGTTATAAACTTCATGGACTGATTTGATGGTTCACTCCAAGAAAAGCTTATGATGAAACAATTAAAACAGGGTTAGATTTTAATGGCTTGTCTAGACTATAGACATTGTTTATGATAGGATGTAGTGGCTTTGTTTGATCTGTGTTGTTGACCCTACCTAGTGAAAAAAATGCTAGTTGTTGTTGTTGTTTGGGTTTTGCCTTAAATGGAATTGTTCTTACGTGTTTATGATCAAGAGTGTAGACTGTTGTTTGTCAGAACTAATTTGTTTAGATTAATAGAGTCAGAATTGCATGGTGCAAGGTTCTAACTTGTGAACAGTGTGCTCTCTTCAAGATGTTGTGCCCTGTGTGGAAAGGTGAGTGGATAACATACTAAACTGGAGAATGTGATTATAAACACTTTACTTCTGATTATATTCCCTTCACAGTGCATGATATTTCTGAGAGTAGGTTGGTGAAGTTGCCTAGAAGGGGCTTGATCCCATGATCTAGTAGTCTCTCAAGAGACTTGATTCCACTTGCACTTCTGCTCTAGGAAACAAATATTTCTTTTCAATGGACATTGTTTTGCGTTTGATTACCTGTTTTGTTAATAGCACCTATGTATCTATGGGAGGTCATTTTAGCCCGTTGTGTGGTAATGTTAGTTCCATGGGCAAGTTTTGTGCTGCTTTGAAGTGTCTATATATAGTACTATTTATTCAACAACACCTGGCATATTGTATGCTTTCCTTGCATTCCATATAAGTGCTGATATGTGAACAAGAAACTGAAGATTGGCAATGCCTGCATTACTCATGTGTTGGCTTTAGATTCCTAATCATGTTTTACCATTTTTGAATGTAACATACCCTGGCTAACCCACTTTAACAGATATTATTGAGAAATAAATTATTCTATAAGCTGGGATTTTATGTAGGATTGGTATTGTGATTGTAAAATTGAGTTAAGAAAAAAGAAAAAAGAAAATATAAAGAAGCTAACACTTCACAATTGACTCATATCATTAAGCGAAGAGTTACATTCTGAGTTGTAATGTGCTCATATATGAGGATTGAGTTGAAATTGAGAGTCCAAAATAATTTGATCAGGAAATTGATGACTAAGAGACAAGGAATAAGCTGACAGGAATATAAAGATGCAAGGTAGGTATTCTATCATAAAATGTAAAATGGCTGCCATTTCTGATCATAATAATTAGTATTGGACCAACACCTATCATAATATGACCAACACCTTATTTGATTGTCATTACGAGGATAAGATACATGCATGAAATTCTACATCTATATACAACAGTTATACGTATTTATGCACCTTATCAGCTTCTGCACAACCAATATGCGTGATTGTTTGATTTTATATATATATATATATATATATATATATGAAAACCTATCATAATATGACCAACACCTTATTGATTTTTGGTCAAGTTAGTCATTTATGCAAGTTGATTGTGCATCAATTTTCGTTAGATGAATGTTCGATACTCCTGAGGATCAACTGGAAGAATATTTTTTAAGTTCTTGTCTTTCCTTTGAGGACTTATCATGATATTGGTTGATGGTACAGGGCGTCTGCGGATGCGAGAGGTTTAAAAGTGGTTCAATTGGGGACGTCATTAAAACAATAGTGAAAAAGGATGGATACAGAGGGCTCATGCGAGGATGGATTCCAAGGATGCTGTTCCATGCTCCTGCGGCTGCAATCTGCTGGTCCACATATGAAGCTGGGAAGGCCTTTTTTCATGAATTAAATCAGAGTCGTGACAGCGGCACTATCATATGAATGAATGTTACAGTTAGAATATTCATTATTCTGTAGTTACAATATAGTTTACTCTAGTTGTTAACATTGGTTCAATCAGGGGGCTTGACCTAGCAAAGCCTTCATGAACCCTCAACATTACACAAGATAAGGCAGGCGATAGATTAACTTAGGAAGAGAATTTTTGTATTGTAATAGACCCTGCCAGTTTTGATAGTTTATTTTTAAATTATATTTTTATTATTTTCTTTATCTTTGTATTATTTAAATTTAACCAGCATATTATTCCATAAACACCCCTGTATCCCACGGTTCTTTTACATAAATATTCCATGATTCACGATAGTGCAGACTTCAGTAAAGCGAAGGATTGTTTTACATTCTGGAATTTTAAGAGATTTAATTTTATGCCAAAGCTCTTTAGTTAAATGACTATTGAAATGTTAGATAGGTACGACTCTGTCTCTTGTTATCCTTTTTATTTTGTATGATATTCTCATATTCAAGACCGTGTTGAATTGCTTGTATTAATTTCAATGTCACATAGATTAGGTAGTTGCACAATGTATCACCAGGAGAAAGAAAATAATATGTTTGTTGAAACTTTTGAAGATCAGGAGTCAAAGCCAACTGGTGATTTAAGCCTATAAGGCATGCTTGAGTGAAAGAGATTTTTCAAAACAATAATTACTTCTATGAAAAAAGCTGTTTTAGGGAACTTAACATAAAGCTGTTTTGAACAGATTATATCTTGCAACGAACTTAGTATTAAACCACTCATCGGATCGTTTGATTATCCTCTTTATGCTGTTTTGAGACTAGGTGTGTTTGGTTAAGGGATCAAAATGAAATGTATATTTTTATAGACAAACTTTATGTCTAAAATTATACATAAATTTGATTCATAAAAAATTTACTTTTATTTTTACTCCTCAACTAAACATACTATAAAACCTGTACATAAATGTATATTGCAGCATGTGAAAAGCATATTTTATTGGAGAAGCATACAGCTTATATTTGGGGAAGAATAGGCTCCTGAAGTTCTCACTGGCAATGCATTATCTTACAGTTACAAATTTTTGCTTGCTGCTACTTGTGTTTATACTCACTATCACATCCACCGTATCAAAAAACAAAGCCTGATATTTCATGAACGGAAAAAATAATTGATAAGGAATATCAGACAGCTTCTTTTCTCAGAATGCATGATGCACAACATACTTCGCGGCAAAGCAGACTCACTTCCATGAACAATTCAGTGGTCACAAAATAACGAAGGCAATTACTCCTCTGATGATCTCAACAAATTTTCTTTAAGCACATGACCAATCAAGGAGATTAGCAAATCTCATGAACTTACAACCTGACCAACAATTACAGTAATATCATCAAGCTTTCCACCTGTTACAGTAACAGTAAGTAGGTCAGCCAAAAAAAAAAAAAGGCCACTAAAATTGAACTAGTAGCGAAGGGTCAGAGTAGTTTGTAGGAGGTCATCAGCTCAAACTTCCATGCAACTATACCTGTAAGCTTCATTCCAAGAATCTTCTTCCATAATGGGGCTTCAAAACCCTGGAAAAGGATTGGGAAAACATTAAAAACTGATGTTATTGTAAAAGATTTTGGTCTTGTAAGCATCTGTCGGTGTACTTATGCATTATGATTCATGAAGTTTCACACATGCTATATCTTTTTATACTAAGGGTGTGTGGTTTGGGAATCAAAGTGGGGATAAATTTTTCACGATTGAACATCATATATAGAATTACAAATAAAACTCATTCATGAATGTTTTAACCCTGCTTTTGCCCTCAAACCAAACACACCCTAAGTACAACTCAACAGTCAATGGTCGCCACTCTTTCAAGAAAGAGAAAGTGACTTTCCCAATGAGAACTTATTTTCTAAATTGAATGGAATAGAAAATTGCAGAAGAATGCATCATGTTATTCCCCTTTTTGTTTTGAAAAGGTTTATTAACTTCTGTCCTTACCTTAGACCTTGCCTCCAATGAATAGGGAGAATCAAAATTTGAATCCCTCGCATTACTGCTTGCCAAGTTAGCTAATGCCTTTGCTAGCAACAAAATGAATTTCAGGTTAGTGAAACTCACATCGTCAACCTAAATTCATCTAAATGATCAATCAAGAAGGAAGACAAACCAGCCTCAGCAACATCTCTGTATCCAACAATGGTTGAAACAATTTCTTGTTCAAAAACATTATCAAAAAGCCCATCGGATCCCATGACAATTGTGTCTCCTTCTATTAACTCCACATTGCTTACCTGTTTTTTAAGCATAGGTTAGTAAAAGAAAAGATAACAGAAGAACCACATTTATGTCAAGTGGAAATGAAAATGTCCCCATTTTGGAAAGTTGGCACAAATGCTAGCCTAAATTTCTGACTCGACAAGGTAGTATATCTTGGCCTTCACCCAAGGCCAAATCACGACTTTTTTTTTTTAAATAACAATTAAATTGTCAGTGTTCCTGCAGCCATGCTAGTTAACTTTCAGGATAAGTTTGGTGTGAGGGTAAAAATGGCGCTAAAAGATTTATGGATGAGTTTTCCATATAATTTTATTATAGCATGTTTAATTCGTGAATTTTTCACCAGCATTTTTATCCCTACACCAAACTAATCCTAATGAGTACAACTGCATTCCAATAGTAATCTACAAAGCATAAAATCAAGGAAAGAGTTTAGAGAGAATCATGCATTAGTACTCAACATACTAGAGAAGTATAAACTGTTTGTGCCCCCAACATTTTGAAAAACACGTGGGCTAAAAATTTAAGACAGATAAGAAGTGAGAGGAGGAAAGCAAGTTAATATTAGTAGAGATGGTTGTCAAATGGTACCATTGCATCAAGGTATGTTTGGCCAACCCTCTCAGAGCTCAGTTGGAATGGACAATCAAAGTAATGTTCTTGTGGGGAGGTGGAAAAAATAACACTACCTGGGAAAAGCAAATAAAAAATTTCAAGTTCTCAACATTGGATAAGGGATTGGGTGTTGTGAAGAAAGAAAACAGGAGAAAAAAATCCATAGAGTAAAGTGCGTTAGATCTCTTAGCAAAGATCAGAAGTAGATGAAATATAGCACAAGATATTACCATTACGGATAACTCTTAATCCACAATCCCCAACGTTGGCAATCTTCAAATTCCCATTCTTCTCCAGCATAGCAATGATGCTTCATAGACAAGATACAAACAAAGTAATTTAAGGCGCAATTGTCTGAACCGCAAGTCAATGTTTGAACATACGAAAGAATAATGTTATTTTGAGCTTATAAAGTGGACATAAGAGCAGACATCTAGGTTTTTATATATGTCCGCTTTTTATGTTCAAGTAACACTACTCTTACCAAAATTGCCAATCCAAATACAACAGAATGAACTTACACAGTAGCTGAGCCTGTAGAAGAAGTAGCAGCATGTGCTTTCCTTATAAGAATCTGAGGATCATAGTTCACCTGCTTAATCAATCAACATTCAACATGTTTGTTAGCTAACAGCAGTACATGCATAGAAGCTTTCTTAATGATATACTGCTCCAAATGAAAAGAAAAAAAATATATATATATCTAAACTTAAACAAATGAATGTACGGAAGTGTTTTTAGGTTAGATTACCTCATCATCGTCAACGAAATTGGAAGCATTGGCCAGCAACTCACGTGGGAACAATGAAGGATCCACGTCCTCTTCAGCCCAACTTTGACAAACAATACAAAATCAACATGTTAATTCAATTCAGCAATCTATCATTGGCGATGATTTTCACAATATGATGCAATTCAACTTCAGATATGCTAATAAAAAATCAAAGTTAGGGTTCTAACTTTTGTTTTATTTAAGGGCTTCATCTGACTGATACCCTTTGATTATTTGTTGCTGAGAATTAGCCACATGTCCCAGTAACTCAAACTATTAAGGCCTATAAAATTTATGGCAAATTATGCTAACCTCCTTTGAGGTTTGATGAAATTCACCCTAACTCCCAGCTGACTCACACTCACCTCCACTGAATGCACTATTCATTGTGCAATATAGGGTAGGTCAGGTAATGATTTCACAAACTTAGGGATCTAATAAGCAAATTTTACCAACAGAGGAGAGGTGGGGTGGATATCACTAATAAACCTCAGGTGTAATTTTCCCTAAAATTTATGATATTGTCACTGTCATTGAATACAAAAGGGTACCCATACCCATAGTACCAAAGGAAATCCTTTTGTTTAAGTTTTCCACCGGTAAAGAACAAGAAAATGTAAGAGGAAGTCGAGTGCCATACCCAGAGACACCATCAGCAACAGCAATAACTCCTCCATTATAGCTGCTGACAAGGAAAGCATCTTCCCCGCCTCTGTCAACCTTAAAAAAAGACCAGGACTTGAGCATGTGGCAGTTGCACTCAATTAACCAAACAGGACATGTGTTTAATCAAGGTACAATTCATAAGAACAAAGGCTTTCGCCTGTTTATAAAAAAAAAAAGGTTTTTGCCTGTGTGGAGTTAGTTGGGTTTCAGTAACTACCTTGTTTGGATGTGGGATAAGGCAGGTTCCAACAGAAAATGAAACCTCTGACCTACAACCTCAGCAACAGGAAACAAACCCGTGTTTTAAGAAAGGCTCAAGCCCAAAAGAATGAAGAATAAGAGAAGGAAGAGTTTAGTGGCTCACCGGATTACAGGGTTGAGTTCAG
Organism: Dalbergia cultrata; assembly: GCA_031216105.1. Classification (NCBI taxonomy): domain Eukaryota; kingdom Viridiplantae; phylum Streptophyta; class Magnoliopsida; order Fabales; family Fabaceae; genus Dalbergia; species Dalbergia cultrata. The sequence goes on from CM062347.1 coordinate 6,923,733, forward strand.
AAGAAGAGGAGGTAGAACAAGAGAGCAACACCCTTTTTCTCTTCTTAGCAGTTTCATCAATAGCCTGAACGAGTGGTTGAGATTGAGAATGAGAAATCATTGCAGTTGCAGCCCTCAATATGGGAATTGCCATATTCCTTCCCGCTTCAACAGTCAACACCCTCTTCTTCCGCACACTGCCATCGAAATGAACAGTTATCGATATCTCAGTAGACAATATTAAAAAGGGAAAATTACATTTTACCAGAGAATTATGGGTCATGTTCATGTACATTTAGTCCTTAAATTTTAAAAATAAATAAATTGATCTGAACTTTTATAAATATGTATTTTAATTAAAATAAATATACTATATCTTAAAACTTTAAAATATATACAAATTAATGGTTTAAAATTTTTTAAATATATAACTCAATACTCTGTATTTTTTAAATTTATAATATTTTTATTAACAATTAATAAAAAAATTAATAAAATAATAATTTATACATCTAAGAAAATTTAAGAGGTCAAACTATAAATTTTAAAAGCTTAGCATCGAAAGTGCAATGACCCCTAATTCAAGGGACAAGAACTAGCATTAAAGGACCAACTCAAATAACTAAATATAATATATTCTTCACAACTCACAATCAGCAACCAGCACCAGTGGTCTAGTGGTAGAATAGTACCCTGCCACGGTACAGACCCGGGTTCGATTCCCGGCTGGTGCAATCAGAGCTGTGATGAGGATTGCGTCCATGTGATGGACGGGTCTATCACCAACGTCGGTTAAAGACGAAGAAGGTCGCATCTGAGCTCTTAATTTTTTTATGATCTGTTCTTCATTTTCCTACTTCATCTTACAAGTGTTAATCATTCTTTCATTATTAAGAGCCAATCAACGATTAGTCATCATTGCTTAATTAACTTTCCTAATATTTGAGAGTGCTTACTGCTTGGCACCTATATCGGACTGCACATCACACCACGTCGTTTCTGACTTTCTTTCCAAATGCCCTACTAATCAGGACATCGTCCATATTTTGGTAAGGGTAACTATACATGCAAGAGACGACAAAACAAAATTAGTGACATTCTGTATCATGAGCCTGCAACTACAATGTTTATGGTCATAGGAGCACATATCCAACCGTTGATATTGATAGTCAATTTGACACATTGTGGCTTGGTTTGATATTGTTCTAAATCTTAAAAAATTGTTGAGCTTTTTGAAATTTCAAATAGTTAATTTAAAAAATCCATAGTAATATTATTTAGTAAAAAGGCATAAAAATTATTCTTAATAAGTAAAAGTCACACTAATAGTGTTTCTGTAAATATACTCAAAACATAAAAAATAACAATAATAAACACATATATTAAACAGTGTAATTCCTATATTTATTATAATTAATTAAAATAAAATCATATTAATTTTTTGAATTCTAGAGAACATAAGTAAATTCTGAAAAATAATTCATAAGGTGCTTTAAAAGCACTCTTGATTTTAAAAGTTAGGAACAAAAATACTCAAATCTTTTGTTTATGAAAAAGAAAAAAAAATTGACTTATAATTTCTACAGATATGTTAAAATATCTCTTTAAATAGTATTACCAAATCTACCGTGTATATGACCGACTTTGGACCGCTCCGGGTGAGACCTCATGTACGTGACACTCACTATTTTTTTTATTTTTTTCGTGGTCTGATGATGACACTCACAATTGGAAAGCTCATACTATATACAACCAAAAAGTTTTGAATGATCCTATAATAACAAAATAAATTATATTTTGTCTCATTTAACTATATAGTTCAACACTTTCAAGGTACATTTTGAGTTATTCTTTTTATTTTCCCAACGTTTTTAACACAGAAACATATATTCTCGACAGCCTAATCATTTGGGCTTCCAATGAGTCCAAGTATGTCTTCTGCACAAGCTTGAAGATATAGGAAAAGCTTCTGACAAAAATAAGAAAGAAAAAAAATATATAAAGAGAACCAAATCTTCTCCAAGCATAAAATAATCTCATCACCAATCAAATTGGTACATGATCCCAATACATTATGACGAAATTATTATATAGGTCAAAAGAACCCATTTATCCGATAAAAAAAATGGAAAAAGAAAAACTATTTAAGAGCCACTCACTGATTGGCAAAAGTATGTATTCTATCCTGGTTGTCTACCTCTTAGACTTTACTGGCTTAACTATTGTAGCCCTTGTTTGTAATTATACCATCCATCCCTCCCTTGGAGCTGGGAGCACTACATGTTTTTCATGCATCTTTCATTCTAGTTCTAAACTAACTTTAATTTGCTCTCACTGCAATTGTGAACCATAGCTTTTAAGAAATCTCTAACTCTATCATTTCTACTTTCCACATCGCGGCATATGCAAAGGATCATATTAGCCCATGCCCTCCTCACCTCTCCTGGCCTCCCCTTAGCTTGCTAGCTTCAAATAGTTCATTTTTTTTCAACTTCCAACCCTCTACTTCTCCTTATGGGTTTTCTCTCTCCTCTTGAGATATTTGCTATATTTCGCTCTTGCTAATCAGCCAAGTTCAGTCTTTAGGGTATCCCCAATTAACTAACAATAAATGGCTATTTAGTGATTCTTGAGTGGATACATAATTATTTCATATATCCCCAATTAACTAACAATATAGGTATATATGGAAATTTTTTAAAAAAAAGGTTTCTCAATTTATAAGGAGGTATGGCAACATAAAAAAATTTGGGTGCGCGCTTAATTACTTCTGTACCACTGTCACAGACTCACAAAACCAATAGTATCTATCAATTTATAGTAAAAGTCCTAGTAGGAATTCAAGAAAGATGAGAAATCGAGTTAAAATTTACTATAAACCAAGACCACCAAGCACCAGTGGTCTAGTGGTAGAATAGTACCCTGCCACGGTACAGACCCGGGTTCGATTCCCGGCTGGTGCATTTCATCTTTTCTTTTTCCAAGTTTGTTTATTATTATTTTTTCCCCCAAAATTGTTGCGTTCAATTTCATTATTTTGTTAGAAAGCCGATTAAATTTCAGTATTTATTTTCTGCTCTCTTCTTCGTTCTGCGCCTTCACTTTCTTCAGGTCCCAGCAATGAACGCCACTTTCACTAATTTCATCCAAGGTAAAACAAATCTATTCATAATTTCCATTTCACTATTTTCTTTCCTCTATCACAATTTTTTTTTTCCCAAAGAAAAAAGATCAATTGATTTTCCAAGCTGAATTGCTTTTTTTTTTTCTTTTTTTTTTCAATTTTTGGTGCGTAGAAAACGGAAACGGAAGCGATTCGGACACAAATTCCAGCGCCGAGTCGCCAGAATACTACCAGCCGATCTCCGCCGTCGATGACGGAGGCGACGACTCCGACGGTGAAAACGGCATTGAGTTCCACCAGCTTCCGAACGGGTACTGTCTGAATCATCAAGGTGGAGTTGACAACGGTGTGTCGTCGCTGGATCTAAACGACGTCGTTGAGCAGAAGAGTAGTGATGAAGAGGAAGAAGAAGAGGAAGAGAGGAACAGAGAAGCAATTCGGAGAGCGTTCAGGGAGGACGAGAACAGGAGGAACGCGCCGCTGACGGCGGAGAACGCGACGAGGGTGATGGAGGCGATGCGAGCGGTGTCGATCGGCGGTGTAGCTCCCGATTGGGCTGCTCAGGTTCCAGAGGATCGGTGGATCGATCAGCTTCGCAGATTGCGACAATCACCAAACACTTGAAATTGATGGAAAGCTGGAAAATCCAGATTCTTCTGAATATGATGGTCTCCTTGATTCTAGATTCTACTGTCTAACTTTCTGTTTTCAGCGAATAACTTTTCTGGAATGAATTCTTTGGATTTGCGCTTGGGAGCCTCTAATCTGATTTTGGACGATTTTGTGTTTGTTCAGTTTTCAGTTTGCTTTTTTTTTTTTGTCTTCTAGAACTGATTTTGATGCGGAGCAATATTTTCTCGCATTTGATGTTGGTGACGCGATTAATTTTGGAAAAACTAATTTTTGAATCAAATTACAAACATAAATCACTTGAATTATCTTTAACTAAAATTAAGTCCGATAAAAACACCATGTTTACAAGGTTTACAAGGGCTCTTAAAGCCTATGAAACCTCTCGAATGAGCTTAACCGTGTCATTTCATGCTAAAATTTAAATTAATGTTGTATTTATAAAGTATGATAATACCATTAAAAAACAAAAAACCAATGGTGAAGACCAAAGATTATGCATGAGCTGGGTGCTAAAAGAACATCAACTTGCAACTGTACACCTGTTTGAACTATTTGACGGTACATAGTCGGTAATAACGTTTACATTTAGCTATGATAGATACAAAATATCATTCATTTTAGCTATATGTTTTTACATGGCTAGATTCACAATATGCAGCTAGAAAAATGATTCATGAGAAACGTAAATTAAAGTGTAACCAGAGCATAGTATATATATATATATATATATAATATTCCTTCTCTAATGTGATTCCAATAAAATTCGTACTAGTATTGTTCCTTCTAGTCTTTATTAAACCGAACTAAAATTCGGCACAGAGAAGCACATCAGAAAAGTTGATTGGGTGGATAACATTCGATAAATAAACCGAAAATTCAGGCCCAGAGTACAAACACTTGTACAATTCGTGAATTAGAAGCTTCAAACTTGGCATTCAAATCTCACTGTAGGCTTATCTAATCTATGTTTACAAACAACTTAAGTTCCATGTGTTCTCTTGATTTAGCTCATGCACATTTTTCACGCACCGTGTCTGGAGAAAAAATGTTGGCGTACTGGTGCGTTCATTGGAAGTCAAAGAAGGAGCAAGGTCCCACTGCCTTCTCAAGCACCTATATTTTCAATATCAGCACCTTTGTCCAATCTCTTGACGATACCAGCAATAACCTGAAAATGTTACAGTAAAACAAAAATCAGCATTTATAAAAACTAGATTACTCATTTTGAAATGTTAGCTAACAGTTCCCAAGGCACAATATTGCTAATAGACGTTAGCTTAACATAAGTGGGTTAAGTCCTAGGCGAGCTTTATCTACAAGGTCGAGGGTTTGAAACCTGGGGAGCTCGGGAAGAATCCATAGCGTTTACTGCTCTAAGTTCAGGGAGCTTAGGCTTCCCCGCCTCACATTTTTCAATCTAAAACAAAATATTGATTATCATGATAGTATTTGCTGTCTGTGTATCTACCTTTCCCGGTCCCAGTTCATAACTTTTCTTCAGCCCCATGGATATAAGAGTCTTCAATGTTGTTTCCCATTGAACAGGTGAAGTAACCTGCGAATGATAGTACAGATGGTGTTATTTCCAATTCATGCATGTCGTCATGATTGAGAGAGAAACCAGTTTACCAGCATACCTGACGTGCCAATATCTTCTTTATTGTGTCAGGATCTGCATGCGGCTGCGCATCAACATTCGAGATTACTGGTATTCTTGGGGTTCTAATTTCTGTTGCTGCCAATGCTGCTTCCAATCTTGACACAGCTGGTTCCATGAAGCTAGTGTGGAAAGCACCAGCAACAGCTAGGCGTACCTGCCATATTGACGAAAAGGCATTATAGTTTTGAGGAAAGGTGGCATTGGAAAGAGAAGATTTGGGGCAAAGTTCATACAGTCATTCGAGCCTTGAAAGACTTTGCCTTGGCTTCGACTGATTCTACTCCTTTTACTCCCCCAGAGACAGCGTAGTTTCCCTGCCAAAACAGAATATATTCCAAACAATTGCTCATTATGAAATTTAGAAACTGAAAATTTCCTGCAAAGCTTATTAAACAGCAGATCCACAAGAATCTTACAGGACATAGGTAATTGGCAATCTGAACCTTCTCAGCTTCAGGGACTTCCTGATTCGCTGCATCACACAGTTGTTGGACCTTCTCTGAGTCCAGTCCTATCACACTAACCATGGCACTTTTGGCGGCATCAGCAGCATCCTGGATAAATGGAAAAATTTAATGAAGTGAATCTGAATTACTATCCAACCAAGTTTATGTGAGTCAAAGAAGAAACTAGAACAATTAGCTAACATTGTTTACCTGCATGGCTTCACCTCTCAGTTTGACCAACTTGAGTCCATCTTCAAAGCTTACAAATCCAATTATACACATGGGTTAATAGCAAGTCAATTAAGAACAAACTTGAACTTAAAACAAAACGACACAAAGAACAGTTAAATCACACAACTTATATCTATAAAATTACACAGTCTACATCATTGTCCATCCCCTCTGTGCTAAAGGCAATGCAAGCTGACAAATAATGGTTCTAACAGATGGAACTTTTCTCATAGGCATAGGCTACCAACAATAAATTAATTTATAAAAGGCAAATTGAAAACTTTAACAATAAATATTCACATTAAGGAAAAACCTGATAGTTGGGTCACAAACTTAACTGCTTGTCTTACACTAAGTTTCAAAGTCAAGGTGCAACTCATTATTCATATGGTATGGGTTTCCAAAGTGTCTTGGCCAAAAAGAAAGGGCACATGTGTCATACTTAATACCCCTTTGTTTTTGTAGAGGCTTCTTGATACATGGCGTGGTGGTAGATATGAAAAAAGAAAGGAGGAATGAAAGTGAATGCAATAGAAAAGCCATTGTAACAAATAATAGTTATTCTCGGCAAATTACCTGAAAGCCGCAGCAAAAGCAAGAGCAGTATATTCTCCCAGGCTTAAACCACATGTAACATCAACAGAGTCAATAATATGCTGACCTCCCTCTCTCGCACGAAGCAGCTCTACAGCAGCAAGACTTGTGACATAAATAGCAGGCTGAAGAAGTAGAAAGTCAGATGGTAAACATTGTGTACATGTAAATATCTATAAACAAAAGAAATTACAGGGAGAATGGACTGAGGTATGCATATTGCATACTAGTAGTATAATACCATAATCATACAGGATCTTTATTTCTGACGAAGCTGTTTATTTCTTCATTCATTTTTTTCTTTTTATTTTTCGCCTGTACTTGTTTTCTCATATCTTGATTATAAAGACCCGGTGAGGAGGAGATGGTAGACTAAAATGCAGGTGAAGTGACCTAGGTGGGATTTGACCCTGGGATCAAGTAGTTCCTACAGAGACTTCAGCACCAATTGAGTTAGTTAGCTGTTGGGCTCCTTTTCCTTTCAAAGTTAACAACCAATGATATTTCACATTTGCCTATTTTTTTTTATTGGGTGAGTGAAATACAATTGCTAAAAAAGGAAAAAGTTATGAGCAATCTTTGAACTTGATTCTAAAGCAATGCATCCAACCAGACCTAATTTCCCTCCGTACAACTTCCAAAATCAAACAGCTACTAAGCCTCGTCCCAAGGGGCAAAGTCTGCCAAACTGACGCCATAGTGTCTATCATATTTATGTTTAATCCATTAATAATTAAACATCTTTTAATTGTTTCACCTATGGTTTTTCTAGGTCTCTCCCTATCTCAAATTACAACTACCCTCCATCTGATCCATTTTCCTTATTGGAGCTTCTATACAGGTCTCTTTCATGTATATCCAAACCACCTAAGATGAGATTCTAACCCCAACACTCTCTCTCTAATCCACTCATTTCTAATTCTATCTTGTCTACCTCAGTACAACTTGCATCAAGATACAATTGCGCTGAACATTATTCCGCATATAAGCAAATTACATAGGCCACACAGCACACTGCTATCCGGTTTTAACATAAAAAACTAAGATGACTGATGGCCTATATTCACAAAAGTTTTTAACGTGACTATACTAGCTGGCTAATTTTTAATCTCCCCCCCCCCCCTCCCCCCAAAAAAAAAAAAACCCAAAAAAAAAACCTGGCTAATAACGGTTGAATCTAACTTCTCTTTTGGGCCATTGATGCATATATCAAGAAGATCAAACCTGAATACCAAAAACACATAACAATTGGTCACAACCGAGAATCCAAAATCTTAAAAAAAATAAACTTGAGAAAGAGTAGCTGTAAAATGAAATTGGCAATAATTACCCCAATATGTCATTTGCCTTCTTGTACAAAATTGCAGCAGCAGGCACATTCTGAGCTTCCTTCCCCATTCCAACTGCTTGTGCTCCCTGCAATCACATCACATGACATCCACAAATTCGTTCATCACACCCCTCTTTTTTTTAGAAAATTTATGAAAAAAAAAAATCCCCAAATTCTCAACGATTTTTATTTTAAATTTCCGAGAATTGAAAATGCATTGGTGAAACAAGAGTACCTGGCCGGGGAAGAGAAAGGCATTGGAGGGCTTGTAATCGGAGAAGAGGGCATCGTTGACGGAGGTTTGGGATCCGGCGGCCAGGCTCATGAAAACCCTAGATCGACGGACGGGAAGAAGCTTCTTGGCACCGAAGCTTCCAGAATGTGCATTTCGGGAGGAAAGAGAGGAGGGAATGGAAGGGGAAGAAGGGAGCTTGTGGAGAGTGAGGGAAGAAGCCATAGCTGAGAGCGAAGAAGAAGAAGAACAACAACAACAACGAGAAGAAGGTGATGTGGGATAAGGGGTTCGAGGAACAAGGGAATGGTGAAGCAAAGCTTGCATTTGGGTAAGTAAGTAGTGAAGAAATGTTGTTATAGGAGTGTGTTTTTTGTGGAGGCGGAGGTTACAAAGATGTTGGGAGGAATATTATTAGAGGGAGGCTGTCTACTTGTCTTGCGTCTGCAAAACCAAAGAAACCGGCTAACTACTTTGCTACTAACTACCCGTTGTTTGTTGCTCACTCGATCAGATCGTAGGACTTGTTGAGAAGAACTAAGAGCTACGTAGGCCCAAAACTTATTCAAAAAAAAAAAAACTTGTTAGATTTTTCTTGTTGATTTAATTGTTTAACTTTATTATTCAGTGATTTAAAGGTTTCAGGAACAAACCCATTTATTCAAATAACTATGTAAAACTCATTTTCAAATTTTTCTAATTTTATTGAAGAACTCTTTTTTATATTGATAAGAGTTAAATTTATATGTATTTACAGTGTAAAACTTGTTTATGCTATTATTTAAACTTGTATTGCCATATCAGTAAATAGATTGAGTTTTACATATTCATTACTTGAAAATTCACATAAATAAGAGAATTTTATTGGATAATAATATGAAGTATATCAAAATTAAACACTATTTATAACAGTTTAATTTCTGCAGAGTTTAATTTCTGCGTATGTGTTTTTTTTTTTTAGCGGAGTACGGTTTAAAATGTTTTAATAAAAATTATAGCTAATTGTCGCCTGAGATGAAATCATATAACGGACTTATTCATGTAACTAAATATGCCAGTTGAAGTGTTGCTAATTGAACCGTTTTTCTCATAAATAAAGCTCTGTCCACGAGCACTTTTCTTAATCCAGCAAGCAAATCAAATGACATATGGTCAGGGAAAAAGAATGATCGCGCAGTATACTATGAGAAAATGTTGCACGTTCAGTTCAAACATAAATTTTGTTTCATTGTTTGTCGAATGCAAGAATCATGAACTTCTAAAATTTTGGCCAAACTCAGAGATATAGAGCAAATGCATATGATATAAGTGATATTAAATAGATAAAAAAAAAGATAAATGAAAAAAAAAATAACTGGCCAATGTAAGATGATCAGATTCATCAATAGCATTTACCCTCATATAGAAAGGATTCATAAGAAAATTTCATACAAATAGCAAAAAATAACAAATAAAAAAATTGGAACTAGAATATCAAAACTCAAAAAATAGCGATAGAATAAGTAACAACATGTAGCCAACACCCAACAAAAAATCAACTCAAATTAGGGATAGAAAACCAAACCGCTAGGCAACTAATCACGTCCAAAAAATAATTAAAAAAAAGAGGCCAATTCGCTAACCAGTTGGGTTGGCCTTGTTAATGGTGGATTAAACGACCAGGTCAAAATGGGTTGATTTAAATACGTTATATTTTTAAGCTCAACCCATTTATTTTTGACGGGTAAATGAGTTTGGCTTGTCTTGATCTTCCAATGTGCATTGCGCGAATTCACATACCAACTAACTATATTTATAAGAATTAAAAAAAGCATACCATTCTCGGCCAAAAGAACAAACAAAAGCACACCATTCAAACGCAATTTATTCAAGAGCGCGTTAATCTTTGTTAAATTACTACTCGGTGAAAGAAATACAACATAAAGCCAGCAATTCAATTGAGATTCTCAATTCTAACTTGACAGCGTGGTCCATTTGACCCTTTTGGCGCCGCACTCTGTTGCACACTCTTCACAAAGGCTTTAATATTAATTTGAGATGACCCATCCTTTGCAATTGCAAGCTGACACATACGCTGAAGCTCTTTAGCTCTTTTCCTCATATCTCTTCCTACATCACTATCCAATTGCATGAATTTCCTAAGCAGCAGAACAATCTCATCTCTTCTAACCAAATTGTCACATTTATCATCTTTCTTCACCCTCCACCCAACCATCCAATCCTCTACTACAATCTTACTAATCAGTGGTTGATCCATGGCAAGTGGGAAAGTTAAAAAGGGAACACCAGCATAAACACCTTCCATTATAGAATTCCACCCACAATGTGTCCAATAACCCCCAATAGCAGGATGCAGCAACACCCTTAACTGGTCACACCAAGTTAACACCAACCCCATTTCCCCACAAATCTCTTTCAATCTAGAACTCTCCTCGCGTGCTACCCACAAGAATCTAACACCACTATCATGCAAAGCATTAGCAATTTCTTCCATTTGTGCACTTGAAACTGAGAGAAAGCTTCCATATGAGATGTACAGAACAGAACAAGAGGGTTGGCTATCCAGCCATTCTAAGCAACTGTGGCCAGTAACATTAGCATCACTCAGAGAGCATGAATTGAGTCCAATACTGAAATAGGGTATGTTTGGGCCAACAGTATAAATGGGTATATTGAGCCTTGCTTTTAAGGCATCAATGACATGGGGTTCAAGCTCATAGACCGTAGGGAACAACAAGTAATCCGATTTAAGCATCACTTGACAACTTTTTAGAGCCCAATGCAAAATTTGTTGGTTGTTCCCATGAAGAAGGGGAATATCCGCTAGACTAATCCAGGAGGTGCCAGGAATGTAATCTACAAGTTTTTCACCGTTTTCTGCATGATGAAAACAAGTGCATGTTGCTTGAGTGTAAGTGTAAACTGTGATTAAGAATATACTAAAGTACAAAGGAATTAATTTGGATGCACTATGATTGTAAGAGAGTTGTATACCATTGTCTAATTTGCATACACTAACATTGTAAGTTTTTTTTATATTATCATCCAATTATATTTTATCATATCAATAAAAAAAAAGTTAAATTTTACCTCTACTATTTAAAAGACTATTCAAATGGAATAATTTGATTAGATAAAAGTTTAAAAGAAAATTTTAGACTATTGATATATAAAAATTAAACTCTAATTACTATCTCAAAAGTGTCATGAATAATATATGCCACATGATTCCTTGAAATTCAATGAAAGTTAAATTCAAACTTGGTCAAAATCAAATTCAATAGAAATGAAAATTAAATTCAAGCATCATTGATGTCATAAACTTTTGTTGGAATTGATCCAAATTTCTATTTGAAGATTGCTATTGATAGTTTCCAATTTTAAAAATATTTGAAAAGGATTTGAAAATTTATTAGGATTTTATTTCGAATTGAAAATTATTAATTATTAGGATTGAGGTCGAATTTAGTGAGTGTACGTGTAAACTACTATAAATAATAGTTTTAAGAATTATTTAGATATGTGAAGAAAATATAATTGAGAGATTAAAAATGGTGAGTGAAGAGAAAGATGGTGATGTTGAGGATGACATAGATGATGAAGAGGAATTAATGAGACTAATATGATGGAAGGTTTGCAACTTTTACTAGAAAAGTTGTATTGATAAAAGGTTTGCAGCTTTCACTCGAAAAGTTGCTTTGATGAAGGGTTTGCAACTTTTACTAGAAAAGTTGTATTGATGATGGTATGTTTTGTGAGTAGCGGTAGTGCAAGTGGTGATGATAGTTTGTGTCGAAAGTCTTCCTGGTAATGTGGTGATAGACGACGTACTCCATGAATAACGATAGATTTATTTGAGATTTGTTGACATAGATATAGGCAGTTAAAGCCGAACTACGTTAATTTTATTGTGTTCCTTTACTTTGTTAATTTGATTAATTTATATTGAGCGAGAATTATTTTCCAACAACTTTTTGAGTAATTATTTAAAAAAAAAACTTAAATTGTATCTATTATTAAAAAAAAAAAAAAGAGTAAAGCAGGTTGAACGTTATATCAAATATATGTTATTTAAATAATCAGTTTTGATGTTGTAGTGCCTTTCGTATTACTATTCCAAAATCCCGACCGTTTCTCACTTAATTCTGAGATTGATCAAGTTACTTCTTAAATCTAAAATAATATGATGAATATTAATATTCAAGAAAATAATTTACTTTCATTGTCATTAATCAATGAAAAAAATAAAATTGAAATATTTATTAAAATTTAATTATATTAATATTTAAAATTCTAAAAAGGATATCAGTTTTTAAAAATGTTTTGTGAGATACTCTTAAAAGCAATCTTAACTCTTAAAAATCTAAGAGCAAAAATACCTTAATTATTTTGTTTATTAAACCAAAAAATTTACTTATAATTCTCACAACCAAAATCATCCCTTTTAAAAAAGCTATCACTTAATCGGAAGCCAACAAATTTTTTAAAGTTCTATTTTTCAAATAAAACTTAGTTTTGGTGTAGTATTAATATAAAAACCTTTTCATAATTACTTGATTACATATTATTACATCATTAAACAAAAAGTACTTGAATCTTTTGATTATTACTTCAGATGTCACGCATGTTTAATTTTTTTTTCTTCTAATAATAGCATATAAAAAATAATCTTTTTTAAGCAACACACTTTTCATGGATAATGATTTTTTGTTTTCATAGGATTTTTATAAAATATCTTTATATTACAAAAGTTATTAAATATTTCTTAAATTCTATTTGTTACCTTTAAAATGTATGATTTTATTATGAGTTATTCTAGCCTCTGACTTTATAGTCGTAAGTCATTTTAATTTTTGACTTTTAAAATGAATCAAATAAGTCTCTAACATTATAAAAAGTGAGTCGAGTAACTTGATTCACATTTTATAATATTAGAGACTTACTTGATTCATTATAAAAGTTAGAGATTAAAATAATTTATGAGTATAATATTAAAAATTAAAATGAGTATTAACTCTTTTATTATATATAATATAAAATATCTAAATATATATTTTACCCATTCATTATTCAAGTCATTATCAAATTTAATTAAGAGTCTGTTTGGATAGTAGAACTTATGACCTTTTTTAGCTTTCTAAAAGTTAAAAATTTTATTTTTATTTTTTGTTCTATTTGGTTAAATAACTTACTACTTCTCTAAAAATTATTCTTAGTAATTTTTAAAATGTTAAAATATCTGACCTCTAAAGAATCACTTTCTAAAATACTAAAAATAAGTATTTTATTATTATGTATTTGAATATAAAATCACTTATTCATAAATTACTTTTCAAAAATTACTTTTTTATAAACATTTAAATAAATCATTTACCTAAATGAAACCTGAATCTGAATTCGGAAAAATTATCCAATTAAAAGACTAGATCTAATTCAGATTCGATTCAATTAAATTCAACCAACTCCACTACCACCAACTCACAGGAAAGTACAAAAAGGAATAAAAATTTTGGCATCCCCAAACATGACGGATGGTATTTTATGAAGCATAATTATCGATACGATACAACATATAAAACAGATAAGGTCTCATTAAAAAATCGATAATATTTAAAAATTGTCGGACACAAATCATATAAATATATACTTTTGTTGGTGTTCATATTATGTTTCTTTTGTTTGACTTATCTTACCCTATAAATACTTATAATTACCTTTTAGATATTTTCAATTTAACTTATAGCATATTTATGTATCATATTGATATCATAGCAAATACTTCTACAAATACCCATGCAACGTAAATTTTACCTGCTCTGTCCTGATATTTTTGCTCCCTCCTTTCATAGAAAGTATTTTTGAGCCTATTAATTATAAAAAAATATAACTATGATATTTTTTTATTCTTCAAAACTTGTGTTGATCACAATAAGATTTAAACATAGAACCTCATATATACTATGTAAATTCTTCATTACTACATTAATCTTAATAGTTTAAAATAAAATTATAATATAACGTATAAGAGTATATAAAAATAACATTTGTTTTTTTGTGGTGATAGCCTTACCATTTTTTCTTTTCTTTTCATTCCTTAAATTTTTATATCTTTTGTTTTCCTTTAAATATCCGATTTTGTGGATATTTTATTTATTCCATTTATGAATTTTTTTAATCCATTTGTGGTTTTTATTTTGTCCTGTGTTTGGATATTTTGGTTTCCGTTTTAGGTATTTCCCTTTTGATGGTCTTCCATATATATATATCCAGATCTATTTTAACAGGAAACATAATATATTCTTTTAAGTTGTGTCACTTTTCCTGTTGGTATCCTTTTAATTTGAAAGGAGGCATTGGAGTGTGACATTTATCTACTTATCATTCAATTTAGATTTTGAAAATTTTATTTTTAAACATTAAGATTATTTTAATTCTTAAAAGATATAATTGCATACTCTTGAATCTCCAAAAATTTAAATTGTTAAGATTTCGATGCTCAAAAGTTTAATTGCATACACTTTAATCTCTAGATTTATCATCATCAAACGTCAGTTTTAGAAGAAAAAACATAGTAACAATAGATTAACTTGTTATAATACAAATTTTCAGGGGACTCAAAGATACGCAACGTAAATAATCTCTTAGAACTAATAAAGCGTTAAGAAGCAAATTTTCCAACTTTAGTTTTTCTCGAGGATTTTTATACTATATCTGCATTAAACATAAAGACCAGATAATAGATATGATCCTCACCTAGCAGCTTATGATGATGGCGGTGCTCGTTTTGCTGCAAGATATGAAAACACTGCACCCAGAACTCCGACGTGGAGCTTGTCCAGAACGCCGCCACCGGGATATTCCTCCGCCTTCCGATGCCGACAGCCCAGAACAGAAAACCGTCGTAGACGATGGCCGTCGGCGGCGGCTGAAGCTCATCAAGCAAGCGCTCAAACGGCGGTTCCATCTTGGTCATGACAGCTTCGACGGTGTTAAGGAAGCTGTCGGAAGAAGAAGTAGAAGAATTTGGTGGGTCGGGTACGAGGTTTGGGATGGATCGTATTCTCATGTTGTTGTGTGGTTTGTGTGATTCGGATACGGAGGGAAGCCACTGCTGGGGGAGAACGAAGGTGACAAAGGTGTCTGGGTTGTTGTTGGAGACAAGGGAATTGGAGAGGTTCAACATGGGGTTGATGTGGCCACGTGATGGGTACGGCACCACCACAACGTGCACGTGCCTCGTGGTGGTGATGGTGACGGTGGGTGAAGTGGCTTGATGATGAGTCTCCATGGAACTGATCCAAACGAACCACAACACAGTCAACCGGCAGAAGTGATACTATGTGAAATTTTGACCTGGGCAATAGCACTACATATGTAGGGTAATGTTATCGGTGAGCTCTAATGTCCACGAAGTAGTGAAGACCTGGCAGCGTGAGATGAAGACATGTGGAAGTAGTATCTTCTTGGTTAGTTTAGTGGCTCCCCATAATCGTTGTATTTGTTTAAGTTAACAAAGGTCTTTTGTTAAGAATGAATAAGGTCAGAAAAGTAACTTCCCTCCCTAGTCAAAATTACAGTAGAATTTCCCTAAAATAGTTTGAAATCCCTACCTATTGAAAGTCCATCATTTTGTGCACTGCCCAGGCATAGCTCAGACAGAAAAGACCCACTATGCATGGAAGAAGAAGCTTTTTCCGTTGAAGTATAAAGTTAAATCTAAGTTTGTGTGAAGATTCAGGTAGGCATTTATTTTTTTCTAGTTAACTGTTACTTTCCATACTTGCTCACCTCAACAACAATGGAGGCTTCGCCGAAAAATGGAGGTGGATTTTCATGCCTGGAAACTAGGACTTCGGAATGTCTAGCACGGTGAATCAGTATCCATTTATGATACACCACGTGCCAAAAACATAATAAAACCTGGATGTCTATGAAGGAGGGCGCAACGACAACATCATACGGTGACGACTAGGGTTACAAAATACCCTTTCTTTGTGGATTGGAACGAAACAGTAGGTTAGGCAAGTGTTAATGTAACGATATTCATTTAAAATGATTTTTTGAATCTTGTTAGCTTGATGATGATAGGTTAATTTATCTTGAAATCAAATTTTTTGAATGATTGCTTTCTGGTAAGAGCCATGAGTGGTGTGGTGACTCTAGGACAATAAATCCGTGCAGTGTTAGCTACAGTGCCTTTTAATTTTCGCACAGTCCGAATTCTCTTCGATTTAGTTATTAGACCGTGTTGATCCACTTTCACATGCAAGGAATCATGTAACTGACAACTGAAACAGTGAAAATTTATTGCTGGTCCGACTATTGTTGTTATATATAAAGGAAAATAATAGTTTAACACCCAAAAAGTGAGTATCTATTCAGACACCCACTTTATAATCATTGAATGTGATAATGTTAAGGATAAATAGGGACATTCATCACATCCAATGGTTATAAAAATACCCACTTTTTAAGTGTTAAAATAGAATTATCCATATATAAACGAAAATAAACATTTTTATTTTCCATAAAATAACGCGTTTGATGAACAACAAATTGAGATAATTGGTGGGTTGTTTCCAAATGTAAACATAATTCGTGTTTGCCCATTAATGGTCGGTCATAGTTTTATTTTTATTACTTACCGAACCACTTCTTTATTCATAAATTCATCTCTTTATTTATTTATTTCCCCCTCATCAACATGGTTGTTTCTACTGAGGTAGAACATTGAGAGGTCCTTTGGCATGATCTTATTAAGTTATTTTTCAGTTTCAACCTCATCATTAAATAATATTTGATAATGATATTTGATAATGACCAGGAAAAATAAAAAATTTTAAAAAATATTGGGTCGAGTGAGGCTTCATGGCGCATTCTTGAGTCATCCCAAAAGTGGACCCTATTATGGCCTTTATTGGGTCAAAGAAGACGAAAGCAGCAAGGGTCGACACATAGTGCAAGATGAGGTACAATCTGCTCAACTATCTGCATCCATAGTATACAAATAATTGAAAAAATTGCCATTCACTCACCAAGGTTTGGGTAAGCATGGATTCAACAACCCAATAGCATAACTCTACATATCCATTCCATTATTTACCCGATGCTTAACCTTTTCTAAGAATTATGGGGTCACAAGTAGATATTTGTGTCTATCTCGTCTCTAAAAGCAGGGGATTTTCGTCCCCACATCGACCTTTTTTCAAACCTTTTCATTGGGCATTTATTTTATTCATCCTTATCATTACTCCTGTGAATAATCCTTTTTTTTTTTTGAGATGAAATAATGAATAAATATTTTCTCTCGATGAGGACGAAAACAAAAAAAGCCATGGCACTCAATTGAAAGAAATAAATCGGCAACCACCCGTTCACTCAACTGTTGGTAATTTAAAGGTGCTCATTCCCGGCTTATGAAGGTTATTAATATTACTATATATTGCATCCACACATCTACTAACAGTGGAATTCGCATTACAATGATTAAAAAGACAGGGATAAAGGTCCTGGATTCAGTGACAGTTTTTTTAAAGAATTCGGACATTCTGAAGTCTGTTTGTGCTTTTGTTTTTTGTTTTTTTTCTTTCAAGAATTCGAACAACACTTTGAAGTCTGTTTGTGGTTTTTTTTTTTTCTTTAAAAGAAATTGGACAGTCTGAATTCTCTTCACCCTACAGTGTTCCGCTACAATCCGAATCCCTCTTTCTATCAACTCTCATGTAGTGCTTCTTTTTTTTTTCCCCAGTCTAGCCCTATCGCACACAAATTTCCTCCTTATAACATTTTCATTGTCATCATAGCCCAAATCTCCTTTGTGGACACCAAAACCATAATATATGGCGTATCTTACATAGAAGTCATATGCTTTCTCATCACTTTTAAACTCCATTTTAAAAGCATTAGGTACAATCAACTCAACAAGAGTCTTAATCTCAGCAAAATCATCATTCACCCCTGCATCAATATTTTTGAGCTCAACCTCTTCATAATCATCGGCACAACTATCTCTACAAGAATCATCACTATGACAATCCCCCACAAATCTGTCAACCTGATCACTATCCATCCTCCAACCCTTCTCAACTTTGAAGCTGCACAATAAAGAAAAACCTAAAAATAAAAGAAAAATCTGAGAAAGACAAAGACAAACTCTAATCCAGTAACAATTGATTACCAATAAAACTTACAAAGAATAGTAAATAAACACAAAACAGGCAAAAAATTATTCTCATTCCCTCCTCAAAGAGGGATTACCAAAAAAAAAGGGTATGGGACCTTATTTCCATGCTTCATAAATAACCACAAAAGGGATCTAATACAATATTGTTTCATGAATTAGATAGAAGGAAACTTTTAACCAAGTCCCCTAAATAGAAATCATACAAAACAGAACAAAAATAAGAGGAAAAATATGAGCCAAACAGCACAGATTCTCAAAACAAAATTAACACACAAACAAAATTTTAATACATGCACATGTCAACCACATCCCAAATTGAATAAGAAAAGCAAATTAGGTGGGCTCGCTACAACAAGCAGGTTGTTAGGTGGGTTTGCTATAGCAAGCAAAAGGGACAGTAGGCTCATTACAGCAAGACCCTAGGCAATTTTATCAAAAGACCCCCTTTCCATATAAACCCCTCCACATGCGTTTTAACTCCAAAAAACGCAACCCTTATCCTGCCAACTCCTCTTCCACCCTTTCATTCCCTTCCTTCTTCAATCATACCTCCTTTAAGCTTCAAGGTAACGATTGTTCATGGTTTATGTTGGTTCTTTTCATTTCTCTATGTTTATGAGTTAGGATGTTTGTGTTCATGATTGTTGTTAACTTCGGATACTCTCCCAATATCCTTAAAGTTGTCTAATTGTGATTATGGTATGTTCACCAGTTATTTGTGATTCTATGGTAATTATTGGTGTCATTCTTAGCTTCCAAGGTCAAGTTAATGGTAATACCCCTCACTTGCTCCTTCAAGGTGAGTGAGATTGAACTCTGAGGCACGCAACGCTTAAAAAGCGTAGCCTAAACATACAAAAACTATTGCCTTTAGTTAAAAGGTAACACTTTCAAACCAAAGGCAATGCTTTTATAGGGCTTGCTTATATCCCTTTTTAGTGATTTAAGGCAACATGTTATAAGTGTTGCCTTTTCTGTGATTTGAGGCAATATACATACACAAGCACCCATAACAATATCTACAAAGAGTATTGCTTAATAATAATAAGCCCAATAACAATAATGATCACAAATTTTGGAGCTTATACAATAAACTTAATTATCTTAGCATCCAATTAATAATTTGGATCTAAAATTAAATTATAATATTAATTTATATTGTGCACAAAAATATTCCAAAGTTCCTTACTTCGGTTGGCATATCCTCTTTTGACTCATCCAATTTGGTTTCACAAATTAAATGCATCAAGCCAATTATATAATAAGGATCACCAGGGTCACATAACGTTTTTTTCCCCTATAGATAAACAAAATTTCAACCCGGGCTCACATTATGTTGACCTGACCTAGACAAAAAAATATGTGAATCACTCAAATTATTCAGATTGGATGGATAATCTGTCCTAATCCATTTCTCATGATTTATTAGATGGTGGCTAGTTGGTCATTATTGCACTTCAATAGTAATACTATAACATTTTAGCAAGTACCCAGATGCCTGTTTGATCAACAAAGCTAGTCATGCCCCTACAAAGTTATTCAAAGTATTATCTTCTTCCTCAATTTGATTTTGGGGTAATTACAGTAACCTCCCTCGAGATCCATCAAAACTACATTTATCTCTCTCTAGATTTTAAAATGAGAGATGTTATTTGTACTCATTACTTGTGGGATACCGTACTGACACACTTCTATCTACTATTGGATAGAGTGTGGATCCCACTTAGTTTGGGACCCATATATCATCCAATGGTAGATGAAAGTGTGTCGGTACAGTGTTCCATAAAGTGTGAGTACAAATAACACTACTCTTTTAAAATTACACACATTTCCCTTATTTTATTTTATGACATAACAGAAACCTACCCCTGTCATTAATAGATGTTACCTCCTTTAGTAGCATGTCACAATCATGTTTTTATCTTTGAAAAAGCTCAAAACACACACTAAAGTACTTATTTGCCCGTAGTTATGTTTTAAATTTTCCAATGACACTCTAGACTCTAGAAGTTTGGATCACCGCTGTCGCCGAATGATCTTTTTCCTTATTTCCAAAATACTAACCAGAAAATACGTCCAATCACCAACCATCATCACAACTAAACCAGAAAAGAACAAGCCTGGACCAAAGGAAAAAAATAAAAGAAAGAAAAGACCAATAACTTCCTAATCCAAATAAACAAATTTATCAAAAGCACTATTTTCTTCCTCCTCAACACAGCCAAATCCGCCAATGCCATCGCTCTTCCGCCTTTGTCGTTGCAATGCGTGATAACTCTAAGCGTTGAGTTGGGTTGTGCATGACATAGTGCAAGATAGTGGTGGGCGCACAATTCATCGGCTGGCGGTAGTGTTCACGGGTTGACAGAGACGGTGCTGGAGGTTGAACAATATTTGGGTTTGTGGGTCGTGGCACAACACAGTGGGGTCATTTTGTCAGTGATGCCTTGGTAGATGACGTGAGTGGTCTTGTCAACAAAGAACGCGGGAAGGGTTGCACCATCGCCGTGAAGTGGCGGATGCCATGGTGGTGATAGGCAACGAGGGAGATTAGCCTAGTTAAGGCATCACAACCCTTCTTCGACGTCATTTGTTTCACTCACTGCATCATATCTGTTTGTTTGTAAAGAGGGTGAATTGTTTAGTGACTGTGTGAGAAATTAAGGGAAAGAACATATGAGTATTTTTTTGTGTTTTGGGGGTAGAAATGTCATTTCAATTAGGGCATTAATGGTGTTAAGTTATGTTAGGGTTAAAAGGAGGTGAGTGTAATTTTGAAATCTAGAGGTAGGTAAATATAGTTTTGATGAACCTCAAGGGAGATAGTTGTAATTGCCCTTTTGATTTTTCATTCTTTAAACAAGTGAACCAATAACAGAAAAAATAAACAAAGATAATATATGTACTAACACAACAAACTTAAAATATGTGTGAACCTACAAAATTCCTGTTGTCAATTTCCATCAATTTTCAAAATGCAACTATTTTTCTTTTATAAATAAACCTCAAACCACCACATTGTGGCTCCTGCACACACCCCCCACACACACACACATATCAATAGACATCAATAATATGCTCACTGCTAAACTATATATCATCCTGCATATAAACATGGTGAAGAAACGGTTAGATTTATAGGCAGTTTGGGAAGCTATTTGGGTGTTCCTATCCTTCAGGGGCATGTAACTAAAGCTACCTTGTGTAATATTCTTGAAAAGGCGGAGAAACGGTTAGCTTCTTAGCAGAAATGCCTACTCAATAAAGCAGGGTACCGTTGTCTAGCCAAGTATGTGTTGACATCTATTCCTATCTACATTATGCAGTTGTTGTGGCTCCCAGAGGGGGTGTGTGATCGTTTTGATAGAGTTGTGAGGGATTTTGTTTGGGGTAATCAGCTAAACAGCCGTGGTTTCCATCTTGTTGCTTGGGATGTTTTAACTCGTCAAAAGCGTTGTGAGGGCCTTGGAATTAGAGGAGCTCGTAACATGAATACAACCTTACATGGGAAGCTGCTATGGCTCATTGAAAATAACTCTCCTAAGATTTGGGTTCGAGTTTTACTGGAAAAATATCTTAATCATGGTTCAGTCTTTCACTCTATACCATTTAGGTCTTGTTCTTATATATGGAAGGGGATTGGTAAAGCTGTAGAGAGACTGAAGGATGGGTTTTACTTCTCACTTGGTTGGGGAAATGTCTCTTTGTGGTATGACAGTTGGTTTGATGGGAATCAGGTGGCTACTATGATAGATTATGTCCATATTTCGAATTTGGAGCTCCGTATCCGTGACCTTTGGTGGGATAGCCAATGGCACTTTGACATCTTGAATACTCCTTTACCTGAAGAAACTTGTTGTTTTTTGGTTGATCGTTCTTTACCAAGTTGGGGTGACTATGGTGCGGCTCGACGCTGGCTTGGGCAGGAAAGTGGTGAATATTCTACTGCTAGCGGTTATCGATGGTTATTTCAGGATCATACTTCTGATGAGGTTGAAGGGTCTTGGTTGTGGATTTGGAAACTGCTAGTTCCCGAAAAGTTCAAGTTTTTCATCTGGCAACTTTATCACTCCATCCTCCCTACTGCCAAATTTAGGTTTAATAGGCGTATTGCTTTTTCCCCAAATTGTGTCAGATGTGATCTTGGGGAGGAAGATCTTCTGCATTGCCTTCGTGATTGTCATCACTCTCGGTTTGTTTGGCTTGATCCGAGATTTGGTCAGGATCTGCACTTCTTCACTCTCCCTTTATAGTATCATTATGGTGGATTTGGTGTTGGCGTAATAAACAAATTTTTGAGCCGTCCTTGTGGAGGGTGATAAGGTGTTAGCCTTGTTTGTTGCGAACATCCATTCCATCCAAATGCACTTGTCCTCTTCTTAGTGTCGCAGTATGGTTCTGCTTGTGGTACGCTGGACTCTGTCACAGAAGGAGGAAGTTAAGTTAAACACTGATAGTAGTCGTTGTTGGGTTGCTGATGTGGCACGTGCAGGGATTAACAGGGTCCTGCGCGATTCCAATGGGATGTGGATTGAGGGATTTTCTAGTTTTCTTGGGTATCATTCTATTTTATTTGTTGAGCTATTGGTGATCAGAGTTGGCCTTGGCAAAGTGTGGGAAAAAGGTTATCGTATAGTGTGGTGTGAAAGTGACTCTCTTAATGCTGTCAATTTAGTTACATCCAACTCTTGGACTAAGCACCATATTTGTGCTGCTGTACTCACGGAGGTGTCTCATCTCTTGACCAGGGACTGGATTGTTCACCTATCTCATGGGGTTCACGAGATCAATTATTGTGTTGATAAAATAGCTAAGTTAGTTAGTACTACTGATGATCTTGTTCAGTTTTGGCAAACTTCCTTTCCCATCATATTGCCTCACCTCTATGAGGATGCTTTAGGAAGTGAGTAGTTGCGTCATTAGCTCTTAGTTTTCCTTTGCTTTTTGTCTTTCTTCTGTAACAAAAAAAATCCTACATATAAACAGCAACAATAATGCAATGTGCTCATTGAGGGTTCAAATGAAGATGAATTTATAAGCTAATCAGTCCACCAACTAAGCCACCCATAGATGAAGAAAAGAAAATGAAAGTGGTTCCTTAGTCGGTGAGTGAAATAAGAATTTATAAAAAAGGGTTGAATGAATTAAAAAAAAAACAGAAACACAGTATCACAGGAAAATTAAAAAAAAAGGGTTGAAAAATTTTCCTTTTGCTTTAACCTTACCTTTCGCAATACTTGTCAAATTTCTTAAAAAAACTTACTGTGGCAAGTGTTTGATAGCTCTGATGGAACAATTGAAAGACAAAGAGAAAAAATGTTGAAAGTTTATTGAGAATGCAAAGAGTTTCACTACCAAGAAGAGACAATATGATATGGTATTAAAAGGGTATGACAATAGACCAAAAAAAAAACGAATAATTACAGGTCAAGATCATTTTAGAAAAATTGAATAAAAAATTAATAAAATGGTATGCCAATAGACATAGGGAGTGTGGCAATATATTGCCACTCCCTGAAAATTATTCTAAAGCATTGATCAAGTAAATTTTGTGGCCAACTGTCAATCAAGTAAATTTTATGAGTGGTAATATCATATTTTTCATGTCAATCTTCTCTTATAAATCAATTTCCCATGTGCTTAGTAGATTTAATGGGGCTGCTCACGCCCTTGTTAGGAGAGCATGCCAATTTTCGCATGGATTAATTTGATCCTTTGAGCCTTCAATTTCATTATTGTAAATTGTGGTTGTTCTTTTCTCATCATCAACGAAAGTCTTTCATTAAACCAAAGAAAAAACAAATAAATATACTATAAACTCTATTGAAGAATAGATCTCTCACGCGGCATTAAGATTACCGTCTTATAATTTAGAGTTCTCATATTCAAATACTAGAAATGATCTCTCTTTTTATGAAAGCAAGACTATGTGTACACACCTACTTTCTCTGAACACTTTTAGATCGAAGCTCTGTGCACTTGGCTACCTTTTTACCTTTGAACTCTTTACCCCCTTCATATATTTTCATTTTTACATGGTTTTATCCTTGGATTTGACACAAGGTAATTTGAGCTCCCCTGCCGCTCAATGACCTTGAAAACACAAAATGTCTTTTATAAATGCATTGAGGTTCATATTGGAGGATCCACCCTCTGCAATTGCTCGGTCACATATGCCCTTAAGTTGTCCTGCCCTGTCCCTAATTTCCTTACCCTTCTTGCTTCCAGGGTCCATAAACACCGCAATCGCTTCCAATATTTCTTCTTGTGTTATTAATTCTTCACTCCCAAACCGTGCCCTCTTCAAATCACATCCATTCTTCCACTCATCCAAAATTTTCCTTCTGTTTGGGACTTGGTCAAAGAAAAGAGGGAATGTCAGCATCGGTATGGCAGCAAAAACGGCTTCAAGAGCGGAATTCCACCCACAATGGCTCCAAAACCCACCTATAGAATCATGGGACAAAACCTTCAATTGGTCACACCATGGCACTACTAAACCCCTTTCCCTACATTTCTCTTTTAACCAAGAAGCTTCTCCGAGAGCCACCCAAAAGTAAGGAATACCACTAGTATTTAGAGCTGATATAATTTCATCCAATTGGGCACTGGACAAAGAAAGGAAACTGCCAAAAGAAATGTACAGCACTGAATTGGATGGCTGAGAATCTAGCCACGTTGTGTGGCCAAGAGTGAAGTCATTGTTGGCAATTGAATGACTTACTGTTAATTTGAAGTAAGGAAAGGCTATAGGATATATTGGAAAGGTGAATTTTGCTTTCAAATAATTAATTGCTTCTAGTTCCAGCTCTTGTATTGTATTCACTATAAGACAATCTGCTTTGGGTACTGTTGAGATGCATTCCAACTCGAGCTGCAAAAATCTCAAGTCATTGTCACGAAGCACAATTTGAAGATCAGCCAATTGTGCTGAAGAAACTCCTGGAATTTGCTCTCCATGATCATCTGTATCATTGAAAGCCACTAGCTCAAAAAATCAACCAAAACGGAGTGTATTTGTGTTAAATCAACTTAAATCGCAAGTAATTTGTTTCAATCTGACTTCTAACAAACTATCTTTAGTTCTTATGATTCAAACAACTTTGATTAACTTCCATATATTTGTGTTTCTCAATATATTAAGAAGTAAATTAGGAGGATCGATCTTTAGGATGATATATCATCACTGTATTTTTGCCTCTTAACTTATAGTTATTTTTCACCACCGAACGTAACTCGTATTTTTGTAACTTTATTAGGAATTAAAAAAATTTGTTTCTAAATCTCATAAATCAAAATGACTAGAGTATACAATATCGGGGATTAACTTAAAATTTCACTCTAGGTTGTCTTAGATCACGACTCTCATGCTTAGTCTCCATGTGTGTCTTAACATAGAAAAATTCTTGTATGAGTACAATTCTAAAGGAGTTTTTACAAGCTTGGTTTAGAAGAGAAATGAAGGGGAGTGAAACATTTAATGAGGTTTGAATGTATTCATGACTTTTACTCATAGAAAGATAAGGTATTTGAGGCTTTTTACTGACTCCTCAAAATACTTCAAAATCCCTATTTTGTAATTTCCCTAATTTTTGAGATTTTAAATTGATAATTATTTAATGTACTATATTATTCCTATTAAAATACCATTTATATTAATATTAATATAAAGCACATGAACTATACTAAATCAATTTAATAAAAGATAAAATTGTAAGAATATATTATAAATGTTTCATTTTTTCCCTTTATCAATTTTAAACTTTAAGTTTTTTAAAACCCTTTATTCCCTTTCCCTTCATTTCCTTTTGATAACTTTCCTTTAATTTTTCTTAAGAGTGATGTTGGGTGCATAACTAAATTGTACAACAAATGTACACGACACACTTTATTACCATTGAATTTGATGAATTAGTTGGATAAGTGAGGACCACATCACATCCATTGATGATAAGGTGTGTGGAGTGTATTTATTGTGTAATTTAATTGGACACCAAACATGATTCTTCTTCAAAAACTTGTAATCACAACCTAAGGTTTTTTTTTTTTTCCATATGCACACTCACAAAAAGCTAATGGGATCTCTTGATGAATGAATATATATTATTGAATAAAGTTGATAAGGTTCACTTTTATTAAAAATATGTTTAAAAATATATATTAGACTTATGTGCATCAACAACCATGAGTAACATTTTTTCAAAGGAAAAAATCGTGACAAATTTAGGAGTAATAATGTAAACCATTAACGATAATAATTGAAAGAGACAAAATAATGAGTATTAAATAAAAATGATGGATCATTATATTATTTTTGTACTTTTCTCTGTCTGTATTAAACTATTAATCTTACGGTCGTGAGAGAGACACATACCTAGAAGGTCCACCTTCAAACGCTGGTTACGAGTCAAGCCTTCGAGCTGATGTAACACGAGGTAGAACGACGCCGACATCGTCCACAGCACCGCCACCGGAACATTCCTCCGGCTACCGACGGCCACCGGAAACTTCAGCTCAACGTCGCCGACGATGGCGGTGACCGGCGGCTCAAGGCTTTCTAGAACCTTCTCGAAGGGAGCTTCCATGTTGGTTATGGTGGCCTTGAAGAAGCCAGGGATGTCTTCGGTTATCTGAGAGTGCAACGGAATAACGTTCGGAATGGTCGCGAATCGAATGTTGTTTGGCTTAGCCTCGGATCCGATGTAACCGTGCCACTCTTCGGTAACCACCAAGGTTATGAGAACATTAGTGTCACGTGATGCGAGGAGTTTGCAGAGGCTCATCATGGGGTTCACGTGACCTCGAGTTGGGTATGGCATGGCCACCACGTGCCCGCTGAACCTTTGTGGTGGTGGTTCTTCCATGAGTAAGGGTGAAGATTAATTTTAAGGTTTTGGTGTGAAGGTGAAGAAGTAAAAGGCTTTGATTTGTGTGAAGAAGTTATGGTGTGCTGGAGTTCTTGGTTCTTCAATCTGTATGTGCTATCTGCTGAATAAGTGGCCTTTACCGTCTATCTTTTGGTCTAATTCCCATTTATTACATTGATTTTTTGATGAATCATTGCTTGACTTCATTCGGATTTATTCAGAGGCCTTTGATATTTGATATTTTTTAATAAAAAATAATGATAGGCACTTATTACTTTAGACAATGGGACAATACACATTGCTATCCCAAAAGTAATACGGACAAAACTGCTAAAATGGTTACTTTATTATATTGGATAAATTTTTTTTTTCAGAAAAAATATATAAATAAGTCATTTTAATTAAAAATATTGGATAAATAAATTCTTCTAAAAAATAAATTAATTTCTCAAAATTATGAAAAATATCAAATATATTCAGAGATTAATTTATTTATTTTTAATTCCAAGGGGCTTCTTTGACTAATTTTTTTGGAAGGACTAATTTATATTAATTTTTTATAGGAATTAATTTGTTTGACTTAAAATTTAAAATGATCAAATTGGAGGTTTTGTCAACAATATAAATGAATGAAAAAGATATTTGAATCGAATGGATTTTATAAAGTATTTATCATAATCAACCTAATAAATATATTCAATTCCAATTTTTTTATTTTGGTTACAATATTCTATTTTAGTTTGCATTAGTCAATTTGGTGATTTCTACCTTAAGACTGATTAAGCGCCTGGCTACTCACCCACGAAGAAGAAATTTAAAAACAATTTAAATCATCAATTTATTTATTTATATAATTTTTCATGTTAAAAAATTTAGGGTGAGAGGATGACGCTTCAATCCAATGTAAACTTCTGAGCTCAAAGGATATTTACAAAGGAATTTACATTTACTTCATTTTAAAATGTCGAGTCGAGATTCGAACTTGTGACCTTTCTGATATTAATCCTGTCATGCTATACTCGATCAATCCCTTGGGATGGTTAGTTGGTCAATTTAATCAAAATCATGGTGACAATGGAAAAGCAACAGATTTATTAATAACTCCATTATTGTTGACTTCTATTGGAAAAATATAAAATATAAAATATTTTGTGTGTGTAGAATTTAATAGTCATAATAATTAACACTTGCATTCCCACCAAAAAAAAATTAACATATACATAAATAAATATATGATATCACTTTCATCTCATTTAGCCATTACTTTAATTTTCCTCAAAAAGAATAAAAAAAGCTTAGTGGTATTTTCTTTTGGTTCTATATTATTGGTTGAGTCATTTTAAGTTCATTGTAGTTAAAGCTGGGTATATGGTTCACAGTTTATAACTCAGTTCGTTTTACCTATAATCTGCAAAAACTTAAATCGGATAATTTCATAATTTATTAACTCACGGACTTTTTCACCTGCTCCTCCACTTAACCTGCTTATTTTTGTTTGTTTTATATGACAAAAGATATATTTCAATTAATAAGATATTATGACGCAACTTGTAGTTGAAGCTTAGTGATAAGTGCCCCCTATATTAACTTAAGCGATAAGGTTCTACTCTCACCTAGTTAAATTGTATAAGTTTAACACTATAAGCTAAAAATAAAAAATAAAATTGCTATGTGGACCCGCCCACGAGTCTATGGTCCTATGCAGTGTTAACATAGGCCTGCAAAATAAGAACCCATTCAATAAACAGATCAGTCCGATCCGACCTGTTGGGATGGGCCGGGTATACCCGCCTCTACTAGCCCTTTTCATGGTGGGTCTCAAAGCTCAGTAGACGAAGCAATTATTTGCACTACAAACACTACTATGAGAGGTAGAGTCCTCATAAGTCCAGGAAGCCACACAGTTGAGGGCGCGCGAGTTTCATTCGCAGAGAGGCAGAGTCCTCATAAGTCCCTCAACCCCTCTCCCCCATGTGTGTGTGTGACCAAAAAAAAAAAATTGCTGTGAGACAAATCTCAAACTGAGATAATTAACATTAACAATGCAACAACGTCTCTCCTATATCAAATGCATCTTCGGGTTTGAAAAGACACAACAAAGAAGCCAATAGAAACCAAGCTACATACATGTCTTATAATTAAGCTTTGCATTTTTTCTTTTTCTAAAAATTTATCTGATTTTATAGTAGTTATTAATATATGGGAAGTAAGACAAAATGGAGCCATCTTTTAGAAGTGAATCTACCTTCACAACATTATATAGCTCCTTTTATTTCCAATTCAGAACGTAGAAAAAGTTTTGTTGTTCCAGCGTTAATTTTTCCTTAGAAAATTTGTTAAAGACTGTGAACCGGCATATATTCAGAGAGTTTTCTGAGTATGGTTTTTCAACTTTATGAGCTAATCACATTTCAAATAAACAAGATGACTGATAATCCTATTCCAGAGAACAAACATATAATGAAAACTAAAAGACCTTTTTATATTGAATAGATTATAAGTTTATAACATCTCATCTTTTAATTACTAATTAAGAGTGGCAGTGTTAATAATCTTTGCACTTGATGCATTTATTTGCAAAATATCCTGAAGAAATGCATTGAGATTATGTGCACTGATCCACCTTCTACAATTGCTCCTTGACAAACCTTTTTAACTATATTCAATCTTTTCCTCAACTCTTTACCCTCATTGCTTTGAGATTTCATAAACCTATGCACAAACCCTTTAATTTCCCCTCTCATCACATGTTAAGGTTTTTTTTTCGGTCGAAACAAATTGAGGGTTTTATCATCTATATGCAACATCAAAAGCTCATTGTTTAATTGGGTTGACTATAAGCTGATTTGGGCCTTTTAGCTTAGAAAAAGATATAAAAGTGCGAGAACTATAACACAATGCAACAACGGCATATCCCCCCACCCCAACAACAAACCAGCAACCCACATCTTTTCTCTGTTTTGAAGCGATGGCCGACCTTATGAAAGTGGCTCAGCCCCTTCATGGCAATTTAGGCAATCACTTTTTTGTAGTTTGTCCTTTTTATTTTATTTTATTTTTTCTTTGTAGTTTTTCTTACATGAGAGTCTGAGCGATTTCTTATCTAATATATCTTCCAAGAAAACAACTGATTTGGAGTCGATCGAGATGGTGTGGGATAACTCATTTATTTGGAGATCTCACAATTGTTGAAATGTCAAGTTGTATCCAAGGATTATGCTTGTGATAGGTGATAATCTACACCTCTTGATGGTTTTGGTTGGGATTTTTTTAATTATTTTGTGTTTAGGTCGGAGGCAATTGGCATTTTTTCCATGTTTTGTTCTAGGTTTTTTTTTGTGTGTGTAGATTAGTTTCTTTGTTGTTTCCTTTTTTTTTTTTTGCTGCTTTTGTTCTTTTTGTATTAGCCATGTTGTGTACCAAGGTGTTGTATTGGACAAATTGGTTCTATATTTTACATGTATATCATCGAGCTTCTTGCAAGCTAGGAGAAAAGAAGTTGATTCAATCCATGTTTACAAAGATTAATCATAGAAAAGAAAAATCTCAGAGAGTTACTGCAGAGCAAGTTAATTGTGTATCATTTCACTTAATTGATTGATGTATTAGAAGAAGCTTGCAGGGTGCTTTCATATCAAGTCCAAGAGAAGCCAATAGTCCATCGTGGAATGCCCTCACTTTGTGTTGTTAGTATATAGTGTTTCTTTATCACTTAGCATATAGTAGCATTTTTTGTTTGACTGATGAGCTTGCTCCAATTGTGAGCTATCCTTAAACTTGTAATTTTTTATTCTATGGGTAGTTATGCCGCTAAGTGAATGAATATTATCCACTTTTTTAGAAAGAAAAAAAAGAAGAATCTTTCCTTAAGTCAAGTTTGACCTCTTAACTCTTAAAAACTCACAACTGTACTCGAGGCACTAGGCTAAGTGGAGGAACTGTCCCCTCCAAAAGAAATGCACCAGGTTTGAGCCAACCTACTAGCAATGGACATTTGAACCCAGTCCCCCAACACCACACCTCAACCAAAAGAAGTCATGCCTGACCCCACTTCTGCCCTTTACCAATTTATTATTAATTATAACTCATGCTCATTAATTCTTTCTTAAATAAATATATAGGCAAAATGGGTATTACTTAATTAATAATGTATTTAAATTCAGAAATAATAATTAATTTGAAATTTAAAAGAAATAAAAAATAAAATTTACTTTGAAATAAAGGAATTATTATAAAATATATACTTCAAAACTATAAATTTTGTGCGCCAATTACAAAACACATCACTATTAGAATCTCATTGAAAAATGTTTGAAGAAAAGAAAAGAGTTCTTGCTTCTTAAAGCTTGCTACTTGTGTGATTATTGAGGAGTGTGAACACCATATTTTGTTAAAAAACAAAAAACAAAAGTTTTGAAAAATAAAAAAATATTTTCCTTTACATTAGCATTTTTTTTATTGACTTTATTTTTTAAAATTAGCATCAATCAAATCTTTTTAGTTCAATCAATAATTTTTTTAATCAGAGTCAAAATATCAATCAAATCTTTTTCAATTAAAATCTCAATCAATTTGTTTCAAATTATTTTTCAATCAGTTACACAATATTTTTATTAATAAGCTAGCAACACCTCAGCCAAAGGGGGACTATTAACAAACTCAGCGGCAACACATTTTCATCCATAGTACTCTCACTGTCACCATCACCACTTCATTGTAGCCGCTACACAAACCTTCCTCCATCCCTGGCCATCATCACCGATTTTTCTTTTTCTGCTCTCACAATAACCACTTCCATCCATCATCACCTTCACCACACAACAAATCACAAATCAACATATATTCTTGATTGTCGTCTCCAATCATCATCGCTCATATCATCACCTAATCATTTCAACCCTTTTACCATCGCTACTCATCTCCATCATCTTTCTCGCATCCATGAACCCAACACCACCGTCCATAGTTTTAGGTTCGTTACATAAATTACATATGCAACTTAAGTTCCTTTTTTTCTTTTAACATTTTTATTTTTATTTTGATTTATGCTTTTATTTTGATTTCCTTGGTGTTTTGTTTGATTATTATTAGTTTTATGGTTTTCTCCCTTTTGTTTTGGTCCAATTCTATTTTTTTCTTCCTTTCTTAAAAAAATGAAAAAAAAATTTCTTTTCAAATCTTTTAGAAATAAAAAATTAACCAATATTTTTTCTTTTTTTTTTAATTAAAATCAATCAATACACGATTATTTTCTATAAGAATGACATGACTTTAAATTTTTTATTGCATTAACACATAGGTAGGCGTAGCCAACAACTATCAAATTAAAATTAATTTTTCTTTAAACTTTGTTCTCTTTTGTTAATTTAATTATCTTTTCTTTAATTTTATTTTATTTTTATTTATAATTATGATTTTTAAAGGAAAAAAATAAATATTATCAAATTATAAATTAATTTGCATAATGAGCTTCAAGGTAACTATATTTATACGAATGTATTAAAGATGTAGTGAAATTAAGCTTTCACCATTTTCTAATCATAATTAGACTCTCAAACTCAAATTTTTTTCAAATGACTAGTTTTAAAAATTAAAAAGTTTTCTAACTTTTGCCAAAAATAAACTTGTACTGTCATTTACATCATGGCGCCCTTCGGATCATTGTGACAAGTGGTCTTCGTGCTGTAACAAGACTACTGTTTTTGTTTCTTTTTTTTTTTCCTTCGTTTTTATTAAATCTTTTGTTAGATCCTTGTTTCGCTTGCTCCTCTGCATCCTATGTTATGAACTTCACGGGAAATAAGAAGAAAAACTATTGATGGAATTGGAGGAGATACTTATGATGAAGACATTGAATTGAGTAATCTCAATCTTTGATAACCGCACGAGTACAAAGATGAGAACTAGCCAAATCAATTTTTGACAGTTAGGGTGACTGGACTGCAAGTTCACTCTTATTTTACATGATAGTCACACACACGCGCACACACACACACACACAACTGAAAGTAAAAAAGAAAAATAAAAGCAGTAATGGCATGAACAATGAGTCAAAGCAATGATGGAGGAATATAAACACCATCACCACTTGTAATAGTGCAGTCAGTCCCCAAAAGGTTTCATTAGACAAAACCCCTGCTCTTCAAACTCTCCACTCCATCCTTGATAATTTGATCGACAGGAGTGAACTCTAGACCTAAATCCATTAGCTTCTTGGATGCATCCTTTGCTCTCAATAACCCTGGTTGGGTATCTCTTGGTAACCTTCATAAGCAAAGGGAAAAAATATTCATGAATAATATTCAGATAATCCATAACCCTCAATTAATTATATATGGATAGATGTTTGAACAGTTTTACTTTTATGCTAAATGTAGATCAAATAATTGATGTTAAAGACTTGAGAGAATGTTTCTGCACACCTAAATTAACCCTACTCTTGGATACCCAACTAAATTTGTGGAAAAAATTCCAAAAAGGAAGCTTTGTTGAATGATTGAGTCCAAATAACATAGCCCTAAACTCAAAAGTCTTTTGTTATGGAGAGTAATAATTAGAAAAGTTAAATGGAACATGCCAAATAGTTGAAGAAAAAATTATCAGAATTTTATATCTAGAATAATGTGTTATAATTGTTAGCTTTTAAATTTATTAGTAGGTCACACTATTTTATAATGAATTTCACATTTAAACCCTTTTGGATTAAGTCTTCCGTAAACCATCAATTTTAGACACTTTTGCAATTCGTTTCTGTATCACTATTTGTTCAATCCAAATTAGGTACTTGCAAAAGGATAGAAATAATTAAGAGAGAGAGAGAGAGAGAAAACCAAAAGATCTATACTACGTAATAATGCTTCAGAAAAGCACAACTATTATATGCATTTGTGTAGAATACTCACTTGGCCACATTATATTCGGGGTATAGCTCAGCAACCTTTGCCACGAAATCACTATAGTGACGAATAGCTTCAACGCACAAATGCCTTCCGGCTGCTTTCTTGTTCTCAAACGCCAAAATATGTGCCATGGCTACGTCTTTAAAGTGAGCCATTCCCATGAAGAAGTCCTCGTAGGTCTCGGTGTCCTCTGAGATAAGGTCCAAATAATGCCTATGTTAGTAGCCTTTTACGCGACAAAAAGAATCATTGAAATATAATAGTTCTTAATCTCTGTTGTTCTTAGTTGAATGATAAAGCTGTAATAGGAGTTTCAAAGTTTGTACATACTGCTCAATTCTGTATTTGGTTCTGTTCTGTTGCGCTAATTCCATGTGCCCAAAAAATAAAGTAACTTTTTCTTTTAATTTTGTAATATCCTCCGGTGGAAGGAATTTTGTTCGAGGTACAATGCTGTGAGAAACTAGCTTCTTCCACTAGACTCGGTCGATATTGGTAATAAATTAGCACACGGTTGAAACATTTAGGCGTGTGTCAATTGGTGGGAACTAGGAGTGGAATAAATTGATGGAGTGAAGTGGACAGACATGCTTATTCCATTTTATCATTTGAAATAATTTGCATTCTGTCATCTCATTTTTTCCAATTCGAGGGAAAGAAAAATACCGAAACATGGTAATATATATAAGAATAGACTCTATTTATCTCCATTTTATTCCATTGAATTTTATTGCATCCAAGCAATAGGGCATGCTATAATTTCATTCCTCTTCATTTCATTCTGTTAGATATAAAATCATTCATGTGTTTCAGTACAACAACTTAAGCTTTTGAGCTTTGGGTAATGATTTATATCTAACACACTTCACCCTATTTAACCAATCCAAACATAGCCTCTGATTGATAGAGTTATACTCAGCTGTTAGTTGTTAGTTAGCACTTCTGTTATAACAGCCAAGCAATGTGAATCTGTTATAACATATCACAACAAAACACATTTAGCACATGCTATAATTGGAAGTTGTACATATAAACTCAAGTGTATGAGCCCAGTAATTCATTCAGAAAATATTTGAACATTTGCGCATTCTTTCAGTTTTCTCTTACTGTTGCAATTCTCTCTTCTCACAAGAGTCTTAGACTCTTCACTCTGGAACAGTGTTCTGATACCTTTCATGGTATCAGAGCTGTGAAGGATCCATGGCATATGAAATTTCAAGTTCCGCTGCTCAAGTTCAACACTCTGGTTTCACGGCAAAGACATTTGCTAATCCAATCTCCATCAAACTTGATGAAGAGAACTTCCTAACATGGAAGCATCAAGCCCTGTTTGCAATAAAGGCTCATAAATTGGGAGACCATTTGATAAAGGAAAAGATTCCTGAAAAATATGAATCAGAAGAAGATCGTGTGCTGGAAAATGCATCAGCAACCTACCTAAATTGGGAGAACCAAGACCAACACTTGGCAACCTGGCTTCTGGCTTTGATTGATTCAACATTCTGCAGCAGAGTAGTTGGTTGTGAGTATGTGCATCAGATATGGAGCAAGATTGAAAGTTATTTTGCTTCAAAGACAAGGTCCAAAGTCAAGCAACTAAGAATTTAGCTTAAGGCATCAAGAAAACAAGGTAACACAGCTTCAGAATATTTGTTAAAAATCAAGAGAATTGTAGATTCCTTGGCTGTTGTAGGTTCTCCAGTCACCACAGAAGAGCATATGGAGGTTATATTGGATGGTTTAGGGGAAGAATATGGCCCCTTCATCACAAATGTGATGTCAAGAGTGGAACCTTTTTCAATTGATGAGCTAGAGGCACTCTTAATGGCCCAAGAAGAGATGCGTTAGTTGTTAGTTAGCACTTCTGTTATAACAGCCAAGCAATGTGAATCTGTTATAACATATCACAACAAAACACATTTAGCACATGCTATAATTGGAAGTTGTACATATAAACTCAAGTGTATGAGCCCAGTAATTCATTCAGAAAAGATTTGAATATTTGCGCATTCTTTCAGTTTTCTCTTACTGTTGCAATTCTCTCTTCTCACAAGAGTCTTAGACTCTTCACTCTGGAACAGTGTTCTGATACCTTTCACTGATCATCTCTCTTCTCGTACTTTCATCTTCCTTTCTTTTTTGTAAACCCACTGATATCCGGAATTTTTTTTTATTAAAAACTCAACCAATGTGGCTTGATTTATAGAGATCTCATGGGGGTTTAGAGCAGGTTTGCTCCATCACTTACTAGTTACTGGTTCATATAACAATTGGAAAATTCAATAACTTTTTTTATTGAACCAATAATCTTATGCCACCTGTACTAGGCCTTGTCCTCGGTGTAGATTACAAGTATTTTATTTTACGATGATCGAGGCGTAAATTATAACATAGCTAATGATACCCACAAAAATCTGCGAAATTGGTAATGCTTAGCCCATTTGCATGGAGAAGTGATTTCTATGTCTTTTTTGGTTTTGGGATCAAGGAGAAGTGGTTACCTTTGAGGACGCTAAGAAGCATGGCCATGCTGGAATTGATTCTTGGTGGAATGAGAGGGCCCAAGGCTGTGCCTGGATTTATCATTACCACATCGAAGCCGGTCTCCTTAGCAAAATCCCTGCCCGCTTTCTCGGCTAGTGTCTTTGCAATGGGATAGTATAGCTAGTCCATAAGATAAAAAGCATAACTTCAGTTGTCCCATAAAAAAAAATGTAAAACTAAAATGTGACCCACAAAGAAAATCAATGGCCGGACCCAAACAAGAATGGACAATCAATCAGAAAGTACAGTACTGGATTCGCCACTTGAAATTGTCCAAGTGGGTTGATTTTTTAACCCAAAAGAAAATGAAGGAAACAAGAGAAAACTAATTTGAGCAGGCTTTCAATTTGTAATAAAAGAAAATGGCAAATTTCTGAAATTTTGTGGCCAAAATGTTATCAAAAAATTTATTTTTGCTCTTAAATAAATAAATAAATAAATAATACTTTCTATTACTTTTAATTTATTTAAATTTCATTTTTAAATTTCGACAAGAATGCTAGTAAATAATCACTACTTAACTTCTTCTTACCTTTGTATGGTTGTATCTTAATATTTCGTGTGAAATTAATTCTATTCAAATGGTGATTCTTAGATATTCACCTTGAGTTTCAGCATTATTGAAACTTGAAAGAGACCGGTGGTGTATGACTTAATTTTTAACTAATCTATGAATTATCTTCAACAGGTTTTTTTTTTTGGTCATTTTATCTAACCTTTTGTTCAGGCTAAATGTTTCACTAGAATTGGCTTGGTCCGTTTTCCTTAGATGTGTGTGGATCATATTGCAATTGAATCATATCATCTCTGTTAAACGTTTTTAAATCTCTCAACTTTTTCACAATTTGCCAAGGTTCTAAATCCTTTTTCTAGTAATTCTTTTGAAATAATTGAAGTCAATATAATTAATTCGATATAAAAGAATTAACTATAAAATAACTTATTTATGTTTATAACTGATCTAACAAATAAATTTATAAAAATTAATGTAAAATGTGAAAATAAAAACTAAAAATTTTAGCTTCCATTAAAATTGATTATAGTAAAAATGGAACACTTCTTTTAAAAGTAAAAAAGCAATTCAAACATTTTTACTCTTTTTCAACTCAATTTTTCTCATACAAAGGAGAGAAAGTAGGAAACCTAATAAGTCGAAAGGTTCATGCATCCGCAATATTTTCCCTCCCATTTTATCCCAACCAAACAATTTTTTACAGTAAAAAATAAAGAAAAATTGTTATATGAGCACAATTCTAATGATTTTTTCTTAGCCATACTTATACAAAAGCTAGCGGAACCATTAATATATAAAGTTAACGAAGCACACTTCTTATTGTGAATATTTCTATAGATAATGTGTTACAGACTTGTGTTTATTTAATAATTTATGTCGAGAGAAAAAACTGCTCACCCCCTTCTCCCTGCAGTGACCAAGGTCGGTCCAACAGTCCTCTCCCTTAATCTTGTCAGCTGGCCACGTAGGACTCGGAATTATCGCAGAAATCGACGAAGTCGCCACCACACGCTCCACCCCTGCTTCCTGAGCTGCCTTCAGAACATTCACCGTCCCTTTTATCGCCGGTTCCAAAAGCTCCTTCTACATATATAATACATACACAAAACATATATAAGCAAGGATATAATAATTAAATTCTAATGTTTTAATGTGGACCATTCAAATTGAACTTTTTGGAAATGATTTTAATTTTCCGACTAACCTCAGGGTCTTTGACTTGGCCTGTGATGTTAGGGCATGCGAGGTGGAAAACTCCGGCACATCCCTTTATGGCCGTGGCTATTGAATCACTGTCTAGAAGATCCATCTCAAACAGGTGCAGGCGACCCTTTGCTCCTTCCATTGCTTCCAAATGTTTGGTCTCATTCTCATCCTCTGCATGTGTCACAACATTAGTTATTTCTGCATGAAAAATTATAATTAAACGATCAACGTATTTTTGTTGCTCCTAAACATAACCAGGAGGAACCAGAGAGAATGACATAATTTGGAGGTAGTAAAGTTCTGCCCAACCATATATATATGGTCAGGGAGTAAATGCCTATCCTTTTCGCATAATATCATGCAATCCCCACTAAAATAGTAATTTAACTCACTCTCTACGTACATGCATAATTATTGGAAAATCTTAACCGTCCAATCATGTATTGATGTCTATGAAAAGCAGTTGTCCTTGTGATATTATTCCTCCTAAGGTGTGTTTAGTATGAAAGTAAAAAATAAGAAAGAATTTTTTATGAATGAACACTGCATATACCGTATAAAATTCTCAATAAAAAAATCTCTCTCACTCTAAACCTTATATAAAATATATTATAAAGGTAGTCCACTAGAATTGGATTATTGGAGAAGAGTTTAGGTAGTTTATCGTAAAGTTATAAATTCAAATCTCATGTTTAGTATTAATATATATTTATATATATAATCTAAAGATATATTTGATTAGAGAGCAAAAATTTTTTAGATCAGTATTATATGTAAAATTATAGATAGAGTTTGACAAGGAAAATTTTACCATCAAATTTTACTCTTTAATCAAAGAGCACATCTAGGAGAATTTTATCGCTTTTTTCATCAGCCAACTATATACACCCTTCTAATACTTAATGAAAGAGAAATTAAGAAGCAAAAGATAGATGCAAAAGTGGGTAACTGAGATCTTGGACGGTTGCATGAACAGTGTAGCCACGCTCGAGGAGGAGCTGAACTAGCCATGATCCGATGGCGCCGCTTGCTCCTGTGACACAGACCACCTTCGACATGTTGGTGAGTTAGTTATTATTAAGGATTTCAGGTGTGGTGGTGAACGGTAGTAACGGTCCTGCTATATAAAGAGCAAAGTGTGGGAACAAATATCTCAGACTTGTTGGATTTTCAACAGCTAGACCAAATTAAATGTGAGGAGAGAAATCTTCATGGGTCCACTGCTTGAAGCCTCTTTCTCAAAATATAGCGATACAGAGACACTTACATGTTTACGTAACAGCTTGAAACCAATATAACTTCAAAATATATAAAAATATTATGTTAACATTCAACTGCACTTGACCAGCATGAATGAGATGAAAGAGCACAGATCTATCTCGACCATCTGTTTCAAAAGTGATCTACTCTTGACGGATTAGGAAATAAAAATAAAAAGTAATTTTTTATAAACGAGTTTTATTTTTAATTTTATATATAAAATTTATCTATAAAAAATTTATTCTTAATTTTATCTCTCAACCAAATAATTCCTAAACTTTGGTAACCTTTTAATGTCAAACCAATATTTTTGTAAAATATACTAGAAAAATATTTTAAAACTCCGATCCGAGCGACTCATCTAACTTTTTGTTTTTTGAAGGACCGACTCATATAACTTTACCTGTATAAAGCTCAATCATTGGACAAGATTGGTCCTATGTAATTTTTACATCAAAATTTTCTTCTTCTTTTTTTTTTAATTTGTGCAAAAGAAAAGAGGAAAAGAAACAAAGTGAAAAAGTGCATTTTTTTTATTCTATCATTTGAAAAAAAAAATGATGTAAAAATCAATGTCATGCCACGAGGTCGTTTTCAGTTGGTAGGCCATGCAGGCACTGTCTGGTTATGATTAGTTTCTCATTGTAAAATGCCAACGCTCCACTATTTTGTCTAAGTTGCAATTTTTCCCAGACACGCGTCGTCCACTTTCAGTACCAGTGACAGTGATCAGCTACAGACTTCGGACAATCCTACACGTAACAAACTTAAAAAATTTTGTATGGTTATGAAGCATAAAATAACCTGTATTCTATCTAATAATAAAAAATATTTATACATTTTATCTCTAATTAAAGTTAGATGTTATTTTATTATTAAATAAAATACTATTCCGTGCTAAGGAGGGACACTGCTTTGGTGGAATTTAAAACCAATTCCCTAGCTAGTATTGACTAAGTGGTTCAAAGGAGATGTTAGATCATTTTGGGATCAGAGGATTCTATAGAAATTTGTTTCTCTATGTTACGACAAAGTTAGAGAAATCCTCTCTAGTATGCACTCCCACTCTGAATAAGAAACTTTTCCAAGCGTGGTCCATACAGGGGCAGCAATCAGAGGACTACCAGGTGGTGTGGTTTTGACAGGTGTGCGTTGATGTTATGCGAATTGGAAGTCATGCTTTTAAGCATCAGGTGCCTGTCTTCTTAAAAGCCTTCTATTTTTTCATTTGTGCAAAAGAAAAGAAGTAAAGAAAGAAAGTGAAGAAGTGTATTTTTTTTTTTCATTCTATCACTTGAAAAAAAAAATGATGTGAAAATCAATGTCATATCACGAGGTTGTTTTCACATTGTAACATGCCATTTTTGTTTCCAGACACGCGTCGTCCACTTTTAGGACCAGTGACTGAGTGCCGACAATCCTACACGTAACACGCAAACAAAATTTTTGCACGGTTGTGAAGCAAAAAGTAAACTGTATTCTATCTACTGATAAAATAATATTTTCAGTAAATAAGTCAGGTAGTTCATCAAGAAGAATTTACATGGCAATCTAATTTCTAAAAAATTAAAACTATATCTATAGTTCCTCAATATTATAATAACAAGAATTATCACCAGTTTTTCTGTATATATTTGATCATTTAAATACTAACGAATTGTACAGTAACTCATTAATAGGATGTTTGGAATTAAAGTTAACTTATTTTTATGGTTAAAATTTATAAAATAAATCATTTAAATCTTCATTGTAAGTAATAAATTGACTCATTTTATACAATTTTTAGCAAGGTTCTGAAAACCGGACCGGACATCGAACCGGCCAGGGCAAGGGTTCAGAGGTTCAACCGGGGGTCAAACCGGTATATAATAAAACCTGTATTTATATAAATATATAAAAATATAAAAGAAAATATATGTCATAAATAACTAAAAATTAAATTAGGCATCGACAAAACCTATAGAATATAATAATAATTCATCTGTTAATCAAAATAAATATTATCCACATAGAACAAATCTCTTAAATTACTAATTCTCATACCAGAAAATGAAAAGAATTAGGAAATATGATACTTTAGAGTTTTTTAAAAAAAAAAACCTCAAAATTATGTTTTTTTGTATCTTTTTCCTAAAAAAAAAAAAAAAAACTGGTTCGGTCGGCAGGGTCGGTTTGCCCGGTTTTCCCGGTTCCCGGCCGGTTCGAAGCGGTTCCCCACTGGTTCTTTCCCAGACGGTTTTAGGGTCCAACCCGGACCAGACAGCAGGCCGGTTCCCGGTTCAACCGGTCCGGTCCGGTTCTCAGAACATGGATTTTTAGCACTAAAATTAGTGTAATATGTTCTAAAATGATATTATTTTGCTTGCATCCAACCTTTTAATGGCATGACATCATTGTATTGTGACACATGTATAAGTTCACCAATGAATAATTAACAGAGAAATTAATGTATCTATTATTTTCAATTTTAAGAGACTACAAGATTAATTTCTCTTCTTGGAAAACAAAATAGCCTGATACAAAAAATCTTGAAGTACTATTCACTCTAATATTTTAGATAAAAAAAATATATGCACTTTATCTCTAATTAAAATTATATGTTATTTTATTATTAAAAAAAGTAGTATTCCCCTTAGTACTTCTTGATTACAGAATAAACAACGTTTTTATTCTAATAAAATTGTTTACATCAATTATTAAGCATTATGTTTTAATTTCAATATTAATTTAATTTTACTATTTTTTATTTTAACATCAACTTAATCATTTAATCAAAATAAAAATCTAATAATATAATTAAATTTATATCAAAATTAAAAATATTGGAACTAACTTAACATAAAAGACATTTTAGAACCAAATTGATATGTGTCAAATTAAAATCTTAGAATGAAAAAAAATATTTAATGTTGATTATAAATGGATTAGTATTCATATATATAGTATATACTATGTATGTTTTTCCTAGCAAATGATCCGTCCTGGTTTAGCTACGAAAGCAAGGCCACGTGGGACTCTGTGGGGGGACAGGTGGGAAAGAATGAGAAAAGCAGGATAGAAAACAGAAAGAAGAGAAATTGCTCGTTGATACTACATATGCACCTTACACTATTTAAAGAAAAATGTTATTTCTAATATTTAGAAGTGAATATTTTAAATATAATGATAGATAGTTCTCCCTACATCCATTAACACGTTATATTCAGTGATAAAATAATTGATGTTTGAATGAGACACTTATTTTTAAATATTAAAATAACCATACATAAACAAATACTAGTAGTAGACATATTCGGAGGAGGAAAAGCTAAGAATGTGTTTGATTGCAGTTTTCATAATTTTGTAAACAAAACCAAACACACCCTAAGGTTTGCCACATGGATTTTCACCGGACATCAATGTTGGTGAATGGAGCAATCAACTTCATAAATCCAAATAAAAAATTAAGTATCTGGTTAGAAGTTTGATTCTTGACAGTATATATAGAGAAGGGTTCTATATGACCGAATAAAAGACTCCAATGGTGAATACCTTTGGTCAATACAAAAATAAAAGTGCACAAAAAAAGGTTAATAATTGATATATTTCCATGTTATAGTAGTGTCATTTAAACACCTGAAAGTGAGTGTCCATTGAGATATCAACGTTTTGATCACTAGATGTGATGAGTTAATGGAATGAGTGAGTACTACAATCACAACTAATAATGATGAAATGTGTTTTAATGGGACATTCACTTTTTGGTATTGTAATAACATTTTTATTTCATGTCATGTAAGAAACAAAGAA
This sequence comes from Dalbergia cultrata, assembly GCA_031216105.1. Classification (NCBI taxonomy): domain Eukaryota; kingdom Viridiplantae; phylum Streptophyta; class Magnoliopsida; order Fabales; family Fabaceae; genus Dalbergia; species Dalbergia cultrata. Next base: position 6,967,224 of record CM062347.1, read on the forward strand.
TTTAATAAATTTGTTTGAGAAAATAAAATGATAATGTATTCAAATTTTCATTTTATAATTTGGAAAATGTATAAAATTGATATAAAAATAGCATTATTGCTATTGTTAACCTTATTTGTTAAGATATAAATTACATGAATTTAATTTTGATATAATAACCATCATGTAATCAAAATTAAAAGTCAATCAATTAGTTATATATATATATATGATTACATGACAATATCAATGCATCAATTTCAAATTGTTCTTGCCTGGAAGAGTGAGGTTGGCAGTGATGTCTTGTTTGATAGATAAGATAAAATCTGATTGTATTAGCTAATGTTATAAATCATATTTTTATTACATGTCTAGTGTCACATAGGATAATTGATAATTGCGGTATTATCTTATTTTTCTCACATTTGTCTGTTAATTAATTCAAATCTTTTTCTTAAATCTTCTAATTTTTGGATGAATTTGGAATATTTTTTGTTATTAGTGGGATTGTCTTTTGATTTGCATTTAGTTTGAGTTTTTTGAATTTAATTGGTAGATATTCTCATTTTTTTTATTTTTGTTGCAGAACAAAAAAAGATAGCAATATGTAATTTAAATAGAAGATTTGGATAAAGATTTGAATATATGAGAAGATTTAGATAGAGATTTGACGAGATGAAGATTTTCCTAAAATCTGTAAGTTAATAATAGGAGATTTTAATTCAGTTTTATATCATGTTTTCTTTAAGTGAATGATAGTAGATAGAGAGAAAAAAAAAAAAGGAGAGCTAGAGGTTTAGACAGGCATAGGCTAGTGCTCATGCCAATGGGCATGACTCTAAGGTTTATTGTTTTATTTTCTTTTATTTGCTAAGTTTCTTAAATGTTAAGAAGATGAGTTGTTAGAGAACTGGTTTTTCATCTTTTTCGTTATTGAATTGTCTTTTAATATATTTCTTATTTTTTAGCAATTTTAATGTTGTTCTTGGCTGGATCACCCATTTACTAATGTTTGGTTTAAAACTTCAAAAGAGATTTCGCTTTATTAAATAAATCAAACTAGAATTTAACATAGATTAAAGCAGCTAGAGATAGAAGTGTTTATCCATGCAATATTTAGGAATTCTTGTTCTTCATATTTAAAGATAAGTAAGGTGTCATATTCGCATATGAAGATGCATATGATTTGGAGCTATTATTCATGATTGACATGGCAGGTTTGTCTCAGTGAAGATAGGGAAACATTTCGAGGTTGTTGATGTGAATTGGGTAAATATAATGGCATTAATTTAAAATAGAGTATTTATGTTTACTTCCCCTCCTAGCATGTCCTCATCTTTATAGATGATTAAATTATTTATCACTCATCCAAGAACAATGACTTGTTAGTGATATATTCTTTTTTTATTGTTATTCTGAATGAGAAAGATCTTTGTCTAAGGTGTGAAAATAAGAAAGAAATATGAGTTTACGAAATACTAAGGATTTGGATTTTATGAAGCAAAATCAAATAAATTTAGGGATTCAGAGCTTTTTTGACACATTTTAAAAAAATTTAGAGAATGTTTTGACACATTTGAAAATTTAAGAAATTAATCTAAATTTATTTTAATTTGATACCACAGCAGCATGCCACGTGGAATTAACATAACATGCCATCAATATGTGACGTGCCACGTGTCACTTAACATGTCATGTTAGTAGAATAATAATAGTTGACCAATATTTATTTAATCAAGACTAAAGCAATCCATGAAATAAAATACCAAATATTAAAAGGTTAATTTTAAAATTTTAAGAAATGAAAATAAAATATCCATATAATTACACGAATAAAAGTAAACCTTTACTCTTAGCAACGGACTTGTTATTCGCTGGTCCTATTTCCGGTGATAGTTTGTCCATGGAGCAGTTGTTGTCTTTTAGAAGGGTACAAATCAAAGGAGTGAGTCGTGTGCATACATATATTTGTACACGTGCATTAGTTTTGTGACACCTAGATAAGAAAATGCCATAAAGAAATCAATAATTTAATCAAAGAACAGAAAAGGTGTTGCGATGGTCCCTGTAATGGCGCACAAAATCAGAGTGACACAAGGCACTCTAATCATTTTACCATCCCCGCAATGTGACCACTCAAGCAATAGCAGTGCCAACCACTCCCCTGCAATAGAGGCCCCGCAAAAATTTTTTTGGGTGTAAACATCGGTTCAACGACACAAAGCCAGGTCACAAGAAGCCCCACATGCACGACATAAAACTATATATTTAATTTTTGTGTGCCAATATTGAAAAGCCATTTTATTGTTTCAATGACTTAGATGCATTGTCAGAAAAAAATAATTTTATATAATTATTAAATTATATACTTCTATTTTATTGACTTTTAATATAATATCAGATTGAATCAAATATTTTTATTAATATTATAATATATGATTAAATGTTCATATAAAACTTTTTTATATTGACATTGAACATAAATTAAATTATAAAATCATAAGAAGTTGCCGTATTATGATGGCCATTACTTGAGTTTAAATTTAAATTATATGATATAATAATTGTTTAGTTTAAATATGTTTTCAATTCTTGAAAAATAAAAGAATGTTACTTTTGTTTATTGATTTTTTTTCCTAGTCCAAACATTTTAAAAAATGCTTGGTTTATTCTCTGCTATTAAATTATTTATATTAAATGTTAAAATGACTGAAAAAAGGTTATGTCATTCAATCCTATATGACACCTAATCTAAACCATAGCTACCAAACTTGACCCGATGCTCGATTCGGCTAAGACACCGGGTCACTGATTCAATCAGTTGGTCATTGGTTGAACTGGTTGAATCGAATTTCTTAAAAAAAATATATAAAATCGTAAAAAAGATTATAAAAATCCAATTATTTGTTTTAGATAAAAATAGGTTTAGATTAATTCCTGAAATTTCTAAATGTGTCAAAATAGTCTCTAAAATTTTTTAAAATGTGTCAAAAAACTCTGAATCCCTAAATTTATTTGATTTTGCTTCATAAAATCCATATCCTCAGTATTTCTTAAACTCATCCATTTCTTTCTTATTTTCACGCCTTAAACAAAGATCTTTTTCATTCAGAATAACAATAAAAAGAGAATGTATCACTAACAAGCCATTATTCTTGGACGAGTGATAAATAATTTAATTTTCTGTAAAGATGAGGACATGTTAGGAGGGGAAGTAAACATAAATAATCTATTTTAAATTAATGTCATTATATTTACCCAATTCACATCAACAACCTCGAAATGTTTCCCTATCTTCACTGAGACAAACCTACCATGTCAATCATGAATAATAGCTCCTAAACCATATGCATCTTCATATGCGAATATGACACCTTACTTATCTTAAATATGAAGAACAAGAAATCCTAAATATCACACGGATAAACACTCAAGATGATGATAATGGGCACATATCTGGTGGATTGGAAGAACTGGTAATTTTTTTTTATGTTTACCTGTTTAAGTTATTTTATTTTTATATTTTAATTTATGTTATTGTTTAGTTATTAATTTGTTTCAGTTTCTTATAGTTTTGTATTTCAGTCTCTCTTAGTTAGTGTTATTTAGTTTAAATTTCTTTTGTTTAGTTAATTAGTCTAGTTATCTTTTTCATTAAAAAATGGTTTAATTTATTTATTGTTTTAGGTTATTTTTGTGTGATTTATTATTGTTTTAGTTTTTTTGATTAATTTAGTTTAATTTATAGTGTAATTTAGTATAGTTTTATTTTGTTAGTTAATTAGTTTGTTTGGTTAGTTTAGTTTAAATTTAGTGTTGGTAGGTTATTGTTGTTTTGTCAATTTAGTATACCATTTTTCATTTTATTTAAAAAATTTAGTTTAATTTATATATTGTTTTAGTTCTTTGTGTCATTGATTGTTTAAATTTTTTTGTGTAATTTAGTCTAACTTCGCCATGTAGTGACTCCATATGTAGTATTTGTAATTTCGACATTGTAGTGAAGTAGTATATAACAACTTCCAGCTATTTTTCTCAACTAATATCACACTCCTCTATGAATGATATCACATCAGTCTCAAGCGAAAACAGCTTCTATACGAATTTGTAAACACTAATAGGACATAAGTCGCACCAAGGTGAAGTGATCTAGAACAGAACATAAGTTGCACCACCCTTGGTAGACTTATTATAATATCTGATGTACACATGTCAGTAGACAAGTTCAGTGCGGCCTTAAGGTCTCCCGGGACCCACCCATGTTGTTGGGTTTGGGAGTTTGCTAAATCTGGAGCCCTACATCTCCTTAGAAGGCTATATGTTAAAGCCACAATCTTAGGACCAAAAGTCCCAATAATTGCTCTCCAAAGGAAAATGAATTGAAAAGTGATTTTTAACAAATTTTAGGAAATCTCTAGACCTTTCATTTCTAGCCCCCAAGTTTAGAAAATTGTCGAAATTTCGGAATTTGAACTAGAACTCAAAAATTAGATTTTGATTAGTTGGAGTTTTGAATTTTTAGATATTTTATTTGAATCTAAATGGGGAATATTTCCTTATTTACATTTATGTTTTAAAGTTAATGTGAAGTGAAATAAATTATTTAAATTAATGTAAATAAGTGAGTGAGTATAGAGCTGAGCTAATACCATGATAGTAAAATGTTGTTGATAGACTTTGCTGTCACAACAATGCAGTCACGATTTTGGATGTTTTGGAGACCGCTAGCATTGTAGTCACAATTTTGGATGTTCTAGCGACCACTATAGCGGTCATAAGTGCACAGTAACAGGAGCAAGACGCGGGCGAAACATGGCTTGACCGCTATAACGGTCATATACCGCTATAACAGTCACCAAGAGACTCAAACCAATATTAAATGACGTGGTTTCAGTTTAATGACTCCCACCCCTATAAAAACCCTTCAAGCTCGGGATTTTGGGGGAGAAACCAAAAACCTTCACCCCCAAACCCTTGTTTCCCCATTCTTCTCTCAATCTCTCATCAAATCCTTCTCCTCCAAGATCAAAGGTGAGAGATTATAGTTAGTTTATGTTAGAGAAATTTCTCTATGTTCTTCCTCCTCCATGTTACGGGTTATTGTTTCTCTCATTGTTATCAAGTGGGGGTGCTCCCCAATATTGTTAGAGCTAGATTAGAGTTATTTAGACGGTAATAGAGTTTGATATTGAGTTTTGTGATAGTTATAGTCGACGTTGGTGTCCTCCCGGCTTCTCAGAGCTCAGTTGGTATTGACGTCATCTCTTTCTCCCCCTCCAGGTGAGTGGTTCAATCTCGTGACCTTTATTTTTGGTCATTAGAGTTATTTTCCACATATTGTGGCATAACTTATAATGTTTGAGCATATTTCAAAGAGATCTTAGTTAGATGTTAATTATGTTTATTTATGACATTATGATTTTTTTGGGATATCATAAAATGTATGATTTGATGTTATTTTAGAGTGGTAATGATATGTTTTAGTTGATGAGATTGTGATTTTCAAAGAGCATGAACTATATTTTCAGAAACTCATGGGACCATTATTGCTAAAATTGATTTTCTCTATAAGCAACCAAAGCAAGTTTATGATTATATATGTTAGCGATTTTGTGACTCTTGTTATATTTTAAACGTAGGATAATTATATGTTAGAGAGTGTAAAATAAGGAAGAGCTAGAAACATAGTAATTAGAGAAAATAAATATAAAGAGCAAATACGGTTAGCTTTTGAATATATATGTTATTTCGCGCTAGAGCTATGATTTTAGATTTATTATATATATAAAGATTTATGTAGCTTGAGATTTAAATTGATAACTATAGTGTTATGGTATCAAAAGGTACGAAATTCAGTATGATTCATAGTAACTGCCAGATATATATTCTGTGGGCTTGACATCGGGATGCCTACAATTGGTGATCCCTTGGACTTGATTTTCATAGCCACAGTTATGCTAAAGTCAAGTTGTTAGAGTTATATGAATCCAAAACTCTCAGAGTACTAAGAATTCAGGTGACCTGGTTCGTTAGGGACGAAGCACCCATTTTTAGAAATGTTAATTTTATTTAATTATGTTGAGCTATGTATGATGAGAATTAGTGACGGCCATGGAGACAATAGTACTAAACAGCCATGGAGGCAATAGCGTTAGATAGCCATGGAGGAAATAGTAAATAAACAGCTATAGAGGCAATATTAAATAGACAGCCATGGGGGCAATATTGAATAAATAGCCATGGAGGCAAACCCTTTATTAATGGCTATGGAAGCAGAGCTTCTAGAGAACATAGCTAAACGGGACCTAGTGAGGTGCCCATAGAGAGTAGAGATAATTACAAGCAGTTATTAATATTATTCTTATGTATGTTTAACAAGTTTAGAGTATTATTGATTGTGACTTAGAGGAATCTAGAGTTTTGTTTTATATATTTATATATAGGATTACTAGAAACAATTTTAGAATTTGTTTTATTAGTATTATTATTTATTATTAGTAATATTATGATATTTATGCATCTTAGTTGTTGTCCCATGAAAGGAGTTACGGGTGAGAATTTACTCACTGAGTGTTAGATGAAACTCACTCATCTCCTTTTTTCCATTATAGATACTTTAGTTGTTGTGGGTCCCTCTCAGCCACCTCCTCCCCAACAGTAAAGGTTTCCACTTGGTGAGCTTCACTTCAGAGTGAAGTGTCTTTTGATTTCTTTTGGTTAAATATTGAGTGTTCCAGTGTACATTACGGGCAGGATCCCTGACCATATAGATATTTGTATGGATTTATCAGGATTATTTTATATTTCTATGATTATGTTTTTTTTATAGATGTTTTGTAAATGAGCAACTCAGTTTAAATATATCATAGTTACAGTTTTAGATTTTATTCATGAGAAAAAGAATTATTCAGGTTTATTATAAGTTCAAGATGAGATTTAATTTACAATTTAAAATAGATTTCATGAATAAAATATGCATATAGTACAACGTAACGATCACGAGGCTTACATGGGGACAGGAATCCAGACATACAAGCTATGATCCAAATCGAGTTGTGATATTTATGTTCTATACAAGTCGCTTCAATTTGGTGCAACTTATGCACTGTTGTATCTATAATTTAGTACATAAGATGTTTCGGGCTTGCACGACTTATGTACAAAAGTCAATTTGCACCATCCTTGTATGACTTATATATAAAAAAAAAGAGTGATGTTAGGTATATAACTAAATTGCACAACAAATGCACACCGCGCACCTATTCACCATTGGATTTGATGAATGAGTAGGATGAGTGGGACTACATATTACATCCAATGGTGGTAAGGTGTGTGGTATATATTTGTTGTACAATTTAGTTCTACATCAAACATTATTCATAAAAAAAAAAGAACATATTTCGAGTTTCCACCAAAATAGAACATATATCAAGTTTATCATTTTTTTTATTTTAAATGTGCAAAAGAAACCCTGAGAATCGCCTATTGTAGGGGAACAATGATCAATCACGAAGAAAAGACATAGGTGATGGATTTTTTTTTTTTTTTTTTTGTCTTTCTTTGTATCCATTATCCTAAAAGGCTAAAACTATAATTTTCTCTTATCTTTTTTCATTTTTTATCTTCTCTATTTCCCTTTCTCTTTCCCCTCTTTATTTGTTTTTTCATTTACATTACTAATTTTGATTTTCTTTCACCATTGGTGGAGAAAAAAGTTGTGGGAGGTAGAATGAGCATCCCTACCTTTATTATAAGCTATATGCTCTAATCTTCAATTCATTGTGCAACTTAAATAGTTATGTTTTAGTGATGCAATGTAACAAAACTAAAAATATAATTTTATTTTATTTTTCTATTTGTAGTTCTTACCAATGGTTAAAAAAAAAAGAATAAAAAAGAAAGAAAGCAACGTGGGTGAATTCATTTTCAAAGGTGTAATGTCAAAGTTTTTTTTTTTTTTGGATATGAATGAGTGGAGGGTGTGCACTCGCGAACCTAAAGCATAATGATTAATGTTACAAGATAACTAAACCATCGATGCCAGAGGACGAAGGTGTTAACTCCTTTGCTAGAATCAAGAGTTAAAAAATTTATATTACCTAGAATTGATATATATATTCTTTCCTTTTTCATGGGAATATATAACCAACATTGGATGGCATGGTTGGTTGATTAACATTAACCCCATTCTCAATTATCACATCATTAACCAAAAAACTTATAAGCGGATTCAACTTGGCTTGGCATTTTGGGATAAACATCAACCACAACACAGAATGTTATTACTTTATGGAAAGTGTAGGATATTTCTATGAATTCTTTTTCATTGGCACTATGATGATTTTTTGCTAGCTTAATAAAACAATGATACGTGGATGTGTTAATCTCAAAGACACAAGTTTTGATAGAATATAGTCAAGACTTAACAGTTGACGGATTTTTATTAGAAGATTGAGAAAGGCTAGCGAACATATATGTGTGAGTATACAAAAACCCTATTGTCGTATCTCATTTAAGTGTTTTAGAAAATCACATTGTGAGAGATAGTGACATGTTTATAATTATTATTATTATCAAGGTAAGGGTTATGTTCGTATTGCAAATTTACAATGAAGCTTTTGCTGTGTGGCAAGTGAAGAAGAAGAAAAATGGTGGGCAATTGGGAAGTGATGTGATGTGGTTTACATGTCACAACTCCCAAGCCAAGCTAAATCCAGCTTATAAGTTTTTTTGGTTAATGATGTGCTAATTGAGAGTGGGGTTAATGTTAATCAACTAATCATGCCATCCAACATTGGTTATAATCATAAGTGCTATTAGCGGGGGCTAACAGCCCAAAGTAAAGAAACTACAAAGCTAAGAAACGAGCCATAATGCCTAGTAAGATCAGCTAAAAAAATAACCAAAGAAACACTAGAAAAATCCTAAAAATATATTCTGATTTAATAGAAAAATGGCAATATGAGAGTTTCAATTATAAATTTACATGTATCTTTTTATTCAATGTTTCAAAGATAATCATTTTTATGAGTAATATACAACTTTACATGTGACTTAAAATAAAGGAATAAAGAGTGTCACGTATGAGTGGAGCTTTTCAATGTTACATATGTTTGAGGTTCCTATTTATATAACGTGCAGGAACCTCAAACATTAAATTATACTTTATGAGTCATTTTATGATAATTTTCATTAGAAATGCTAATAATGACTTATAAAGTCAAATTTTAAAATATTTTGTAAATCAATGCATATTCATTTGACATGCACCACAACAAATGGAGATAATAATATAAATATATACAACTAGTTGTTTAACTCATGTGATGCACGTGCAATGCATGTGCAATGTATGGGATGATAATAAAAAATGGTTTATTAACCATTATTGAAAATAAATAATAATTCATTTAAATACATGTTATAGAAAATATTTATATATGAACTTATTTTTAAAATAAGTTAATTGTTAAATAATTAAATAAATGAATAAAATATAAATGAGTATGGATACGAAATGAGTCATTCTATTTTATATTTTATTTTGAATATCATGTTTATAAGGTTGATAAAATCTCAATAAATAATTTTAACTAATAATAAAAAGACTTATTTTATGAAAATTTTGCAAGTTTCGATAATTGAAATTGATGAATAATGAAATAAAATAAGTTAATATTTTTACAATATCATATACTATTAATATAGATAACAATGAGTATCCATGAGAGAGGTGTTAACAGCCCTATTGTCGTATCTCATTTAAGTGTTTTAGAAAATCACATTGTGAGAGATGGAGACATGTTTATAATTATTATTATCATGGTAAGTGGTATGTCCCTATTGCAAATTTACAATGAAGCTGTTGTTGTGTGGCATGTGAAGGAGAAGAAAAATGGTGGGCAATTGGGAAGTGATGTGATGTGGTTCACATGTCACAACTCACAAGCTAAGCTAAATCCAACTTATAAGTTTTTTTGGTTACTGATGTGCTAAATGAGAATGGGGTTAATGTTAATCAACCAATCATGCCATCCAACGTTGGTTATAATCATAAGTGCTATTAGCGAGGGCTAACAGCCCAAAATAAAAAAACTACAAAGCTAAGAAACGAGCCCTAATGCCTAGCAAGATTAGTTAAAAAAACTAACCGAAGAAACACTAGAAAAATCCTAAAAATATATTCTGATTCAATAGAAAAATGGAAATATATATGAGAATTTCAATTATAAATTTACATATATCTTTTTATTCAATGTTTCAAAGATAATCATTTTTACGAGTAATATACAACTTTACGTGTGACTTAAAATAAAGGAATAAAGAGCGTCACGTTTGAGGGGAGCTTTTCAATGTTACATATGTTTGAGGTTCCTATTTATATAATGTGCAGAAACCCCAAACATTAAATTATACTTTATGAGTCATTTTATGATAATTTTCATTAGTAATGCTAATAATGACTTATAAAGTCAAATTTTAAAATATTTTGTAAATCAATGCATATTCATTTGACATGCACCACAACAAATGGAGATAATAATATAAACATATACAACTAGTTGTCTAACTCGTGTGATGCACGTGCGATGCACGTCCAATGTACGGGATGATAATAAGAAATATTTTATTTACCATTATTGAAAATAAATAATAATTCATTTAAATACATCTTATAGAAAATATTTATATATGAACTTATTTTGAAAATAAGTTAATGGTTAAATAATTAAATAAATGAATAAAATATAAATGAGTATGGATATGAAATGAGTCATTCTATTTTATATTTTTTTTTAATATCATGTTTATAAGGTTGAGAAAATCTCAATAAATGATTTTAACTAATAATAAGAAACTTATTTTATGAAAATTTTGCAAGTTTTGATAGTTGAAATTGATGAATAATGAAATAAAATAAGTTAATATTTTTACAATATCATATACTATTAATATAGATAACAATGAGTATCCATGAGAGAGGGCCCTTTTGCATCCTGTCCTCGTTTAGAATTTTGTCCCATATTCTCATCTTTATCCTTGTCATGGATCCGTATTCCCTATTTCTCATGAGAATTTGAGTCTGTACGGGGTATTTGCGAATTTATTAAAATAATACAAAAAAAATTGAAAAGCATTTTAATATTCGAAACATAAATATGCATATTTCATTTTTCTTTTAGAATATCTGTCTACTATTAGATAACTTCATATTTTAAAATATTTGTCAATTTCGCATTTCAAAAAGCATTAATTTTTTTCATTGAATACTAACCCTAATTAATTTCACATTTTCAAAGCATTCAATTTAATATTAGTGTATTATATTAATTAATATATAGGGATAAATTAGTACATTCACTATATTTTACACAATTAACATTGTTTTTATTATCTTTCTTAATATCTGTGTTTGTCTAAAATTGACAAATATTTTGAAAACAATTGAGTAACAAATACTACTAATGCAATATAATCCTAATTAAACATGAAAATACATATATAATACAAATTCAATAAAGATAATTAAAAAATTAAATGTGTGCTAAGATTTATATATATAAATGGGAAATTGTCTGATCTCCATAGGGGTAGATGCCTCATTTTTTGTCCTTATCCTTTTAACAAATGTTGACTTCGCTTCCATCCTCATGAAGGCTAAATTTGTTCCTATTCTTGTCATTTTTTTAGGTAATCCCTGTCGGTACCCACTTCAATGATTTTTTTAATCATACTAGCTATGTGTATATTTTTAGTAAATTAAAATATTTCATTTATAAAAACATAAAAATATACTTTGTAATTAATAAAAAATAATGAATAAATTTAATTTACATGATTTCAATTACGCACCATTTTCTTCTACATCATTTTAGTAAATATCCTCCAAATAAATATTTTTCAGATTCCTCCATAACAATAAATACCCTTTAAGATCATTAGATAATTGCTTTTTGTCATATTCTTGCTCTCTAGCTAAGAGATGACTTTGAAATTACTTGAGTGGAGAATCATTTGGGTATGATATGGATTTAAACTCTTTTAAAGATCTCAGATTTGAATTAAATAACTGTTCAATTTAAATTAAAGATAAATTTTTTAGCTATGCAATTTGAATAGAAAGATATACGAAAAAAAGTTTTTCTTTATGACAATATGAAACTCTCAACTTATTCTAAAAATGCAATATCTATCTATAAAATTTGGAAATATAATACTAAAATCATTGGTAAAAAATTTAAATTACAATTTAAAACCTAGATTAATTCCTTAAGATATTTCTCTAGTCATATAAAATTTCATCTTCGTAGAATTCTCAAACATTCTCCCATACAAATTATGACATGCTTATTGTGTTTGTCACTAATAATTTAACAAAAAGTTTCTTTAACTAATTTCCATGTGTTAACTCAACAATCTCCTATATACCTTCAATAAATTCATTGTTTAAAAAATGTATAAGAAATTTTTTATACATTCTATTGATATATTAAGCTTCCAAAATGAGAAAAAGTTTTCAATAATCTTAGCACATGAATTCATCCTTTTTTAATGATAATTTGAAAAAAAAACTTAAAATTGTGTTAGCTTAATAAATATGGCTCAATTTTTATATTAAATAAGGAAATTATAAATTCATAAACTGCTTGGTCTCTATCATTTTGAATTTAAGCCCTATTTAAATATATTGAAATATGTATTTGACTTTTATGAATAGTAAAAAATTAGTTTTTATCTTTATAAAAATTTTTAAAATTCTCTTTTGATTTTTATAAATGTCATTATGTAAAAGTGATAACTAATTGTGAGACCATAAACATAGCACTAAAAAAGGGCTAAAATGAAAAAAATCTAAAACAAAAATAATCAATAAATATAAGAAAAGAGCTATAAGATAAAACTAATAAACAATCATAATAAATACTCTTATTATATAATAAATTATTTACCCCATTTTAGGATATTACGATTGAATTTTTAGTTTATAATAAATTTTATAAATTAATAAATATACTTATTTAAATATAATGGATCATATTACTCTATGTTTGTTTATATATATATGTGTGTGTGTGTGTGTGTGTTATCATTTTATCAATAGGTACAAAGATTACATAGTAACTAATCAATATTATATATTAATTAATTGATAATGGGGAGTATATAAGTAAAGTAACATAACTTATTTGATTTAAACTTTTTTCAAACACTTATATTTTAAAAAATAAACTATATAATTTAAAATTAATTTTGATTATTTTTTTATTTTATTTATCACTAATTATTTTAAATAACTTTGATATATAAGGTTATCAAATAATATACAACATTTTTTGCAATGTAGATTTTAGCATAAATTGGCCAGATATTAAAAATGATTATTATAAATATTGAAATTAAATAAATTAATAATATTAAATTAATGATATATAATAATTATGGTTATAATTTTTTTAAAAAAAAATTAGTTTTTAAGGTTTTGAATTTTGTGTGCTCTAAATTACTCTGTAAGCTAAACCTAAAAACCCCAAAAGAGAGTTAAATATTAGTATTATAGATTTTAATTAAATGTCAATAAGTTTTAAGGTTATTTAATTTTTACAGTATAATCATGCTATTAAATACTAATTGTTGTCAATGATATTTTAATAATATGTCATAATTGCAGTTTTATTGTTTTTAAAAAATAACCAATGATTAATTTCTTAAAAACTGTACACCCTAAAGCATTCTGGTTGAGACACCTAGAAAATTTTCCTTATAGAAGTCTGAAATATTACTATTATAGAATATTAGGGTTAAATTCCTAGTTTGTAACAAATATTATAAATTAATGAATATATTTATTTAATTATCATGGATCATATTACTCTGTGTGTGTTTATATATATATATATATATATATATATATATATATATATATATATCAATAGGTACAACAATTATATAGTAATTAATCAATATTATATATTAATTAATTGATAATGAGGAATATATAAGTAAAGTGACATAACTTATTTGATTTAAAATTTTTTCAAACATTTATATTTTAAAAAATAAACTATATAATTTAAAAGTACTTTTGATTATTTTTTTATTTTATTTATCACTAATTATTTTAAAAAAACTCTAATATATAAGGTTATCAAAATAATGTACAACATTTTTCGCAATGTAGATTTTAGCATAAATTGCCCAATATTAAAAATGATTATTATGAATATTGAAATTATATAAATTAATGATAGTAAATTAATGATATATAATAATTATGATTATAATTTCTTAAAAAAATTTAGCTATTAAGGTTTTGAAATTTATGCACTCTAAATTGCTCTGGAAGCTACACCTAAAAAATCCAAAAGAGAGTTGAATATTAGTATTATAGATTTTAATTAAATGTCAATAAGTTCTAAATTTATTTAATTTTTATAGTATAATTCTGCTATTAAATATTGATGATTGCCAATGATATTATAATAATATGTCATAATTGTAGTTTTATTTTTTTAAAAATAATTAATAATTAATTTCTTAAAAACTGTAGGCCCTAAAACATTCTCATGGCAGCACTTTGAAAATTTTCCCTTATAGAAGTCTAAAATATTAGTATTATAGATTAATTTCTTAATTCATAATAAATGAGTTTCAATCAAATTTAAAATTATTTGAATGTTTTTGTTTATTTTTTCTTATCTAAGATTAAAAATTCAAAATACATTGTTTACTTTCTAGTTATTCCTGTACTTGACCATGTTTCTTCATTTTTCACATTTCCTTCTTCTTCCACCATTAATTGTTGGATAATGGAAAGAATACAAATTGCTTAAAAAGAAAGTGCTAAATAGGCTAGATAACAAAGAATGTTTTAAAATAGATAAAATTTCTCCACAACATTCATAGTTAATGTTCATTTCAAAATGTCATTCATTTTGTTTGGATATATCTATTTTATATTCTATTATGTATTTTGAACTCATGTAATAAAAATATACAAAAAAGTTGACTATTTAAATCCTTGAATAGTTATTTATTTGAAATATTTGTTTATTTTTACTTGATTTAATTTAACTGTCAATATAATTGAAATTAAAATTGTTTCCACGTCTATGCTTAGCATTAAGTAAATTAAGAAATATTAGATAATTAAAATATAAATTGAAATTAAAATGTAAATATTTATTTATTTCATTTTATTTTATTTTCAAAATAATTTTGATGAAAAAATAATGTATTTTGAAAGTGTGAAAAATGTCTTATAAAATGAGTAGCATAAGTAAGAAATTACATTGAAATCCTATGTAAGAGTTTATAAATAAATATTATGGATAAACTCTATATATAAAATTACTTCATGAAAATTTCTACCTAGTTTTTTCCCTGGTAAAAAATATCCTGGGATATTAAAAAAATATAGAATGGATAAGAAACACATGAATTTTTTATTTTAAATATTTAATCCCACTTTAACAAGTGGTCTTTAGATCTTATAATTTATATATTTTAAATTTTAGATTTAATTCTAGTTAATCATTTTTAAGAGGTTGAATAATGTGGAAAAAAGAAAGGGATAAGAAGGATATCTAGAATGATTTATTTTGTAATAAATTGGAGGGACATGAGAAATGAATCAATTTTTTCTGTCCATTTGTTCGATTTATAATCACTTTAAAATTTAAAAACTTTTATTACAAAATGAGTTAGATTTTCAAAAATGAATTGTTACATGAAATTGATTTATACAATTTTTAATGTCATTTATTATATCAATAATAGTTTTACAGTTATACTTTTTTTAAGTATTTTTTTTTATTATTCCATCTTAAGCTAAGCATTTTTGTGTAAGATGTATCCCGTAATAATATAACATAAACTTACATTTATCTTATACATTTAAAACTTTATGCATATTATGCAAATAACTCTTAATTTTATAACCCTGTGAATCGCACGGGAAAAAACACCGGTAGTTATATGTAGTTATATGTGACGTGCATTGTTAGAAATACTTGGATAAAAACTAAACCAAAATTTTTTTAGAGATCAAAGCTTAAATTGGCTTAATTTTCAATGACCACAAACATATTTGAGCTTACTTTTTGTATTCTTATAAATGATAATATAAAATATTTTTATATTATTAATACAAAAAAATTGTAATTATTAAACTATTATTATTAATGTTACAAAAAAACTATTATTACTACTATTATTATTATTATATTTTTCACGTTGTTGTTAAACTTTTTTTTTTTTGGGGTTTGGTTGTTATTACACTTTTCTTTTTTGGTGGAAGTCATCATACTTCTGTTATCTTCAATTCTTGCATGGATTGCTGGTTGGGCTCGCATTGGAAGATTTGCCAAGGGGGCGCCTTTTAGCATGGGGCTCATATATTTGGCCTGTGGTAAACCCCCCAATTTTAACCAGGTATAGATATTTTTGTTGATTTCTTTTGCGTCGACAAACCTCTAAAATTTCAAACTGTATTTTGCTTTTGTTTCTATGTTAGCCATTGGGACTAAGCCTTTTTTTTTAGACCGGTATTACTACTAACCATAGTTTTTAAAACCGGACCAGTGATCGACTTCGATCCAGGAACCTTTGGAGTTCTTGGAGTCATTAATTCCCAACCGGTGGGTCACTGGTTGAACCGGTTGAATCGTATTCAATTATAATAATATACAAAATTACAATTTAATATGTAATATATATATTTAGTGAGACATATGTAAGCATAAAAGCATGTGGCTTAATGGTAGCCAGTGTAGTCCAGCACCTATCATTATGCATGGCATGGGTTCGAATTCTATGGATGGAGGTTTTGGAGATTTTGATTAAATTCCAACTAAATTAATCATATAATATATATATTTCGTGCCATATATATTAACAAAGCAATATGTGGTCTAGTGGTTGCCCATGCTGTCCAGCGCTCCTCACCTTCCAGTGCACACGGGTTCGATTCCTGTAATGGAGTTTATGATAAATTCCATTTAAACAATGCACACAACACTTGGTCCGGTTCGCCCGCACCGATTGGACGTTGACCCACCCGGTTCGCTCCGGGTTTGACCAAAGTTGACCGGTTCAAGTGTAGATCCGGTCCATTCATTAGAGACCAGTGGCTTGCTCACCGTTTTCCGGTCGAACCGGCCGGTCCGGTCCGGTTTTTACAACTATGCTACTAACTACTGAGGTTTGTATGTAACAGTCGAGAACGGAAGACAAGCAGTACCATAGTGACCTAGTGGTTACAATCAATTGGCGTTGGAAGAAATTTACTTTTTCTTTTTTTAAGCAAGCAACGTTTTTTATCCTAATAATTTTAATTGTAAATAATATAAAAAAATATTTAAAATAATTAATCTAAAAATAAAAAATTATTTGAAAAATATTTATTTGTTAGTTTATAATTAATTAAGTTTACTATTTTTATTTTAAGTTTTCCATTAATTTTTTTCTTTTGGTTATAATTATTTTTGATACTGAAATGACCATACTATCTTATAGAAATATCATCTTATACAGTGAAATTACAAATATTATGCTGTATAAAAATTTCATATGATCTTATACTATTAGGCTTTATATTATTAGATGTTATACAATTAGGCCTTATATATGTCATTAGGTGTGTCAAATACGCTTCAAGTAAATAATTAAGAATAGGTCTATTGACCCAATAGGAAAAAGGAAAAAATAGGAGAATTAATTAAAATCTTATAATATAAATTGAATTAATGTTTATTTTAGTTCCTAGTTTTATATTTGTAAATCATTTTAATCTCTAACTTTTAAAATGAGTCAAATTAATCTTTAACATTTCGAAACATGAATCAATTAGTCCCCTATCCTATTTTTGGTTTAACATTTTGTTAATTGAATAATGCTTTGTAATGTTAAGTTATATCTTGATATGTTATGTATTATATAAAGTATAATGAAATTTAAAACTTATTTTTGTGTCTAAAATTGTAAAAATCGAGTCATTTTATGATTTGAAAAGGATATTTAAATGAGTTGTTTTATATCATTTTAAATTTAGTTATACTTTAAATAATATAAAGTATATGAAAATATCACTTAACATTACACATCATCAATTATTTAATAGAATGTTAAATAAAAGTGAGTTAAGGGACTAATATGACTCATATTTTGTAATATTAGGGACTAATTTGACTCATTTTAAAATTCATAGACTAAAATGACTCGTAAGTGTAAAGTCAGAGACTAAAATAAACATTAACTCATATAAAATTTTTAATATTATCATCCAATTAAATACTTTTATGCCCATGAATTTTAAAATGGTAGAATGACAGTTAAACTTATTTTATTGATATAACAATATATGATTAGATAACTATGTAAAAAAAAAAAAAAAGTATATTATCAATATATTAAAATTGAATTCTTAGGAACGTATAAATAACAAAATATAAAAAATAAAAATATAATCAATCATGAGAAATTAAAAAAAACTGTGATAGACGAAATAAACCAAAAGACCCTTCGTAACTCTTTAAAATGCATGGACCTAGACATACCATTTAGCAACAAAATAGGATACTACATGTGTGGTGCCACTTCATAATTTCAACAAAACAGGCATAAGACAGTACCGGTCACCACCTCCAACACATTCTTGATTCTGCAGCCCATCCAGTGGTTATGGATAGGGAGTCTGCAATAAGCCTTTGTTTTTTAGGCCCAGGATAAAAGGCACCTGTTCTCTGCTGGGAGATTCATTGGCCCTTCAACTTTAGGACCAAGTTGGTCCTCACATAAGACAAAAACATGTGTCACAAAATTTGACTACAAATAAGGATCCAAACTTTTATTTTTGCAAAATGATGAGTCCTCCCATACCTTCGTGTCATTGAATATAGCACTTCTCAGCAAGCTTTACGCCACTCAAGTTTTCTTCTTTTAGCTCTCTCGTTCAACAATCACATAACTACCTCTTCCTTCTTGACATTGTCACCACCCATCCACCACCATTGTCATCTTCCATTATTAACTCATACACCAAAAAATGAAAAAGAAAAACAATAAAGAGTTCATGATGAACAGCTCGAATATATTTTTTAAGCTAAAAATCCATTATTTCAATTTCATACCCATTATTTTTTTTGGTACAGTAGACGAAAAAAGCAAGCTAACCTCTCAAGAAAATAGCACTTCTATAATCTTCCCGAAGACGATCTACCATAATAATAGCAGGAATAAAGGAGGACTAACGTTAGTCCATAAGTAGGGAGGAGTGAGGAATCCTTCACCATGTTCTTCTCGACCAACGAAGCAGAGATAACGATTAATCATCTGACCTAAGGACAAAAAAAAATGGAAAAAGAAAACGTTTAAACAATGGTGATTGAAAACTGGCCTAAAAAATGGTGATTGGAAAAAAAAGGGTACTCTTTATTCCAAAAATTTTCAATAAATCATATTTTTTTTCCTTTCCTTTTCTTCTATTTACAACCATAAAATTCATTATTATTTATTAATAATATTTATTTATTTAGGTATAAACATCTAAAAATTTATTATTATAGAGGGGGAGTATTAGGAATATAGTTGGTTAGTTAGTTATAACCATTATGATACTTGTTATGCATTTAATAGCTTGTTACAGTTGACGTCACACGCTCCCCTCCTTACAATCTGTACCTGTATATATAGTTATATACATCATTCACTCATTAAGAAATCATTCTGTCATTTATTGTTAACTCCAATAAAATTGCCATCTTTTTCTATTCAGGACTGCTGCTAGCTGAAATGGACATATAATTGAGGAGTTAGAGAAATTGTGGGCCAAAGTCTAGCCCAAAACCAATTAAAGGATCAACCAAACACATGAATATGTGGCAATAGGCTAATTAGCGATGCTATAAAGATCATGCTTTATGCACTTGAGGCAGTGGATCAACTGGCAACTCAGTTTGCCTCATTTGAAAATGCATCGGGTTCGAGCCAGAAGAGCTGATTGTGGCAAGAACCCAACCCCCCCACCCCCGGACCAAAAAAAAAAGATCATCCTTTTCGCAATTGGGGCATTGTTTCAGTGGTAGACCTATGTGTCTCTTAGGAACTGCACTCGGGTTCGAACTAGGCAAAGCCTAGTGTGGTGGATGAACCCTTCCCCCCTCCCCGTGAAGGTGTGCGTGTGTTAGACCAAAAAAAAAATCATAATTTTCCGGAATAAGGCTATACATCGAGATAAATATTTATAGAATCTTTGATAAAAGTTATAATAGTTGTTGGCTGAATAAAATGACATGATCATTGATTTATTTAACGACTAACAATTATGATACATCATTCTTGATATAAAATTTTAGATAAATTTCTAGTTGTCTAGTATTTTTCCTAATTTTTATTATAAAATTTACCATAAGCCAACAAATAGGCAAGTCCAATTGTTTTGGAGCCACAAAATCGCCGAACATTTAAGGAAGAGAAAGAAAGCATATGTGATAACTTGATAAGTAAGCATGTTTATTAGTGATTATAATTACTCCTTGGATCTATCAAGATTGATAAATGGAATGAAAGCTTCTTGCATGAAACTTGATTATGCAAGAGAGGTAGGAAAGAACTACTAGCTTGTAGAGGACCAAAGTCAATGATTAAATGAAGCCTAAAGCACATGTTCTATATGGGAGAAATAAAAATTCATTTTTTGTCTCATCTAAGAACTAAAGTAGAGTTGAGATAACTAGGATTAAATTAAATAAGGCTTAACTAACCCAATTCCTTCCTATGTAAATAGTGATTCCATGTTCCCAACTCACACCATTCTACTTGCCTGCTAGCCTAATAAAAGAGAGGAAATTCCACCACTCACATAGCTTAAAGGGACTCCAGGAACAACAATTAATATAAAGTACGTATTGCTCCATCAAAATTGTATAGTCAACCATATAATCGATGATGAACCTTAAAATAGGAATAATATTTTTTCAGTTTTCTTTTCTCTTATTTCTATTACTCCAACATTATTCATAGGGTGTAAGGAGAATGGTTCACAATTAGCTAGTCCCACATTGCTTGCATAACAGATGTAAGGAGCACTACTCCTATATAAATAAGGAGTTATGGGTTGTGCTCAAAACATACCTAGAAGAACTAAACATTTATTTAGAAATTTCTTCTCTTTTTGGTGCAAGTGAGAGCTGTGTTGAGGGTCCTGCCGTGTGTAGGCTTTTGTAGTTGAATTTTGTGCTCACTTGTTGTGTTAGTAGGTTGGATGGTTGGCGATGCAGGCAGAGGTGGTGATCCTCATGATAGTGATTATAGGGCTAAGACTTCTATGAATCAAGGAGTAATATCTAGGGCTACGGAGCAATGTTTTAATCACTTAAAAGAGCAATTTGATTGATTGGAGGGATGCATCAATGTTGTAATAACTCGATGGAATTAGTTTTTCTTTTAAATAATTCAAAATTAGTTACCTATGGAAAATCGGTCAGTAATAGTGTGAAATTTTTTCTTTGTGACTTATCTCTTGGTAGACCTGGTCTTACATATATGGAGCAAGGCATGATGAAGCCTACTTAAGAGAGCCAAGGGAGGGTGAGGAGGACTATGAAGAGGAGTTGTGGAGGAATCAAGGGTGTGACGTGATCAAGACAAAGATTACAACAAATACAGATTAAAGGTTGAAGGATTTTAATACTGGGAAAATTCTGGATTAGCTAGTAGATGTAGCAAATTCTTTGAATATATGGATTTGCTTGAAGAGTGAAGGGTGAAGCTGTTACTTGCAGTTTGAAAGAAAGAACATCAGCTTGGTGGGAGAAACTATAACTCAAAAGATGGGAGAGAAGAGTATCGATTGAACTTAGAGCAAAATGAGGCAATTATTAATCATGGATTCCCTACCTCCAGACTATGTGGGTAAATCATGTTTCAACACTATCAAAGGTGTTAGTATAGTCAAAAAAATTATCCACAAGTATATATGAGGCTGGAATAAAGAAATGATTTGCTAGAGACTAAAGAACAACATGTGGCGAGATACCTTGAGGGATTGAAGACAACGATCAAAGATAGAATTGGTGTATAGGTAGTGTGAACTCTATCTGAGGTGAAGAAGACTTTAATCAAGAGCTGAGTTAATTTTGCAAGATTAGGGTTAAGCTAAATTATTCCTACAGCAACTATGGAGATGACTCCCTTGGACAGTTAGTGGTCAAGACAAGGTTGTTAACAACACCTTTAGATTTGTTGAGTGATATTTGGTGGTGGTGGGGGCAGGGGCAGGGCTGGGAAAGAACCAAAAGATGTCAGAAACAAAGGAGACACTGAAGGCTACCATTGCATATGAAAAGCCTATGTTAGGAAATGTTCAAAACGTAGTTATTAGAATCAAATTGGTGATCGACTCGATCAAGGCACTGGGTCACTAAATCACTGGTTTAATCAGTTGAACTAAATTTAATTAAATCAATATACAAAATCATAATTTAATGCAAATATATATATATATATTGGTGACATAATATAATAACAAAGCAAGTGGCATAGTGGTAGCCACACTTTGCTTAGTGCTCCTACCACCCATCCTATACAGGTTTCAATTCCCATGGCTAGTATGGTTGGTATTTTGGATTTAATTCTAGAGGTGAGTGGTTCACGGTTTGCAGGTCTAGTTCGACACTAGCTCGTCTAGTTTGGTCCGGGTTTGATGAAGGTTGACCAGTTATGATGCTTAACTGATTCAAATGGTGAACTGAATTGGACCTATGATTGGTTCACCAGTTTTCGGTTTGAACTTGCCGGTTCAGCCCAATTTTAAAAACTATGGTTTAAAATGCAATTAGCTCGGACATAGGTCCGATAATTGTCCACAAGGAAAAATAGTAAATGTGGTGGAATGAGAAGATGACAATGATGTGATCTTTTGTAGCATAAATGGAGATGAAGAAGAGGATATCGACAATGGAAATGTGTGCATATATACATGGTATAGTGATTTCAAATGTTATTAAAATTGGTTCAGACCAAACATGACACAATTTATAGTTACAAAATCATAAATTAATCAATCAAATTTAAAATATCAAAATGACTCAGTTTTAAGTACTAAAACAAGCATTATGTCCTTTCTCTCACTATCTTTCTCTTTTTTTTTTTTCCTGGTGAAACATTACCTCCACATACACATAGCCGTGCTTATTAATCTTGATCTCTTCGTCATTCTGTCTTTTTCCGTTAATGCTTTTTAACACTTAGCAAGCTAAGATTAATGTCCTGCTCATTTTGCACGGAAAGCAAATCAATTATGGTCTCTCACATGAACTGTTGTGCTTGTCGGTATACATACACATTATTATAATCGACAAATACAAAAGGAAAAAAGGGAGATTAGGAATAATAACACTATAATATTAGGGTGCAAATATCTATATAGGGAAAAGTATGAGCTAATATATGGATTGTTCTTCAATAGACAAAATGTTAACTGATCCTTAATCTATGGAAAAGTATCAGCTATGGACCGTTCTTTAATCGACAAAAGTTCTACAAGGTGGGTTCACATGGAATTAAATTTCTGCCCTCTGCAGAAAGAATCCAATCGATTGGTCCTGTTCTTGTGGAATTCAATCTCACAGGTATATTTGTTCAAAAGTAACTAAGAAGGCTGTGAAGACTTTGGTACAAAATTTCAAAGCTTAAATTTTGCTTGTGTAATTATTCCAAGACTAATAATAAGGACATATATGGTAGTAAAAGTGAACTGTGACTGAGCGATTCTTACACAAATTTTATTTGTAACATTAGGTGTTTGAATTTTAGAGCTATCATTTTTAAAAATACTTTATCTAATTATGGGAATGAATTTTCTAATGTGTAAAGTACACACGAGAGGAGCGCATGGGAGGCTTGCAATTTAGTCGTCTCGGCTTGTATTGATTGGCTTTGGGCCAAATAACTTGTTATTGACTCAAAAAATGCACCGAATCTATATGTATATTATCTTAGCATATATATAGAAATTCTATTGTATCACATTCCGGTACATATATATATTGAGGCGGGTACTCGTAACCATATTTCATGCAACTTAGACTGTTTGCAAAAGATCTATGTTGATGGACTGATTCATAATTGGGAATGATGACTGTATATCTTGGAGTTGGATGCATATGAAAGGTCTTCAGAATTGTACTTTGTGATTAAATATCGCTTGGAAATCCCTGTTATACCGCACCTAAATGGTCGAAAGGAATGACGATGATGATGAATATAAGATAAGAGTTTAATATCTATGTATGTATTGATTGTCATTTGATTAAATCATTTTATTTGTGTAATGAAAGATTTAATAATTTTGTCTGATATGACAATCACTACAAAAGAAAAAAAATAAGCATTTTCAACGACATTTTTAACGGTTCTCATCAATGAAAGTGTTGTTAAGAAAAAGAATTTCAACATAAAGTGAACGTTAAAAATACTTATAAACTTTTATCGATAATTAATACATGTCAAAAATACCTAAAAGATGTATTTTCGACATGTACTAATTGTCGAAAAAAATTTATGCATATTTTCAACAGTTACTTTACGTCCAAATTACTTTTCTTGATAATATTTTTATCGACATTTTAATTGTTCAGAACTGTTGAAAATACCCATTTTCTTGTGATGAATATATGCTTCAATTATTTTACACTTTCAATATATATAAATTAAACTCAAAATAATGACTGTTAATAAAAAATATATATATGTAAAATAGTTACTACTCTTGCAAAATTTACATTATAATACAACACTATTTGGAGAAGAATCAGAAGATAGATTAGAAGACAAAAAGAAAAAAAGAATAAAAAAAGCACTATCCTGTGTTCGAGTTTAGCTCGCACAGGAGTTGGTTAACGTACGTAAATTGGAGATATATGCTGTAGAGTTTTAGACTTTTGGTTATACCAAAATTCATAATATAGATCAAGAAAAAGCACAACCGAGAATTTCTCTGTTATGCTGTTCCAAGTCAATATTACTTCCTATTTGAAGAAACTCCTTTGCTGTTTCCTTATCGAGCAGAGTGAAACTTCCTTTTGCTCAAAAAGTTGAATCTACTATTATTAGAGACGTTAAAAAATCCTAAATCTACAGAATTATAAAGTCTTATTTATGACCCAAAGTCTTCTTAAATAAGTTGTAATGCGAAATCAATTTTTCTTTTTTTTTTTTTTTGGGTCAAAAGAGGTCTAAGCTCGGGTGCATATATCCAGTGAACACCTTAAAATAATACATTAAGATTTATTGACACTAAAAGCTTAAACCTAGAAAAATAACTAATGACAAATATACAGTTGTATTTTTCAAACAGAAGCTAAACGAAGACAAAAAAAGAAAGAAAGAAAGAAAGAACAGAAAAGCTTATGTCAAATGAAGAACTACACAAGATCCGCCGAGAGGATAAGCTGAAGTCTGCCTGGAGATCTCTCCCAAATCTTGTCGACATATTCATTTGTGGCCCCAAGTTTAGCTAGAAGGCAGCCACTTGATTACCTTCCCGAAACACAAGATTACCTACCCCAAGTTGTATAAGTTTTTTTTAAGCATCTCTTCGTTTTTTTTTTTTTTCATTTTTTGAGATGTGACAATAAAACCTCAAAGATGGGGATGCTTGATTTTTCTTTGAACTAGCATAAATCATATACAGGTTTAATTTTGCACCCAAATTAATTAATTAGATGTCAAAATTAGTAGGACATATTGTTTAAGCCTGAACGTTGAATGTTGTTGTTCTTGAGCCTTTATTTTAGCTTATGCCTTATTGTTGTTAAAGCATCGCTCATAGGTGGATTTATCATAATTCTGTGTATGGATTCAACTATAACGAGTAGGCTTAATCCATCGTTTTACTAATATAGGGAGAGACCGCTTTCTCCTAATCCTGTATACCATTGAGTCAAGGACAAATATTCAATTATATAGGGAAGTAGAAGGAGCTCTCTCTCCCCTTAGGCCTCTTTTGGCCTCTTTCCCTCTTCAGAACTGGATTCAACGGCTATGGTGGGTAAGTGTTTTCCCCAGTCAATCCTGTTAATCTCTATCCAATATTGTATATCGTTTCATTGTTGATATGCATGCTGTAATCAGGATCAAATCCCTCGATTCAGGAATAAAATTTTTATTAGGGGAATCCTTGAAGAAGGGGGAAGATTCGGGGTCCAGGACGAGAAGGGCTAAGGTAAGGAAAATTGGATGAGGCGAGGGAGCCCCACACACTTAGGCAAGGCCCAATCCGCAAGAGCTCTTATTTGACTTAAAGAGCCAATATATATATATATATATATATATATATATATATATGTATGTATTTAAGTAGATTTTCGACACCCTTTTGAAAATTTGTGGGGGCTAATCATGTAATAAACAATTGAGAATTTCATTCAATTTTGAAGAGAATGTAATAAATATGATAAGATAATTGATAATGTATTATAAATTATTTCACCAAATGTAACACTTATGTAATTAAAATTCACAGTTATTAAAGCATAACACTCCATATTTTTTAACAGATAAATTTGTCACATACAAAACTGAATTTCTTATTTATTTATACACAATTTCGTAAATACTGAAAAAAGTGTCTATTATCACTATATAGTACTTTTCAAAACCACCCTTCAACCAAAACCAAAATTTACGACTCTGCGTCAACGAGAACATGATGATTTCAAGTATTGTTCAAGGAACAAGATTTCTCTAAAATCAGACAAGAAAGAATATTAAATTAATGGAAGATAAAGAAACTCATTGTAATTAACCCTTCAACTGTACGCCAAATCTCACATGCAGAATTTGACCCGTACATTCCGATTCTCCTTGTTTATTGTTCGTTTTTCTTCTCCTTTCCTGTCATCTAGCTTTCATGTTCCCGCTTTATTATAATAATATTCACACACATGATTGTTTGATTGCATAATATTCACACAATAAATTATGCGTAAATAACAAAATATTAAAATATGCATTTCAGAATATGTTTTTAACCTTTTAGTTTTTATGTATTTTTTTCGAACAAGTAAAATGTAAATTAAAATAAAGTTGTGAACTTTTTTGTTTGCAAATTTTATTCATCTTCCTTTTTTAGCTCATTTCTATATGTCAACATCTTGATTAATTAAGAATAAGATAACAAGCATGCATTTACAGACAAAAGGCATAAAATATAATAAGTGAAATAAAACAAAAAACAAAGTTTGAAACAGTTAAAATTCATTGATAATTGGTTTAATTAACAAAAAGGCTCTCTCTTAAGAGGCTGATGAGAGTCTTGGAATACATTGGAAGATGAGGAAGAAGATGAAGCAAAGCTGAGGTATTGAGGAAGGATTTCATAGTTATTGTTGTCAGATAGGAGCATCAATCTGTCATCTTGTTCTACTTGAGTTGGTAAGGGAGGCTCTTGCTGCATCTGGATGCAGAGAATCTCTGCCTGAGCCACTGCAAGCTGCATTTGCAATTGTGAAACCTGGCTTTGCAGGAATGAAATGGCTCCAACACATCCATATACAGGGTCTCTTACTCTTGCATTTGCCTCATAAACTAAACTGCTTACAGCATCTGCTCTTTGATGAACTGGAAGCTCCTGCATACAAAGAAGAGAGTAGCATATATACTTTAATTAAACAGCATTACACAATCAAGAACAATAGAGGGGATGCAAGTAACTAATTCACTGCAAAGCATGAGCCTACTATGGATGTAATCAAATTAATAAGTGACATATGTAATTTTTTTTTTTTTTGAAAAATAAACTTGTCTTGTATATGCTTTACACATAATATCAAGAATGAATTTGAACACTTGTGATGACTAATTGATACATTGGAATTTCCCTTGTTACATTTATGGTAAAAGATTTAATTTTTATATATCGAAAGTATAAAACTTTCAATATGTATTACTATATTGATAAATATGATCAACTCTTATACCCATTTTTTTGAAAAATCATTTAAATAAAATGATTTAATTTAATGACAATATAAAATTTTTGTACAAATTCACTGCATTAAATTTAAACTCTATGATATGTATCCGAAAAATTGATGGATGAAAGAGAAAGAATGCTAAGGAAGAACAGGAAAGACCTGCAGCATTTTGCTAACATTGCTAGCACCAAAGACCTTGTGAACAATGGCAAACTTGCGGGGGTCATCAGAAGGAAAGTAAGGAGCAAAGATGCACTCCTTGGTGCAACGACGCCTCAACAATTTGCAGGAAGCACAAGGCGATGAACTCCCCATTTGGAATCAAGAGGTTGAATTAATGCTGAGAAGCCAAGGAAACAAACTAACTAAGATTTGTAGCTTTGTTGTATCTTTTGATGCATATGAAGAGGATGGAGACTTAAACGCAGCACAAATGAAGCTTGATCTCTAAGAGAATGAACCTAAAATTCCTTTTATTTATAATGGCCGGTGAGATTTAAAGTTGCTTGCCTAATGTAGAATAGCTAGATGCACATGTCCTTCTTGTAAAGCATGAATTTATAATAATAAAAAAATGTTGCGCTGATGTACTAAGAAGAAAATCGAAATCACTTCTTCTACGAAGATCATTTATTGAAATGCGCTTCATATTTTAAATTACAACTTTAGCCAACTATATTTGAGGCATTTACAATGTATCAAGGGAGCAACGAAGCCAAATAGTGAAGGGTATATAATGAATTAACATTGGTTCAAATAATATAACTAGTAGCTAGGCGGTGGTCAAACACTGCCTAGCCGCGTGATAGGTTGGCAATCCATGCAGTTGTTTAGTTTTCACGTCCACATTTGACTCTTTAATTTTCTACATAAACAAAACGTATTCGATACTCGTAGATTTAATATCCAAAGTACTAATCTTCCGGTTCTATAGTACTGATCAGATAGTGACTAATAATACAGCTGGACAGATAGTATAAACAATTATTACACTTCAATAGGCCCTTGTTGAGTGAAAAACTTAATTGGAACCCTAGCTTGGACCGAGACCCCTGGAGTGAAGAAGGTTGTTCAACGTGAATGTTTGTTGGCTCGGAGTTTCACATGGAAACCCTCATACACACTATGCATGTTTTAAGTTGAGAAAATTTAGGTGTGCTTAGTACGAGCCAAAAAAAAAAAAAAGAAAGAATGAGAAAATTTTATGAATAAATTCTATATATAATTGAAAGTCATCTAATATAATTCTCCCTTCCTTTTTTTTTAACCCTTATATCAAACATACCAAAACTTTAATGATATATATGTAGACATAAAATTTGAGGATGAATGGAAAAAAAAGATACTTACTCGAAATTTGTTGATCAGCTACAAGGGAACACGAGTTAATAGTGGGAGATTTATGTTGATGAATGACAAACAAAACATTATTAATGTGATAATGTTGATGTTATAATCTAACTGAGGACTCATCATTCATTTGCAAATAATTGAGAATTTTATGCAATCCATATATCAGAGGGATTCAAGTGATAACATAATCACTAATCATTGCAATTTTCTCGTTTTTCTATTAATCAATATGAGTTCCTTATCATTAATGAAAGCAATTCCCAATATCGATTAACATATTCATTGAGTATGCTCAAATAACACAACTTACATATAAATATACGTAATGAGATAAAGATGCAAATATATATAGTATAATGTTGAAAGACAAGGATAGTAAATCCTGAGAACACTGAAAAGACATTGACAAGACTGAGATCCATGCTTGAGAGAGAGAGAGAGAGAGAGAGAGAGAGTATCTTGCTACAGTATAAGTCATTGAAATAGGCTAGCTAATTTTGTTTCTATATTATTTTTATTAAATTATTTATATTTTTGGATAATGAAATAGAAATATACATTTCAATATGTATTTTATTTTTTTTTTCAACTTAAAGATTTGAAAAAAAATGTTTTTTAAGGGATAATGTAATATTTTTAGTAATATATAAATAATACCACCCATCAAACACATATGAATATCATAGGCATTGAAGGGAAAAGCTATACTTTTTAAATAATTTATTCATGTGCCTTAATAAGATAACACCATAAAAGAAATAACTTATCATGTTTAATCTTATAGAACATGATATGACAGAACCTTAATTAATAATATCAATATTCCATAGCGTCATTATAAGAAAAATAAGTATTTTCAACGGTTCTCAATAATTAAAGTGTCGATAAAAGTATTGTTAAGAAAAGTAATTTCGACATAAAGTAGCCGTTGAAAATACTTATAAATTTTTATCGACAATTAGTATATGTCAAAAATATATTATTTGGATATTTTTGACATGTACTAGTTATCAATAAAAATTTACAAATATTTTCAACAGTTACTTTATGTCAATTTTTTTTTTCTTCATAACATTTTTATTGATAATAATCATTAAAAATATTATTAAAAATGCTCATTTTTTATTACTGCTCTTATCCGAGTTAGGCAAAAGAAGACCAAAAGAAAGGTCATTGCAAGAGACTGGGTACGAACATATGCGCTCATTGGCTCATGCCTCTGGACTCTACAAGCCGTGATGGAGACGACATTTGTCGGCAGAGATTCTTTCCGGTGGTCGATTAGTGAAGGCATTATTCATCTACATGCAATAGAGTAATATCTAACAATTTATTAATTGAGAGATATTTAGTATTCCTAATCTATACGAGTGTAAATGGGACTATTCACTGGATATATTTTGCTGTAAGAAATCCCAAGTCTTGAGAAGAAAAGGCAGATTAAAGTTAAGAAAAAAGCAATATTTGTGGAGTACTTGTATGATTTTGAAGCCAAATAATTAAGAATCCTTTATATAGACAGTTCAAATAGGTTAAATCATATTCAATTGTACAAAAGGGATGAGAGTTGTATAATAAATAGCAGCAACACAGAATTAATTGATGAATTGTTCCAAACCATGCATGGCCATGATGTAACACAATAGTATGTGCATATTACTGGCACAATTTATTACTACTGATCGATTATTATAAATTGGCAAACCTATTTTGATTAAATTAGTTAATGGTGTCGACCCGACGTGCGAACAAGGCCTATCTCTTTTGAGGGAGATTGAAAATAAAATTGTACCGAGCTGTTGTGAAACCCTAAGACCTATTCCTCTTTGCATTAAATGCACTTCACATGATTCCAGCCTTCAAATCTTTTGTTCCGAGGAGGAAAGCTCAATTTCCTTTGTTGCGTTCAATTTTTATAAATCTTTGCATATGTTCAGTCTTATATACCAAGTCTTTGCTTTCCTCTTGGAGTGATATCCTCTATTATCTATTAAAAAATTACGAATTTTACTAATAATTATTTTTAGGGTATTTATTAAAGATAAAAAAGTCGAAAAGGTTACACAAAAGATAAGATTTTTCAGTCCTTTTCATGTAAGACTTTACAGAAAGGGTTTACCAAAATGATTTAGCATTTTATTGAATTTTGGACGAATGACTAAATCTTATCTCTCCATTTATCTTATTACTCCTATCATCTCTATGAAGGATCATGGCAAAGTTTGTTTGACTTAGTAGTATCACTCTTCCTAAGTATGCAATTAAATGTATTCAAGAATCAAACAACAAAACCTTATATATAGCTAAATAATGCACATAAAATCCCTATTTGCCTAAACCTAAAATACGTTTAAAACTTTAATAAACTCTTGGAAGTAGTGAAACAAGAATAAAAAGAAAAACAAAACCATATATATGTGTGTGTGTGTGTATGCACTGAACAGTGACCTAACCTTTTATTTAGTGGGCACGTATGTTGATGTTTCTAATGAATGTAGGAAAAACAGACATCTCTCACCATCCTCGAAGAAAACTATGACATGCAAGCTCCAATGCAGAACAATTTATGCCCCTCCTTTGCCTTGGTGATATGGAAGATTCGGTTCTTGAGATGAGCGTGGTCTTCTAAATCTAGAACAGTGGGAGCATGACCGGCAGCGAATTAGGTTGGCTCGCAAAAACTGTTCTAGATCGACTCAACTCATTGATTAACTTATCATGAGCTAGCGCAAATCAATTGATTTATAATATATCCGTTTAAAATAATTAGTGTACTTCATTAAGTTCATATGAATTGATTTGAAGAGTTATGAAGAATGGTTGCCTTGATATTAAAATTAGATATTGATTTTACTATATTATCAGCGTAAATTAATTACGTGATTATAAATGATTGGTTAATGACCATATAAAAAATATTTATACTATTAGTGTATTAAATTAAATCTTTAAAGTTAAATGTGAGTAGTTAAAAATTATTCCATAAACATATAAGTTAAATTTGAACCACTAAAAAATTAAAGAAAATTTGAGACCTCCAAATCTGACCGAGTAAAAGCTCAGGTGGAGAAATTGGATTTGCAGTTTGACAAATGAGGCAACATAGAGAAAGAAAATTTGCTTGAGCTGTGAGTAGCACAACTGACCTGAAATTCAATTCAATTGCTTGAGCATATGGACTTCATTCGCCAATGTGAGAATCGTCTATTTTCATCATGTTAGTTTGATATGACCACCGCCCAAAGCAGATGTTAAAATAATAATTACAAGGCACATGATCACGTGCTGTAGGACCTCCATATTTCTTCACCCAGCGACTTACGCATAACAATTCACAGATGCTGTAGTAATAATTTGTTAATATTTTTATAAGTTCAAGTGTTAATGATTCAATAACTTATGCCGAAAAAGAAAACAATTCAATTAGTATTAATGATTCGAGTATTCAAGTAGCTAATAATCTTGATGTTTTCTTCCTATTAAATCAAATTCATAACACTCACTCCGTTTCTCAATATAGTTCATTTTTAGGTTATGAATGCAAATTAATGTAATAATTGAATCTCATTGATTTGAAAAAAAATACATAATAAAAGATGATAATATTCTTTATCACTCACTATAAAGGATTTGTGCATTAATAGAATAATAAAAAACAACAATAACCACCTTTATAAATAAAGAAGTAAAATGAATAAAAAATTAACTCTTTCTTAACATGTGACAACGATCTATATTTAGGCTAAAAATAAAAAATAACTTATATTAATAACCAGAGAGAGCTATTAAAAAGAAATGGTTTAGACAACTAAGCATTCAACCTGTATGTATTTAAGGCCTTTTTTTTAAAAAAATAAATAGTATATAATCAAATGTTCAACCGTACACCATCTGCACTAGCTATGTCGTTTTCTTTTTTCGTAATTATCAAAGGGCTCTACCCGCTTCCTATAGAAGGAAGCCATAAATCAGATACAAAATCCCAAAGGAACCTAAAGACAAATAGATCTAAAGCCGACACCAGAGCAAGACATATATCAGTACCTTCAACAAACTCTTCATCCACACCCATTTTTTTTTAAAATAAAATCATTTATTTGTATGTGCTATTAAATAATTAATAGATTAATTTATAAATTGAAATTTTTTAATAATACTTATACGGCATTGAAAGTCTCCTCACGTTTTCTTTCATTCGATGCTCATATTCATATAAGTTAGTAACAAATATTTAGAAAATTAAAGGTGCGTTTAGATGAGCTTTTTGGGGCAAAAATTATGTTTTTCATATCAAAAAATCATTTTTGTATATGTTGATAATTTTTAAAAGTAATCAGAATCTACAGAAAAAATGAAATTAGTTTCAGCTGTTTTCATATAAATTTTAAAAATAGCTTCTTCTGGAAAAAAAATAATTTTCAATTTTTTTAATTATATATAAAATTTAAATTGTATAATTACTTTCTTCAAAATACGAGACAAAATCATCCTAAAACATTCACGTGAAAATAATGTGAAAAAGCTCCAATTGCTAGTCTCTCTTCATTGTACCTTGAACAACATTTAAGACTTTGTTTTGTCTTGAGATTCCTTTTCGATCTGAAAATTCCAGCTTAATCTTTTAAAAAATCAGGCATACGGTCAAGTATGTTACAGAATAATAATAGAAGCACAATACTAAGACTTTTAACAGATGGCACATATGCTAGTTTACATCATAATTGGAGCTAGCTTAACCAGAACTCAATTCACCTATGTAAATGAAGAGGTGTGTATCCAAATGTGACTTTTAAGCATCCTTTTATATATCCAACAGTCTTTCATTCACTTTATAAAAAAAATAAATTGCATACACAAACTTACGTATACATCATGCATATCATATACAGTATGATACTTTTAATTATATTTTATATATTTTTTAATTTAATTTATAACATATCTTCGTATTATAATCTTATGTGTTAGATTCACTTTTTATTTTTACATTTTAATTTCACTATACATTCCTAATATTAGGCAAGTGTTACAAAACACCGCACTTATGTTTTGTGGGGGCGTCACACCGTCTTCCAAATGATCTGGAAGAGTCTTTATTCCTCCATATTGTGCACGTGGTCAACATAATAATTACATAAGACAGTGAGAGCTACTCTTTCTTACTTATAATCTGCACTCTTTGCAATTTTGTTTTATCCACGCTTAGTAATCTGTGTAAGGTAGCCAGTCAATTTTTCACCAGAATTGGTATCGTGGACGTCGCCTTAAGAGAAGAAAAAATTGGGCTATATACTTTTTTTTTTCACGAATAAGAATATTCTCCGGAAATTACAGTAATTAATTTCCACATTAACTTATAGACACCTTGATGACTGAAACAACTGATCCGAATATTTAAGGCTTCTTCATATTCAAAATCAGGGATCAAACCTCTGATATTTGATTAAAGGTAAATGAATCTCTTCCATTCAACCGCATCCCGGTTCTTGTGCTATAAACTTTGCCAACAAATTTCTTACCTCCTCTTTTGTTGAATGTTTTCGAAGGGATTCTCACACCAAACATTACCTAAGAATAATTATAAAACTGAAAAGAAATATCCTTTAGTTCTTTACATCCTGCTCAACCTATTCAAACTACAAATTCAGCTATGAGCTTATCACATAAGACTGTGTATGCATCATAACTTTGTGTAATTGTGACAACAAAATTGTGTAAAATAATATCAAAACTAATAAAAATTATACTAATGTAGCATAATATGAGTTACGCTGTTAGCATAAGAGTGCGTTTGGATATTAGAATTAGATTTGTACTAGTGAATTTTTATTTATTAATTTAGAATCTTAAAATTTTATGTTTGTTAAAAATGAGAACTTAAATTGTAATTATAAATTTAGTTCAAACTAGTGGTTTGACCCGTGCAATGCACGAGATGATAACAAAAAATAATTTATTAACCATTATAAAAAATAAATAATAATTTATTTAAATATATCTTATAGAAAATTGAATTTATAAACTTATTTTGAAAATAAGTTATAAGTTAAATAATTAAAAAAATAAATAAAATATAAGTGATTATGGATATGAAATAAGTTATTTTATTTTACATCTTATTTTAAATATGATATTTATAAGAATGAGAAAATCTCAGTAGACAACCTTTAACTAACAATAGAAAACTTATTTTATTACAATTTTACATGTTTCGATAATTGAAATTGATGAATGAAATAGAATAAGTAAATATATTTGCAATATCATATACCATTATTAGGAATTACAATATGTATCTATAAGAGAGTAGGCATGCCTCGTGTATCATGTTCTTGTTTAGAATTTTACTTCCTATCACCATCTCTATTCCTGTCATGGGTTCCTATTGCCTATTTCAAGGATTTAAATCCCTACGGAGTATT
Source organism: Dalbergia cultrata (assembly GCA_031216105.1). NCBI lineage: Eukaryota > Viridiplantae > Streptophyta > Magnoliopsida > Fabales > Fabaceae > Dalbergia > Dalbergia cultrata. The sequence continues at coordinate 7,002,952 of CM062347.1, forward strand.
CACGAGTTTATTAAAATAATTTCAAAAAGAGAAAAACTTGATAAGTATTTTAATATTCGAAACATAAATCTACATAATACTATTAATACAACATAATTCAAATTAAAATTAAAAATACATACATAATACAAATTCAATAAAGATAATTAAAAAAATAAATGTGCTAAGATTCTCTTTTGTGTGTGTGTATATATAAAAATGAATATTTAAATAATTTATATAAATAGAGAATTGTAAGTCTCTATAGGACAGGAACCTTATTCCTTATCCCTATCTTGTTTAGAAAACGATGACTCCACCCTATCCCGGTGAAGATTAAATAAGTTTCTATTCTTATCCTTTTTTTTTTAAGGTAATCCCAGCAGGTACCACTTCAACATATTTAATTATTCTTAGCCATTTACATATTTATAGTAAATTAAAATATTTAATTTATATTATTTTAATTACACATTATTTTCTTTTACATTATTTTAATAAATATTCTCTAAATGAATATTTTTTTGGTTCCTTCATAACCGTATATAAAATAAAAAATCTCATTTCTCAATGGTTGTTACGTTGAGTCCATTATGTTATCATAAATTATCCTCTAAACTTGCCTATTGAAGATAAGTACTATTTAAGATAATTAGATTGTTGCTCTCTGCCATATTTTAACTCTTTAACTAAGAGATGATTTTGAAATTAATTGAGTGGAGAATCATTTTGGTATGATATGCACTTAAACTCTTTCAAATATAATCTATTTGAATTAAGTAATTTTTTAATTTCAATTAAAGATAAATTCTTTAGCTATGAACCTAGGATAACAAGATATATAAAAAAATAATTTTTTATGACAATATGAAACTCTTAACTTATTCTAAAAAATACAATATTTGTCCTTAAAATTTAGAAATATAATAATAAAATAATTGATAAAAAATTTAAATTACAATTTAAAGTATACCTTAATACATAGATTTATAATTTTTTTAAGATAATTTGAAAATACTTAAAATCGCATTAACTTGATACTTAAGGCTTAATTTTATATTAAATAAGGAAATTATAATTTTGTAAACTGTTTGGTCCATTTTATTTTGAATTTAAGCCCTATATAACTATATTATAATATGTATTTGACTTTCATGAATATTTAAAATTTAGTTTTTTTTATATTTATAAATATTTTTAAAAATATCCTTTAATTTTTATAAATGTCATTATGTAAAAGTGATAACTAACTATGAGACCATAAATATAATACTAAAAAAATACTAAAATAAAAATAGATAAAATAAACAATAAACAATAAAGATAGTAAAAAAGTTATGAGATAAAATTAATAAACAATCATAGTGAAAGCTCTTATTATATAATGAGTCATTTACCTCATTTTAATAAATCAAGGATGAATTTTTAATTTATAGCAAATAATATTATATACCAAATATTGAAATAATGTATAAAATAAAAAAATAGTGCATACAATGATTACTTTCGATATCAATATTTATTGATATAATATCATTACCGTATATGTGTGCATGTGTGTCTATATATATATATATTAATTAATTGATAATTAGGGCATCTAAGTAAAGTAACATAATTTATCTGATTTAAAACATTTTCAAACACATATTTTTAAAATATAAAATATAAAATTACTTTTTGATTATTTATAAATAATTATTTTTAAAAACTCCATTATATAGTAAGGTTATAAATAAAGTACAATATTTTTTGCCATATAGATTTCAGCATAAATTACCTAGATATTAACAATGATTATTATGAATATTGAAATTGTATAAATTAATGATAGCAAACTAATAAATTAATATTATATATATTGATATGTTAACTGATTTAGACATATTTGATTGATTTAATAAATCACAATAAATTGAATTATTGGAATTTTTAATTTCTATTAAATTATGTTCGAATCAATATAAAATGATCTAATTTAAAACTTTAAAGGGAAGAAAATAAATTAATTTATATTTTTAATTTTAAATACCAACTGATCGATTTTAAACATAATAATAAATTTTCTAATCATTTCAAATCTCGATTTCTAAAGTTGATTCTAGGTATATGAAAGTTCAAATCTTCGTTGCTTCAATTTTTCATTATTAATAGACCCAATAATACAATTAATTATAAAAATTTGAATTTTCTACTTTGGTGAACAAAAATATATAAACTTGCTAAAAGACTTTTAATTTATGTAGTTGATTACTTTAGAAAAATTAAATACCAAAGTTATTTGTTAAACTTTGAATATTTAAGGTTTGTAGTAGCAGAAGATCATACTGTTGTAACAAAAGATCATGACTCATAATATCAATTTTAAACTCTCCTAATCTCTTGTTATATTTCCTATTTTTCTTTTATTCACACAATTGTTATATCAAATATTTCTTGCTTCATAGCCTTGTCAATTTGCTATGTAAATATCATTCAAATTCTTGTAAACATATTCAAAATATCATTTGAATTCAATTTGAAACTTATCTATTTAAAATTAAGAAATTGATTCATATAATAAATGCATTTCATTTCTTTTATGTTCCATTTTAATTTGTTAGTTTTTTTAAAAAATATTTAATATGGAATTAATGTGGTTGTAACGTGAACCACTAATCAATGATAAAAATCATTTACTAAAATTGCATGCATCTTGGACTATTTTTTATTATTATATGCGATTAAATTAAAATAAATGCCCCTTTCCTAATCAAGTAATTATATGTAAGGGAAATGGTAATTACTCCCATAATATTTGCTTTCTCCTTCTTATTTGCTACAATATAATAATATAGAAATATCATAACCGCTATGCAATTGACTTCCTAATAACTAATATTGCATTTTTTTTTCTTTATTAATTCATGTGTACTAAGTGGTGACTCGTCCATTTGTTCAGTCGACAAAACATAGTTTTAAAAATCCTCTTATTTTTGTCAACATTTATTTTCTCTTTTGGGTGTCTATTGATCAGTACTTCTATCCAAGACTAAAAAAATTGTCAAATAATCACTGAGATAGCAAACAAAAAGAAGAAGCAAGAAGGAATAATTCAACAAGATGAAACATACTGATAGAGTAAACAGATATGTCAAAAACCTCTCATGAGAGATATTACATGTATATTATGTTAAAATACTTGAGACAGCTTTAAAAGTGAATTTTGAAACGTGAATAACGAACAATCCTATCATTAAATACTGATGATTGTCAATAATGTTCTAATAATATATAATAATTATAGTTTTAATTTTTCAAAAAAATAATTAATGATTAATTTCTTAAAAACTGTGAGTCCTAAATCATTCTAGTTACGATGCCTGGAAAACTTTTCCTCATAGGAGTCTAGAATATTAGTATTATATATATATATTATAGATTCTATATTTTTTTCCATTTTTAATGATTCTTAATTTTAATTGTAGATAGTAATTTTATTGATTCATGTAATATTTAATAAGTATAATGTTTGATTTTATCAGTAATTAATAGTTAAATTGTAAATTAAGTTAAAAATTCTGTAAAAATAAATGTTGTGAAAAGTGTATCCTAAATCACTCTATGAATGATAAGTATATCCTGAAGTCCTGTATGAAATACATGTGTAAAATTTTTCATGAAATGACTGTCAAATATCATAACAGTAGATTTATAATTTAGTTCTAATTTTATTGTGTAAATGTGTGATTAAAAATAATAAAAAGTTTAAATAGTAATAATTTTTGTTGTATAGTAACATTTTGTAATATGATTTTTGTGAAACTTATTTATATACAAAATCATAAATTATAATACAAGAAACTTTTATATGGTAATTTTTATAAGAATATTGAATTTCAATAAATATGGTTGCTTACTAGTAATGCAATGAGAAAGTAAGCAACCGTGACTGTGTTTGTGGTGAGGGATAGTTTATCATAAAGTTATCAAACCACATTACCTTTTCAATATATATATATATATATAAAGAGCAAGCAAAAAAATCATAAAAAATTTAATTAACATTAAGATATTTGGTAAGTTTTAGACAGGACTTCCTAAAATACAAGTTAGGCATTAAAAAGGAACTATCTTAATTGTCTTTCAATCCCAGAATTGGATGGTAAAATTATATATATTGCTCCAATCATAATAATTAGGATTTTTTTTGGTGCACGACCAAGGGTATCCACCGTCAATCACAACGACTAATCCCCGTGCTGGCTTGTAAGCACCTCGATGGGTGGGACAGCTGGCCCGGAGATTTAAAACTTCTCCATATCCAAAGTCAGGAATCGAACCCCTGACATTTGATTAAGGGTGAATGAGTTCCTTCCACTCAACCACACCCCCTGGATTAATCATAATAATTAGGATTGAGAAGTCTAATGTCAATTCCAAATTTTAATTTTATGATCCATTCTAAACGCCAAAAAGTACAAATAGGTGCAAACTGGTTGACATTTATAAAAGTAATGGAAAGACAAAATAGTGGATGAAAAATTAATCAACCTAATTATTAAACATATTTTCTCACTTATAAAGCCAAAACTCTCAAACTAGTACTTATAAAATAGAATAAAATGAAAAAATCTGTATGACAAATTCGTCCCTTACAAATGAAAAATCTCAAATCAAATCTCTAAAGATTAATGCAAGTGAAATTAGTCTGTTAATAGACAGATTAATTTTTCTAAAAGAATTTTATTGGTGTATTTTTTCCAAAAAACTACTAATTTGACCCTCTTAAGGATCGTTTAAAAATTTTATTTGTTAGACAAATTTGTCATGCAACATTTTTGAAAATGATAGCAATTTCAACTCGACCTACAGGTTACCCGCACTACCCGTTCGGCTAAGGGCGGGTTGATGCAAGGCAAATTTTGCCTGCAGGTCGAGATGGGTGAGGGTTTAGGGTGAACTTGCCCCGCACCCAATATATATTTTAAAAAAATATAATTATTAATATATTATGTGTGTGTATATATATATATTTTAATATTTGTAATATTATTATATAAATATAATTATTATATATATTTTTAAAGAAAAGTATCTAACCCTAAAATCCTAATAATTATATATTTGATATATGTTAAACTTATATGAAACTTAGTTGTTTTTTTCTATTAAGGATATTTTGTTATTTTTTTTTGCACTGATAATTACTACTTTAGAATTTAAATATTAACATTGTCATTGATTGTATTTTATATTTTTATGTTTGATTTTTTAGATTTTAAGATAATTTTATAGATTTTTTAAAAATAGCGAGGCGGTACCCATGAGGCAGGTACGGGTTTAAATTTTTAAAACCCTCAAATAGAGGCGCGATAGATTAAGATTCATATTACCTGGCATGGGACTAGGCCGGGTTAAGTAAAAACCCACCTCAACCTACCCCATTGCCATCCCTAACTTCTCTATTGTAAAACTGGCATAAAATTCTATTTCATTTATGAAAAAAAAAATTAATTACTTTTCATATCCCTATAATTTCACTTAATTTTCAATCAGGTTCCTGTAGTATAAAAGATTTTAATTAAGTTCCTATATTATATAAAATTTTTCAATTGAGTCCCTGCAAAAAATAATCATTACAAAAAATAGTATATTTCTAATATATATTAGGAACATTTCATTTTTTGTAGTGGTTATTACCTACGGGGATTCAATTGAAAAGTTTTATATAATATAGGAATCTAATTAAAAACTTTTAAACTATAGAAATCTAATTAAAAATTGAATGAAATTATAAGAACTTACAGAGTAATTAAATAAAAAAAATGTTACCAGCAACTTTAAACCTAACAAATTCATTTCGCTAGTAAATGTTTTTGATTAAATATCATCTCTACCTTATTCAACTTTACGTTAGGCTATGATGGGGAGTTTTATAGGGGAGAGAAGGGAATAATCATTAATTGATCGAAAAAGAAAAGTAAGGAGTATAGTGAAATAGAATAGCTACACCATTTTTTGAGAGTTTATAATTTAAATGAGTGCAATGAAAAAAATGTAAATTTTATTTTTCATTTTTTTCCTTTAATTTTGTGAATATAATTTCTATGAGTATAAAATATAATTGATTAAAATAGTACAAACACAAACCACGACTCCACTCTCTCCCCTCAACCCTCCATTTTGGGGAACACTAATTTTACTATGCATAATGGCCAAAAAGGTACTTCCCCTCATCCCTTGCTTGCTCTAAAGCATGAATATTTCAAAATGGCTGCCCTACTTGTATTCGATACTTATCCGGTATCGATATTTGTTAGGTACTTTTTAATTGACAATTTCAATAAGTAAATGTTACTTAAGTACAAATTGATCTTTATAAAATATTAAATTTTCTAATTAAATGAATTAAACTACTATTTTATCCTTTTAAATATCGTGTTTCTTTATATATTCTTACTCAAACATCATAAAAAATCATTTATTTTATAATATAATTATTTTATTAGTTATAATTTTGTGTTTATATAATATATTTTCCCACACCTGTACCCTAGTTTTTGAAAAATTTTCATACCCCATATCCATATTTGTATCTAGTATGAGTATCATAACCATACCCATGCAACATAGCTTGCCAGCCCTTCCCCCAAACAACGTACAAACAAGTTTAAGGCAAATGTCCCTTCCATCCCTTGCCACTCATATCATTTTTTGACTCCGAGTCATAGCCTTAAGGTATTCAATGGCATCATCAATGCTAAAAAAATCCAGAGTCCAAGGCAGTTTGCAGCTACCATGTACCAGATAAAGCGTCTAACATCATAGACAGGGAGCTGTAATCACAAGTTAAATGTACAGCAGCAACAAACGCTTGTCCCCAACTTGTGTTTCACTTCCCTAAACGTTCTAAAACCTTAAGCTTATGGTGAATTGTATCAGTGCTTAGACATATGCTGAATCACCATTTTTTTCTTTTATAATTTCACTTGATTAATAGATACTAAATTCATGAACGGTAGCTTTAGTTAAGGAGATATGCAGGATTGTACAGCTTAAGACTCGCACATTACAAGGCCCTTTTTTTTTTTTTTTATCAAAAGAACTCTCTAAGATAATAAAAATTACAAGACACAACCGACATCACATAATTTTTATTACAGCCATCCGCCAGCTAGTGTTACAATGCACAATTGCTCGGATGACGGTTAAGTGATCGTACCAGTGGGGTTGGGCCCCCTAATTATATGGTGCAATAATATGTACGTATCAGCTTCAGTCAGTAGAGCCAAACAGAAACGAGTATACTTGTCACACTATGAATTATATGAAATAACTAACGACTGAATTACAATTAAACATCATTACCAACCTTGAAGTGGAGCTTTCAATCAACACTATCGGCTTCAACTGAGCACAAAACATGTTAGTCTTTATACAAGAAACTCAGATTTGCAATTACTGTCACTGTGTCCACGAAGGGTAAAATACACGTTAGTCTTATTTACTTCTTGTCAAATATTATATGATGTAAACAACTTGCTCTTTCAATGTGCAACACCAAATTTAAACAAGGCTTAACACTGAATCAAAATGCCGACTGCAATTTTAAAAGGACATATGCTTGAACAATGAATAGCCACCAAAGAAAATTTGCAGTCATAAATTGATTTACCTCAAATTTGAATGTCGTCAATCTAATTCATCATTGATCTGCAGGAGGTTTTGGTGTTCATGTAACTTTCGCAAATTCTGTCTCTTAATTCCATTTCTGAAGGAAGTGCTTGATAGACATCGTTTTTCTTTGTAGAGTAAGTTAGATTTTGGCCGCTCTGTTGTTTTCCTTTTTAGATACTCTGCTGCTTGCACCTGAACTGATATGATAAAACAGTATTTGTAATGAACAAATGACTACTTATAAAGCACAAATCAATTTAGGGTTGAAATCTGCTTTAAGCATCAATCAGTGTGCATATGAGTAGCCACTAAAAGGGGGAAGATATGACGTGTAAAATTTTCCTCCTATTTCCATCCAAAGATGTTTTTATGATTCTAAACTATGAGAAATGACACTTGTACTCAAAATGTGGACTTATCTCACCAGAAGAGAGATAGATACAAAGTTGATTACAGGGAAAGAGAGATAAATTGTCGTTGGAGGCAAGGGTGTCGGGGACACACTTTCGATTGCTGTTGGATTTGATATCAAACACATTGAAAAAAGGTATAAATAAACAAAAATATTTTTAAACCGTGGATGGGAGTGCTTCAGGTTAAACATGCATCGATACATGCGTTTATATAACATACCTCAAAGAAAAGATTATAGAGCCACTATTCTTGTATCTATCTACCTCCCATTGAGTCCCAAATGAGTCCACATTTTGAGTACATACTACAAAATATATATCCATTCTTATATGGCCCTTCACACGCACGCAGAAGAGGAGGAATCAAGATGGACGATCCCTTAATTTCTAAATTATCAACATTCTAAAACTGAGAAATGAAATCACAGCAACGAAAATGAGAAGCCAAGGAAGCTTCATTCAAAGTAAGATTAAAACTAAATACTATCTCCGTTTTCTAATAATAGTCTATCTATAAAATTTTATTTTTCTACTATTACCTGTTCTTTTAAGAATTTTAGATAACATTAATTTTTTTCCGTTGATACCCTCACGAGAGAAATAGAGAGTTAGTGTATACATTAAATATGAGAGAGTATTGTAGAAAGTGATAAAGGTAGTGTTGTGAAACATACTTAAATTTATCTACTTTTAAATTCATTTAATCATTTACTTAATACTTGTGCATAAGTGAAAATGGACACTTATTAGAGAACGAAGTAGTAATCAGAGGTAAAACGGAGAAATTTGGGGAAACATAAGACATTCTATCAAACAGAAAAATAAAAGAACTACGAGGAATAAAGAGCAGCATACAGAAAGACTGCCTGGCATCACGGCATTTCAGAAATGTAAACACTGTTTAAGACAGCCGTGAGTAGTGTGCAAGAAGGAAGCTATACATTACATACAATCATATCCCAAAGCAATGAACAGAAAGATGACTTGAAAAACCTGGGAGTTTTGCTCTAACCAAATACACCAAAAGAACACCATAACTGCACAATTCTACAAAAATTTCTAGTTATAAGTGTAACAAAATTCTTTCCAAAAAATCATGAGATAATGTTCCCAAGTAAAAAGGGAAATGTTGAAAATAAGTGATAGAGACAGCAAGTAAGACCAAATTAAAAGCTCGCTGATGACATTTTTGAATCACATATCTGAAAACAGTTTGTACTGAAGTCAAATCTGCTCACAACATGCACATACACAGATAGTAACAAGAATTTTCAGTGCAATGGATGAGAAGATACCAGATCGTGAAGCAACCGTTGCCATTGCAAAGTTCCTGAGCCTTGTAATCTCGCCAATCGCATTCAAATTTTCATGAAATGTGTCTGTTCCAGGCTTTAAAGCATCATTACTCCCGAGGCACGACAGCGCGTACTCACACGCCTAATTGCCGAACGGAAGAGTGATGAAGCACATAGAACTCTCTCATTTTACAGCGAAAGACTTTGAAAAAAATATAAAAAAAAAGGGTGACAAAAACTGCAGCAAAATCAGCCAAAGCATCACCATCAAAGGCCAACCATTAACACAATAAACTCCCAAATATGGTCGAATAGCTTTATCTACACAATTATGTATCACGGATTCCAAACACTACCAAATCCGTTCCAAAAACTGAAACTCAGTGACTGGTAATTAAGCTTATTAACAGATAGACCAATTAATAGTTTCTTTTATATTCCTTTTTTTTTCACAGTAAATTATTGGACAATTTATGAAAACCTTCCCTGAGATTCTTTGACATTATGAACGTGTTTGGAAAGTGTTTTACAAAATAATTTTTAATTTTTTAAAGTAAAAAACTAGAAAAACTCGTTTGTTACATTTTTTTAGTTACAGTGGTTTTAAAAATTAAAAGACCAATTTTGACTCTTAAAAACATAAACTAAAAAAGATTTGGAAAACATTCGACTCCCACTTGCAATGAGAGAGAAAATAAAAAAAAAAAAACTTCTCTTTTTCTAATCCTAGACACCCCTGTTCCCCATCGTCATAGTCAAAGAATGGAGAAAGGGAAAAACATTGGCCGTGGGAAACAAGGGTTAGGGATTTCAATATGAAACAAGCTTAGGTTTGAGAGATGGGGATTGGGGTCTGTGGCTTGGAGTAGTAACGAAGCGATGACGGAGTAGCGACTTGGCTGCAGTTTCGACGGCATCCCAATGGAGGCAGTGAGGGCAAAGGTGCGACAAGGCCAGGTTGGTTCACGGTGGTGGGTGTCATGATGAAACAAAAATTATTCCAAACAAGCCATATTTTTTTCCCTTCTTATTTTTTAGTATTACATCTATGTCCCTTAATGTTTATATGCCATTACAATTATATCCCTGCAAATTTACAATAATTTTAAAAACTCTATTTTACCCTGTATTTAAAATTCTATTCCCACTTCCTCTCCCTCCAAATTTTTTTAAGTGTTTGAAAGCTTTTAATGAGATAAAATTAAATTAAATTTTAGTAGAAATTGAATTTTTATATTTAAAATTAGTTTAAAAATAAATTAATTTAATTAATTTTACTATTTTATTTTTGATTAATAGATTATGAATAAAATATTATATTCAATTAAGGTTATTTTGATATTTTCATTTATTAGAATTCAATTCCACATCAAGTCGCATCAATTTGGGCATGATTTCAATTCTTTAATTTTATTAGATTTTAATTTCTATGGGATTTTAATTTTCTCACTTCAGTTCCTTATAAACCATGAAATTTAATTCAGTTTCTTGATAGAATTAAATTTGATTGCTTTCCAAACGCCCCTTTTCTTCCTCCTTTCTCCTGGGCTCCTCTCTCTCTCTCAGATCTTCACAGAGAATGGCCAATCAGCAGCACTGTGAACCCATTCGCACATCTCTATCCGTAGTTATTCCATGGAATCTCTCAAAGAAAAATCGGAAAGATCAATTTTTGGTTGCTCAGCCTCTTCTGGGTCGCTCTGATTTTTTGGCTCACATTCAAATGGGTCTCTTCTACTTTCCCTCTTCTTCTATTGTTCTTGTTCTGCAACGTTGCAAGTGTCCGCTCACATTGAGTGTAAATTCCATTTTTCTTATGTTTTGGCGTGTTACCATGAACATGTTCTGTTCCCCATGGTGAGTTCACTTTATTTTCGTTCGTGATATTTTGCTAATCAATAATTATTTGTTTTTTTTTTTTGCTAATCAATAATTATTTGGTGATGATCAGTTTTTGTGGGTTGAGTTTCATTGGTTTTCACTTATTCTCTTGCCTAGAACTATGGAATATATCATTGATTATTTGATTTTGAAGAGTGGTGGGGGGAAATGGTGGGTTGGAGGCGGTGTAGGGTGGGTTTTTTTTTTTTCTGAGGGATAATTTATGAATTTTGAAAAATTAGTTTAAAATAAGGGAGGTAGGTATCATATCAAAATTTAAAAAGAGACAACTGTAATATTAAAAGATATTAAATGAGGATTTTATAATTTGCTTTAAATTATTTTATGTGCAGTGTATACATTCCTCAATTAACAAGACTGCAACTCAGATTTCTCACTCAACTCAGATTTTAATTTTTACAAATAATTTATTTTAGTCTCTAAAATTAAAAAATAATAATAATTTTAGTTCTTAAAATATTAAAATATGATTCAATTTGGTCATTTTAGTAATTTAATTTTTTGAAACAGTAGTATAAGGATTAATTTAAATCACTTTTTAAAATTTTAAATATTAAAATAATATTTTCTTAATTTTAGATATTAGAGTAAATTTTTTCAAATGTAAAATTTTAGGACTAAATTGAGCCGTAACCTTTATATGTATCTATCTCAAACTACTTAGAAATCAATTCCAAAAAATTTAATTAAATAACTAAACATCAAACAAATAACATGGTTTTCAATTAAGATCCACAACAGAAATTGTGTAATTATTGGAAACTTTTTTATCATAGCAACTCAATCAAACATGTCCGTGATCGCAATTCAAATCCACGAGCATTAGCTATATATTCATTTTCTGGCCTCCTTCAAAATTGCGTAACCATTAATATACACACCTTTTCTGCTACAGCATGAAAACCGTTATTCAGCGCGTCCTCAACGAAATTCAACCATTCCACAGGTGAAACGCGAAGCCATCGACAGCTCGAGGACTTCATTTCCCTCATAACTAAAGCCTCGTATCTCAAAGCCGAGCAACTCTTCATAAACGGAATTTGAAAGAAAAAAATTGAATCAGCACATGCTAGCTACTTATTATGTATAAAATTCTTTGTGATTTTTATATTTTTTTACAGTAAATTTGAGCAAAATGAATTTGAAACAAACGCGAAATGAAATTAGTCGCTGATTTCAGCGATATACCTCTGCATCGCCAACGAGAGCGAAAGCACGGACGAAGAATTCGAGGACGAGAAGCTTCTCGTGAACGGTTTTTTCGGCGATCGAAAGGATAACAGAGAGGGACTCGGACCTGAGGAGCTGCGTCAAGCTGGAGCGGACTTCGATGAGCGATTTCACGTCCTTGGAGACCAAAAGCGATTCGAGAAATCGAAGCGTTGCGTCGTCGAAACTACGATAAGTAATGGAGTTGCAATGTTAGCTATAGAGAGAGAGAGAGAGAGAGAGAGAGAGAGAGAGGAATGGAGGAAGAGGACCTTCTAGCTTGGATTAGGGAGCGAAGGAGAGAAAGTGGTTGCTCCGCGGAGTGTGGCATCGCGGGAGGGAGAGGGAATTGGCGGTTATGGGAATGGTACTAGACTTGAGATTCTAAATTTTGAAATTGTCCTGGTTTGTGAATGAAGAGAAAAATGAATTAGTATTCTATTCTCTATTAGCAAGAGGTAAGCTTTGGTTGAAAATTCACTAATTAAAGTGTTTTTTTTTCTTTTTCCCTTCTTTTTGAAGTCATGCTACCTAGCACTACAAGTAAGGATTGATTCCATCAACGTATGGTGTTTACGGACATGAATTTTACCTCTAATTATAAAACAATCTTCCTACAAGAGCATTTAACACGGTATGATTTTACTTGTTTTAAAATTTTATTTGCATTATAAATAATATTGTTATTCATAAGTACTTATTGTATGTTTTCTATTCAAGCATATTAATTTAAATGTTCATTTAAAGTATTGACTGGATTAATTTGGATTAAAGTGAAATAATAAACTTTAACTTCCTGAAAAGTTGTTTAACTGCTTCTTCATAAGTTAAAATAATAGGCTTTTACTTCTCAAAAAGTTGTATTCTCAGGTTCTGATTTTTTAAAATTTTAATTTTAATTTTTTTTCAATGTCATTTATACATTTCAATGATATTTGTTTTTGTTCTGAATATTATATCTTCACATGTCTTTGCTTGATATTTGTGTCACAAGAGAAATGCTTTACAAATAACTATATTTGGAGTAGAGCCGTAAGTTTTTTTCGTTTTTGGTACAAAGTAAAACCGTAAGTTTATTGTAACTTTATTCACACAAATTTGCACTATTCTATATAAATAAATTATAAATAAAATTAATAAAAGTTCAATTAAATATTTTAACATCAATTTTAAAGACAGGGATAATAAGTTAAATATTCTAACTACATCAATTAAAATAATTTTTTTAAAGGTTGTCATCAAATCAAATCTTTCTATACATATAAATTTTGAAGTAGTGCAAGAAAAGCTAAACACACTTTGCAGATATGACAATATATTATTTGTATAACTATGTAAAAATAAAATTTGCAAAGTTAGTACACTAAAATTAAACTCTCTTTAAAAATAAAAGTATTGTAATAAATTTATTTATTTATTTATAATTCTTTTATAAATATTTAACCAATAAAATTAATTATTTTCCCTATCAATAAAAACACTTTTAAAGTTATATAACCATATAACCAATCATTACTAACTCCCTACAACATAATCAAACACAAATTAACTTATCCCTAAATTGCTTTTTATATAAAACCTTTTGAGTAACTTTTACACTAAGCCTTAATTAAGTTATTTATTCAAACGAGTGCTACGCAATATTATGAAATAAAAAGAAATGGCTTACAGTTGAAATTAGAAGAGATAAATAAAATCTAACCAATCGGTTATGGCTAGAAGGTTTACTTAAGAGCGTGTAGATGGAATTATTTTAAGATAAAAATCATTTGTTTTAATACACTGAGAATATAAATAAAAATAATTGATTTTAACATCCACTACTTTAAAAATCATGCAAATTAAATAATTTGATTAAATATCAATATAACACTCCCCCACACTATCGATCCATACAAATTAAACTCCTTACATATTTAAATAATTTCTTTAAATTAATTTTATTCAACTTTTTTAGAATATATAAAATTTAAATTTCATAATCAATTTTTTAAAAGACTATAATAAATGCACCCTTAACCTCTAATACATACTGTTTTAATTACCCATTGAATTAAAAAAAATACTGATTTACGGATTCCCACTGAAACGTTCTCCTATGGACATCCAATATTTTTCTAACCCATTCAATTAGCTATGCGACCGTAACAGACCAATGTAAGAACCTAGTTATGAAACGGAAATAACAACGCTGTGAAAATAGTTTTCAACATAACAGAAGCAGGAACTACAAATGAAAAGTTGAACATCGGGTTTCAAATAATTAAAAACTTCGTCCTAGGAAAAACCATCTTGTAAATTCACATGCACAGACACGACTTGGCATTGCACAACCTATGAAAGTCCAGGCACCAACCTGCTAGGATCTATAAAGAAACAAGAAACGCAGAGCCTACTTATCAGTTATAACCCAACTACACCACGAGTTTTAACCACAACACGAGTTTTAGCCACAAAAACAAACACCCAAAAAAAAAATGTTAGAGACCTATATATCAGGAGCTAAATGAACAACAAGAACGAAAGGCAGGAGTAGGATGCTTAGAACTCATACAACCCAAGAACATTCTGGTTGCAAGTGATACTACACATATGCAAGACGCTTGATGTGCGAACCACAAGTTCAAGCAACTGCTACCAGCGCAACTGGCTATTGTCTTGAAACATGGAAAACACGCATGCATTGCAGAGAATAGCCGGCAGGCGAATGCAACTGTGAACTACAACAGATATCTTGCAATGCGGCACCCAATACCAAAACATATGTATAACACACGGTTAAAATGAACCTCCACATTCTTACTAGCAACTATTTAATTTACAAAAGTTAAAACCTGATGCTAGGAGGTGATAAGAATATGAACAAGATATCTTAAACCAAAATACTGGAGAAACCATCTTAAGAGAGAGAGAAATTACGAGGATTGAAGAAAACAAATAATTAAAAATAAACGAATGAGTTCAGAATTATTTTATGTAGTTAATCTAAAAACAAAAAGCCACAGTTAATCTACAAAAAGACAAGTATTTCAGATATTCTGCTACCTGCTAAGTCGGGAGCCCCCCAATTTCATGAAAACATGTACGTATTATATTACAAAGGTAACTCAGGGCAATCAGCATTTCTTTTTATATGCTAGAATTCTAACTCGCAATAGAGTTAGGTTCAATGCATGAAAGGACATTGAACAAGTCAATCGCATTCTTTGTTAATTGTAAAATTAGCTTGGTGGGTTCATATGGCTTTTACCTTGAGCTGCTTGATGGCCAATTTAAATAGTTCAAATCAACACTTCTCAAAATAATCAAAGTAACATGGAAGGGCAGTACATGACTTCAGGGAGTTAAAAGTGCGTCGCTTTCTAACAGGGCATGATTGTATCACTTATAATTGAACAATTATATCGGCTTAGGGATACTCTCTTAAGATACTCTCATTGGGATTTATTGACTCATGGAACTAGACTGATAAAACATTCAATTAATTAATGCTATCACCTGCTTGTACCAGATGCCACATGGGATTTACCAGGGATGCAAGCATTTATCCACATAATGACACATGGTTCAATTTCCAAGCAAGTATAAAGCACGTTTTTATGAAAGCAGCACTCACCTCAATTAATCAACCTACCTTAGCAGCAAGCAATTTGGAGACTATCCATTTGCCTCTATAAAAACATTCACATGATTAAATTAATCCCTGCTTAAAAAGTCAAAACCCACCACGTAGTGACAAATGAAAAATGGAGCGAAGAGGTCCTTGCTCAAAGTAAGAACAACCTACCTCTTTGCTTCCAGTTCAAGAAACCAGCCAACTGAAATAATAAATCCCAGAGACCACAATTCATAGTACATAAAATGCTCAATGTCAAAGCTCTCAGTAGGGGCGTGAACGATTCCCGCCATAGTGATCACGCCTGTCAGGCCCAGAACTATCTCTGTAATTGTCTCTGCGTCTATCTCCACCGTAGCCACCCCTGTTGCCCCTATATAATGAGAATACGTAATCTATCAATATTCAACTACAAAGGACGTACAGGGTTGACAATGAACCATACAAAAACTCATCAGTTAATTACAATATCATTTATGAAATCAATACATAAAGCAAGCAACTAATAAAGGGACAAAACAAATCCCAATATAATTAACCTTATAATAAGCTTTAAAACAACCTTTTCATTTTTTTTCCATTATTCTTTTGAGTGGTAGGTAATGAACTAAATAGTCCATATTTGACATCTATTCTAAAGGAAAAGTGAAATATACTGGGAATACATAGAGCAGTTAAAACAATTTGTAGTCTTGGATCATAGATGTGAAGACCAAAGTTAAACCCTCAAGTCAAACTATAAACTTGCACTGACCTTTCATCTAAGTGACCCATCTCATTCCCACATATCCTCCTTAACTAATTCCAAATGTGATTTGAATGTAGGAGCTCTCATGGATGTATGCAACTTATGAATTATTATGGACCATAACACAAGCTTTTGATCCTAATCTACAATGTTAAAATGGTGGCACTGCTACAACTAAATATTTCAATAACGAAAATTCTTGAGGACAAATAAAAGCAATTGTCATTCAGTGTAGTGGTTACCCTTGGTTATACGCAGGCCTTGGTGCAGATTTTTCTGCCATTGCAACGCTGATTTTATAACCCCTCAAATCGTAATCTATAATGGAAAATTGCAAACCCATTATTAGTGTCTCTTCATATGAAAAGCAATAGATTTAAACAGGAGTGGATGGATGAGTACTATTGTAGAAACTGCCAGCTGCATGTGCTGCAGATGGGTCTTCATAGGCAAGGCAAGCATCACCCTTGTTATTTCCATTCTCATCAGTGTATATTTTTATATTCCAAGGCCACTGATCTTTATAGCCCCTCTTCTGCTTTATTCTTCCAACCTAAACAGTTAAACACAAAATTGTAACAATTTCTACCATGTACAGCAAAAAGAAGTGATAACTGAAAAATAATCATATTTCCCTCTGCATAACAGTGTTAATTATTTCTCACAATAAGCACAATTCAGTGATACAACGCATTAAAATATGCTAAGGCACCAAAAAGATCATATGCAAGTTTAATCTAAGAGGAACTTTCATATCAAAGATTCCTCATCAAAAATTAAGAAAAAGAAAAAAGAAATATAGAGCTCATGCAATAGTCAATGGATCAGAACATTACTTGTCCAATGCCTCCAAAAAGATCCCTCAATTCGTCAATAGTCACATCCGGTGGTAAGTTTGAGATGTAGATTCTAGAGTTGTCACATGTATCACCACAATTCTCATCACACTGCTTCACTGGAGCAGCGGGCTCAGCAGGAGCACCACCATATCCACCTCGACCACCACCACCACCACCACCATAACCACCATCATATCCACCACCTTGAGGCCCAGTCCTACCACCACTCCGTGCATCACCAACATTATCCCCACCATAGCCACCTACGTTACCCCCATAAGACGGAGGATATGAATTAGGTCCACCAGTATAGCTTGTAGGTGGAGGAACAGCATCTGTTCCATAATTTGCATTCCCACCATATGAATTGTAAGTGGGAGGGTAATTCCCACCAGCACCAGCACCATAAGATTGGGCTGCAGGAGGGGGAACTTGACCATAGCCACCCTCGTCTCTCCCTTGATTACCACCATATGAACCACCCTTACCGCCACCTCCACCTCTACCATCATTATTACTACCCCTACCGCTATTATAGTCATTGCCTCTACCTCCATCATAGTTACCAGACCTACCCCCACGATTATTCCCATATCCCCCACCACCTCCTCCTCCTCCTCTGCTGTTATAACCGCCACCGCCACTGCCGCCGCGATCATTACCACCAGCAGGAGATGGAGCACCGCATTTGTTACATTCAACCCTTCTTGCAAAGTTCAAGTTTCCACAACTATATATATAACAATTTAGGGTGAAATTCAGAAACGTAATAATCAAAAGAATTAAAATTCACGACTTGAATGCACCAAAAAAAAAAAAAAAAAATCACAACTCGAATTACTGAAAATTGGAAAAAAAGGAAAGATTTAGGGTTAAATCACAAACCTTGGGTTAGGGCAACGCCAATCTCCGTCTCTGCCCCCACCCCCGCGGCCGCCACCGCCACGACCGCCACCTCGTCCACCACGATCTCCACCTTGATATCCAGCACCACCACCACCTGAAATTCACAACAAATTAAAACATGAAATATGATTGAACATTGAATGAAACAAAGTTGACAAAAAAAAAACGACAGTAAAAAGCCACAAACCTCGACCACCGTAGCCCCCACCACCTCCACGACCGCCGCCGCCGCCGCCGCTTCTTCCTCCATAACCTCCGCCATCGTTTCCACCATACCCGCTCCTTCCGCCATAACCTCCACCGTCGTTACCACCGTATCCACTGCCGCCACCGCTTCCTTTTGCTCCGTATCCTCCGCCGTCGTTACCGCCATAACCACCGCCGCCGGCGCTGCCTCCTCCATAGCCTCCGCTTCCATAACTGCCACCGCCACCGGGACCACCTCCGTAACCGCCGGAAGCACCGTATCCTCCGGTAGCTCCGTAGGGTGGTGGCACAGAACCACCGCCGCCGCCGTCTTGACCGTACGCTCCAGACATGATCCGATCTAGGGTTTGCTAGAACCGAGAGCGAGAGAGAGAGAATTTTTTGTGAGCACGAGTTTGTGAAGTGATGTGACAAAATGGTGTGACTGTGAAATGGGGGGTGTCCTCAATGAAGGCCTAAGCCCAACATTTGCAAGCTAGTATGTGGGCTAATACATGACTTTATACAAAGATATGAAAGTACCCAAAAATGGAAAAAGGAAAGTTCCCAAAAACAAATGACAAGAGGAATAGGCTCCTTTTAGCTGTTGAATTGTAAGGTAGAATTTTAATTTCAATTCCCATTCTAAAAAGAATTGGAATTGACTTAACATTTTAAATTTATGTTCAAACTTAATAAAGAATTGCAACATGATTGCTAGATGATAGATGAGAAAGAGAAAAAATTATATACACTTTAATGAAGAGTTTTTGAAATTGACAATTCATAGAAAATATGTTAAGAATTAAAAAGAGTTTATTTTAGTTATTTTTGAATTCTATTAAATTGAATTATGGTATTATAATTTTAATTCTATACGTTACTCTAAACAAAAAAAACTGAAATTGGACCATCCAATCCTAATTTCATGCTCAATTCTATGCCTAATTGAACTAAATAAATGCATATAAGGTACAACTAAATAATTAGTTAATTTCCATGCACGTGGATACAATCATCAATCAACCATTATTTATTAATTATTATTAAGTAGTACGGGTCTCCTACTCGCTTATTAGGATTCGGGTTGAGGCACAATCACATTCACTCTTATTAGTTATTATATTATTGTTCATTCTTTTGTCATGTTTGGGAAAGTTAAAATTCTTTTGAATCAGTACAGTTCATAGAGCAAATGATCAATGGATGGTATTTAATAGCCTTGTAAGAAAATTATATTACTATAAGTTGTAAGGCTAAAACACCATTACTATAATATATAAATTTCTCCCTGACAATGAACTTGCTATAGGAAATAAAAAAGAGGTAACATAAGCAACGGCAAGGACATTTTTTTTCTTTTCCTTGTCAAACAACTTTGTCTTAGGAACAACCAAGGTTTTGTTCTTAAAGAACATACAAAAGAATGCATTCTTTTGAACCAACTTTTGCCAATAAAAAGGAGGGATTTGGATCCATATTTTAGAGAGTAAAATGAGATGATTTTACCTTTGGATAAATATAGTTAAAAGTGGAGATCTTTTCACTCTATTGATCTAAGGGTAAAATTCCTCACTTTACTCTTTAAAATAAGATCCTTACTCTAGAGGATCCCAATCCAAAAAGGAGCTACAATCATGATACCTGCCATGTCCCTGAATTATGTGCTATTAACTGCAGATGGTATCGCTTAAATGTATAAATCCAAGGGTAATGGACTAATGGAGATATTATATCAAATTGATCTCTGCTGCTTCCACCAAATCTATACTACTCTGAATCATGAAAAATAGTGATGATTCTTTCACTCAATTCCACATTGATATATCAGAATGAATAACCATGAAACAGACAAAATGAAGTAGCATCCTGAATATTTGACCTGCATGAATGACTTAAAGAGCAGTGCTAATCAATTCAACAAGAAACAGGTACAACAAAACTGCACTAGTGCAGCAGGCCAGGGGAGCTACAAAAAATGATCCTCATCTTTACCTACATCAAACTGCCAAAGATGCCAAGAAGGTTGCCACCAGTAAAATCATCCACTGAAAATTACACACCCTGTACAATTCAGCATGAGACGTGCGAATCTCAATCGGAAACCTGCAATGATCCATGGATGGATCAACAGTTGTAATTAATCCCAGCCCACCGAAGTCACAGCTTTCAGCTCTCTGATCATGCTGCTGATAATAACTATTAAAGGCATATGATATGTTATTAGGCCAGCTGATGTTGAAGCAAGATCCACCAGGAGACAGTGCAGTGCAATCAGCATTTGAACACGCCTCTAAAGCACTGGCAGTTGCATTCGACAAGTCTTTATTGTTGTTCACAACACACCACTTTGAAGAGAGATACTCGACATTCTGTGCATTCACAAGGCCCTTTGCACCTTGGCCAAGATCCACATGGTACTTTGCCTGGCCATCAAAAGTGAACAAGCCCCAATGCCTTTCAAAGTTTCCAGCAGCAATGCTCCTTTGGTCCTCATCAAGAAGGCTGAATATGTATGTTTCAAGTGGTGGGTTCCGTGGTCTAAGCGGGGTCCCCAAGTTGCTATGAAGGTGGCTCACAAGGCCTTTCATAAAGGTTTCTGCTAAGTTTGCGCTCGCATTGGCAGCTCCGTCTGTTGGCCAACCAATCTTTGCCACAACAATGTCCATATTAGGGAATCCCGCTGTTGATAATACAGTCACCGTTGTATCATAGCTCAAATCAAAACTGTTTTTGTATGCTTTATGGTTAAAATTATGAGGGCGTGCAGTTTCTTTAAAGAGGGAAAAGTCCAGTGAAGTGTTTTTCGTTTGAAGGAGATTTGTGAATGGAGAAATGGTCACAAAGAAAGGCGATCCATGCTTGTCAAGAAATGTGAGGAGCTCAATCATGGTTTTGTTGAGGTCAGGCCTGAAATGCACTCTGGAGGACAGGTTAGATCCTGACTCAAAACTGTCAAAGCTGCATGGAACCACTACTTTCACCCTGCTGTCCAATTTTGCTCTCTTTAAAGCCGCTTGAATGTTCATAGCTGCTCCAATGACAAAGGGATGAAATTGTTCACCATAAATTTTAAGAAATGGCTCATCACCAACAGCAACATATCTGCATAAGTTTTATTTGGAAATTAGAATCATAACCACAGTGAACCTTTCTTCAGATATATAGTCCATTCCATTTTAACATCAAATTCAATTAATAACAAAAAAGAATCTATTGTACAGTTCACTGGCTCTAGCCGGACTGCCAGAGCATTCCTCCAAGACGAATTTCTTCAATAGCTTGTTCCATTTCTGTTAGCTTATTAAACCCTTAAGAAGGATAGAGCTGAGACAAGATTGTCTTTCTATTTTCCCCAGAATCTAATTTTACTAATACACATAGCTCCCTTTAGTCAGAATATGGCTTCTTTTCAAATAATTGCAATGCTTCCAATATCAAGCAGTGAGCACTCTATTATTCAATTCTCTTCTACCTTACGAAAAACCCCCAAGAGATTATTGTGACAAAAGAAAGGAAAGAAATGCTCATTATATAACGGCAGGGGAAGAACCATAGATAATATAGTATGTTCAAAAGTTGCTTTTTATCAAAAGGCTCAGCACTTAGAAGTGTTTTCCTGAAGCCAGGGGTGGAGAATGTACAGCCTTGGTCAAAAGATACAGTCATTGTCAGGGGAGTCAAGACTCAAGACTGAGTAGTTACTTGGTTTCCATAGCTTCCGAAATCAACTAATCTGACAAATTTCCGCACAGGCAATCTGCTTTGTGGAATACTTAGGGAGAGAAGGAGATTCAATTTAAACAACTTAAACCAAAGGCAATGCAAGGCTCCCAAGATGTATTTGGAACATATGAAGGCATAAAAGAAACCAGATATCTGAAGCATCAACATTCCCAGGGTGCAGCACCAACATTCGAGAAACAAAAAGCAAGAACTCGAAGTTTCAGACTAGCATGCTTGCTGAGAAAACAGTACTGTTATTTTGCTCAAAACTAAACTCTTTCAAGAAAAAGGACAAACTTAAAGTTAGATCAAAGAAGATGCCCTTTGTTGTAAAGTTAAGTGTCTAACTGGTGTACTGTTTTCTGCATATTTACATGCTAGGCAAAAGCAGAATCTGCAAATCCAATGCAATATATCATGACTTGTCCGACAGTTTTAACAATTTCATTTTATGCCGCACCCAACTCCACTTGAGGTGGCAATCCGGCTGGAAGTGCATGGATCATATGTAGAGAACCAAGGAAGCTGATAGCCTGATACAGAAAGAAAAGGAACACAGCCTAATTGAACGAAGCAAATTCAACAAAAGTGGCATAATCTTGTTTCGTTTATGGCATATGGTCTCAATGGTCCAACTACATGCTCTGGCATCCTGCAGTTGTTTATATAATTTCCTTTAAGCTATCAGAAGCTTGACACAGAAGAACCATGCAACTTTGATAACAATGGCATTGTTCTATACTGTATAAACCACTTTAGGCAGTAATTAATTCTTGTCTCGCTCTTAAGCACCAAGACGTCACCAAAGGCCAGATTAACAAATGTGTTGCCCAAACAAAAAAAAAAAAAATTCTAGTAGAATGTCCATGATCATTAGTTGATTAAACAATAACAACAACAAAGCCACCAGTTAATTAAAAATATAATAATAAGAATCAAAAGCAAAACAGGTAACTTTGTACTGAGAATTAAATTACTTGAAAAACAAACAAATAAATAAGGAATAACAACAACAAAACATAGCAACTCAAACAAAGCATGAGCAAAACAAAGGAACAAGTGGAATAAACGAAAAAAAAAAGAGGGGGGGGGGGCAATATTGCAATAAACATAGAGAACCCCAGAAATTGAACTTACTCAATTCTAGCTCCAGTGCCGCCATTACCATTAGATATGTATCGGGTTACATTATCATGGACCCAGCTCTCTGCGGCCTTCTTGGAAGAGTTCAAGCCTCTGAGCATGGTGTTGGGAACACCAACAGTGACACCAACGTTGGAACCAGAAAGAGCTTGGAGGACATCAGGGTTTGCATCAAAGAGCTTGACCTTGTTGATGCTGTTGGACTTCAAGAGCTTCACTACATTGTGGGGTGGTAAAGGGTGTGAAGCCATGGTGCCCCAGTTCACACCTACAGCTTTGGCAACAGAGAACGTGGTGGAAATGGTGGTGAGGAAATTGAAAATGATGATGGAGCGTAAGGAAATGGTGGTGGTGGTGGTGGTGGTGGTGGTCATTTTTCGACAGTGAAGTGAAGTGTGGGAGAATGGTTAGGGAGGAAGAAAAAGGGTACAACTGAAGCTCTGAGCTGTGATGATGTTTGGACAAAAAGGAAGGAGGAATGAAAATTCAACTTTCAGTGGTGTGACCACTTTGCTGAGGGCTTTTTGTGAACCGCCTTGCTGTGTGCCTGTGTAGCTTCTAAATTCTAAATAACGATGGTATTAAATATTTTTAAATTATTATATAATTATATACCATCGTACCAATAAAAAATAGTTAAGTTCCATATTTATCTTTTATAATATTAAAAAAATTGAATGATAATGTAAGATTAAATTTTATACTATTGATACATAAAAATTAAACTATTTTTTAATCTCTAAAAGCAGTGAAAAAAATTGTGCTGTGCCTTATTTAAGATTTAATATTTAATGTTTGGGCAGACTATAAATAATGGAAGAAAATAATTAATAATAAAATGAGAGAGAGATAAAAATAAGCAGAATAATACATTATATTTTCTTGTTTGAATTAGTTTATTAAGTGGAAATGAAGTATACTCTCGCTTCCTTCTTGATCCCCATTTGGAAGGGCAAAAAATGGGAGTTTAATTGATAAGAAAAGGGGTAAAGAAGAAGATGTCCTTCTTTGTCTCCCCTTCCCTCCTTCAACGTCATTTCCAAACACATTTTCAACGAAGGAACCCACTGCCTCACTTGCCAGTTGCCACTACTCCATGACCGTCCATCAAATTGGGAATTTTATTTTATTTTATGAAACATTTACATTTGTTATGGGAAAAAATTATTCATATACTTCTTTCTACTAGTTTAAGTTTTTAGAGGAAATGCTTTATGATATAATATCAAAGACTCAAATTCAAAAAAAGACATTTACATGAGAGAACATATTAGAGTGAAGACTATTTATATTCCTTTATCTATCAATTTAAACTTTTGAAAAAAAATAATTCACAACAATATTAATTAAAGGTTGGTTCAAATTCAAGATCAAAGTATGGTTTTAGACTGATATTTATAAAAATACTTATATATATTGGCTGGGTTTTATTTGTCTTTTTCTTTAATTATATTTTAAATTTTAAATGTAATTATTAAAATGTTGAGTATCGAACAGGTTTAACTCATTATCTTTTTCTTTAATTATATTTTAAATGTAACTATTAAAATGTTGATTATTGTTCAGGTTTCGGTTCAATTTTTTTTGTTTTCCTAGGAACACACAATAAAAACTGGATGAGATAATAGAATGCAGATCACTTATCTCAAGTCATATTTCTTTTTGGTCCCATCAATTATTTATTATTATATGTAAGATAAGAATTAAAATATATTTAAAAATTTAAAATAATTAAATATATAATATTTATTTGATATATAATAATAATAAACGATTGATAGAATAAGAAAAGAGAAATTTGAGGACAGATATTTCCTTCATTAGCAAGCGACGCAGAGTGCTCAGCATCAAGGCTGCATTTATGTCTGGGGTGGACTAGACTGACGCGTATGAGTTGACGTACACGACAACGGAACATTCTTGTCTTGGTTGTTCTCTATTTCTTTCCCCCCCATATTCCCTGAATTGTACCGTTACGTTGAAGCAGACGCTGATGGGCTAGACTAAATTCGGCCCAATCTGCATGACTTGTGGATTTCAACCTTTAAAGGACTTAATAAAATACTTTTGCCGAGCCAGTTGTTTAAAGGGCTTTTGGCCGAAAACAAAACAGTTGTCTAAAGGGATGAAGGTTTTTTATTGACCATCTCCATACTTTTGAGCATGTACAAATGACATTTTTTTTTATACTGATATAAATTTCAAATATGCTTATATAGTAGAATTAAAATGTCGGGGGTATACAAATGGGATTAACTTAATTACAATTAAATGAAAAAAACTGAAACGGTGTAAATGTAAGTATATATGCATGATAATTAACACTGTTTTTTTCTTTTGGGATAAGCCATAATTAACACTGTTCATAACCACTTAGATAAGCCACAGAGAGCACATATTGATGGTGAGAAATTTATGTTAATGAATGAAAAATTGAGATTGATGTATTGATGTATAATCAACATTGTATTACAGTCATTAGTTAGTTATAAACACAAATTATTAGTTAGTTATAAGCATCATTTATTAAGCTGTTAGTTATAACAATGTATCAGTTAGAATATATCAGTTAGTTACACCGTGTATGTATTATATATATACTTCTTTGATTAATCAATAAAGTAAGTCATTCATTCTGTTACTTAATATGGTATCAGGAGACTAAACATACGCTCCGCTCTTTCTCATTCTCTCGTTTCTGCTTTCTTGCTTCTTGCACTTTCTTTTCTCACGTTCTGTTGTTTCTTGGCTCCTTTCCATTGCTTTCTTCTGTTCCTTCGATTCCTCTGTTCCTCTTTCCTTCATCATGGAAGAGCTCACGAATCCATATTACCTCCATCAATCTGATAATCCAGGATTAATTCTTGTGTCACAACCTTTAACTGGTGACAACTATGATTCATGGAGTTGCTCAATGGAATTGGCACTTTCAGTCAAGAACAAACTCGGATTCGTGGATGGTTCTTTACCACGTCCTTCAGACGCTGATTCACAACAGCTTGCTCTCTGGACTCGCAGCAACAATGTGGTAATTTCTTGGATCTTCAACTCTGTTTCCAAGGATATTGTTGGCAGTATCATGCGTTCCAAAGTTGCTGTTGAAATTTGGAAAGACTTGCGTGAAAGGTATCAACAGAAGAATGGACCACGAATCTTCCAACTTCGACGTGATTTGATGCGTTTGTCTCAAGGCACTGATTCAATTAGTGTATATTTCACAAAGTTGAAGGCTGTTTGGGATGAATTATCCACTTATCGTCCCATGGTTAAGTGCAACTGTGATGGGATTCATCCCTTATTTGATTACCTCGAAAACGAATATCTAATGTCGTTTCTCATGGGATTACATGAACATTTTTCTTCAACTCGTGGACAACTTCTATTGCTGGAACCATTGCCTCCCATCAACAAGGTTCTTTCTCTCTTGCTTCAAGAAGAAAAACAACAAGAATTAAGCTTTAAGTCTGAAGAACCTTTAATACTTGCTGTTAAGACTGATTCAAAGCATCCTCAAAACAAGAAAAATCGTCCCAAGTGCTCTCACTGTGACTTATTGGGGCACACTGCCGATAAATGTTACAAGCTTCATGGATATCCTCCTGGATATAAGTCTAAAGGAAAAAATCCTTCAATGAAAGCTTCAGTTAATATGGTAGCTGAAAACTCCTCTGCTAGGTCGAACTTTGATCCATCTGCTCCTATGACTCAATTCCAGTATCAAAATTTAATGGCCATGTTGCAGTCTCAATTTGCTGGATCAAAGACATCGAATGATAATCAAGAAGCTTCTATGTCCTTACCTGCAGGTACAATTTTATCAGCCACATCTCATCATAATATAAATTCTGGTTCATGGATTTTAGACTCAGGAGCAACTAATCACATTTGTTATTCAAAATCTTTTTTTGACACATTTGAAGACATCACAAACTCTCATGTTATTTTGCCTAATAAACTGAAAATTCCAAAGAATCGGTATAGGCAATATAACTCTTTGTTCAGGAATCACACTAAAAAGTTTTATATGTTCCAACATTCTCTTTTAACATCATATCAGTTAGTTCTTTAATGATAACTAACCCCATTTCCTTACTCATATCTGATAATTTTTTCCTAATTCAGGAGAAGCTAACTTTGAAGATGATTGGCAAGGGTGAGGTGGATCGTGGACTCTATGTCTTTCATCCTTCTCAACCATGCTCAACTAATAGTTTTCCTTTACCTACTGTTTCAAATTTCCTTTGTAATTCTGTTGTTTCAAATAAAGTTTCCCCATATACTTGGCACTCTAGATTGGGGCATATATCATCTAGACCTTTATCTTGGTTACTGCATAATAAAATCCCTGTAACTCATGTTGATTCTATGAATAAGAAATACTCTTGTGATGTAGATAAATGCTCCATTTGTCCTTTAGCCAAGCAATCAAGATTATCCTTTCAATCTAACAACTTCTTTACTGAAAAACCTTTTGATCTTGTCCATTGTGACATATGGGGACCTTTTCACAAAGAAACCTATGCTGGACAAAGATTTTTCTTAACCATTGTAGACGATCATAGTCGCTACACTTGGACATGTTTATTACAAACCAAATCTGAAGCTACAAACAAACTTAAACAGTTTTTTGCTATGGTAAAAACTCAATTTAACACTGAAATTAAGTGTCTTAGATCAGATAATGCAAAGGAACTTGCATTAACTGATTTCTTACTTGAAAAAGGTGTTTCCCATCAATTTTCTTGTGTTGCTACTCCCGAACAGAATTCTGTGGTTGAAAGGAAGCATAGACATCTCTTAAATGTAGCTAGAGCCTTGTATTTTCACTCTCAAGTTCCTATACAATTTTGGGGAGATTGTGTAGCAACAGCCACTTATCTCATTAATAGGACCCCATCTCAAGTCTTAAAGAATCAAACACCCTATGAAAGGTTATACTTAAAAGATCCTGATTTTAGCACATTAAGAACTTTTGGTTGCTCATGCTATGCTTCAACTTTAGTTTCTTCAAGACACAAATTTAGTCCTAGAGCTATTGCAGGTGTGTTCATAGGTTATCCACAAGGTTATAAAGGATATAAAATATATGATCTTGAAAAGAAATCAACCTTTATTTCTAGAGATGTTGTCTTTTATGAAACTATATTTCCTTTTCATCAAGTACATTCTCTAACCAATATCATTGATCCTTTTCCAGACTTGGTGTTACCCAAAATTCTTTCTGACCCTATCATTTCAAACCAAACACCTGCTGATCGAACTATCACACACTCAACACATTCTGATGATCACATTATAACAGAATCTGAATCAAACAATGATCCAAATTCTGCTGATATCGAAGAAATAATAAGAAACCCCCCAGCAAATATTTTACCTATTAGAAGATCTACTAGAGAACACAAACCCCCCTCATACTTGAGTCAATATCATTGCAATAATCTCTCTACTAACTGTCTTTATCCTATCTCAGATTATTTGTCTTATGACAAACTCAATCCAGCATATCAAAATTTTCTGATGCAAGTTTCATCTATTTTTGAGCCTCAATTTTATCACCAAGCATATAAAATTCCTGAATGGCAACAGGCCATGAAAGCAGAACTAGATGCCATGGAATCTAATAATACTTGGACCTTAGTTCCTCTTCCACCTAACAAACATACTATTGGGTGTAGATGGGTTTATAAAGTGAAATATAAACCAAATGGAAGTGTAGACAAGTATAAAGCTAGGTTAGTAGCTAAGGGATACACCCAACAAGCTGGCCTTGATTTTATTGAAACCTTTTCTCCTGTAGCTAAATTGTCCAGTGTTAGAGTTCTGTTAGCTTTAGCAGCAGTTAAGAAATGGCATTTGTTACAATTGGACATCAATAATGCTTTCCTTAATGGTGATTTATTTGAAGAAATCTATATGGACATGCCCTTGGGATATCACAGTAAGGGGGAGAATCTTGTTTGTAAACTAAACAAGTCCATCTATGGCTTGAGACAAGCTTCAAGACAATGGTTTTCTACTTTTGCAAATTCCCTGTTTGAAGCTGGTTTCACCCAATCCAAAAATGACTATTCTCTTTTCACTAAAGGTTCTAACTCTTCTTTTGTTGCATTGTTAGTATATGTAGATGATATTATTTTAACAGGTCCAGATTCATCCTTGATTCAAGAAGTAAAACTGGCCATACAAAAAAAGTTCAAGTTAAAAGATTTGGGGTCTCTCAAATACTTTCTTGGTTTAGAAATTGCAAGGAATAAAAATGGCATTTCCTTATCTCAAAGAAAATACACTTTGTCATTGTTGGAGGAAACCGGTTTTCTGGCATCAAAACCAGCAAAATTACCCATGGATCCAACTCTCAAACTAAGCAATGATACAGGAGAACCACTTACTGATATCAGCCAATACCGCAGGCTAATAGGGAGACTGCTTTATTTAACCATTTCTCGCCCAGATATAGCTTATGCTGTAAACAAGCTGAGTCAGTTTTCTTCAAAGCCAACTAATCTCCATCTCCAGGCCATTCATCATCTCCTGAGATATCTAAAACAATCTCCAGGTCAAGGTATTTTTTTTGCTGCAAATTCATCACTTCATCTTCGAGCATATGCAGATGCAGATTGGGCCTCATGCCCAGATACAAGGCGCTCGATCCGACTTTTGTGTATTCATTGGAGACTCCTTAGTCTCATGGAAATCAAAAAAACAAGTTACTGTCTCAAGATCTTCTGCAGAATCAGAATATCGTGCTCTTGCAGTTGTTGCTAGTGAGTTATCTTGGATGCAATCTTTACTCCAAGATTTTCATATTTCTAGTACATCAGCTGCTGTATATTGTGATAGTCAGGCAGCAATCCACATTGCTTCTAATCCAACCTATCATGAACGCACTAAACACATAGAAGTGGATTGTCATTTCATCCGTGAAAAGGTTCAGAATGGAACTATTCGTTTGGTTCATGTACGAACTCAACATCAATTAGCGGATTTGTTAACAAAGCCACTACCAGAACCAAAGTTCAAAGAACTTCTTGTCCAAGATGAGCATCAAAGATATCTTCATGCCATCTTGAGGGGGAGTATTGATGTATAATCAACATTGTATTACAGTCATTAGTTAGTTATAAACACAAATTATTAGTTAGTTATAAGCATCATTTATTAAGCTGTTAGTTATAACAATGTATCAGTTAGAATATATCAGTTAGTTACACCGTGTATGTATTATATATATACTTCTTTGATTAATCAATAAAGTAAGTCATTCATTCTGTTACTTAATATGATGTGACAATCGATGATACTATCGATGACTAGATATTCATACGCAAAATTACAAATGACCAAGAATTTTATGCACATGACCGGAAATTCAAGTAACAATATCCTCAATTCCCAATCACTCAACATAAACTTTTCACTATTAACGTATGCACTTTTGAGTGTTGATAGGCATATCCATTGAATATGTAAAAAAAACCCCAGAATGCAGTATCTTATGTTAAAAATTTTCGTAATCATGTCATGCGTAAATTTACACTTATGATTGCACTCTCTTGTGGGACTTCAACTATGGTGTGTGTGTATGTAAATGTTGTGAAATGGTAGAGCCAAAAAGCATAAATAGAGTAGCAAATAATAAATATGTAGAAGCGTAAAATAAATGACACCAGGAATTTATGTGATTCAACTTAAAATCTATGTCCACAGGTAAAAGCGACAACTAATTAAGGCTTCATCTGCTACATCATTCTTCTTCTCATATTTTTAACTTTTACACATGATGCATGTATAGATAGTTCTGAAAATTCAAACCATCCTATCACAAATAATAAAAATTTACGTAAGACATAGTGATATAAAATTCCAACACGAGGTTATCCTCCATTACTTCCAAAAAACACAATTCCTCTTGAAATAATTTATACATGCCACTTGTTTTTACTCTATATATACACACACTGCATTATATATTGCTGTCGAGCAGTTATCAACATGTAATTATGATTCAATAAGCTTACTATGCGTACACACGAAATAGTCTTTAGCATAGGATGCCTCAATTAACTATTAGTTTTTGACGTCATAAAATCCCTTTAAATAGCAAATATATATTTTAGATGAGGGAGTTATAACTAAGGATTTAATTTAAAGGTTAATTGACAGGCAACGAAAGTGTAAACTTATTTACGGTGCCAACCAATAAGAAAAAATTGTTACATAATTCATTTTGTATCTAACTCTAATTTAAATTTTAAAGATATGTTCCAATATTGTTAATGCATGTTAATTGAACTTTGTAATTTATAATGACGTAATAAATTTTCATGAACATCTAATTATGTGTTGTCTCGTAAATGAAAGAGTTAAAATCAATTATACATAACTTTAAAAGTCTTATGAACAAAAATATATTGGTTGGCAGTATTTCACTCGATCAATAAATCAAAATTAAACATAAGTGAACTCACAATATATTGATAAATTTCTACATGTTTTAATGAGATATGAAAGGTTGTGAGTTCGACTCCCGTCTACACCTTTATACTTTAACATCTTAGTTGAAAAAAAATCAAAATAAAACTCTATGATAACTAATCACAGCTTTTTATTTACATTCATCATTAACTACTTTTTAATTATAGCTTCTAATTTCTCTTTAAATAAAATATTTTTTTTTATATCAGAATTTGAACATGTACAGATCAGCATTTAATTAAAAGCAGTTTAGAAATTATAACTAAATAATTAAATTAATTAACTCATGAATAAATTATACACTTCATAAATAGAGACTTTAGATTTCGGGTTACTAACTGTTATAGCAGAACAGTAATTCTAATTTTAGATCCTGCTGAGATGCATTCCTTCCTGGAATGATTCACCAGACAGAGTTATTTATCAGATGTTTCGTCGCAGCCTTTACGTTAGATATTGGGCGTGCGGTTTACACAACGCACGTCCGTGTCTCTCCGTATCTTTCAGTCTTTCTTCAAAGCCTCTTTGTGTTTACAGATTAACAGGTTCCTGTTTTCATATCGCAATTGAATTTACATTCCTTTATTCCTTTTTTTTTTTCAGCTTTAAGATATGTTGTTTGAATCGTCTTCTTTGATCATATATATCATGTGTGGGCTATATTTCATGACTCACATTATCTGTACGGTCTCAATATGCCTTTTTGCTATTTAGATGGTTTTGCAAAATGAGGAATATACATACATACATATATAGATATATATATATATATATATATACATACATATATATATATGTATGTATGTATGTATGTATATGTATATTGGCCTTGCCTCATTATGCAGCTTAATGAATTTGATTTCCCAGAATTGCTCAGTTTAGAAAATTAATGTCTCTAGCTACCAGCTCTGTATACAGATATCTATGTTCATGTTAGAAGGATGATGCTTGCACAAACTAATTTTCCTTTTTCATATTTTGTGAATAATTTTTTTTTCCTCTGATTCCCCTTTTAGTTTCCTTTTGTGCATCCTGTGTTTATTTTTTCTCTACGTAAGTTAAGTTTCTCTTTTGTTATTTATAATGGATATCCTTGTTGGTAGTAAATATGCTGTGTTTCCCCATTTTTCTGCCATATGATGGAGTTAAAATCTGGTTTTTCTGTTGTTTTTATGAGAAAGTTCAACTCAGCTCCTCTTTCCTACATTTTCTTCATCATTTAGATAGTTACAGCATGGTTTAGGAGCACGACTATGAAAACTGTGATTTTATTATTGAATTTTACTTAGCTAGTATCTCCCTTGCTCTGCTTTCTTTTTTGAATGATTCCTTTTTATTAACTTGGAGCACAAAATGCCATTGAAGATTGTAGTTTGTTTATGTTTGTTCTTTCCGGGTATTAAAAGTCTTAACTGTAAATTAGATTGAGAGCACCATACTACAAAAATCATTGTCTTAATTGTTAATGAAGAACAGTAGAATATGGTTCAGGCTACAATGCTATTCACAGACTGCTTTTATGAGTACTACTCAACTGTTGCATGAGGCCTGAACTTAGCATAAGTTGAACAAATTGAAAAACAAAGAAACGATAATTTTGTTATGTAAAAGAAAGACTACAGAATGGCAATAACATAGCCATTAATAAGTCCTGGCCAACTCATTCTCAGCATGAATTCAAGTCTTCTTTGAGTACACGTGAGGGAGGGATGAATGTATTAGCTTGTTCAGCCTTATCTGGCTCCTAACTGTTGAAACTTGTGGCCTTAGAATTGTAAGAATGTATTGCAGTCCTACAAGGCCTTTAGTTTACAGTTTTCCATCCTCAGATGTGTCAAGGCATTAGTTAAATTATCATGGTCATTTGGTAATTCACATGCTAGTACGTAGTTATTGTTTCAAAATTTCAATGTCACTATAGCCTATTAATAAATCTATGAGCACTGATATGTTAGTTCAGAATCTGGTAGCTATTAGATGCCTCCCTTGGGAGTAAGCAGTCTGCAGTTTATGGTGTGTTTGATTTGAGTATAAAAATGAGGAGGGTGAAAATTACATGGATGAGTTTCATGTGTTATTTTATACATAAAGTGCATTTATGTTAATTCGTTTCCCATTTTTACCCCTTAACCAAACACACCCTCAAGGTGTATGTTTGGTTTGTGCTCAAATTGCATCCTTTAGTCCACTTGCTGGGGGCAGAATTCTGGAATTTTACAAGACAAGTCTGTTTGTAGGCATGATGTGGTACATGATTGTAATGGGTTTTCTTTAAAGAATTCTTTCATGGATTTGTATGAAGGGGTTGGAATCACTTTTTAATGAAAAGGCGGACCCAATTTGCCAAGTCATGTGCATATTTCTTAGTGGAGGAGGTTCATCATCATCCTTTGTAGCCCATCATTTTCTCTTCTCAACAATGCTTAACATCTCCATAAAAATAAATTGTTGCATAAAATGGTGACTGACAGACTGCGCCTTTTCTTTTGTAGCCATATACTTGGAAGAGAAAGAATGGCTTCGCAGACAGTACTCAAGTTGGTGCTAGCACACAAGCAAGATTGGCTGATTCTTCTGCTTCTTGCTGCCATCGAGGGAGCATTGAACATGATAGAACCTTTTCATCGCTATGTTAGCAAAGAAATGATGACAGATTATATGTACCCATTTAAAAAAGATACCATACCTATGTGGGGTGTTCCTGTAAGTACCATTACGCCAATAATGGATAGAGTTGCCTCCTATATTTCAATTAGTCAAAATAGACTTTTCAATCCTTACTTTTACTCAAATTTTCAATTTGATCACCTCTTATTTTTCTTCAATCTGACCACTTATGTTTCAATTCATTTTCAATATGGTCTTAAATCACTATTTTATATTAAGAACCGACAAAAGAAGTTGACGTGTCTTGTCAGCATTTTCCATCAGTTATGTTGTGAATCAGTGAGTTGAGATAAAAACAAAACAATTTAAGATATAAAAGACCAAACTGGAAAAAATAAAGAGCAAGGAACCGAATTGAAATATCGTGTAAAAGTAAAGGATAAAAACACCTATTTTACCTCCTAATTGTAGTGCCATTATGAGCAAGGAAACAAACTTAACTTTTAACTCATTCCTGAAACAGATTGGCTCTATTCTGATCCCCATCCTTATCTTTGTTGCGTTTTACTTTGTGAGAAATGATGTCTACGATTTACACCATGCAATATTGGGTATGTTTTTACTGCTCTTTCTGTTTTCTCTTTTTACTAGTTTATTATGAACATTTCTGCTTTTGACCCCTGCTAACTCATTCCTACGGGTTCTTTTATTTGGAACCTTAGGCCTCATGTATTCTAGTCTGGTAACGGGTGTTATCACGGATTCCCTTAAAGATGCTGTTGGTAGGCCACGACCAAACTTTTTCATGCGGTGTTTCCCTGACAAAATACCGGTGGGTTCTGCTTCTTATTCTTGTTTTTCTTTTTTTATTCAATTAATTTGTTTTCACTATTATTATAAGAGAAATAGAGAATAGTCTTTATGCACTCTCGTCTAATACATAGATTTCAGGAAAATCAGATATCATGGTGATTAACTTGCATGATAACCATTATCATTTCTAGAAATTTTACTGTTTTACACTCAATCTATATAAATTACTCTCTAATTAAAAAAATGCTACCTTATCTTTATTTTATTGGATTTAATTTAGATAACAAGAGTCCTTCAATTTTATATTACCATATTAGTAAATATAATTAATTCTCACACTTGCTATTTAAAAAGTCATATAAATTAACTTATTTAATTTGATTAGTAGGTAAAAATTAGACTCTTTTATGAGATTAATTTTGATTTTATTGTCAATGTAAAATAGTTTTGTACCGTGACTCAATCGGGATTTTATAAGTAATAGACATTAAGTTAAATACTTTTACTTATATAGCCATATCAATTGGATACCTACGTAAACTTCTTTTACATTGTTAACGTGCATTAAAATCAATTTCCTATTTTATTTCCTATTTACAAGTTTTTGTTAATAAAATAATAAAAATAACAAAATATTACTTTCACACTTTTCTTCGCAGCATCTTAGAAACGAAAATCAGAACAAAAAAAAGAAGTGACATTTTTATAATAATGGTAAAATCATAGAAACAAGAAATGAAAAACAAGATCAAATCAAACAAGCCCTCAGCTTCCCGCTAAATTCCTTCTCATTTTCTTATCTTTGGCTTTTATTGTCTGAGTGCTTAATTGGTGCAATTTGCAATGGCATTTTCATCCCTAATCGCCCTGAGATTGGTTCTTGCAGGAGTATGACAAATACACTGGTGATGTTATTTGTCATGGGATTCGGAAGGTTGTAAAGGAAGGGTACAAGAGTTTTCCAAGTGGCCATGCTTCATGTAAGCGCTAAAGTATCCATTTTTAAAAAAAGTATTGACTAGTCATTGATGACATGAACCAAGTGTAGAAGGTTAACTAGAGATATTGAATATCCAAGTTATCCATCATGCATGATTGTTTATTTCGTTTATTAGTGGGTTTGTTATATGGTCAAATAATTGAATGCTTTGGTCTTTATTTTGCTAATGAATGGTTACCCAAATGCAGGGTCCTTTGCTGGTCTTTGTTTCCTCTCTTGGTACTTATCTGGGAAAGTTAGAGTGTTTGATCAGAGGGGCCATATTGCCAAACTATGCCTTGTATTGCTTCCATTACTTCTTGCTGCTCTTGTAGGAGTCACGCGAGTTGATGATTACTGGCATCATTGGACTGATGTGTTTGCTGGAGCTCTTATAGGTTAGTACAGTTATTATCATAAGGGAAAAGAAAAAGTTAAAAAAAATTATCCCCTCAATCATATTTTATGTACATTTTTTCTGCACATTTTGAAAATGTACAAATGAATCTCCTAATACTTGATCGTGCAAATTGACTTTTCTAACTTTTATATCTATTACACTTTAAGAAAATGTAAGATACCAGGCTGCACATTATATTTCAGTTTAAGATATTAGGTTATACATGATCCAAAGTTCAAGGATATAATACACTTATTTTCCATCAATAATAGATGAAAATTTAATAAAACACCTGGAAGGCTGGAATGCACATCCAAGAAACTTCAAGAGTTGACTTGCACTTTTTTAGAAGTTTAAAGAGTACATGATTTATAGTTAGGACGCGTTAAACTGTGTTTATCCTAAGCATTGCATTATATGAACTTCATTTTCTGCCAATAAGGCCAATTAACTCCCTTTGATCTGTTGCCTCAGGAATTACCGTGTCTTCGATCTGTTATTTACTACTCTTTCCCTTTCCTACTCTGTCAAATGGTAAGTATTCTTGTCCTTGGTTACCTAATCTCTGAATTTCAGTTTAGGCCTTCAATTTGCATTGCTTTTGTAGAAGACTTGTCGCATGTAAAATTATGGGCGGAAATGAAGTTAAAGAAATGTAGATAGTAATGGTTCCATTCTGCAGATAAGATAGGCCTCAAAACTGTTTGACCCTACCCCAGGAATTCATTGGACTGTAATACCAAACCCCTGAATATGTGGATTTCACCGTGTCAATGAAGATTGAAGAGGGATAGGATCATAGGAAGAAGGGAGAAAATAATCGCAGGAACATTATACACCCCCAGTAGTGTCATTTAGATCGTTTATCATCTTGTTTTCCATGTTTC
The DNA here is from genome assembly GCA_031216105.1 of Dalbergia cultrata. NCBI lineage: Eukaryota > Viridiplantae > Streptophyta > Magnoliopsida > Fabales > Fabaceae > Dalbergia > Dalbergia cultrata. The sequence goes on from CM062347.1 coordinate 7,040,737, forward strand.
TCTTCTCTATTGTTGATACTAGCAAAAATGAGTAGAGTAACCTACACACTAAAAGAAATTGGAATTTACCAGGTTCAAGAGTGGTTGTTAGATAAGTCAAAAGATGTGCTTGGTTTATAGTTTCCCAACCATGATGAAGGTGAAAATAATGTTCTTACTTTTGTTCAAACCATGATTAATTGAGACTCAAAATCAATCAAAATTAAATATATCTCAACTTGGTTTTTCCAAGCACATTGAAATGAGTTAAAATTCAGTTTGCACCATTCAAATTATAGTTTATATTGTGCAAACTGAAATTCCAACATGCTAAAAGAGGTGAGAAGCACTTGTCCATCCAAGAGTCATTTTAAATATCAACCTAGTCTAGCAAAAGGATCCTGGTTATTATTTGGTAATTTTGGATACAAGTATTCTCCTAGTTCATCTGGAGCAATATGGGCACATGTACAATTATCATTGGTTTCCTGATTTTCTTTTTCTTGTTTTTCCAAACGTGTAGGTTGGGCGCCTCATGCATTTTTTCATGTGACTTTAGAAAGTGAATGTTCTCCACAACGAGCTCGAACTCCAAATGGAACAAGGCTGCCAGAGTTGTCCCTGGAGATGGAGGACGTGGAAAATGGGACAAGATATAAATTATGATTACTGACTCATCACTTTGTGAATTAACAGGAGATTATGATACATGCTTCGAAAATGAAATGAAATGTCTGTTAAGAAATGCTGTTGCAATTCAATGCTTCTATATTCGAAAGATTTAAATCAACACGAACTCACGAAGCATTCCTTTGTTTTTTCTTATATTCTCCTCCCTAATATCGTTGTCCTTTCACAGTATTGTAGCTATTTTTCAGTTTTTGGTTTATCGAACCAGGGCCTCATGCTTAAAGGATCCGAGCCTCTTTCACCCCGACCAACACCTTGATTTATTGTAGCTCTTGTTATTGACAAAATATAATCAAATATGCCGCATTTACATTTGCACAACTCAAGCAATTCTAGGCGTGCGAATCCTGATGAGCAACCAAAGAGACTACTGTAGTCTCCATGTTTTTGTTGGTGATGGGCTGATGGCACCCTTTCAAGCCTTCCTCTCCGTCAGTTCCAATTGGTGGAGTTTCAGCCTGTTTTGTTTTGCTTAATCATGCTTTGTTGGGTCTTATTTGGTGCTGTTTAGGTGCATGTGTTTTGGCTCCTTTTCTGGTTGTCTATGATGTTCCAGTCAAAGTGTGGCGTACCACACTAGGTGTTGAGCCACATTTATAAAGTGTGGCTGAATTCATTAACTACATCCACCACAATTTTAAACTGTGGTTAAAAGCTTAGTGTGTGGTTCACTGCAGTTTATCTGATGTGTCATAGCCTTCATCTTTGCACAGAAACAGCACCAAAGAAGAATCAGAAAAGGGACCAATTAAGGCTATGGTATACCAGGATAAGTGTGGAATATACTAAACATTTAGCTATATTTACAAAGTATTGGTAAGTGTCTTTAAAAGTGTAGTGAATTCAATTAAAGTAGCCATACTTTTTGACATTTGGCCACTCCTTGTTAGTGTGTACGATTGGCTTCAAAACCTAATTATAAAGTGAGAAAATTGAGAATTAGTCATTTTAAAGAATTTCCATAGCATTTTATTAATCAAAAGATAAATAATATTTCTCATTAAAGTTGAAAGCATCTGATCTAATAGATATAGTTGTAATATTAATTTTATCCTTATAATATTCTGAAAGTGAATATCTTTAAAAAGGTTATGCCTAAGTTAGGGAAAGAGTTGGATAAAACATAATAGAAATTCAAATGCCATAAGAAAAAAAAAATGAATAATAGATATAAATCTTTAATTTAAAATTTTATGAAAATAAACATGGATCTTTCTCTATGTAGATATTCAGTTTTTATTTGAATTTGATATTTAATATTTTTATGTAATTTAATATTTGATTTGTGATATTATATTTGATTTTTAGATTTTGAAAATATTATCTTGTCAAAATGGATTCAATATTGTTTACAATAATCAATACTATTTAATTTTTAAACTTCAGAAATATCATCTTATCAAATCTATTAGATCAAATATTGTTTATAATCATCATTGATATTTATATTTGGGAAATTTTACTCAAATAAAATAAAAAGAGAGAGATGTTACATACTTGTCTTGTTTCTCAGTTTGTTACGTAAATGTCCTATTTTATTTAAATTGAAGTCGATTTGAATCGACTTTCAGTGAGACAGAATTTTTTTGGCGAAAATGAACTAGAAGTCGACTGGAATCGACTTACATCATTACATCTTTGCAGACCCACGTCATCTCATGTCAAATCATGTCGGGAGTGGAAAAATAAGTCAAAAGTCGACTGGAATCGACTTTAAGTCGATTGGAACGTTTTGCTAACGCAGTGTCGTCGATAAGATGTCAAATCGGGTGCAATCGACAGATTACACAGAAGTCGATTTGAATAGACTTCTGTGTAATACAGAAGTCGATTGCACCCGATTTGACACTATATCGACACTTCTGACACGTTAGCAAAAACGTTTCCAATCGACTTCTGAAGTCGATTCCAGTCGACTTTTGACTAAATATTGGCCTTCCGTCTCTATAAATTCAGGCTCCTAGCTCTCAGCATACAGAGTGAAAAATTGGAGTGAGTTGTTATACACATTTGAGTGAAAATGGCAGAGAATGTTGTTCATATTCTTGTCCATTTTAATGGTGAGATTATAAACACAATTGAGGGTGATACATTCATTAGTGATAATCAAGCATGGTTGGTTGTATGCCCACCTATTAGCTTATTAGAGTTGCAGAGAAAAATACTTGAGGAGTACGAGGGTAGCAACGGGCAAATAGCAAAAATATTTTATCGAATGCCGGTTGACATTGTGCCAAATGGGATCCGATATAGAAAGTTCCGAATTCGGAAGGATGAGCACATCAATCACATGTTTGCTTATTTTCACGCATTCGCTGAAGTTCGGACAATAGATCTATTTGTTGAACTTCAAGATGATTCTTCAAGCTCTAGAGGTTCAGCTCGAAGTCCAGCATTTGTTGCTGGACCTAATGCACCCGCCTCCGTTGAAGTTCCACGTGATCATGTTCAAAGTTCATATGCAACTGAGGATGACAGGGCTTCTTTAAGTTTTGCACCACTTCTAAGGCAGGTAGAAGAGCCATTGCCCGTAAATCCACAACCAGTAGCAGAAGCCGCGCCACTTGGTGATTTTGATTTTATTGTTGAGCACCAGGATGTTGAAAATGAAGAAGAGGAGGAGCTTGGTCAAGCAGTGGATGATGATGAAGAAGAGCAACAATTGTTTCAATTACAAAATTTGGGTGACCAGTTCATATCGCAATCTCAATGTCTCCAACTTCCTAGTCATTATTCAGCAGTGGATTTAGATGCAATGCGGTCTGATGTGAGTGGGTCAGCTTCAAGTTCAGGCTTGGCAGGAGAGAAAGAGTTGGCAGTTGGCCAAGTGTTTTGCAATAAAGAGGAAGTTTTGTTTGCAATTAAGCATTACAGTATTCAGAGAGGCGTGCAGTACAAAGTTTATGAGTCTGACCACATAAAATTCCATTGCAAATGTGTCAACTTTGGCAATGACTGTAATTGGAGTATACGTGTCACATTTCGCAAGAAATTACAGATGTGGGAAGTGCGAAAGCTAAATGGACCACACACATGTGTCTTTTCTGAGTCTACGGATCAGCATGCCCAGATGGATTATCATATTATTTGTGCACACATCCACCCTTTGGTGCAAGCAGACCCAACTATAGCCATCAAATCACTTCAGGCATCGACGAGGCGAGTTGAGGTTCAAGACGACGTCTGAAGGTATGGCTTGCCAAACAGAAAGCAATTGGTATGATTTTTGGGGACTGGGAAGAATCATACAATGAGCTTCCTAGATGGTTGGGCGGTTTACAAGCTTATATGCCAGGTACTATTATTCAGTTACAAACTGGACCTTATTGTGTTGGTAATGTTGTTGATAATAGTTGCTTTATGTTCCATCGGCTTTTCTGGACGTATCCACCATGTGTAGAGGGGTTCAAATATTGCAAACGTCTTATATCAATTGATGGAACTCACCTGTATGGAAAATATGCTGGAACATTGCTGATGGCTATTGCCCAAGATGGGAACTCTAATATTTTGCCTGTTGCATTTGCCATGGTGGAAGGAGAGACTAAAGAAGCATGGTCTTTTTTCTTGGGAAACCTTCGACAATATGTGACACCACAAGAGGGTATTCTTGTAATATCTGATAGGCATCATGCTATCAAAGCAGCTCTAGAAGCAGAGGGGAGTGGCTGGCATCCTCCTTCAGCATATCATGCATATTGTGCTCGCCATATTGCGTCAAATTTTGCTGTAAAGTTCAAGAATAAAGATGCCAAGCGGTTGCTAATGAACACAGCATATGCAAAAACTGAGCATAATTTCTTGTACTGGTTTAGGGCGCTGGAGAATGTGAATCCTGCGATGTGCACATGGGCTAGCAACATACCGCGAGAGAAGTGGGCTCACTATGCTGATGAAGGCCGTCGATTTGGGCATATGACAACTAATTTGTCAGAGTGTATGAATGCTGTTATGAAAGGTACTCGCAATCTTCCCATTACTGCCATAGTAAAGTCAACATATTACCGGCTTATTGAGTTGTTTGTCAGAAAAGGGACAGCAGCTCAAACTCAACTTGCCAGTGGGCGAAAATTTTCAGAGACTCTGTTGAATGCGATTGAGGAGCACAGACGACACTTTGGCAGCATGAGTGTTACTCGTGTAACCCGAGAGACTTTAGAATACTTGGTGTTTGAGCGAGATGATATCGTAATCGTGGTCGGCCGGGAATTTAGGGTGGACTTAACAGGGCGATGGTGTGATTGTGGCGAATTCCAAAAATTACACTATCCATGTCGTCATGCACTTGCCGCCATATCTGATGCCCGACGAGACTGGACCTCTTGGGTTCATGAAGTTTACACGATGGAATCGGTTTTTAATGTGTACAAAATGGAGTTCTCTGCAGTGGCTAATGAAGACATGTGGCCACCATATACTGGGCGTCCTATACGTCCAAATCCCGCACTTAAGCGAACTACTGACGGTCGTCCAGTTTCCACTAGGATTCACAACGAAATGGATGAGGTTGAACCAGGACAGCAAAAGAAATGTGGATTGTGTAGAGGGTTGGGTCACACTAGACAATCATGCCCCCATGCTCCAGCATCTAGCTAGCGGCACTGATTCATTGTGTTCTTATTACTGTTTACATCTTATGTTTTATTATCATTCAGTCAGCTTATTGTTTCCTTTTATAGGTTGGGTACTAAATGTAATATTGTTATTTTCCTTTGTAGTTGTGGTGTACTCTTAGTATGTAACTTAATTGTGGTGTTTTGTTTAATGTAACTCTTAATGTTTCATTAATCTACTTATGTGTTTCACTCTCTTGCAATTTTAGTGTGCAATGTAACATGATTAATAGAAACAACATATAAACACTACCTTTATCAACACTATGTAATATAAGAAGTCTGAATTACAAAAAGTCCAAATTACACACACAAAGTCCAATTTACAAAAGTACAAATTTACATGCTATAAATAATAATAAAATCCTAATCACTGTCCGCCTACTTAGTGCGTCTGGGTCCAATGAAGTGACTCCCTGTGAAACAACGACGGGGTACAATATGTCGTATAGGCCTGGACTCCTCCTGCTCCTGCTCCTCTGCCTCTTGACCCTCCTCCCCCTGCTCCTGCTCCTCGTCCTCCTGATAATATACAATACGATTAACAATAAAATAGTAATAATTGTTCCTTTTCTGTTTTAAAGGAAATAATAAAATTAAAAATAAAATCAAAGGTAAAACTTTATTATTTTCAATTTTTTAACAAAATTATGGAAAACATTTGAAAGTTGAAAATAAAATTAAAACTAAAGAAATTATCAATATTAACTATAACAAGATTTGAACAAAATAGATATAACATTCAAGAACTCAAAAATTAAAATAAACTTACAAATATATTTAGAAAATATATAACAGAACCTAACAACTTAGTTAGTTAGTTAGTTAGCAAACTAGCTCTAAATTAACTCACGTGTCAGTTGTTCTAATCTACGTATATAAACACATTTCATTCTTTCAGTAAAGTAACTTTTAAGTATGTTTCCATTACTTTTTGCTTCCATCTAAATTCGGAAGTTCCGAATTCCTTTAACTCTTATTATGCTAACTAAGCTCCAAACTAAAAATATACCAGAATAAAAAATAAATAAATAACATCATCCTAAACAATTTCGAATTTAACTACAACGCATATTTTAAATGAGATAAAATAAAATATAATATTTTTAAATACAAAATTAAATTAAATTACCTGCACTGCCAGTTTACCCGCAATATGATCAACCGCATTAAGACGGTAGAGCTCGCCCTCCATAGCTATCAGTGTATGCACAAGTGCAACCAACTTTTGCTTCCTAACTTCCTCACTACCGTCTCTTACAGCTTCTTACTTACTGAAACATAACATATTGAAACATAAAGAGGTTGCAATTTTATGCGAATATAATTAGGATACTAAGAATAATAGTGGAAATATACACCAGACTTGGTCCCAAGCCACACTATCCGCTGCCTTCCCTGCTGCTTCTTCCTTCACTGCTTCCTCTTCACTGTGAGTTAACCACACAAAATCGGGCAAAGTCGTCCTCCATTTATGCTGCGTGAAGCAAGAAGAAGTCGACTCCAACCGTCTGCTCTAATCTCTGACACACAGAGAAAAGTCGAGTCCAGTAGACTTTGTACACACAACTCACAAGTCGACTGAAGTCGACTTCCCTTGGACGCTGACATCGCCTGCAAACGCCGCTTAAGGAGCAGGTGTGAACAGTACAAACTCGTTTCCAATCGACTTCTCTTGCATTTGCTGCATAGACTGATTTGATGGTTGCAGACTGGCGCGGTGCAGCTTCATTGTAGTCGACTATACTCGACTTTGATAGTTTTCCGGTTTGGCATTTCAATTTTTGCAGGAAGTCGTTTCTAGTCGACTTCTATTATAAAAAAAAAGGACATTTTTGTAACCTAATGGAAAAGAGGATAACTACGTAACATCTCTCTCTTTTCATTTTATTTCTGTAATTTTTCCTTATATTTGTATCAGTATATAATTTAAATTAGAAAAAATATAGCATACTAAATTTTTCTTTTATCTCATATACTCTTTATATATTAATTTTTACATACTTTCTAAGATTATATTAGGATTTATTTAAATATCTATCTTTATATTTATAATGTAAATATCAATTAGGATGGGAGAATATATAATATGTAAAGTATCAATTTACGGTTTGTTCCTTCCTTTTGTTAGAGATATTTTATAAAGATTTGATTAATAGTGTATATATATGAAATTAATTTTTCACAGATATTACTCTCATATAAATGATGTTGGTACAAAGCATTTCTTAGTAATAATATATATAAATTTTTAAGTAGTTATAAAAGAGTTAGAATTTTTCAATAAATAAGTAAATATAATTAACTAAATATTTTAGAAAAATAAAATCAAAATTAAACATATTTATTCTAATATGTCTATATGTATACATATCAATTTCATGAATATTGGGATATGAATAAATTAAGACTTTTATATTAAATAATCGTGTTCATATCTATGAAGAGTTTTTTTAAAATAATTGCCTGCATATGTAATACTCCATATCTAGGTATCCTTAGAAATTACAACTTAAACTAGGGAAAATTTAACTAAGACTTTGAAGGGTTTTCGAAAATAATGATAATAATAATAATAATAATATTATTATTATTATTTCTAAACTAATACTATAAATAACGCCTAAGAATTAATGGTCTGTTTAGCTTTTATCATTACGGTTCTAAATAAAAAGTAGTGTGTTCAAATTAGCTCTCGTAGCTTCTTCTTTTTTTCAAAAATTTTGCAAACCGTTTGTACATAACTAAAGCCTAAAAGCAATGTATTTTAATTTTTAAACATTTTAAATTGCTGGAACATAGCCAGCTTTCACGTTATACAGCGCGCACATTGGATGCGGATAGGGTTGTATTTTTATACCCCGGTATATGTTTGAGATAATTATAACACTCTCAGGCAATCTACCGACAAACCTACCACCCAAGGATTGGTTTCCCAAAGAGAAAAACGCGACTCAACCCTTTCTGATTAATTTTTTCTAGTAAATGTTCACACTCTTTTCCTTATATGAGTTGAGTTCAGTCTGGCTACCATTATGTGGTTTTCTTTTTCATTCTATTCCAAATCATTTCTAATCCTCATTATATAATTTCAGTCACTCTTAATAATGAATAGTAAGTGGGTTTAAGCTTATAATTATATTTTTTGTCATTATAAATATTTTTCTAGCATCATACACACTTTTCATGAAATATTGAAATTGATTTATGTAATGTGCAAACATTTTATGATTTATGTCAATTTTAGAAAATTATTATTTTTATAATTATCATGAAAATTATATTTTGAGAAATGACGGGACCATTAGTTATAAGAATGTATGCCTGGAAAGGATTTATTCAAAAATATTTAGTTGAAATTGATTTACTACAACTGGTAGACCTGTTTTATGGATTTGATGAAATTATTATATTTTCAAGATTATAGGTTTTGTGATCATAATTTTATAATCTTAGTTAAGTGCCATTGGAAGTGTTGAACTAAGTATAATTCAGAACAATTACCAAATACATACTCTATAGGTTTCTGAAATCACTATGTCTACAAATTAGCGACCCCTTCAACATCATTTTAAGAACCTAGTCATGAGTTAACGGTAGTGATCTTTCGTTAACCTTGGTATATCATACTGCCCATGAGAGACAATAACCCTTTTTACTCATATTATAGATAACGAGACCTAGTTTGGTGAACATAGCTTGTCTACGAGGGACGCGTTTCATGAGGGACTGTTTGCTATCAGTTAGATGCCCATGTTTGGAAGGGACTAAGTATTGTCTTTTTACAACTTGAAGTATTGTCTTTTTACAACTTGCTTAGAATTATGTTTCTTCCCTAATTCCCTTAGAGTAGGTTATATTGCTTTTGAGGACTACATTAATTGCTAACTATGAAATTTAAATATTTTCCAAGTATACTTATGTGTGTAAATATAAAAGTGTTTCATGTTAGTTGTATGCATATTATATGTACTCCATTGTTGTCCCATGTGGGTTATGAGCAGAGACTTGCTCACTAAATTTTGATAAAATCACCCTTCCTTTTTCTCCCCTTATAGTTACCATTGCAAATCCAGTTATGGTTTAAGCTCAACTTCAATAGCCTTGCAGCTATTCCAATGGTGAGGTTCATTTTGTAGTAAAATTCATATTATGATTATTGTAGAATAGAATGCTCTAGTAGTGTGTATGTAGGGTCCTCGAACAATGATTACTCTAAACTTATGTTATTTTGTCATAATGATATTTGATGTAATTTTTTTCCAGGAGCATAATTTATTGTTTATTTTAGTTATTGATTTTGAACAATTTGGAGAAATTAATATTTGATGTATTTAATGAATAAAGTTTTCAAGGAGTTTTGATAAATTTATTTATTTAGTTATTAATTTATTTACTTTTATAATTTATTATGAGCATTAAATTAGTAATTTACTACGCACTATTGGATGAAATTAATTTTAAAAAACTTCAATAAGGAACAATATCCCTCATATGTTGGTCAAAAATTTTAGGTTGGACAATCCTTCAAAGATTGAAATTTATTTAAGTTAGATCAGAAGACTAAAAAAAGTTTGGAATAATTTGAAATGAATTTCTATTTTCCAATGACCAAAATGATATCCTACAGTCTTTGCAGAACCAATTCAAGGTTACTCTAAAATTTTCACAATACAACTTTTGAAATATTATTAGTACATATATAAAGTTAAAAATATTAATATTTGATACTTAAAATCAATATCGCTTACCAAATTACTGTTAATTTAACATCTTAAAAAATAGAAGTTAATTTTTCTATAAAGATCAATCCACCATCCACTAAACACCAATAATGTGATGAATTTATTAAAATCAAGTTGCCAAGAAACCCTCTATAAATAGTGACAAATTCTCTCAAAAAAGATTATTATGAGAGGCATGATTTATTATAAGAGTAAGATGATCAATTCTAGGCTGTTGAATCTTATATAAATAGTTAGGATTAAAATATTAAATCATAGAATATTTTTAAATGATCATATAATTATTAACTACTATTAATAACTTTCAATTCTAACCATTTAACCTTTTCTTTTAAAGTTTAAAAGCATGAGATCGACCAGAGAAAAATAAAAATAAAAAGTCATACATGTCATAACACGATGTAACATTGATAAAAAAAATTTTTTAAAGAATAATATAGGTCGACAAGATAACATATCTAAATGTCTTTATTTAAAACATCCGTTAGTTAAAAAGAGCTTCTATTAAAAGGAAAGGCATCAGCTTTTATCAAAGAAACACAAAAAAAAATTAAAATGACCAAAACATTAGAAAAACCGGAACAAAGCGCCATAACGCAGCGTTTTCTTTTTTTTTTTTTCCGGTACAATAACGGAAGTGTATTTATGTATGCGTAATGTGTAACTAGGCACACATTGTTAAATTTACTATTTTATTAATATTTTCTTGACTTGATAAACAAATTGAAAGTCACTATTAAGAGTTGACTTTATAATGTCGATGGGTCCATGTGAATCATTTTTCAAATCACGAGATACTTTAAAAGATTTGATTTATTTAAAATTAGTTTGGTTTATTTAAGTGTTCTTTACTTTGCATTAATATTTTGTTCAGCCTTTGAACATCAGGGAGTAAATATTACTTTTACGAGTTATTTTCTTAAAATTTGACTTTACATTGACACCCAAAAGGTTACTTATCACCTCTTTATACAGAACCAGTGAAGGTCTGAACTCTGAAGGATTTGTGTCTTAATCAAAGTTACGTTATCCTATCTAATGTATGCTCTAAAGTCATAGTTGTCCGAAGTACCACGGCAGATGAAAATTTTTTAGTATAGTTTTTATGGTCAATTTAACATTCTTTTATGTCTAAAACAATCAATATCTAAAGTCCAGTGTTTCATACTAAACTAGCTTAAGATGAGCTAACCCATTGCGGGGCTAAAACTCTCACAATTTTTCAATTTTTCCCATCTGCATGATGCACACTCGATCGAAATATTATTTAAGAAGAGCAAGTGGCATAATTCATTTAATTTGACATATGGTTATTATGTGAAATTTTTTATTCTAATGCTTCGTTATGTATCATCATGTCATTAAGTGTGCATTTGGATGGAGCAATTATAGGAGAGAATGTGATTTTTGAAAGGATTTAAAATTTATCAAGATAAAATATCCTATTTAAATATTAACTTAGAAGAAATTACAACATCTAAGGAATTTTAAAGAGAGATTTTATCTACTTAAAATAAAGAATTTTTATTTCCACCTATAGAGAGGAAATTTTGAAAATCTCTACATGCACAAGTGTATGCTTTTTTCACTTTGATAAGTCTCATTTTTATTATTTTTTATTATATTTTTTTATATTTATGAAATTTTCATTTAATGTTATTTTTAATTCATTTTGTTACATTTTAAATTTTTTAATATTCAGTTTATAGTACATGATGTTATATTTACTTATCATTCTATTTTATGTATATAACAATTAAATTTTATAATTCAAATTTAAAATATTTTGTGAATGAAATTTAACATAATTTATGAAATACAAACTTATTATAATTGATTTTAAATCGGTTGAATTTTGATTATTAAGAAAAAAATCTTATTTTTTAAAAAATTAACTTATATTTTTTAAATAAAATATGTTAAAATCAAGATAATGTAATTTTCTCACCTAAATAAAGTATTTTACAAATGAAGAAAGTGTAATTATCTATCCAAATAAAAAAATTTAAAAATTAAAGGAAATTTAATTAAAACATCTTAATTTCTAGCATTTTAAATTTTATATTTTAGAAATAATTCATCCAAATGCACACTAAATGTATTTTGACTCTTCAAATAATTATTTTAAAATTCATATTTATAATTATATGTGATTAATTAATGATATAGGAAAAAATAAATAATAATTTATCAAAATTAAACTCTTATATTATAAATAAAAATTATTAAATAAATAAACTAATATAAAAATGTGGTAAATATTGGAATTTCTTGGTATTCATGTAATTTATTAATCATAAATATTTCAATTATCTTACTGGTGAATTTGGAAAAAATATTATATTCATTACGAGTTATTGATAAAATAATTAAAACTCTGAAATATTAACATGCATATAATTCTTCATAAGTAGATTCATCAATAATATAAATTAAATATCTACTTATAATTATGTGATTTCTCATGTTTAGTACATGGAGTGCATGACATGAAATTTATGCCTAAATAAAATAATGAAGTAAAGCTTGAATTAACTCTCTCAGATTTTATAAAAGTTTCAATCTAGTCCATAAAATTTTATTTCTTCTATTTAAATCCCTAATATTTTTAAAATATTCCAATTGTATCCTTTTTAAAGAATATACACAAATTATAAATAAAAAAAAGATAAAATAAAGTTCAAATTATGGTGTTGGAAAGACACAATAAGATATAAAGTATGACATAACAATGTTAGGTGATCACAACAAGACATAAAACATCAATTTATTTGTTATAATTTTGATACATTATATTAAAAAGAAAATATATAAATATTTTTTGGATCAAGTGTCCATATTTAAATATAAACAAATTCGTCACTAAAGTTGAATTTTAAATGCTTACACAAACTATGTTTACCATTATATATATTTGGATCAAGTGTCCATATTTAAAGAAACAATGAGTGGAACATCCAGATCTGCATCCTTTGTTAACAATAAACAAATTCGTCACTAGCTAGAGTTGACTTTTTAATGCTTACGCAAACTATATTTAACATCATTCATGTTTGTAAAAGACACACATGCACATATAAAACGATTTGATGATTTATCATTTCATATTTTATTTTAACAAATAATTAGAAAATATAAATACATATCAATTATTAAATTACAAGTCTATTGTTATCCATTTTTTATGAAATTAATTTATTGTACTTAATTATCAATTTTTGTTTTGGTAATCAAAAGATGCATGTATCCTTTTAAATACAAGAGTTGTGATTTAATTATAGCTATTTGAAATATTGATAAATTTAGCTAATGGGACACATGATAAATTTTCAATCACAAATTATCTAGAAGGTATCAGTATTTATGAATTTTTAAGGGTACAACAGAAATCCCCTTAATTACCAATAAAACATCACATCGATCAACATAAGATTGATTAAATTTAATGTGGATGAAGAATTATTGAATAGGGTAAATGTACAAGACTTACTTATAAAGTAAATGAATTCTCACTCATATAATACCTTTTTTAATGAGAAAAGCTCAAACTACCCAACCATAGTAGTGAGCATAGTCCGTACAAAAGATAAAATACATAGGGCATGTCATGTATGAGAGGTGATTTATTATAAGAGTAAGAACAACAAATTTATGTCATATAACAATAAATAAATAAATATATATATATATATATATATATATATATATATATATATATATATATATGAGATTATAATTAAAAATTAATTAATGATATTTAATACTCACATGCTCATTTAAAGAAGTCATGTGATTTTAGGTTTTAATCTTGATAATTCATATAAAATACCCTTTTGTTACAATCAAACTCTAGCATCTGAAGGATATTTTATTTCATTTCTGAGTGGGGGAGGATTTAGGGTCAAAAAATTTGATTAAAGGAAATGGCGTGATTATTCGTTTAATTGTGAATGTGATATGTATATGACTACCTAATGATGGAAATAGATATTAACTTAATAGAAGAGGGTGTTTTGCATTGTTTGGAAAGTCCAGGGTATTGTGATGCACATTTGAAAAAGTTAATGTACAAACTGCATATGACTTAAAGTTCAAACGGTTAAATGCATTTTTACTACAAGTTATAAAAAATTTCAATTATAATATTTTTAAACATTCTAAAGATTTTAAGGCTTGTAATGTTTTGAATATTTAAAAACTATGGAACTAATGAATAGCATAATATTCAATGTAGAGTATGTGTTAATAGAAGAGGGATATGAAAGTATAATTATAAAAAATAATTAATAATGACAATACAAATAAGAATTTAAAAGCTTACTTTAAATATGATAGTTGAGAAAATGATGGGGCATAAATTTCTCTATGAATGACACATGGTAAAAAAATTTTGAAATGAAGTTTAAATTTTTAATAATATAGATAGATTATGATTTCCAAAAACTTTAGATTTGAAGTTAGAAACTTTTCAAGAATGATGAAGAATTGAAAAATAGATTGTTGACATAATTTTTTAGAAAAGACCAGACATATCTAAAAGAAAATATGCACTGATTTGAGAAATAATATGCATATGAAAATTAACTATTCAAAATGAATCTCAATATATAATAGGAGGGATCTTTGCCACCATTTAAGTTAAGGAATCAATTTAATTTTTTGGTTTGATTTATGTCTCGACCCAAAAATCATGACCGGCACATAAGAGATATTGTCTCTTATGGAAGCCTTCTAGAATTATTTTCATGAAATCATGCATATTAAATTATTAAATTAATGGTCATAATAAATTAAAAATAAATTCCTCAAAATTTCTTGAAAACTTTACTAATAAAATAAATAAAATATTTAATTAATCTAAATGTTCCAAACCTATAACTGAAATAAATAATCTTAAATTATGGCCCTTGAAGAAATTACATAAATTATCATTATGATAAAATAACATAATTTCAAAATAATCATACATGCTAAGTGATGTCCGAGGACCCTACCTGCACATTACTGGAGTACTCTATTATAACATGGTCCTTATTTAAATTTCACTACAAAGTGAAGCTCACAATAAAACAGCTGCAAAGCTACTGAGACTTGGTCTGAATAATAACTGGATCTACAACTGTAAATGTAAGGGGAGGAAAAGAGAGGGGTGAGTTCATCAAAACTCAGTGAGCGAGCCTTCACTCACAACCCATATGGGATAATAATAAAATACATAATATATACATGTAGTTACTATAAAACACTTTATATATTTAGATACATATAACTTAACTGAAAAACAATTTATCTGAAATCATGGCAATAACTAGTAGAGAAATAAGAATTATTGTGTACATGAATATCTTAGTTGAATCTAAGCTAATGGCTAATCTGATGGGCATCTAACTAGGTCCCATAATGGACATCTCACTAGGTTTCTTATTATGGGTGAGCTAGTCCTCTGACGGACTTCTTGGTACCAAGGTTAACGATCAATCATGCAGCCGTTGTTTCTTAGTAATTATGAAAAAAATAATAACTTGCAATTAAACTGAATAAATTTGAAAGCTCTGAATTCATACAATTCTATCAATCTGACTTTAGCATAACTGAGGTTCTAAAATCATGCCCAAGGGATCACCAGCTTGTAGACATAATGATTCCAAAAGCCAATAGAGTATGTATCTGACAATTGTTATATTCTAACAATATGACTTTAGCATAACTGAGGTTTTAAAATCATGCCCAAGAGATCACCAACTTGCAGACATAGTGATTTCAGAAGACAACAGAGTATGTATCTGACAATTGTTATGAATCATACTTTATTCAACACTTTTAATAAATCATGTCTGATGTTCTAAAATCTTTATAGGAAATCCATAGTCTGAAAAACATGGTAATCATTATTTTTGCTGTAAACATTAAACTAAGGTCTCATAATTTCATAAACTGATAAAAAGATATTTTATAAAATGCAAGGTATCAAATATGGTCCTATGAGTTTTCTAAAATAAGGTTTTCATGACAAATCTGAAAAATAATAATTTTTCTGAAAATTGACATAATCTGTGAAAGCATATATCTAGCATAAGTCATTTTAGAATTTCATAAACAATTTATATAATGCTGGAAAAATATTAATAATGACCAAAAGTATAGTCATGAGCTTAAACCCACTCACCGTATATTGCCGAGAATGCCTGACCCCTACCTACATGATACTAGAGAATTAGAATGACACTCTTAATTGCCATGGAATTATAGACAAGAATCATGAATGACTTGGAATTGAATGAGAAGAGAAAATTATGCCATAATAATCTAAAGATTTGCTAAACTCATAACCATATAAGGATAGGGGTGAGAGCATCTATCAGAAGAGATTAATCGAAGAGAATTGAGAGAAATTGTGTCTTTTTATCTAGGAAAAAATCCTTGGGCGGCTAGGGTTCTTAAACTTCTTTTGGGAGGACCATAGTGTGCCAAATATGTAGCAATAGATGAAAGATATCACTAACATATTTTATTTTCTTTATTTTATTTCTATTTTTTCGTTTTTCTCTTTTCATTTTTCGTTTTAACCTTTCGTAACCATTTAACTTACACTACGGTTAGAATTTGGCCTCAAGGTTAGGAATAACACTTGTAGATAATTGAGTTAACTTTCTAATGCCACAAAAATCACGTCAATCGGACAACTTAAGATATTTGCAAAATACTAAACACGTATCATACTTAACAGCATAAGGATAAAATTATATTAAAGGTCTTCGATAGATATATTATAACTAACTGTATAATATAAGTAACAATGAGATAAGGATAATAGCTAGACTAAATCTAATCATCTCTTTTGTAACTACATTGATAATTCAAATTTAAACTACCATAACATATCTCTTAATTATCTTTTGTATCATGGATATATTTGTATATATATATATTGAAATGAAAAGCTAATGAGATTTTAAAACAAATAATATATATCATGTTGTATTCACATTATCTACTTGTTTATCTTGTGAAATAACAACAACAACAACAATAATAATTTAGATGATGAACAAATTTTGCACTCTATTCTAATAATTAAAAATTTCTTAAAAAAATCTAATAATTCTCTATAATATGCAACAAATCATATTCATAATACATGTTAAATATAAAGTAATATCTAATATCTTCAAATAAATCTTTTTTTATTATGAAAGTTATATCTGTGAAATATTCTATGTATATATACAATATTTGATAAAAGGAATGAACTAACATCAAACTGATACTTTATATTATATTATAATATATATATATATGTGTGTGTGTGTGTGTGTGTGTGTGTGCGCGCATATATATTCTCAAATCTTAATTGATATTTACACCATACATATAAATGGTAGATATCTAAATAAATCTTAACATAACCTAGTAATTATACTAAAATCAATTTCTAAGGAGCATACATAAAAAAAGGAAATATAGTATATTTCATCTCTTGCAATTCAAACAAAATATATAATATATAATACTGATACAAATATAAATATCAACGATAATTATAAACAATATTAAATTTAATAGATTTGATAAGATAATTATAACTCTAATTTGGTTTGAAGTTGCATGTTTTGTCCTTAATTTTCTAAGTAAAACACATTAAAGTAAGAAGAATTTGCTTGCTTGTTATCTTGGAACTTTTGTTGAAAATTCATTGTCTTAAACCATGATTATTGAGGTGAATTGGAAAGTTCAAATTAAATTCTTATTTGATGATTTTTGACAAAGGAAATTGTAGAAATTTGGAGCTTGAAGAGAATCCAAATGAAAGCCAAGAGGAAGGAAGCAAGGAATCAAATTTTTGGAAGTTTTTGCTGCTGAGTCACGACCTGAAATTTTCTGGGTCGTAACCTACTGGGCACATACAGCATCTGATAAGTTTTTAAGTCGGGTCACGACCTGATGCTTTCGCTGGGTCGCAACCCAGACGCGGCCCAGCCCATTTTCAGTAAAGTTTTAAACCAGACTTAGGGCAGCAGCTTACAATTTTCATTTTTTCTGCCTTTTTCAGCATAATACCAGAAAGTAGAACCAGGTTTTGAAGGGAATTAACACTAGAGAGAGACCCATATTGGAGATTGAAGACCAAAGGCTAAGAGGAAGATCAAAGTTTCATTTTGTTCATCTCTTCCTTTCTCTTTTTATGTCTTTGATATTCATTATGCATCTTGAACTAATGGGTATTTTGTTTATTGTTATGGATAGCTAAACTTGTAGCTAGGGGATTCTTTGGACCCCTCTATGGATCTTGGATGTTTATAAATTTATTTATTTGAATGTTAATGATGTTGGTTTTGGTTACCCATTTCTATTCTTAATGCTCTTACATGATTGGCCACCATTTAAGTTGATTTGGGGGATTCTCTTGAACTAGACATAGGAATAGAGATATTGGACATTGGTTATGGGTAATGCTTGTTCTTTTATACTTAATTGGTTTAGGTGTGAGGATTAGTCAATGGGATGGAAACATACCCATTGGCCTTGCATAATATATGCTTGATGATAATGCTCAATGGGTTGATTTCACACTAATTCACAAGGACATTTAGTGTTTTAGGTGAAGGAGACACGGTTAATTGACCTAGACATAGGCTTTTAACTATAATTGGTGTAATACCCTAATAAACTCTAATTCTTTCATCCTAATTTTTTAATATTGCAATGGTTAGCTACTAATTTGTAACTTGAAATTTGAGAATTTTTTTTTGTTATGATTATTTCTTATTCATAGTTATATACCAGAATAATGTGTATTAACTGTAAATCATGTATCTGGTAGACTCCTAGGAAAGAGAGGTGGGTCACAGTGGACACGCTTAAATACCAAATCTTTCCTTAACCAGAATCTTTCCAAATTACATTCCACAATAATACATTTTCTTCTAGTAACCTAAAGGTAAATTATTATTATTATTATTTATAACAAAGAATGCTTTTTCTCTAACAAAATATTAATGTTTGTTAATCAATAATTCCCACAGTTTAGACAACCATCATCTATAGAAAACTTACTTTACTACCAATATCGATTCATAGGGTACAATAGTACATATTACACATTTAAGATACATGAAGTTAACTTTAATATCACAATACAACATAACCAAAGTCTGGTAACATATAGTAAAGATTCTATTTAGCACACATAATAGAATCTGATTATTTAGAAATTAAGTCCATGGCTACATTCATTTCATTGTTGAAGACAATCCATGCTATCTGGAAACATCAAAGAAAAAGGGTGAGAGAAGTCTCCCAGTAGGGTAATGTTTCCAAGGGAGTCCCATTTCATCCCAAAAATACTAAGAATAACACGGGAGTGCATCAAAATGCACAAATTATATTTTGTTAGTGTCAAGCAAGATAGAAGTGTATAATATCAATTATAATAAAAGTGCAGTAAAAGAAATATAGTAAATAATCATGAATGTACTATAACTCCCTTTTATAATATCTCGTTCCCTTCTAATAGCTTTAATCTGCAAGATTTGTTCATATTGGATCTGTGAGAGCTCTCATTGCTAGGGCATCCCCTAGTCAGATCAGTGAATGCCATGTCCTTGTCCGCTAGCATGGCAGGGCCCAAGGCATCACTAAAACATCCACCAAGTCCTTTTCCGCTACAAGGCGGGGCCCGAGGTGTCACTTATCTATTTGTCCATTTTACATTGTGTATATAGTATGCATAAAGTATAAAAATCATAGAAAGTTTCCATAATTTCTTTCATATTCACATGTAGACCACAAGATTTTCCATATTTGCACATAAAGGCCAAACAATATAAGATTCCTAAACAAAAACCATATTTCTTTATAATTGTCATTGAAGCACCAAAACATACTATTGTAATAAACTCATTTTCTTTATAATGAAATACGCTTAACTTAGTTTTTATATAATAATTCAATTTCAAGTATTCATATAATACTTTCTTTACTAATCCCATAAGTCTAAATATACCCAAAATCATTTCAAATCTATCTTTAGAAAATACTTAGGTAAATTATCTTACATAGGTAAAAAGAATATTTTTATGCATATAAGGATATAATCATAGAGCAAAGAAAACATCATGAAATCTTTCAAGAAATATAAAATGAAATAGCCAAAAATATACCCAAGCTTTAGAAAATCACTTCAAGCAAGAAACTAGCTAGTTTACATGTCATGTTTCTAATGGGACCTTAAATTTAAATATTTGTAAACAATATTCCTTATTATTAATAAATGTATAATCAAGTCAAATATTTATAGTTCAAGGTTCATAGTCCAAGTTTCGTAATTCAAAATCCATAGTTCAAGGTTCATAGTCCAAGATCCATAGTTCAAGGTTTATAGTCCAAGGTCCATAATAAAGGTTATGATTAATATAAATATATTTTAGTGTCTTTTATATCATATTAAGTTTTGATGGTCCCAAAAGAAATACAACACACAAACCAAACTAAATATTGCATGCTCAAAGATTTAGAATCCATTCATTATAGTAAATCAAATAAAGCATTTTTCATTAATAGAAATGTTTAACAATTATAATGACATCAAAACTATATTACCTTAAAACTCCATAACTTGTAGACAACGCTTTTATCAAAGAAAAATACATATGGTTTAACATATTAAAACAATTTCATACAATATTTAAATATTTGAAGAAAACATAATAAAAATTTGAAATGATCTTAAATCACAATTTTCAACTATATAAGTAGACAAATAAATATGCATCATATACACATGGATTAAGTGTTTTATGACACCATCATTAAATCATTCAAAGGTATTAAAAATAATAAACATAAGCTTTGAATATCACATAATATAACATCATACAAGAAAATTATATATGAAGCTTAGAAGTGAAAGAAAACCTTTACTTGTTCTTGGAGCTTTAGAAACTTTATTATACCAAGGCTAGACCAGCAACTTCTTCAACTTTTCTAAACCTTTTCTAAGGGCTAAGATTCATGTATAAAGGCTGGAAAGTGTTGATGGTAGATGGTGATAAGAAGAGATGATAATTTGGGAGTGTTTTGGTAAAATTTTGTAAGTGTTTTTGGTATCAAAATGAAGTAAATGAAGAGAAATAATGGCTACACATTTTTGATAGTTTTTGGGCAGAAGAATGAAGTGTGGAATTGTGTTTAGAGGTGTGCTATTTATAGGAAAAGTCTAGGATTAAAATATTATTAATTTTATAATTTATTTGTCATATTTAGTTAGTTTCATTAGTAAAATAGTAAAACTAATACTAAATAATTTAATAAATTCTTAATTATCACTTAAAGACATACTAAAATGTTAATGACATGATTTAAAGATATTTAGTAAATTTTAATATTTTTACATATAATTTAATAATGAATTATTTAAAATAAGGTAAAATTACTTAAACTAGTTAATCTTAATTAAGCTAATTAATTGGTAAATGACTTAATTTATTTTTAAATATTTTCATTAGATTGTTGGAGATATAATACAAGGATTCACAAAATTTATATAATTTTTTTATAATTATTTACATTTTATTTGGTATTTTACATTATTATTAGTGTTATTAGTAATTAATTAATTAATAATCTATTTAACTATTTTTAAATTATTATTATCTTTTCTTTTGCAGCCACTAGGTCTGAATCTTATCTCTAATAAAGTTATAGTGGGTTGCAAGTTGTCTTGAATGATTAATATATGAAAATGACAAATTTTGTATATTAAAATTTTATTTTAAAGTTACATATACTTTGGTAATTAATAAAATATTCATCTAAAAAAATTATATTTCATTGATATATTATCATATCAATAACATATTTTTACCTTATTTACATGCTATCTATAATTTTTTTATGATTTTTCTATAATTTTTAGTATTTTTAATATATTTTTACCTTAATTAGGCCTATTTTAAGTTAATTAAAATACTTAGTCATCTAAAAATAAAATATATATTTTTTACAGCAGGCCATGTCAATTTTTGAGTTGTCTATCATGATAAGGGGACAAGCTCACCATGGTTGAAATTTTTAGTCAAAAATGGTTAGCTTTGGATAATATGTCATATGAAATATCCTTTACTTTTAGAATATATATTATTATTTTTTTATGAGTCTGAATTTTACATCATTCTAGGTGTCATTTAATTGATTTAAGAGTACTAGTGAGTTTAATCAAGATTTTGGAAAATTATCTTAAAGCTTAGGTAATTAATTAGGTGTTTTAAGCTTTATTTAAGTTAAAATTAATTAATTAAAGGTCAATGTGATTTTTAACACTATCCATGGTTTAATAAAGAGTCCTATTTTGTGGTCCTCTTTGTCTAATATTATAACTTAGTAAAAAAGTTTTTTTTATGTGACCTAGAGTTGTTTTCTAGGATTTTTCGGTATTTATTTCATATCCTAGGTTAGGTTATTATTTTTTGTGTAATTATACTAATATTATACAAATTTACTTAATATTGATATTCATCATCAAAATTATGTTTAAATTGTATTTATAATTTTTTTCATCATAATTTTTGACACTCCTCAAGTTTTTTTTTCCTAAGATTTATGTAGACTTTTTCTGATATTAATTATGTTATATTCTTTTCTTCTATTATTTAGTGGTATTTTATAATTTTAATAAAATCCAAGGGAATAATTAAATATTTTACATTTTGATGCTAAGTCTTGTATATTTTAATTTAGACATTTTTTTTACTATATCTAAATATTTCTTGCCTTAACAAAATTCTCATACTTTCTAAAAAACTATAATAAAACAATACTATATTAAAAAAAATTGAAGATGTTACAATTGGCATGCTAACAAACCGAACTCATTAATGTTTATGTAAGTGATGTGCATATCCAAGTGAAGTAGAGGGTGAAAAAGGTCCCATAGGTCTTTTAACCTTGGTTATCTCTCACTTTTATTTGTGTTAGTGTTTCTATTTACTTGTTCTCTTCACTATTTAGTCTTAATTTTCATTAACTCGATTTTGCTTAAGCCTGAACACGGTAGTTTAGTTGATCGCTAGCATACTCTATCCAATCCCTGTGGATACGATACTCTTTAACTCACATTATATTACTTGAATGACCCATGTACTTATGGTATTTTACCCACTCTTGTAGGCGGCCATCAGATAATATTTTCAAACTTTAAAAATCGAACATTATATCACAAACTAAATATCATAAAAAGATTAACTATTAATTTTAAATAAAACTGAACATTGGCATAGAAAAAGACTGATGTACAATATTATGATAATTTTTATATTTTATTTTCTTCTTTTGGGATTGATATTTTCTTTTATAATTTAGATGTTACATGATTTACTATTTCACATAAATTTAAAATAAAGATTTATATTTATTCATTATTCTGATTTATTTATTTTTGATATATAATATTTTTTCCTTTTTTTATAAAGCATATAAATATCTCTTAAGCTTTATCCAACCTGTAATGTCCCAATTTTTAAGTACTAATTACTTTGGTTAGTTGATGGATAATTAGTCATTCATAATATAAATATTTTTTTTAGTAATTTTATATATGAAATCTCTAGGCTATCCTCATTTATATATACACCTAACAGTCAAACTATAGTTCTCATATACACCCACACTTTTAAAAAAAAAATGAAAACCCAAACCCCATTTTTCCCCTCCCCTTCACGGTACACACACACACACACACACACTTCTTTCCATTTCTTCTTCCATTTTCTCATCTTCTTCCTTCTTTCTCTCCATTTTCCCCCACCATCTCAACCTCATAAATCCTTCAATTCTTCACCAAATCCAACAAATAAATACACTTTTCCATAACTCTTCCACCTAATAAACACAAATCGACCATTAATTTTTCAAGAAAAGTCCTCCTCCTACCTGTTCTGGAGCAAACAAAATTCGGGTAGAAAGGAAAGAATGAGTTTTTGCTTCCTTACTTAGGAGATCAATCTTCAAGGAGCTTGTGGTTGTTTGGATCTTTAGTAAAAATCATATTTTGGTAGGGGTTTATGTTTAAACTTGTTTATTTATGATTTTGTTAAGAAATCTTGAGTTTTGATGAATGGTTATGCATGAAAAATCAAAAGAAATTGTATGTTGTTGCTGAAATTCTCGAATTTATGCAGACAGCTCAATTTGTATAAATTTATTCACATAGATAGAGACAATATTTTGAGCTAAAACTTTTATATGATGAAGCTAACATATGGAAGTATCTTCACTATTTTTCTTGAAGTGTTTAGATGACTTTTTCTATTTTTTAAAATTCAGAAACCGAGAAGATTTCAGTTTCGGTATGAACAGTAATTTCTGAAGCACTGAATTTGTATAACTTATTTACCATACCAAATGATCCAATTTTGACTTGAAATTTTTACAAGATGTTGTGGACATCTTGAAGTTAAATCATGAATTTTTGTATGATTTAACATGATCATTTGACAGGGTAATAAAATTGGGAACTATGGTTGTTGGCTGTAAATAGTGGGTTTCTGACCACCGAATTTGTCTAATTTTGTTAACATATTTAGAGAATGATTCTTCTTTAAAATTTTTACAGGATCTTGTGGACACATTGAAGTGTCTTAGATAAATTTTATATCCTCTGAATTTATTATTTAACATGCAAATAAATTTGTGTTACAATGTTTAAAATATGCATGAAAATTGAGTAAATATATATGCCATGTGTTTGATAAAATTTCTAAATGAAAGTAAAGGTTGTTTGGGATTGAGTTTTTACATATTTATTGAAAGTGAAAGAGTGGAATTTATATGAGTTTTGGTTTATCATATAGTAGCATTTTAGTCTTGACATAATGAATGATTGCTTATTAATGTTTATGATTACTCGTTGAGTTGTTGTTGTGGTTTATCTCATCTTAAAGAAAAGGATTTTAGAATTCATTATTGAAAATTATACTTGCATTCTTGTGAGAAAAAGAATGACTTTGAGGAAATAAGAAAAAGAGGAAGAACTAAAGATAAGGAAATCAGAATTAAGACATGAAGATTAAGGGTCGATTTATGTCAATAAAGAGGGTTTCGACACTGAATCGTTCTAAGGACCAATGATGACTGTGCATTGACTTTCTTTATAGTGCACATGAGGGTTTCAGTGTCGGTTCGTATTAAGGAACTGGTGTCTACCAGTTAAGTATAAGCTTATAGCTTTTAAAATATCTAACCAGAATTAATTGAGAGGAAAGAACAGTGAGATGAATAAGAACAGATAGAAATGCGAAAGTTATGAGGTAGATAAGACTAAATAAAAAGATCTTAACTATGATGTATTTGATGTCTTACATCAGGATAGGCATTTATGTATGTTGTGACATTTAATGAATGAACCTAGTATATTTCCATGTAAGCATATCTCTTTAATTATATTAATAAAGTTCCTTCATTTATGCATATACTTATCATGCCAAGACCATGCTAAAAGATACCTCTACCTTGATTAAGATTGTTTGCGAAATCCTAAAATCGAACCTCATAATTGTATGTAAATGATTTTAGAAGAAACCAAGGTAGACTAAAGATGATAATGATGTCATGTTAATTGCATATGTTCCTACTGAGATTTCAATTGATTTCTCACCCTTTTTTTTTCCATATCATCTCTAAATGAGCAGGTAGATCCTGATGCAAAGACTTAGTTGCTGAAGTATTATTGTTTTTGCTGAAGTATAGTTGCTTTTTCATTACTTGGAGACTGTGCTATTAATGGATCTTAACTTTGTATTTGGATCATGAGATCTTTCTCCTTTTATGTTTTGTATCTTGTGACTTGAGGTCATGACTTAGTATATTCTCAGCTGGTTTGACCCATGTGGCTATTTATATTTGATATTACATTACTATGTTATGTTATAGATTGAATGACACTGTGTGCCTTATAAGGATGATATATGATATGTCGAAGTATTGTATTTTGAAAAGTATGCTGAGCTATGAATGATTGGTTATCCTGTTTATGATTTTCTGTCTTATAAGAGCATGGTATTTACGTCGTTATCATGCCGAACTTTCATTAGAATGCTTAGCAATATTTTATGTCAAATGTTGAAAAGCTCACGAAATAGGACGTGATTCCTTAGTATTAATTCTTATATGACTCGAGTATGTAGAAATGAGTACTAGGAAATTACACAACCATTCTTGAGTTTAGGCATATCTTTCCTAAAGGTATATATTTTTGGGATATTACAATTTATTATCTTTTATGGTAGTTTCCAAAAATTATATTTATGTGTCTTTTTTCTTCAAATATATGAATATGTTTATTTTTATTATGATTTTCAATTTATGTTTTTTCTCATTAATAATATTATAACATTTTAATGTTAGAACACATTTCATTGTAGTGTCGAATATATGTTATAAAAATTTTCAATTATAATATTTCAAACATTGTAAAGATTTTAAGGCTTGTAGTATTTTGAATGTTTGAAAATTATGAAACTAGGGAACAGTTATTGCCACTCCCACTAGCTTAAGATTTATTTAATTCACCTAAAATATCCTTTTATTTTCTTTTATGATTAAAATATTATTTGTTGTTACTTTTCAGTATAATAACCTCAATATAATATTATTAACTGTATAAAATATTTTTTTAACATGCTGTTAGTTCGTTACTTTAGTTTTTACGATTTTTTTAATTTGTAAAAAATTTCAACTTTTGTACATTCTATAAGTGTACATATATATTCAATATAATTTATTACACTAGATTAACAATATAATTATGTTTTAAAATGATGACTCCACGTGACTTTTTTTTATATAACAATATTTTTAAACTTTTCTATTTCACACAGCATACAATTTTTTTTTATAAAATTATGCAGCATAAAATATTTTATTCTTTTTATTTTTATATTATACATAAATATAATGAAAAATGAAAATATGTCGTGCAAAATAGAAGAAAGGGAAAGATAATTGACCTTGTTGAATTCTTAAAATAAATTATTTTTCCTCAAAACCTTAAATATTAGTTTTATTTTTTTTCCTTTTTTCTATGATAAACATTTATGTAAAATTCGCATGTGTTGTTGCTCCATGTGTATAAATGAACGAAACTATCACTTCAGTTTCCACTCATTCACTCTTCTTCGTAGTGTATCATTTCTCATGATACTTCTATATAATATAAAATAAAAAAAATGAAATATTGTTTGTTGTGGAAAATAGAAAATTATAAAATGTTACACTAATTTAAAAAAGGTCATGATACATTACTATTTTAAAACAAAATTATGTATTCTTCATTTCAATGTGATAAATTAAATTTAATATGTATTATGAAAGAAAGAGCAACTATTGATCTTTTTTCAAATAACAAAAACAAAGAGCTGTTAGTGAAAAGAGTTTAATTTTAATATATTGACAGTGTAAATTTTTTTTACAATGTTATTCAATTAAATTATCCTATTTTCTTAACTTTTTAAGTAGTGATGTGAGACCTAACCATTTTTTTTTATTTTATTGACAATCTATGATTAGACGATAGTGTAAAATTTTTATATTGTTAGTGTATAAAAATTAACTCTATTAAAAAATTTTAAAAATTGATAATATTTAGGTTTATTAAAATTAAAAATAATCATAGATAATATTTTAATTACAAGAGAATGAAAGGGTACTTTAGGCAAATCAAATAAAAGTTGAGTGAGTGGGAGTGGCATTAGACTAAGAAACTAATATGCGGCATAATATTCAATGTAAAGTATACGTTAATAGAAGATAGACATGAAAGAATAATTAAAAAATAATTAATAATTACAATACAAATAAAAATTTAAAAACTTGCTTTAAATAAAGATTGAGAAAATAACGGGATATCGACATAAATTTCTCTATGAATGATACATGATAAAAAAAATTTTAAAATGAGTTTAAATTATTAATAGTATAGATAAATAGATTTCTCTCCATCTCCCAGTCTATTAGATTCAAGTTCTCAAAAATTGATCTATTTTTAGACTGCAGGAATTTTTTTAAGTTTTAATAAAATAAAAATAAAACTCGTGTTTTAAATAATTATAAATTTTAAATGATTGATTTAATTCAAAATATAACATATCTAGTAATAATTATAATAATAAGATATTGACTATTAGAATTACTTCAAGAGATATTGAACTTGATGAATCTTTGTCATTATTTCTCGTATACAATGATCCATAATAGTGTCCTAATAAGTAATTTTCAATAATAATAAACTCAACAATAATAGTGATCATAAATTTTGATTTGAATAACAAACTCTGATTGTTTTAATATCTAATTAATTTGGATATAAGTTAAATTTAAATAGATGTATATAAGTCTAAGAAAAATCTAGCACAACATACCGCATAATAATCCAACCCATCTTTACTATTCTTTTGAATGGCATACCACACTACGTTATGGATAAATTTTAAATAATAAATATATAAATGACTAGTAAATTATTTTTCTATTGATACTTTGAAATCATATTATTGTAATAATATTTAAATTTAGGACCTTATCTTCATTACTAGATCAATCTTAGTGGCTTAAATCACTGGTAAATCCTATCATGACCTGTAGTTGAAAAGTTATGCTGTAATAAATATATAATTACTAGTAAATTAATTAGTTAGACATTAGAACTGAGAAAACGAGCATACACCCGTAAAATGAGGAAAAACAAAATAAAATTATAGTGATAAATGGAATCAAAGTTCTATAATTTTTTTTTTCATTTCTTATGAGGGTCCACTCTTGTGTTGATTTTTTTTAAATATTATTATTCTTGTTGATACACACTCTTTCATAATGTGAATTAATTTTTGGGTGACGGCTGTATTTTATTTGTTTTATGTGAAATAGGTGGAGTAATTACAACATGTTATTTCAACACTAAAAAAATAAGTATTCAATTAGAATATCAACTCTATTACTGTTGAATATGATAAATAAGTAAAGATAGTTAGAACTAATGTTACATCTAATGATAAAAGAGTAGGTATCCTAACTGAACAATCACTTTTTGGTGTTAGGATAAGATTTTTAATAATAGTTTAATGGTGATATATTTGTAGTAGTCTTCTAGTCAAGGGTATAAAAACGGTGCCATAATAACATGAAAGTGCACCCCTTCTGGCGTCTTGCAAATCTATCCCCAGCTCGAATTTTGTTCCCCATTTTTTTTTGTTCTTAATTATAATTGTCCCTTAAATCATTTTGATATCGAATTAATTCAGATAAAAATTAAATTTAAATTGATTTATACAAGTTCAAGAAAAATCTATCACAAAACAGTATTGAGATGGGTCATCGCTTAGACACTGACTGTATTATGAAAGATTAGTTTATCACTTACCACCTGAGGCCTGAGGGGATATTCCGACAAAAAAAAAAAAAAACAAACTACCGCATAAATCCAAGTCATCTTTTACTATTCCTTTGAATGGCACACCACGCTATGTTATGAATAATTTTTAAATAAGACTAAAACTCTAATTTAATCACTTATTTATATTGGAAAATAAATTAATTTGTCATATTTAAAAAGATACATTGTGGTTACTCAAATTTTACAAATGGCGACAAGTTAGTTTCTCCATCAAATTATTGTCTGAGATGTATTTTGTTAACTTAATTACATATATTGTTAATGCTTATGGTGGGTCATAACTTACTTTATTCCTCTATATGAGGTCATTTAGACTTTTTGTTTCATCTTTTCTCTCGCCATAACTCTCTGCTCTCAAGAAAGATTTTAGCTTTAAGTATTTTTTATGAATAGATGAGTGAGACAAATTGGAACATACCATGAAAATTAACAATATACACAAGCAAGTTAATTAATAGAATGCGTAAATATTTTCCTTAATAGCTCATATGGCAATTTGGCATAGAGACTAATAACTTGTCTCCATATATGAAATTTTAAGCAACCACAATGAGACTTGAAAAATCTAATGGACTAATTTATCCTTCACTGTAAGTCTCTTGGACTAAATTGGGATTTTAATCTTTAAATGATAAATATATATAAATGACTAGTAAAATCTATCATGAGCTGTAGTTAAAATGCTATGTGATAATAAATATATAAATTACTAGTAAATTCATTAGTTAGACATTGACTGAGTAAACAAGCATATAACCATACAAGGAGGAAAAACAAAATAAAATTATAATGATATGAATGGAATCAAAGTTCTCTCTCTCTATGTATATATACATATTCAGTTTTTTTTTCATGAGGGTCCACTCTTGATTTTTTTTTTTCCTCTCAATATACTATTATTCTTGTTGATATGCGCTCTCCAGTAATGTGAACAATTTTAGGTGACAGCTATATTGTTTTTGTTTTACGCGGAATACGCAGAGTAATTATCTAGTGGTGGTATATTTGTAGTAGTCTCCGAATCGAGGCTATAAAAACGGTGCCATAACAACATGAAAATGCACCCCTTCGAGCCTCTAACAAATCTGTCCATCCCCAACACAAATTTTGTTTATACTTGTCCCAAATAACTTCGTTACCTATATGTAATTTGTAAGTGGAGATGACGGATATCGTCGTTGGAATCCTGCGGGACTACTTGGTCCAGCAAACTCAGCATGAAGCGCAAGTGCTTTCTGAATTGAGGGGAAAAGTCGAGCTGGTCCAGCAAGAGCTGGAAAGGATAAACGCCTTCCTCAAAGACTCCGAGGGGAAGCGTGATAATAAGAGAGTGAAGGTGGTGATCAGTCAAATCAGAAAGACGGCCTTCAAAATCGAGGATGTCATTGACAACTACATTGTCAGTGTCATCACGTACAAGGAGAGAACCCTCGCAGGAAAGGTGGTTCATGCCATTGACCACACAAAAACACTAAACAGTGTCAATAAAGCCATTGACCAGCTCAAGAAAGAAATCGCGGCAATCTACAGAGACATCCAGCAGTTCGACATCAAACCGGGAGAGGACGTAAAAACAGATGAGTCAGAGGCTGCTGCTGCGCGGACCGCGGAGCTGATGAACAGACGCAGGACCAATGTGGAGGAGGATGAGGTGGTGGGCTTCGATAAATACTCCGAAGAAGTTATGAAGCTTCTCGTGCAAGGGAACTCCTCCCGCGAGGTAGTTTCCATTGTTGGAATGGTTGGGGTGGGTAAGTCCACCCTGGCCCGGAAAGTCTACAGAGACCCTCTCATTAGCAGGCACTTTCACTGTCGCGCATGGCAAGTTGTTGGTAAGGAGTACAGTGTCAAGGAAATTTTGCTGAGCATTTGGAGGAGTTTGGAGTCCGTGACTGATGATGTAGTGAAGCAAAATAAAAGCAACACCAATGATCCCGAAAGTGGTGATAGAAAAATTGCAGGAGCTGAAGTGATTGCCATGGTGAAGGAGGAGATAAGAAAATATTTGAGCAAGATGAGGTACCTCATAGTCCTCGATGATGTGTGGAGTAAAGATGTCTGGGAAGACATAAAAGATGCTTTTCCAGATGATGTCAAAGGCAGCAGAATACTTATTACCAGCCGTCAAGAAAAGGAGGCTTCCGCAATATGCACGACAATCAGCAATACCAGTACTCCCTATGAGCTTAAACGCCTCAGTGATTACTACGGTTGGGAACTCTTCTACAAGAAGGTGTTCCGGGGAGAAGAGTGCCGCCCTGGTTTGAAGGCGCTAGGTGAAAAAATTGTTAAAGATTGCAAGGGATTGCCACTCTCAATCGTGGTAATAGCCGGTATCCTGCGAAACAAAGAGAGGTCAGAACGGGAATGGGAAAATGTGGTGGGGCATGTGAATTGGTATATCAACAGTGAAGATATCCTTGCAAGTAAGATAGTGAGACTCAGCTACGATGACTTGCCTCTGTGTCTGAAGCCGTGCTTCTTGTATTTTGGTATTTATCCCGAAGACTTTGAGATCCCTGTAAGGCAATTGATTCAGCTCTGGGTAGCCGAAGGCTTTATACAAGAAACTGGGTCCAAGACTCCGGAGGAAGTTGCGGAATACTACTTGGAGGAGCTCATTCGCCGTAGCCTGATCCAAGTGGAACGTAGGAGAACTGATGGGGGTGTCAAGACATGTCGGATCCATGATCTTCTCCGCGACCTTTGTGTGTCGGAATGCAAAGAGAATCAGATTTTGGAAGTTCGCAAAGATGTTTCCAGTAAAGGCCAACCAAGGAGACTATCCCTCCATTGTAGCGCATCAAATTATATGTCTTCAACTTCTAGTGGTCACTCAATTACTCGTTCCTTGTTCTGCTTCGTCAAGGCCACGTGCGAATCGTACGTTTATCGTAAATATCTTGACCGGCTTTTTAAGAATTTCAACTTGCTACGAGTCTTGGATATGGGGAACGTGGATGATCCCTTTTGCTCCTTCTTGGGTAGACTTCGCGACTTATTTCATCTACGGTACTTCAGAATAGTCAATAAAAGGGGATTATCTATCGCCTTTGCAGATTCTATATGCAATCTTTTGTATCTAGAAACTTTGGACCTAAGGGGTACAAGGATAAGTGCATTTCCTGAGAGTATATGGAAACTAGAGCGACTGAGGCATCTCTACATGGCTGGTGGTTCGGTGTCAATACCAAATATTCCAGGAGAAAAAAGCCTACCGAATCTCCAAACCCTCTCAACAATTTGTCTTGATGAACAGACTGCCGACCAACTGGAAAATGGTAAGTTACCCAATCTTAGAAAATTGGGAGTCTCTTGTTTGTCCAGCAAAAGTTCAAATCCTATGGAATTGTTGGGAAGGCTCCAACGCTTAAGCCACCTGAATACCTTGAAAGTAATTTATGCTTGTAACAAGCTAACAAGTGTAAATGGATTCCCACCAAACATTACTAAAATAACCTTGGTCGGTGGTTGTATTTTCGGCTTCTCTGAGATCGTAACAACTTTGGGAAGTCTTCCGAAACTCCGATATTTGAAAATATCTGGAGACGACTCAGATAGGTTTGAAAGCTTTAAACTTGAATGTGTCGACGCTGGATGCTTCCAACAACTCCATGTGCTTAAAATGAAAGGCCTGAAATGTGAGAGCTGGAAAGTGGCCCAAGGTGCATTGTCTAGTCTTCAAAGTTTGGTCATCAATAGGTGTGAATTTTCCACCGATCTCCCAAGTGCTCTGTGCCTCACTGCTTTAGAAGAATTCCAAGTGTTATGGCCCTCCAAAGATTTGGCTAACAAACTCAAAAACCTGGTGCTGAAGGATTCATGTAAGCTCACAGTCTATCCTGCCATTGGTGAAGAAAAGAAAGATTAACAGAATCATGGCTAGAAGATTGTCTTGGCACAAGAAAATGGTATACACTGGTGGTCATCACACTCAATGTCTACCTTGAATTTCAGTTTGCATCATTTTCCTTTCAATAAACTCCACACCACCAATTATGTTTGCGGTGGTTTGGTTTGCTGTTGTTTGATTTGAGGGTCAGTTTGTGCCCTTAGGATGTTTGTTGCTTCGTGGTCTTTTAGGCTTTAAGCCCCCTTATTTGTTCACATGTTGGTTGTTGTTTGAATAAATGATAAATGATTTATCAAGGTATTTTCTTTTACTACATCTATAATCGATCTATATGAAACCGCATCAGTGATGTGATTTTGATTAACAGATAATATCTAGCCATCCTCTTTTTTATTTTTTTTCGTCACATAAAAGAATTGTGGTGCAAAGAGCTAGGTGGAAAAAGGGGTCTAATGCCCAAATGTTTACGTGACAACTAAACATATCTTCTATTTATAATTACAAGAGACTGTGGACCTTTTCTATTCAGATTTTTTTGGGTGAAAATTTTAGAGGAAACTCTTAATAAGGTCAAGATGGACAGTTTCTGGTGCCATGGGACTATTAACATTAAAAATACTAGTGTTTAATGCCTAATTAGTCTTTTTCTTGGTCACTCTTCCACCAATGAAATTTATTGATTAGTTTTTAATATTTTTTAAATACCCCTTAATCATTTGACTAATATTGTAAGTTGCAACAAGTTCGAGCTCACCTATTTTAGGTATAACCGATTATATGGCTAAGAAATAACACAGTACATAGTTCAATATAGACTTAAGGTCACCAAATCAAGATTCATTAAAAATATATTATTTTATGTTTTATATTGTAGTTTAACCTGTTAGTTGCAAAAATCCATAATCTACTTATCTTCAGACTTCAAGAACCCAACCTTTCAATGTCACCAAAAAACAAAAAAAAAAAGACAGCTTTTCTCCTTGTAGCTGTGGTTGCCTTCGTTGTATCACTTTCAATACAATATTTTTACAATAAAAATTAGATATTACTTTTAAAGTTAATATTATTTTGAGTATAAAATATTTTTAGAAGTGTGACAAGATAGAAATGACTAATAATATTTTAAAAAAATTTATTTAATTGAAATATATTTTTTATCCTTTTTTATAATATATTTTTAATCCTTAAAAGTAGCAATTGGAGGAGAGAGGATGCTTTATTACGTAACCCAAGCCATATAGAAAAACAGAGTTAAAAAAAAAGAAGTTAATAACTATTATCCAATTGATCACAACTTATTCAGCTTACCCATCACAAATCATTCCTGTAGTCATTAAAATTGCAAGTCATAATATTTCCTATTCCCACTGAATGATTAGCGAGTCACTTTTTTTTGTTGGGTTTACCATTTTTGCGGAAATAATGGGAAAACCACTATTTGGCATTGTTGAGCACTAAGATGATCCTCCACTTGAAATCCTTATGTAACTAGTAGTCATTAACCCTTCTAAACCGATATATTATTTATCTGGGATGGGATGTGTCTGAAATTTGAATTTCAATGCTGGAGATTTATCAATCAGACTCTTTGTGCTATTCCTTTTGTGTTTATGCTATGAAATGTTGCTAAAAGTCTGATGTGTGGCACACCTTTAGTGCAGCATAGACAAAATCACGAGTATTATATTTGTCTAGTTTTAATGTTTCGTATAGGGATGTTTGCCTTTTTCGATTGAGTTGATTTGCGTTACTTCCTTACTGCTCTCTTTGCAATGACAATGACTTTCGCAACGACGGCCAATTCTTTTGTGCACTAGACAAATTATGGTGTATGATGCACCAGTTATCTAATTTCTTGTCCACCATGCACCATTGATCTCTTAATCGGCTCCGTCTGACTGTGTCCTCAAAATTTGCACCACCCCCACCACTTGGGCCTCTTCTTCAACCTCAAGAGCATCGTCCTCCACAACAACCATGTCATCACCCCCTCACCATCGTCACCATCTCTTCATCCCTTCGTCGCTCTCACTCTCTTTTAGCTGAAAAGAAAGAAAGAAAGAAAGAAAGCCAACACCTTAGCTGGCCAGCCAAAGGCCATTCAGGGTGGTTGTGTGAAAAAATACAACACCGTCTATTACAACTTTTTCAAAGGAAAAATTTAGGAGCTATTTGGGGCATTAAAATCAAGCGATTTGGAAGAATTAACCACACAAAAGAAAAAGGAGTAGGATTTGGATGATCCACATGGAAGGAATCAAAGGAGGAGGAAGGGTTGTTGTGGGTGAGGACGACATGGGTGATGGGATGCAATGCAGTGACCATCCATACAGAAGCAATCCTGGTGGGATCTGTGCCTTCTGCCTCCAAGAGAAGCTTGGCAAGCTTGTTTCCTCTTCTTTCCCTCTCCCTATCTGCAACTCCTCCTCCTCCTCCTCCTGCTCTCCCCCTTCCTTCAGATTCGACATTGCTCCTTCTTCCACCACTCGTCCTTGTGCTTCAATCACAGCAGCCTCATCACTCTCTTCTGCTGCTGCTTCCTCTTCTTCTCTTTCACTCTTTGCTCATTGTCCCAGATCCTTCTCAAAAAAAGGGAGCATTGATGCTCATCACTATCATGAGTACTACACACGAACAGCCCGCCTCCCTTTTCTTTTGGCCAAGAAGAAGAAGAAGAAAGCCTATGCTAACTCATCATCATCGTCAATGGTTTCTGGTGATGCCATTCTCAAGAAGTGCAAATCCACTGCCACTAAGAAGGGCTCGTCATCACTCTGCTGTTGATGATGACATAGTCTTCTCTTCCCCACTAGGTGGGATGGAGATTAAGTAAAGGAATTGAATTCCCGTAGAAATTAAAATTCAATAAAAATAAGAAATTAAAATTAGACTTAAAGGGGTTTGATTTTATATGAAAATTGAATTCCAATAAATGAAAATACTAAAATAATCTTACTTAAATATAATATTTTATTCCTAACCTATTAATGAAGGATAAAATAGTAAAATCAATTAAATTAATTCATTTTTAAATTCATTTTAAGCGAAGGAATTGAATTGAATTATTTAATTTACTGGTTCATTTCAAATATAAGAATTCAATTTAATTTTTGATGGAATTCAATTCCTAATATAATTTAATTTAATTCCATCTCATTAAAGGTTTCTAAACGCTCTGATAGGGGAGAGAAGGGAAAATTTGGGGAAAAATTTTGTGGCTTCTAACCACGATATTAGAGAGAGGATGATGTGATTTCCATTGTGGCCACGTCATTACTTACATGATGTGGTTATTAATTTTGAAAAATATTCTATTAATTCTCATTTTTTTTTAATAGATGATAGAGGCAGAGTTTCAATTATTTTTTTTAATATAGAAATCTAAT
This sequence comes from Dalbergia cultrata, assembly GCA_031216105.1. Lineage (NCBI taxonomy): Eukaryota > Viridiplantae > Streptophyta > Magnoliopsida > Fabales > Fabaceae > Dalbergia > Dalbergia cultrata. Next base: position 7,077,444 of record CM062347.1, read on the forward strand.
TAAAAAATTTTAAAATATAAAAATTTAATTAAAAATTTGATAAAATTATAAGAAATAAGAAATTAATTAAACTATTTTTAAATAATTAGGGAGTCAGATGTCTGAAAATTAGAAGGGATAAGTGGAGCATTCGTATGCACTCGATCCTCAAAAAAAATCTCGTATCCTGTCACTACCAAAAGTTTCGTGTTGCATCTTCGTTCCCTCCACCTGGCAACGTGACATTCAAAAAAACAAAAACGTTATTATAAGATTTATCTCTGATCCTCTTGCACCCCAATCCCAAGATTCACCCATGGCTTCTTCTTCCACCACCACCTCGGCCCTTTCCTTTCTATGCTTCTCCTTCTTCTTCGCTTTCTTCTTCTGCCCCTCCCATTCCCACAATAAGGTCTCCCTGGAGTTGTACTACGAGAGCCTGTGCCCTTACAGCGCCAATTTCATTGTCAACTACCTCCCCAAGATCTTCCAAGACGATGAACTCTCTTCCATCGTTGATCTCAGGCTTGTTCCTTGGGGCAATACAAAACTCAGAGGAAATGGTACCTTTGTCTGCCAGGTACTCTCTCTCACTCACTCTCAACACATCCCCCTTTCATTTGTGGGGGTTTTCCTTTTTTATTTTTTGACTTATCCCTTTTTCTTTTTCTGTTATATAATATTGACGCAAATTCAATATCTTGTTGTTGTTATTATTATTATTATTGGTGTGGTTTTCTTTTTGCAGCACGGTGTGTATGAGTGCTTGTTGGACACCGTAGAAGCCTGTGCAATCGATATCTGGCCTGATCTGGTAACTCTTTAAAAGAAATTAAGAATTGAACCCTTGCTAGTGAGAATAATTATTCTTAGTTTAATTTTAGTACACATCAGCGTAACAAATTTTTTTACACTAGTGTCCGTAGCTGTGAAAATTCATCATATACTGCTGTGGTCTTTCTTCTTGTTGTGAGAAATTTTTGTACAGTCCTTGATCATATTAAATGGGTGCTACAGGAACATGTACAGTCATTCATATAAAATTGTAATGCTTAAAAGTCATATGAAAAAACTGAAATGAGTGGTTGTGTGCTCTAGGAGCATGCAAAAATTTCTCATTATTTGTTATTGCTATTGTTATTATTAGTTAATGGATCTTTCTTGAATTGAGGATGAGGGTAAGTTGAGAAAGAAGGCTGCTAATGGGTTTATGAGCTACATATAAATAGAGTAGTTTAATGGGTAATCAATAATTTCAATGGTTATGGAACAGTTCACTGTCTATCTAATGAACTCACAGTTGAGTTCTGGAAAGTGGAAATTAACTTTGCAATTATTTTTCCTGTGTCTGTTGTTTCTTCCATGCATCTGATGGGCAAATTAGTCAATTACATGGTTTTGTTTGTTTCAAAGTTACTTGAATTTATGAACTGAGTTTTCTTCCCCCCTTCTTTCTTTTTTTCCTGGTGATATTGATTAATTGTCAATCTGATCTTACTGCTCAGATTCAGGATAACAATAACTTCAATAATATGTATCACTTTTCTATGTATTTATATATTTCTTACCTTTATGCAGAGCAAGCATTTTCCTTTCATCTACTGTGTTGAGAATCTAGTGTACGAAGGTAAGCACAAAGAGTGGGAATCTTGTTTTGAGAAGCTGGGCCTAGATTCAAAACCTATTGAACAATGTTATAGTAGTGAACGTGGAAAACAGGTTAGTGCTTGTCCCTGATTTAGTGTGTTACTTACTGATTGAAAGACTCTATTTCTGTCATTAAGAAAGAGATTGTTCTTAAGTAACCTTTCTCTATTGTTAAGATAAATATTTTAATGAACTTTGAAGTTTTACCAACACTGCCACATGAAACCAAGTAACCAGCTAGTGGAAGCATGAGAATTGGAAAGCTTGATTGAGCAATGAGGGCCGTATAGATGGAATATTGGTGTAACTTTCTAATTTTTTAATTTAAACTAAGCCCATTAAAAGAATAGATGGATAATTGAATTTAACTTTTTAGGATAGATAAGCCGTGTTGATCAGCAGTACCCGGTTTTGTTATGCCAGTGAGTAATGACAATGTTTCATCTGGCATTTGAGATGTGTTGATCTACTGCTGGTTTCTTTTCTTGAAGTTAACAAACTGAAATAACTGATGAAAAGTAATTGACTCATTCTAACAATTACTTAAGGAAAATTTGGTCCTGGTTTTATTCTTTACAGAGCTCTGAAGCAACATAACCTTGGGTGATCTTTGAATTACATTTTTTTCATAGATGATTTATTGCTTCTTTGCTGCTGCCACTGTGAAATGGTAATATCGGAACTGCCAATTTGTAGATTCTGAACATTCACTTTTCTTCATGATGATCTGTTAAAATCCTTTTGCAGTATTCCCTCACTTGCAAAATGTTAGTATCAATAGTTAATACTAATACTATTTCCAGACAGTAAAATAGAAGTGATAGATGGGCATATCTGATGAAGAATCATTTAAACTTATTCTGATAATTGCATGTGAAAACATTGTTCTGATTTTGGTTTATTATGTGCCAATTTGTCTTTCTGATCGATAATTTGGCAAAGCGTTTTCATTTGCCATACTTACAGAATGTTAATACTATCTCCTGACAGTAAGAAAGATATGGCAAATGGGCTTTGAGTCGATGTATAGATTGTTTTTGGATTTGATTTTTCTCTCAACTAGCATTTACTATCCCTATGCAGCTTGAGCTACAGTATGCAGCTGAAACAGATAACCTGCAGCCACCTCATCAGTATGTTCCATGGGTAGTTGTGGATGGAGAACCACTCTATGAGGTTAGTTTTGCAATTTTGTATCTGGCCAATCATAAACCTTTTGACACTGTCTTGAGTTTTTCCTCTCTAATTAACAAATAACAATTACGGGTGTGTTTGGTTTCAGAAAACACTTTCCAGGTTTCATTTTCTGTTTTGAATTTGTTTCTTGTTTTTCAGGGTTTTGTAAAGGAAATATTGAGAATTGGAAATGAAAACTGAAAATTGTTTGCTTTTTTCATAAACCAAATGCACCCCAAAATTGTGCTTTTACATGTGTAAGTAGTGTTATACAGTGAATGAAATAATGAATGTGCTGGAAATTTTAAGAATTTTCAAATTTCTTTTGCTGCAGGATTATGAAAACTTCTTAAGCTATATCTGTAAGGCTTACAAAGGCACTAATACACCCGCAAGTTGCTCACAAGCATACCTTAACATCATCCGAAAAGTCGAACCAAAGCCTAAGAATTCAGTTTGCTATATGGAGAGAGTGATGCCAACATGGGAGAGAGTAAGGTCTACCATTACATCATGGATGCAGCAGATGAACCTAGCAGGTGCATTTTAGGGGTGCCAGTTATGTATGTGATTTCAAGTGGTGTGTTCTTGTTATCTTGTAGTGATCCTTAGAAAAGTGCAAATAGAATCTGTGATGTGTCTGTCATGTCCCAGCAAGACCCTTTTGTGTAAAATGCTCTTCATTTATGGTTGTAAGTGCACTTTCTATAGGTTGGCTATTCCCATGAGAAACTACCTAAGCCCTTATTATTATTCGCTGTATCTGTTGCTGTTGGTAACAAGTTTAAATTTGTTAAGAAAACTTAGGCATATATGCACATAATAAGTTTACTTTGTTGGTAACTCGACACTTTTTTAGACAATTTTCATGCAAGTGATGAAACAGTAAGAACCAACAAAATTGTGCACAAGAAATCAATTTGTTTCAGCAAGAACGGGGAATTATATTTTGATCATCTCACCAATAATGCGTTCTAAAAACGATGTATAAAACTTACTGGATATCACATTTTATGCTACACAAAATATTCACGTGAACACTAAAATGAAAGTTGTTCCTCATTTCCTCATTTTAACTCCATATTAGTTTAATTTTTTTTTTTCCTCGACTTCAAGTGTCTTAAATTCTTCAGACTACAATAGAGGCATAGTATCGCAGCCGAAGAGGTGTTTTTTTTTTTTTAATTTTTTATCTCAGCCTTAAGAATTACTTTTTTTGTTTTAAAATAAATGTATTGTTTACCTTTTAGGTTTATTTATAAGGTTTATTTATAAAGTGATGTACTTAGTCTCTACATACATCACTTTATGAATGAACCTAAGAAATAAAAAATATATTTATTTTAAAAGTGAGGCAGTAGTTCTTATTCACATCCACTTTGCTTGAAAACACGGAAAAGGAATATAATTGCTCGATTTTAGTTGAAGAAAATGGGCAAAAATTATCAGAAATTGTGACAGGTACTTCATCCACTTTCTCGAGCAAACGACTAGCCTCTTGCTGAAACTTGAAATCTCGTAAATCTCCATATATAGCGTAATGGAGCCGTCCCTAGCAAAAGTCGTCGATATGTCCGAGTGGTTAAGGAGACAGACTCGAAATCTGTTGGGCTTTGCCTGCGCAGGTTCGAATCCTGCTGTCGACGAACTGTTCTCTATTAATTTATACCTTTTTCTTAGGGTCGTTATTTGTTTTTTCGTTCAACTTTATATTCGATCATGAGTTCAATTATGACAATTCGTTTCTAGCATATATACATGTATTTTTTTTTATGGTCAGGCATATAAAGATACTTTCGTATGAAGGGTAAAGACCAAAATAATTTCTGTTTCTCTATTGTCTGGCCCAATACTCTGGAGATTAATGGGCTTCTTGGCCCTTCCCAACCTACAACTAATAAAACTCGTAACCAAAAAGAAAAAAAAAAGGTCTTGATTCTTCACATGATTTCGATGTTCTAATGTCAAATTGAACCGACAGGGTCTCTTTCAGATGTCAATCTCAAGCAACAAGTTCACAGGTTCCAACTCACCCCCGAGGAACAATTCTTGAATATCACAATCGATGAATTCCACCCATGACCTTTTAATTGCCGCAGAAGCAGTTGACGGGCAACATCAAGAGCCCAGAGGGCCTGGGTAAGCTGGCATGAAAACTGTGATATTTAATTATTATTATCATAGTACTATCTATGCAATGCCACTATGTGTATGTGTATGATAAAAATAATGTATGTGCTCATGACATGAATTATCACAAATTGAAAAAAAAAATGTATATAGTATGTGTCCTCTCTTCGTGAACATACTACCAAAATTCAACATGTTGAATTCCACCCATGACCTTTTAATTGCTGCAGAAGCAGTTGACTTCCAGAGCCCGGAGGGCCAGGGCAAGCTGACAAGAAAACTGTGATTTTTAATTATTATTATTATAGTACTAGCTATGCAATGCCCATATGTGTATGTGTCTGACAAAAATAATGTATGTGCTCATGACATGAATTATCATAAATTGAAAAAATAAAAATAAAAAGATGTATGTTGTGTGTCCTCTCTTCATGAATATACTACCAAAAGTCGACGTGTTGGGCATGAATCCGGGACCCTCGTTTGGGTACATTGGAATGACATCCGATTATGTCACCAAAATTCTAAAACCAATGAAATTTGAATTTATGACCTTATATAGACTATTCAAAACTCTCACTATTAACTCAATTATAATGGCTTGAAATCTAACATCAAAATAAGAAAAGAAACAAATTTGACAGCCACAGCCTCACATGTGTAGACAATGAATGAATTTAATTTGTAGTTAGATAAGACAATCAAAGAGAAAATCGGATTGGACAGGCTAATTTAACTAGGTTAATTGAAACTGATCACCTTATCGGTCTAAGTTAGTTCCTGAAATCGGACAGGTTTTAAACTGGTCAAGAATCGGTTAAAACAGGGAAAACCGGTGAACTGGTCCGATTTTGAAAGTTGGCCGATTTGGAATTTTTGATTTTTTTTTTTCAAAACTTAAATATTGACATCTTGTAATAGTTATAGAGTAAAAATGATAAAAATAAAACTAAAGAAGAACACTAACAAAAATTGCTAAGTTATTCTTTTTCTCTTTTCGTCGTTCGCTCCTCACCATAAATCGCGAAATTTTATATAGATTATGTTTATTTTTTAAAACTTATGAATTTTTTTTTGTACTGATTATGTTAATCTTAATGATTTAATATATTTATCATATTTCAGTCAAACTCTGATTGAACTGATTAAACTTCTAAACCTTTGAATCAGTACCTTAACTTATTTGATGTCTGTCCTTGGTTGAGACACATGAATTACATGTTTGATGTGTTCAAAGTTTTCACGGATATTCGTGTTTGCTAAGAGCAAGTACTAATATTTCAAGTTATTCAAACATGGGTTAACCCAGGGCTCTGATCATTAAAATAGTTTAAGACAAGAAATATGCATGTGAAAAGATATAAGAAAATATTTGAGTGCCATAGTAACGTACATCTACCGAATGTGTTACCAGATCTTGGTGTCCCTGCGATGACGTCTAACAAATGGGATGAAGAAAGCACGTTTCTCGTATCGTACGTTGAAAGAGATTTTAGTGGCGTGCCCATTTCCTCACATTCCACTCTTCACCATTGGGTTGTCTGCGTTTTTTTTTTTCAACCAAAGGCAATGAGGTTTTTGTATTCAAGCCTAAAAGGTATCCATAAACATCTAACAGTTATATCTATAAAGCGTGACTCGTGGTAAACAAGCTTCATTCAATGTATAGTAGTTAAGAAGCTTATGTATGGGTTTGAGTCAGCTAAAAAGCAGTAGTGCAGGATTGATAGTCTCCAGTCCACAACATAAAAAGATAATTAATTTTGTTTTTATGACTTAAAAAACATATCAACTTAATTTAAAAAAATTGTACCGACACCTGCAGCAAACAAACACCTAATGTTAAATTACCAAGAAGATTAGCTGGATATAGGATTCATCAAAACTATTACTTGACTCTTTATTAAGAATAAGAGAAGTGAGAAAATGAGAGAACTCATTATCATAAGCTCAGGACTAATTATACACACGTCACTCCGACAGCTTGTCAATTAATAATCATAATTCACAATAGAAAATTAATTTTGAAGCTAGCCCCGATTGTTATTTCCTCTGAACCTAATTAACTGTCTAGTTGTGTTGAATAACCGGACAGTTAATTGGAGAGTACTAAATAACTAACTATGGACAGTAACTAGTTAAGTTATAGCTCTTAAGACAGGCATAGATTACAAAACATTTTCCTTTTACTGATCATGTGGAAGGTCTACCGTGGTCGGAAGCACCAGTCGAGGTACCTCTGAAAAATATACTCTAATACTCTCCAAGTCGGAGTTATTACTTAGTACGTGCAAGAAGAAGAATGTACGAAAAAACATTACCCCTTGACGAGAAATGAAGCTCTTTAAACTTTAGGCGGTGAAATCATGTGTAGATTTTTATGTTTGGATCCAATAAAACATAGCGGTCCACGTTTGCTTACAAAATATATAGTTTCCATCTCATCTCCTCTTCTCACCGATCATGTAGTCTTTGTCAGCAATCTTCAGTGATGAAATTGTAATCGTAGTGGGACCAAGATAGCCATTATTGTGGCTGTAAGAGGATTCGTTGTGCTTTTAGGGTTTCACACACGTACTTTGATATGATTGATAGCAACAAATGGCATTTTGTTAGGAATTTTTATTTTTTGCTTTATTGCTTTCCTTGTATAACGCTACTGAATTTCTTGTTTCCCGCCGGTTACATAACAGTATTGAATTTGAAAGGGAGAGCGATGATCACTGTCTGTTAATCCTTGATTTCTATCTTGAGTTCGAAGGCATGATCTAAGTAAAAATAATCGCTTGGAGTTTTTTTCATTTTTATGTTTAACAAAAAAAAAGGAAAAAAAAAAAAAGAAGAAACATGATGCGGTAACTAACCAATGACCATTAGCATGACATGAGGAATAGACAGAAAGTGTCAGTAAATAAATCTAAGAAGGCAGAGATCGCTGTCGGTGACTCAAACAACAGTTTGTCAAAGTAGTTTGGATCCACTTCACTGACTGGCACATCAATTCCACCAATATGGTCTATATAAACTCTTATCTTTCGATATATCTCCGCTTCCAAATTTGCCTTTAATTTCCCTTGAGAGGGAAACTTCAAATGCTTTGGCATTTTGCTGAGTCCTCAGATACCAATTTTTTGCCTTTGCTTGCTGGTTGCAAATAGGGCCGACCACTTCTGTTTTGGTGTTGAATTCAAAATACCCCACACTGTAATGTTGTTGTTTAATGTGCTTTCCTTTCCCAGAAAATTCTGAGAAGCAGTGTGGAGTAAGATTCTGCATCTTTGATAAATAAAACATGTGATTTGATTGACCCCTTTTTATTTTATGGTCACGAAATATTACTGGGTCCATTTAAGTTGTCTAAAGAATCAATTTTCGTTAGGTCATTGGTGCAAGGCAGTTATAACATCTGTGATCTATTTTTTTTTGCAAGGCAGTTATTATCACATTCTTTATGTTTGCATAGTGTAATTAGAAATATAATAACAGCCTCTAACACACTACAGGCATCAATAATGCAAGAAATAAAATAACTTAAAGAAAACAACACACCACACAAAATTTAATATGGTTTAATTCTTTGATCTAATCTTAAGAGAGGTTTCAAAATCTTCCACTAATCATAATTTTTGCTCGATTAAATTTATAAACTATGCTTACAAAAGATTATATAATATGGACAACTCTTAGAACTACCATTCAATTGATCACTCCCTACTTGGGGATATCTCAATCAAATAATCAAAAATCTTATTTATAAATCAAACCTCCTATAAAATTATCAATTTAATTGGAATACATTGACAGTATAAATTTTTTTTACACATTCATCTAATCATATAGTAACACATCAGCTAATATGGTTACTTTTCACCCCACTATTTAAAAAGTCATAGAAAATAAGAGATTTGATTAGATAACAGTATAAAAGAGTTTTACATTGTCAGTGCATCAAAATTAAACCCTAAAACTATCACACTTTCTCAATGTGAAATTTTGAGTTAAATGCCATCTTTTAGTTAGACTATGAATGAATGTTTTGAGATAGTTTGTGACATAATGGAGTCATGAAAATTAATAAACCTTACCTATTATGGGAGACTTTTCTCTATAAGAATGTGTTTAATTTGATTAAGGAAAAATATGTATGAGTCTTATGTATAAAACCATACATAAAACTCATCTATATATAAAAATAGAAAAATTAAATCATTTCATTTCTAATTTTAACTTTGCTAAATCTTTGTTTTAATTCGCTCTTTAATTTTCTGGTGTCATTAGGCATGTTTTTATTATTATTTCAATCCCTAAGATCTGAATTTAGCTTTGATTAAAGCATGTGAATCGACTAAGTCATAACCTAGATCATGCTTAAAGATTACCTAGAATGATTGGCCAAAATGAAGGATCTATATAGTTGTTGTTTTTCCTTTTATTCCCCAATTGGAAAAAATATACAAAGAGAGAAAGAGCCATGAGAAGAGGGAACCAAAGAGGGGGAAGAAACTTCTCCTACTCATGTTATAACATAATGAGCATAAAATCAAGGGATAAATGCATTTTATCCCCCTGAACTTTAGGTCATGTGCAATTTGCCCCTTGACTTTTCAAAATGTGTATCGCGACCCCCTGAACTTTTGAAATTGTGTAAAACACCCCTTAGTATAATTTTGCCAATTATAAAGATAAGATTATGTGCACTTAACCCCCCTGAAGTTTCTAATTTGTGCAACCCGACACCTTATTTGTGAATAATACGTGCAATTAACCCCTTGACTTTTTTAGTGTGTGCAACCCGACACCGGGATTTTTTGCATAATTTGAAAAGTTCAGGGGGTTTTTTGCACATTTTGAACAATAGGGGTTTTTTTTGCACAATTTGAAAAGTTCAAAGGGTCACGTTGCACATTTTGAAAAGTCAGGGGGTAAATTGCACATGACCTAAAGTTCAAAGGGATAAAATGCAATTAACCCTAAAATCAATGTGACAAGTGCCTATATATATGGGGCTAGGGCAATGTGTCTCCCCTTGCGTCAATAAAAAATGGTCATCCATTCTAGCAAGGCCTATACATAGGGCTCATATCATATCGTTTTACATCATTAAGCCTAATAATAACATGGGATACAAAATTAGGCTAAATAATATGCTCCCATATTTAAAATTCAATTAATTTGAGTTTTAGAAATAAAAATTAATTAGAATCTATTTTATGGGAGTCTGCAAATGATATAATGATAATCCAACAATTTTTTCATTTGGTCAATATTAAGCCCATTTTCTGGAACAACTAAATATTCTCATGGTCTCCCTTTTTATCTATTATCAAGTTCCTCCTTGCCAAGTCATCCATTACAGCAATGCTTATACACAGGTCATATCATATCATTTTTATATTATTAAGCCCAATAATAATAAGGATTGAAAAGTTGGTGTAAACAAATTTAATTGGCCATATTTTCATGTGGAATTATATGTAAAATGTCCCCTTTCATATCTAGGATTGGACATCTGGGTGTGAAGTTTGTAAGATTGAAAATTTGCACACAAGTAATTTAATATCAAATAAAGAATAGGCTCTAATATTACGTTAAAATTGATTGAGTTCAACACTACTATTCCAAAAATCTTTTCCCAAATTATCATCACAAGTACTTTGGCTATGCTAGTACACATGTGTGATTTGTGGTGTGTTTGGAGCTGAATGTTGGCATGGTACGACAAGATGCATGGTAACATGATGAAGATATTCATGCTTAAATAAGTTATGTGGAGTAAATGTTTAATTTGACAAAGCAATTTGGATGACTTGTGATTGAATAACGCTCACTGAATAAAGCCTTATGATTATACCTTAACTGTCAAAGACAATGTCAAAAGGATTTTGGTGTTCTTATCGAAATAATAAATACTGAGGACATTCATAAGACGTGAAAATGAACTAATGTTTTGACAAGGCATTGTTTATTGTGAAAATGGTCAGTGATCAAAACATAAGTTTGGGATAAGATGCCTGGTTGAATAAGGATTGGTAAATTAGTAAAAAGAGGTTTTGGAACTTGATTTCATCTATGGTCATCGAAAAGGAGGATAGAGTATGGTTCTAATGCTTGTACATCGAATTAAAAAGGTTCATGAACTCAGTATAATTTAAGGACAAAGTGATACTTTTTTATGAGACTTTGACAAGAAAGTAAATATGAAGCATTGAAGAGTGCATGGAAGCAAGTATTAACCCACGATGCACATCTTCAAGAATGTAGAAGTTATTAACATGCATATTAAAGTGGTGGGGAATATGGGTGTATATGTAGAGTGAGTTGTTGATTCTATCTAAGTCGAACAACCATAACATGATACCCACATTAATGGCTACTCAAGATTCTAAAGCTAACTTAGGATTTTGTCTATAAATACTAGCTCCGCTCATTGTCTTTGATAGGATATAAGTGTTATTTAAGTTTGTTAGTCTAGCTGTAGTTCGGTTTCATCATTGTTCAGCAATCAAGCATTACTTACATATTAGTAACTGATTGTATCTATCCTAAGCTATACTAGCCTAGCATGCAAGCCACCACATAGACTTGTATAAATACACGTAACTATTCCCTGGTAATCACTCAATGATCACTAATGCAATTCACTTTCATTTTTCTATCTAACTCTCTTCTCCTTCACACAATTGTTTAGCCTTAATTTCTGGATTAGTTTCTAATACTTATATGATATCAAGGTTGTGAAAGGATTCATAGCCACTAAGATCTCAAGTTCTGCTATGCAAAGTCAACAAACAACCACAATGTTCATGGTTAAAAAGTTCTCCATTCCAATTTCAATGAAGATTGATGTAGAGAACTTCCTAACATGGAAGCATTAAACATTCTTTGTAATCATGACCCACAAGCTAAGAGGTCATTGGCTACAAGAAAAAGTCCTGCAAAGTATGATTCAGATGAAGATCAAAGATAAGATAATATGTTAATCACATAATCTAAATGGGAGAATCAAGATCAACACCTAGCCACCTAGCTTCCAGCTTCCTTGGATGTAGAAATTTACAACAGGGTTGTTGGATGTGAATTTGTGCATCAGATCTGGAACAAAATAGATTTGTATTTTACTTCAAAGACTTGATCAAAGGTCAAACAGTTAAAGATTCAAATTAAGGTAATGCGAAAGTAATGTAACTTTGTATTTGAATCTTTGAATATTGTAGGAGCTCTTGTTTCTACTGAGGAGCATTTTGAGGTTATACTAGATGGTTTAGGGAAAGATTACAGTCCCTTCATTACAAATATAATGTCATGAGTTGAGCCCTTTTCTATGGATAATGAGTTAGAAGCTCTTCTAATGGCTTAGGAAGAGATGTTGGAAAGAGTCAAGAAACCAGAATTTAGCATGATTCAAGCTCACTTTGCTCAAACCTCATCAATGATTCCAAATTTGACCCAAAAGATGGTGAATGCTCTAAAGGTGGTTTCAGAGGTGGTCAAAAAAGAAGAGGAAGGTTCAATGGAAAAGGTGGATGATTTAATTAGACAAATAGTGACAGAGTTCAATGCCAACTTTGTGGAAGGATGTGTCACACTGTGCGGCAGTGTTACCATTGATTTGACCCAAATTTTACAAATCCTATGAGAACCCTAACTCAATAGCAACAAGTCCCAGCCACCTTACTTCCTTACACATACCTTGGGCTTATCTAGCTATTCCGGCCTGCTTCAATCTTGGATCCTAATTGGCACCCGAATTTTGGAGCCACTAATCACCTCACCTTTGATAAGAGAAATTTCCTCACTAGCATCAAATCGGAGGGATCAAGTAAGGTTATTATAGGTAATAGCCAATGTATGAAAATTAGTCATATTGGTAATTAAGTTTTGCATTCACTTGATTATCATAAAGTCTTTGTTCTTTCCAATTTAATGCATGTTCCTGATATAACAAATAATCTTCTAAATGTCTCTAAGTTTGCACAAGATAACAATGACTTCTTTGAGTTTTATCCTTATTATTGTTGTGTTAAATCACAAGTCTCCAAGGAGATACTCATCAATGACAATCTTAGAGAGGGATCTTAGAGAGAGCCTCTACTTCTTTAACAATGTTGATATTGTTTCGAATAACCACCATGTCCATATACCTCCAAGTTTCAATAACTGTATTTTAGCTTTTCATTCAAAATGTAAAAGTTCTATTTCTGATAGCACTAGGTTATGACATTAAAGGCTAGGCTATCCTTCTCTTTCTAGTGTAAATAAAGCGCTGCAAGATTGTAATAATTCAACAAGTTGCAATAAAATTTCAATTTCTGATTCATTTACTTGCGACTCTTGTTGTGTGACAAAAATACATCAACTTCCTTACTTTTCCACTTGCCACAAAACCAATTTACCTTTGGAATTAGTCTATTAAAATGTTTGGGGCCTATTCCACTTATGTCAATTCAAGTCTTAGATAGTATATTGTATTCAATGATGCTTTTATCCAATACACTCCCAAGTGTTTCAAGCCTTTCTTTAGTACAAAACCATGATTGAACTGCTAATAGGCCAAAGGATTGAGTCCCTTCAATATGATAATAGGATGGAATACCTATCCAATATCTTCACTAATTTTCTCAAAACCAATGGTATAGCTCATAAACTCTTTTGCCTTTATTCCCATCAGAAAATGGTTGTGCTGAAAGAAAACACAAGTACCAAATTGAGATAGCCCTTATCTTTTTAGGCACGACCTTTCTTCCCCTCAAATTTTAGGATGAAGTTATCACCTCAATCACTATCTTTACAATAGATTACCTTTTCCAAACACTAATCACAAATCACCCTTTGAACTTATTCATGGTCATAAACTAGATTAAGACTTCTTAAAATCATTTCGCTGTGCTTGTTTTCCAAATCTCTAACCCTACAATCACACAAATTTGACTTCAAGTCACTTAAATGTGTATTCATTGGATATGCAACAATCACAAAGGTTACAGGTTCTTACATCCCTTAGATGTAATTTTTTATGAACTCTCCTTTCCATACACAACCTTATTTTTTATTCAAATAACATCTAGCATTATACCTACATTTCCTCCTTGTTTTTGTCCCTGGCATTCGTCTATTATCTACATCCATACCTTATGCCAACCCTATTATTGCTCCTAAATCTGCAACAAAATTTCACTTTACATCACACAATACTTAAACATTGTCCTTAGTATCCCTCTTACCTCATCTTAACCTCAAATCAATGAATCAAACTTAGTTATCAACAATGATAATTCTTCTACTGTGACTACTACTCATAATATCCTAACTGGTATCTCTAATCTTTTGTCTAGTGTTCAAGTTTCGGATGATCTCCCTGAATCTATAGCATAACCAAAAACCAATATATTGCAGCTGCTTGTTGTAGCAAATATTTTAAAACCAGTGGCATCAATTGAGATATGTCTCCCTATTGGAGAAGTCTTTACTCAAAATGTAGTATCTTCTGGTATTGCTCTTGCGAATGAGCACACTATGACCACAAGAGCCAAGGCAGGCATCTTTAAGCCTAAGTCATATGCAGCAACTTTGATATCTTCACCACCTGAATTGATTTCTTCTGAAATCGAAAATGTGCAATAGACTCACCCCCCCCCCCCAAAAAACATATTAGAAGAAAGCCATGTAAAGAGAATATGATGCTTTGACGAAGAACAATACATGGAGTCCAGTCTCTCCACCATCTTCAGCAAAACCAATTGGCTGCAAATGGGTTTTCCAAATTAAGAGACACCTTGATGGCTCCATTCAGAAGTACAATGTCATACTTGTGGCAATAGGCTTTTATGAAAAGGAAGGTATTGATATGACCAAATATTCAGTTCTATAATCAAGCCAAGAACAATTCAAATTGTGCTAATCATTACTCTCTCCAAAGGTTGGAAGGTGAGACAATTTAATTTCAATAATGCATTTCTCAATGGAGACTTGCATGGAGAGCTATTTATGTCACAACCAGAGGGTTTCTCCACATCAACCTATCTAAGGTCTACAAGCTAACCAAAGCCTTGTATGGCTTGAAATAGGCTTCTCGAGAATGGTGTATTAAACTTAGTTCCACTTTGCAATCTTTTGGTTTCCATGGCACTAAGTCAGATACTTTATACAAGATTCACTGCCACTTCACACACTTTCATTTCAATCTATGTGGATGACATTTTAGTCACAGGAGACAATGCTACAAAAATTTCAACTCTTGTAGCCCAACTAAACAAGGTCTTTACTTTTAAAGAGCTAGGTGAAACGAGCTACCTTTTGGCATTGAAGCTTCATTCAAAGAAAATGGTGATCTATTGTTAAATTAGATGAAATACATCTCTAATTTGCTTCCAAACGCTGGCATACATGATTCTAAGCCCACGCCTACTCTCATGGTCAGCAACTTAAAGCTTATAGCTATTGGTTATACTTTACTGATCTTGCATTATATAGGTCAATAGTAAGAGGACTACAATATGCTGTTCTCTCCAGGCCTGACATTTATTTTGCTATAAACAACGTTAGCCAATTTATGAACTTTCCCACTGATGAGCACTGGAAAGCTATCAAAAGGATCTTAAGATACCTAGTTGGTTAATTGTCTCAGGGCCTGCTTTTGCACAAAGATTCTACACTAAGATTATTATCTTTCTATAACTCAGATTAGGCATACTACATAAATGACCACAAGATAACTAGTGGATTTTGTATCTTCCTAGGCTCTAATCTAATTTCTTGGCTCAACAAGAAGCAAAATGTGGTGGCCAGGTCCATTACTGAAGTAGAGTTTAGAAGCATGGCTAGTGTACTTGTTGAGGTCACTTGTATTCAAACACTCTTGTCTGAACTTCATATTTCTTATGAACAACCACCCTCAGTCTAATATTACAACTTGAGCACTGTTCTATTAGCTGCAAACCTTATTTATAATCTCAAACAAAATATTTTGAACTTGATTTGTATTTTGTTAGAGATCTTGTAGTTTAGAAGAAAGTGTTTGTCTCCCGTGTTCCTTCTAAAGACCAAATTGTTGACATTCTAACCAAGCCTATCTCAACTCTCTTGTTTCACAAGTTCAAATTAAAGTCAAACTCAGAGTTGGCTCCACCCCCATTGACCTTGCAAGGGGATGATAGGATATAAGTGTCACTTAAGTCAGGTAGTCTAGCTATAGTTTAGTTCAATCACCATTAGGTAGTTAAGCATTAATTAGAGACTAGTAACTGATGGTATCTATCCTAAGCTACACTAGCTTAGCATACAAGCCACCAATAGACTTGTATAAATACTTGTGACTATTCCCTACTAATCATTCAATGATCACTCATACAATTCACTTTCACTTTGCTCTATAACTCTTTTCTCCTTGACACAAGTGTTTGATTAGCCTTAATCTCTAAGTCGGTTTTTGATACCTATAATCTTGCACTCATACTACCCCTCAGACTTTAACATCCCAACAAGGCCAAACTAAGCTGAATATTGATTGGGCTAAAGGCCTTTAACGAGCTATTTGACAAATTTTTACCCCTCAAACTATACTCTTCTTGAGAAGTTTGATTAGAACAATCTTTAATTGTTGAAAAAAACAATCAAAATGGGGAAAAAATTGGATCGTTGACTATGTCATTATTAGGATAATCCTTAGACACAAATTAAATGACCAAAGAATGCAACAGTAAATTACGGAAAATTAACATCAATAAAACAATAGCAAAAAAGAAGACTGACGCAGAATAAAAACAATAAAACCTGTCAGAAATCTTAAGGATAGCTATGAGTCACTCAAAGAATCATAATTACTAGCGTGTGAGATGAAAATTTGTCATAGACTACTACATCATATCCCGCAATGGAAGAGCGCCAATATTTTAATGTGTGAGGTAATATCATATCTTTGACGGAAAAAAATTGATTTGATAAGTGTAGAATACTGAGTTGGACAAAGGGGTGAGGGAACGTATAGATAAACTCCCCTTTTGTTTTGTTTTGTGTTTTTTTTTTTTTTTTTTTTTGTGGACGATAGGCAAATTCCTTTATAGGTCACTGCACCATCGGATCCCATATCACCATCTTATCCTTATTAATTAATGTCCTAATAATAACGACCCGTGACATACGTTATGGGCGAATAATAAACAGAGTCGTCACTCTCAGATCATACGCCACCATCTTTTAAATTTAGAGAGTAATATATTATATAAAACAGTTCACCACAAATAAAGAAATTCATTTATAGTTTATCAATATCATCAAATTAATGATACAATGACAATTGAATCTTTTTAAATTTTACACAAGCTGGAATCAATTATTCCACGAATTTGGAAAGTTACCACAACTTTTTACATACCTAGGATGTGTTTAGTGAGCTGAATTTCATATATAATCATTGATAAAAAAAAAATTTCTTCAATTTTACCTTTCACCAAAGACATCTTTAGTCCTAAGCTCTTTGACCCCTCAAAAAAGAAAACATCCTAAACTCGATAGTAAAAATTATGTTAAATAATCGATATCCGACATAAAATTTTATTAAATTCTCACAAAAGATGGACCAATATATTGCATAAGTAATAACACATATAAAACACTAGCACATGATATTTAAGAGTGACTAAATCTTACTTTTCCTTAACCCTTGGGTTCGAACCTGTGGAAAACAAAAGGGAAAAAAAAAAAAAGAAAACACATACAAACAAAATTTGCCAATGGTTCATATAATTATTAAAAAGAATTTTTATAAATTAAGTATACACAACCGTCAAAAAGTTCTAAATTAAAAATATAAAATAGTAGTTTTAATACACTGTCAATATAAAATAATTTCATAAAATTATTAATTATATACTTTTATTTATAATATTTTTCAATAACAGAAATTAGGTTAAATATTTTATTTATGTGATAATACATAATTAGATATGTACTATTGCTAAGGTCTAAAATCTTCGCCACTGTATTAAAAAGTATACGGTACTGTAGCCAACCGTGGTGTGGCAGCGTCTGTGAGGCCATTACTCTGTTACGATTAGATATCATAGAATATATAGATATTCTCAGTTTTTAAAACATTGTAAATCTGAAGTTAATCAAAGGACGAATGAAATTGAGCACTACGTAACGGTGGTACAAAATAAGTTCTTTTGGTGCGGCTTCTAGAATATGAGAAAGGAGTGGATACGTAAGCAATGATTGTGAAGACAGCTCACAATTAATTAATTAGAGAGTGATTTTTACTGTATTTTCTTTCTTTCGTTCTTTAATTTGTTACTCCCTTTTCATAGAAGCAAGTCATCACATTCATTCGCTCGCATTGGCAAATACGTAACATAAAAAAAAAAAAAAAAAAGGTTCAAAAAGCGTCGATGATGTCATTACTTAATAATTGTAGTTTAGTTGCTATGGGATGAAAATTCATACTATTATTGATCTCCGCCAATTTTAAAACAGCGTTAGGAGAATCAAATTTTGTGAAATATTTTATGGGGATCTGTTAGTAAAAATTAATATTAGAAGAATTATATTATTTTATTGAGGTAATTTGACTAAAATTAGATTAGATCGAGTTCAACAAATTTTACATAGTGATTAAAACCTCAGAACTTATGCCATGAATGCATGTGAGAATTACTGGCAACTCGTGGACAATCTCACATTGACTCATGTCATGTGATACTAAGGTAGTAAAGTGGGTGTTGGTAAATATTTATTGCAAACATTTTTATCCTGCACAAATGTACTTTTGTTTGGATTCTTGTATCGGGGAAGGAATCTTCTTTATGACAAGAATTAAAAAAAGAAATTATAGTAGAAGGGAAAAAAACGAAGACGTGACATGAGACGTGTACACAAATTCTTTTATACCATGGAGTAAAAACGACTTTTAATTCGAAAAAGCAAGATCCACTTGTAATTTCTCTTTCTTTCTTTCTTTTTTTTCTCTCTGTCTCTCTTATTGTTCTAAGTAGTTTGTTTAGTACCCATGCCTTGCACGGAGAAGTATAATAAATTTAAAAAATTTACCACAATGAACGTTATATTTATGTAATAGAAGTAGAAGAGGCATTTACTAACGTGACAATACAGGAGAAATGAAGAGCCATTGTATTTAGTAACGGCGGAAAAGCTTCTCAAGCAGCGGACTAGGTAGACATAAAATTTAGTTAATTAACTACGAAATCAAATTATAATTTCAAATTAAAATCAAAATAAGATAATATAATAATATTTGATTGGTCAATTTAGATATCTGATTAAATAAATATCTCCTTAATATTGATAATGATAACAAGTATATATTTATTTGATTAGATGGTATTTTTTTTAAAAAAAAAGATTTATCAGATGGTGTTAAAAGAGTTATTTTAATTTTATAATAATATTATTGACTGGTCAATAATAAATAATTAGTATAGAATTAATGATCGATTGTGATTGGAATATGAAGTATCTAATTGATATCATTAAATAAAAAAAAGGAGGAAGCTAGACAAGCCATTAGCTAAACAAAATGGTTAAGGTAGCCGAATGCTATTATTACACATGGTGATGAAATTATTTGAGCTAAAAAAATTTTATGCCAAGTGTTGCAAATAGAAAGTTGCTATTGACCATAATTTACCATAATAAGAAAAATACAGTTGTCAAAAAAGCCAGGTCAGCCCACATCGGGCCGGATCACTTCAAACTAAGTTAATTTTGGGTAGGAAAAAATGGTGGCCTATCTATACCTATGTGGGTCAAAGCTGGCCTTTGGGTCATTTTTTTTTCTTGTTCATGTATTTTACTTTATAGTGCATATAAAAAATCAATGAATAAATTTATTTTGTTGCAATGACTAAAATTGTTAGTAAATTGTGATCTTATTCTTGCTTTATGTGAGAATAAGAAATGAAACTTGGTTTTTTTTTTCAATAATTAAATTTTGATAACTTAATTTGATGCAAAATAAAGCGAATAAAAAAATTTCTCAATAATTTTTTAGTTTAGCCTTTTTAAAGTAAAAAATTAGTTAAATGATCCAAATTCAAGTAGTAGTAGCTCATATGTGTAGTTAATTATATAATAAAAAACTATTAGTGTTTGGGGCATCGGGTTGGTCTGCCCCAAAGCAGACTGGGCCCATTTGGGCCAGGCCAAGTCAGATCAAGCTGAGTCGAGTTAACTTTTATTTTTACTCCAATTCTTTCAGTTCAACCCATCCATTTTTTTTGGGTCATTCGAACTGACCCATTGAGCATGACCCATTTCCATGACTCTAGTTCTTAATCATGTTCAATAGTGGGGACATTTTCTAGAGGAAGAAATTTCTTTCCCAGCATGTATGTATGTAACCTTGACTCATTTGTATAGTTTTTAGTTATACTAGTCAAAACATTGTTACTGTTAGAGGATAGCATATTAGAATGAGTTTTTAAGACACTTTATATGAATCTAATAAACCAAATAACAATATAAAAGCATCAAGAAAAAAATAATAATGACAAGGAATATAGAGACACAAATTTATGCAGATTGACAAATTTCATGCTTACATCCACATTAGAGGATAAACACCTTCAATATAATTTTGTTCCCACTCCAATGCCCCTTGTACATCTTCTCTCATAATAGAGTTGTTTACCACTCTCACTTGTGCTTTTATTGACCCACATGATCACATACCCAAGTCATTAATCTTATCTATAACCAAGTGGTATTATCTCCAAGATTTCTTATCTCTAACCCAAACAAATTTTCAAATCTCAATAGACTTTTCAAATCTACAAAGACTTCATATATCGTATCAGATTTCACACACACACATATATATATTCTTAATTTAAATATTCATAAAACTAATGATACACATATTAATATACATAAATAAAATCAATTACTATCCATCTAAATATACATTAGTTAACTTTCCTAGCAATTATATTTTCAAGTAAATTTCAAAAGTTTCACAAGGTGATTACAATTCCTAACTATAAACAGAATTTATCAACCGAATCACATGCACTTCGTGATGATTGGGATAAATAAATAAATCTATCATTTCTCCATTTGACATATATTCAATGAAACATAACCCAGAGAAATTCTTAGCCACTCGGGAGTAAAAAAATATCCATTGTTTTATTTATCAATTGATATATTAACTATTATACAAAAATAAAAAATTATTATTATTTTTAAAATGAATATATCAAATAATAAATATAATAGAATAAATATTTTTTTATTAGAATATCTAAATTTTTTACCATAATTCAAACCTATATATAGGTGCAGATATATAATCCATTCAGCTTATAATAAGAGATAACTCAAGTAGTAAATTCAACAACTATACGGTTTGTGTAACATATGGTCCATAAGGTGCATTTGGTACCTATTTAGGAACAGAAATAGTGGAGACAATGAGATAGTAAAAATAGATACAATACTAGAGATAGATAAACGAAATTGTGTTTAGTACGTAGTAATGTACATAATATAATGATTGATAAAAAAATAATGAAAATTAGGTTATAATTTCATGAAAAATTGAAAAATGAGAAGACAAAAATGAAATATAAAATATTCATATTTGTGTTTTTGAAAAGAAAAAACTTAAACGTGTCATAGACACACATATCTCTAGCTCCCCCTTTTTTGAAGTTATAGAAATTGGCTCAAAAAGTGTTCTAAGATGGAGATAATTTTGAGGTTTTTATCTTTATTATATTCTCTAAATATGTTTCTATCCTCAATATTTTTGTATTTAATTTTATTTGTTCTAAGATGGAGATAATTTTGAGGTTTTTATCTTTATTATATTCTCTAAATATGTTTCTATCCTCAATATTTTTGTATTTAATTTTATTCCAAGACATTTACTAAATGCCATCTAATTAAGAAAGCAGTGCTACGTACAAAGATAAAAAAAAAATGGTAAAGTTTTAAAGTTTACGAATTTTGCTAATTGGTGCGCCTTTTATACAAATACTTGTCAAGGAATTATTTTGAAGCTAACAAAATATTTAATGTAGTGAAAGTTTGTAACTTCTATTTTTTCAATCAAAACTTTTATTTTTCTTCATTTCATAACATGTGTTCTAGTGAAACTTGTTAACAAAACCCAAAATTAAAAGTACTGATTTTTTTTCTTAATTCAAGTAAAGTTAATTTTTTAAGTTTATAACATGATGAATATAGAATTTAATTTAAATTCATATTGTCATTTAATAAAATCTTTATGTGTGTATAACTTTTGAAGTAGTGAAGTGAAAATCAAACATATTCTACTAATGGAACATATTTATGATTGAATTATTATATAAAAAATTTTATGCTATAAATTAATATATCAAACTTATACTATATTGAATGTACTGAAAATTTTGAAAGCTTTCCGTTCTTGGTTTCCTTAACTAACAAAGACAATGGTTAACAAAATTCATTTAATTTTATACTGTTAATGAAAAATATTTTTACACAATCAATCATGTAGTGCCACCTTATTGCTATCTTAAAATATTTTAAAGATATTTTAAAAAATTTTAGTGATATGTATGTTTTGAAGCTTTTTTGGTCAATTAAGGGCAC
Source organism: Dalbergia cultrata (assembly GCA_031216105.1). Taxonomy (NCBI): domain Eukaryota; kingdom Viridiplantae; phylum Streptophyta; class Magnoliopsida; order Fabales; family Fabaceae; genus Dalbergia; species Dalbergia cultrata. Next base: position 7,099,968 of record CM062347.1, read on the forward strand.
GGTTTTTTTGGTCTGTATCTCCTTATCATTGAGTGATTTTTTTTTGAAAAAAATATTAATATATATTAAGTATTGAAATAAACATTTAGGTAAATTTAGGGCCATCAAAATAGCCAAATTAAACCTATCACCCCTAATCGAATCAAATTTTCAAAAGATCATAATATATCCTAAAAAAAAAAAGTGGTTCATTAGTAAGCCTAGATTTATACTATTCTATTTAGAATACATGTCAAATCTGTTTAAGTCAATATTTTTTTCTAACTTAGGATTTGTACATTTAATTCAATTTTTTAATAATTTTTTATCAAAATAATATTTTATAGAAATTACTCATATTAATTTCTACTCTAAAAACTAAAAAATAACATTGTATGTATATATATATACACACACACAATAATTAAAAAGTGATATTAGTGTAACTTCTATAAAGAAAATTTGGAAATAAATTTTTATTTAAAAATTGATGAAACAAAGACATCTTTTATTTTCCTTCTTGACCACAACTCTTCACAGGTCATTATTTTTTTTTTCAAAACAAGTATTTAGTTCTTGTGAATGAAACGGATATGAACAATTTGATAAAATGTTAAAGTAAATTGTACCAAAATAAATTTTTTGTTTAAAATTAAAGTTACTCACACCAAATTTATTTAAGGGTGATATTTAAATTATCTTTTTCAAAATAATAAATATTAAATTCGAATTGCTAATATCAAATGCAATATAAAGTTGAACGTCAATTCAAATTACATATATATGTCAGTGCCATGCTAAAAAAGTGGTCAAGCACCCTGTCCCGCCCCTAGTGAAAGCCGGCACTTTTTCCAACCTATCAATTATTGGATCTGATTCTTTCTTGAGCCATTAGAACCTCGAGAAATTCTATATAGATTTTAGAAAAATTCAGTTAAATTAATTTTTATGTTGGTAAAAATTATTTATGTTACTAAAAATAAATAAATATTCGACATAATTTACTTTAACTGTGACATGCTATAAAGTTAATTCGTATATCGTTTTCATTAACTGTTACTTTACCTAGCTAAAGTAAGAAATTCCGACCTAAAACTTTTTCTGACAGCGTCTCCACTTACTTGTCTCTCCAATGGTTTTAGCCATATTTGATAAAAGTCTGTTTTTGGCAGTCAACTCTCACAGCAAATTAAGCATTTTTACTGCACCATGCACATTCCAAAATCCAATTAAGCAAAAGCACCAAAACTGGACCATATAGTCCATAGGGGAGAAAACATTCTATCATCTATGATACAAAAGGCTGGGAGTATATGCAGACAGTGTTTTGCATGCAAAAGTTCTGAAACTTGCTATTCCACAATATGCAAAATAAATAAATAAACGAAGAAAGGATTCAATATGAATATATCCACTGTAAATGTTTTTTTAATATTATTATCCATCAAACTTTTGTATGTGCATAACTTCTAAAATAGTAGAAGAAGAGTTTAATTTTTTGTTTTATATGTGTATGAATTTCAAAACAGTATTATGAAAGTCAAACTTTATTTTATTGATACAATAATATATGATTGTGTAAAAAAAAAATTATATTATTTTTTACCTATCCAAATTAAACTCACGAATAAACAAAGCATAACTAGAGGCCACCACCCCAGCATGACCCGTTAACATTTAAGATAATGATTGATGATCCTCCTCAAGTTTTAAAATCCATCACAAGATTGCAATGCAAATGGCAGCAACAATGGTTACTCCTCCGCCGTACTAGTTCTATATATTGTTGTAGGGGCCCTCTTCAACTTGAAATTTTTTGTCTATGAACCCATCCATCCCCATCCGTTTTGGTACTGCTATATATTAATTGTCAACAAGTGCACCCATCGATCTGTTACCAAAATGTGCACGTATAATATGTATGGTTCAAAATGCTGCATGCTGAGGACACTACCCCACGTGTTACCGTATCCTCCGTTTATTTATGTGACTACAAACAAGGGCATGTGGGGTGTGACCTCCTTAGGCCATAGGTAAAGCTATTATATATATATATTCGTTTTCCAAACCATAACGTCAATAATGCCACTGTTCAAATTTGTCTCAGACGACCAATTAAGAAGCAGTTGCCACGAGGAAAAGGTAAAAAGAATACAAAATTATAACTCATTTTCTACACGTGAATATATATTTTTTACATTTAGTTAAATATTCTTAATTCTTAAATTACTCTTTATTTCTTTTTTTTTTTTGAAAAAAAAGGTAATATTACAACGTAAGAAAAAAATTGTTAAAACCGTACCGTTGAAAAAATAAGAGGAGCTGTTGAATAAAATTAAATATATATTTAAGAGACCTTTATATACCCAAAAAAATAGGAGGGTAGATAAGATGGAAGCTAGTCTAGTATTTAGGGAAAAAGAAAGACCTAAAAATACTACAAATGAAACAATCAAAAGATATTTATATTTGATGACTTGAATATAAACATGGTTTACGATATGATATCATGACCGTTTAATTCACCTAGCCATATATCCATCTAGTGGGGATAGACTTAATTTCTGTTATTGTTGTTGCTTAGGATTTAATGTGTCACTACTCAATTTTCAAACTCATAACAAAGATGTAAGAAAATAACTAGTCCATATGTTTTTCCAAAGGGGAAAACCAACCCCACCTGCTGAATCTAAAGGTCAATCAGCACCCGCCAGAAAACCCCCCTTCTCCCCACCCCTCTCATAAATGAAGCGTATGATGCAGTGTGGCCTGCAGGGCAGAGGAATAGTACCACAAAACATGAATGCAATTATATGTGGCGACAAAAGTGGCAAAAAATTCAGATGCTAAGTGGGATTCTCTTTCTGCTGATCAACCTTGTGACATTGCTCCTTTGCACTTAATTCTGTTCAGAACTCCATGACCCACGTGCAGTGTAGCAGCATGAGGAGAAGAAAAGAGAATCCAACCAAGGACAATGCATTCATTTCATCGTATTGGACATATTTTGAGGCAAAGATTGGGAAGTGACATATATGAGAAATGAAATTTATACTTAAAATTTGGAGTCAATTTAGATTTATTAAGAGAGATAAATACATGCGTGATTAGATAGAAAGAGAAAAGATGATAAATCCGTGGCTTTGTATCTGTCTTTCTCTTAATAAATTTAAAAATAATTCAAATTTAAAGTATAGATATCATTCCTATGAGGATGTAACAGTATGAAGAATCAACGACCTAGGAAGAGAAGAGAGTGAAGAGAGGAAGAAACTAAACATCACTACGGATCTTAATCTTTTTGTTGTTAACAAAGAGAAGGGATACATCCATTTTTTTTTTCCTTTTTGACTTTTTAGAAATCCAAATGGTTAAAGTGGCCACCGCACATAATAAAGAAAAAAACAAAGGAAAATGAGAAATAAAGTGCCCTACACGAAATTATGTGGTTATACAAAAGGCCAGAAAGCGAAAGTTCCTGTTAAATGCAAAAGATATGAATACTTCTTTATGGAGAGAGGAGAGGGGGAAAAAATAATGCAAGAAAAAGAAGAACCAAACAAAAAAGTAATACGAAGAAATAATTCCGGTGCATGATCATGAGGAGATGAATTATGATTTTAGTGGATATGGGTCCAAAATTCCAAATTAAAATTCAGAAATGTGGTTTTGTTTGGGAGTGGCTGGTGGGTCTATGCTAATAATAACAAATAGAACATAATAAATTGTAGCCGGGGTTGTGAATTGTGATATAATACAAATAAATAATATAAACAAAAAGTATAGAATGTAAGAATCGGTTGGCTAATGGTCCTTTTCACACTTAGGTGGTGGTTACCCGAATAAAATATGATCAGCAATCACAAGGGATCAGTTTTTCTTTTCATTGATGCTTGCAGCGTATATCTTTTAGTAGGTGTTGTTATCACGGAAAGAAATGTCTACTATAGGTATCATAGGAGAGAGAGAAAGGGTAAAAGCACAGGAGAGAGGGTATCTTGTGAGTGATGCAGTAATACAACTGCAAGTCATGGTATTCAGACTCAAAATAGGGATATAATTAACCAAATTGATTCAAGTAATTGGATACTTGTCCCTCCTGAAACAATGTTATTTCAACATCAAGAATGGGACATCCACTCTTTAACCACCGGATGAAATGGTGTTAATATGAGTGTCACAATTCTTGAATGTTAAAAATAATATTGTTGTTGTTGAAAAATTAAAGTTTTTGGATGGTTTATAAACCCAAAAAATAGAGAGACTAAATACTTACATTTGTGTAAGATAAGAGGGAACTTAATTATAATATTTTATATTTTAAAAAAATTAATTCACGTTAAGTATTTCACGTGATGTTCTCGTTCTATGATATAAAACTTTTATCTGGGAATACCAAAACCTGCCTGAGCCAGCTGAAACGAAAAAGAAAATAAGCCAAAATTCTAAAACTGAAAAACAAAATCTTAGAACAAGTTGCAAAAGGGGATTGAGCACCTGAAATAGGAGTGCAAAAGAAAAAATGTTGTAAAATGATATGCGCACGTGTGCATCATTGCCGATAGATTGAGAACAGCAGATCAAAGGTTGAGTGCCCCGGGGGACCAGATGAACAGTGTTGATGTGAGTAGTATATAGTCTTAAGATAAAGAAGGATTAGGATTAGACCATCTTATTGACTTGATATGCGTTGGTGGTGGTGCCCTTCTTTTACTAGCAGCAGCACTAAAACAAGATCACAAGGATGAGAAATTTGAAAAAAGAAATATAGAAAAATTTTATTATAATTATCTACCCACTAAAATGATTGTCATCATAATGGGAGGGTCAATGCCTTATTTTGATTTCCTTCCATCTAGTTAGCTCCACTGTATTGCAGACTGACAACCAAGTAAGATATATATCATTGTGATTTTTCCCCTTGATCGTATCTTCCTAATTTTCGCCAAATTGTTATCCAGGTGCACACCGCTGATTGGAGCCTTCACCAGGTCAAAACAAAAATGGAATGTCATAATAATGAAAGCAGATGAATGAGGTGCTTGCTAGTTTCCTTAATGGAATCATAGCGATGTACACTTCCTAGAGTGAGAATAGAACTTACTACAGTGTTTTGAGTTCTTTCCTTCGCCCTCCAACAGTAAACCCGAAAAAGAAACTAGGAAGAAGAACAAGGAATTATGAATTCCAAATGAAAAGGATATAGGCTTTGGGGTTCTCCAAGCTCCACAACCATGTTCATTCCTACAACAAATAATTTAATTTGCAAAGCTAGCAAAGGGAATTTAACTTCACTAATGCATCGATTTCTTCACACGAACACTCTCTCCTCCCCAAAAACAAACTACAGCAAATGATAAACCCATCTAGTAGGTATGAAGTGCCATATCAACTAAAGCAAACAATAGAATAATGACCTTAATAGCGAATGCTAAGATAGCTAGACATAAAAACCACTATTTGCACCTTATAATCAATCGAAGGGGTAAATTAATTTGATCTCAGAAAATTGCCGCAAAACAATTTTGAAACTTATTTATAAGCCGTAATCACAATTAATTTCCTTCATAATAAAAGATAGAGAGTAATAATTAAAAAAAGAAAAATTAATTAAAAAAAATTAAAATTACTATACGGTGGTGGTGGTAGTAACATTAGCCGTAGCAGTTGTAGAAGTTAGAGTACTAGCACTAGAAGAACCAGCACCGGCACTGGCACTCGCGTCACCACCACCGGCACCACTCGCAATAGAAATTGCACCACCACCGTCAGTTCCACCGCCACTACTGCTAACCGTCGACACAGTCACGGTGGACCTCTTCCGCTTCTTCTTCTCATAAGGGATCCCTCTTGCTTTAGCTTGGCCTTCCCTCACTTCCCTGAGGTAAATCCTCACAGGCCGGGCACCAAACGGGTTAGACTCAGGACGGCCTCCGTTCTCTTCATAGGCCGCCCTGAGTCGCCCAATAAGGGCATCCAGGCTGCCCCACGCCTGCTTGAGAGGACAGGCGCAGGGCGCGGGAGGGTTGGGGTGCCCGAAGTAAGGGCACCCCGACATGTGCACCTTGGTTTTCCCGAACTGATCCAAGTACTTCAAGAACTCGATCACGTGCGCGCCGCTGCACCTTGCGAGCGTCAATGGGGGCTTGTGGTTCCGAAGGTACTGCAAGAAAGTGTTCCAATCTCGACGCTTCTGTGACTCGTACCGGCTCGGAGGCGCCGGCGATGACGCCTCCGCTTGCGCCGCCGTGGCTCCTGTTTCTGATGCGGCAGCCACTGATGATGGACCGTCTGAGCTATTGGGTTGGGGTGCTCCTCCACCTGATGCTGAATCCATATGATCAAACACCACCACCACCACCACCACCACAGCCCAACTAAGGTATGGTTTTCTTAAGGTTCAATTTAGGTGGACTAATCTATGTGATGAGGTTGAGATTTTTTTTTCTCTCTCTCTCTCTTTTCTTTTTTTGAGTTTTTGTTGAATTGGTGAAGTGCGGTTTTGAAGTTTTGAAGGTTTGGTTCTTGTTGTTGTTGTTGTTGTTGGTGTTACTTAAGTGGTTTCAATTGGGGGGAAGTTGAAGCAACGATGTTTGTTTTTTTGAAAGGGTGTGATGATGGATATGAGAGTGATGAGTGTGTGTATGTTTGTTTGAGTTTGCGGTGGATGTTTTCACAGGAAAGGGTTTCTGGTTTTTTGTTTGTTCTCTTTTTCGTGAGAGAGAGGAGTGTGGGGGAGCGTTTAGTTTTGGTTTGGTAGGGGGAGCGAGAAAGAGAAAGGGGAGAGAGAGAGAGTAATGAGAATTTTTTAGAGAGAGATTAGTGATTGGACGTAAAAAAGCATAGGTTGAATGAATGAATGAACGAGAAACAGGGGTGAATGGTTCCTGATGTGGACGTGGGGGAGGAAGGGAGAGGAAGTAGTAGAACTTGCACGAGAAGAGGATAGCTACTGTTTTGAAACAGTATTGGCATTTTCACATGGTGGCCCCTATTGAAATTATTGCATGCTATTTTTCTTTTAAAATTATGTCAGTGCTAGTAGTTTATTATACCTGAATATATTAGTTTAATTTAATTGAGTTGAGTCTATTCATATATAAAGGTGAACAATTTTTCATAATTTTTTTATTTAGGAAAATGGAAATTTAACATCTTATTTTACAAGTTTGTGTTTGAGTATGTGTTTATAGAATTTATTTCAGATATAGTTAATTCTATCATAATTAAGTTAGTCAGTAATTAATATTTCTAATTCTTCTAAAAGTGATTCTAATAAAAAATAAGAAACTTATATTTCTCTCATAATTAATTTTATAGGTAAGAATTGATTTTGATGTCTAGAAGGTGGAAATGAAACATCATTAAAAATTGACATTATCAATTTTGAAAGGTAAAAATGATTTTAATCCTCCAAAATTGAAATTCAAATACAAGGGTATATTTAGTTAAAGAATAAAAATGAAATGAAAAATTTTATAAATAAATTCTATGTATAAAATCATATATAAATGTAAGGGATAAATATATTTTACCACATGAATTTTAGATCATGTGTAATTTACACCCTGACTTTTTAAAATGTGTATCGTGACAATTTAAACTTTTCAAACTATGTAAAAAAACCTTTGGTGTAATTTTGACAACTGAGAAAAGTAAGATTTATGTGCACTTAATCCTCTGATATTTTTAATTCGTGTAATCCGATATCTTGTCTGTGAATACTATGCAATTAATCCCCTGATTTTCTTTTATACAACCAGACACCTTGCTATGACTTAAATTTTTGGATTTTATTTTATATAGTTTGACAAATATTCAGGGTGTCATATTGCTCTATTTGAACAATAAGAAATTTTTTTCACCGTTTAAAAAATTGCATGTTTTAAAAAATCAAAGTTTAAATTATAAATGACCTAAAATTTAGATGAATAAAATATATTTAATCCTAAATATAAAATTTATTCTTATTTTTATTTATTAACCAAACATAACACGTTAGCAAATTTTATTACATGTTATTTGGAGTATATTTTTTTGTTTTTGATAATTTTATTTGGAGTATATTTAGCTTATGTACGTAGATGATCATTACACTAAGTAATATTTAAAAAAAAAACGTTATTTTATTCTTGACGTGACAGGTTTACTATTCACCAGCGGCGGTTTGCCACTCTTTTCTCATCTAAGCAACAGCCGCAAGTGGTTTTTCTTTGATGCACGCATTCTTCTTATTGGGTTTGAGCTCTCTCAAGGAAAGGTGTGAGACAGTGTGAACAACACGAGTACATTATTGCGTCGACGTTTTTTCTTTATTTTTCTATTATTACGTCGATCTGATGCACATAAATGGAGGAGGGCCTCAAGACTCAAGAGGGTGAAATATTTTATAGCCTCATTAATTAAGATTAAACATTAGTTATATAGTGAGAACATATTTAATAAGTACTCAATAAACATATATAATCACTTATTTTAACTTATAATATTTAAAAATTTTAAAATAAAAGATTGTGTATGCTGATTTATCACACATTAAATATATTCCAGAAAGAAGCAAGAATTGTTTATTTTCATCTTGTATATATTAATATTAAAATTGTTTTTTTTTTCCCGCTAAATTGATTTTTATGCATTAGGATTATGTAGTTTTAGTTACGATGTCGTGGAGTGTAGTCATGAAGAGCTCAATCCACAAACGACTAATCTATTGAGGGGGAGCATCTCCAGATTTAAGCATCGTGTTTGGATGATATTGCTTCCTTTTGTGAGACTTGTAACACTGTCACCTCCATTTAAGGGCTCAAGACCACGGTGACCCGCTCTAGGAGCTGTCTATTCCAAATGACTTCACACTGATATTTCAGGTAGTCCCTTATAGGTTGCTACCGAGATTGCCCCTTTTCATTGTTGACCTCCCAACGGTAGTACTAATGCTACAGACTTAAGTTTAAGTCGGAATTGAACCTAACGGGCTTGAATATTTAATAAGATAATTCCTAGACTCGAATTCCACACTTTGACGACATGACTCTTCAACGTGTAATTTGTAACTTTGCTACCTCCGTTCAAGATTGACAATTACAGCAACTTGCTTTAGGTTTAAATTCCACTTTGATCAGCTTCACTTGGGATTTCTAGGTAGCTCTTCTCCGAGTTACTTTTTTCCTAGATTGTCCCCTCCGTGTGTCGACCTCTCAAATGGAAATGACAATTTTATTCATCTAATGGGTACCCATTGTTGGGTGAATAACGGAAGAGTGGTGTTATTTGTACTAATTATTTATGAAACACCATATTGATTTATACCATATTTACTATTAAATAAGATATATATCTTATTTGAGTAAGATCCACACCCTATCTCATAATAGATAAATGTGAATTGACACAATATATCACACATAATAAGTATAAATAATATTTTTTATAAGGGAAAAGAAAATTTCCTTTATGGATAATGAGAGAGTATTTTAAATACCTGATTACAAAGTAGGGTGTGGATAATGTTGATTATCTTCGTACCGATGGAAATTTAATATATAAAATGTCTAGAATAACCTTACCTAGATATATTAATTAATTTTGCCTTTGAATTGACTGAATGATGTTGTTTACTAAAGACTCTTGCTATTTATATTTATTGTTGTTTTTATTTTAAATGTTTTAAATTATTAGATTTATAATTAATCTATTTGAATTGTGTTTGAATGATTTCAATTGTATTGCGTAAATTATTAAAAAATAAGATTAGAGTTTTCTTTCACTCATTTTCTTTTTCTTTGAAGAGCTCCAATGTCATAAGCTCAAGCTTAAGGGAGAACTTACTCCAACACACTAGTCTATTAGGTGGAAGAACCCCCAAATTTTAGGGCTTAGTGTTTGTTTCAAGGTTTGATTTTTATTCTCGAGAATAATACTCCCGGGAATAACATTCTTACCTGGCAAGACGTTTAGATGCGTTTTGTACGTAGACTGAAATTCTTATAAACTTGTAAATTATACTCGAGAATATTGGTTTATTTTTTTTCCAAAAATACCCCCAACAAAATGGTACTAACGACAATGGTGATATGGCAAGCACAATGATGGTACAACGACCACAATGGTGGTGTCGTCGGTGGCAATGATTCGACGATTGCAGTCTCTAGAGTCAACAGTGGTTCGAAGACTGGCATCGATGGTCCAATATTGATAGTGGTCCAGCGACTAACGGTGGTCTAATGTCGGTGTTGATGGCAGCGATCCTGCATTAGCAGCGGTGGTTCAGTGATGTAGACGGCACTCCAACAACAATTATGGTGGTGTAAATAAAATAAAAAAAAAACAATTATGGTGGTTTTGGATTAATGACAATTTGGTCTTTTGACTTTTGTAGAATTATTCCTTTCCCATGGTAATCTTGGTGAGAAGTGGGAGTGAAAATAGCTCAATTTTCATGCTTTGGAATGTGTTGCCTGGGAATAGTTTTAAAACCGTCTACCACATATTGAAACTTACATTCCCATGGTCACATTTCTAGTAATGTGAAAATATCTCGTGAACAAACGCCCCGTAAGTACCATACTCGCATATGACATGACTCCCTAATGTGAGTTTTTTTATATTAATTATGAAAATGACTTATATAATCAAATAATGCTATAAAAAAGCCTTTTGCTCTAATAATATAATTAAAATTAAATTTTGCTATATTTTTCTATAACAATAATTGTAATTCCGGATACAAACAATTACTTAGAATGTGGTTAAGCCTTAGAGAATTGTCTAATATTATGACTTATATATAATCAAATTTTGAATATGTTTATAAAATAACAAGATTTAATTTTGATACTTTGTTAATATAAAAAAAATTATACAAACATCCACTTATATATTGACACTTCAAGAAAAATGTTTGACTTAACTACCAATTATCTTAAAAGTTTTATAAATAGAACATATAATTGATGATGATGTAAAATTATTTTATATTTATAGTATATTAAAATTAATCTCTACAAAATAATAATTAGTAAATAATTTTATACGAGATTTGTATTTATAAAAGTACGATAACAATTCAATCGAATAGACATTTAGATTTTATTTGGTATTATTATGACTTTTAAAAAGAGCTATTGATAAGCTCTTTGGACTCTCAAATAATTGCTTTTAAAAATTTATAGTAATATTATTTGATAAAATAATATAAAAGTTATTCTCAATAAGAAGAAGTCACAATAATTGTACTTAGTAATTATATTGTAAAATTGCTTCAAGAATCCAAAATGACTATAATGTGTGTGTATGTGTGTGCATATATATATATATAAAAGTGTAATTTATGTATTTATTATTATTAAATAGAGAATAATCAAATTAATCTTTTAATTTTTTTTTGAGAAAAGGAGCTCTAAAAAGCACTATATGAAATGCTCTCAAAAACACCTATCACCTTTGACTTTTAAAATTTGGGGGCAATTAATTTACTAAACAGAAATACTTGATTTATAAGTTTTACAAGCCAGAGCACCCACCTTAAAAGCATTACCAAGAAACCCAGCCTCATCTTCCAGGGCCGTAAGTGAAAGAAAAAAAGATTAAATTGAACACTATTTGTTGAGTATTTGATTGAAATTGGGTTGGGAAAGAAGTTCCACATTGCTTAGAATTGGGATGAGAGGAGGTTGTCAAGGCTATATATATAAGCCTATGTTTTTCATTTCAATTTGCACCAGTCGAAAACACTCAAAGCATGTGTCTGACTTTCTTTTCTGTGTACTCTTGTTTTAGAGTGTTATGAGATGTAGTTTAAATATTGGCTTTGGAGAGTGTGGGTGTACTGGGGGCCAATGGGGTGTTTGAGAGTGAAGTCTATGTGTTGTAATAATTTTCACATAGTGTTATTCTCTGGTTGTCTTTTTGACAGCAACCGTGGTTTTTCTTCGGTTTTGGAGTTTTCCACGTTAAATTATTGTGTTGTGGTTGTAATCCTATTTTATTTCTCTATTCAGGGTGATTCTCAAGGAGGAAGTGTTGTAATTTTCCCAACAATTGGTATCAGGAGCTTTGGTTCGGTGGGATTTATTCTTAGTATGCTCTATGGTTGCAGCTTAGTCTGATCTTCCACATCAGAAAAGAATTTGTCCCTGGTGCTTGCAGATCATCCTTGGTTATTGTTGCTGGAAGTGTGATACTGTGAGTGCAGTTTGGAAAGGTTCTGACTAAGGAAAGACTTGGTATTTAAGCATGTCCATTGTGACCCACCTCTCTTTCCTGGGAACCCTCCTGTGCACGGTTTACAGTTGATTTACACCATTTCAGTACATGGTTGCAACAATGTCAAGTTTTTCAAGTGCTGTGAAGTATGACATAGAGAAATTTGATGGAAGAATCAATTTTGGCTTGTGGCAGATACAAGTCAATGATGTGTTGATACAATCAGGTTTGCACAAGGCGTTGAAAGAAAAGAATGCTGATATGGATAATGAAAACTGGGAGGAACTAGATTTGAGAGTAGCAAGTGCAATTCATCTGTGTTTGGCTAAGAATGTTCTTGCAAATGTGCAAGGAATATTGACAGCCAAGGAACTTTGGGAGAAACTCGAAGGGTTATATCAGGCAAAGGGTATCTCAAATTGATTGTTGTTGAAGGAGCAGTTTCATAATCTATGCATGGATGAAAACGTGAAAGTATCAGACCATCTTAGTGCTATCAATGGTATTGTCTCTGAATTAGAGGCAATTGGAGTGAAGATTGATGACGAAGATAAGGCACTAAGGCTTATATTGTCTCTTCCATCTTCCTATGGACATATCAAGCCTGTTTTGATGTATGGGAAAGAAACTCTGAATTTTGAAGAAGTTGCTAGTAAAGTCATTGCTGAAGAAAGAAGAATGAGGAATGAGGGTAGCACTTCATCAAATTCATTGTTCGTAGCTAGAAGTGACACTTATAAAAAGAATCGTGGAAGGAGTGTAACGTGCTAGAAATGCGGAAAGCCTGGGCATGTAAAGAAAAATTGTCCAAGTGGCGCGGTGTTGGAGAGGGGTTCTCAATCTGATACTTGCAACATTGCTCTCATGGAGGGAGAGGATGATCTTTACTGGAAGATAAGAAGTTTATTCTCATGGCATTACCGCATTGCCATGGAAAAAGGATAAGTTGTTGCTAGTGGATCCACAATTGCACACGGGCATTAGTTGGCGTTGAGATGTAGGGTGTGTGGTGGGAGTTATGTCGATGGCTGAGGAACTTCCGGGGAGAGCCAACATAGAAGTTGCACCATAATATTTTCAGCAAAGTTTCGACATGTGTAAAGGTGAAATTCTTGGAATTGTTCCATTCCGAGTGGGTATACCTTTTATGGTGGAGTATGATAGTTCTTTGAACTATGATTGTCGGTATAGACAATGACAGCAAAAGATTGTTGATTATTGACAATGAAAGCTGAAGCTGTGTTTATTTCAATCAAGGTGGAGATTGTTGAGTATTTGATTGAAATTGGGTTGGGAAATAAGTCTCACATTTCTTAGAATTGGGATGAGACGAGGTTGTCAAGGCTATATATATGAGTCTATGTTTTTCATTTCAATTTGCACCAGTCAAAAACACTCAAAGCATGTGTCTGACTTTCTTTTCTCTGTACTCTTGTTCTAGAGTGTTGTGAGATGTAGTTTGAATATTTGCTTTGGAGAATGTGGGTGTACTGGAGACCAATGGGGTGTTTGAGAGTGAAGTCTATGTGTTGTAATAATTTTCACATAGTGTTATTCTCTTGTTGTCTTTTTGACAGCGGCCATGATTTTTCTCTGATTTTAGAGTTTTCCATGTTAAATTATTGTGTTATGGTTGTAATCCTATTTTATTTCTCTATTTAGGGTGATTCTCAAGGGAAGTGTTGTAATTTTCCCAATACTATTTACATATTAAATAAATATATTTGTGTGTTATGCTATTGTGGTGTTTTGCCCGTGACTTTTCCACGGTAAAAAGAAGCAAAATTACGCTTGCTGGGTTCAGAAACCCCTTACTGTTGGCTTAGGGCCACACTGTTTTGTTTTCTTTTGTTTTTTAATAGGGGGAGAATATTCGGTGCTTCCAATCATATCATGCCTTTAGTTGTTGTGATTTTTCTTTTTTATATATGATTTATTTTTTCCATTTACCATTAATTGACTCTTAAAACGCAAGAGGAGAATATAGGTTTAGATTAACATATATCAGAACAAATAATGAATGCCAAAATAAAATCAGATAATTGTAGTAGATTGAGAAATAATTTGATCTCTGTCAGGGTAATATGTGGAAGGATAAAACTTAGATCAATTGCTCTATATCTATTTATTTCATCAATTAAATTATAATAAATGGATATTTTTATTGAAATGAGTGACTTAAAATTTAAAAGAACTTAAGCAACTGAGATTGGTTTAATAGTGAGAGATTTGGATAATATACATGATATTCTAGTTTTAAATCTCAGTACAATTATTATAATTTCAGAAGCACCAAAAAATAAAAAAGGAAGAATGCAGTCATTTAAAGAAAATTAAGGTTTCACATGTTATAACTTGGTTGGAAACTTGGATTTAATGGATGTAAGAAAATGGATCTAAGCTTTTTCTTAAAGCGAAATGGGAGATGATGGGAAATCAAACCACTCATGTATCTCCAAATTTTCCAAGGGGCCCAAAAATTTTGTTATCCTTATCTTATTAACCCCCAACTAATAGATTAGTAATGTACTTACCATTAATTTATTGTTAAACTCTCTTCTCCATTCATATCCCTCTTAAAACTGGGGTGTGTTATTTGTTTTTGCTTTTGATTTCTCAATCTCGTTAGTTAGACTCAAACATAGAGATTTTTGGTTTGGATGATTTTTCTTTAGATGAACGTGAACGAGTTTTCACACTCAAATCCCTCATTTAGTCTAAGAAAATAATCGTAGTTTTGGTATTCATCAACATGAATATGTTTTAAAGGGTACCAGAGAAAAAGAAGGCCATGGGATTACTCACAATATTAAGGGAAATTATTTTTTATATGCAATTCGAGAGAGATATTTTCAATAACATGAGATTTGGAGTAAAATTACAATAATAAGATCTTTTCAAATCTTACCATCGGTGATATTTCATTTGCTGCAGAGATTCTTTGAAAAGTTCTGAAAAGTGACTGATGTCACAAATATCGCCTATATATGGCGAGAGACTTCAGAAGCTAGAGACACGTAGTTGCATGCCCGAGGAGGAGGGTTCAAACATGGGCTATAAATTGGTGAACTGTGGGAGATAATAAAATATCAATTTATTTCAACGACCATAATCGAAAATCATTAATTCCATGCACAAATTAAAAAATTATTCATTTCTTTTTCTCTCCTCTTTTTTTTTTTCTCCCAAGAATATCTACCGTCAACAACGATGACTAATCTCTTCGCCAGTTTGTGCGGGCACCTCAAAGGGTGGGATAGCTGGCCTGGGAAAGCTTTTCCATTCCCAAAGGTAGGGATCGAACCCCTAACCTTTGGTTAAGGGTGAACTAACCCCTACCACTCGACCACACCCTCCAAGTTTCTCTCTCCTCTTTTTACCACCTTGCATGGATTGCTTTGGTCCTAATTATGGAAGCCCCTTAGTAACCCCATTGTGGCGAAGAAGTGATCGATTGCCTGTAGCATACTAAATCAAGGAAGGCAAAGGCTTGCTTGGGTTTTAACATTAGTGATTGGCAAATTGGGCCAATTGAGATGACCCTGTAGGTAGTATACAGAAGATTGGAATGACGCTTTGGCTAAAGCAACATAAATTGTTCTGATTAAAAAAAAAATTGCAATTTAAACAGGGTCATTTTTTTTTCATTAAGGTCTCCACATGCAAAAATTTATCATGAAATAAATTTGTTTGATTATTTATAGCAATATGGGTTGTGAAATCTCTTCAATGACAAGATTTTATTAATAAAAAGATTTTAATTTTAATTTTTGAAGCAGACTTATTATTAGAAATATATCTTTAATAAAACTTAAATTTTTTCAATGCAAATATCACCAATGACAACATTTCAATAATAAAATATAATTTTTTCAAATTAAATCTATCTGATGACAAGAATTTGGTAATAAAATATTACCTTTTTTGAAATAAAGTGATCAGAATTTCAAAAACAAATAATTGTTTACTATAAAGTTTCCAATGGCGATATTTGATGGGGAAACATCATCAATGATGGGGTTATGGTGTCATCCCATCTGCTGCAGACCACGCTCAGAGAAGCATTTGTTCCTGAAGCAAGGAAACCTCGCCAATGGCAGGGTTTGGCTAATCATCACTTGCAATGCGTCATACACTATAATAAAAATTAAAAAACTAGTTACACATGCTATGTAAAGAGAAAAATAAAAATGTTGGCTACGGTAAGATTTTTTTAGCACAAATTTAATATATCATTTTTACGCTCATTTATAATAAAGTTGGTGGATCTTATAATCAAGTGAGTGTGTTTTGAATAAAGTCAGTAAAACTCACTTTTATTGTAAATATGTGTAAATAAATTTGAAATATTAAACTTGTGCATACTCAGGAATTTCTTTATTTCATCTTGCGGTTTCAAAAGAATTGCATGGCTGTGTCACTGTAGTTAATAATCTATTGACTCGTGAACTTATTGGGTTGTAGTTGTTACAATTTTTAATTTATCATTTAATTTATTTGTTTAGAGTTTGGATCCTACTTGACCTCATTGAACTAGCTTTCTTCGCTAGTGGCATACGTGAAAATTAAGGATGAAAGTGAGTCGCGCTTATTAAGAGTCAGACTCAATTTGATAATAATAGACTAGCTCAAGCTTGATAAATAATTAGTTTAATTTTTAATTAAGAAATGAGCTATAGTGGAGAAGGGTGAGTTTTTTTTAAGGTATCGACGCTGATTATGAGCAAACTAGATTGTGTCTCTCTTTGGACAGAGCCATATTGTTAATATTTGATTTTGGCGAGTAGCAAATGAACTACCGAGTGGCGCAACGCACAAGAATGAAGGGAGATATGATCACTTGAACTACTAGCTAGTGATTTTCTTTCTAAAAATTCTAACAAAATATATATAGGTTTGGTGAATTTATCTTGACTCTTTTTTATGTGTAAAATTTGTTTTGGAGTTCATTGAATTTGTGAAATTATGAAATCTATATTATTTGAATTTATAAAATCATTATACTTTTATCTCCTTTGATCCATTATACATTAAACAATATATTTAAAAAAAGTCAATACCTGAATAAATAAAGAAAAATCGAGATAGATTTTATCAATTTTCAAATAAGGTTATTAGAGTCATCTAAATATATAGGCCGTGAGAATGGAATAGCATCTCTCCTAAATTTTCATCAATAATTGAAAATGATTAAAGAAAAGAAAAGAAAAGATCCAAGATTTGGCAAATCCGAATCAGTAAAAATTAGTCAGCTTTTTGTCTAAATTTGAGCTTGTTGACAACCAATTGATTAGGCGTGTTCAACGAATCTTAGCATTTTTTCAATAAAAGAAATAAATAAAAGAGAGACCACATATCCTAAACATGATTAACCTAATTAAATATATAGGCACACGTCTGAATTTTACTTAATATTTAGTCAATTTCAATCAAGTTGGTGCCTACTTGCCTGACAAGCATTATTCTCCAAGTCCAATTTCTCAGCTTGTGTCAATGACAAAGAACATCATAAATCGAATTATTGTTCCATTAACCAATAATTTAACAGTTAACTGTAGTAGTGGGTCTCTGATTCTCATCCCGTGATGCATTTTTGAGAATAAAATCAATCTGTTCATCATATAAAGAAGATATATCGATAAGCTAAAATAGACTAATGAGGGAAAACCCAGAAAGATTCCAAGCTAAACATGATAATATCTTTGGTTAACCTCGTTTTCGTGTAACAAATTTGTTGGGTTCTTTGTAAAGAAATAATGAATAATCTGACCAACTTTCACAAGTAACTTGAACCCCTTTTGCAGTAATTACACGGTGTCTGTTGTTCCTTTCAAGATACATTTCAAGATACACGTAAGGGAAAGACAAAGATAGGGGCATACTTAATAAAAACAAGAGTGACAAAATGAAGATTCCTATCACAAAATATCTTTTTGTTCTTTATTTTAATCAATAATGAATGACAGCAGTTTTATGTTTGCCTTTTCACACAGGGATAAAAATTGCTTGATTAAACAATTTTACATGGAAGCCTATTTTTATCCTCCACCAAGCACATGCTTAACTAATTAATCTTAAGGATATGTTTGGCTGGGAAATACAAATAAGAACAAATTTTTTATGAATGATCTCCATTTAAATATTTACACATAAAACTCATTCATAGAACTTTTAACCTCCAACCAAAAAATACATCCTAAAAACATGTAAGATATTTGAGTGAGCTAATAAAGGACACATGATGACAATTACTTTTTAGTTTAAATTACCAATAGAGTCAAACCACTATGGAATAAAACTCTCCTAACACTAGGGTCTATTTGGTTTCATTTTTCAGTTTTTAGAATTTTATAAAAGAAATATTGAAAATTAAAAACTTAAACTAAACAAACCCTAATTTTTTCAATCCCAAAACTCTGGACTAAAATCTTAGCTTTAAGAGAAATAAAGGTTAAACCAATTGAACCAGTTAAGCATTGCTCACATAAATATAACAATTATAACACAATATAAATTTGAACCCAATATATTATTATCCTAGGTTTTTTCTCCCCTTGAAGTTTTGGCCCCTTTTCCAAATGAAAACATTAAAATGATTTATTCTAGAAGCCTATTAAAGCTTTAAATGAATTAATAAACTTAACAAGGGGCCAAAAAAAGAACAAGTGGCCTCTCAATTCTCATTTCTCCGTGCCACACTGTATATGCTAGTATGAAACAACATACATACACACACCTAATGCAGTATATAAAAAAAGAAAGAGAGAGAAACCAAGAGAACTTCAGTCCTTCCCTGGTAGAGGTGTCAAAATGAGCTGAGTCTGCCGGGTCAGTCTGCTAAACCCACCAATTTTACCGGGTTGAGTTGAAGTTTTGAGCCCGCAAAAAAATTACAACCCGCTTAACCCGCGGGTTTTGGCGAGTTGGGGCGGGCTTAGCCCGTCGGGCCAAGTATTTTTTTTTTTAAAAAAATATAATTTATTGGTAAAAAAAATATGAAATGTATAACCCAGAAAAGATAAAAAGTAAGAAATATATATACTCATCAATATATTAATATTATATGGTTGAAAATATTCACTCAAAGTTAAAACTTAAAAATAAAACAGCGTCATAGCCCACAAATAATACTATTAACAATAATATTTTTTAATCAAAGTTGTGGTATAATTATTATGAACTTTGAAAAATTGGGTATAAATAAATAAAAAATATTATTTAAATTTTTTTAAAAAAAAATTCAGGATAACATTAAAAAATATTTTTTAGAATTTTTTTTTTTGATTTTTACTGGCCAACCCTAAATGGGCTGAAATAATATTTCAGCTCATATTTTTTTAGCGGGCCAGCCCGCCCCGCCAAAAAGCGGGCTTTTGATGGGGCAAGCCTAAACGGGCGAGCCGACCCATTTTGACACCTCTATTCGCTGGGTTGAGAACGGATACTCCTTTTTCTTGGACTTCCTAAAATATTTCCTCACGTGGGAGGTAAGAGACTAATTTCTTAAAATCCAGTTCTAGTGCCTAAATGAAAACCAGCTTTTAACCTCATGGTTAAGAATCCGAACCTCTTCCACTTAGATCAACTACTTGATTAAAGGAAACTCTATTTATAGTTTTGCGTTGCGCTTCAAATTGAAAGTTCAGAGGAAACGTACTGCGAACTAGGCGTTCGAGTTGGAGTAATTTACTCATTCAATTTTTTCATTAAACTTAATATGGGAATTATACAAAACAATGGTCATATAATAAAAAAAACCTAACGCGATCTCACACACGGCTTTATTTTTTTGGGTCGTGATCTCACACGACTTATGAACAATAAACATACTCAGAAAAACTAGGTCACTATTAGATCTTATTGCACTGCGATCCCTCTACAATTCCACCAACCTCTTTCCGTTTTGGGGGGTTGGGCTTACCTTAATTAGAGGTTTGGCAAACGCTTTAGAAGAGCAGATGGAGTCAATTACTATTAGACCCAAAAAAAAAATACGAGAGTGATTCCTAAAAAATATATTTTGTTTTGGTGGTGTAAGAAATATATAATTCCAAAAAAAGAAAAAAGAAAAAAGGCATATTGATCACTTAAAAAGTTACCATAAAATTAAGAAATAATTATATTGACACCTTTTAAGATTTATTAATATTACATTTAGCCCTCTGATTTTTAAAAATAACACCAACTTTCCTTAATTGTTTAAAAATCATTACAATAACACCCATTATTTTCAGTGGCACATGAATTGTAGGTAACTGAGACATATGAAATGACTTTTGTGCCCTAGATTGCCTTTTCAATTTCTATCCAACCACCACCTTCCAACTCCACCACTACCCCATTGGCCGAGGCTTCCACTACTGCTTTCACCATGAAACGATGAGACAAGTCAATCCCTCAATGTTTTTTTTATTATCAAACATTCATTTCATAAATGAAATGGATTGAATTTGGAATTGGGTTGTGGGGCTCAAATTGCTCACAGTTCAGGGCTTGGCATAAAGTTATGGTCCTTTTCCATTTCTTTGTTGAACTGCGATATGTGCCCTTTGTTTTAAATCACTACCTTATATTCCTTGGTGAGGAGCTAGAGTATAGTGCTCAGGCCAGCACCTATGACGCATGGGGAGGGACAATGTCTTTTTGCGGTTTGAAAATCGGGTTGGAGTATGCAATTTGCTTGTGTTGTCTAGTTTCTCGTAACCATGGGGGTGGACTTAGAAGGTGTACCAGGTAGTCTCTGCAGTTTGTTCATTTATGCACTGTAGTCGCATTTTTTTTTTCCTTCACTCTTCCATCTTCGATATGGGTGTGATTCTATTGTGACCCATTTATGTCAAGAATAAAACAAAAAAATTTATGAACTGTTTGCTAGGGAGCATGGATACAATGCGGACATGAGACATGATATGAACACGAAAACACACCAAAATTAAAAAAGTATAGGACATGAACACATCATATATATAAGTAAAAGTTTAATGAGAATGACACATTATTCAAAATATTTACGTATATTTTATTTTCTTATAACTCAAAAAGCTCTATATTATTTTCTTTTTATATAATTGTTTATATTATATTTTTCTATGTTAGAGTAAGGAAAAAATACATTTTAAATTAAATATATAAAAACTTATGTCATTAGTGTGTCATATAAGATTTGATATAAATATATGTCTGACATATAAACACAACACCCAATTGATATGTCCACACTTCACTAAGTGTTTGTGGCTCATGTGGCTCATGTCTTCTACTTTGATTAGTTTGCTACATGATCAGAATTTTATTTTGTTGAATCGATGTGAGCAAGGTTTGATTGCAGCACCTGGAAGCAGAGGGAGAAAGGAGAAGATGAATAGTAAAGGATAATTTTGGGATTATATAAATTAGTTGAAAACAAATTAGGTAAATGTAATTTTAAAATTTAGGAGGAGGTCAAGTGTAATACAATTGACCGAAATGAAAATTGGTGTAATTTACCCTAAAATTAATCAATCACACGAGACAACAGAAAGTGCTACCCGGAGGACATTAGAAGTTCCACAAATATACATTCTGTAAGTTTCAATTTCTTGTTGAGAAACACTACCACTACGAGCTGCATAATGATTACCATTAACTCTATCCCGCAGCGAGAAAATAATCTCCCTGAGTATTGGTTCATGGCCATTTAGGAGATTCCCCATGCTCAAAACCTTTCTCCAAGACTGGTTAGCTGTGGGAGGAACAAACATATTTGACAACACTTCCCTCTCATGATTCCTTACTTCTAGTTTCTTGTCAAACTCCTATGCAAAAAGGAAAGAGGAATTGCATGTCAGTCCTATGCTAAGGAAGACTTTATGCGGAATATTATCCAAAACCAACATGGTATTTAAAGGCATAGATGGTGCACTTGTTTCACATTTGAAAAAAAATTATAAAACTTAAATTTTAGATGCGTTTATTTCATATTTTAGAAAAAAATGATTAAATTTTATAAATAATTAAAAAAACTCAAAACTGAATTTTTGGGGAGAAAGTGTTTTTCACCCTCAAAATCCCAAACAAATGCCTCTTATATATAGCTGAAAACATTGAAAACTCGTTTTTTTTTTTCTCCAACAACTCTTCTTTTTAACTTTTACAAAAAAAGAAAAAACTGAAAAATGATTTATTTGATATTCTAATAATTTTTTTAAAACTATCAAATATATGAAAAATGATTTTTCTTGGGTGACAAAAAAGTGATTTTAACTCAAAAATAATCATATCCCCGAGCGCACTCAGAAACATCTGTCACCTTCTCAACAATGGTTTCTGCCAAGCCCCCTTCCAATTTTGAAATATTGAAGTCATAGTAACCACTGAAAATCTCTCTGGAGAGGCGCGGTGCTCGCAAAAACTTGCGGTGAAGAGAAGCTGCAAGGGTCAGCAATTTCTCAACACGTTCAAAATCAACGCTTAATCGTCTCAAGTCCTCAATGGTCTCACTCTCAGCAGACAAACGATTTACTGCAACAAATTGGAAACGAGTTAACCATTATTCTTTTCCACAGAAGAGCGAAACCAATAATTAGATACCTTGCAAAGGCTTCAAAGCAGTTGCCATGGTAGTGTAAAGTTGTTGCATCTCAGTCACCATCTGATTCAGGCCTCCATAACTAGTCCGACTTAATGTGTCCGCTGACGCTCTGAAGGCAGTACACACCATTTGCTCAAGCAATTCATGCGGTTGTAAAGTTTCAAGATAATGAAGAACCTGGAAAGTTAAGAGAATATAAAAATTAGGGTAGAAAACAAGAGTTGCATAGAAAATCTTGTCTCAAGCAATCCAAATTCATTTTAGTAGTCTTTTTCCTTTCCAAACAGATAAGGAGGAATTTCATTTGAAGAATATTAGTTTGATGATTTAATCACAAGACAATATTACAAGTGAACCATAGTAATCTTCTTTTGGACAAAAGCATTTTATTAATATGAAAAGAATACAAAGAAATATGAGACATAGGAGGACAAGGTGAACTACAGTAATTTGAACTTTTAATTTACCATACTTTTAAGGCATAGCTTGTGGAACACTTATCCAATAAATGCACACAATTGCTTGTCCTTTCTTGACACCTCTAATCAGTTATCAATGGACAAGTAATCAAGTAGGGCAGCATTTTAAGGAAAATCTAGTAATACAAAAATAGGTGAACCCTAACAAATTTGATTTCACACTGCCCATGAAATCAGATAAACACGTATCCATTATCTGTGTGTGCAGCATGTGTCCAAAGTGAGCATTCTAATCCCATTGCTTTCTGACAAAAAAGATGCGGCTGACATTACCTAAAACATAGTCAAGTCAATACCTGATCCCAGAATTAAATTAAAAGGCACGGAAAATTATTGAAAGTTCTGGCTTTCTGCTCTAACCTTTTGAAGCACATTTTTGGGCACTGGCATCCTTATTGATGTGTATTGAAGAATTACAAAGATAAAGTGGAAGTTCTAGAGTCCCCTCAACTCTCCTAAGAGCATAAACACAGTTACAAATGATCAAAGATACCTAACTAATCTCTACTTCCTTTATTTATAGCCAAGTAATCCCCTAACTAACCGACTTCCCTAACTAATTCCTAACTAATGGGATCCTAACACACACTTAACCTTACATGCATAGGATTCCGAGGCTATACTCATCAGACACTTCAAAATTCTTTTAATGATGAGATAAAATTTAAGATTCCACTCAAATGACATTTTCCAAACACTTCCAGGACACATCTGGATAAGTGTTGAGATAGCCATTTCTTTAACACATTCCTGTGCCGTCAAACAAATCTCTGGAGCACTTATCCTGTTCACTGATAGTTCAAACTGGCTGTAGAACTGCTAAGCAACAACTAAAATATGCTGCAGTATGATGAAATTATCAACATGTATTATTTAGAATCTGGCATACTTTCTCCTCGTAGAACTCAATCCAGAACTCTTAGGATAACAAAATCTACACCATAAATTCTTTATCAAATCTACTTTTCCATGTGGATGCATGTAGCTCTATGTAACACCATGTCTTTGTTAATAGAAAACACAGGTCAAATCCAACCCACAAGAAAGTGAAGATGATTACTGCTAAATCATAACAAAAGAGCACGGGCATGGCCCCCAATTATGATTATCTACCTCAGGAATGAAAAATGAAGAAATGGTTAAAAGGTTTCAAGTTTCAACAGCTCAACTGTCCAACCAACAAGAAGCAAGAATGTTGCTGTTCTGATATAAATTTCCCAGAGGCGATAACAATATGTTTCCCAATAGCACAACAAAAGCAAAATTTAAAATTTTGGAAAAATACATACTTTTTCTCCTTCTCTATTTGGATCAATGAGAGGCTTTTGTTCGGTAGCAGGAAGAGCAGGTGCACTATTCCAAAGCTTTCTCCATAAATTCCCTTGCTCAGACATTCTCTTTGAAAGCCGTCCTTGTGGAGGCCATCTATCTTTTGACATCTCATTGCCAATAACACTGGATGATGACGATCCACTTCCCTCAGGTTCATCCTCTTCCCAATCCCCCGGTGAATGCCACCGGATAAAATCTTCAAAAACAGCATCTGGATTTGCTGCTTTAAATGCTGACATATCTAATAACATCATAAACAGCATCTTATGTTATTAATATATACTTTTGAAAAATTCTGGCATGCATTATTAACTATGAAGAGAAACCAGAATCGAAAAATTTTTCTCCCTGGGGTAAAAAAAAAAAAAATAAAGGAAAAGAATCTGAGTCATGATTAATAATAACCCGGTAATATTACAAATTGTTATGCACTATTACCTGAAGTTAATATATCCCTTTCCAGCTGTGCAGAAAAATTCTGCAACAAATAACCAGCAATGCTAGTTAACAACCTAATAAATGAAATGACATATATATATATATATATCAATCCTACAGCATGTTTTCCTTGAGTTCTAGAATTTAAAGCAATATACACACGAAATAACCAAATTCAAATGACATCGAAGCTCCAAAGAGTTCAAAAAAGGAGATGGGTATTTATTCACAACTCAAAAAATGTTTCCGTGATTCGTATTTAATTTCGCACACCTTTGTTTCCAAAATTCCTTATACTGTCATCAACCTCAGCCCCGACTACTATAGTATTTATGCTTTGTTTAATATTTTAGTGAAATTAAGGGAGCCTAATACGAAGATAATAGCGTTTGTAACAGTGCATAAGATGTTCCATGCTCTTCATTCAACTATTTCTGCACTGCCAGTCAGAGGTTTGAATTCTCCATAGCATTTATCTACTTCTGTCACATAAATAGGGCAGAATTTTTAACTAACGGTCATCTGTGTATACTTACTACCAAAAGTTGACAATTATCAATTGTACATACCACAGAGGGAGGCTAATCACATTAGTAAATGCACATGCAGGCATATGAAAACTGGTTGCTGAAAAACGAGATCAAATGAACACATATGATGGTCAAATATAGGGAATGATAGACTTCATCCTTCAAGCAACAAAATGCCACTCTTAAAACAACAATGTTGTAAGCTTTTAATTATAGCAGCATCAATTGCAGTCTGTAACGAATATCAACTCATGAGTCATGGTCATGTCGGATAGAGTACTCATATCTGTAAGACCATAAAATACCAAGCAATCAGTACTGATCACATCACATGCACAGATAATTTACGCCTCCTAATAACAGAGTCTGTGTCAATAGACTAGTTCAAGGTGACAAGTAAAAGACTATAGTCCTGTACCTTATACAGCTGTAAAATAGGTCAAATCCTTAAATTCAGCCTTAATTGTTTGATCTATCTTGTTTCCAGTCATTGTCCCATGTGACATATATGAGAGATATATATGGTCCAAGATTTTATAGTTGAATGAGTAAATTTAGATGCATTGCATATGAATTTGAGCTTACGAATGAGTCACCAAAGGCTTCAACAGCCTGAAGCCGCTCCTCATGCATGTCTTCTGTCATAAGTGGTGGTTCCTGTAGAATAGCAAACACAATACAAAGCATTATATCCCTTAAAATTGGTGAAGTAGTACAACATAATGACAGTGTCACACTGGTGCCAGGATGTTCGAGAAACCTGCGTGTATGGGGCATGCATACTTTGATATGACTTGAGAAGCATCATGGAATGAACTACACCAGCTGAACCTCTCCTACTGAAATCTGAAGATTTCTTATCATTAAAGAGGTCCACATTTAGAGGCTTTCTGTTAAACACAAAAGCAATGGTTAAAGTCACAACAAACTCTCTCTCTCTCTCTCTCTCTCTCTCTCTCTCTCTAGAAGCAATGGATAAAAGAAATAGAAAACTAGCAATCCTTTCCAAAAATGGGAAGAAGTTAACACAAAATCATATGAAAAGAATGGCAAGAAAAGATGTTTCCAGCATAAAATTCAGCCAGGGGCATAACAGGCTTACAAAAAGCTAATGCTTCATATGGTCTGCCTGCAATTGATCACTGCAATTCTATTGTGTACCAATGCCAATAGGCCTAATGTTTCAGGTGACTTGTGTGTAAATTCTATCAGTTAAGAGTTGTTAAAAGGTTGACAGAATAGTGGGAGGTATGAAGCAAATATTATTCAGGAGTTTCCATGGCTTGCTATGACGTCTTTATAAAAAGGAGAATTTCAGGAAAGATGCGATATTACTAGGCAAAAGAAATAAAAGAGGGATTGCTAAGCATAGCTGGGAGATGATAAATGACGGATCTCTCTCGTGCACATGCGCGTGCACACGCAAAGAAAATACTATAGCCATAACCTGGACCTAAACACCAGAGTAACATAATTGGACAACAAAATTTTGAAATACAAATATCACTTAAAGTAAACAAACTACCTTTAAGCTAACAAAATGGTTCCTGTTACCTTGACAAGAATGAAAATAAAAGGAAATCACAAATTGTCAGTCATCTATTAGTTACCAAGTCCCAACTGGAGCCCTAGACAAGCACATGTTACAGAATAAGATACTGGATAAAATGAAGATAGTTTCTAATTTTCTGAATCACTGAATTTTCCAAGCCACAGAGATCCTCCCTTCCCTTCTTTGCCAAAAGGGCATGTCAAGGCCACTGCTGTGCAGAATTTCTCAACAATTTATGCAAGCAATAATAGGGAGAGGGCAAGAATCTATTAATTACACTACCGATTGTTTGCCTATCATCTTTCAAGAGCAAAAATGTTCTCACACGCAACAAATCCAAAACTAATGACCCTCTGTCCCTCTATTAAAATCCAGCCAAAGATATCAACCACCAAAAGCAACCAAGAAAGGGAACAAAGGATCACCATGGCTTAACCTTTACCTACAAATAATCAAATATGGTTATGCACATATAGAATTAGATGATAACATCCGAGCAGGCTCTCACTTGCTAAGTTCACCTGTCAACTTTCCCAGAGAAACCCTCACTTGGTGTCTGCCTATTGAATGAGTCATCTTCATCCCCGATTACACTTTCTTCCTGCAATTCAATTAAGATGAATTTATACTTACATGCCAAATAGATTAAAAGAAGTTGCTATGGTACTACAATAATCAAGCAAACATCTAAACCATGGGAAGAAAAAGGTCTGTAACCTCATCCATGGAATCTATATGATCCATACTTCCAATACAATCTTGATAATCTTCAGTCAGTTGAGTCTTCTTCTCAATGCATATTGCAAGCTGAACAGCAAAGCAGAATATGGAATTGCGTCAGACCAAAACATGCAAGCTCACTGAAATATTTACAATTTTTTTTTCTTATAAATTATCTAGGGGCTGAACCTGGAATCTAATTCAGCCACAGCCCTGTGATGGGTATGTAATTAAGGCAGGGAAAGTACAAATCAAAATTATCTTTACATTTCAAATCAAAATTCAACAACCATTTTACTTACTTAATACATTAATTAATGAAAATAAGAGAACTACTCACTCCAAAGTAAAAGAAACAGTGAGTTCAAAATGTTATAGGAAACAAAAACAAAATTCAATATTTAAGATAAAAATTCATGGCAAATATATAAATTACAAACAAGAACACAAGGAGTAAGTTTCACCAAAGATCCTTTAAAGATAAAAATAAATTACCATATGAAGTTTCTGGTTAATCAAACATGTGGAAAGGTCAATTGGTCCAGTAGCTGGCATCCGGGGCAATAGTTGTGTCTCTTCCCAACACCACCTAACCTCTCGAACAAACTCTATCCATAGCACAGCAACAGCTAACAAAGAGACCAAAATCAAGTTACACAAATGAAAATATACAGTCCAATTGAATGCCTCAGAAATCAATTCCTCCTAGGTGATCAATCTGTTGCTACTCCCATTGTTAGGCTTACGTTACATAACAAATCAACACAAATCACTTTGGTACATACCACGTATATTGCAGTTGCCAAACCAAAGAGCATGCAAACAAAATTGTGCAAAAAGAGATTCAAGTGGAGCGCCTTTAATACCCCGAGAAGTCTTATGTCCACTATCAGTAAAATTTGAGAATTCCACACCTGCAGACATTACATCACTAGTTATAGCAAAATAATGCAAACTGTCAGCAACACATTTTAACAAGCAAATATCCCAGTGTGCCTTACTAGGAACCCCATGGATACTTACAATCATTCGGTGAGAGGGTATGTAGCAGACCTTAAATTTTAGATGTAACAAATAAAAAATAAAAGTAAAAAAAAGGGTTTAAATTGATGAAAGTGTTCTCCAAGTTCTTATGATTTGCATTGAGATGAGGCAACTTTTCCTTTCAAGAATTTGAAAATGTTTGTGATTGTTCAACCCACCACTTAAACTTCTTTCACATTCCTTTACTTGAAAGAATAACCAATCACCCAATTAATCATGTCTATCGGAGCAAATAGTCACATGTTCCATCAATTCAATTTGGAATTTCAAGCAAAGTTATTTTCTCATTGTTCAAGAATAATGTGTTTGAAAATGGAAAATGTAAAATTAAATCAAAGCATAAACCATTCCTTCCCGCCTTGGTGGCCAAAGTGCAGGTACCTTGCCCCACAGGCAGATTTATTGATTATTGATTGGACGTAGATGCAAGATTTAATGGTTAATAAAATGTCGAAAATGCAACCAGTGCCCTTGGAATCCCAAGTTTTTCACCCAGGAAGGAAGACAAAATATAGGAGGTCTAAGAGACAAGTACCTTCAATAAACAGTTCTTTCAGCACACGATCTCTAACAGTTGGTGAAGGTATAACCATCGAGGATTTCAAACTATCAGCACCTGGATTTTCGACTGGTTCAAGCCAAAAGTGGGGAAAATGGTGAAACATACAGCAAAATTGAAAAGCATTACTGACCATAAAGCTTGCATGAATAAGTATAACATACTATAACATGCACCAAAACATGTTCAAACCTAAAATGAAATCTTCCATAAATTCAAACCTGAAATGAAATCTTCCATAAACTGTGCCTCAAATGACATTTGCAATGCATCAACTAAAAGAAGTAACTGAGATGCAAATCCAATTTGACTCCCTTTCAAACCTTCAAGTCTGTATGTATAAAAATAATAATGAATAAACTAGCTTTCATAAATTACTTAAGAAGCATAAGAAAATGAACAAACTTCAATTATGAGTTTTGGCAGTGATATCATCTAAAACAATGGACAGATTATATGTATTTATTGCCATCATTTCCAAAAGCTTAAATTGATGGATAGATACACATGAATAGTTTTATATCTAACATGCCCCCCTTGCGAATGTCTCTTTTGGGTTTAAAGCGTGAACTGTTTATCATAATGGGAGATAACAAGGATTGAATCCTAAACCACTTAACTATGGAGGCTCTCATATCATGTCATGAACCATCTCTTCCAAAAGCTTAAGCTGATGGATAAATGCATATGATTGATTTTTATATCTAACAAGCCCTATCATGTGAATGCTTCTTTTGGACATGAAGTTTGAATGATTTATCATAATAGGGGATAATAAGGATTGAACCCTGGATCAATAGGTCATGAAGGCTCTAATACCATATGAAATTATGGGCCTAACTCCACTCAAAAAGCTAGCTTAAGAGGGGAGGATTGTTCAAGCTCTTACAAAGGTTCTTTTCCCTTCCAAAATCTAAAATCATAACCATACACTTTGAAAAGTAACGTGTGACCTGCATAATGACTTTCATAGAAGTAGACCAACCTATTTATTATAAGTGAGATAAGTATTCAATCGGATATTGAAGAAGATGAAAATTCTGGGTAACAGGTAGCTGCTTGTAAATTGAACACTGATCCGAACCAATTGTTTATAATAACTATATGCCTTGAGTGAAAACATTACTAACAAAAGCAGCACCTACAGCAACTATTTATCATGAAAATTTTGGTTTACATATACCAACAAAAAATCTTACAACTTTGGAGCAATCCTTGGAGAGATTAACCACTTCTCAGCTTCATGAGGTGATTCATTTTCCAGTTCAGCCATTTCCAAAGAACTTTCAACCATCTTCTCGGACCATATTGCAATCAGTTCAAAAGCTGCATACAGTGTATGCATAAATTAAATAGAACTGGCATCAACATTAGGGAGCCTCATGGAAATAGACTGTGCAGCACGTGCCTTTATATTGTTTCTTGATATATACCTCTCAGCATAGCTTTATTTTGCTTATGTGTAGTACAACGAACAAGTGCTATTGGTTACAAAAACTTAGGTTTATTTCTCAGTTTGTAAAGGACGAAACAGAGGAAAAGAGAGAAAGGAGGCCACGAGTTATACATGGCCAGCAAACCATTAAAATTAACACATGCTTAACAATTTTATAGTTGAACAAAATTGCTAGGAATAAATGTTTCAACATAAACTATTATGTACCAAGCATAAAAAAGGCCTTAACTTCAGGGGTAATCAGTATCAGTATTTTACCCTTATCATAGCAAGTGCTTAATTACATTAAACGTTTATACTTATATGATACTGATGCCAGCAATGAAAATTTCTTAACAGTGCATTGCATGTGCATATGAAGATGGTTATTCTATTGGAAGGAGCTGGAGGCACTTTATGCCCCTATTTTCCATTATTTGCAGATAATTGCCTGAATATTGAATTGAATACAATACATAAACATATACTGATATATAAAAGATGTGTCCCGATCTTAAAACTTGTCCAGTCTAAAGAAAGCAACCATGCAAGATTCAGCAACGATAACTATGTCTATCTACAATTTCATAGATCCTAGAATTACCTTTAACAGGATCTTCAGCAGAATACCACTCACTCCAAGAACAATCATCATCCCATTGCATCCCATTGGACTTTTCACCCACAAGATTTTCTCCAGATTTGGTATTTTCAGCATCAAAGCCTTTCATATAGTCATCATCATAAGGAAGCGTTTTGTATGTTAGCTTCATCGCAAATTGGACTTTGAAATTATGAACAGATAGATCCAATGTAGAATAGGCCTTCAATATCAAACGGAAATTAATTATTAGGGGAAAAAGTTTAAAGCAAAGCACAGAGAGAAAAGGAAAATTTTAGATAGAACATCTGACTCTAAAATAAATTACTGGAAAGAGGTGATTATGTATGCAACAAGTCCAAGCAACATTGCCAGAAATTAGAAAAGTATTAAAGATAATATATTACAAAAATAAATTTCTAAGAAACCTCACAAAAATGGCCAAATCTTTCATGCAAATATTAATGTAAATTAAACACTCCTGGTTACTGAATAATTATTAAACACCATTTATTTATTTAAGACCAAACCCCCGAATTCGTCCCTCTAAAATTTCACGACGACCAAATTGGTCCCTGTAAAAAAAAAAATCCACAATTGGTTCCGCCCAAATTCAATCGTCTACCAAGTTAGTCCCTCTGTTAACATCACTAACGGAGCATGCTTGCGTGTCCGTTATTGTGTGATGTGGCAACATTAATCCCTCCACTAAACAAAACAATGTCGTTTTGTATTGTCATTTAACCAGTTCCTTCCTCCTCCTTCTTCATCTCCCTTCTTCTTCAACTCCATAGCCTCGATCTCCATTTGTTTGTCTCCGGCAATGGCGATGGCAATGACTTCTAGTTGGTGTCTTCAATCTCGGACTTGGTCTTCTTGGTGATGGAGAGGGCATTGATGGTCTCCCCAGAGGTGGAAGCATGGCTTGTCTCCACCTCGCCTCTCTCCCCAAAGGCCTCTGATTCATGCTTCGCCTCGATCTCTGCCTCAAGCTCATCTCCATCCAGAACTGCATGAGGTTCCCCTCTACTGTTTTTCTAAAATCTTGATTCTCTCTCTCTCTCTCTTGTTTTCGGAAGCAATTAACCACTAGATATTGCTATTTGATGAGATTTTGAGTGGATTTAATTGAAACGATTTGTGCATTTATTAGGAGGAGGATGAGGAGAAGAATAACGTATTATGGAGGCTTATGATTTGCTACGGGAACTGGTTTCTGTCCCATTAGAATAGGTTAAAGAAAAATTAAGCATTGAAGGAAGGTCTCTGTTTTTCATAGTCTTTTTTGTTTTTGATTTTGGTTTGTCCTTGCATTCTGGTGGCTTCTTGCATTCTGTTTCTGTTTGCTGTTTCTTGTTGTGGAGGGGTGTGTGTGTCTCTATTTGGGGAAAAGGAGAGTGAGAATCATGGAAAGAAAGCATAGAAGCAAAGTGGATAGAAAGAAGAAGAAGAAGAAGAAGAAGATTGGGGTAAGGTTTAACTTTCAGAAGAAGAAGAATGGAAATGAAGAAGAAGATGGATGTTAACAGCACAGTAACGGAGTGAAGCATGCTCCGTTAGTGATGTTAACAGAGGGACTAACTTGGTAGACGTTTGAATTTGGGAGGGGCCAATTGTGGATTTTTTTTTACAGGGACCAATTTGGTCGGCGCGAAATTTTAGAGGGACGAATTTGGGGGTTTTGTGTTTATTTAATCTCAAGAGACCCCTCTCCCTTGGAGTAGAGATTTGATCACTTCTTTCAGAGCACTAAACACATCAGTATCAGTTTCAAAGAAGAGAGCAAATTACATCAAAACAATACAAGAAGGGAATATCATATTCAAAATGGATGTATTTCCAACATCAAAATAATTTGTCCATATTCAAATAAATGTTGAAATAAACAACTTGGGGGCAGGAACTCACAAACTTGGATACAAATAACTCGTACAAGCCCTCCAAATGCATTAGTTTTACTGGAACCTGACTACCAATTCGATCAGCCTCAAACCTTCTAGTAAATACAGTACCCATGCTCTGAATTCCAATATATGCTTTCCGAGAAGGATCATGAACTGGAACAAATGCTGGCCATAAACTATGAAGCCAATGTTATGAGAAACCACATCTCCATTTTAATTCCACTAAACTAAACATTTTGACAATCTCCATATTAAAAAATCTACGAACTATAGCAGTTTGGGCCCATTTGTTTGAGCTTTTTTTAAGAAATAAGTTCTTCATTTCAACTAAGACATGCATAGAAGGATTTAAGATAATTATAAAAGCTTTTCCCCTCAAAAAAATAGTTCTTCCCTAGTAATCTAGAAAGAGTAACTTCTGAAGAGAAGAGAAGAGGGAGGACTCTACAAGAACCTTCATCACAAAATCAATTTTTTAACTAAAAACTTAACAAATGCACCCTTTATCCAATAGCAAAGTAACTTCTCCACTGAAAATAACAGGCAGGACATAAATCCAAATAAGAAAGTGAACAAGTAGCAACAGTTACTATTTGCAGTTAGACAAATGAAGAAAAATGTAATATTAAGGTGCCAATGCATATTAAGTTATCATAAATTGTTGCATCTCGCTGAGCATTACAAAATAAGGAACAATAGTTACCTGGAAGAATTTGACAAAGCAATGGCAACAGCACTCAAGAGCTTGCTAGCCTCTGGTGCATCAAGAACCACACCACTTGCACTTTGAGGAGCAATAACCTGGTGATATACTAGACATGTTTCCTTATCCTTAGTGAAAAAATTTAAGATTCAAATGAAAGGCATGATGCAACATTAAACCATACCAAGAACTCCTTTACACCAAAACACAACTGCAGATCATGCAAATTTAAATTCCAGTCCGAAGGTTGGCCTGCACCAACTAGGAACCAAAATAGATCAAACAACAATCATTTCCTGAGCCACAAACTCAGTCTACTAAACAATCAAAACCAAAATAAAATTAACAATAAAAACCAAAATAAGATTTCAATTACCATCAGGGTTGGTCACAAAATAATACTCCATCAAGTAACTTTTCATGGCATACTTCATTTCAGATTTCACCTTGTACAAATTACTGGAATTCTCCACAAGAACAGCACCTTTTTCCTTGAACCAAATAAAAGGAGAAAGCTCATTCAAGTCCAAAAAGAAAAAATGGCATAAAATTTTTCTCATTTTTCAACAGGGAAAAATGAAACTTTGAAGATAACATCCCCTTCTTTCAACCAACACTGTATCATACTTAACACAATGTAGCAAACACAGCTGAAATGACAAAAATTCACAATAAATAAAGCATTTAAAAAACATCAATAACACAACAAATGAGTTTAATTTTGATGCTTTGACATCCAATCAAAATCAGTTCATTTATATGATTGTTTTAAGCAGTGGATGAGAAAAGTCAACTATTTTTCCTAACATGGCAATATATAATTATATAACAATGTAAATTTCTTTTGCAACATAATCAATGCATCAAAATTGAATTCCTATGAACTTACGGAGTACGATTTGTTCAATGCTTACCAATAAATTATTTGGACCATCGGACATCCAAAGCCGACAAACTGCCTCTATTTCAGAAATAAACCTACAATGACACAATTAACCCAAAAATAAAAATAAATTAAATTAAAGTAATGGCACCATTTTCGTATGCAGAATCAAGAGCAGAACAATGTGAACTTAGAAAATACAAGATATAAATGACACACCGTTCCCACGAAGAAGCAAGGGTGAAATCATCAAAATGCTCAAGCTGCAATCAACATTGGAAAATGGGAAAAAAAAAATTAGCACAATAAAGTGTCTCAAATCCGTCAAAATATAAAATAGAAGCTCTAACTGCGCAATTTTAGCAGAAATTAAGGACAATTATTACAGAACTTACGCTTTCTTCTTCTTCTTCTTCTTGTCCTTCTTCTTCTTGTTCTGCGAGTTCGTGATTGATAGCTGCCGCAGCAGGGATCTTCTTGCCGGTGCTTGAGGAGGCCATAGCAGATTCTAGAAGGACTTTGTCACTGAATCTGAATGCGCGTCACCATTGAATTGAATTTTGTTCGATTTTTCTTTTTTCAGCTTTGCGCTATTCTTTCTTTACGGATGAGAAGAAATCGATTGAGGATTGCGTCGATCTTTTGTAACAGTTGAGATCTAAACTGAACGTGCCTCAGCATGAAATCCAGGGCGTCTTTACTCTTTGCTGCCTTTCCTCGCATATTATTCAGCTTTTAATAAAATAAAAATAAATATTAACTATTAACTACGTTCTTTTAAGTTAATGTCTAGTTTTTTTTCTCCCGTCCAATCCACGAAATTTTGGGTTTAAATATTTTAAGAAATTGACAAATTAAATATATATTAAAAATTAAATTGAGTTAAAATATATTACTATTGAATATATAATAGAGTTTAATTTTTATGCACTGATATATTATAATACAATCAAATAATCTTATTTGTATGATTTTTTAAATAGTAGGTATGTAATTTAACTAATTTTATTAATATAACAATACATGAATGAATGATAATATCAAAAAGTTTTAAGATATCCATATAAAAAAAATTAAATTTATATATATTGAACAAAATCTGTTTAGAAAATTATTTTTTTAAAAAAGGTTTCAAATGTAATAAAACATAAAAACTTGTCTGCCAAAATTTTTTTAAGTTAAACCTAAGTTATGATTAGGAGATTTAAAATGAACGGATAGTAGTGATCAATAATGGCAATGAATGAAAAAGTATAGAATTGAATTATTAAAGTGGTGTCATCCCCTTATTCGAGAGTTAACAGAGGAAAGGAAGAGAGTTAGAGTGTTCTTATTTGAGAGTTGTAATTTTAATTAACGAAATGAAATACCAATTAAATTTTATTTTCCAATTTTATCTCTTTAACATCATATAAAAACACACACACATGTATATATATGTATCCCTTTTATTTTGTTGTGTTGTATATAGGTAAAATAATTATTATATTAATTTTAAGAGAAAATTCTTCCGCTATATAATAATTTTCCCTCTCAAACCCTCCAATTTGGAGGGTCAAGAAGACTATTCAATTTGATGGGTAGGAGGGCTCTTGTATCCTTCCATTGCCACTATTTTCGTTCCTAATTTTTAATTCTCAAACACATATTTTGTTATAGTGTCCTTGCCTTTCCATGACTGTCGCCCAATTTTTTGCTCCCAATCATAGCCTACGGTTTCTGATTATTGGAAGTCGATTTGGCGCCTAAAAATGCCTTTTAAAGTCTGTTACTTTGTGAGCTGTTCGCGCTGCCATGCTAGTGAGTGAGGAATATGTGCTTAATTGTTTGCGGGATTGCATGTTGGCTAAGGAGGTGTGTGGACTACGCTTGTTTTTCTTTCTACTTCAGATATTTGGGGTTGGCTCAAGGCTTTTAGTGCAGGGCCGAATCAACACCTCTTTTCTTGGCTGCTATCTGGAATATTTTGTGTGCAAGGAATGCTTCGATTTTTGATAATTTGTTAATAACCCCGGTTGTTGCTGTTAGAAAGACAGTACATCTTTCTGATACTTGCTTGCAGGCTTTTTTGCCCTCTCCTAGCCTTACCCGTCCGATCTTTCATTAGGTGGTACCCTCCTGCCTCACATTTTGTCAAAATTAATTCAGACGGAAGCTCAAAAGGTAATCCTGGGCCTGCTAGGTTTGGTGGCATTGTTCGAGAGACCAATGTTTCTTGGTTGGTTTTGCTTCTCCGGGTCTTGTTCTTCAAAGACCATTTGTTCTTCATCTTAGTTAACTTTATTGTAGCCATATCTAATTTGCAATTGAGATTTATTTGCAGCTCCATCTGCTAGTCTTGTTGCATTGTTATCATTGGAATTCACCTGCACGAAATGGAAGTTTTCCCTTACTTTTACGCTTTACTGACTTTGTCATTTTTAAAAAAGCCAAACCATAAATTTGTGCTTCCATTTATAGCTTCAGTTTGAGAAGGAAGGGCAAAGCATAAAGTCTCCAGTTTAGTCGTGCTTAAAAGAAATTTACCAATTTGCTTCTGCTGACCACCTGCCATTGAGAAATGTGTAAATTGTTGAGACCATTTTACATATTAGAAAACAATTCCCTGTTTGCAAAGATTTCAACGATTTCAATGAAAATGATGCTACGTGAACATAAACACCAAAGTGTGCATGAGTACACCAGCCAGCAAATGTGATTAAGGAGATTTACAGGTCACAATCGATGAGAAATCAAGTAAATTTCTCTCCAATCTGCATATACCTTCTATAAATTCCTGCAAGAGTTTAAAAAAAAAAAAAATGCAACCAGACCATTCTGAATGTGCAGGAATCATAAGTGCTTAAAACAATGACATGAACATACAAAAAGATAAGGGGCCAAGGTCCAAGAGCAAGTCACCCATTACCTTTCTCACTTTTTCTTTTTGTGATAAATAGTCCAAGCCCATCCTTCAAAATAGTTTGAAATTAAAAA
This sequence comes from Dalbergia cultrata, assembly GCA_031216105.1. NCBI lineage: Eukaryota > Viridiplantae > Streptophyta > Magnoliopsida > Fabales > Fabaceae > Dalbergia > Dalbergia cultrata. The sequence continues at coordinate 7,137,877 of CM062347.1, forward strand.
AATGCAACTAGACCATTCCGAATGTGCAGGAATCATAAGTGCCTAAAACAATAGCATGATACAAAAAGATAAGGGGCCAAGGTCCAAGACCAAGTCACCCATTACCTTTCTCACTTTTTCTTTTTTCTTGATAAATAGTCCAAGCTCATCCTTCAGAAACATGAAAGAAAGGAGGAGGATCCAGAAATACAAGCACAAGAAATGAACCATTGCAACACTAAAATACCAAAACACCAATACCCCCAATAGCATGCCTACAATCAATCACATCCAAGCATAAGGAAAGCTTAAATAGCACCCAATATTCGAAAACAGCAGCTGGTCTTTAATAATAACTTGATAGCCATGGGCTACAATTATATCTTCACCCCAAATAATCCACTGGTTGTGCCCTTTTCTTCTACATTTGATGCCAAGAATCACATCATCAATGCTGTTATGCAAAATCGAAGCATACCTATGGCAGAATCATGGATTGATACTTAAATCAAAGCCTCTTTTTGTACAGTTTCCCTTGCAATGATTCAATGATGCTCCAACCAATAAACTTGAGCATCACCACCAATTGAATAAGATTTTAAAACAAAAATAAAGAACAATAATCACAAAATAACAAAACAGCCATGAACCATTGCTGGCCATGATAATCTTCACCATGGAGAGCTCAATGTCATAGATAAGCATGCACTCCCATAGCCATCATCAATTCAACAATCCTTACAGCACAGACCAAAAAGAAAACAAAGAAAAACATAGAACAGACCAATGAATGGTAAAGAAAACCACTGCACAAAACCAAAAGGAAAACAACTTAGCAGACGGACCAGCTTAATTCATTTAAAAAAACTCCACTGACACACATCAAAGCAACTACCTAACAAAAGGACCAGCTTAATTCATTTCAACAACTACATCACATTAAAGGACATAACAACCATAGACAACTCAATTTAACGAGCATAGCATATATAAATATATAAAGGTAAGGAAGAAGAATCTGATTTTTCCTTCACGCACTCATCCTGCACCCAACAGTCATCCTCTTCTGCTGAACAATGTTTGAGAAATTGGCAGGAATATCAGAGTAGATGGAGAGAACCTTTGACATGTTTCTGATGATTTTGCAAATCAAACCAACATTCTTCGCCACCTTGTCATGGATCCTTAACTTGTAGTTGTTGTCCACCTCCTGGATCAGAGCACGGTTCTTGTCCAGTACCGTCTGCGCCCGCCGGAAGCTCTGGCTCAGCGTGTCTCCTTGCCACCGCACCCTTCATCGTCACAGGAATCTTCTCCACTGATGCTGCCAGACATTTCAGTCGAACTCAACCCTTCTGTTCTATTTTGGGATTTTTGTTGAGGCTTCAAATAAGAATCGAACTGGGTGTGAAATTAATAAAACACTACAATTACAAACACATTGTTTTTCAGATCAAAAGACCAAAAACAACACTAAACTGTTCGAGTTTCTGTTCTTAATCCAAATTTTGTTTTTTGATTTTTAAAACCAATGCAAAAAACCATTGTGTCAAACAGATTTTTTTGGTTTTTTATTTTTAAAAGTTGAAACTGTTTTACAAAATGGTTTCCCTTAGAACTTTTCTTGTTTTCCCTGTTTGAAAACCTTGTCAGAGAAAACACCATCTTGGAATTGCTTATCGACGGAAGTGGGAACTACCACAGAACAAGCAAAAAGCCAAATACTCATTATCTTCAGAACAACATGAACAGACAGACTTCATTCTCATGACAGTTTAATGTACAAATTTTAATGCATTTCTAACACAAAGTAGTTAACCCCATTATCTTTTGTGCCTATCTTTTTTCATGAACACACAAGGTGATTTTCAAACTTATCTGTTAGTAGTATATGATCGCAGCAGCACTCAAGAAGGAGATAGGCATACAAGAATGAAAACCAATACCATTCATTAAAATGACTTGAGGAGAAACAAATACATTCATACCAATAACAGCAAAACAAACGTTAAGATCATCTCTCTCCTAAAAACAATGGAATAATTGCCATCAGATAAGTGGCACAGAATACCTATGCTATATATCAAATAATCCACATTATTGCTGGAAAATCAGCTTTTACACAACTATGGCGACTCTATCAACTTGAAATTGACTGCAAAGTCATCCCACATTGTACAGCCACCCAATAATTTTGGAGACTGGCAGTGTTCCGGAGAGCCAGGCTGAGCAAATAGAGACTGCATTTGAGGAAACTGCTCCGGTACCTCCTCCAATTCCAGCTGTGCATTCTCAATCTCAGACTGAAAGAGTAGACAAGTAGTCAAACTAAATATATATTTGAAAAAAAAAAGGGAGAGAAGGACCATGAGGACCATAAGTAATTACAAACAAACCTTCAATTTACTAATTGCAGGCAGTTCAAAGGAAATTATCAAGTCATCATCTGAATCTGCTCAAATTATAAATTCAATAAATAAGTAAATAAAGTTGAAGTTAAAATTCACAATACAAAACATGCACAGCAATTACCACTCTCAAGTCCAACAGTCTTGAAAAATTGATGTGCATCCACAGTTCCCAACTGTGATTTGATACACTCTTCATGATTGTGCAAGCAACGTTCTTCAGCAATTGCACTGGGATCAAGAGGTTCCTCTCTCAAAGAGCTCGGCTTTAGGCTGTTTTTATTCTTAATGTCTGGAACATGTGGCTTCCCCGAGTTTGAAATGTCCGAAAGTGCTTTCCTGGTACTGGTGCGTGATTTGTCAGAAGCCTTGTTGGCAATTGTTCGCTGACTAAAAGATGGTTTGCCAGCATTTAAAGAACCATCAAGTGCTTTCTTTCCATGTGCCTGGTTTATGGGCTTCCCTGCATTTGATAGATCACCAAGTGGTTTTCTTCCTCCCCCGGCCCTAGATTTCCTCGGACCTGTAAAATCTGCTTTCCCAGGAACAGTTCCTGCTCCTGCACCGCCAACATTATCAAGAATTAGTCTACAGATGGTAAAGAGAAAGACCAATAAATTATGATGAAACATGTTTAAAACCAAAAGAACAAGAACAGCAACCATTGATGTGGGCATTAAGGTTTTCGTCTTGAAAAGCACGACCAATTCGTGCAGCCATTTGTGTTGCTGAAGCCAATTCTCAGTTCAACTTCCTGCATAATAAATTGTAGAATGGTTAAGCCAACTTAGAAAACTTCTAAATCTAACCCGTCTTCATCTTATCACTGATTTTCAGGAAAATCCCTAAATCATCGCTTCTGAGTTCACATTCAAATTCAAGATGTCAATCATTTATCAAAATTTTCATAACCTCGGCCAGATAACAAAGGACACAAGACATAAACAAACAGGCCAATAATCTTCTCATTCCCCAACAAAACCCAAGAATGAAATTAATAACAAAACCAGAAGCCAAAATCCAAGAAGTCAAAAAACTCAGTTCCCAACAAAACCCTAATTCCCCAACTTCCACCACTCCAGGATTTCAATTTCCCAAGAAAGGCCACCTAATGAAATCCGAACCCCACAAAAGAGCAACGCAATCGGAAGAAAAAGTTCTCACCTTTTACACACTAGCAATCGCAACACCGTGACCAAAACGAATCAAAAACCCTAACAATATCACCACACAACTACAAACAAAAACGAACACAATCACAGGAGAGACTAGTTAGGAGCGCGAAGAGGGAGAAAGGAAGTAGCAAAGTGCTTTTCTGGATTAAGGGCAAAAGAAACTAAGGAAGAAAGAAGGGATCGAAAACTTACAGACAAATAGTAAGTAAAGAGAGAAACACTGTTGTTCTTGCTTCTTTGATTTTTCTTGAATTTTTTCTTTCTTGCTAGTGCTTCTCAAAATAATTTTCTGCCGTTGGTTTCGTAGATGATTGTTTTTGAAAGAGGGGTTCCAGCCACGCGGGGCAACCTACATATATCCATGCAGTGTGGGATTTCAACGGTAACTTGTAGCGCTTTTACATTGTTGTCCCGCAGAAAATCCTGATAATATCAAATTGATATCCATTATGTTCAGGTTTAATTACAATGGAGGTTATTATAATTTTGTAAAATTTTTAATTGAGTCTCAGTAATTTGAAATTTGATAGTCAAATTCTTATACTTTGCTAAAATTTATAATTAATTTTTCGTATTTTAATAATTTATGATCAAGTCTATGTATTATACAAAAAATTTTGATTAAGTTTTTTTATATAAAAAATTTTGTGATGAAGTCTCTATAGTTTTTTATAGTATATAAATTTAATTGAAAATTTTTGTATAATATAAGAATTTGATTGAAAAGTTTTGTACAATATAAAAATTTAATTATAAACTTTTAAATTATAGGAACCTAATTATAAATTAAGTGAAATTGTAGAAATTTTTAAAATAATTAAATATTATATTTAAATAAAAAGATTTAGTATAAGATTTAAAATATATGTTAATATATATTTATTAATTGAATATAAATTAATAATAATAATATAGATTGATCATTATATTACTATTATTGCTAGCAACTTGTCAGTGTCCATCAAGTTGTATTTTTTATTTTTTAAATATTAATATGTTTAAGGGGGGAGAGCACTTTATTGCTATTAATTATAGATTATGTGTATTTCACTTTCAAATTTTGAAAACCTACAAATTAATATATAATAAAATTTTCTAATTGTATAATTAGGCTGTTTTTGTTAACTTTTCAATGTATTATTAATGAAAATAATGCATGGTGAAAAAAGTTTAAGGTATCAAGCTATATACATTTTTTTTCGTTTGGAGACAAAAGTGCATATGATCCAAATTTTTAAAAGATATAATGCACTTATTTTTCATCAATAACAAACAAAAATTAAACAGAATAAGTAAATTAAAGTGGACATCTATGGTAGTTTAAGGTTGATTAACACCTTTTTAGAAGTATGCGGATAAAATACACACAACGTTGAGAGGTGTATATTCGAAAGAGCTAATAAAAATTCAATGAATTCAATGAAGAACTTTGAGGCGTGCAAACACAGAATACCATCCAAAATTACAATTGCAATTGTTGTTGCATTATATATAATATTAGGGTGATTTCTGTTACAATTAATCAATATATTAGGAAATATTAGCATATGTTGGATAACTAAAGCCTCGTGAGTTGAATTTGATAGATTTCATGAGAAGTTAGTGTAATTTACCTATTTCTCTATTCTTGTATATCATAAAAAGAATCAACTTATATTGCAAGGATTTGACTTTCAATCATATATATATATTTAAGAATCAAATCATGTATTAATTGAGATTTAAATCATATACTATTTTTCTTTAAAATATATAATAAAAAAGTAATAAATGAGAGTGATCGAAATTTTCGACGGAAAATGAACTAAGGAGGGATTGTGAAGTGCCGTTTTCTATTACATTACAGTGTAAAATTGTTAATAATATATATGGCAAATATATGGCGTATGCACTCTGATATGCTTTTTTCTGTTTTGTGTGGTGACTCTAGGTCGAAGGCGAACTCCTATTTTTGGAATAAAAAAGAGGAATTTTTACCCGAATAAAATAAAAAAAAATAATAATTACGCGAATAAACGGAAAAGACATTAATTACCAAAATGAACCGTTGTGGGTAGTCATGAATACGCATGGGCTTTATGCGTATTCATTAACAACATGAATACGCATAGGGCTCAAACGTATTCATGTTGTTAATGAATACGCATGAAGCCCATGCGTATTTATGTTGTTAATGAATATGCATGAAGCCCATGCGTATTCTAGAGACTATATATACTGAATACGCTTCGGCCTGAAGCGCATTCACTATTCATTTTCTCGCCTCACTATCTTTCTGTTATCATGGCGAATAATCTTTACCGCTTGGATGATGTTCACATATCTGCAAAACTAGATAACCAGGTATTTATTATTTAAGTTTTAGAATGCAAAAATAGTTTAGTTTAGGTTATGAATTTAATAATTGTTAGGTATTATTGCAATTAGTGATATATATTTTAAATTAGGTTAGTTTAGTTTGAAAAATAGAAATATGGTTAGTTTAAAAATATTGAAAGTTAGTAGACTTTAAAATATTTAAATGTTAAGTTTATTTTATCTTAGGTAATTAATATAGTTTGGTTTGTTGGTATTTAATTAGTGTAGCTTTTTTTATTAATATAGTTATTTATAAGGCTAGTTTTATTTAATATTTAAAGTAATTTTAATTTAGTTTATTTCAGTAATGTAATTATTTATTTTGGTTTAAGTAAGTATAAATTAGTTAAGTTTATTGTATTAATTTAGGTTATTTTATTTAAATAGTGTAGTTTATTTGCTTAAGTTATGTAAAGCTTGTTTTATTTAATTTATTTAAAGTTGATGTGATTTAGTTTATTGCATTAATTTAGTTAAGTTTATTTTATTAGTTTAGTTATCTAAACCTAGATTAATTTAATTTATGTAAAGTTAATTTAGTTAATTTATTTCATTAATTTACGTAAGTTTATTTAATGAGTGAGATTAGTTTAGTTATCTAAACCTAGATCTAATTTATTTAAAGTTATTTTAGTTAATTTATTTCATTAATGTAGTTTTATTTATGTATAAGTTAGTATAGATTAATTAGTTACATTTATCTGATTAATTAAGTTAGTTAAAGCTTGTAGAATTTAATTATTTTAAAGTAATTTTAGTTGAGATTAGTTGATTAATTTAGTTAGTTTTGTTATGTTTTGTTTAAGTTAGTATAATTGAATTAGTTAAGTTTATTTAATTAATTTAGCAAAGTTTTTTAAATTAGTGTAGGCTATTAACTAGGTCACTTAATTAATCAAATATTTTAATTTTTTTAAAGTAGTTTAATAAAGTAGTTTAAGTTTAGTTTATTTAAGTAATTAAACTTTGTTATTTTTGTATTCAAGTTAGTATAGATTAAGTAGTTAAGTTTATTTCATTAATTTAGTTAACTTCAGTAATTAGTGTAGTTTATTTGATTAGTTTAGTTATTTAAACCTAGATTAATTTAATTTATTGAAAGTTACTTTAGTTTAGTTTAGTATAATTTAGTTTATAAATTTGAAGTTATTTTAGTTTAGTTTATTTTATTAAAGTTATTTAAATAATTTAAAGTTTTTTTGTTATGGTTTGAGATGTCTAAACATTTGCAATTCATTTTTGCAGCCACATCGAGTTCTACAAATGAGACGCTGTGGAGCACCGACTCCTCATCCACGTATGGAGTACTTTTTACGACAGGGTGGTTTCTGGGAGGTTGCCAACTTTGGCAACTTCCATTATGACGCAGCTTTGATTAGTGCGTTAGTAGAGAGGTGGCGTCCGGAGACTCATACTTTCCACCTTCCGTACGGAGAGGCGACTATTACACTGCAGGACGTTGCCATCCAGCTAGGATTGAGGGTGGATGGCGATGCCGTTAGTGGCAGTATTGGGGCATGGGAGAGATGGCACCAGCAGAGCATTTGGGATATCTGTTGGGATCTATTAGGTGTGGTCCCCGAGCAGACAGATCGCCATGGGTCTTACGTGAAGCTGAGCTGGCTGAAGAAGACCTTCAGATCTGATTCATTTCCTGCCGATGCAGATGATGTAGTTGTGCTGAGGTGGACGAGGGCATACCTACTAGAGCTGATTGGAGGATTCTTGTGTCCAGACAAGTCATCCTCACGAGTTCATCTGAAGTGGTTGCCCCTACTCCGTGATTTCGGAGTTACTGGTCGGTACAGTTGGGGATCAGCAGTGTTAGCATGTTTATATCGCGGCCTGTGTCGGGCTGTGAATGCTCGAGTTGCTGACATTGGAGGGTGTGCAGCGCTACTGCTGTCATGGGCTTATTACCGGATCCCCTCACTGCACTCCGTGGTACGACTGCATGCTACATTTCCACTAGCCTCGAGGTATATAGTTTCTTCCACCCCATAAGTTACATGTTTGTCTTGTTTGGTGTGTTTATGTTTATGGTTTATTACTAACGAATAATTTTTGTATATTAGGTGGCGTGGATTGAGGCTTACATCGACTGAGGATCTTTGGTAGGCTGGTGGCCTTTCGGGCACGACTTGATGCCATTCCCATCGATGGAGTAAGTGATACTAAGTAAATTAATTATTTCAAATGTATATTATATGGTTACACGGAAGTTTAACTTAAATTATTAAATTTTGCAATTCCAGTGGCTTCCATATGAGGATGCGAGCATCGTTGCTATCACACCGGCACATGTGTATGCTGGTGCTGGTGTGTGGGCTTCGGTTACCGCACTCATATGTTTCGAGATTGTGGAGTGGCACCAGCCAGACCGTGTCATGCGGCAGTTCCAGTGTATGCAGTCTGTTCCATATGCTCCATTGAACATTGACAGATTGCATGCTATGGATGGTCGCGGCAATGACAAGGTTTGGTGGCCAGACAGACATGCGGAGTACCACGGCCATTGGATGGCTCTGGAGCAGCAAGGTTATTGCCGGGCTCACACTGAGCATATGCTTCCATCTGCCGAGTATCTCAGCTGGTACTCAGGGATAGCACGGAGGTTTTTATCCCCTGACACGGAGCTGCAGGACCCTAGGCTATCACAGGTGCCACAGGATCTCCCACCGATGCGTGCCCAAAGACCATTTGTCCCCCGAGCCGCAGATGCTCCTGATCGCCGACGAGCGTGGTGTCAAGCACGAGCAGGTACCCGCTCTTCCCAGCGACACATCCCGCATGATGCTGGAGGTGGTGATGAGGGCGGAGATGGAGATGGTGGAGGTGGTGGTGGGGCTGGAGGAGGCGGAGGTCCTGGAGGTGGTGGAGGTGGGGGCGGAGGTGGTGGAGGTGCTGGAGGGAGTGATGGCGGAGGTGATAGACAGAGTACAGGAGGAGGGGAGGGTGGGGATACCGGGAGAGGAGTGTATGTCCCTGCTGGTGATGGTGGGGGCTCCTATTGCTACACCCCCACCATGGATGACTTGTTCGGGGCAGGCATTAGTCAGCAGGAGTTTGATGACATGCAGTCTTTCCTAGATGCTCCCACGCCCCCCCACTTGATCATCGCACCTGGTTTAGGTTCGGGGCCTCGACAGGACATGGATTTGAACATGCCTAGTTACGATCTATTCAGGGATGAGCCTCTACCTGGATCTGAGCCTCCGGAGATTGTCGAGCCATCACAAAGACCTAGCTGGACTTCAAGACCGACCACTCCTGCATCTCGATCCCACATCCGGATGATGATGCTACTGGAGGAGCAAATGTGATATTGTCCCGAGGCGTAGACTTGCACGACAAAGTTCAGCCTGCATTGTCATTCCGGATGTGAGCTCCCAGCCCCCAGGAGAGATAGGGATGAGGGCCATAGCTAGGTTTTTTGTAGTTTATTTTTACTTATGTATATATTGTATTCATTCTGTGTACATTTTATTATTATGATATTTGTCCATTTTTTGTATGTAATGTTATTCAGTTGGGTAAAAGATGTTGCATGTTATCGATGAACACATATATCCATCATTGACTAATATGCATGCGAATACAACTAATTCGTAATAAAGGACCATGTAATTGAGATTGCAGAAACAAACATAAACATTGTTGAGTCAAAGACATATAAAACTAACACAATAACGGAATAAAAAACATAATCATCAAACTACAATCTGAACACATGAACAAACATAAGCACTGTCAGATTTAGCCGTGCTGGGATGAGGATGAAGGTAGCAAGGTTGGGCACGTTCTTCTGGTATGACCTTCATGTCTACATAACCCACATCGCTTCGGTTGACTGCTCTCCACTTCATCCATTTCATTACGAATTCTTGTCAAAACTGGACGACCCTCATTAGATCTTCTGAGTGCTGGATCTGGACGTATTGGGAGCCCAGTGTATAGAGGGCATAGATGCTCATCTGCAATGGGTGTGAACTCCAACTTATAGACATTGTCAACCCATTCCATACTGTATACAGGATGCGTGAAAGACCCCCACTCAACTCGTGCAGCATGACAGACAGCAATAGCATGCCGGCATGGGTAATGTAATGCCTGGAAAGACCCACAGTCGCAGCGTCGCTCTCCCAAATGCACTCTGTAATCTTTTGTTACATGTTCTCCCCTTTCTGTAACCAAACATGAGATCATATCTCGTGTGAAAGGGGTAACAGACATCTTGTCCAAGTATTGCTTGTTCTCATCAATCGCTCGCAACACATGCTGTGACCATCTTTGTCCCCCTGCAAGTTGGGCCCGTGCCTGACCCCCCTTCTCAACAAATAATCGAGCAAGGCGAAAGTATGTGGATTTGACTATGGCAGTGATGGGAAGATTGCGGGTACCCTTCATGACAGCATTAATACACTCAGAAAGGTTGGTGGTCATATGACCAAACCGTCGACCCTCATCAGCATACTGAGCCCATTTTTCCCACGGAATTTGATCAGCCCATTCAACCATTTCATGTTTTTCATCCCTCAGTAGTCCATAATAATACACAAAATCCGAATGGGTCCTTGAATATGCTGCATTTATCAGAATTCTTTTCGCATCCTTATTCTTAAACTGTCTGGCAAAGTTTGACGCAATGTGTCGAATGCAATATACATGATAGGCCATAGGAGGATGCCACCCACTACCCTCAGCCTCTATAGCAGATATAATAGACACATGCCTGTCAGAAACAATGAGAATACCTTCTTGGGGCGTCACATGTTGTCGAAGATTGGTAAGGAAGAATGACCATGCTTCTTTTGTCTCTCCCTCAACCACAGCAAATGCTATAGGCAAAATATTTGAGTTACCATCCTCAAGGCAATAGCCATCAACAATGTACCTCCATATTTCCCATACAGATGAGTCCCATCAATTGAGATAAATGGTTTACACCATTTGAATGCCTCAATACACGGTGGAAAGGACCAGAATACACGATGAAACATTGAACAACTCTGATTAACAATATCCCCAATACGATATGGCTTTGTCAATAAGTGGACTGGTGTACCTACAATGTCCATCAACAATTAACAATAAATAAATGTCTATGTAATAAATGCAATTCATTTTAGGTAGCAATAGCGATTCTGGCCCAAAGATCCTAACAATTGAAGTTATTGAGTAGCCTACGGTAAAAACATATTTATTTCATTCACAGTGCACTTACTAATTAATAATCATCGAGCTGCGTATAATTTACAACAAAGGTTTAGTTTATAAGAGTTACCTGGCATGTAGTGTTGCACACCTAATAACCACCTAGACAAATCAGTGTATGATTCCTCCCAGTTCCCATAAATCTTAGCAATCGCTTTCTGTTTTGCAATCCAAACCTTCCTATATGAAATCTTGAACTTGAAAACCGACTCCACGTGTCCCTGAAACTCTTTGATGGAGACTGTTGGATTCGCCTCAACCATGGGAAATATACTAGTACAAACAATATTACTATCCAATTGCCGATGTTGTTCAAGAACGGAATCATACTCACACGTGTGCCTTCCATTATACTTTCGGACTTCCCATATTTGCCTCTTCTGCCGAAATGTAACACGTATGCTCCAATTACATCCATTGCCAAACTTCACACACTTGCACTGATATTTTGTCTGCTCAACTCGTATACCTTGAATTGCACTTTTCTTCTAATATCGTAATTCTTTATTGCATACAACACAGCCTTCTTTATCTTGAAATTGTTGTCCAACCTCAAACTCCCCTTCACCTCCAACCACTCTCTACTGGGTCCCGCAAAGCTATTTTCAAGGTTGCACATCCAAATTTATTGAAGAATAGTGACTTGGATTTTCTTGTGATACTGATCGAGATTGATTCTGTGATCTCATAAATTGAGAATTGTATCACGTGTTTCCTCATCACTATCACCATTTCCTCCCTCTCGATACAACCCCACTCTTCTTCTTCTTCTTCTTACATCTTCTTCTTCATCCCTGTGATCTATTTGAAATTCAAAACCAAAGAATCGTCAAATGTCTATTTGATGGCCCTCCATCTTGCAACGCCATATCTGCAAAGCTTGGACTACGAACTGCTCGATCAATCGCTGCCTCAGGGTATGTGGACACATGCTCCTCTGGGTTTTCATTTACTGATGTATGAGTGCAGACCAGTGAGCTCCCATCACAATCTTCAAGCATAACCAACATTTCCATCACTCGGACCTCTGGAAATCGAGCTTGAAATCTAAACATCATGCTTGTTTCATTGTCGCTATAGATGAGAAAACAGTTATACTTTACCACACCACCGCCAAACGCTATAGGCACTCTGTAAAACATCTTACTGATTCGTTTGTGAGGACCTACTTGCTCAAGTATTTTGCTTTGTAACTCCACAAAAGTCACACTCGATTAACAATGACCCTTATTGCTCTCGACTACAAAATCTCACACCCTCATTTGTAGTATCTTCAATTTTTCCATCACAAAGGAACAAGTATAAAACAATCTTCCATTTTCTCTCAAATTTACAATTCACATGATTACAATGATGTCGATGTCGGTTATATGTACAAGCGGTTATTGAATACGTAAGGATCGAGGTGAAAACAAAAAGCAAAGAATACGCATGGAACTCAAGGCGTACAATTCATGAATGAATACGCATGTGGCTTCAAGCAGTATCCATTTGAACTTGAATACGCATGAGGCTCTCGCAGATTCAATATGGGCATGAATACGCTAGGGCTCATGCGACTGCTTAAAACATGAATACGCCAGGAACCCTAAGTATTCATGCCCATATCAATACACAAGAGCCCCGATTCGCGCTCTATATTTCAGCCACTTTTGCCAAATCATTTTTTCGTTTATTTCCGTAAATAATGTTTTTTTTATTTTATTTTGGTAAAAATGCCTAAAAAAGAACTGAAAAAAAAAAACTCTAAAGCTTTTGTGTTGTGTTTTTATTGCTAACGAGTAACGACTCTATTTTAATTAAGTTTTACACAACGTTGTTAAGCTTTGCATTATTTTTGCGTTAACAAATTAACACAATCACCGCACCAAAAAAAAGTAACACAATCATGAAACTTAATTTAAGCAAAATTTATTTTGTTCTGTATTGCCTATTTTAATTAAATTTACCACACTGTATGTTTTACATAACTTTACAATTCATGATTGCACCCCACTTTTATATCTTTTGATATTTGTACAAAGTATTTTTTTTTAAATTAATGTCTTGAGGATATTGTTTAAGAAATTAGAAAAAAAAACTTTGGTATTAAGAAGATAAGTTTTTCTGTTTTCAAAGTATAAAACTCATTTAAAAAGTTGTAAAACTTATTTATTTTGATATCCTTAACTATTATTTTTATAGCACCCATAGAAATCCATTTATACAAATAGCTCATTTTTAAGAGTAAATATTTACCATCACCACGCGGGTCCCAAATATTCCAAGAAACATATGAGAAGCCGCCAGCTCCTTAGATTTGATTTTGGTTGCTTAAATAAAGAATGAATGATCATCTTAGATTGCTGTTTAATTAGTAGTAATTATTATTTATCTGGGTCTGTGTCTAACACTAATTAATCCTTCTAGTTCCTTCTAGAGTTTTTCTACCATACTACAAGTCTTCAGGTTGCCTTGTACGGAGCGTTCACCCAATGAGAAAGAGGTTGTAAATTTCACCACAACGACCCCAAAACGACGACGTTTTATATCCTCTCTTCTTTCGAAACTCATTAACTTTCTCGTCTCCTGTCTCTTCTTCCATCTCTCTCTGTGAGAAGACCCAAGCAAAGAGGGAGAGAGAAAATGGAGGTAGCACCTGACCCAAAATCCCCAATAACCCAAACACCACCTTACGCAAATCCATAAATACCCCTCGCTCTCTCACCTCTATATAATCTTACACAAATGAAACTTTGTCTTTTGCTCTTAGCACAAAACCCCCAAAATTTCCAAGAAAGCAAAGAAAAACAAACAAACACACAGAGAGAGCTTAAAGAATCGAAATCTTTTTCTCTCCGATTCTCGGCATCCAAACAGATTCCATATTCCTCTCTTCCTCCCAAAGTTCCAATCGGTACGGTTCCTTCCCGTCTTCACTCCTCTGCTCTCCTCCTTTCTTCGTTCTTCGTTCTTCCTTGCTTCACTGTTTCGCAATGGGAATCGAAATCGCATCGTGTAGCTGCGTGAAGCTAGGGTTAGGGTTTTATCATAGTCGAAGCTCCTGATCTATTTCTTCTTGATCAATTGTTTTTTTTTTTTAATTCTTGATTGTTCCTTTTTTTCTTGTTCTTGTTTTGTTGTTATTGTTGTTGTTGATGTTAATGCTGATGATGAAGGAGTTTCATTGCAGCTTAGTGCACTATATGCTTCCAAGAAAGAGACCCTGTGAAGGAGTGGTTGTAGAAGAAGACACTAACAACAACATAGTTACTAACGGTAACAACAACAACAACTGCGTGTTCCACGTTTCTGCCTCGTCCTCTAAGAAGAATCGGATCGCCGATTCATCGCCACCTGCCGATACCGCCGCAGATTCAACGGTGGACAAAGGAAACAGTAGCTTGAGTAGCAGCAATAACAACAACAACAACAGCATCAGCAGCAGCAGAACCACCAACAATCCAATTATGGCTTTTGGGAATTCGCACCCTTCGGATATCGATGAGGATCTGCACAGCCGGCAGCTTGCCGTGTATGGCCGCGAGACAATGAGGAGACTCTTTGGGTCCAACGTACTGGTCTCGGGAATGCAGGGCCTTGGTGTTGAGATTGGTATGATCTTTGATCGCTTTTCTTTTTATTGCTTTTTCACTGTGTTGATGATTCTTGAATGAATATTAGATTAGTTTGATGGTTTATGATGTGTTCTTATCTGATTGAAATGAATATATGATTCGATCTCCGGAACTTAGGAGATTACCAGAATTATATATCCTACATAATTCTATGATTGATTTGATGGACTGATTCTGGCAATGGTTTTTCTCCCCCGTTGTGTGGATCTTTAGGCTCTCTTTCTTATAGTGAAATTAAATCTTTTATTTGTTAGATAATGGGATGGGAATGGTGCTAGTAGATTTGCTGGTTTGGTCCTTGGTTCACTCTTCCATCTGGAAAATTGAGTAGCAGAGTGATGTGACTGTCC
Source organism: Dalbergia cultrata (assembly GCA_031216105.1). Taxonomy (NCBI): domain Eukaryota; kingdom Viridiplantae; phylum Streptophyta; class Magnoliopsida; order Fabales; family Fabaceae; genus Dalbergia; species Dalbergia cultrata. Next base: position 7,152,978 of record CM062347.1, read on the forward strand.
CTATTGAAATCATGTGATTTGTTGTCCATGATGATATGTTGATCAGAAAATGATTCCCAGCTCCAATTCAGCCTTATGCGTTTGTCCTTGCTTTTTTAATAAGAATATTACATTTTTGTTTTTTAAAATCTTGTATTTTTGTTGCTTATTTGATGCTTATTCAAGAAAAGCAAAATCAGAAAAATAGCTAATTTTCTACTTTTTGCTTTGAGGAAACAGGTTCAAAGCCAAAAAAAAAAAAAAATACAAATGCATCCATAAACTTATATTCTCAATTTAGGTTATTTATTTGTTATCTACACCTCCATCTCCAAGCAGTACTTTAATGATTCAATGTTGTTATATCAACTTCTAGCAACTTTGCTACCTGCAGTCCTCACTCTTCTCTTACATGCTATTCATTGCAGCCTAAATAATTAATGATCTAATTAGTATGCAGATAGTATAAATTATGAAACCCATTAAAATTTTAATATTGTGTAATGTTTAGTATGACATTGTCTAAGATATTATATTACATAATATTTTACCTGTAAAAGAATTATATTAGTAAGAGAAGAGGAGTTCAAAGATAGGAGGGCAAGCGATTCTCCTTACAAAAGCCAAGAAAAGACTAATAAGGCACACCCAATACTCGCCAAGCATACCAAACAAATATACCATAAAAAGTCAATGATATTATATTATATAATAAATATTTTCTTTTGTCTATTACAAATAATTCTAATCGTACATAATTTTTCTAAATGAATGATCATAAATAATAAATTCTATTAATTATCTAATTATAAGTTTAAAAATGAATATTATTATTTTAATACTTATTTTTTGGATATAATTATTATAAATATTTATTAATATATTTATAAAAGCCATAATTTATATGAATTGTGATTTAGTATTATTGTGATGTTTTATATTAATTCCTTTTTTTTCACTATTTTAAATATATACTGTTTTGGTTGTACTTTTCCTCGTAATATATATGAATTTAATTTTAGCACACACTGCCATCTAATTAAATCCTTTTATTTGCATGATCATTCAAATAGTTAGTGTAAACATTTATTATATTTGTTGATGTGATAATAACTGATTGGATGATAGTGCAAAGCCCTTTCACATTGTCAATATATCAAAATTAAATCCAATTATAAAAGAAAAAAAATTTTTATATTTAAAATTTATTAATTATAATATTTCAGTATTTTTAGTTTTGCCACATATAATTCATATTTTATATTGAATTTTGTTTATTACAAAGTATTATTTATTAATGACTATTAATTCTTATTAATTTGTATTTATATACTTAAGATAAGTAATTATTGTTTATTTATATATCTTATATCATTCTGAATAGTTATGCAGTATATTAAAATTCATTGATTATACTTTTAATTATTTATTTGTTATTACTTATTAGATATTTTTATTAAAATAATTAATTTTCTTTGTTATTTTTATTTTAATTCTCTTTTTTTTGGGGTATAAAAGAAGAAATTGCATTAACAAGAAGAGAAGAATAATACACAGTGAAGAGGACAAGGGATCCTCAAAGTAAAATGAAAACAAAAGAAAACATCAAAAGTGGGTTTTAATGGATAGGCTTATATGATACATTGCTTATACCAAATAACTAACTAAATCATGTATTGTATTAGCTGATCCTGTGATACTTAATACAACATGCCAGTTATGCCCTAGGAGAGTTTGTAATACAGAATTTGAGTTTAAACCATTCAATTGGTTCTATGGTGATTTTTATTTCAAGGTTAAATTTTTTAGGTTCAAAACTGTAATATTTAGACATGTTTTATTTATTCTAATAAAGTTGACTTCCTGCAGCGAAGAATCTCATTCTTGCTGGTGTCAAATCTGTGACCTTGCATGATGAGGGGACCATAGAGCTATGGGATCTATCCAGTAATTTTGTGTTTTCAGAGAATGATGTTGGTAAAAACAGGGCAATGGCTTCTGTTAGTAAGTTGCAGGAGCTCAACAATGCTGTGGTTGTACGAAGCTTGACAACTAAGCTGACAAAAGAGCAACTTTCTAATTTTCAGGTACTTTCCTCCGTGTTTACTCTTCCCTTTCTTCGAATGAATTTCATATTATTTTCCATTAAATGTATTTATATTTGCACATTGTGTAATATGTCTCGATGCGGTTATAACTACTAAGTCTCTCATCAGTTCTCATTCATAGAAGAATATTATTTGTTAGTAAGTATAAATTTTATTATGTTTTAATATCCATAGGTTTTGGAAAGGCAATGTAGCGGCCACAAACTGGCTCACTTATAATATTGACTATAGCTATTTAGCTAATAATGTATGTCACTGTAATTTCTTTGCTAGCAAATAACATGGATAGAAACACCTTCATGTAATTTCTTTCCCCTTGCATAAGATTTATTCTTGTCATTATTTGTATAATCCTGAGGTAGAATAGCTCTTAGATTGTTTGTGCTGGCTTTATACTGATAATGCCATAATTTAGTGTGAAGTCTGTCTTTATAATGACATTTGTATCTGGTTTATTAGGACGGATTGACATTTGCTTATTTTCCATTTTGTAGGCTGTTGTTTTCACTGATATCAGTCTGGAGAAAGCAATTGAGTTCAATGATTACTGCCACAGTCATCAGCCTCCTATTGCTTTTATCAAAACTGAAGTTAGAGGCCTTTTTGGTTCTGTGTTCTGTGATTTTGGGCCTGAGTTCACTGTTTTTGATGTTGATGGAGAGGAACCTCATACTGGCATAGTTGCATCTATCAGCAATGACAACCCTGCTCTAGTATCCTGTGTTGATGATGATAGGCTTGAGTTTCAGGATGGAGATCTTGTTGTATTCTCTGAAGTTCATGGTATGAAAGAATTGAATGATGGAAAGCCAAGGAAGATTAAAAATGCTAGAGCATATTCATTTACCCTTGAAGAAGACACTACAAATTATGGAATTTATGAGAAAGGTGGTATTGTCACACAGTTCAAACAACCAAAGGTATTGAACTTTAAGCCGCTCAGGGAAGCACTCAGTGATCCAGGTGATTTTCTTCTGAGTGACTTTTCTAAGTTTGATCGCCCACCTCTTCTTCACATAGCATTCCAGGGTTTGGATAAGTTTATTTCTGAGTTGGATCGTTTCCCTGTGGCTGGTTCTGAGGCTGATGCCGAGAAGCTTATATCTTTTACCAGTAATATCAATGACAGCTTAGGTGATGGTAAATTAGATGATATCAATCCAAAACTTTTGCGACACTTTGCCTTTGGTGCTAGGGCAGTGTTGAACCCTATGGCTGCCATGTTTGGTGGAATTGTTGGACAAGAGGTTGTCAAAGCATGCTCTGGGAAGTTTCATCCACTTTTTCAGGTAACTTATCTTGAAATATCTTATATTCCTAGATGAATTACCTTTTGGTAATATACTTCCCCTTTCCATTAGCTAGTTGGTTAATTGTGTGTGTTCACTTTGCTGCCTTGGTGGATACTTGATTCTTTTGCTTCTCTTATAGAGTTTTGTTCCTATTGAAAAAGAGCAAGTTTTGCCTGGTTAATCTTGTCTCTAAAGCAAGATAGTAACCTTTCCATCAGTTGAGCAAGACTCTATGTTGAACTTGATTCTTCTTAGAAATGAAATTTGATCTTGATGTATGGATTGGTTGTTTGAGTTTTGCTTTTCATATTGTGCATCATATGTAATATGTCGAAGTCCATTAGCATAGTTGAGCATTTTTTCTGAACAAAACATTGTGCTTTTGTATATACTCATGCATTCATACCTTGGTTCAATCCCATGGATGTATATACACACCATTTAACCCCCTTTTTTACATAAAAAAAGGGGATAGTGTGACATCAAACTTGATAGTCACAATATGCTGCATTATGGTTTCCCGTTTTATAGGAATGATGATAGTCTACTTATATGTTATTTACTTGCTCTGAAAACTGCTGTATCATCATGTTTTGTCATTTTCTACTTTAATGAGTATTTCAAGCCTATAATATGATAGGAACCTGGGGGGTGACCGATGTAAATAGTAGAAAGCAATTTCAGAAGACGTTGTAAGGAGAATTGAAGAGGTAATGAGGGGTAGTTTAGTGTGTAACCAACTTGCTGAGTTGGCAAGGTGTGCATGGAGAGGTGACAATTTGATATGATTATGATGCGAATCAATATTTGTAATGGGGTGAGTGGTTGGGAGAGGAATGGAAATCAGTTAGTTGAGAATTGGGAGAGTGGAGCCTCTTGAATACCTTCTGGCCTGTTCACCAATCTTTTTTTTTCTTGTTTCCATACTTCATAATCTGATTGGTGTCACACTGATATCATCTCAGATTCTGTTAATACTCTCTTTCCGTTTATACTCTCTGGTTACCAGTACCTATCATACAATTGTCTTTGTCATTTATCGTGGTTTTAACTCTTTTAACTTCTGTTCCTCCGCAGTTTTTCTACTTTGACTCTGTTGAATCACTTCCTTCAGAACCACTAGAACCCAGTGATGTAAGACCAGTAAATAGTCGTTATGATGCACAGATTTCAGTTTTTGGACGGAAGTTGCAGAAGAAATTAGAGGATTCTCAAGTGTTTGTTGTTGGATCTGGTGCTTTGGGATGTGAGTTTTTGAAAAATCTTGCTCTCATGGGAGTTTCTTGTGGAAGTCAGGGCAAGCTGACAATTACTGATGATGATGTTATAGAGAAGAGTAACCTAAGCAGGCAGTTCCTTTTTCGTGATTGGAATATTGGACAGGCTAAGTCTACAGTTGCTGCTTCAGCTGCTGCATCTATAAATCCTGCTTTTAATATTGTAGCTCTGCAAAATCGTGTTGGCAGTGAAACTGAAAATGTATTTCATGATACCTTTTGGGAAAACTTGGGTGTTGTGATAAATGCACTGGACAATGTTAATGCGAGATTGTATGTTGATCAGAGATGCTTGTATTTCCAAAAGCCTCTTCTGGAGTCTGGAACTCTTGGAGCCAAATGCAATACCCAGATGGTCATTCCCCACTTAACAGAAAACTATGGTGCATCAAGAGATCCACCTGAGAAACAGGCACCAATGTGTACTGTACACTCATTTCCACACAACATTGACCACTGCTTGACATGGGCTCGTTCAGAGTTTGAAGGTTTGCTTGAAAAAACTCCTGCTGAAGTGAATGCATATTTGTCTAAGCCAGATGAATATACTGATGGAATGAGGGGTGCTGGTGATGCTCAAGCAAGGGATAACCTGGAGCGTGTTCTTGAGTGCCTGGACGGGGAAAAGTGTGAAACTTTTGAAGACTGTATTACTTGGGCTCGGCTAAAGTATGTTGCTTTGTTAATATTATATGGTTGTCTCTTTTGATCCAAAAACATTATATGCTTGTCTCTGTTCTCTTGTGGTAATGTTGTGCTAAGAATATTAGTCTTTTTTGTGAGCTTTACTCATTAACACATTTTTCATTCACAGGTTTGAGGATTATTTTCTTAACCGGGTGAAGCAGTTAATCTATACTTTTCCTGAGGATGCTGCAACCAGTACTGGGGCTCCTTTCTGGTCTGCTCCAAAAAGATTCCCCCATCCGCTGCAGTTCTCAGCCTCTGATTTGGGCCATCTACATTTTGTGATGGCAGCTTCTATTTTACGAGCAGAGACATTTGGTATCCCAGTCCCTGACTGGGGGAAGAGCCCTAAGAAGTTGGCTGAAGCAGTTGATAGGGTGATAGTACCTGACTTTCAGCCTAAGAAAGATGTGAAAATAGTGACAGATGAGAAGGCCACCAGTCTTTCTACTGCTTCTGTAGATGATGCAGCTGTTATTGATGATCTAATAAGCAAGTTAGAGAGATGCCGGGCAAATATGCCACCAGAGTTCAGGATGAAACCAATTCAGTTTGAGAAGGTATTTCTTCTTTCATTACCGTTTGCTACTTTGCAAGTGTGAGAGAATCACATAAGCGACTCAAATGCCATATCTTAGACCTAAAACTTTAAGGCAACGAGTTTATAGATTCTCTCATCACTTAGTCCATTTTCAATTAATGTGGGAGTTCACCCCTTACACTTGAAACTCTAACAAAGTAACAAATCAATGAAAAGTAAATTCTGGACGAGAGGGAGTGCGCTTTAATGTTTTAAGTTACAATTGTGAATCTTGGGGTGGATGTTGTGTTTGTATTTGCTTGGAATTGGATTGTGGTGTATTTTGCTTTATTATTTTTTTTATGGTATTTAGTTTTAATAAGCTAAGAAATTGCCGTTGTACTCTTGAACTGCAGGATGATGATACAAACTACCATATGGATGTGATAGCTGGGCTTGCCAATATGAGGGCACGGAATTACAGCATACCTGAGGTTGACAAGCTTAAAGCCAAGTTCATTGCCGGACGCATCATTCCTGCAATCGCAACCTCAACCGCAATGGCCACTGGTCTCGTCTGCTTGGAGCTTTACAAAGTTTTAGATGGAGGGCACATACTTGAAGACTATAGGAACACGTTCGCCAACTTAGCACTTCCTCTCTTTTCAATGGCGGAGCCAGTTCCACCAAAGGTTATCAAGCATCAGGACATGAGTTGGACAGTTTGGGACAGATGGATTCTGAGAGACAATCCAACCCTCAGGGATCTTCTTGATTGGCTCAAGGCAAAAGGATTGAGTGCATATAGCATTTCATGTGGAAGTTGCATGCTCTATAATAGCATGTTCAATAAATATAAAGAGAGAATGGACAAAAAAGTAGGGGATCTGGCTCGGGAAGTAGCCAAGGTGGACATTCCTTCATACCGTCGCCACGTGGACGTCGTTGTAGCCTGTGAGGATGATGAGGGTAATGATGTTGACATCCCTCTAGTATCCATTTATTTCCGTTAGGTTGATTTCTTTGGCAGGTGTCTTTTGAGACTTAGGTAAAAAGACGGCATGTTTGACACTTAATGTTCCATATTCATAATGAACACACGATAGCAACATTGTTGACTATATCACAGTTCATATATGAATTGAAAAAGCAACTGTCGTTACTTCGTATGCCATCAAATGTGGAAATTGAATCCTCCAAAGTGAGGGGGTTCATTTATAAGAGAAAAATGTAGATTTATAACTGCAGAAGAGAAAATAGATTCAGATCATGATAAAGTAGCACGAATGTTACATAGTGTAATCTTATTTCTTACGTTGCGTTTGGTATGGGACAATCCCCAATGAAGCATGTGATTTAACTTCCTAAATCATTGCAAAATAAGTATACAACTACTGCTATGACTTGTGTGATGCATGAGAAGATTAATTAGATTACATGCTAAGTAGATGATGTGATTTGAGTGATAATAATTATGATAATATGTTATATACGTGAATTATAATAATATAATGCAATCAAATTATGTTTTAATTAGTTCATAATATTAAGCATTTTTAATGATATTTGCTTGATTTGTAAAAGAAAAAAAATGTTTACATTAGATATTTAATTGAAATTAAATGAGATGACCAATGCGAAGCATAAAATTGATAATAATTGATAATTACATTGAGAAAAAAATTATTATTTGCAACTTGTGGTTTACAATCAATGCTTGTTCTGACAATATTTATATATCTATTGCAGAACTATGACAAATAATAAACATCATTAGAATGTGGGAAAGAAATACTTTTATTGTATTGTATTGGTATTATATATTTTATTGTGAAATCACTAGTCTTCTTGAAAGGAAAACGCATGTTTTTCATATTCTATGTTCATGTTTAAGGTTCAAAATACATTTCAAAGAATAATTAACCAAACTAATTGAAATTAAAATTGTATCGATTAAATAAGATATTGATTATATACCCAAAAAAAGGGATAATAATTAGAGGTATATAAAAAAGAAGTGTTGATTGATTATTGTCACATTGAAAACAAGTTACAAATATTTTTTATAAAACTATTAAAGATAAGTTATTTTACAAGTTAAAGAAAATGATTGGAATAATTAAATTTACATGGTTGGTTTGAGGGAGACAATTGCAAAAAATTAAATCAAGCATGCTGAGAATCAAGCTTTTGCATGCTATTAAATCTCTAGCTCACCCTATGCCTACTTTACATAATACATAAAGTTTGAGACATAAAATCTAAAGCATGAAAAAAATAGGAAAATATTATTTTAATCACTAACGTTTTGAACATCGTGTTCACATCTAATCTATCATTCTTAAATTTTATATGGTTCCTATTTAAAAATATAAACTTTGATTTTTCACCTTTAAATTTAATTAAGTATCTATGGACACCTACTTTTTGGGTTTTGAAATATCATTACCCAAAAAAATATTTGAGATTTAATGTAGCATTTAATGGCCCCTACATAAAGTCAATTTGGTACTTGTTAATTTTTTTTTCCCTCATGGATGTGGCGTATAAAGGCGTGCATGTGTTGTAGTGTATTTGAGATCAAGCTAGAAAGGAAATTTGTCAAAGTTATGTGTATAATCATAAGGCCAGTTAATTCAATAAAGTTTCATAGTATTCCTCTTTTTTTTTTTTAAGCTTTTGTTACCACAATATTTATGAATAATTGTTAGTCTTTGATATCCTATGTTGAAACAATAAAAAATATTCACAACTATATCTACTACCAATGAAATAAATAAATAAATAAAAGTTAGGCATGCTGAAGTTTGAAAAAAAAAGAATTTAGAACCAGATGAAAGCTTAGGAATGAACGTTAAAAAAAAAAATTAATTAACTGAGCCTTTGGAAACTCTTGAAATTTAATTATATTAAGAAATTAAATTAAATTCCATGGTTTAGAAGCAACTTAAGTGAATGAATTGAAATCCCAAGGAAATTGAAACCCAACAAAACTAAGGAATTGAAATTAGACCCAAATGGATGCGATTTGATGTGGGAATTGAATTTCAACAAATGAAAATACCAAAATAACCTTACTTAAATATAATGTTTTATTCTTAACCTATCAATAAAAGATAAAATAGTAAAAATAATTGAATTAATTCATTTTTAGACTCATTCCAAACTAAGGAATTGACTTAAATGTTTTAATTTACTAACTCATTCCAAACATAAGAATTCAATTCAATTTCTAACGAAATTCAATTCCTAATAAAATTCAATAAAAAGTTTTAGGGTTTTCAAACGACCTTAGAAAAAAAAAATCATGAGACATGGAGAGCCAATATTTGTCTCCTTCCTTCCCCAACTGGCCAATCATTGCTCCAATCAATCCAAACCTAACATCTTGTCTTGTGCCTCTTACTTTTAGAACCAGATCCTGATCCATGTCATCTCTGACACCACCCACAGGCCCTTTACACGTCACTACATCCACTGCCACACACAGCTCTGCCCACCACCGCAAAAACCGAGTCACCACCATCATCACTACGAAATCGCTCCTCTTCCCTTCCTCAACCGCGACCTAGACATAGCACCTCTAACCACCATGTCGAGAACTGTACAACACCTCTGAACCCACGCCTCTCCTCCTCCACCATTTGTGTCCGCTACCATTGAACCATGTTCCGTTCGTGATTTGCATAGTTCTTTGCGTCTACATTTGAGAACAATGGGTCTTTGAGCAGTCAGAGGTTTTCAGAAAACAAAAAAAAGAAAAAAAAAAAAGAGAAAGAAAAGAGAAAAAACGAAGAAAGATTCATGAGATATGTGCAACTCATGAAAGAGGCTTTCAAGAAGAGAAACGAAAAAGATGAAAGGAAGAGGGCATCAGGCGTGTGAACGAAGAGAGAACATGTTTGGCCAGTTTTGAAATTTGAAATTGAACGGAATAATGGGAAATTTAAAAAATGTGCAAGGAAGAGGAAAATCTGAAACGTGAGTTGTGTGGACAATAAACATAAATTGCCGTCATTAATTTTATGGAGAAGGTAAAAAAGCTCAATAGGAAGAGAAACATGGATACTGAGTGGTCAAGAGAATGGTAATCATGTGTATACTTCTATAATGAGATAGGATAAAAAATAAAATAAAATAAAATAAAATAAAATAAAAATTTGATTGGCAATCATATGTGACTCAAATTTTAAAGGGAAACCAAACTCACCAAAATTCAAGATCATTGATCAGCCTTTATTGAAAACTAAAAAATGCAGTACATCTTATGTCTTGAAAACCAAAATACACCAAGTGTAAAGAGGTTCAACCGGATATTGTATGAATCCTCTTTTAGAAATATACCAAATAAGGACACTTTATCAATTCCATTATTGCATGAATCCTCTTCTAGAATAATACAAGATTCACCAGCCAAGCCAAGAACCAACGTTAAACCAAAAAACGAAAAGAATAGAAATTAACGAAGCGAAAAGAAGGAATTTGAACTTGAATACCAAGACAGTGAGACCCTAGCCAATGAAGAAAAGTGTGTTTGGATTGGAAAGACAGACCCTACCCAAGATTCCAAGCACTGATGCGAGTTGGCGTCAAGAAAGCAAAGCAAGGTGCTACCAAGATTGCAAAGCCCAGCTCCCTCCCTGGCCTGCTGTTTGTTCAACACACAATAAAACGTAACAGAGATCGACAAAAGCATAAACCAATGCCAATAAATGAAAGAGGCAGCGAGAAGCTTCCTTCGTTCGTTCTTTCCTGGATGCATGCATGCATATATGGTTCTTGACCAGCCAGCCAACAATAGAGTTGAAGCGATGAATATATGAAAACTGAAAGAAAGAAAGAAAGAAAGATTCATTAGAGAGAGAGAGAGAGATGATATGATGAATGCTCTTGACTTGTGTTGTGATTGTGAATAATAATCTAAGCAGATTGCCCGAGGGAGCTACTTATATATAGGCTTCGAACCCTCGTAATTGTTACGCCACGCTTTTTTTTTTCACACTAAAATGAAAAAAATTGAGGAACCGCTTCTTCAATATCACTAGCGTAGTGGAAGTATAATGCTAGTGCAGTAAAGCTTTTTAATGGCGTGTTTGTTGATAGTTATCCAAATGATATTGTATTTCCTATATCTCAATACCAATATATTCAATAATTTTTACTTATTTCAATACCATTGTTATTTGGATGATAAAGTAGGCTGTTAGAGACCGATTTTCCAAAGGGATACAAGTGTGTAAGAGAAAGAGGTTCAGGGGCATAAAGGAAATTAGAGAAGGGGAATCAAGGAATGCTGATCCTGTGGGGCCCTCGGGTCCCAACTGATTCACTGCGTGTATTTGGCAGCATGAGAGTGTGTGCTGGCAGGAGTGGGTGTGTGAGGATCATGAGGAAAAAAGGGTATATTTGTTGGGAGGCTAGGGGGTAGGGAGGTAGGCATTTTTTCTTAAGAAAAGTCTAGGATAAGGAGAGAAGGGTTGATTTAGTGCTCTGTTTTATCTCTTGTATTGCATTTTCCTATTTGAGTGCATTTTCCTATTTGAGCACATTTTCCTCTAAATGCTAATCGCACAGATTATTCCATTTCTACATTCCTGTTGCTGTTTCCTATTATTTGGTACCAGAGCTCTTTCCTGGAGTTGTGGGCTGAGTCTTGTGGGAGCTAAAACATGGAAAGCCGATTGGAGAATGTGGAAAGGATGCTGGAAAGGTTGATGCGAGACAGGAGGGGGTGACAACGAGGCCGGTCATCTGCGAGGTCGCCACCAAGGAGAGACCAAGGCCGAGTGGTCGTTGAGGATCGATGGAATGGGGGTTCCAGAGGTAGCAGGAGGCCTCAGGGCTTTTCCTCTCCTCACAACTAGTTGCGACCCTCGAGGTCTCGTAACCAAGAGGGTAGCAACTCCCCCCATTCCCGAAGAAGGTCTTCACGCCATCGAAACTCATGGCGAAGCAGACCGCCGAACTCTCGTAGACCACCTACATCACGTCGGAACCGAGACCGAAGGATGGAGCTTCCGCTGTTCGCCGGCGATGATCCTTTAGGATGGTTAGTGAAGATTGAAAGGTATTTTGCTGTGAATGAGATTCAGGGAGAAGAAAGGATGGATGTAGTAGTTTTAGCTTTGGAAGACAAAGCTCTTTACTGGTTCCAGACATGGGAAGAACAGGCTCTAGTTTCCTCATGGCGTCCATTCAAGAACGCACTCCTGAGAAGGTTTCAACCAGGGGTGGTGAAGGACCGTATGGGCCCTTGTTGCGGGTCAAGCAAACCGGGTCAGTCGTGGAATACATTGAGGAGTTTGAAAGAGTTTCTGGGCCACTGAGAACCTTGGACAGGGAGGTGTTGATTGGGATCTTTGTAAATAGGCTTAAGGGAGAAATTGGGGCCGAAATTAAGAGCCTTGATTTGGGCTCTCTTTCAGAAATAAAAGATAAAGCCCTTATGCTTGAACAGAGAAATATTGAGTGGCGAGGGGGAGGGGTGAACCCGACAAAAAAAGGATTGGGCTCCAACAAAGGCCCAATCCAGTTTAAAACAGGGTCATCCTCACTCAAAAACCCACCCCATAAGGATCAAAGGCAAGAAAACAGCACGAGGAAGGAAGAGAAGGGGATCGGCTACAAGCAGGGTCTGGGGCGACGTCTTTCTCAGGCTGAGATCCAGGAGAGGAGCAGGAAGGGGCTATGCTTTAAGTGTGGGGAGCGTTGGGGATGCGACCATATCTGCAAGCTGAAGCATTTCCGGCTGTTGCTGGTGGAAGATTCCGAGGGTGAATCCTTCGAGGGGGAACATGGGGGCAACGAGGAAAAGGACTGCGAGGTGGAGCTCAAAACACTCCAAATCTCCCTCGAAAGTCTTTGTGGGTTCACTTCTCGAAAGTCATTCAAGTTGAAGGGGACGCTAAAGGGGGCGGAAATCACGATCTTGGTGGATTACGAGGCCACCAACAACTTCATCTCGGCACCCCTGGTTTGTGAGCTCAGATTGGAGGTTCAAGAAACGCTTGAGTTCACTGTGGAGCTAGGCACGGGTAGGAAGATAAGGAGCAGAGGAGTTTGTGACAAGGTGCTCCTGGAGGTACAAGGGGTTAAGATTACCCAACCCTTTTTTCTTGTTGAGCTTGGGAGAGGTGGATGCAGTGTTAGGAATAAAGTGGCTAGAAGGCTTGGGGACTATAGTGGCTAATTTCAAAAAATTATTCATAAGGTGGGAAGAGAACGGGAATATTAAGATGATTCAGGGTGACCCAGCCTTTTGCAGATCCTATGCCACTTGGAAGACCATACTTAAGGCCCTGAAGAATGATGGAGAAGGGTATCTCATCACCTCTCAGGAATCTGGAACACAGAAGGAGCCCGAAGGAGAAGTGTTTGAAGAAATTAAGAAGTTGTTACAGAATTTTGAAGATGTTTGCCAGCCACCCTTAGGGCTGCCCCCACCGAGGATTCATGATCATGCAATTAACCTAATGGAAGGAGCCCCTATACCTCATGTGAGGCCTTATAGGTGCCCTTATTTTCAAAAAAAATGAAATAGAGAAAATTGTGGGTGAAATGCTTTGTGCGGGAATCATTAGACCGAGTATTAGCCCCTATTCTAGTCCTGTGCTTTTGGTTAAGAAAAAAGATGGTGGGCGGAGGTTTTGTGTAGATTATAGGGCTCTGAACAAGATAACAATGCCTGATAAGTTTCCCATCCTAGTGATTGATGAATTGCTAGATGAGCTGTGAGGAGCCAGAATTTTTTCCAAGCTGGACCTAAAATCTGGCTACCATCAGATAAGAATGAAACAGAGGGATGTTGAGAAAATCGCGTTCAGGACCCATGAAGGGCATTATGAATTCCTGGTAATGCCCTTTGGGTTATCTAATGCCCCGTCTACCTTCCAAGCTTTGATGAACCAGATTCTCAAACCTTACTTGAGAAGGTTTGTCCTAGTGTTTTTTGATGACATACTGGTCTTCAACAAGTCTATGGAGGAACATTTAGAGCATGTGGAGAAGGTGCTGTCCCTATTGAGAAAGAATCAACTCTATATCAACATGAAGAAATGTAGCTTTGGACAACCTACGATAGAATATTTGGGACATATTGTCTCAGAGCATGGTGTAGCTGTTGACCCAAGGAAAATAGAAGCCATAGAGTTGTGGCCAGCTCCCATAGATTTCAAGGGGCTGCGAGGATTTTTAGGGCTGACTGGCTACTATAGGAGGTTTGTAAAGGGGTATGGGAGAATAGCTTGGCCTTTGACTCAATTACTAAAGAAGGACGCCTTTAAGTGGAACCCGGAGGCCCAAATAGCTTTTGAGAAGCTGAAGAAAGCAATGACTTCTCTGCCTGTACTTGTTGTCCCATGTTTTGAAAAGGAGTTCGTAATAGAGACTGATGCGTCGGGAAAGGGACTAGGTGCTGTCCTCATGCAAGATGGCAAACCAGTAGCCTTTTGGAGTCATACTCTCTCTGAGAGAGCAAGACAGAAATCAATCTATGAAAGGGAGTTGATGGCCATAGTAATGGCTGTTCAGAAATGGAGACACTACCTCTTAGGGAAGAAATTCATAGTCCACACAGACCAAAGAAGTCTGAAATTTTTGGTTGACCAAAGAATGATGGGGGAGGAGCAGGAAAAGTGGGTAACTAAATTGATGCGATTTGATTTCAAAATAAAATACAAGGTTGGGAAGGAAAATAGAGCAGCAGATGCTCTCTCAAGACAACAATATTTTGGAGCAATCTCTGCTGTCACCTTTCAAGAATGGCAAGGCTTACAAGAAGAGGTGCAAAAGGACAACAAACTTCAGCTTATTATGCAAGGGTTTATGCAAGGAAATATTGTCCAGAGGGGGTTTGAACTGAGAGGGGGGAGGTTTTATTATAAGGGGAGGCTAGTCATACCCAAGAATTCTCCAAGAATTCCTCTTATTTTACAGGAATTCCATGACTCTGCTGTTGGAGGCCACTCAGGATTTTTCAGAACCTATAAGAGAATTTCAGGGCTACTGTGGTGGGAAGGTATGAAGCATAGGATTTAGCAACACATTCAAGGGTGTGACATATGTAACAGAAATAAGTATCAGACTCTCTCTCCTGCGGGGTTGTTACAACCCATGCCAGCACCTAACCAAGTTTGGGATGAGATCACAATGGATTTCATTGGGGGATTACCAAAGGCTCAAGGGTTAGATACAATCTTGGTGGTCGTTGATAGACTCACAAAGTATAGCCACTTCATTGGGCTGGCTCACCCCTATACAGCCAAGGATGTGGCTATGATATTTGTCAAAGAGGTCGTCAGACTACATGGTTTCCCCTCTTCCATTATCACAGACAGGGATAGGGTGTTTATGAGTCATTTCTGGTCTGAACTATTCAGAATGGCTGGCACAAAGCTGAAGTATAGCTCAGCTTATCATCCACAAACCGACGGACAAACGGAGGTAGTTAATAGATGTCTAGAAATGTACTTGAGGTGCTTTGCTGGATCTAAACCAAGGCAGTGGCCTAAATGGTTAGGGTGGGCCGAATTGTGGTTTAATACGACCTATAGTGCCTCAACAAACACCACCCCTTTCAGGGCCCTGTATGGCAGGGACCCCCCAACCTTGTTAAGGAGTGAACAACCCTCTTCTACTGTGGAGGACCTTAATTTACTGTTAGCTGAGAGGGATGCGATTTTAGATGACTTGAAGTGGCACCTTAATAAAGCCCAAGCCCGCATGAAAAGTCAGGCAGATAAGAAGAGAAAAGATGTGCAACTACAGGTAGGAGACATGGTGTATCTCAAGTTACAGCCCTACAGGTTGAAGACATTGGTAAAAAGGATGAATCAGAAGCTTAGCCCTAGGTTCTATGGGCCATATAAAATGATTGAAAAGGTTGGGCAGGTTGCTTATAAGCTACAGTTGCCTTCTAATTCATTAGTTCATCCCATTTTTCATGTTTCCCTACTCAAGAAATATATCTCCTCTCCAAGTTTGGGCCAGCCTCTACCTGCCAGTCTGTCAGAAGAACTGGAGCTGAAGGTTCAACCAGAAGAAGTTTTGGCTGTTAGGCACTCTCCACAAGAGGGTCAAGAAGTCCTCATTAAGTGGAAAGACATGCTAGATTTTGAAAGTTCTTGGGAGATTGCTGAAGATATAGAGACCAGTTTTCCAGAATTCCACCTTGAGGACAAGGTGGTAGTTCAAGGGGGGGTATTGTTAGAGACCGATTTCCTAAAGGGATACAAGTGAATAAGAGAAAGAGGTTCAGGGGCATAAAGGAAATTAGAGAAGGGGAATCAAGGAGTGCTGATCCTATGGGGCCCTCGGGTCCCAACTGATTCGCTGCGTGTATTTGGCAGCATGAGAGTGTGTGCTGGCAGGAGTGGACGTGTGAGGATCATGAGGAAAAAAGGGTATATTTGTTGGGAGGCTAGGGGTAGGGAGGTAGGCATTTTTTCTTAAGAAAAGTCTAGGCTAAGGAGAGAAGGGCTGCTTTAGTGCTCTGTTTTATCTCTTGTATTGCATTTTCCTATTTGAGTATATTTTCCTCTAAGTGCTAATTGAACAGATTATTCCATTTCTGCATTCCTGTTGCTGTTTCCTATTATAGGCCCCCTACTTCAAATATCAATGTTGCTTCGATTCCACTAAAAACATGATAACTTGAGAAAAATTTAATTTTGAAAATAATAAGTCAACTTCATCCATTTATAATAGATGAATTACAACATACTTAGGTATGTTGAAAAATAATTAGATAAGTTTAGTTTCTTTGATCTACTCAGTAAGGAATGATTAGAAGATTCCTAAACTAATAATTCATTTCTATTATATCAGCTTTCCTCTACTATAGGTAATCTGTGTAAAATGCAAGAACTCTACTATGACTGTCATCAGCATCCTCACACTGCACCCTGCAATCAATTATTTGAACAATTCACATAATCTGAAGCAGAAAAATCAAAGGCCATTTGGATAATCATATTTTTTAAGTCAATGAACAGTCATCAATATATGCTAATGTCGATGAAAGAGAAATACAATAACCAAACTTCCATATTATCCATTTGTGGGAAAGAATTATTCATATCCTAAATTGGGGCAGTACCCTTTAACAAAGCTTTCACTTGCAATTTATATAGATTAAGGGGATTAAATCATCAACAAAGCAAAATATTCATCCTGCTGCAATACAACAACTGACATTGATTTAACATCATTGCTAACATTCCTTAACAATATTAAATGAAATGAGATCCATTACATCACATTATTTTTGGGACTTACGTAATCCCCTATAATTCAAATAGTCATACTGCTTGAAATAGTTATGCAATGGACTATCAGTAGCTCCACCAACCCCAACAAAAACAATCAGTACAAAAGGAACAATATGTAGAAAATTTTAATGCTGAGTGTGTATAACAATTTAATTACAAACATGCATGAGAAATATAATTTGCAATGAATGATACCTGCTATTACTTCCTTCTAGGCAGGAAAATTGAATTACTAAGTGGTGATTAATGGTATCTGTTATTATTCCTCTTTTACAAAAATAAGTGCATATATATATATATAAAAGATCTATAGAAAATGAAAATAGATGTCAAAGTGATACTTCACTATGTGGTCTTATAATCTAAAGCTAATCAAGATTTTCACTCTGGATAATCAAACTGATCTCCATTTGAAAGTCTGAAGGATGCCACACATCTAGATGAAACATGGCATATTGCACCCGGTGTCAGCCAGGCAGCGCCCGAAGGGCCCTCTTGTACTGTACTCTCCGTCGTTAGGAAAATTGGCCTATTTAGTCGAACATTTTTTATTTTTTATTTTCAATTTTAATTTGAAAAATAACACCTTATATACGTACTTTTCATTGTTTTCAAGATTCTATGAAAAATATTTAAAAAAAAACCAGGAAAATATTTCTAGCTACATGTTCATGAGGGACCATAATCATGCTCTTGTTTTATCCTCCCGTGCTTGGCTTCTGCATGTCCCACATGTTTTGAAATTTCTTTTTCCCTGTAGTTAGAAAGTAAAAAAATAAAAAAAAGCATAAAATTAAAGTGGTTATGCTTATGAATGAAAAAATAATAGAGCAAAGGGATAAACGAGTGACATATATCCAGGAGTCCAGAGTAAATATGAACGCGACAGCCTCACTTCGTCCTTCGACCTCTTCTTTTGCTAATCCCACTTCTCGCGTTTTCTTTCATCACATCATAAAAAAAAAAAGATAAATAACACATATCTCTTTTAAGGTTTGATGAAATTCATCTTGACCGTCTTCTATTTATCCAGATAACACTAGCCTCCTTTCATACACTGCTCATTGTGCGATAGAGGGAAGGTTAGTGTAATGATTTTACAAACTCAGAAAAGATCGGTGTAATGATTTCCAATATTTTGAAAATCAGACCAAATATCGAATCGAATAGTCACTAGGTTTAGAGGTTGTAGGTTGTAGGTTTAACAAATGATTCAACTAGGATATGATCGATATATATTTATATAAATATATAAAATAAAATAAATGAAAAAAAAATAAAAAATTACATTAGACATTAAAAACGGGGGAAGTAAGTATATATATATATACATACATATACATAAATGTATGTGGATTATCTATAAGGGTGTAAATAATAATACTATTAATGATACTAGGGTAAACCGTAAAATTAATTTAAAGTTTATTGTTACATTTAAAAGAAAATTTATTTTATTAGCTATAAAAAAAATAAAGGAACCGGTTTTAATTTTTTGTTTATGGTTGTTTACAGCTTCAGGCTGAAATAAAAAATGTTTTAGCTGAAGTGGGCCTAAAATTTAACCTAGCCCAAATAACCTCAAAAAGTCAAAAAGTAAAAAACCACTAGATCTATTACGCAGTCCATTGTTGTGGCCTTTGCAGCTGTATACCACTATACCTTGAAGAGCTTCAGCCTTGCATCCACTTCCCATGAAAAGGTGATTTGCTTCAAGCAGCCATGATATCGAGACAAAAAAAATTTATAGCTGTCATCCCCTGATAGCACCATTGTTCTTCAAGCACCATGCGTTGTGTATAATTTCTTACTATTAACGCAGTAAGAAGCAGAACGTGCAGAAGCAAAACACAGATGCAAAGCACGCAGAGGCAGAAGATCGGTTGTGCAGTGGGCCGCGTGACTAGCGGTGGACGGAACAACAAGCGGCACTGCTCTCGGTCTCCTCTCCTCTAGAAAACCGCCGGGCCACACGAACCGAGCCGGTTTGCCCAGTTCGCCGATTCTTGGCTGGTTCACAGCGTCAAAGGAGATTTTCTTGACCACTAGTTTTGAGCGTCAAGCCAAACCGGACACTCAACTGATTCCCAATTTTCAAAACCATGATGATTTTATAAATTCAAAAATCTCATAACTAAATTTTACAAATAAAAGTTAAGCAAGTCAAATTTTAAAAAATTTCAGAAAATATTAGTATAGTTTAATAAATAATAATAATAATAATAATAACAAATATGTGCAAAATAAAAGAAAACAGTACTCCAAGTCTGAGTATTTCTATTTTAGAATGAAGGTGAGAAGTGATAAACAACCACCATCACACTTATAATATATACTTACACAAAGTTAAAAAATTATAAATCAACATATAAAAAGTTATGAATTAATATATAAAAATTATAAATCAATATATAATAAGTTTTTAAATACTTGTTTAAAATATTTTGTATATTGATTTATAACTTTTTACATACTAATTTATAATTTTTATACAATAATTCATAATTTTTAACTTAATCTAAGCGTGTAGGAAATTTTGCAGAAATAAAATAAAAAATAAGCATATCTTCAAATATGTCTCATTTTAGATGAAACTCGAAAAATGTCCTAATTTTTTATGCATAAGTCGCGCTAGTTTAGTATGAAATATTTAGAATATAAGTCGCATGAGGGGGGAACGACTTGTGTATAAGTCGCCAGTCAAGCGACTGTCTGCAGCATAAGTCGTACAAGGCTAGGGCGACTTATGCTCAGACAAAGTTGCTCACTCTGGGCGACTTATACACAAGTTTCCCTTCAAATATCAAGCCTCCCCTTCGGACCGATTCAAATTTGAAAATACTTAGTGATTTAGTTTGAGTGAGGCCTTTTTAGTAAATGCTATGACAGAAAGTTGTTATATTTTAGTTCACTATAATGGTGAGGTTTTAAACACAGCAGAGGGAGTCACGTTTACTAGTGTTCGGCCAATCTGTGTTGTAGTTCGGCCAACCATTAATTTGGTGCAGTTGCAAAGGAGTATCTTGCAGCAGCTAGATCAAGAAAATAACATGCAAATTTCTGAGATGTCAGACAAAGGTTGCCTATAGCAATCGGACATGGTGTGATCAAGTATACAAGTTTTCCGATCAGCAGCGATAATGATGTGAGTATCATGTTCATTTTTCAAGGCAGATTCCCTGAGATTCGTATTATGGAGATGTTTATAAGTCTGCAAGAAAGTCAGTTCAGCTCTGGAGGTTCTAATCCTCATCAATTAGTTGTTGGGGCCTCATGTTCCCCAAACATTGAGCCTGCTATGAATATCTCCGAAGGCCAGAGAGAAAATGCTGCTGGAGATCTGGTGGCAAGTCCAAGCTTTGCACAACTTCCTGAACCATTGGAGCGTGGTGAGCCTATTGCGGGAGTTGACTATGTAGATTTCATTGAGCATGGTGAAGATGTGGAAGAAGAGCAATTTGATGGGCCTATACACAATGACAGTGATGAAGGATCTGACCGGGAAGTAGAGGAAAGCAGTCAGAACCAAACCTTGATGTCACAGTTCGTAGCGCAGTCACAGTCCCAAGGTCAACCGAGTCACTATTCAACACTGAATTTGGATGCAATGAATCCAAGCAGTGTTGGAAGTGGGCCTAGTGGAAGTGTTGATTTGGATGGAAGAAGAGAGCTAAAAGTCGGACAACTGTTCAGGGACAAAGAAGAAGTATTATTTGCAATAAAGAATTACAACATTTGAAGATCGGCTGAGTATAAAGTTTATGAGTCAGATCACATAAAATACCATGGTAAATGTGTGAAGTTTGGCAATGGGTGCAATTGGAGTGTTCGTGTTACTTATCGCCGAAAAATGCAAATGTGGGAAGTTCGAAGGTATAATGGACCTCACACATGTGTATTTGATTCGGTTATGCAAGGCCATGGCTAATTAGATAGTGATATTATTTGTGCCAGTATATTGCCAATGGTGGAGAAAAGATCCAACGATATCAATTAAAGTACTGCAAGGTGCTATGGAGTCAAGGTTTAAATTTAAGCCAAAGTATATGAAGGTGTGGTATGCAAAACAGAAGGCAATTGCTAAGCTTTATGGTGACTGGGAAGGCTCCAACAAAGAGCTTCCGAGATGGCTTCTTGGTCTGCAGTCTTATATGACAGGTACTGTAGTATTTTTTGTAATATTATTAAATTTCAAAGCAATTGTTATTAGATGATAGTTTCTTAACCATTATTATTAATAGTATTATCAATATTATTATTATTATTATTATTGTTGTTGTTGTTGTTTTTATTATAAGGTGAATAGATATGTTGGTTTGAGTAACTTTATATATTATATTTCATTGATTTGACTGAGTAGTACACTTTCATTATTTTTATTATTATTATTATTATTATTATAATTATTGTTGTTATTGTTGTCATCTTCCCTTTTCAGTAGTGTCAATGAAATTGAAAAAATGCTATTATATGTGAAACAAAAAAAAGAATTAGGAAAATTTGAATGCTATGTGAACTGATTTGTGTATTTCTTTTCAATAGGTACAATGGTCCATCTATTGACCCAACCATACTATGTGGGCAATATTGTTGATCAAAACCATGTGATGTTCCACCGACTATTTTGGACATTCCCTCAATGCATAGAAGCGTTCAAATATTGCAAGCCTTTTATTTCAATTGATGGCACACATTTGTATGGCAAGTATAGTGGAACATTGTTGATGGCGATTGCCCAGGATGGTAACTCGAACATACTGCCTGTTGTATTTGCCGTGGTGGAGGGAGAAACCAAGGAAGGATGGTCTTTTTTTCTCAGTAACCTTCGACAATATGTCACCCCACAAAAAGGTATTCTCGTTATTTCAGATAGACATGGGTCTATAAAAGCTGCTTTGAATGTGGAAGGTAGTGGATGACATCCTCCAATGGCTTATCACGCATATTGTATTCGCCACATTTGCTCGAACTTTGCACTTCAATTCAAGAGTAAAGATGCGAAGAGAATACTACTCAATGTTGGATACTCAAAGACAAAGCGAGACTTTCTGTATTATTATGGTCTCTTGCGGAATGCGAATGTGCGGATGGGTGAATGGGTTGACAGGATCCCGCATTAGAAGTGGACACAGTATGCAGATGACGGTCGTCGATTCGGCCATATGACAACCAATTTATCTGAGTGTATGAATGTTGTGATGAAAAGTACACGTAATCTTCCAATTACAGCCATAGTGAAGTCGACTTACTTTCGTCTTGCCGAGTTGTTTGTGAAGAAGCGTATGGAAGCACAAGCGCAAATTTCAGTGGGCAGGAAATGGTCTGAGGCTCTTTTGCGAGCGATTGAACTTAACAGTCAACATTTGAGCAGTCTTGATATTGGCCCTCCTTTTTCCCGAGAAAATCTGGAGTTCATGGTTACTGAGGTTGAAACAAGAGAAAATTTCAGGGTGAACTTAGCAGAACGGTTTTACGACTGTGGGTATTTCCAGGCATTGCACTATCCATGTCGTCATGCACTTAAAGCTTGCAGGAAGGCACGAGTTGAGTGGGGTTCTTATACTCATGAAGCATATAGTCTAGATCAGATTTTGAAGGTTTACAGAATGGAGTTTAGAGCTATTGGAAATGAGGATACCTGGCCTACATATACTGGACTTGCAATACTACCTAACCCTGCACTAAGGTGAGCTGATGGGCGTCCAGTGTTTACAAGACAACAAAACGAAATGGATGCTGTAGAACTAACCCGAACAAAATGTTATGGATTGTGTAGGCAGGTGGGTCACACTAGACGTTCATGTCCTGCCTTAACAGCTGGATCCTCAAGTCAAACTGGTTGATTGGTTTTATGGTTGCTTTTAAGTTTCAATTCTTGTATTTAGTTTCTATGTATTTCCATTTCTTTTGCTGTAGTTGTCCTCGCAAGTTGGATGTTGACTAAATGTTATGAAATGAGTTTATTTGAAAAGAACAATTCAAATCAGGACCAACATCACATAACATAACACAACATAATATAACATAACATAACATATAGCAACGTTTGCTTAACATACAACTAATAAGTCTAACACATGTCGCTGAAAGCTGATATAGACAAACATAATAGAATATGCAAAGCAAACTACTTCCGCCTAGGGGCTGGAAGCTGGCAGCCTGAGTGACAATGTCGAGCTCGCACTGCACGTGCGGGCCTAGGCTGATGGGCCTGCTGCTGCTCATCCTCGGTCTCGGTGGCAACCTGCTGCTCCTCCCTGGCCTGAGTACCCACTTGACGCTCCTCCCTGCCCTGAGTACCATGCTGATGTGCCTCCCCAGCCTGAGTGGCCGACTGCTGCGGTGTGTAGTGTGAAAATGCTGACACAGGAGTCCCCCCCATAAGGTCAAATGAAGGCATCAAAGGTCGATAGCAATCAGGTGTCACCGCTGGAACGGATGTAATAGGGGTCCCCATAGACTGAGTAAAATCTGAATACTGATCATCGTGTGAAAATGAAAGAAAATTTAGGATATCAGGTGTGGATACTGACGGAAAATCATGCATGGCATCCATGGGCTGAAAGCTGGTAGGTGTCTGGTGCGTGGAGACAGGTGGATAGATGGTAGAAGGCTGGATGCTGGCGGAAGGCTATGAGCTGGCGGAAGGCTGAGCGATGGCTGAAGGCTAAAACCTGATGGAAGGCTGTGAGCTGACAGAAGGCTGGAAGCTGCTAGAAGGACGATCGTTGCAAGAAGGCTGAGCATGATCAGTATCGTAATGACCACCATCACCACCACCATCCTCATCATCATCATCATCGTAGTAGTCATAGTCTTGCTCTTGCTCCTCCTCATCCTCAATATCATCATCTGCATCACCCGGATACTGGCGTCTACTAGCACGGGTCCCAACTCGAAGCCGACGAGCTGCACCTCTCTCATCTGGAACATCAGGTGGATATGTGATAATCGGAGCAGCTGGTGCTGTGGCTGGGACATCAGCTAGCAAATCAACCACGACAAGATCAAGGGGGACCCCGGCTAGAAACCTGTGTGCAAATGTCGAGTACCACTGGAAGTACTCACGTGATGGTCGAGTGTCACCAACAGTGTAAACCTCTAATCGCCGCTGAATACACTGATCCCATAACTCATGATAGACCTGAAAGTGATCAGGCCACCATCTAGATCGACCCTGGACCCCACGCCCATCACTCCCGTGCAACCTATCAATATTCATCGCATGACGTGCTATGTGCTGAGATCCGCCAAACTAAGGGAGAACCCGGTCTGGAGCATGCCATTCGATAATGGCAAAGCAAATCAATGGGGATACGGAGGTCCAAACACCAGTGTCACCGTAGACAAACGCAAGTGTAATCCTCCTAACAGCTGAGTGATTGTGAGGCCTCCATCTAAACTGCATTAATAAATCAAATTGTGTTAGAATACTATCAAACCCTTTAAATTGAATTTAAAGTTAAATATAAAAAATTGTACATTGCTTACCCCATCAATACCAATCGTGTCAAGCTGAGCCCTAAACGCCAATAATCGATTGTACTAAAGTACCCCTAAATCTAAGCTGAATTAACCAAACAAACTAATTCACTTCACAAATTATACTAAACTACACTCAACAAAAATTAAACTAAAATTATACATTAACTAAACTAAAATGATAAATTAAATAAATAAGTATAAATTAAACGTACCAACACTTTGTTGTATGATAAATTACGCTAAACTCAATTTAAACTAAAATAATATATAAAGTTACCTAAATTAAAAAAAATTACTTACATAAAAGATTTACATAATAATAATATAAACTAACGAAGTAATTAGCTTAACCAAATAAACAAACTAATTAACTTTATCAAATTTACACTAACTATAATCTAAACTATATAAATTAATTAACTTAACAACCAAACTACACTAAACTAAAATTAAACTAAAAAAATTAATTAAACTAAATAAACTAATTAACTTAGAAAAATTATACAAACTACACTAAACTTAAATTATAAAAAAATTTAATTAAAATAAATAAACTAATTAACTTAACAAAATATAATATAATTATACAAGGCAAACTACACTAAACTATAATTAAACAAAAAAATTAATTGAACTAAATAAACTAATTAACTTAACAAAATGTAAACTAAAAAATTAATTAAACTAAATAAACTAATTAACTAAAATTAAACTTAATCAAATTAAACTAAATACACTAATTAACTTAACAAAATATAATTATACCCCCAAACTATAAGGTACACTAACCTAAAATTAAACTAAATAAACTAATTAACTTAACAAAAAATATATAATTGTACCAAACTACACTAAAATAAAATTAAACTAATAAAATTAATTAAAAAATTTAATCACATATCATATAAAGCAGTTACCCACCAATAAATTTTAAACTAACCAAACAAATTTATTATACTGAACTATGCTAACAATGATTATAATTCACACAAAAAAAAAAACTACAATATACTACACACAACATAAAAAAGTAACTAAAAAAGATAAATCATAATACAAAAAAGGGGTATAATAAATAAGTCAATATAAAAAATTACCAGATCCTCCAATCTCACTGCAATGTGCCCATCATTATCAGCACGTGTGAGATTCCCCATCTTCTTGCTTTTTTTTTTTGTTCGCGGACAAACTAGTTAGATCAGGGGGGAAGGGGAAGCTTTGTGCGACTTATGTGTTAGAAGGATTGTTTAAGCGACTTATGCTATACTTGGGCGACTTATATAGTGGAAAATATGACCGTTTATAGCCGTTTATGGCCGTTGCACATAAGACGCACAGGGCTGGCACGACTCATTGCATAAGTCGCACCAGCCTTGCTCGACTTATGCAACACATAAGTCGCACCAGCCTTGTGCGTCTTATGTGCACTGCTCATCAATAAATTGTTTCAGGTGTTGTACGACTTATATTGAAGATTCAATTCGCATAAAGCTAGTGCGACTTATGTATAAAAAAAGAGGACATATTTCGAGTTTCATCTGAAACTAGACATATTTGAAAATATACTTATTTTTTATTTTATTTCTGTAAGATTTCCAAGCGTACAGTATAAGTATGATAATAATTATATATCACTCAACGAAAATAGCTCCTACGCAAGCCGAGTGGGTTGGTCGGCATTTCACTATCAGAATGTTACATCTCCCACTTATGGGAGAAAATAAAGGACAACAACTAAAGATGTAAACTATCTACAAATTATATTTTGACACGTCAGTCAGTCCAGACTTAATATCGGGCTCTTTAGAATTTTCCTAGAATGAATGATCCATGGTGAGCACATTTTGATAGAAAAAGTGGGTCAGAGGATTTTAAAATGTGCTTTGGAACAGTTTATTTGCAATGCGAGCGGTTGAACTCGAATGTGTTATTGACCAAAACAAAACAAAAACTCGAATGTGTTTAAAAATTGTAACTGTCCCGAATTTTTTTTTTCACAATTTCAACCTTTTAAAATTGTAATTGGCACACCAATTATAGTTTTATTATTGATTAATAAGTATTAAAATATCACTTCATTTTTATTTTATTTATAATTTTTACATTTTTATCAACAAAACAGTGAAAATACAATTTTATAACTTAACCCTATTTTCTATAAAAACAAAAATTAGGGGAAAAAAACAAAAACGAGATGACCTTTTTTCGGAAATTAATATTAGAAATAAATTAATTGATAAGAAAAACATGAAACAAACAAAACAAGATCTTAGTAAATATTAAATCACTAATATGATTATATGAAGAAAATTTCAATAAAACATCTTGTCACAAATATCCAATCCGCCACCAGAGGCCAGTTAACTATGATCAAGTTTACATGAACTTCATCAAGGCCATCCGAATTGTATCATCGCTTGTGACAAATAATTTCCATTTAGTTTTTATCAGCACCTTCATCAAAATCTCTGGAAACTCCAACTCGGAAATCTAGTTGTTTCTGATGCTTATTGCGGCGGCACTCATCGAAATCGTCCCACCCTTCAAACTGCACGAAAGCCATGCACATTTCACTGTCATAACTAACATAACTAACCTCATTTTTCTAAGGCACAACATGCTTCAATGAACCAACATAACTATGACAAGCTTGCTTCAATGAACCAACATAACTATGACAAGCTTTTAAAGTAGTTAGTTCACACCTGGCGAAGGAGATCAATTGTTATTTCAGTATTATGGAGATCCAGTGTGGAGAGCTGAAGGCAAGCCTTGAATAGTTTAGAGGGAAGAGATTTCATCCCATTATTACTAAGATACACAGCCTGCATAGTGGTCAAATGCAGGAAAAGTTAGTAATATAAGATACCAGATCCAATTAATTTCACTCTTGACAATTGATGTGTAATAGTTAATTACAGACTTTCCTAAGGTACGCCAAAAGTATATGCACCTTTCTTCTGATGCGAAAATGGTGGGGGTTGACTTTCTAAATTTACCCATGTAACATTTTCCCCAGGCCAGGTATTTGCAAAATTAACTCAAGTTTAGACACATTTTTTTCTTATTCAATGCCAACTTAGATTCATTTTTTTTTACATGCCTATGATAGAGGTATTTTTGAGACAAAATACACCAACATCATAGAAGGAACAAACTCTCTAGTGGCAACTTTAACATACGTGTGTTTTAGTTGGAGAGTAAAAAAGAGGGTGAAATTTTTCATGAATAGATTCTATGTATAAATTTACACATGTAACTTATCTATAAAAATTACCACCTAATTTTTAACCTCTAATCAAACACATCTAAAGTGGTGATTTTTGTCTTTAAATAAAAGGAATCCTAAGTAATTTCTGCAAGATGGGGTGTCTCTGTGATTTTTTTTAATTATTAGGTAGAAATGGGGAGATAGGATACCTGCAAATTGCTCAAACTGCTAAATGTCTCTGGCAATTCTGACAAGAAATTTGATGAGAAATCAACCTGTGCCACACAAAAAAAAAAAAACCTAGATAAAGATGTGAAGAGTATGTATATTATGTAACACAAAAAAAAATTTTCATTTCCGTTTTATGTTTTAATTTATCAATGCTTTGTCATCTACACAGTCCCTTCTGAATGACAAAATGAGAAAAAGGACACAAGAAACAAGTATACCTCAACAAGAGAATGGCAATACCCTATAAATTCACTGATGGTACGCATCCTGAGAAAAAGAGACATCAATGAAAATAATATATATATATATATTCAAATAAAATCACTTGGTATTTTGTTAATTATGCTTTACAACAGAAATTAGGGCAAGAGATGAATTTTGAATAAACTGGTTTTGTTCAGCTAAGTAACCTCGTTAGAGTTGTCCCATGAACTTTGGATTGAAATTTAATAAAGAGATGGAAGAGGGCTCCATAAGAACAAGTACAGAGTTTTAAATGATACCTATTATTGTTGGCTTGCAAAACTTCTAATCGCATCAGTTTACCTATTTCATCAGGAAGGCCTCCCAACTTGTTATTGGAGACATGAAGCTCCCTTAAATAGGTTAGGGATCCCAGTGCAGATGGCAAAGTAGTTAATCTGCAGAAATTATGTCAAATAGCCGTCCGTGCAGGCTAGCCTCCTCCCACGCCGGAGCCATCCCGCCAAAGCCCGCCTCAAAATCTCCTTCTTGCACTGCACCAAAACCGCCGCACTCCCTTGGGCTTCCTTCCAATCTTTCCTTTTGATGCCATTATAAATCTAGGCTTAGGAATTGTGCCTTTGAATTTTTACGAGACTGTGTCTGTTCTTTTTTAGGGTCAGGTCATTTTGTTTTGTCACGATTGGTGTTTGGGCTTAAGGTATATATTTGGACTTTATTTTCTGGCTTAGTTTAGGCTTTATATTTTTAGTTTAGTTTAGGTTTTATTTTTTAGTTTGTAGTGTAATGATTTGGGTCTTTCTAGTTAGTTGATTCTTTGTCATTGTGATAATTTTAGTTTTAGTCTTAGTTTATTCGGATTAGAATTTTGAGCTTTGTTTTAGGGATTTTAAGCTGAGACCCCTTAGAAATAGGATTTTGAGTTTTATTTTTTTTTTAAATGAAGATAAAATAAATTTTTAGGGTTTAATACAGTGATTAATAGTCATGATTGAGAGGTAGATGTCTCCTTCAAATACTGTTAAATTATAAGGATTTATTAAGTAACCTAGTGCTAATTTAAATTCCGTGTAAAACTAGATTTGTCTTCTAAGAAGTCATCAGTCAAAAGTCTATTTTTAAAACTAAAATCATCCAAGCACATTTTATCGTATTTCTTAATTAAAACTCATTAAACACATAAGTATTTTCTACAAAATGACGTGGCTTTGAGTTCCTCATTGTATCAAAAGATACGTTGACGTAGCTCACAACTATCAAACCAAAATTAATTTTTATAAAATTAGTTCTTTAATTTTTGTTTAAATTTCGATTTTCATTTCCTTGTAAATATAGAATTGTTAATCATTTTGGGGAAAAATAAATATTTTAAAGTTATAAACATTGCATAATTAGCTCTAGGGTAACCGTATTTATATGGACATATTAAGGGTGTAGTGGGATTAAGTTTTCACCCTTTCTTAATCGTAATCAGACTCCCAAACTTCAAATCTCTTTTCAAAAGACCAGTTTATTAATTCAAAGGTTTTTCAATTTTTCCAGAACTAAAATTGGTGGCGACTCCCATTATTTTAAATCGGTTATCATTCTCGTTGCGGAGCCCTCCGAATACGTTGTAACATGAAGACTTAGAAAATTTCTGATAATGTTGAAGACATTATCATAGTAACTTAAATGCATGTGTTCGTCAATGGACGGTTATTGATGGTTTTCAATGGTTATTAACAGAAACTTGACAAAGACGTGACAAAGTAGTGATAAAAGAGTGAGTGACAAAACAAATAACTATCAAAACCATGTGGACAAATATCAAAGGGCAGCCAAAAGATAAATGTCAAAATCTTAGAATCTTGACCTGTCTATAAATACTAGTTTTGTACAAATTATAAAGGGTTGAAATTTTCACTCACACATTCACTCTAAAATGTCTCCAATGACAAGACAGAGTCTAGAGTTAACTGAGTATTTTTCTCAACCCATCTTTTTGCTTTCCTAGGATTAGATTTTCTTAAGTATTTCTTTACATTTCTGTACTTCATCTTAGGTTTGTCAATCAATTTACATACTACATTTCTTCTTTTTCTTTAATTTGTCAAGCATTACATTAACACAATCACAACACAAATCACTTATATTCTATCCTTATTCTATAAAAAAACAGTTTGATATCCAATTCTTTTGGTAAGGAACCCAAGAGGAGTAGCTTTTCGTTCCCTGAATCGAGATATTGAAAAGCAAATGTTGTCATCCAAACTCTTGGAGTTTGTTGATTTACCCCAAATTTAGAGCAATTTGGCCTTCTTCACAAGGGGTTTATCAATTATTTGTTGTTGACAAATTAGTGCTAAAATCTATCATAAACAAAGTGAAATTCGATCCAAAATCACAAAAGATTATATCTTATTTGTTTTTTTTCTTTCTAAAAACTGTATGAATTGAATCGGATTTTGGATTTAGTTTTTAAAATTAGTCCAGTCCAATCTAAATTGAATTATCACTATTCATATAATACATTTTTTTTTATACTTAAGTTTATACTTTCACTTCTAATAATTTAATTTGTTTATCACATTTTTTTTATTCGTTTATCATTGTCACTTAAATATCATTTAATACATGTTAATTGAATCATTTTTTATTTTTGTAACTCATATACTTCATTGTTTATCACTTGCGCCATTAAAACAAACCCTTTCATTTTCAGTCTTTGGCAAAAATTGATGACCGTTGTGTTGGGATGTATTATAGCACAATATTTTCAGTGTGGACTTTGAGACTACATTTAACAACAATGTTCTTTTTCTAGTTTTAACGTTTGGGCCCCCACCTGTATTCTTTAATTTGCTTTATGATTGATGATGACCAACATATCAATTAATTGCCGATCATCATCGAAAGAAAGAAAGAAAGAAATTATAAGAAAAATGTAAGAAATTTGAAAACTATAGGGTGGATATTATTCGTGCAACATTGATAAGGAACACAGTCACAAGTTCGATTTGCGGGAGATACAACAAGGTGTAGAGAGATATCCCATTATTTATTTCCAAATTTGAGAATACTAGTTACTAGATGGATACACTGGTTTCACATTAGCAACATACGCAACCCCATAATGTCCCGCAACATAGTTTGCGACGTTGGATCCCATGTCCTACTCCACCTACGCTACCTGATTCTGGCTTTATCTTTGATTCCCCTGCTGTAATAGCTGCAGATAGGCCATGAGTTTTTTTAGTATAATAATATCCTTTTTCAAAGTTATATAAGTATAATTTAATTAACTTATAAATGATATAATTATTCATAAATTCATGACAACTCTTATAAAAAAAAAAAAACACATGTATTAGCTCCACCAGGTGTATCCAAGCCATTACCAACACCGAGCATTCCATCGCCAATGTCTCTTTGGTCATTTGTCTCTTTAGCATCCTCAACTTCAAACATTTGGATTGTGAAAGATGAAATAAAGTGCATCATCACATTTGCATTGAACATCAACAATGAATGAATATATAATGAATGCATTTTAGTTTGTTTGGGTTATGAATTATGATTGAATGTTCGACAACATGTACAAAAAGCAAAGCCCAAACATACTTGTTTTAGGACTAGGGGAGATCTCTGGAAAGCCCCTAGCGGCTACCTTTGAGGGGATGAGAACAGCCATGACCAAGAGGCCTAGGATAAATAGAGCATTTTTCAAAGCTATTTTTCAGTAGATAACTAGAAGTATGCGCTAAATGATATGAAAATTAGTAAGAGAGTGATACTTTATATAGTGAAAAGAGGAGAGAGAAAGAACTATGAAAATAATTGTAAGATATGAAACTAGAGCATCATTTATTGCTATATTAATTTGTTTTGTCTATATAATGAATTTAGAAATATAGATTTGGCTACCATGATGTTCTTTTTTTTTTTTTTTTTTGGGACCTACCACGGTTGTTCATATTTAATAAAACAAATTATCAAGCACCAAAGTCAACTTGAAATAACTAATTTAAACTTATATGCAAGAAAAATAAACTGAAACCTATATCTGTAACTATAATAAAAGAATGTCCTTCGCTATTTATTTTACCATTTATCTACAGTACTTTTTTTCTTTTTTTTTTTTACTTTTTATTTATTGGTTTTTTTTTTGTACTTAAGAAATTATATCAATCACAATATGATTTAAACCTAAATTTTTATGTATTGTATCAAAATCTTTTATCACTAGACTAATTATAATAACTTTATCTACTTATTTATTTTAACACTGTGTCACTTCATATATATTAATTTATCATACATTTGTAAACAATAAAAGCTGGCCGATGATGCCAGCTGCCTTAACTGATTACTGACATTTCTTTTTTATTTGTTTCTTTTTACTATTCATTGTAGTAATATTTTTTCAGTATGTTTCTTTGTTCTCTCCTTTCTCTCTCTCATATATTCCCAATATTTTGAGATGGAAAAATGGTACCTCTTTATTTTATGTTTCTCAGATATAAAGTTGGATTCAATGCAACTATTTCAAATAATTATAATCACAAGTAAAATTTTAGAAGAAAAATTTAACTTATAAAATAATATTTACTTTCATTATTTTATTATACGTTAAAATAATATTTAAATATATTCTTTTGGAACATGAAAACTGAATTAAATTGTTATTGTTTAATTATTTTCCTAATTTTTTATTATATGTGTGAACACCCGATTTTGTCCGGCCATTTGAACAAAAATTTTAAAGGATAACAAAAAAAAAAGTATCTTTTGTTTCAATCGAAAAAACAAAAATATATATATAATTTTAGGTAGGCCCAATTTCATTTCAAACTTCTCTTTTGTGGGTCATTTATCTGTCCAAGTTTGTTTTAAATTTATTTGTTTTGAAGAAAAAAATAATAAAATAAAATAAAATACAAAAAGAGTCCTTTTGCTTTTCTTCTTAAATTTATAAAAAAAAATAATAAATAAAAAAAAAACTCAAAAATATATGATGACTTACGGTCCACTTCATTTTCGGGCTCTCTCTCTCAATTACGCAAGATGAATAAAAAAGGGTGGCAAACAGTGTACATTCCCCCATTCCTTGCATTGCCCATCTCCTGAGCTCCACTCTGCTAAAGCACTAAGACAAAACGTGATGGGCAAAATGCAGAAGCATGGGAAACAAAGTCTATTGATTTTCCTTCACCCAAGGCAGTATGGAATGAAATTTTGTTTACACAGGCAACCTCAAGTACAAAAGAGAAAGAGAAATGCATAAGGGAGGGGGTTGTTTTTGTAGGGCGGCAACATAGATTTTCATCTGAAGTCTCATGATTCTCTTCGGAGGAGACCACATTCCACCACACTGACTCCATCTCATCTTCAACATTAACACTTTCCCCATCAGCCTCCTCCATCATCATTGCATAAAACACACCATCTTCACCATTCAATCATCATCATCGCAACCCACGGCCAAGTGACAGGCCAATAACCATCATCATTGAAATCAAAGTTCACAACCAAGAGGAGGCTCTGGAATTTCAATCGGTTCTAAACAAAACAAAAAAATACAAAAAGAATGATCTAATTTTAGATATTAGGAAGTTCTTTTTCAAAGTGATTTGGAGACTTACAGAATTGGAGGATTTCACAAAGCGTAATTAAGAAATACATGCATGTGAGTCATCACAAGCAATAGGACTTCATTTTTCGATCATCGCTGTGGGGATTTCAAGTCCAAATATTTAAAAAGGTAGAAGAGCATCAGTGGTTAGTTTTCATTTTTTTTTTTCTTTTTTCTCTTTATTCGATTTTGATATCTAGCATTCTTCATCCGTATATCATAAATCAAATGCTCATCAAAATTTCGTTAGTCAACATACACATGCATATACCAACAACAAATTAGCACACACAAACATACCATTTCTCAACGCTAAATATAACCTCACAGCCATCATCACCTTCAAATTTTTTTTTTTTTTTAAAAAAACAAAATAACCAAACCAGCCCATGACAGAGTGCAATGCGTCACCCTCTCTTCCTTTGCTCCCAATCGCGATGGTGGCTCCCTCTTCAGATCTGCCATTGCGAACTCGTCCATTGCACAGCTGCGAAGATCACAGCCTCCTATCATCGTCTCCATAGCAAATTACAACTCCTCACCATGCTTTTTATTACCACCATCACAACGTCCCATCTAAAAAAATAAAATAAAATAAAAGAACAAGAAAAAGATCCACCAGAGTCCTACCCTTTCGACCATCATCATCATCAAACCAACGAGTTCATAAGCATTCACCAGGACCTCTCTCCACAACGGTGTTTCCTCCTTTTCCTCAGCCATGAAAACACGATAAGTTCCCTCATCGAGCTTGTCGTGGTGCACGCCATGGATGATACATTCGTCGTTTTTTTTTTGTGTTACTCTCACATTTAGACCTGTACCCATCTTTGCTCAGTCACAAAAACAGCCACTCATCACCTCATCCCATCAACAAAGCTGAAGACATGACCGTGAGCCAGCTCCATAATGCCACGTCTGTCTCCCTGTGGAGTTCCGCAAGCTTCTCAGCTAGCTTCCATGGCAGCGATCGCGGCTGCTCCTTGGTCGCGAATAAGCTCTGTCACTGGTTCTCCTCACAGCCGCAAAGATCGCGGCTAGGCTGGCACAAGGATGGCCGCAGCTCCTTCCATCACGCGACGGCCTCCCTCCATCCTCCTGCACATATCTCATTTTCGCCCTCTCTCTCTAACTCTGCCTCTCCAGTGGTCTCTCAATAATGCGTTGTGTGTGCGTTTGACTCCAAAGGGGAAAAGAAGCCATCATCCCCAATATTCCAGACCCATCCCTTTGTGTCTCGTGCCTTTGGTTTGGTTTTCCTTATTATTATTATTGTTATTACTTTCTTTTCATTTGTTTATTTGAATGGTTGTCTCCCCTTTGTCTGCCAAATTGTTTTGTCCACAAGTGAATATGCTGATGGGGTTTCGTTATAAGGGCTTTGGGTTTGGCTAATGTGGGCTGTTATGGTTTTCATTTTTTGGATGTCTTAAAAACAAAGAATGTGTTTGTTGGAGCTAAAAAAACTAGTGGCGTTGCTTTAGCGATTTATTTTGATCATTTGAAGAAAATAAACTAAATTAACAAGTGTTTTAGTATTCATTTTGATGTATTAATTTTTGTTGCTTTTGGCTAATTTTTGTTAAAATAAAAAAATATATGTATATATAAAAGGTTTGGAAATAAATAGAAAATAGTAATTTGAACTCTTGCATTTCGTGTCCAATTATTCTACTTGTCTCAGTATTTTGCACAAATTGATCGCATGATTGTTATCTAACTTCATTAATTAATTAGTGCCGAAGATAAATAAATTTGTTTTATGCATTTTTATATATATTGAAAATAAAATAAAGTAATAATTTCGGTGTAATGATCGATAATAGTGATTGAGTAACAAATGTTATCTTCATTATTATTAAATCATGAGAGTTTATTGAGTAGCCGAAAGTGCTAACTTAAACTCTCCCGAGCAGATTTTATCATCAAAATTATTTCAATTAATTAAAATCAACCAACACACAAATATTTTATATAGAACTACGTGACTTTGAGTTCCTCATTGCACCGGAGGATACGTAGGAGCAGATAACCTCTGTCAGGCCAAAATTAATTTTTTTAATTTATTTGTTAATTTGTAAATATTTTGTGTAAATAATTTTTTTAGCTTGTGTTAAAATTGTAAATATATTTTTCAAAAGCTAATTTCTCTTAATATATTTGATATATTTGTCAAAATTAATTCTTCTTAAGTTATTTGTTTAAATTATAATATATTTGGGTAAATTAATTTTCTTAATTTATATGCTTCATTTGTAAATATATTTGTCTAAATTAATTCTTCTTAATCTATGTGAATGTGTTTAAATTGTAAATATTTTGCTAAAGTATATATATATTTTTTCTCTTAATTTATGTTTTTAAATTTTAATTTTTGTCCTCTTTGATTGAAATTCTAAAAGGGGTTATTAATTAATTTGCACAACTCAGGTACCGTTTAAATACGGGTGTACTAGGGTGTCAGAGGATTAAGTTCTTACCCTTCCCTAGACATAACCGACTCCCGAACTCATATATGGTTTACGAAGACTATTTTTAAGAAGAAAAAATGGGTTTTTCCGTGTTTCCCCAATTTAAATAAACTTGGTGGCGACTCCAATTTTCAAAAACTTATTTTTCGCCGTCCCGTCGCGATCCCGGTTGCGACAGATGGCGACTCCACTGGGGAACTTCAGTAAGAGAGTCAGGCCTATTATAGTTAGTTGTGCAAATTAAATATAAACCCCATTTATTCTTGTTTTTCTTTCCTCACTTTATTTTGTGCAGTGTTTCTTTAGTTCTCTTTTGTATAGTTTAATTTTCTTGATGTTTATATATAATATTTGTTTATTTGTTAAACTCTAGGATAGACGACTATTGTTATTCTGTATATACCTGTGGTTTGAATTTTGTAAAATTTTCTTTATTTTAATCTTAGGATAGATGACTATTTCGTATATATGTGTTGTTTGTATCTTGTTTTGCAGGAGTGTATGTAGTGATAGGATCGGAAGGTTTGTATGCTCCCAGCACACACTTCACGATCACTTAATTCACACACTGTGTTCTTGGACTCTATACCCGAGCCCGTGCGAGCTTAGGATTAGGGGGTTTCTTGACATTGCCATGAGGGGCTTCATGCTCACTTGGTAGTTGTTGGGGCACCACTCAAGTTATTCTTGGCCTTGTGAGTCAATCATATTGAGAGGGCTTATCCCTACTTATGGTTGGTTCAAAGGTCGGATCCTTGTCCTGTGGATAAGGGCAATCTGGGGACCATGGTCATTAGAAGTCTAGACCCACCATGAGTGTGTACACGTATAGTCAAACCTAGTAGCTACCATGTTAGGGTTTCTGGCCTTAGAATATCCTACTCATTAGGTTTTACCCGACTAGGACAATGGGAGCATGCTTCTTTCATCCTTTTACACCGCACTCCTTTATGCTTTATTTTAGTTGCTTCTACACCAAACATTGTTACATTGCATTTAGGTTAGCTAGTTCCTTATCTCATAACTTAATGTTGACGTTCATTCTCAGATGTTTAGGCATTTTGTTCATTATCACATGCATTCATTCCATTCGTTTCTCATAACATAACTTGTTTTTTTACATGAAAGGTTTCTTTAGTTTTGTTCACTTACATAGGTTTGCACATCATCAAATTCTCAAGGAAGCATCAAAATTTTTTTTCATAAAAGCATGCATTCTTATCTCTTCCATCTTTTTAATTCTACTCAATTATTTCATTCTTGTACACAGTGTGTGTGGTTTTTGATTCATCATCAGTTCAAAGCAAATGGATGCAATACCGATGAACACTAGCAATGTACATGACTGGAAAAGAAATATCAAGGTTACAGTGACGAGCAATGAGCTAGAGAAAGTAAAAGTAATAGTCCAGCTGATGCCTCGTGAAGTCCAATCCTCTTTCAAGAATACCTACGGGTACATATTGGATTTATTGTCCATTCCGGTGGAAGCACCAGCATTAAGTGCTCTCTCACAATTCTGGAATCCTTCTCTTTGTTGCTTTGAATTGCCCGATCTTGATGCCGCGCCGACCATAGAAGAATATGTGGTCATAATGAGACTACCGATCCAAGAAAAATCAGGTGTATATCTATACCAAGGGCATTATGTTAATAAGGAAAACATTGCCAAGATAATCGGAGTTGATTCAAACCGGATGATAATGGAAGTAAGGGGGTCTACTCAAGGAATCAGGAGAAGTTTGCTGGAGACTCATATGCAAAGTTTGGCTCAACAAGGAGATTGGGATTTCTTCAAACGAACACTAGCACTGACTATCTATGGGTTGGTTTTGTTTCCATTCACGCCCGATGTCATTGACCAAGCTGCCATGGATGTGTTTTTCAAGTTCGAAACGTGTGGCATGAATCCTATCCCGGCCATGCTAGCAGATACATTCCTTTCTTTAGGGGTTTGTACTCAAAAGAGGGGGAAGGTCATACCGTTGTTTGCCAATGCTATACGTGTGGTTCATGACTCATGTATATGCTAATAGCCGCATGGGCCTTCTTCCTAATCCGTTAGGGGACTTCCATCGCATACAGATAAAGTGTCAAGAAGCTCGGGCATGGAAAAAGGAATTCTCACAGATCCAATCAAACACTTTCAAATGGGTATGTCCTTGGTATCGTGGAGACAGTGTTATCTACAGCTGTGGTGACTTCCATAATGTTCCGTTGATGGGTCCAAGGGGATGTATTTCCTATACACCTGCGTTAGTGCTTAGACAACTCCACTGGACTCAGACAAAGCCACAAGAAGAACAACTTAAAGTATTCAGTTTCCTATACCAGAAAGACAAGAGTACCCTGGAGCAAGAAAGGAAGATCAAAATGGCATGGAATGATGTCAAAATCTTGGGGAAAATGGAGCTCGGCCAACAGCGTTTAACCTCTTCTCAAGAATACAAAGACTGGAGGAAGGCAAGGGTCGGGAAAGATAGTATCCCAAAAGATATTCCCAACAACCTAGCCCCCGCGCAAACTCTAGAGTCGGCCCAACAGATGGAAATGATGAAGGCCCAAATGCGGTTTCTGGAGGAGAAAAAGGAAGCGGGAGACCTGAAGGTTGACATCCTTCAAGATCAATGCAAGAAAATGGCCAAAGAAATTGAGGCCCTAAAAGACGAATGTATTGAGGCAACAGAAATCAACAAGTCCAGGAAGGGCAAAGAGAAGATCTCAAGCATGCATCTGGCCAAAATCCAAGAGCTAGAGGGAGGACTCCACAAGCTGGTGAAGGA
The DNA here is from genome assembly GCA_031216105.1 of Dalbergia cultrata. Classification (NCBI taxonomy): domain Eukaryota; kingdom Viridiplantae; phylum Streptophyta; class Magnoliopsida; order Fabales; family Fabaceae; genus Dalbergia; species Dalbergia cultrata. Next base: position 7,192,107 of record CM062347.1, read on the forward strand.
AAAGAATCAGCTGGAGAGAGAGGTTAGTAAGAGAAATCGCATGGTGGAAAGAGTAGAATTGGAAGTCAGCCAACGAGATAAAGACATCTGGAGCTTGAGAATGGAAGTCAAGAAAGAGAAAGGTATGAGAGAGAAACTGGAGGGACAAGTGAAGCACCTATCAACCATGTTGGCACAAACTGAGCAGAAGGCTACTCGAGGATGGGCATCAGTAAACCAATATCATGATTTGTTTGTCGATGCAACAGAATTCGGGAAGTCATGGAGAGAAAAGGCGTTAGAATGGGAAGAGAAATGTGGAAAGCTCACCGGTGAATTGAGTCATTACATTCCAAATTTTATTTACCGTTTCGAGCAAGCCAAGAAGCAAATTAATAAGTTGCCACCATTTAGATTGCCTCAAGAGGTGACAGAATTCATGGATTCATGCGAAAGGATCACTAAAGGCCTCAAGAGGAAGAAAATGAAAGCTTTGACGTAATCATCTGTCATGAGTCAAGGATTGTTGAATTTCCTTGTTAAGAAAAGAGGATTGAAACTCATGAAATGTATCTTGAAACGATTTGTACTCAGAACTTCACCCAAGAATGAATGAAACTTTAATGTTTGTACTTTCACTTCGACTGTCAATTGTGACTTCTCAAGCTCGCCAGATGCTCTCTATAGAGGAATAGATGTTCCCTTAGAAGTAATCAATCACATTTTTACCTTGAGATAGTTCGTCCTTGTGTAAAAGAGTGAGAATGCTCAGATATATGAAAAGGAACTACATTGCTAGTGTTCATTAGATAGTACATATAGAGGAGTGAATCCTCCCTTAGATTTGCTATCAACTGCACCTCGACTTATAGGGTGATATATCCATAAGAATGGGTGCAGGGCATCCTTCCTTTTTTTTTAAAAAAAAAAAGAAAAAAAAAAAGAAGAAGAACTTTTTGACCTCTTTCGTTTGTTTCTTATATATATATATATATATAAAAAAAACATAAAACAAGATTTTAACTTTGCGACTGAAACAGTTTGTGAAAGCGCAAGATTCGTAACCATTGGGCGCCCAAGGAAAGAGGATACCGATCTAACTCGTGTTCATAACACTAGAGCTCGAACCAAGATGGCCGGCGGAAACACAGAACCAGGAAGGACCATCCCGTCTGCAATTACTTCTGAAGCGGGAAGAGCTATTCCAGCTGTAACCACCTCGGCTATAATTACTTCTGAACCCGGAAGAAACTTAAGCATGGAAGTTGATGCGGTGAGAGGAAGACTGAATGAGTTGTCGAGTAACCAGGGAAGAATGGAGGAGATGATGCGGGCTATGATGGAGTCACTCGACTTATTGAGAGCCCACCAAAACTCAGGACGTGTACAACCAAGTGCTACGACGATAACCATACCTGTGGTATCGGATGCAGCTCTAAATGTCACGCAAGGGGTGAATGATAATCCCCGCGAACAACCACCACCGACAATGCCTATTACTATTCCCATTGGAGAAGGATATCACGCAGTAGAGAATACACATGCTGAAGGGCATGGGCACGCTACCCACATTTGGGAGCAGCCTCCAAATGTCCTCCCAAGGCAACTCTCTTCCTCGGGGAATAATCGTGCAGAAACAGAGAAGGACAAGTCAAGAGAAGAATGGATGGAAAAAATTCAGGAACAAATTAAGGCAATCCAAAGGCCAAACAATTATGGCTGTATGGAGATTGAGCAACTTTGCCCTCCTATTAGCGCAGTTGTCCCTAAAGATTTTAAAATTCCTGATTTTTCGAAATATGATGGAACTGGCAACCCACTCTTCCATTTAAAGAGTTACTGTACCAAGATGTCAATCTGGTCCAAAGATGAAAAATTTCTCATTAGCTTTTTCCACGAGAGTTTGACCGGACCAGCTCTAGAATGGTACATCCAGTTAGATCATGCAAAGATTTCCTGTTGGGGAGAGCTGGCTGACCAATTCATGAACCAGTATAAGTTTAACTTGGAAATAGCTCCCAGCCGTGAACAGCTGAGTACAATGCAAAAGAAGAAAGATGAACCCTTTAAACAATATGCTCAAAGATGGAGAGCTTTGGCCGCTCAAGTGCAACCACCACTCATCTCATCCGAGATGTGTTCATACTTCCTAGCAACTCTAGGGTCTCCTTACATCGGGGCAATGGCAGGAGCAGCATACCGAGATTTTTCTGAGTTAATAACTGCTGGAGAAAAAATTGAGAGCTTGACTAAAGCTGGAAAGCTCCCGATGAGCAATGAAGACACCAAGAGGGGATTCCCACCCAGAAAGAAAGAAACGGAGGTAAATTATGTGCAGGGTCAATGACCATTCACCCCAAGACATGTATCCACATATTCAGGACCCCAAATGCCATCCATTCCTCTTTACCCACACTACCAAACCACAAATCCCACCCCATACCACCAGCCTCAAATCAACAATATCCACATACGGCCATACCGACCCGCCCGTCTAACATATCCAACCATACATCCTCAGAGCTTCCTAAACACAGCACCTCGACCCAATTCTCAAAACCAAAATCGCAATCGTTTCCCAAACCTACCACCTTTTCCAAAGTTAGCCATTTCCAATGCTGACCTTTATCAACGGTTGTTTGATGCTCATTTGATTTCACCATACCTCAGATACTGTTACAACCTCCGTTTCCAACTTGGTACAATCCAAATCTGACTTGCAAATACCATATGGATGTTGCGGGACATTCAATTGAAGATTGTGAAGGTTTTAAGACGGCAGTGAGAAGACTAATTGCTTGTGGGAGACTGGATCTCCAAGAAGATCCAAAGCCCGATATTGTTAATAACCCGATCCCAAATCATGAAGGAGGAAGTCATGTGAATGCCTTGGAAGTGGAGAAACAATTGATCAAAAAGGTTTTGAGTCTCCGAACACCCATGGAGAAAGTGTTTATTACTTTGAAGGAAGCTAATTATAACATCACAGCACCTGCTTCTATGATAAAAGAAGAGGAAAAATATGATATGGAATCAAGATGTGCATACCATTGTGGAAGTCTTGGGCATGATATTGAGAATTGTTGGGATTTCAAAGTGCGTGTACAAGAACTACTCACGTTAGGTGTGATACAGGCAAAAAAGAAGCAGAATTCTGTTGAAGAGGTAAATGTAATTGAGCGTTTTGTACTCAAAGTGCCTCCACTTAATCAAACTCCAAAACCTGAAAAAGTAGTGATCACTGTGAAGAAACCAACACCTTTCAATTATGAGGACACACGTGCTGTTCCTTGGGAGTATGAGACTCAGGTCAAGACAAGTGGAGTCATAGGGGAAACCTCAAAGGCTCAAGAAAATGAAGAAATGACTGGTGTCATGGAGGTGAAAGGAATAACAAGAAGCGGAAGAGTTTATGGGCCCAAAGAGTTGGAGAAGGGGAAGTTTGTTGACGAAGGTAACATCGACAAAAGCTTAGACTCAGAGAGAAAAGAAAGAGAAGAGGAGGAGGAGGAGTTTTTAAAGATTATGAAGCAAAGTGAGTATGATATTCTAGAACAACTAAAGAAGACTCCCGCTAGAATATCACTTTTGTCACTAATCTTGTCATCTGAACTCCACCAAAAAGCAGTGTTGAAGGTGTTGAAGGAGGCCTATGTCAAGCCAGATGCATCATTGGAGAATGTAGTAAACATGGTGGACCCGGGGAAGCGTGTTAACATGATCACATTTTCAGATAAAGAGATTATATCTCAGAAAAACCCCAGAGCACTATACATAACTCTTAAATGCAAGGGTTACATTGTGCCCAAAGTCCTTATTGATGGAGGGTCAGGGCTAAATGTCTTGCCAGTATCAACCCTGCACTATTTGTCAATGAGTAAGGATGATATACTGCCATAGTTAATGGTAGTGAAAGCATTTGACGGAGCTAAGAAGAGCATCCTTGGAGAAATAACACTGTTACTTGAGATGGGCCCAAGCAGATTTGAAGTATTATTCCAAGTGATGGAGATTGAGTCGGATTATAATATGCTACTGGGAAGACCATGGATTAACAACGCCGGAGCTGTCCCCTCAACATTGCATCAAAAGGTGAAATATGTGGAGAATGGAATGGTCGTTACAATTCATGGAGAAAAAGAAATCTTAGTGTCCAAACCAGTGGCATTGCCATATGTGGAGAATGTAGAGCTGGTGGAGAGTAGTTTATGGCATAATTTAGAAGTAGTAGGATTGAAACAAGAGCAAGCTAAACCCCCAATACAAAGTCAGGTAGTGGCCCACATCATGGCTAAGAACGGATATTTGGAAGGCAAAGGACTGGGATCGTGTTTGCAAGGCACCCAAACCCCTATATCTGTCCCTGAAAAGTTCAATCGGTTTGGTCTGGGGTACAAGGACTCGTTGAACGAGGAGATGAGAACTTTGAGTCTGGAGCGGAAAGAACAAAGTGGAAAAATGAAGCAAATCCCTCACTTAAGAGAGACGTTTCATGGCCCGGTTGAAGTAATTACAGCTGGAATAGTTCACTCCCCTTGCCATTATACTACCATCAACATGGTGGATGCTGAGAAGGCAAAAGAACTCAACAATGCTCATGCTGTTGACAATGATGAGATGCTGATGAACTGGACTGCTGAACCAGTGATTGATGTTATTGCTGCAAAGTAATTTGTTGGGCTGTATTAATTAAGATTTATGCTTTTGTTTATGCTACTGTGAGACATCGTTTAAATAAGCTTACATGATTTTTCAATAGCCTTCCTTTATGTTTTCCGTTTTGCTTCATTCCTTTTTCCTTTCTTTTGTTTTCTCCTTTCCTTTATTTCTTTACTTTTCCTTTCCCAGCTCGTTAATTTGTGTTTGTCTTATGTTGTTTGTGATCCATTATTTGTTTTAGCATTCCAACCTACCATAATTACTTTCCAGGAACATGAATGACATAGAAATTTTGCCACAAGAAAAGGAATTTGGAAACTTATCAATTGATTCTCTTGCTGTACTTGACTGCGATAACCATGAATTCGAGGAGGACGAAGAAGCCATTGAACAGTTTTCAAACCTCCTGGATTATTCAGAAAAAGGATTTGACTTAGACGATGAAGTGGTCGAGGTGATTAACATGGGCACCGTAGAGGACAAAAAGGAACTGAAAATAGTGGACAATCCTGAACGCACAGAAATGGTTGCGTTGTTTAAGGAATTCCTGGATGTATTCGCATGGTCCTATCGTGATATGCCAGGATTGGACCCAGAGATTGCTTCACACAAAATCCCTTTGTATCTAGAAGCTGAGCCGAAAAAGCAAAAGTTGAGAAGAATGCGACCTGATATGTCATTGAAAATAAAAGAAGAAGTGACTAAACAGCTGGAGGCTGGATTCCTGGAGGTTTCACGACACACTGACTGGGTGGCTAATGTTGTGCCTGTGCCTAAAAAGGATGGAAAAGTCAGGATGTGTGTAGATTATCGGGATTTGAATAAAGTTAGTCCAAAAGACGATTTTCCTCTCCCTCACATCGATGTCCTTGTTGATAATACGGCAAAGAACCACCGATTCTCCTTTATGGATGGATACTCTGGGTATAATCAGATTCCCATGGATATTCATGACAAAGAAAAAACTACTTTCATAACTCTGTGGGGAACATTTTGCTATTCAGTCATGCCATTTGGATTGAAGAATGCTGGTGCCACCTACCAACGCGCTATGGTCACATTGTTCCATGACATGATGCATAAAGAGATTGAAGTGTATGTAGATGATATGGTCACCAAGTCTAAGAAGGGAGAAAGCCACGTGGCAGTTCTGCGAAAATTGTTTGAGAGGCTCAGAAAGTATAAGTTACGATTGAACCCTAATAAATGCATTTTTGGGGCTTCTACAGGGAAGTTACTTGGGTTCATTGTTAGTAGAGAAGGAATAAAAGTGGATCCCGATAAGGTGAAGGCGATACAAGAAATGTCTGCTCCCCGAACTGAACGAGAAGTGAGAAGTTTTCTTGGAAGGCTCAACTACATTGCTAGATTTATTGCCAATTTGACTAGTACTTGTGAGCCTATATTCAAGCCGCTCCAAAGCATCAACCTGGAGAGTGGAATGATGAATGCCAAGAAGCCTTTGATAAAATAAAGGCTTATTTAATGAAGCCTCCAATTCTAGCCCCACCTGTACCAGACCGTCCTTTAATATTGTACCTCACGCTTTGCCCACGCTACTTGGGGCAATGTTGGGTCAATATGATGAGTCTGGTAAGAAGGAACAGGCAATTTATTATCTGAGCAAGAAATTTAATGACTGTGAATCCCGTTATCTGGCGATTGAAAAGACTTGTTGTGCATTAGTGTGGGCATCCAAGAGGTTGAGGCAGTACATGTTATACTACACTACCTGGTTAATCTCTCGAATGGATCCATTAAAATACATATTTGATAGTCCTCATGTGTCGTTGAGAATGTCAAAATGGCAAGTGATGCTGTCCGAATTTGATATCAAATATGTGACTCAGAAGTCTATCAAGGGAAGTACAATTGCTGATCATCTAGCTGAAAATCCTCTTGAGGATATACAGCCTATCGTGCCTGAATTCCCCGATGGTGAAGTGTTAACAGTGGAAAAAGACGAAATAGAAAAGGAGAATGTATGGAAAATGTACTTTGATGGGGTCACAATATGAATGGATGTGGAATAGGAGTGTAGTGGTATCACCAAATGAAGCGATGCAGTTTCCATCAAGTTGAATTTTGAATGTACAAACAACATCGCAGAATACGAGGCTTGTGCGAATGGTTTACAAGTTGCAATTGACTTAGGGATCAAAGAATTAAAGGTGTTTGGAGACTCTGCGCTCATAATCTACCAAGTTATTGGAGAATGGCGCACAAAAGATCCAAAATTGATACCTTATCAGAAGTATTTATCTCGACTAATTGAGCACTTTGATGATATATCATTTTCTCACTTAACTCGAGACAAAAATCAATTTGCGGATGCTTTAGCCACTTTGGCTGTGATGACTAAGTTGGAGATCCACGCAAATGTACAACCTATTCGCGTAGAGGTGCAAGATGAACCGATATCTTTGTGGATGTAGAGATTGAACCAGACGGCCAACCATGGTATCATGACATCAAACAATATGTTCAAAGAGGAGAATACCCGATTGGAGCAAATGAAGTGCAAAGAAAAACAATTCGAAAGTTGTCCATGACCTTTTTCCTAAATGGCGAAGTCCTTTACAAGCGGAATCATGACACCACTCTCCTTAGATGTGTGGATGCTCATGAAGCTCGAATGATCATGATCGAGATCCACGAAGGAATCTGTGGAACTCACGCTAATGGGCACATGATGGCGCGCAAGATCCTAAGAAGTGGATATTATTGGTCTACCATGGAAAATGACTGCATCGGTTATGTTCGGAAGTGTCACAAATGTCAAACATATGCAGATCGAATCAATGCTCCTCCAGTTCCATTACACAACATGATATCTCCTTGGCCTTTCTCAATGTGGGGCATGGATGTCATCGGCCCGATTAATCCCAAAGCATCCAACGGCCATCGTTTTATTTTGGTCGCAATTGACTATTTCACAAAGTGGGTGGAGGCTGCTTCATATGCCAACATCACACAAAAGGTGTTTCTCAGGTTTATTAAAAAGGACATTATTTGCAGATATGGGATTCCAGAAAGAATTATCACAGATAATGCTCCTAACCTCAATGGTGCCGAAGTTCAAAAGTTCTTTGAAACTTTCAAGATCAAGCATCACAATTCAGCCCCTTATAGACCTCAAATGAATGGCGCAGTTGAGGCCGCAAATAAGAACATCAAGAAAATTGTTGCCAAGATGGTGATGAATTACAAGGACTGGCATGAAGTGCTACCATATGCTTTACACGCATATCGAACCAACATACGGTCAAGCACAGGGGCAACTCCCTTCTCATTAGTATATGGAATGGAAGCTGTATCTCCCGTAGAAGTGGAAATCCCGTCCTTAAGGATTTTGATGGAATCTGACTTGGAGGAATCTGAATGGGTGAAGACTCGATATGAACAGCTGAACATGATAGAAGAGAAAAGACTTGCGGCTATTTGTCATGGTCAGTTGTACCAGAGCAGAATGGCTAAAGCTTTCAACAAGAAGGTCCGTCCGAGAAATTTTCATCCAGGGGATTTGGTTTTGAAGAAAATTCTCCCTAATCAAGAGGGCCTTGCAGGGCAAGTGGGCTCCAAGTTATGAAGGTCCTTACATTGTCAAGCAAGCGTTCTCAGGTGGGGCGTTAATTTTGCAAAACATGGATGGACAAGAATTGCCTAAATCAATCAATACCAATGCAGTCAAAAGGTTCTATGCTTGAAAAGATGTTGAAAAAGCCCGTTAGGCTGAAAACTCGAAAGAGCAACCTAAGCAAAAGTTAGGGTAAAACGAAAGAAAGAAGAGAAAGAAAAACAAAAGAAAGAAAAAGCTCGTTAGGTTGAAAACTCGAAAGAGCAACCTAGGCAAAAATTAGAGCAAAAAGATAAACATCATCTCAAGCAACCTATACTGGGGCAATTTTTAGTGTTGAATTTGTCCAGTGAATCGAATAGCCCAAGACTAAAACTGGGGCAATTTTTCAGAAAAAAGGGTTGGCAGACATCTTCAGAGATCAGGGCTATGGTGTTCAACTACTGTAAGAAATCAATTGAACGAGCCACAAAGAACCGGAACTGGGGCAAAATTTCATGTTTTTCACAATCTTGTCTTTCACTTTTATGATTGTTCCCACCTTTTGTCATCCAATACACCAAGCAATAAAGATGTCTATTCGGCCACTCTTTTTATTTTCTCTTTAAATGCATGTTTATTTATGATGTCTCAAGTAAGCATAAATTTAAGTTCAAAGTTATACAACCTAATAATTCTTACAATAATACATCAACAATCAGCATCACACTAAGAGAATTCAGATATCTCAGTTAAGCTTGGCAGAAAAGCAATCATCATCCTAAAAAGGAAAGATGGGAAGGAAGTGAGCAAAGGTCTAGAAGAAAGTTTATGCCAGAAGGTCCAGCGTGTGAATTACGAGTTTGATCGGTTATAGTCTTCCTTGAGACTTGCTTGATTTGGTTACGGTTAGTTTCCTGAAATAAACTGATGACTTGTGCATATAACCTGCAAAAAAAAAAAAATGTGAAAATCATTGTTTTCCATCATTGCAACTTTACTTTCAGTCGGCCTCAGATTGCCAAATTTTACTTTTCAGTCGGCCTCAGATTGCCACTTTATTTTCAGTCGGCCTCAGATTGCCAAATTTATCTTTCAGTTGGCCTCAGATTACCAGTTTATTTTCATGTTGGCCCCAGATTGCCATTTTACTTTCAGTCGGCCTCAGATTGCCAAATTTAATTTCCCTGGCAGATTGCCAAATTTAATTTCCCTGTCGGCCTCAGATTGCCAAATTTATTCTTCAGTCGGCCTCAGTTTGCCAAATTTTTATTTTCAGTCGGCCTCAGATTGTCAATTTGCTTTCCATGTCGGCCTCAGATTGCCACTTTACTTTCATTCGGCCTCAGATTGCCACTTTACTTTCAGTCGGCCTCAGATTGCCACTTTATTTTCAGTCGGCCTCAGACTGCCAAACTTATCTTTCAGTTGGCCTCAGATTGCCAAATTTATCTTTTAGTCGGCCTTAGATTGCCACTTTACATTTTCATGTCGGCCTCAGTTTGCCAAATTTACTTTTTCATGTCGGCCTCAGTTTGCCAAATTTTTATTTTCAGTCGGCCTCGTCAATTTGCTTTCCATGTCGGCCTCAGATTGCCACTTTACTTTCATTCGGCCTCAGATTGCCAAATTTTACTTTTCAGTCGGCCTCAGATTGCCACTTTATTTTCAGTCGGCCTCAGATTGCCAAATTTATCTTTCAGTTGGCCTCAGATTACCAGTTTATTTTCATGTTGGCCCCAGATTGCCATTTTACTTTCAGTCGGCCTCAGATTGCCAAATTTAATTTCCCTGTCGGCCTCAGATTGCCAAATTTATTCTTCAGTCGGCCTCAGTTTGCCAAATTTTTATTTTCAGTCGGCCTCAGATTGTCAATTTGCTTTCCATGTCGGCCTCAGATTGCCACTTTACTTTCATTCGGCCTCAGATTGCTACTTTACTTTCAGTCGGCCTCAGATTGCCAAATTTTACTTTTCAGTCGGCCTCAGATTGCCACTTTATTTTCAGTCGGCCTCAGATTGCCAAACTTATCTTTCAGTTGGCCTCAGATTGCCAAATTTATCTTTTAGTCGGCCTCAGATTGCCACTTTACTTTCATTCGGCCTCAGATTGCAAAATTTTATTTTTCAGTCGGCCTCAGATTGCCACTTTATTTTCAGTCTCATTTTGCCAAATTTCCCTTTAAGTCGGCCACAGATTGCCATTTCATTTTTCATGTCGGCCTCAGATTGCCATTTTCACTCCTGTCGGCCTCAAATCGCCGTTTTAACTTCTCAGTCGGCCTCAGGTTGCCAAATTTAATTTCTAGTCTGACTCAGATTGCTGTTTTTACCTTTTAATCGGCCTCAGATTGCCATTTTCACCCCTGTCGGCCTTTAAACTCTTGTTAGGTCTCATAAGTTTTTGTGACTTTTTACAATGGAATTTCACATTTCTTACCATTCATGCATCATGGTGTCGGAATTACATCTTTGCATTGCATACACCTCTCATGAGTATTTAATTTCTTTTGCGATTTGAATTCAGTCATTCTTGTTATTTTCAATTGCATGCATTTGCCGAACAAAATCAATGTTCAAATCTTTACTCATTCCTTATGAAAAGAATAGGCAAAAACTTATGTTTTTCGTATTCTCTTGTAAGAAATGAGTAAAGAGGGGCAACTGTGAACACCCGATTTTGTCCGGCCATTTGAACAAAAATTTTAAAGGATAACAAAAAAAAAAAGTATCTTTTGTTTCAATCGAAAAAACAAAAATATATATATAATTTTAGGTAGGCCCAATTTCATTTCAAACTTCTCTTTTGTGGGTCATTTATCTGTCCAAGTTTGTTTTAAATTTATTTGTTTTGAAGAAAAAAATAATAAAATAAAATAAAATACAAAAAGAGTCCTTTTGCTTTTCTTCTTAAATTTATAAAAAAATAATAAATAAAAAAAAAACTCAAAAATATATGATGACTTACGGTCCACTTCATTTTCGGGCTCTCTCTCTCAATTACGCAAGATGAATAAAAAAGGGTGGCAAACAGTGTACATTCCCCCATTCCTTGCATTGCCCATCTCCTGAGCTCCACTCTGCTAAAGCACTAAGACAAAACGTGATGGGCAAAATGCAGAAGCATGGGAAACAAAGTCTATTGATTTTCCTTCACCCAAGGCAGTATGGAATGAAATTTTGTTTACACAGCAACCTCAAGTACAAAAGAGAAAGAGAATGCATAAGGAGGGGGTTGTTTTTTTTTTAGGGCGGCAACATAGATTTTCATCTGAAGTCTCATGATTCTCTTCGGAGGAGACCACATTCCACCACACTGACTCCATCTCATCTTCAACATTAACACTTTCCCCATCAGCCTCCTCCATCATCATTGCATAAAACACACCATCTTCACCATTCAATCATCATCATCGCAACCCACGGCCAAGTGACAGGCCAATAACCATCATCATTGAAATCAAAGTTCACAACCAAGAGGAGGCTCTGGAATTTCAATCTGGTTCTAAACAAAACAAAAAAATACAAAAAAAGAATGATCTAATTTTAGATATTCTGAGGAAGTTCTTTTTCAGTGATTTGGAGACTTACAGGAATTGGAGGATTTCACAAAGCAGAATTAAGAAATACACAGACAGGAGTCATCACAAGCAATAGGACTTCATTTTTCGATCACTGTTGTGGGGATTTCTGAAGTCCGAAATATTTAAAAAGGTAGAAGAGCATCAGTGGTTAGTTTTCATTTTTTTTTTCTTTATTCGATTTTGATATCTAGCATTCTTCATCCGTATATCATAAATCAAATGCTCATCAAAATTTCGTTAGTCAACATACACATGCATATACCAACAACAAATTAGCACACACAAACATACCATTTCTCAACGCTAAATATAACCTCACAGCCATCATCACCTTCAAATTTTTTTTTTTTTTTAAAAAAACAAAATAACCAAACCAGCCCATGACAGAGTGCAATGCGTCACCCTCTCTTCCTTTGCTCCCAATCGCGATGGTGGCTCCCTCTTCAGATCTGCCATTGCGAACTCGTCCATTGCACAGCTGCGAAGATCACAGCCTCCTATCATCGTCTCCATAGCAAATTACAACTCCTCACCATGCTTTTTATTACCACCATCACAACGTCCCATCTAAAAAAATAAAATAAAATAAAAGAACAAGAAAAAGATCCACCAGAGTCCTACCCTTTCGACCATCATCATCATCAAACCAACGAGTTCATAAGCATTCACCAGGACCTCCCTCCACAACGGTGTTTCCTCCTTTTCCACAGCCATGAAAACACGATAAGTTCCCCCTTACTGAGCTTGTCGTGTGCCTGCCATGGATGATACATTCGTCGTTTTTTTTTTGTGTTACTCTCACATTTAGACCTGTACCCATCTTTGCTCACCACAAAAACAGCCACTCATCACCTCATCCCATCAACAAAGCTGTAGACATGACCGTGAGCCAGCTCCATAATGCCATGTCTGTCTCCCTGTGGAGTTCCGCAAGCTTCTCAGCTAGCTTCCATGGCAGCGATCGCGGCTGCTCCTTGGTCGCGAATAAGCTCTGTCACTGGTTCTCCTCACAGCCGCAAAGATCGCGGCTAGGCTGGCACAAGGATGGCCGCAGCTCCTTCCATCACGCGACGGCCTCCCTCCATCCTCCTGCACATATCTCATTTTCGCCCTCTCTCTCTAACTCTGCCTCTCCAGTGGTCTCTCAATAATGCGTTGTGTGTGCGTTTGACTCCAAAGGGGAAAAGAAGCCATCATCCCCAATATTCCAGACCCATCCCTTTGTGTCTCGTGCCTTTGGTTTGGTTTTCCTTATTATTATTATTGTTATTACTTTCTTTTCATTTGTTTATTTGAATGGTTGTCTCCCCTTTGTCTGCCAAATTGTTTTGTCCACAAGTGAATATGCTGATGGGGTTTCGTTATAAGGGCTTTGGGTTTGGCTAATGTGGGCTGTTATGGTTTTCATTTTTTGGATGTCTTAAAAACAAAGAATGTGTTTGTTGGAGCTAAAAAAAACTAGTGGCGTTGCTTTAGCGATTTATTTTGATCATTTGAAGAAAATAAACTAAATTAACAAGTGTTTTAGTATTCATTTTGATGTATTAATTTTTGTTGCTTTTGGCTAATTTTTGTTAAAATAAAAAAATATATGTATATATAAAAGGTTTGGAAATAAATAGAAAATAGTAATTTGAACTCTTGCATTTCGTGTCCAATTATTCTACTTGTCTCAGTATTTTGCACAAATTGATCGCATGATTGTTATCTAACTTCATTAATTAATTAGTGCCGAAGATAAATAAATTTGTTTTATGCATTTTTTATATATATTGAAAATAAAATAAAGTAATAATTTCGGTGTAATGATCGATAATAGTGATTGAGTAACAAATGTTATCTTCATTATTATTAAATCATGAGAGTTTATTGAGTAGCCGAGTGCTAACTTAAACTCTCCCGAGCAGATTTTATCATCAAAATTATTTCAATTAATTAAAATCAACCAACACACAAATATTTTATATAGAACTACGTGACTTTGAGTTCCTCATTGCACCGGAGGATACGTAGGAGCAGATAACCTCTGTCAGGCCAAAATTAATTTTTTTAATTTATTTGTTAATTTGTAAATATTTTGTGTAAATAATTTTTTTAGCTTGTGTTAAAATTGTAAATATATTTTTCAAAAGCTAATTTCTCTTAATATATTTGATATATTTGTCAAAATTAATTCTTCTTAAGTTATTTGTTTAAATTATAATATATTTGGGTAAATTAATTTTCTTAATTTATATGCTTCATTTGTAAATATATTTGTCTAAATTAATTCTTCTTAATCTATGTGAATGTGTTTAAATTGTAAATATTTTGCTAAAGTATATATATATTTTTTCTCTTAATTTATGTTTTTAAATTTTAATTTTTGTCCTCTTTGATTGAAATTCTAAAAGGGGTTATTAATTAATTTGCACAACTCAGGTACCGTTTAAATACGGGTGTACTAGGGGTGCTGTAGGATTAAGTTCTTACCCTTCCCTAGACATAACCGACTCCCGAACTCATATCTGGTTTACGAAGACTATTTTTAAGAAGATAAAATGGGTTTTTCCGTGTTTTCCCAATTTAAATAAACTTGGTGGCGACTCCAATTTTCAAAAACTTATTTTTCGCCGTCCCGTCGCGATCCCGGTTGCGACAATATGTAATTATAATTTTTACTAATTTATATTTATTGTACTTATATATTTTCTATTAACATTGTTATTCTAACAAAATAAAAATCAACAAAATATATAATACTTTTTTATATTACGTTCTGTTTTTGAATTTTTTATTTTAAATTTAATTTATGAAATTTTTTAAGTATTGTATAATTATCTTTAATATTTTATATAAAAATTATTTTCTTAATTTTTTATTATATATTTTGAATTTATCTATTTTATAATATTATTTATATATTAACAAATCAAAAAATTAACAAATACTTCAAACATTTTATATATTAAGTTTTTTAAATTTAAATTTTTAATTTTTAATTTATCAGTAAATATTTTTTATTCTCTTATATAACTGGACCGTGCAAAGCAGGGGTACTGTAACTAGTTTATTATATATTTATATACATAATTAATGCTGGCCGATGATGCCAGCCTTATCTGAGGACCGACACTTCCTTTTTATTTATTTCTTTTTACTATTTATAAATGTAATAATATTGTAATAATAAAAAATAAATAATTATGTGAAATAAATAAATAATACAATAATATAATAACAATATATTTACATAATAGTACATATATAAAAATAATAATTAATTATTAAAAATAAGTAATTCATGATAAATAATATTAACTAATAAATAATATTTATACAATACAGCGACATAGAAATAATAATAAAAATACTAAAAATAATTATTAAAGTTTAATATTTTAATTAACATATATATTTAAAATTTATACGTAAATGGTTGTTCAAAACCATTACTTTATATATTTTGTTTTCAACGTCACATATTATGATAAAAAAAAAGTATAAACAAAAGCAATTAAAATATATAAGAGAAAGAAAGTTTTATATTCTATCAAATAATTTTTCACAATTTTTTACACATTTTCCCTTACATGTATGTTGCTTCTTTCAAAATATGGATGAGTTATAATATACTATCTTTCAATTGTCGCTTACATATTATGTAAATTGTTGTTGAGTTATATTTTTTTTGGGTAAAATATATTTAAATATTTAATCCTTTTAAATTATCAAGTCATGACACTTCATCACCCTCATTAGTGTACAAAACATACGCTATATTCCCCGCATTGGCAGAGCTTGAACGAAATTTCTAGGGGGTCCAAAAATTTAATATGAGAATTTTTTTTTTTATAATTAAAAGATAAGATGACTTGACCCCAAATAGGGGAAGCAAAAGGCGTATCATCATACACAACGACTCGTAGGACCAAATAACCCAAAAAATGGACAACATCTAGGTAGAACACTCAACTAAATACCATATACCTAGCTCATATACTTAAACTATAAATGCTGCAGATTAAGAAAACCTTATATATGAAGACTCCAACAAGACAGATTATGGAGACCTCGTTTATGAAGACCCCAATAAGTTGCAGAACATTGAAGGTAGGACAAACAACATGTTACTGACAGGACAATCAAACCATCCAT
Source organism: Dalbergia cultrata (assembly GCA_031216105.1). Taxonomy (NCBI): domain Eukaryota; kingdom Viridiplantae; phylum Streptophyta; class Magnoliopsida; order Fabales; family Fabaceae; genus Dalbergia; species Dalbergia cultrata. Next base: position 7,208,021 of record CM062347.1, read on the forward strand.
AGAAACTTGAAGATTCACCAACTATCAACTGAAAAACTCAGCCCTTTAAGACAACTATGCTTCTATAAAAAAAAAAAAAGTATGAAGATAAGCATGCGAACCCAGTAGGACAGTGTCAGCATCAATCTGTATAAAAACCCTAGGAAACAATCCTATCTTGAATAGAATGACAACCAAAATAGCCACACCCAAGAATCATGCCACTTGTATATTGCTCACTAGTGTTTCACTCAACTCAACAAAATGATGCACACAATTAACAACTGCCCTCAATCTCGCATATCTCCCCCTCACAAAAAGGTAGATCACTATGTATTACTCGCTTCACCACCTCCAAAACACCAATCCAACCTGCAAATAATCAAAACTGATGAACATTATACCTACCAATTTCATAAAAAAAAAAATCAAGGTTATAAGATAGCAATTAGGCCTCATAAGTGTATCACTCCTCTTGAATATTATTTTCACCCTCTGACTCTCACAAAAACTCCCCCTCATCTCAAAATAACCTCACTGTGTTTTACTCTGCAAGCCATCCACTTCCATGATCACCTTATACAACCCTGAAAAAACACATAGCAATGTACAATTTACAAAATTTTTATGTCCTCCATCGAAACAGCAGGACACCTAGGAAATACCTGCATAAAAACTCCATACACAGCAGAAATTCATAGCTCTCAATTCAACCAAGATCGACATCTATGCATGAGGTTAAATAAAAATTTATTCCAATTAATCTGCTCATTTTGGAAAGCAACTCTATTGCTCTGTTCTCGTATAGAAATTAAAATGGCATAAAAACAAATATTCCAACCCTTTAATTCCCTACCTATGAAATCAACATTTTTCCACATTTCAAAATTTAATATAGGATCATCAACCATCACCCACTTAATACCCCACCAATTACAGCAGAAAGACCAAATTTTCCAAGAGAATTCACAAGTGAAAAACAAGGATGGTAGTGTCTCACCAAACAATTTACAAAAAACACATCTAGAGTCACCGCTAAATATGTTAAAGCGAGACAATTGATGTTTGGTATTGACTCTACCAAGGATAACAAAGCAAACAAAAAGTTTGCTCTTAGTAGAGCACACCCAAGCCAAGCACTACATAAAACAGGATCAACTTGAGAAGTAAGATATTTTTCATGAAAATACTTTGTAACAAAAGAATGAACATTAAATCTATGGGAAGAATGGAAACTCCAAACAACACTATTAGGTACATTAAATTGTAACTGTACCTAATTAATGAGGCTTTATAATTCAGCCAACAATGATACTTCCCACTGAAAGAGATTCCTTCGCCAATTCAACCTTCACTGCCAATTCACACCAACCCACACACCACAATCTGCTATGAGCATCTCCTTTTGAAGAGAAATTTAATAAAGTCTCAGGAAAAGAATCATCAACTTGTTATTACCAATCCAAACATCTTCCCAAAAACCGTGATGTACTTCCATTTCCAATAGTTTTCTTATGCCCTAATGAGGTTATACAATGGATTGTACCATTAAGGCCATTTATTCCACTAATGGCTCCCAACAAACCTCCTTTTGCTAGACTTTGTTGATCAACCATTGCTCTTGACCCATCCAAATTATGGCATGCATAAATAACTCATTCCCAAGAGGCATTTCTTTCTAATGAAAATCTCCACCACTACTTGAATAGTAAGGCCGCATTTACTATCAGCAAATCTCCAACCCCAAGCCCACCATATTTTATAGGCTTCCACTTAACTAGTGGAACAATAGATTTACACCCTTTTTGGCCCCAAAAGAACTTACACTGAATGGAGATAATTTTCCTAGCAACTGCTTTTGGCATTTTAAAAATCCCTAGGTAGTACATTGGTAAGCTATTCAAAACAACCTTGATCAGCACCAACCTTCCCGCCTTTGAAAGCATATTACATTTCCATCCACTCAACTTTTTTCTTACCTTTTCAATGATCAGGCCCAAGTAGCCTGACAATGAGGGTTAGCCCCAAGCGGAATGCCCAAGTATTTAATTGGGAGAGAAATCACTTGGCAGTTTAACAATGAACAAACTTCTACCACTAGAGTACCTTCACAATTTAAAGGCACAAGGCCAGATTTATTATAATTAATGGAAAGACTAGACATAACCCCAAAATAGTCCAAAATTCTCCTACAATTAAGAAACACCTCCTTATCTGTAAGGGCAAAGAGAAGCGTGTCATCTGCAAATTGTAGATACGAGACTAAGACATTTTGACTACCCACTTTAACCCCCTTAATCATACCAATCTCAACAACTCTAGATAGCATTCTATTGAGGACATCAGCAATTAACACAAAAAGGAATGGGGAAAGCGGATCCCCTTGTCTAAGACCCATTTTCATCTTAAATGGTTTTATTGGACAACCATTTACCATTATTGACATTTCTGCCGAGGAAATGCAACTCCAAATCCAACTTCACTACACGTTACCAAGCCCCATTTTCACTAAGATCCGATAAACAAAGATCCACCTAACCGAGTCATATGCTTTTCAAAAGTCCAATTTGAGAAGCATAGCTTTCTTTTTGCGCTTACGCAAATAGTGGACAACTTCATTTGCGATCAAAACTCCATCTAAAATCCGTCTACTATGGACAAAAGTTGATTGAGATTCCCCTACTAAGCCATCCATGACACCTCTCATCTTATTTGCCAATACTTTCGAAATCATCTTATAAACATAGCCAATCATACTGATTGGCCGGTAGTCTTTCACCTCCTTGCGCTCATACTCCTATAGGATAAGGGTCACCCACATCATGTTAGCCTTCCTAGGCATAACTCCGACTACAAAAAGATCTTGGACACATTTCAAAAGATCCTATCCGATGTACTTCCAACAATTCTTAATGAAATTGAAATTAATCCCATCCGGTCCTGGGGCCTTAGAGGATTCGCAATCCCAAACAACCCTATTGATTTCATCAGCTGTAGGGATGGATTCAAGATTTTTAGCATCCTCCATGGATATTTTCTTTACTAACTCTTGTTGGAATTCAATGATTGGCTTGTCTACTTGGCGGTAAAGCTTTCTGAAATAATTCCTCACCTCCTCTTTGATAGCTCTCTGAGACCTAAACACTCTCCTTCCCCTCCTAATCTCAACCATCAATTTCTTCCTATGCGTTATTGATGCAATGGAATGAAAGTATTTTGTGTTTCTATCTTTTCCTTTTAACACCTTATCCGTCGAAAGCTGTCGCAAATAAGATTCCTTCTTATCATACCATATCTGTACCTGAGCTTTTAAAGCATGGAACCTAGCCAGACAAACCTCCTTATCCACCCCTCCTCTGATTTTCTAGAAACAATCTCTAACTCCTCTTCAAATTGTTTAATTCTAAACTCAAAATTCCCAAACACCTCCTTACTCCATTTTTTTCAAAGGAAGTTTTAGGACTGAAGCTTTTGTATTAAGCCTAGTTTTCCACAATTGTCCCACTCTTTTCCAATGAAATTAAGGAAATCTAGGTGGGAGAATCACATATCTAAAATCCTAAAGGGTTTTGGTCCCTAATTTACAGACTCAGCTTGAACCAACAAAGGAATATGATCAGATAAAGAACAATTTAGCCCTGATAGCCTAAGATTTTTTAGAGTTTGGGACAAAAAAGAATCAACAAGAACGCTATCTATCCTACTACAAGACTGCCCTATCCTCTAAGTATATTTTCTACCAATTAGAGGTAGCTCAATTAAACCCATTTCATCAGTCCATTCCGAAAATTGTTCCATATTCCTAGACATACTTAAACATCCCTTACTTTTCCCTAGACTTCTGATTTCATTAAAATCCCCCATTAACATTAGAGGAACAACAACTCCAACCTTGACCTCAGATGATTGCTGCACAATCTAATTTTACTCTTGCTATCATGAAAGCCATAGACCACCCCTATAGCCATCTCCTTATTAAGATCTCTAATCAGGCCTTTGACATATCTATCCTTTTTCAAAATTGACACATCTGACAAAAAGGTTGAATCCCACATGCATAAAATATCTCAACTCCTCCCCTGTGCATCAACAACAACCTAACATACATCATCTGAGTCCCACAAACCTCTAACCTCATAATCAGACCAACCTGATTTCATAGTTTCTATCAAATCTACAAATACAGCTTTTAATTCTCTAACAAATTTTTGAACAATACCTCTCTGGGCCTTAGTCCATACACCTCTTAAGTTCCAACAAACAAATTTCATTTTTCAAGAAAGAATTCACCTTTTTTTTTTACCTTTCTGCTTCATCTTCCTCTTTTTGGCTTTTTTGTTTTTGGGACCTTCTGCCACTCTTAGATTTGTCATCATCACGATCATCCATAATGGCTAGTACCACTACATCTTCATGGTGGGATGAAAGGCCTAATTTTTTCCCTCACCCCATGATTGTACAGCCACCTCATGAGTAGAATTAATCTCCATCTTCGAATATGAATCAACATCACTATCAGCAACGATCTTGATCCCTCTATCTACATCATTGCTCTCCTTTATGACCAGATATTTTTTATGTAGTCATCAGTTGGAAGTGACTCTGGTACAAAACTTAGCGAACCCTCCATGGGAATGAGGCTATCCAATTTTTTAAAGCCTGAAGGTTTTGAACAAATAGAACAAGTAGGTAGAATAACTCCATCTGAGAAAGAGGCCCATTTATATAAGACCCAACTTTAGCCATGCTTGTTGCCTTGGCTTTTCTGTTTTTCAAACCCAAATTGCTAATGACCTCATCAGTCCGCCTATCATCCTCCAATGTTATTGTTCTTGACCCAATGTTACTTCCAAACTTATTGTTGTTTGGTGGTTCATGTACCCCAATGACGTTAGGCAACTCATGAATCTCATTATTGGCCGTATTCAATCCCAGAGACCCATTAATATCCTCCACATCATTTTCCAATGTCTCATATTGATTGTCACCTTCCTCCTCCTGCTTAGGAGAAGAATTTGACATATTATCTTCTCCATTTTCATTTGACATTTGCAAACCATCGCCGTACTTTTGTACTTGAGTAACAACTCCAGGAGCCCAAAGACTGAAATCTTTACTTGATTCTTTAATGAAAATATGAAACTCAACACCATTAACTGAGAGACACACATTTCCTTGAATAAAAGAAAATTGTGAAGTATCCAACAATTTTTTGCAGAAGAAAATATAATCCTTTTGGAGTTTGGTAGTCAAAGCATACCACAAAGCCCCATATTTCTCCAATCTTTCCCAAATTTTCTATTGACCAAGCATGTGGAGGAATACCAAAACACTCTATCCAAACCCTTCTAAGTTTACTTACTTCTGCAATGACCATTTTTGTACTTCACAAAAGTATTATCCTAATAAGCCAGTGTTATTGTAAACTATATCCTCCATAGTTTCTTTAGAATCAAGTGCAATGAGAACTTTGTGTGAATCCAATTCCCTCATACTTTCAATAAACAGGAACGTTGATCGTAAAAAATCTGACATGGAGCTAATTTCAATCGGATACAACAATTCACCTATCACACATCTTTCTAACAGAGGCAACATCTCCTAGTTGGTATTTGCATAGACACTTTCAAATTACCAAAGTTATTAACACTTTCACCCTCCTTGTTCATTTTTCTTGCTTTTGTAACCTTATCATTCATTTCTTAGTATCCAATATTGAAAAGAGCATCTTTAAAGGATCTTCCATTCTGCATTTCTTTACCATAGATTTCGTCAGAGTTTGTTTTGCATAGTAGGTCTAACCTGTGCACCTACTGTTCTGGGACCCCCTTCATTATGTCTATTATTTTGTCTCAATTGGTTTCTATTAAATTCAGCCATAGAAGCACTAACTTCACATCCTTTTATTACCACTCCGTGCATATCTACCATCGCTGCATGACCTTCGTTGACGCTGGCATGTCTGACGAAAGTGAAAGGATTCTGAGCTCTTTTCTTTCTTTTTCATGAAATGAAAATATCAATAACCCTGCCAACATGACTGAACAATTGCCATAGCCATGATTTTGACATTGAAGGGGCAAGTTGTCCACAAACACAGTGTAGGAAACATTCTCCAATCTCTACCAAACCATGTCAGTATGTTGTTGTGGTTGTTGTGAATGTCTTCTCACATCCATGTAGCTATCAGTTCTTCTTCTATGCAATTGAAAAGTAGAATCCTTAAGTCTCCTTTGACCCACTCTCTTCCACTCCCGTGTTCTCCTTTGCACTCTTGTTTTCTCCATTACTTTTGTCGTGCAAATTATGAGGACCAATCCCAAATATTGATCCAAGTTCAAATTGGAGAAGGTGACTTGAGATCAGATCGGAAAAAATGATTTGAACTCATATTGGAGATTGTGAACAATAGCTTCACATGGTTTCACCTCGGAGAAAACATGGCTGGAGCAGAAGCAGATCAAGAGAAACTAGATAGAGACCTGACTAAAATTGATTGGAATTAATCTGAATCTCGATGAAGCTGCTGCTAAATTTGTATTCCCGCAATGTTATCTTCCTCCTCCTGGTATGCACAGGTAATGAGGGGCTACTGTGGTATGGTTTCTTGTATGAATACTGCTGGGTAGGTGGGTTCTTCTGTTGTTCAAGCAGTTCAAGCGGTGGTTGAAGACATCATTTGGCACAAAATGGAGATGGCAGAATCATACAAGAAACAAGGGTAGAGTGGAGATCAAGAGGACAAGGACAGCAACGGTGGTGCTATCGTGGCGGTCAAAAGTACAACGTTGAAAATTGGACAGTGGCGTGATGGTTTTCGTCATCGGATCTGTATGGATCTGGTCCAGATCTACATGTCGATGGTGGTTTCATTCTGTTCTTCCATAGATCTAAAACTTCCTGCCTCAGATCTGCAGTTCAGAGCTGTGCGATTCGTGTTCGTCTTCCAATCGTGTTGTCTTGCAATCGTGAGGGAAAGGGGTACCAGTACAACGACACACCATGGCGGAGGGGGCAAGGTCATGCGGTGGTTCAGTGAGGCACGAAAGCTCCTAAGAGAAAGTCCTAGTTCTTGTAAACGCAATACAATGAGACAAAATAAGATTAATTTTATTAAATTTTTAACATGAGAATTAAATGATGACAACCAAATTTTAAGTAATTGAATATCACATATGAATATTTTAAGGCATATAGTCACCGGGGCAAACACTCTAGGTTGTTGATGATCATGTCTTGCTTTGAAGGATCTTTCTCACAAGTTATTTATCTTCAAAACATTTGTGCATCATGTATAGGTTGTTGATGATCAAAGAGACTCTTGAAATACATCATTGATGCTTTCTTTTCTTTCATATTGAACAGCTCATAGTCTCCCATATAAACATGTCAGTTTTGATTTGCTTGATTTGTCATGTCCCTTCATGAGTGAGTTGCAGTTTGTCCCAGATCACATTTTCATTTGTGCACCTTGACACTTTTTTGTATTCTTGTTAGCCAATTTGGAGAAGTAGCTCCAACAAATATACTGGGTTATATGTAATAGGAAAGTGAATATGCGAATGTCGTTCCTACAAGGATTAGGAAAAAGTATCAGTTTGTTTGGGCACATTATTATTTAGGCAATCGAAATTTAGTTGGACTTAAATAAAACTTAAATGAAAGTAATAAAGAAAGGGCAAGAAAATTAAACAATAATAATCAATGGAAAGCAATGTTAGAAAACAATTTCATCTAAGTTTTTGGACTTTGCACTAACTAATAGGAATTTAATTTCTTTTCCAATTCAATTTATCTGATTGAATTTGTCAAAACTTATAACTACAATTCAATGCCTTAATATTGCAATCCTTTTAAGATAAATTGAATAAATTAATGCCTGGCTACTTTAATTTATGGCAATTTTTAGATTGACTTATTTTGTACTGTGAATTGTCATTTAATTAATACAAAATCATAGAATATTCAAAAGAGTAGCTAATTCCTAGAAAGCATTAAGAATACTAAAAATTTCATTAATTGAGAAAGAACATCAAACCAATAAGAGGAATATAAAATTCATTACCTCAAGCTATATTGTTCCTAACACCAAAAGAAAATTAGCAAGTCATCAAAAAGATGAAGAACACAATAGATTGATGAATCATGTCAACTAACTCCCTTCTGTGATGTCTCTAGTCTCTTCTTCAATAACAAACAGAATAAAAAAATTTTAGGCCAAATCCCTTAACTTTATCCATTTCAAATTAAATCAAATATTCCACTGAGATTGTTATAGATATGATGCAATCTTCAAAACTTATCCAAATCTTCTCAAATCTTCAAATTCTTGTTAAATATTCTTTTCAAATCATTAAATGATATTGTTATCTTTTTGTTTTGTAACACAAATAAAAATTGTGAGAATGTCTACAAATTAAAATCCAAAAATTTAACTTAAATTCAAATCAAAAGATAATCTCACTAGTAGCAAAATTAATCTAAATTAGGCAAAAAAAAAAAGTGAGAAAAAGATGAATTAACTACAAACAAATGTGAGAAAAATAAAATAGTGACGTAATTACCACAACCTTATACTTGAATCTTTTCTTGTCCTCAAGCAAAAAAAAAAAAAAAAAGAATAAGAAAACAACAAGTCTCACAATCTTCCAATCATTGGGCACAAAAGTTCTAATTCAACTGTAGAAAGAAATAAGTGGATTAACAATTTCAACTTTAACATAATCTTGAAAAGTTACACCAAAATTCACACCTCAATGAATTACTAGAAAGCTCCAATAAATTTAAGCACAAGCATGATGGCTCAAATCAAATTCTATTATGGAGCTTCTATTAGGAAATAAAATTTAAGCACATAGAATTTTACGTATTGACCAATGAGGTCAGAATTAATTGCAAACCCTACAGTGACATTTTAGATGAGTGTTGGATCAATGACTCTTGTTCCATTTGGCCCAAGGCATTAGGTGATAAAGCACCTATCAAATCTAATTACTCAAGTCATAATTCAATGGCACAATACCCTTTGATCTTTTTCCTAAGCTATTAAGCTTGGCCCCTAGGAACTAGCTTTTGATCCCAATTGATGATGGCGATGCACTTGAGAAAGGGGGATTGAATCAAATGTATTTTTAAATTTTTTGCACACTAAATTAAAAGATTAAAAGGTTTAAGAAAATCTCTTGTATTTTTTGGAGATATTTGGATGAAAGTCTCCTAAAAATCATAGTAACATAAACAAAACTAAATAGAAGGAAGAAGTGATAAATTCAAAAATATCAGTATAGATTTAATGATACAAATATAGTGTGTTTCAAGTATAAATATATTGCAAAAGAGTTAGGTTTAAAGAGAGTGCACCACAAATTTATACTGGCTCAATCTAAAAGTGAGATTCACATCTAGTCCTCATCCAAGGATGAGAGTTTCACTAATTTCAAAGTTTTCCAAATAGAAATCAAACCAAGAAGAGAGTTCTCACTCTACAAAGAAGAAAGATGCATCAACAACTTTCTCTTTTTACAAATATTAATCTACAAGACAGCTCCTATGACAATCAAATATCTCACTGTTAATGGCCTTTGTAATTAAGTCTCATACAACTGTTAATGGCCTTTGTAATTAAGTCTCATACAAGTAACTTAGCCTCTTTCTGTATATGGCAATATTACAACACTCACAAAAGATGGAACATAATGAGTATGAGAAAAAAGAGACGGTTTTGCAAGAAAAATAAGTATTCTTTTGAATTCCTCGATACGAGTGCTCTTTTTTTTTTTTTTTAAATTTCAAACTGCTTTTGTTCCCATTGTTTCCTTGAGTAAGGAAATGCTTTATGACCATTGCAAGGCTGTGCAAGGCTAGTACAAGCTACATTTTGTGTCATTTGGGTGAGGTGTCATTATGTAGCAAAATGTACCCTTTTATCATTTTACCAAGTCATTTTCTCTTTCTTCCATGAGGTCTCCTTATCCATATGTCTTCTTTTTCAGAATAGAAATTCATTGAGATTTATCTCTTCTTAAGGATATTCATCCCATGTTAGCATTTACAATGTAGGTCATTATATTCTATTGTGGATGGATGTCTCCTCTTTTATTTAGGAGATATAATTTGTCTTGATGAAGCTGTTTCTTTTTCAAGAAAGATTTCTTTGAGGGACTGAAACACAAACACACATATTAAATGTGGTTACATGTAATTATTTGTCATCATTCAAGATTTTACATGCTAACACTACCATTACAAAAATGTGAGATTAAAAATAATATTTCTTAATTCCTTTTGATGTAAGTGTACACATAAGAACGGAGTTGACAATAGTTTTATTTTGATACTTTTTGAAGACTTAATTAACTTATTTTTTTATCCAAAAATAAAAGGACAAAATTCTATTGTGATGAGTTTCAGTGATAGTTTGACAACATTGTTGACCTTTTAATTTTTGAAGGATTCAAGTCAATCCATATGGAGCTGACAATAAATTAAATTAAGGGATATTTTTGCTAATCTCATATTTTGGTAATGCATATGAGGTTTAGGGATTAGAATATAAAAATTCACTATAAGAACCTAAATATAGATTTTTAAATCATACAGACATAATTGAAAATTTAGTGACAGTATAAGAACTAACAATACTTACTTTGAAAACAATATTAAAAATATTTATAGCATCTAACTATAGTAAATTAAGTTTATGATACAACACACACACATAATTCAGTTGCAATATCATAATGAAGCAAATACATGTCATAAAATATAAAATACAAATCAAAATCTTAATAACAATCAAGACTTTAGGATGTGAAAAATCAAAACAACTCAATTCAATATATCATAACTTCAATTTTGAAAGATCTCATTATGAGTATTTATTGTAAAACTACATGCTTTGTTACTTGATAGACCAAATACTAATTAAAAATGTAAACTCATGAGTTTATTCAGGTTTATCTTAGTTTATAAAATTTTACCCGAGTTTATTCATGTTCAAGTTTTTTAAACAAATTAACTCGAGAGCTTGATTATCATGGTTTGGATAACACTACTTATAACTTTTTTTTTTTAACATTTTAGAAGTCACATTTTTTACTTTTTCTCATATTTGACTATTAAGTTTATTAGTTTTCAAAAAGTCATTTTTAGGATTCATTTGGATAAATAACTTATATAAGTATTTACGAAAACTAACTTTCAAAAAATAATTTAATTCGATATGAATAAGAATTGTAGTCAATGCCTGATATTGACTTATCGAAGTTAAGAAGGGCATACAATTTCATATAAATTAATTTATTATATTAAGAATTTTATAACTCTAACCTGTTAATCTAATCCATCCATTTTCAATTTGATCTACCTTTATCCATTCCCTTCTCCAGTCTATGTATTATGCACTTTTTAGTGTTAAGTGTTTCATGTGTTTAGGTAAAAAAATAAAAAAATTGAATTTTTCTTTGTTTGGGTTTTGAAAACATAGCTTCGGAACATTTGGGAGTTTTATAAATAATAAATAATAGGAAATGAATCATGATGGAACAGAAAGGAGTAACAAAGAGTAAAATGGGATAAAATATGTTATTCCATAATTTAGATGTTCAATAAGTCTAGTTAAAAAACATAAGAGAAATGAATTTTATTCCCTTGTTGACCCCATTTTGACGGACTAAAAATGTGAATTTGAGTGGCATGAGAGGGTGAGGTATCACGTATGCTATCCCACCCTCTAGTTTAAAATTACTTGCAAGCACATTTTTAACAAGAGAAGTCGCTCCAACGGTATCCTCCATCTAAATGTAACCTTATGCAATTAGTTCAGTCACTTCGGTGTTTCTTTTTTTCGGTAATGATACGAGGCCGAAGCCCAAGTTACTTCAGTGTTCTAATAGTCATATTTTTGTTTCTCCCTCTTTTACTCAATGGCTTTATATAATTTACTATGGTTTAAAGGAATATTTTATTATAATATTTTAACAAATGTTAACAAAATGTTAGGGTGCATTTGTTTCGCCATTTTTCCAATATATATATATATATTTTGTAACTAATCACTTTTTGTCAAAGCTATTAATTTCATAATCTATTCAAATTTCGATAAAGATGTTTTTAACTTTTGAGTATACATTGTTATGAGTGGTTTTTATGAAAATTATTTTTTTAGTATTTGAAAAACTAAAACAAACACTTTCTTTAGGTCCATTTGAATCACTGTTGTCAAACTCGAGAGTTTACCTGAATTCATGAATCCAAGATAAACTTAAATCGTGAACTCGTGAGAGTTTGCTTACTTTGAAAACAATATTAAAAATATTTATACCATCTAATTATAGTAAATTAAGTTTATGATACAACACACACACACACATATATATAAAATTCAGTTGCAATATCATAATGAAGCAAATACATGTCATAAAATATAAAATACAAATCAAAATCTTAATAACAAATCAAGACTTTAGGATGTGAAAAATCAAAACAACTCAATTCAATACATCATAACTTCAATTTTAATTTGAAAGATCCCATTATGAGTATTTATTGTGAAACTACATGCTTTGTTACTTGATAGACCAAATTCTAGTTAAATGTGTAAACTCATGAATTTATCCGGGTTTATCCGAGTTTATAAAAGTTTACTAGAGTTTATTCAGGTTCGAGTTTTTAAACAAATTAACTCGAGAGTTTGATAATCATGGTTTGGATAACACTACTTATAACTTGTTTTTAACACTTTAGAAGTCACATTTTTTTACCTTTTCTCATGTTTGGCTATACAATTTATTAGTTCTCAAAAGGTCATTTTTAGGATCCATTTGAGTAAATAACTTACTTAAGTATTTATGCAAAAGTAACTTTCCAAAAATAATTTATCAAGAAGTCATTTTGTATTAATTTAAATACAAAATAATAAAACAATTGTTTTGAGTATGTTAAAATGTCCTTATGGAAAAATAACTACTCAGAAATATATAGCTTCTCAACAAGCAACTTTAAAAAATATATATATCTAGTTTCTCTAAAAAAAACTTTTTAAATATTCAAAATAAGTATTTTTATTATTGTACATTTAAATAAGAAATAATATATTCATAAGTTACTTTTCATAAATAACTTTTGCATAACTTCAATCCACTATACTATTTTAGCTCTCTATTATTTATCGGTCCAAATTTGTCAAATAAGAGCTGTCTTTAGACAATAAAAACTAAAAAGTATTATTGAACTTTTAATCATTTTTCTCCCACTTTTTAATCATATTATTTGATTGAGCCGAGTGAAGATTCATTTATAAAGATCGAGAATTTTTTAGTTCGGCAGTATATATTATTAGACCGGATCCATTCACAATGGTAGTTATTAATTATTAACCTCCCATTTTCTCATTTTACAGCTATTCTCACCATAGAGGATGCGCGTTCTTGTTCCATATGCTCCAATACAAGTGTTTTCGTGAAGATATTAGACTCTCTATTCTCATGCACTTTATTTTCAAATACCAACTGTTTTCTTTATCGTTCTATGTACTATATGTTCCATCAATCTAGTTTCACGCGTTAGTTTTCGTTTTACTTCTGACATTGGCCGTCCAAAACGCTTGAAGATTGACTCCAAACGCGGTAGTCCCCGGTTGAAGGTTGATTTAAAACGCGTTGATTGAATACTATGTTTGGATACTCCAAATTATAGTTTAAGCAAAGGCTGTTTTTTTTTTTTTTTTGGCTTTGGCCCACCCGTAATCATTTATGAATCAGAGTTATAAATATACGAATAGAAATCTGAACAAATAGCAAAGGCTGTTTTTCTTTTTTTTGGCTTTGGCCCCACCCAAAATCATTTATGAATTAGAGTTATAAATATATGAATAGAAATCTGAACACATTACAAAGCAAGTTGATCTCCATCTCACATTGGTAAATAATTCAGCTAAATATGATAAGAACATAGGATCAACTCATCTTCAAATTAGTTATTGAAAGAGAAAAAGAGCTTAACTTGTCCCATAATCCTCTAATGTTTTAATGTCGCTTGAAATTATTCTCAAGTTATTTTTTTGTTAAAAATATTAGCACTTACTTATGTTAGTGCTTGAAGAAACATTTGAGAATAATGACAATATAAAAAATATTTATATTAATTATAATAATTGACTCTTGTATGATTTCTTGAATTGAAAGGTCATGCAATGCAAATATATATTTTGATTAGATGGCTTTATAAAAATAAAAAATAAAAATAAAATGGACCAAAATTAAATTTATTTAGTAATTCATTCAAATAATTTATTCATCAATAATTCTTTCAAATAATTTCCGGTTGCTTAAAATAATTAACCTCCCATTTTCTCATTTTACAGCTATTCTCACCATAGAGGATGCACGTTCTTGTTCCATATGCTCGAATACAAGTGTTTTCGTGAAGATATTAGACTCTCTATTCTCATGCACTCTATTTTCAAATACCAACTGTTTTCTTATCGTTCTATGTACTATATGTTCCATCAATCTGGTTTCACGCGTTAGTTTCCGTTTTACTTCTGACATTGGCCGTCCAAAACACTTGAAGATTGACTCCAAACGCGGTAGTCCCCGGTTGAAGGTTGATTTAAAACGCATTGATTGAATACTATGTTTGGGTACTCCAAATTATAGTTTAAGCAAAGGCTGCTTTTTTATTTTCAGCTTTGGCCCACCCGTTCATTTATGAATAAGAGTTATAAATATATGAATAGAAATCTGAACACATAGCAAAGGCTCTTTTTCTGTTTTTTGGCTTTGGCCCACCCGAAATCATTTATGAATCAGAGTTATAAATATATGAATAGAAATCTGAACACATTACAAAGCACGTTGATCTCCATCTGACGTTGGCAAATAATTCAGTTAAATATGATAAGAATATAGGATCAACTCATCTTCAAATTAGTTATTGAAAGAGAAAAAGAGCTTAACTTGTCCCATAATCCTCGAATGTTTTAATGTCGCTTGAAATTATTCTCAAGTTATTTTTTTGTTAAAAATATTAGCACTTACTTATGTTAGTGCTTGAAGAAACATTCGAGAATAATGACAATATAAAAAATATTTATATTAATTATAATAATTGACTCTTGCACGACTTCTTGAATTGAAAGGTCATGCAATGCAAATATATATTTTGATTAGATGGCTTTATAAAAATAAAAAATAAACAGAAAATGCACCAAAATTAAATTTATTTAGTCACTCATTCAAATAATTTATTTAGTAATTCATTCAAATAATTTCCTGTTGCTTAAAATTATTAACCTCCCATTTCTCATTTAGAGCTATTCTCACCATAGAGGATGCACGTTCTTGTTCCATATGCTCGAATACAAGTGTTTTCATGAAGATATTAGACTCTATATTCTCATGCACTATTTTCAAATACCAACTATTTTCTTTATCGTTCTTTGTACTTTATGTTCCATCAATATGGTTTTACGAGTTAGTTTCTTAGAAATCAACCTACATACTTAATATAGTAAAAAGTTAAATACAATCCATATCTTGAAACTTAAAAAAATGATCAAATAGGGAAATTGTAGGAGAATCGAATAGGTGGAAATAACAATAAGAACCTTGCCTCCTGAGTCCTGCCATCACTTTTAGTTCTAGTATTTTTCAGCTGGCTAAAAGTGTGTCTCATGCAATGGAAGCCTTGGGAGCTCCCAAAAGATGCATTCGCAGTTTTTCAGTGCAGCATATTAATTGGGTGCCCCATCCTGGGGCATGGTACAAGATTAATTCATATAGTTCGTTCCTCAGCTTTTCCGCATCAGCAACGTACGGTGGCATCATTAGGGATTCTGAGGGTAATTTTGTCTATGCCAAATATAATGCGCATTTGAAATCTGATGTATACTATTTGAACAAGTAGACCGTGGCTTCGCCTATCGGGCGCACTTGGGCCATTTTCTATCACCCTGGCAGAAATTTGGGGATATATTTGGGTGTCAAATTCAACGTGTTATTCCTGAATCAGATTCTTCTTGTGCTATTTCGCTATTATCAGAGAGTGACCCGCACATCCAGACCAGCTTTTCCATTTTTCTTTTCTTTTTCTATTTTTTTATCAGAAGACTAGCGCTTCCTTTGTTTAGAGCCATTAATGTCCGTTCATATCAAGCAAGATTCCCAGCTAAAGGACACATAAGCCAATCAATGCGCGGACTCCTTAGCTCGTCAAGACTTTGTCCATGTGGGACCAGATTACTCTTCTATTTCCAAATCTTTCTCCTTTTGTTTTTGTATATTTCCATGCAGGCAAATATGGGACTAATTTCCCCCAATTTTTTCTCTCTGTAGTTTCTTTTTCTAGGCTTAGGCCCGTACCTCATAAAAAAAATGGTCAGCCAAGATGTGGTATCCTAATTCTAGGTTGGACATGGGACCTTTGAATCTACCACTAGCACTGCCTTCTTTCGTTGGCATATGCTAGGAAAATTCTTGAGTGAGCATATCCGTAACATTTTATTCTTGCATTCACACTAAAGTTGATGACCTCCATAATCAACAAGTGATTAAAGTTAGTGTACTATAAATAACATCTATTTTTATTTTTATTGTAAGTGTATAAAAATGTGAAATGTTAAAATGTGTCTATAGATGAATATTCTTCCCATGTTCTAAGCCTTAAAGTACGGTTGAGCGTTGGGTATTAATGTGCCAAAAGAGTTGTATGTAATTAAATGACAATAGAAAATAATAAACGGCAAAAACACGGAGTTACAAAATAAATCAAGAAAAGTTATTAAATTGTATATAATGACAAATTGTTAAGATTATGTATGAATTTGTATAAAATAATTCAAAACTGCCATACCACAAATAATTATTTCAAGGATATATATATTTCAGGGTATCTACTGTCAACAGCAGTGACTAATCCCCTCACTGCAAGAGCTCTCTCGAAAAGGTAATGGCTGGCTATAAAATGTGCTCTATTCCCATGAGTGCGAATAGAAACCCCCAACCACATAGTTAAGGGACAAACGAATGAGTTGCCACCACATAAGGATTTAAGTTAATAGCGCAAAACTGCATAATTTATTTTTTTAACTGGAAGAAGACTGCATAAAGTTATGTGTAATTATAATTGCATGGCATAAATAAAAGATGTTAATTTACACTACTATTTTTTTTGGTCTTTTTTTAATTTAGGGCATTCCATACATACTTTCTAAATTATACTAGTTTAATACCCATGATTTGCATGGGGAAGTATAACAAATTTCTAAAGAGCATTATTATAATTATTAATGAAAAGTAATGATATAGTGAGTATTGAGGTATCCAACATTCCTCATTATTGTTAATGGAGGGTATGGTGACTATTGAGATATTTAATGTCCAAATATTAATCTTTAACGAGAGTATGATATGTTAATGGATAAGTGAGATTTAATTTTTGCTTATATTTCCTGTTAGAAAAAGATATTCACTCGTTGTCAATAGTTGATTGCAGGAAGCTACCAATCCTTTTATTCCCAATGATGTGAAAAATGCAATCAAAATGCAATGATCTTAGACATTTATGAAGATTCGTGATAAAACAATGCACACTCCTAAACAAATTAAAAAAGAAATAGTTACGATAATTATTGGTGTAGAAATAATTTTTTTTTATTGAAGTGTAGAAATAATATGATAAAATTATACACGAAAAAGACTGAGGTCTATAATAAAATCGAGATAGTTACATTTTATCATTAAATGAAAAAGGCTTCTAAATTCAAATTAAATTAAGTTTATCACTAAATGAAGAAAGAGGGAAGCTGAAAAAACAATTAATTTGAGTAGGAAAAGTTTTTGATTGAAAAACTATGATTCCTAGCATTTGAATAATCTGATTATTTATTGCATTATATATTTTTAAATTATAAATATTTGAAAATTATGATTACTTATCATTATTCATAAATAATAGTTTAGAAATAATTTCATATCTTCTCACTCATTGAAAAACTTATATAATGATTTGAGAAAAAAGATTTTTAAATAATTTTGAAAAAAATCTGAATTAAAACTAAGCGATATTTAATCTCAATTGTCATATATTGATTGAAAAAAAATTTAATGTTTAGTATTTGAATAATCTAATAATCATTATATAATCTGATTGTTTGAAAATTATGATTATAACCAATTATTATTCATAAATAAAAATTCAAAAATAATTTCAATTTATAAATAATTTTAAAATCTAATATTCAAGTAAAATCATGATTTTCAATTTCATTATTTTTTATTAATTAGAAAGTATAATTTTTTGTTTCGATAAATTAAATATTTTAATTTACTTAAAATATGTAAATGGCTAGGATGATTGAAAAAATATCAAAGCGGGTATTCACAGGGATTACTTGAAAAAAAGAACAAGAATGAGAACAGATTTAGTTTTCATGAGGACGGGGGCGGAGTCACCATTTGATAAACGAGATCGGGACAATGAATGAAGTTCCTACCCATGGAGACGTGTCAATTTCCCATTTATATAAATTATTTATATATATATATATATATATATCTGTGTGTGTGTGTGTGTGTGTGTGTGGGTGTGTGCGCGTGCGTGTGTGCGTGTATAAAAGAAAATCTTAGCACACATTCATCTTTTAATTATCTTTATTAAATTTGTATTATGTATGTATTTTCATTTTTAATTTGGATTATATTGCATTATTAGTATTTGGGACTCCCTTTCTTTTACAATATCTGTCAATTTTGGACAAATACATATATTAAGAAAGATAATAAATGACATTGGTAATTGAGCAAACCATAGTGAATATACTAATGTATCCCTACATATTAATTAATATAGCACACTAATATTAAATGGAATGCTTTGAAAATGTGAAATTAATTATGGGTAGTATTCAAAGAAGAAAAAAGGTAATGCTTTATTGAAACGTGAAATTGACAAATATCTATAATCTATAATAATACTAATATTCCAGAGTCGTTTGAGGGAAAGTTTTACATGTGTCACAATGAGATTGTTTTACGGCCCACGTCTTTTAAGAAGTTATTTATTAATTTTTTTGAAAAAAAAACTGCAATTATTACATATTATCAGCATATCATTGATAATAAAATGCAATTCTATATATGGTAGATTTTTACATATTATTGCGTATTTCATTATTCGGTTATTATTTATCTGATTCTACAATGCAATTCTATATATGGTAGATTTTTTATATTTAATTTAATTTAGATAGAGATAACAACTTAAATGAGATAATCTGAATTGATTACATGAAATAAAATAGACATAAATAATTGGAAATAAATCAATTTCATTCATGACCATGGATTAATTATAACAAATAAATTAGAAATTCAACTTTGAATTACTCAAGAGATGAAAATGCTCATTATATAATAGAGGCATTCACTACAATATTTCATTATTCATTTATTAGTTATCTGATCCTACAATGCAATTCTATATATGGTAGACTTTTTATATTTAATTTAATTCAGATATAGATGGCAAATTAAATGAGAGAATTTGAATTGATTACATGAAATAAAATAGACATAAATAATAGGAAATAAATCAATATCATTCATGATTGTGCATTAATTATAACAAATAAATTAGAAATTCAATTTTGGATTACTAAAGGGATGAAAATGCTCATTATATAATAAAGGCTTTTAAGTTGTTGCTTATTTTTCTCAAAACCGATTTTTTTTAATTCATTATACCTATATGTATTTTTTAACATGCATATCCTCTGACCCTTCTCATAACCTTCATTTCAGAGGCTGTTACTTTTTGGGCGGACTCAGTGGTGATAGTAGAGAAATTGGTCGAGGTTGAGGCGGGTGATGCGAAGTTACATGTATAATTTTTTTTCTCGATAAAAGTATGCTGGAGCAAACTATCAATAGATGCGAGCCAGCAGAAATATATACAGTGGTTCACATCACTCAGCTGTTGAGAGAGGCCACAGAATAGTCTACAACACATACATAGAAATCCAAAATCCACAAGCAAGGCACAAAAACAAAAGGGAAACAATAGGCATACACGGGTTGGGGGTGGCAACCTATGATATCTAACAAAAGTCAAAGGGAGAATGATTACTCTCTCTAGGTCGATATTGGTCAATTAATGTATAATGTGTTCTTATTTACTGTTATTGCCAACCCTTATTGCTTAGACAAATGATGCTAAAGACGCAAGTATTAGGGTGAACTTTTAGTCCATTTTTGTTTGTAGTTACGTTCTATCATCGTTGTTAGCAGTGTTCTCTATTAGGTATCAATGATTAGCAGAAGAGTTTTGGAAAGGTTTGGAAGCTGCTATCTCCTTTTCAATTTTACTTCATGGGCATGCAAAAATTTGTGTGAAATGTGTAGGATTTTTTAACTAGCAATTTGCATTATTTATTCAATTGTATATTAAATCTAATATATTTGAAAGAGTCATACTAATAATTCTTCAAGGTATCCAGTGAGCTTTTTTGATAAGCTGTAGCTTTTGATTTGGTTTATGATTTTACTCCAATAAGATGAAAGTTAGTTACCTATAAGGTTGTCTTGTCTGTGATCTTGAAGTTGAAGGGCATAAAGTTCCAAGATATCCAGCTTGCACACTATAGCTAGGATAGCTCCATAGAAGAGTATGATGAACTCTTCACACTATGATTTTCTAATGACTACTACTTGCTACTAATTAATGTGCTAAATTAAGTTTATAATACTTGGAAGCAGGTCTCTCTTTTTTTTTCTTTTTTCTTTTTAATTTGTTGCATTTGCTATGTTTAAACTCAGCTTTTAAAATTGATATGTTGCTATTTGTTAAATTTGTAACTTTTTAATATGAAAATTTTATTTTTATTAAGTTTAGGAGAATTGTTGTGAGTGAAGAACCATTTTGTTTTTATGATTGTTGTTTGCTAATTAAGTTTTCTGGCATTAATTTTTTCATTAATTTGTGTTAGGATCGATAATTTCTTGCCAAAGCAAACATGTCCATTACTCAAAAAATATAGAGTCAATATCATCAAGAGTACATATTTGAACTATATATTTAGTGATTTAATTACCTTACAGTTGCATTTGGAATATAATAAACTAGAACATTAATTAAACTTGATTAGATTTAACTCAATTGAATTAAGTTATAAATCAATGTTTTGTTTTTTATTTTACTTATCTATCCTTATTATATCATATCTTTTCCTTTAGAATATTTAAAAGTTAAAAGTAAAATAGCATCTTTAAATATCAAAATTAATCCTAATAAAAATTAAGGGATTTTAACACTGAAAGAATGAAATTCCATAAGATTTGATTATTTAATTTATTTCTTATTCTTTTCGATTCGTTTTGGTAAATTTATTATTTCAATTATAAATATACAATTTGATTTGCAAATCAAATCAAATCATTTTTACTTTTGTTTCTATTCTAACACACTTTATGATATAATCACTACCTTAAATTGATACATATTCTTTTACAATCTATGATTATGTTAATAAATTACTATTGTCATAATTTATATTTTCTATAATCACTTAATCCATACCTATCTTTCTTTGGCTCATCATTAATCCGAACCCAAATAATAACTCATTTATATTTTTGCAACAAATGAAACGATCCTTTATTTCTCATATATAATATATAATATTATAGATATCTATTTATAATACTAATATTCAAGACTCATTTCAAGGAAAATTTTTCCACATGTCATTTTTAGAGTAATTTAGGACCCACAATTTTTATAACATTAATTATTAAAAAATTTTAAAAAATATTTTCATAATTTAATTATGATATGTCATTAAAAAATTATAGACATAATTGAATTTGATTATAATTACATGTTGACTATAATTTTCTCTTATTTAATTTTATGGTAATTCAATTTGTATCATTAAATTATTCCACATGTAATTTTTCTAGAATTTCTAATTTCAAAATATATTTATGAGTCTTAAACAGTTACATTTCATAAAATTGATAATAAATTACATTTAAAACATGAATTATATTTACATGATACAATATTACCTTTAGGTTATTTTATAAAAAAAAATTACCTTCACATTATTTTATATAAAAAAATTACCTTACATTAATAATCGATTAAAACAATATAATCAATGCAAAATCACATAATTTCAAACTAATCTATATTCTTAAAAGATTATATTTTAACAATTGAATAATATTTATTTGCATAAAAGTATAATTTAATTTTATTCAAATCATATTTTTGCAATGTATACAAACATATATTCTTCATTTTACTTTTTCAATTCATTTTATGTAATGTACTTGATTAAAAAATTATATTACTCGAACAGCTTTTACAAAATATAAGTAAAACATAAAATTAAGAATTAACAATAAATAAATTAAATAATGAACAATAGATATTTCTTAGAAAAATATCAAACTTCCAATAAAATAAAAAATCTGATTGATTAATATACAAAATTTGCAGCTGATGTCAAATGGTCTATCATAATTATTTTTTGCTAAAGTTCTATCAATCTTATTTGATGTCAATCCTTCAATGTTATCATTAATTGATATCAAATTAAATGATATCTATTATCATTTTATATCTTAAAGATTTTGTTTGTTATTATTGTCATATATATATGACACAATATTTGCTAAATTAATTTATTTTGTGCTATTGATGTTTATTTGAATAATCCATCTATTATATTAATATTTCAGAGTCATTTCATGGAAACTATTGCACATGTCATTCATATAGTGATTTAGGTTTCACATGTTATTTATATAGTGATTTAGGCCTCACCTTTCTCAATCTTTATGTCTAAAGATTTTTTTAAGATTAATTTACAATTTACTTATTAATTATTTTTATATGAAATAAAATCAAATATTACAATCACTAAGGAATTGAATATTACAATAATTAAATATTATAATTTGCACTAAGAGAGAACTCATGTCAATATAATTATGATCGATAATTAAATTAAGAACCATTAATAGCCTCACATTATAGAGATAATATAAAAAATTATAAATGAAGTATTTCCGAAATAAAAAAGCCTTAAAATCAGCATTTTTTCTAATAAAAGAAAACAGGCAGGTCAGATTGTCAATGAATTGCTAAATGATTGATTTTGATATGATAATAATTCAAAATTAAATTTCTACCAAATTTATTCTGAATCAAATATTTAAGACTCATTATAATATTAATATATTAATTTGTTCTTAATTAAATATGATAATAATTTATATATTTAACACTAATTACATAAAACTCTTCCACGTGGAATGAGAAATGGGGACTTGTGACGGGAATGTAGATGAGAATGGAGAAAAAAATTCTAAATGAGGACGGAATTATGAAAAAAATTTTAACTCCAAATCTAGAACTTTTGAAAATAATAAAAAATTATCTATCTACCTATATCACTATATCCTATTTAATTTTTTACAATTTGAACATTCCAATCTATCAATTCCATACTTTTCCATACTATTTTTTTTGAAAAAAATACCTTCAATTTTTCAACACTAAAATATTTTAAAAATCAATTCCACAATTTATACTTCTTTGATATTAATGTATTTTTAAAATTTCTCCTTTTTTAATTTTTTTAATGAACTCATAAATGTCAATATGGATTAAAATCTCCACATGGAAAGAGAAATAGGGACCCGTGGCAAGGATGTGGATGAAAATGGAGACAAATTTCTAAATGAAGACGATATTAGGGGCAAATTTTTTAACTTCAAATCTAGAACTTTTGAAAATTATAATAAAAAAAATTATCTATCTACCTATATCACTATATCCTAATTGATTTTTTATAACTTGAATATTCCATAATTTTTTCATACCATTTTTTTTAAATAAATACCTTCAATTTTTCAACATTGAAATATTTAAAAAAATCAATTCCACAATTTATACTTCTTTGATAATGATACTAAATATTTATTAATTTTTAAAAAATTAAACAATTATATGAATTTTTTATTGAAAATAATATTATAATTAATATACTACTCTAATAATTGAGATTATATAAATTAGAATTATATATGATTTTTTTACTAATCATTACACATTAATTATAACATATATTTTAAAATTGATATTTTAATTTATTAAGAGGATGTACAAGGAAAGGATGTGTAATTGAACTCATATAAATTAAATTTATTCATTATTTTTTGAATTAGAAAATATATTTTTATATTTTTATAAATTAAATATTTTAATTTAGTAAAAAGATTTAAATGGCTAGGAATGATAAAAAATAAAATTAAAAGTGGGTATACGCGAGAATCACCCACAATGGGAAAGAAAATTGGGACATATTTTGTCTTCACAGGAACAACCGATAGGGGATAAGTTCCCGTTTGTTAAATATAGGGACAGGGATAATACACCTTCATTTTTCTAAATTATTTTTTATTGTATTTGCATTACATATGCATTTTTTATTTTAATTTGAATTATGTTGTATCAATAGTATTTGTTATTATAGATATTTATGCTTCAGGTTGTAAAATATTTTTAAAAATTTTTTCTATTTGAAATATGTTAATAAACCACTGAATATCATATGGAATCAAAGTCTCTACGGAAGATGGAAAATGAGGACCCGTAAAGGGTTGAAGATAGGGATGAGCAACAAAATTCTATATGGTAATGGGAGGCGTGGAACATGTCCCATTTTTTATGGATACTTATTGTCATCTCTATAAATGACTTATGATATATCAAAATTATTCATTTATTCTCTTTCTTTATTCAATAATTTCATCTTTCAAAATGTGCAATCAAAATGTGCAAAATTTTCATAAAATAGGCTCTTTATTGTTAGTTATAGGTCATTTATCGAGACTTTTTCAACCTTATAAACACGATATTCAAAATAAGATATAAAAAAAATATCATATTTATATTTTATCCTCTTAATTAATTATTTAACTATTAACCTACTTTTAAGATAAACTTATATACTCAATTTTCTATAATATATATTTAAATAAATTATCATTTAATTTCTATAATAATCAACAAACTTTTTTTGAGTATCTCCCCGTGCATCGCATGGGTCAAACGACTAGTTTTAAAATATGAAGTTATCTGAAATTAAGCAGATATCTTAGAGGGAATGAGTATTATGCATATTTATATTTTGAATATCAAAATACTATTCAAATTTGTTTTTGGAATTATTTTAATAAATCCAAAAATACCCTATAGGGATTCAAATCCTCGTGAGAAATAGGGAATAAGGACTCATGATAGAAATGAGGATGGGAATGGGGGACAAAATTCTATACTGGGACAAAATGTAGGAGGCATATTCCATCTTTCATGGATACCTATCATCTATATTAATGATATATGATATTATAAATATATTCACTTATTTTATTTCATTATATTCACCAATTTCAAATATCGAAACGTGCAAAATTTTCATAAAATAAATTTTTTATTGTTAGTTAAAGGTCATCTATATAGATTTTCTCAACCTTATAAACATGATATTCAAAATAAGATATAAAATAGAATGACTCATTTCAAATCTATATTCATTTATATTTTATTTATTTATTTAATTATTTAACTATTAACTTATTTTCAAAATAAGTTTATATACTCAATTTTCTATAAGAAGTATTTAAATGAATTATTATTTATTTTCAATCATGATTAATAAACTTTTTTTATTATCATCCCGTGCATCTCACGGTATAATTCAATGTTTGCAATCATAATATAATCAAACTAAATTAAATAATCTTATTCGGATTTTCAATCATAAATTAAGAATTATTATTTTTAAATCTTATCTGGCGTTATTATTAATCAGATTTTTACCACCACCCTGAACGTTATATAATCAGCTTCTTTTATCAATCTGACTATTTTCAAAATTATAACAATTATAAAAGCTATAATAATCTTATTTCTTTTGTTGATTATGTTATTAAATTTGACTCAGATTTCCTTATTCATTGCATATTTAATTTAATTCAATTCAAAGTTATTCAAATTATTATTTAATCAATCTTAAAAAGAAGTATTGAACAATAAAATATTTTATGATAAAAAATAGTGATTGTTTATTCACGTAAAGAAACATAAGAAATACTCACATATCAGCATTTGGAAGAGTTTAAAGGTTCAAATATGTTTTGTAAAAAATAAGTAGGTTTTGGTTACATGGCTCGTTTCGATTCCCTTCAATTCTAAAAAAAATAAAAAATGTTCTTTTTTCCAAATGATCTATTTTAAAAAGATCTTTCACAAAAGTAAAAAATGCACAATATTTATACGCAACATTAATTATATTTTGATATAATATAGTAAAAGATTTTATTTGGAAAGCAGTCCATAAAGGCATCCCAGTTAGAGAGGTGATTAGAAGAAGAATGCCCCATGTTTCAGTTGATTGTCCCAGGTGTAACATATCATCTGAAACTGTGGTTCATTGTCTTTTGAAGTGCAGAAAAGCTACAGAAGTCTGGAACAATCTGCTACTGGACCATATTAGTGTGAACCATAGCCATTTTCAATTTGGAGATTGGTGGCTTCAAGCAATGAATAACATTCAGAACTAGCCAAACAAGTGGACAGTTAGCGTATTGGCCAGTTGGATTATATGGAAATCAAGGAACAATAAGTCTTTTGGAAACAAAGAATCTGATGCCCAAGGGTCAACGCAACATGCCTTCCAGCTGCTAAATAAGACACAATCCAAATTAGTTTCTCTTTCTTTCTAGATTATTTTAGCATGTTTTCCTACTCTGAGTAGTGATTTTGGGTTTTTCCCGTTTCTGCATTTTGCAAGTGTCTTGTGGGACCTAAAACATTGATTTTCCATCAATAAAAATTTTTCTATCTTTGGTTAAAGAAAAAAGATTTTATTTATTGTCAAACATCTTTGATTTTGTATGTTATAAAAAATATCTTTTTTCTTCCGAAGACAGAAGTTATAACTTCTCTAAATAGATTCTTTTTTTGTACTTTTTTTTTAGTGATTATGCTTTTACTGTTTTTTTTTTTTTGAAGTAAAGATATCCATGGGAAAATTTGTCCTATTCAAATATTCATGACCAAGAAATACTGAATTCTCTTTCTTTTCGAATAGGCCCCTGAAACCTAAGCGTACTAAAAAACAAAAGATCATTTTAAAAAAATTTATTTTAATCAATATAATAGCATGCAAACAAGAATATAGTATTTGAATATTTTGTTTCAATCCAAATATTTTAAAAATTATTTCATTTAGTCCATATCATTAATCTATATATGTTATATATTGAGCTGACTAATAAAAAGTCTTGTCATTAGATTCTACAAGACTAGCCATCCTAAATGCAATGTTATAATTATGTGCCAACATACTCAATCAAATGACACATTAGGTCAATCTAATATTAGATATTCGACATAATAACATTTAAGATCTTGGCCGAGTATTAATGTCGTAATTTATTTGTGTAGGACACAGTACGAGCAATCAAGTTTGTCAATTTTTAAATGGTTCATCCCCTCATGATAATTTTTAACATGATGTCAAATTCTTATATCACCATTTACCAATTATCAACTCTCTCTTTTACATGATTACCGTATTGGCTTTAAAGACCTGCAATTGATTCACTCTTTATTCGATTGTTGTGTCATCTATCTTCAACCTTGAACGTTTTAAATACTTACTCTCTCATTTCTTGAATGATTGTCCATTTAAAAAAAATTATTTGAAAATAATTATCCATTTTAAAAATTTAAGTAGTATTAATTATTTCTTTTTAATAATATCATTATTAAATACTATTAATTTGTTAGTGAAGTATAGAGAGAAATTAGGGGACAACGGATACTTTAATAAATTATTATTTTCTATAAGATGTATTTAAATGAATTATTATTTATTTTCAATCATGATTAATAAACTTTTTTTATTATCATCCCGTGCATCTCACGGTATAATTCAATGTTTGCAATCATAATATAATCAAACTAAATTAAATAATCTTATTCAGATTTTCAATCATAAATTAAGAATTATTATTTTTAAATCTTATCAAGCGTTATTATTAACCAGATTTTTACCACCACCCTGGGCGTTATATAATCAGCTTCTTTTATCAATCTGACTATTTTCAAAATTATAACAATTATAAAAGCTATAATAATCTTATTTCTTTTGTTGACTACATTATTAAATTTGAATCACATTTTCTTATTCATTGCATAGTAAATTTAATTGAATTCAAAGTTATTCAAATTATTATTTAATCAATCACAAAAAGAAGTATTGAACAATAATATATTTTATGATAAAAAATTGTGATTTTTTATTCACGTAAAGAAACATAAGAAATACTCACATATCAGTATTTGGAATGGTTTAAAGGTCCAAATATGTTTTGTAAAAAATAAGTAGGCTTTGGTTACAAGGCTCGTTTCGAATCCGTTCAATTCTCAAAAAAAAAAAATTCTTTTTTTCAAATGATCTATTTTAAAAAGATCTTTCGCAAAAGTAAAAGATGAATAATATTTATACGTAACATTAATTATATTTTGATATAATAGTAAAAGATTTTATTTGGAAAGCAGTCCATAAAGGCATCCCAGTTAGAGAGATGATTAGAAGAAGAATACCCCATGCTTCAGTTGATTGTCCCAGGTGTAACATATCATCTGAAACTGTGGTTCATTGTCTTTTGAAGTGCAGAAAAGCTACAGAAGTCTGGAACAATCTGCTACTGGACCATATTAGTATGAACCATAGCCATTTTCAATTTGGAGACTGGTGACTTCATGCACTAAATAACATTCAGATCTAGCCAAACAAGTGAACAGCTAGCTTATTGGCCAGTTGGATTATATGGAAAGCAAGGAACAAAAAGACTTTTGAAAACAAAGAATGTGATGATGCCCAAGGGTCAAAGCAGCAGGCCTTCCAGCTGCTAAATAAGATACAATCCACATTAGTTTCTCTTTCTTCCTAGATTATGTTAGCATGTTTTTTTCCTACTCTGAGTAGTGATTTTGGGTTTTTCCCGTTTCTGCATTTTGCAAGTGTCTTGTGGGACCTAAAATTTTGATTTTCCATCAATAAAAGTTTTTCTATCTTTGGTTAAATAAAAAAGATTTTATTTATTGTCAAACATCTTTGATTTTGTATGTTATAAAAAATATCTTTTTTCTTCATAAGACAGAAGTTATAACTTCTCTAAATAGATTTTTTTTTTTGGTCATTTTTTTAGTGATTATGCTTCTACTGTTTTGTTTTGAAGCAAAGATATCCACGGAAAAATTTGTCCTATTCGGATATTTATGACCAAGAAATACTGAATTATCTTTCTTTTCAGATAGGCTCCTGAAACACAAGCGTACTAAAAAACAAAAGATCATTTGTTAATAAAAAAAGATCTTTTAATCAATATAATAGCATGCAAACAAGAATATTGTATTTGAATATTTTGTTTCAATCCAAATATTTTAAAAATTATTTGATTTAGTCCATATCATTAATCTATATATGTTATATCTTGAGCTGACTAGAAAAAAGTCATGTCATTTGATTATACAAGACTAGCCATCCTAAGTGCAATGTTATAATTATGTGCCAACATACTCAGTCAAATAACACATTAGGTCAATCTAATATTAGATATTCGACCTAATAACATTTAAGGTCTTGGCCGAGTATTAATGTCGTAATTTATTTGTGTAGGACACAGTACGAGCAATCAAGTTTGTCAATTTTTAAACGGTTCATCCCCTCATGATAATTTTTAACATGATGTCAAATTCTTATATCACCATTTACCAATTATCAACTCTCTCTTTTTCATGATTACCGCATGGGCTTTAAAGACCAGCAATTGATTCACTCTTTATTGGATTGTTGTGTAATCTATCTTCAACTTGAACGTTTTAAATACTTACTCTCTCATTTCTTGAATGATTGTCCATTTAAAAAAAATTATTTGAAAATAATTATCCATTTTAAAAATGTAAGTAGTATTAATTATTTCTTTTTAATAATATCACTATTAAATACAATTGATTTGTTAGTGAAGTATATCAGAGAAATTAGGGGACAATGGATACTTTAATTTAATAAATTATTATTTTTTATAAGATGTATTTAAATGAATTATTAATTATTTACAATCATGATTAATAAACTTTTTTATTATAATCCCTTGCATCTAACCGTATAATTCGATGTTTGAAATCATAATATAATCAAACTAAATTAAATAACCTTATTCAGATTTTCAATCATAAATTAAGATTTATTATTTTTAAATCTTATCAAGCGTTATTATTAATCAGATTTTTACCACTACCCTGAACGTTATATAATCAGCTTCTTTTATCAATCTGGCTATTTACAAAATTATAACAATTTTAAAAGCTAGAATAATCTTATTTCTTTTGTTGACTATGTTATTAAATTTGAATCAGATTTTCTCATTCATTGCATATTAAATTTAATTTAATTCAAAGTTATTCAAATTATTATTTAATCAATCACAAAAAGAAGTATTGAACAATAAAATATTTTATGATAAAAAATTGTGATTTTTTATTCACGTAAAGAAACATAAGAAATTCTCACATATCAGTATTTGGAATAGTTTAAAGGTTCAAATATGTTTTGGAAAAAATAAGTAGGTTTTGGTAAGAAGGCTTGTTTCGATTCCCTTTAATTATAAAAAAAAAAAAGTTCTTTATTTCAAATGATCTATTTTAAAAAGATCTTTCACAAAAGTAAAAGATGCATAATATTTATACGTAACATTAATTATATTTTGATATAATAGTAAAAGATTTTATTTGGAAAGCAGTCCATCAAGGCATCCTAGTTAGAGAGGTGATTAGAAGAAGAATGCCCCATGTTTCAGTAGTTGATTGTCCCAGGTGTAACATATCATCTGAAACTGTGGTTCATTGTCTTTTGAAGTGCTGTAAAGCTATAGAAGTCTGGAACAATCTACTACTGGACCATATTAGTGTGAACCATAACCTTTTTCAATTTGGAGACTGGTGACTTCAAGCAATGAATAACATTCAGAACTAGCCAAACAAGTGAACAACTAGCTTATTGGCCAGTTGGATTATATGGAAATCAAGGAACAATAAGTCTTTTGGAAACAAAGAATCTGATGCCCAAGGGTCAACGCAACATGCCTTCCACCTGCTAAATAAGATACAATCCACATTAGTTTCTCTTTCTTCCTAGATTATTTTAGCATGTTTTCCTACTATGAGTTGTGATTTTGGGTTTTTCCCATTTCTGCATTTTGCAAGTGTCCTGCGGGACCTAAAACATTGATTTTCCATCAATAAAAGTTTTACTATCTTTGGTTAAAAAAAAAAGATTTTATTTATTGTCAAACATCTTTGATTTTGTATGTTATAAAAAAATATCTTTTTTCTTCTGAAGACAGAAGTTATAACTTCTCTAAATAGATTTTATTTTTTGTACTTTTTTTAGTGATTATGCTTTTACTGTTTTGTTTTGAAGCAAAGATATCCACAGGAAATTTGTCCTATTTAGATATTCATGACTAAGAAATACTGAATTCTTTTTCTTTACGAATAGGCCCCCGAAAACCAAGCGTACTACAAAACAAAAGATCCTTTTTTTAATAAAAAAGATTTATTAATCAATATAATAGCATCCAAACAAGAATATAGTATTTGAATATTTTGTTTCAATCCAAAAAATTTTAAAAATTATTTTATTTAGTCCATATCATTAATCTATATATGTTATATATTGAGCTGACTAATAAAAAGTCATGTCATTTGATTCTACAAGACTAGCCATCCTAACTGCAATGTTATAATTATGTGCCAACATACTGAGTAAAATGACACATTAGGTCAATCTAATATTAGATATTCGACATAATAACATTTAAGGTCTTGGCCGAGTATTAATGTCGTAATTTATTTGTGTAGGACACAGAAGGAGCAATCATGTTTGTCAATTTTTAAACGGTTCATCCCCTCATGATCATTTTTAACATGATGTCAATTTCTTATATCACTATTTACCAATTATCAACTCTCTCTTTTACATGATTACCGTATGGGCTTTAAAGACCCGCTATTGATTCACTCTTTATTGGATTGTTGTGTCATCTATCTTCAACCTTGAACGTTTTATATACTTACTCCCTTATTTCGTGAATGATTGTCCATTTAAAAAAATTATTTGAAAATAATTATCCATTTTAAAAATTTAAGTAGTATTTATTATTTCTTTTTAATAATGTCACTATTAAATACTATTGATTTGTTGGTGAAGTATATCAGAGAAATTAGGGGACAACGGATACTTTAATAAATTATTATTTTCTATAAGATGTATTTAAATGTATTATTATTTATTTTCAATCATGATTAATAAAAAAATTTTATTATCATCCCGTGCATCTCACGGTATAATTCGATGTTTACATTCATAATATAATCAAACTAAATTAAATAACCTTATTCAGATTTTCAATCATAAATTAAGAATTATTATTTTTAAATCTTATCTAGCGTTATTATTAATCAGATTTTTACCAGCACCCTGAACGTTATATAATCAACTTCTTTTATCAATCTGACTATTTTCAAAATTATAACAATTTTAAAAGCTATAATAATCATATTTCTTTTGTTGATTATGTTATTAAATTTGAATCAGATTTTCTTATTCATTGCATATTTAATTTAATTGAATTCAAAGTTATTCAAATTATTATTTAATCAATCATAAAAAGAAGTATTGAACAATAAAATATTTTATCATAAAAAATAGTGATTTTTTATTCCCATAAAGAAACATAAGAAATACTCACATATCAGTGCTATTTGGAATAGTTTAAAGTTTCAAATATGTTTTGTAAAAGATAAGTAGGTTCTGGTTACAAGGCTCGTTTCGATTCCCTTCAATTCTCAAAAAAAAAAAAAAGTTCTTTTTTTCAACTGTTCTATTTTAAAAAGATCTTTCACAAAAGCAAAAGATGCATAATATTTATACGTAACATTAATTATATTTTGATATAATAGTAAAAGATTTTATTAGGAAAGCAGTCCATAAAGGCATAGAGGTGATTAGAAGAAGAATGCCCCATGTTTCAGTCGATTGTCCCAGGTGTAACATATCATCTGAAACTGTGGTTCATTGTCTTTTGAAGTGCAATAAAGCTACAGAAGTCTGCAACAATCTGCTACTGGACCATATTAGTGTGAACTATAGCCTTTTTCAATTTGGAGACTGGTGACTTCAAGCAATGAATAACATTAAGAACTAGCCAAACAAGTGAACAGCTAGCTTATTGGCCAGTTGGATTATATGGAAAGCAAGGAACAATAAGACTTTTGAAAACAAAGAATATGATGCCCAAGGGTCAACGCAACAGGCCTTCCAGCTGCTAAATAAGATACAATCCACATTTGTTTCTCTTTCTTCCTAGATTAGTTTAGCATGTTTTCCTACTCTGAGTAGTGATTTTGGGTTTTTCCCGTTTCTGCATTTTGCAAGTGTCTTGTGGGACCTAAAACTTTGATGTTCCATCAATAAAAGTTTTTCTATCTTTGGTTAAAAAAAATTTTTTATTTATTGTCAAACATCTTTGATTTTGTATGTTATAAAAAATATATTTTTTCTTCTGAAGACAGAAGTTATAACTTCTCTAAATAGATTTTTTTTGGTACTTTTTTCAGTGATTATGCTTTTACTGTTTTGTTTTGAAGCAAAGATATCCACGGGAGAATTTGTCCTATTCAGATATTCATGACCAACTAATACTGAATTCTTTTTCTTTACGAATAGGCCCCTGAAACCCAAGCGTACTAAAAAACAACAGATTATTTTTTTTAATAAAAAAAGATTTTTTAATCAATATAATAGCATCCAAACAAGAATATAGTATTTGAATATTTTGTTTCAATCCAAATATTTTAAAAATTATTTGATTTAGTCCATATCATTAATCTATATATGTTATATATTGAGCTGACTAATAAAAAGTCATGTCATTTGATTCTTCAAGACTAGCCATCCTAAGTGCAATGTTATAATTATGTGCCAGCATACTCAATCAAATGACATATTAGGTCAATCTAATATTAGATATTCGACCTAATAACATTTAAGGTCTTGGCCGAGTATTAATGTCGTAATTTATTTGTGTAGGACACAGTATGAGCAATCAAGTTTGTCAATTTTTAAACTGTTCATCCCCTCATGATAATTTTTAACATGATGTCAAATTCTTATATCACCATTTACCAATTATCAACTCTCTCTTTTACATGATTACCGTATGGGCTTTAAAGACCCGCAATTGATTCACTCTTTATTCAATTGTTGTGTCATCTATCTTCAACCTTGAACGTTTTAAATACTTACTTTCTCATTTCTTGAATGATTGTCCATTTAAAAAAAATTATTTGAAAATAATTATCCATTTTAAAAATTTAAGTAGTATTAATTATTTCTTTTTAATAATATCACTATTAAATACTATTAATTTGTTAGTGAAGTATAGAGAGAAATTAGGGGACAATGGAAACTTTAATAAATTATTATTTTCTATAAGATGTATTTAAATGAATTATTATTTATTTTCAATCATGATTAATAAACGTTTTTTATTATCAGCCCATGCATCTCACGGTATAATTTGATGTTTGCAATCATAATATAATCAAACTAAATTAAAAAATCTTATTCATATTTTCAATCATAAATTAAGAATTATTATTTTTAAATCTTATCAAGCGTTATTATTAATCAGATTTTTACCACCACCCTGAACGTTATATAATCAGCTCCTTTTGTTAATCTGACTATTTTCAAAATTATAACAATTATAAAAGCTATAATAATCATATTTCTTTTGTTGAATATGTTATTAAATTTGAATTAGATTTTCTTATTCATTGCATATTTAATTTAATTGAATTCAAAGTTATTCAAATTATTATTTAATCAATCATGAAAAGAAGTATTGAACAATAAAATATTTTATCATAAAAAATAGTGATTTTTTATTCACGTAAAGAAACGTAAGAAATACTCACATATCAGTATTTGGAATAGTTTAAAGGTTCAAATATGTTTTGTTAAAAAAAAGTAGGTTCTGGCACAAGGATCGTTTTGATTCCCTTCAATTCTCAAAAGAAAAATGTTCTTTATTTCAAATGATCTATTTTAAAAAGATCTTTCACAAAAGTAAAAGACGCATAATATTTATACGTAACATTAATTATATTTTGATATAATAGTAAAGGATTTTATTTGGAAAGCAATCCATAAAGGCATCCCAGTTAGAGAGGTGATTAGAAGAAGAATGCCCCATGTTTCAGTTGATTGTACCAGGTGTAACATATCATCTCAAGCTGTGGTTCATTATTTTTGAAGTGCAAAAAAGCCATAGAAGTCTGGAACAATTTGCTACTAGACCATATTAGTCTGAACCATACCCATTTTCAATTTGGAGACTGGTGACTTCAAGCAATGAATAACATTCAGAACTAGCCAAACAAGTGAGCAGCTAGCTTTATTGGCCATTACTTGTTGGATTATATTTGGAAAGCAAGGAACAATAAGACTTTTGAAAACAAAGAATCTAATGCCCAAGGGTCAACGCAACAGGCCTTCCAGCTACTAATAAGATACAATCCATATTAGTTTCTCTTTCTTCCTAGATTATTTTAGCATGTTTTCCTACTCTGAGTTGTGATTTTGGTTTTTCCCGTTTCTGCATTTTGCAAGTGTCCTGTGGGAGCTAAAACTTTGATTTTCCATAAATAAAAGTTTTTCTATCTTTTGTTAAAGAAAAATGATTTTATTTATTTTCAAACATCTTTGATTTTGTATGTTATAAAAAATATCTTTTTTCTTCTGAAGATAGAAGTTATTACTTCTCTAAATAGATTTTTTTTTGTACTTTTTTTAATGATTATGTTTTTCCTGTTTTGTTTTGAAGCAAAGATATCCACGGAAAAATTTGTCCTATTCAGAAATTCATGACCAAGAAATACTGAATTCTCTTTCTTTTCGAATAGGCCCCTGAAACCCAAGTGCACTAAAAAATAAAAGATTCTTTTTTTAATAAAAAAAAAGATTTTTTAATTAATATAATAGCATCCAAACAAGAATATAGTGTATGAATATTTTGTTTCAATCCAAATATTTTAAAAATTATTTGATTTAGTCCA
This sequence comes from Dalbergia cultrata, assembly GCA_031216105.1. Classification (NCBI taxonomy): domain Eukaryota; kingdom Viridiplantae; phylum Streptophyta; class Magnoliopsida; order Fabales; family Fabaceae; genus Dalbergia; species Dalbergia cultrata. Next base: position 7,244,264 of record CM062347.1, read on the forward strand.
TATCAATAATCTATATATGTTATATATTGAGCTGACTAATAAAAAGTCATGTCATTTGATTCTTCAAGACTAGCCATCCTAAGTGCGATGCTATAATTATGTGCCAACATACTCAGTGAAATGACACATTAGGTCAATCTAATATTAGATATTCGACATAATAACATTTAAGATCTTGGCCGAGTATTAATGTCGTAATTTATTTGTGTAGGACACAGTACGAGCAATCAAGTTTGTCAATTTTTAAATGGTTCATCCCCTCATGATAATTTTTAACATGATGTCAAATTCTTATATCACCATTTACCAATTATCAACCGTCTCTTTTACATGATTACCGTATCGCCTTTAAAGACCCGCTATTGATTCACTCTTTATTGGATAGTTGTGTCATCTATCTTCAACCTTGAACATTTTAAATACTTACTCCCTCATTTCTTGAATGATTGTCCATTTAAAAAAAATTGTTTGAAAATAATTATCCATTTTAAAAATTTAAGTAGTATTAATTATTTCTTTTTAATAATATCACTATTAAATACTATTGATTTGTTAGTGAAGTATATCAGAGAAACTAGGGGACAACGGATAATTTAATAAATTATTATTTTCTATAAGATGTATTTAAATAAATTATTATTTATTTTCAATCATGATTAACAAACTTTTTTATTATCATCCCGTGCATCTCACGGTATAATTCGATGTTTGCAATCATAATATAATCAAACTAAATTAAATAACCTTATTCAGATTTTCAATCATAAATTAAGAATTATTATTTTTAAATCTTATCAAGCGTTATTATTAATCAGATTTTCAAAATTAGAACTATTTTAAAAGCTATAATAATCTTATTTCTTTTCTTGATTATGTTATTAAATTTGAATAAGATTTTCTTATTCATTGCATATTTAATTTAATTGAATTCAAAGTTATTCAAATTATTATTTAATCAATCATAAAAAGAAGTATTGAACAAAAAAATATTTTATCATAAAAAATAGTGAGTTTTTATTCACGTAAAGAAACATAAGAAATACTCACATATCAGTATTTGGAATGGTTTAAAGGTTCAAATATGTTTTGTAAAAAATAAGTAGGCTTTGGTTACAAGGCTCCTTTCGATTCCCTTCAATTCTAAAAAAATTTTTTTTTTTTTCAAATGATGTATTTTAAAAAGATCTTCACAAAAGTAAAAGATAAATAATATTTATACGTAACATTAATTATATTTTGATATAATAGTAAAAGATTTTATTTGGAAAGCAGTCCATAAAGGCATCCTAGTTAGAGAGATGATTAGAAGAAGAATACCCCATGCTTCAGTTGATTGTCCCAGGTGTAACATATCATCTCAAACTATGGTTCATTGTCTTTTGAAGTGCTGAAAAGCTACATAAGTCTGGAACAATCTGCTACTGGACCATATTAGTGTGAACCATAGCCATTTTCAATTTGGAGACTGGTGACTTCAAGCAAAACATTCAGAACTAGCCAAACAAGTGAATAGCTAGCTTTATTGGCTATTACCTGTTGGATTATATATGGAAAGCAAGGAACAATAAGACTTTTGAAAACAAAGAATCTGATGCCCAAGGGTCAATGCAACAGGCCTTCCAGCTGCTAAATAAGATACAATCCACATTTGTTTCTCTTTCTTCCTAGATTATTTTAGCTTGTTTTCCTACTCCGAGTAGTGATTTTGGGTTTTTCCCGTTTCTACATTTTGCAAGTGTCCTGTGGGACCTAAAACTTTGAATTTCGATCAATAAAAGTTTTTCTATCTTGGGTTAAAGAAAAATGATTTTATTTATTGCCAAACATCTTTGATTTTGTATGTTATAAAAAATATCTTTTTTCTTCTGAAGATAGAAGTTATAACTTCTCTAAATAGATTTTATTTTTTGTACTTTTTTTAGTGATTATGCTTTTACTGTTTTGTTTTGAATCAAAGATATCCACGGGAAAATTTGTCCTATTCAGATATTCATGACCAAGTAATACTAAATTCTCTTTCTTTTCGAATAGGCCCCTGAAACCCAAGCGTACTAAAAAACAAAAGATCCTTTTTTTTAATGAAAAAAGATTTTTTTAATCAATATAATAGCACCCAAACAAGAATATAGTATTTGAATATTTTGTTTCAATCCAAATATTTTAAAAATTATTTGATTTAGTCCATATCATTAATCTATATATGTTATATATTGAGCTGACTAATAAAAAGTCATGTCATTTGATTCTACAAGACTAGCCATCCTAAGTGCAATGTTATAATTATGTGCCAACATACTCAGTGAAATGACACATTAGGTCAATCTAATAATAGATATTTGACATAATAACATTTAAGATCTTGGCCGAGTATTAATGTCATAATTTATTTGTGTAGGACACAGTAGGAGCAATCAAGTTTGTCAATTTTTAAACTATTCATCCCCTCATGATAATTTTTAACATGATGTCAAATTCTTATATCACCATTTACCAATTATCAACTCTCTCTTTTACATGATTACCGTATGGGCTTTAAAGACTCGCTATTGATTTACTCCGTATTGGATAGTTGTGTCATCTATCTTTAACCTTGAATGTTTTAAATACTTACTCCCTCATTTCTTAAATGATTGTCCATTTAAAAAAAATTATTTAAAAATAATTATCCATTTTAAAAATTTAAGTAGTATTAATTATTTCTTTTTAATAATATCACTATTAAATACTATTGATTTGTTAGTCAAGTATACGACAGAAATTAGGGGACAACGGATACTTTAATAAATTATTATTGACTTTTTCCAGCATTTCTATTTTTATAATTATTTTTTTAATTCTAGTGATTATTTAAAACTAAACAATTATTTAAGGAGATAATATACTTTTTTATAGAATATAATTGCAGTTGATGTCAGAAAAAGAACTTGCATACATTGGACGTATCAATTCATTCACCATGGTTCCAATAAGAAATGTTTTAATATTTATTTGAAGTCTTTACTAATAAGTTCCACTTAACAACTTCAGGTTTATCATTTAGTTTTGATAACCCAATGAACAACAAAAAATGGCAAGAGAACAGTATTAGTGAATACTGACCATCCATTGTTCGAGAAGAGCATTTCTTTAATTTTTTATGTTTCAATCGTGGTAATTTTTTAATAATTAACTATTTCAATTGTAGTTTTATTCATGAACCAAACTGCAACATTGTTCTCCATTTTTATTGGCAATTGGATGACCAAATACTCCATATTAATTTGAGCCACTGATACAAAAGATAGAGCACATACATAAACTGATACATAAGACATTGATATAGAAGCTAGCCAAGACACGCTGATATTGAAGATTGAGAACATAAAAGGCGAGACGAGATGCTATTACACAAGATAGAGTACATAATGGGTATGTTCAAAAGGTAGATTGGTCGAGCAATAATTCAGTTGTGCATTAATGTTGGTGTTTGGTGCTTTAGACAGAAATGGAAAGAAGTAAATGTAACAAGATATGTGTGTGGTTATTGCTAGTATTATTGTCCCCCTTTTGCAATGGGGGGTTGTTTTTTAATTGCAATAATGTTGGTGTTTGGGTGTATTGTTTGTGCTTTCTATTGTTGATGTTAGTTTCTTGGATGTTTCTAGTCGGTTTTGATTGAGAAGGTTCTATCTTTGCATCATTAGTGTTGCATCTGGTGTGTAAGTTTGTATCAGGTGTGGTTGTTGTCTTTGTACTTTCTTTTCTTACTCCACTCTTTTCTTTAAGGGTGTTGAGTATTCAAATAATTACCGAAAAAAAGGAAACTAAAGTTTTTCTTTTTCAAAAAACAAGGAGAGGAGGGGAGGTTTTATTGCTCTCGTTTGGATACATATTTTTTTAACAGTAAGCACAATTCGATCCCAAAAATGTAAAGTCATATTAATCTAGTTTTTGAAATTAAATAAACAACTGAAAATTAATATATGGCATCGGATCATATTAATTCTTAAAGTTGTTTGATAACAAATATGTTTCTAACCCAATGAAAATTTGCTCAATAGAAATGAGTTGATTCTTAGGCAAGCTTTATTCGTACGATTAAGGGTTAAAAATTTAAAAGAAAGTCTTTCGAAATAGGTTGAACCATTTATTACTTCAGGTCGTGAGGCTTACCATCTCCAAGGGGCGTCCTTACCCATCGATTACAGTGAGGGGACGGTCGCCTATGTGGCATGCGCATTGGAGGGGATGTATTTCAAGAGCCCAGTCCCTTACTCAAGGAACGTCCCTTGTTGGGACTGTTCATAAAAGAAGCTGTTGAGCAACGACAAATTTGTTTAAAAATAATTATTTTATTTATATTTTTTTCTATAAATAATAATATGTGGGACAAAAAGTGGGATCATGTGAATGTTATATTGTAGGTTTTCATGATATCAAAATGCAAAGCAAATGACAAAAAGATGGAAGCACAAGAGCATGGAATTTCTTGAAGATAAACAAGTCATGATCAAGTCTTTTGGTTAGAACAATTAGGACTTAGATAAACTTGTTAAAAGGTTTTTATTTAATAAATTTATTTGGCCTTGTGAAGTTAATTGAATTTTCTTTTAACTAAGATTCGTTTTGAAAAAAGATAAAATGAATTTGATCCAAAGAAAATTTGTTTTGAAATGATTCAATTGTTTTTAATGGAAAATTTTTTTTATTTGTGAAAAATATGAATTTGATTTATAAGGAAATGTTTGAATGATATTTCAAAGTGAGTTTAGAATGAACAAAATGTCTTAAAGTATGTTAAACTTTATTTTTTCAATTTCTAGGTCATTGTAATCGATTACAACATAAACATAAAGTATTCGATTGCCAGAATGTTTATGTACCCAGAATTCAAAAATTACACACTTGTAATCGATTACATACTCAGTGTAATTGATTACCAGCAAGTGACCATTGCTTGTTTTTAAAAATTTGAATTGTGCAATCGATTACCAAGCCTAAAAATGTGCAAATGGGTGTGATTTGAAGAGACATATCTCTTGATATTAATCACCAACGGTCGACACGAATTCTTGTCTATAAATACCTATCTTCTAACACTTTTTAACACAGAATAACCTATTACAAAGATCCTTTGAACAGTCATTATTATTCATCAATCATTTTTAATCATTACTTGGCCAATTACTCTTATTCTTGAGAAAACCTTCTAGTGCTTCAACTTGTATTAATTGCTCTATTCAAAGAGTGAATTATTGTATTCTTCTTTAAAATTTGCATACAAGGGTGAGGTATCCCTTGGTAAAACAAGAGTGTGGTATCTCTTGGTTCTTGAGAGACTCAAACACAAGAGTGAGGGATTCCAAGGTGTAAGAGGGCTCTTCAAGTGTAAAGTTTAAAGAGTTAGTGGAATCTTAAGTAGGTTGCTTGAGAGAACTGGATGTAGGCTATAAAAGGTGACTGAACCAGTATAAACCGAGTTTGCATTCTATCTTCCCTTATCTTTTACATCTATTGCAAGTTTTCTTTTCAATTTCTTGTTCATACACATAATTAGAGCTTTAAATCTCTTGCATTCTCATATATCAAATTAAGTTTCTCAAGTCAATTTCTTACATCTTATTGAAAAATTTATTACAGTGCAAAATTAAAGAAAAAGTTTAAGAACTCAATTCACCCCTCCTGAGTTTATTGAGGGCACTTGAATAACAGAACAAAGTTGGGATCTTCCATTGGAGTAAAAAATCCCAAGCCCAGTCCCTTCTTTACTTTTATGGTGTATTGCATATGTGGCAATTGGTGGGACCGAAGTTAGGATCCAACCTGAGTCCCAGCACCGGAGATGCTCTTAGCTTTCCTGCCCAACAGTTTCTATCAAAATTAAATATGTTTCTAAAAATTAAAATATATTTCACTTTGATTCTTCTAAAAGTTAGCTGCAATTAAATAAGTCCCTAAAAGCTATATTTTATTGAAAATGAAATTAATTTAGATTTTGCATCTATCTTCTAAGAAATAAGATGATATAACATTATTAACTTTTAGGGACATAACTTTCAGATGTTATACATTTATAATTTCAAAAATCCATTCTATTTCAGAAAAATAGTAGCGATTAAGTTAATGTCACATAGATCTTTCAAGATGAAAATGGATTTTTACTCTATATTCAATTATATTTTTATGTAAAACTGAATTAGACATAGTTTTAGTCTTTTTTTTAATTATAAGTGTGTTATTTTAATCCTCAATTAATAAATTGATATCAATTAATTCTTTAATTATAAAATTAGTAACTTTAAAATCATTCTACATCAATACAAAATTATTCTAAAATACACTCCCTCTTTCAAGAAATGCCCTAATTATTGCACAACACTCTCAAATGTTTTTTTTAAATATTTGCTTTACTCTAAAGTTCTTTATCAATTAAAACATCTATGTAAATTTAGTCAATTATCCATTATACAAAGTCCTTTACTAATTAGCATCAATATTTTTTAAATGTTTATCATTATTTTACCTATTCGTTATTTAACATTATCATTATTTCATATCTATAACTTCTTGAAAAATTGATATATGATATTAATGATGCTATAATATCCCTTAGAATAGTTTATCTCTCATTTAGTGAGTTTGAAAAATATAAAATTTAATGTCAAAAATTTGTATTTTATTTTATTTAACCTCGGAGCTCAGGTGAGATGGTACGTGTTCTCCTTTCATTCCTTAACCAAGTGTCGATAGTTCAATTCTCACCCTCGAGAATGGATCGGAGTGACTTTAACAGGTAGATAATATAAGAACAAAAAAAATTATATTTTATTTTCTTAATAAATTAATATAAAAATTGTTAAAAATGATATATTAAAATTAAATATCACACATATTCACTTAGATAAAATTGATGACGTTTGGTATATATAACAAGACAAGATATTCTATTCATATGGGTTGAAGCTACGTTCATATAGCAAGGCGGACTAAAGATAATTTCTTCCTATGATTTGTTGTCAGCTGTCACAAAATATCGAAGATAAACTGAAGTTGAATGAAATCTTCATTGCATTTTTATTAAAATGTTAGGATTAACATTTTGTAGCAATAAAATTAACATGAAAATTTGAAAAATATGAGATACTAAATTAATTTTATTTTTTATTGTTAAGAAGGTAGTTGATATAATCTTTGTATAATTGAAGGATTAAATTAACATACTTTTATAATTGAAAAAGTAAACTAACGTGTATTCAAAATTTAAATAATATTGCTTTCAATAATTGGAAATTAAATCAATATAAAATTTCTTTAAGAGTAATGACCCAACTTCTTAGAAATCAACCTACATACTTAATATAGTAAAAAGTTAAATACAATCCATATCTTGAAACATAAAACAATAAGAACCTTGCCTCCTGAATCCTGCCATCACTTTTAGTTCTAGTATTTTTCAGCTGGCTAAAGGTGTGTCTCATGCAATGGAAGCCTCGGGAGCTCCCAAAAGATGCATTCGCAGTTTTTCAGTGTAGCATATTAATTGGGTGCCCCATCCTGGGGCGTGGTACAAGATTAATTCATATAGTTCGTTCTTCAACTCTTCTGCATTAGCAATGTACGGTGGCATCATTAGGGATTCCGAGGGTAATTTTGTCTATGCCGCCTATAATGCGCATTTGAAATCTGATGTATACTATTTGAACTAGTAGACCGTGGCTTCGCCTATTAGGCGCACTTGGGGCCATGCTTCTATCACCCTGGCAAAAATTTGGGGATATATTTGGGTGTCAAATTCAAATCCGATTCTTCTTGTGCTATTTTGCTATTATCAGAGAGTGACCCACACATCCAGACTAGCTTTTCCATTTTTCTTTTCTTTTTCTATTTTTTTTATCAGAAGACTAGCGCTTCCTTGTTTAGAGCCATTAAGGTCCTTCCATATCAAGCAGGATTCCCAGCTGAAGGACACAGAAGCCATACCATGCCCATGTGGGACTGGACTACTTGTCTATTTCCAAATCTTCCTCCGTTTGTTTTTGTCTATTTCCATGCAGGCAAATGTGGGACTAATTTCCCCTGATTTTTTCTCTCTGTAGTTTCTTTTTATGGTCTTAGGCCCGTACCTCATAAAAAAAAAAGTGAGCCAAGACGTGGTATCCTAATTCCAGGTGGGACATGGGACCTTTGAATCTACCACTAGCACTGCCTTCTTTAGTTGGCATATGCTAGGAAAATTCCTGGGTGAGGATATCCGTAACATTTTATTCTTGTATTCACACTAAAGTTGATGACCTCCATAATCAACAAGTGATTAAAGTTAGTGTACTATAAACAACATCTATTTCTATTTTTATTGTAAGTGTATAAAAATGTGAAATGTTAAAATGTGTCTATAGATGAATATTCTTCTCATGTTCTAAGCCTTAAAGTACGTTGAGCGTTGGGTATTAATGTGGCAAAAGAGTTGTGTGTAATTAAATTACAATAGAAAATAATAAACGACAAAAACACAGAGTTACAAAATAAATCAAGAAAAGTTATTAAATTGTATATAATGACAAATTGGTAAGGTTATATATGAATTTGTAAAAAAATAATTCAAAACTGCCATACCACAAATAATTAATTTAAGGAACTTTTTTTTTTATATATCAAAATCAGGGTATCTACTGTCAATAGCAGTAACTAATCCCCTCACTGCGGGAACTCTCTTGAAGAGGTAATGTCTAGCCACAAAATGTGCTCTATTCCCATGAGTGCGAATCGAATCCCCCAACCACATAGTTAAGGGACAAACAGATGAGCTGCCACCATATAAGGATTTAAGTTAATAGTGCAAAACTGCATAATTTATTTTTTTAACTGGAAGAAAACTGCAAAAAATTATGTGTATTTATAATTGCATGGCATAAATAAATGATGTTAATTTACACTACTATTTTTTTTTTGGTCTTTTTTTAATTTAGGGCATTCCATACATACTTTCTAAATTACACTAGTTTAATACTCGTGATTTGCATGGGGAAGTATAACAAATTTCTAAAGAGCATTATTATAATTATTTATGAAAAGTAATGAATAGTGAGTATAGAGATATCCAACATTCCTCATTATTGTTAATGGAGGGTATGTAATCTTTTTTTCTAAAATCAACATGTATATTTTATAAAAATATAGCTAATTAAATTGTTCAAGGTTCAAGGAAAATGACACAAATGTTTCCAATAAACATTGGAATGTTAACAACTTGTCATAGTATCAATCGATATTGAATCAATTGATAGTATTCTAAAATAGCTTTAAGGCCCATATGGTAAGCAATGCTATTAATCATTTGTAATTTGCTTTAATATTAAATAGACATTTTTACATTCCTCTTCTGAACTTTTATCTTAAAAAAAATAAATTGCTTAAATTACATTTACGTGCTAAAAGTCTAGATCAATCAAGTTAATAAAAAAGGTTTACATGGTTCAAATTGAGCATTATAATGCTAAATAGTCACAAGAAATATCGAATTTAATCAAAATTTTCCGTAGTTCTAGTTGTTCTTCTATCCAAGAGTATTTATGTCAAGTCATTCTGGAAAATTAAATTTTTGAAAAATAATTATAGGACTCTAATAGCTTCGGAACAAATTAGTGCTCTACCCTTTACATAAGTTTAATGCTTTCTTGGAAATTTCCTAAGGGTATGTTTGTGAGTTTGGATTTTGAAGAGAAAGAAATGAGAGGGGAAGGCTTGTAGTGTAAAATTATATTACAAGTTCTTCCCTCCCTTCCCCTCCCCTCCAAAATCCAAACTCACAAACATACCCTAAGCAAAAGTTGCTGGCTAGAGTCCACACAAGTCCCTTCCAAATGTAAGTTTGGGTCTTCCAATAACTTTTAATGTGCAATCTCTTTTCATTCACAAGCACCACTTTCGAATATCCACCATTCTCTCCATCATTCAATGCTATGTTGCATCAATTTGGCTTCACTCTTTAGTCTCTATTTTACATTTGGCATTGGCCATCCAAAATGCTCGGATATTGTAAGTGTCGGCCATGATAATCTTTGGGTAATTTCTTGCAACTATTTTTTTAAGCAGCCAAGTGAATAAGATTTTGAATGAGGCAAACAAGTCAGCCGATAATAATTCCTTCATATATGAATACATGAATATAAGAATATAGGATCAACTCATCTTCATACTAGTTATTTAAAAATGAACTTGTCCCATGGTCCTCAGATGTTTGAAAGTAGGCTGAAATTAATCTTTAATTCTTTACAACAATGTAAATTAGTTCCTAAGGGCTTTGAATTTTAATGCTTGGAGAAATATTCGACAACCATGAGATAAGTTAATTTCCTAGTAGCTAATCGGATTCTCTTTAAAAATATTTAAGAGCTAATTTGTTAATTCATTCAAATAATTTTAAGTTGCTGGGAATAAAAAGAAAATGATTTTTTTTTTCTTTTCCAAAATCAAACAGAGGAATGGAGGATATTTATGGATTTTGCTTTACAAGCATATATTTAATATTTAATGGTATTTTTATATAAAACCTGGCTTAAAGGTCTTTTCAGTCTTTTAAAAATTATGAATAATTATTTTCATCCTTCAGAAGATATCTCATTTTATTACTTCTCATATTATCTCATTATCCGATAAATGAAAGACTAATCTCCCAAGATATAGCTAAACACCTTAGAAGAGACTCATCTCAAAGGAATTATTTATTTTGTTTATATATATACCCTTGAATCTCATAACCAAATCCAAAAGCACATGTTTAAGGAATTCAACCAACACTTTATTGGTAGAAAATATATCAAATTTAATTCTTTAATTGTAAAAAAGAAATTTTAAAATTATTTTAAATTTATATAAAATCAAATGTTCAGATTTACAATAATGAAATTTAAATTTATATAACATCAAAATATTGTCAATGTCGGCAGTAATCTTAGGATTATTTCTTGCAACTATTTTTAAGCAGTTAAGAGAATAAGATTTTCAATGAGCCAATTAATTCAGCCGATAAAGTCCTTCAAGTATGATATATGGATATAAAAATATAGGATCAACTAATCTTTAAACTAGAACTATGGTTCTCAAATGTTTTACAATAGCCTGAAACTAATCTACAACGCAAATTAGTTTTTAAGGGCTTTAAATTTCAACGCTTGGATAAATATTTGAGAACCATGAGGTAAGTTACTTTCTTAAAAAAAAAAATTAAGAGCTGATTTAGTAATTCACTCAAACAATTTTAAGCTCCTTTGAATATATATATATATATATATATATATATATATATATATATATATATATATATATATATATATATATATATATATATATTCTTTTCCAAAATCAAAGAAAGGAAAGGAACGACTTTTTCACCAAAAAAAAAACAAAAAAAAAATTATTGACCAATATACTTTCATTTTTACATAAAAGGAATACTTGATACAGTATCACGTTTAAAGGGATACATGCCCCCGTGACACTATGTCACGTACAGCATAAAATATCACACAGTGTAGCAGGTGTTAGTTGAGCACAATACGTCCCACTCTCAGACGTAATTCCATAACAGCACTGAAGGCTAGTTTTAGGGTGCAATTAACGTACAACCCTTGAGAAAGTGCAAAGTGATGCTTGGCTTTATTTGAGCTTTGCGAACAGTGGTGACTTTGGTTAAAAAGCCAGGCTTTAGGTACTTGCCTCAACAAATATTTCTTCTTCATCTTACTCCCGATGGCATAATGCATATCCTGTCACACAACAAAGTGGTGGCTCTCGTCGTCTTTCTTCTCTGCATTGGTTCACAAAGCATTTGAGTTAATTACCCAAACAAAAATATTATCACACCTACAACGTCTATAAAAGAAAGAGTTTAGGTGCACATCTTGTCACACAGCAAATATTTTCTTCACCTTCCTATTTCTTATTCCATGTACGTATTGTCACACACAGTGTTCTAAATTACGGTTGCGATCGTGGTTGTTGTGATTGGTTGCGGCCGCTGCGATTGTGGCCGATGCGATTACGGGCATTGCGGCTACTACAATGCGGATTGCGGCTATTGTGGCATGATTTTTTTTTTTCACAAAATGTAAAAACAAGAGAAGTACAACAATTATATCACCAAAGTAAACAAGTCTCCAACATTTTTGACATAAAATAGTGTCTCTAACATATTAAATACACACTTCTCATGTTTTTAAAAAGATACAATAGAATTATAATTGATACAATATGTAGTAATTAATAACTTCATTTAAGACAAAATTTAAATATGACAAGCTAATTAATTTAACACAAAATATTTAACTAAAAAATACATTATATATAAATATTAAAATAAAATAAAATTCACATCCTCATTTTTTTTCCTTCTATACCTATTTTATATAAATAAAAATACATTTAAAACACTCTTTATTTAATATATTTTATTTTTATGTTAATATAAATTCTAATCACTGCCTGTTGTCTATCCCCTCCCAAATTTAAAAATAAAAATTTGCTAGGGAGGTTTGCTGAGCCTAATTTGCATATGTTATATATATTATATAGAAAAAAGGTCGCTTCAAAAAAGGCCACTGCTGAAGTTGCACACTCATCTACTATCTATATGTATTATTATATTATATATAATATATAGAAAAAAAAATTAAAAAGGAAAAATGCCAGCGCGTGGAGGTCGTGGACCGTGTGGCTTTCTTCAAATTCTTCTACAGCCTTATACTCTTCTATCTATATGTATTATTATATTACATATAATATATAGAAAAAAATTGAAAAGGAAAAATGCCGCCACATGGAGCTAGTGGACTGTGGGCTTCTTCAAATTCTTCTACAGCCTTCGATACAAATAATATATACTATATATTAATATATTAAAATAAAAAATTTCTTCTTCCACGGTTTCTTTCCTTTTGTGGACAATGACAGAGCCACAGGCACTCATCCGGCCTGCATCTTCTTCTTCTCAATCTTCCCATTTTTTATTTTTCAAAATTAAAAAACCACACCTTCCTCCCCTCAAGCCACAAAAGTACATAGATCTACACTTATTGATAAAAAAAAAATCGAAAATAACAAAGCCAAAGAATAAAGCTTACTTTCTCCTAGGTTGGCTTTCAATGATTTGAATGGAGATGGAATATGCGAAGCTGAAGGAGATCAGAGATCACAGCGACAAGGATTTTGGGTGGGCATGGAAGATGGAACCTTTCATCTTCCTCTTCCTCTCCCTTCGGCCACCACCACCACCACCCACTTTGCAAGGGTTATTTTGCTGGTTACTGCCGACAACACTGAGAAAATAAAAAGAGAGAGAGAGAAAGAGAGAGAGAGAGCAAACAGAGAGGTAGAGTTTTTGAATGAATGAGTGTATTCAAGTTAAATGTTAGATCTCCGTATACTATTTGTGTATTATTGATGATTGATGAGGATTGAGGAATCTTTCTGTTTCTCTTTCTGGTTTGTGAAGAATCTTTTGTTTGAAAAATAATAAATGGGACAAAAATTGATGTACGAAAGGCTAGCTTCAACAGAAAAAATGGGACATTTTGTGTGATTCGTTCCGTTGCGGCTGCTACGCCGTTATGTTGTGGCCACAACGCCGTTACGTTACGGTTTTGTCCGTGATTTAAGTTCACACCGTGATTGTGGTGCGATGCCGTTGCGGCCACTGCCGCAACCACAATATTGTGGCCGTATCATGTGATGCGGTCCACAATTTAGAACACTGGTCACACAGAAAATGATGATGACTCTGATCATGTTGCTTCTGTATATTAGTTCACAAATCTTGTGTACATGCTGTCAGCCTCGGTTGCTCTGCCTTTGAGTTCAGAGACTGATAAGCATGCTTTGCTTGCTTTGAAGGAAAAGCTTACCAATGGTGCTTATGAACACCCGATTTTATCCGGTTCATATTAAAATAAACTCAAGTTTTCTTTCAAAGAATTAGAGTACTAGGTTCATTTTATGTTTCATGAAGATTTTCAACTTATTTCGTTGATTGAGTTCTAAGTTCATTTTGTATGAAAATTGAAAAAATGAAAAAATTGAGCCCGTTTTATTTTGATTTTTTTTTAAAAAGGAAAATTTGTCATCAGCTCATGTAACTTTTGGCCCAAAAAAAAAAGAAAACAAAAGTCCAATCTCTCTGAGCATTAAAGAAAAGCAAAATAAAAAATAAAAAAGAGGCAAAAGATGCACGTATTGTGTTTAGTTCATTGATGGTGCATTTAATGTTTCCATCATCTAAGAGTTGACAAATTACATCCCAAAATGCTCAATTCAACATTCCAATAGGGAGGGGACAATAATTCCTTGATTACATATCAACACATTTAATGTGGATCAAATTATTCAAAGCTCCAACAATAAAAGGAATCTAGGCTCCTTGATTACACATCAACGCATTTAATGTGGATCAAATTATTCAAGCTCCAACAATAAAACAAATCAAGGCATTTAATGCCTCAACAGACAGCATATCAAAGCATTGAATTGTTGGACAAAAGCATTTAATTCTATAGTGTGTATAAATAAGGAAATTAAAACAGATGGAAAGAGGAAGGACCATTTTTTTCATCTGCTAAAAATTGTTCTTGTTCAAAATATTTGAAGGGAGTTGAAAGAATTTCCCTGATTACAATCGTCATTAGAAAATAGGGGAATTTTTTAGCAAGATACAGAGAGAAGGAGGGGAAGGACACCGATCCATCATCACTCACTGGTTCTTTGTTTTTCCTTCTGCCTAAGTTCATTATCTCTTCCTCTCATACCCCACTATAAATCTTGAGTCCACCACTAACCATCACCCTTCACAGCATATTTTTTTCCTGGCATGCGTAGCGCACACACTCTCCACCGTGCGCAAGCCAACCACCATTCCTCCCCATGAACTCCGCGAAGCCCGCAAAGATCTCCTCCCTCCATCCTGCCATGACAGCCGCACAAAGCCCCCATGTGAGACCCCAATCACCACAGTGAACTTTCCTTCCTTCCCCATGAACTCAACCCTTCTACTGCACCACTATCGCGAGCCCAAGCCACCACCGTCAGCCTAGGTGTCTCATGCACCCAGCGAGATCGGACCACCGCTGCACAAAGCCCTTCCGTTAGCAAGCCATCGTGAACAACTAAGAACCACCAGCTCCTCTTCCTCTTGCGTGGTTGCCCCTCGTTCCCTTCATATGCAAAGAACTTTACCTCTCTCTCTCTTACTCTCTTTTTCTCTCTCAGAAAGTGTGTTCCTCAAATGAAATGAAATGAAATTTTGGAAAATTTCCTAAACTAATATCCACGTTCCAGGACCCCCAACCCCTCTTGTTTTGGTTTATGCTTTTCCTTTTCTTTTTTTTTTTTCACTCTTGTCTGTGTGTTCGCGTGTTCTCCACTTGATAGATTTTTAGAATGAAAAAGGAGGAGCTTAAGTTAGCCGAGAAGGGAATCGTGGTTCGTGGGTATTGGTGAAAGTTTGTGTGACGGTCAAGGTCATTAGGTGTAGGAACCTTTTTATGTCACGGAGTGCATTTTGTCAAAGATGCATTTTATATTTTGATTTCTTTATTTGTAGTTATATTATTTTATGTGGGGAATGTGTTTTAGTGTTGTGTAGATGTGTGGGCTGGCGAGGATTTTATATTTTATGTATTGTTATTTTATGTGTGTGAATGTGTTTGTAGCTATGGTGAGTTTTAAACTCTAAAATTCCCAAACGTGCCAGAACCTTCTTTATTTTCTTTGTGTCTTTGTTTACATTTGTTTGAGGGTAGATGTAGAAATATTGTGGATTGCCTCATTTGAGTTTCTTTTTTATTTCTGGTCCATTTTTTTGTTTGCAAACCCATGAAACTCCAAACCCCAACTCTCCATCGTTATGTTCTAGATCCTTCTTTCTGCTTTGGTTAGTTTTCATTTTTTTCCTTTGTTTAGTTAATATTGCATTTGGGTTTGTTGGACTATCGTCTTTGGGCTGTGTTCCTTCATTTTTAAGATTGGCATGTATTCTTGTTAGTAGATTGATCATAGCATTTTTTTTATTTTTTAGATGAAAATTTTGTTTTAACTAGGTTGGCACGTAGATCATGTTTCTTTCACAATTTTTTAACTCTTATCCTTCTTTGGGCTTTTGGGGTTTTAAAAACGAAAAAAAAAAAATTAAGCAATCATTTTAATTCATTTAAGGAATTTAAATAAATTAGTTCAAGCAGTGATTTAGTTTCAAATAAAAAAAAAGATAGTGATTTAATTATTATTTTTTATTTTGAATGAATTTTTAGGTTAATAGCTCAAAAAACAATAACAATAAAAAAGATAAAATGGTAGTTAAGATTATTGATTTCCTAGTTAGGATTATTTTACTTTGTTTGTGTTTGGCTCAAGTTAATTACATGCTTGTTATTAATTTATGAATTAATTCTGTCAGTTCATTTTTAAGTAAGCGCTTGTTTTTTTTTTAAAAAAAAAGGATTTTCTTTCCAATAAACAATAAAAAGATTTCTTTTAATCCACGCAATAATCAATAATGATGAATGAGTAGAAAATGTTACCTTTATTGTTATTTGAATTATAAGGATTCATTGAGTAGCCTCATGCTAACTTGGATTCTATGCGACAACGGATTTTATGTGCCTTGTTACAAAATTTGTTCTTCATAAATAAAATTAATCGAACCCACAATTATTTTCTACAGAACTACATGACTTTGAGTTCCTCATTGCACCAGAGGATACGTAGGAGCAGGCAATCCCTATCAAACCAAAATTAATTTTTCTTAATTTGTTTGTTTAAATTGTAAATATATTTGTGTTAATTCATTTTCTTAATTCATATGTTGTAAATATATTTGTGTTAATTAATTTTCTTAATTCATATGCTGTAAATATATTTGTCTAAATTAATTTTTCTTAATTTGTGTGTTTAAATTGTGAATATTTTTCTAAATTAATTATTCTTAATTTATGTGTTTAAATTGTAATTTTTGTCTTCTTTTATTGAAATTTTAAAAGGGGTTATTAATTAATTTGCACAATTTTCTAAGGTACCGTCCAAGGATGGGTGTATTAGGGGTGCTGTAAGATTAAATTTCCATCCTTCCCTATGCATAATCGACTCCCGAACCCATATCTGGTTTTCGAAGACTATTTTCTAAAATAAAATTGGTTTTTCCATGTTTTCCCAATTCAAATAAACTTAGTGGCGACTCCAATTTTCAAAATCTATTTTTTGCCGTCCCCGTCGCGATCCTGGTTTTGATAGTGCTCCTGACTCTTTGCCATCATGGAATGAGTCTCTCCATTTCTGCCAATGGCAAGGTGTTATATGCAATCTTCGCTACATGAGAGTCTCAATCTTGCAAATAGAAAAGGAAAACTGGGGTGGTACTCTTGGACCATCCTTGGGAAATCTAACGTTCCTTGGGAAACTCAATCTTACTAATATTAACTTGCGTGGTGAAATTCCTTGAGAAATTGGTCATTTAAAGCGGTTGCAGATTCTTGACTTGAAGATGAATAATCTTCATGGTGAGATTCCTATAGAGCTAACCAACTACTCAAGTCTTCAGGTAATTATGTTGCGGAATAATAATCTCACAGGAAAGGTGCCCCTATGGTTTGGATTACTGACGCAGCTTACTCATTTGCTGATTGATGCCAATAATCTAGTTGGCGGTATCCCACCTTCCTTGAGAAATATTTCATCGCTTGAAGAATTATCACTTGAAGACAATCGTTTGTAAGGAAGCATAACCCATGCTTTGGGTAAGTTGTCGAATTTGAAATGGATTTCTTTGGGTGATAATAATTTATCGGGCATAATTCTTGATTCACTGTACAACCTACCAAATATCCATCTTCTTGCTCTATTCGGCAACCAGTTAGGGGGTAATCTTCTTTCAAAATTACACCTTGCTTTTCCCCCTCTTCACACATTCTATATCTCATATAATTAGTTCATTGGAACATTCCCATCTTTCATATCCAACCTCTCTAAATTGGCATGGTTTGATATATCATTAAATAGTTTTAGTGGACTTATTCCTCCTACTTTGGGAAGCTTGAACAAACTTATGCGGTTTAGCTTTCAACATAACCATTTTGGGAGTGGGAAAGCTCGCGATTTGGACTTCCTTTCCTCATTAACCAATTGTACCCATTGTATACTCTGTTGTTCGATGAAAATAATTGGTATGTCAGTAATCAAATATTTGGAGCGATACTTGAAAGAATTGGAAACCTATGTGGCTTGACTTCTCTTATTTTGGAAGAGAATTTTATTAAGGGAACAATTCCATATTCAATTAGGAAGCTTAAAAATCTAGTAATATTGAACTTGCAAAACAATGTCGGGTAACATTCCTCTTATCATTGGCAATCTTACTATGTTGTCTGATGTTGCTATTGGGCAAAACAAATTAGAAGGAAGCATTCCATTTACCCTATATGTTTGATGGATAAGTCTAAAATCACTAAACCTTCCATATGGCCAAATGTTTGATTGGGTACATTGCCACTTAAGTTGTTATCAAAAACAGAAAATGTCTGCATGTTGGTGCAGCAGGTAAGGGTAAATGGAATGCTTCCTTCTAATTTGTTTTGCCCAATAGCAACATCAGACAACATAGTAAGATTGCCAATGATAAGAGGAATGTTACCTGACAGTTTATTGTTTTGCAAGTTCAATCTTACTAGATTTTTAAGCTTCCCAATTGAATATGGAATTATTCCCTCAATAAAATTCTCTTCCAAAATAAGAGAAGTTAAGCCACAAAGGTTTCCAATTCCTTCAGGTATCGCTCCAGATATTTGATTACTCGACATACCAAGCTTTTCGAGGGAGGTAGACAAGTTGCCTATGAGACTTGGCAACACACCTCCTAGATTATTTTCATCGAACAACAGAGTATACAATTGGGTACAATTGGTTAATGAGGAACGGAAGTCCAAATCACGAGCTTTCCCACTCCCAAAATGGTTATGTTGAAAGCTAAACCGCATAAGTTTGTTCAAGCTTCCCAAAGTAGGAGGAATAAGTCCACTAAAACTATTTGATAATATATCAAACCATGCCAATTTAGAGAGGTTGGATATGGAAGATGAGAATGTTCCAGTGAACTGATTGTATGAGATATAGAATGTGTGAAGAAGGGGAAAAGCAAGGTGTAATTTTGAAAGAAGATTACCCCCTAACTGGTTGCCGAATAGAGCAAGAAGATGAATATTTGACAAGTTGTACAGTGAATTAGGAATTATGCCCGATAAATTATTATCACCCAAAGAAATCCATTTCAAATTCGACAACTTACCCAAAGCATAGGTTATGCTTCCTTCCAAATGATTATCTTCAAGTGATAATGCTTCAAGCGATTAAATATTTCCCATGGAAGGTGGGATACCACTAACTAGATTATTGGCATCAATCAGCAAACGAGTAAGCTGCGTCATTGATCCAAACCACAGGGGCACCTTTCCTGTGAGATTATTATTCCGCAACATAATTACCTGAAGACTTGAGCAGTTGGTTAGCTCCATAGGAATCTCATTGTGAAGATTATTCATCTTCAAGTCAAGAATCTGCAATCGCTTTAAACAACCAACTTCTCGAGGAATTTCACCACGCAAGTTAATATTAGTAAGATTGAGTTTCTCAAGGAACGTTAGATTTCCTAAGGATGGTCCAAGAGTACCACCCCAGTTTTCCTTTTCTATTTGGAAGACTGAGACTTTCATGTAGCGAGGATTGCATGTAACGCCTTGCCATTGGCAGAAATGGAGAGACTCATTCCATGATGGCAAAGAGTCAGGAGCACCATTGGTAAGCTTTTCCTTCAAAGTAAGCAAAGCATGCTTATCAGTCTTTGAACTCAAAGGCAGAGCAACCGAGGCTGACAGCATGTACACCAAGATTTGTGAACTAATATACAGAAGCAACATGACCAGAGTCATCATCATTTTGCTGTGTGACAATACGTGCATGGAATAAGAAATAGGAAGGTGAAGAAAATATTTGCTGTGTGACAAGATGTGCACCTAAACTCTTTCTTTTATAGACGTTGTAGGTGTGATAGATGGGTGGAAATAGTGGGGATGATGGAGTTGATGTCCCACTCAGACATTAAATTTTAGGTGTTAAAATAATATTTTTATTTGGTAATTAACTCACATGCTTTGCGAACCAATGCAGAGAAGAAAGACGACGAGAGCCATCACTTTGTTGTGTGACAGGATATGCATTATGCCGTTGGGAGTAAGATGAAGAAGAAATATTTGTTGAGGTATGTACCTAAAGCCTGGCTTTTTTACCAAAGCCACCACCATTCCCAAAGCTCAGATAAAGCCAAGCATCACTTTGCACTTTCTCAAGGGTTATACGTTAATTGCACCCTAAAACTAGCCTTCAGTGCTGTTATGGAATTACGTCTGAGAGTGGGACGTATTGTGCTCAACTAACACCTGCTACACTGTGTGATATTTTATGCCGTACGTGACATAGCATGTATCTCTTTAAATGTGATTCTGTATCAAGTATTCCTTTTGTATAAAAATGAATGTATATGGGTCAATAATGTTATTTTTTTATTTTTATTTTTTGGTGAAAAAGCCGTTCCTTTCCTCTCTTTGATTTTGGAAAAGAATATATATATATATATTCAAAGGAACCTAAAATTGTTTGAGTGAATTACTAAATCAGCTCTTAATTTTTTTTTTAAAGAAAGTAACTTACCTCATGGTTCTCAAATATTTATCCAAGCATTGAAATTTAAAGCCCTTAAAAACTAATTTGCGCTATAGATTAGTTTCAGGCTACTGTAAAACATTTGAGAACCATAGTTCTAGTTTAAAGATTAGTCTATCCTATATTTTTATATCCATATATCATACATGAAGAACTTTATCGGCTGAATTAATTGGCTCATTGAAAATCTTATTCTCTTGACTGCTTAAAAATAGTTGCAAGAAATAATCCTAAGATTACTGCCGACATTGACAATATTTTGATTTTATATAAATTTAAATTTCATTATTGTAAATCTGAAAATTTGATTTTATATAAATTTAAAATAATTTTAAAATTTCTTTTTTACAATTAAAGAATTAAATTTGATATATTCTCTACCAATAAAGTGTTGGTTGAATTCCTTAAACATGTGTTTTTGGATGGTATATATATAAACAAAATAAATAATTCCCCTGAGATGAGTCTCTTCTTAGGTGTTTAGCTATATCTTGGGAGATTAGTCTTTTATTTATCGGATAACAAGATAATATGAGGAGTAATAAAATGAGATATTTTCTGAAGGACGAAAATAATGATTCATAATTTTTAAAAGACTAAAAAGACGTTTAAGCTAGGTTTTATATAAAAATACCATTAAATATTAAATATATGCTTGTAAAACAAAATCCATAAATATCCATTTGGAAAAGAAAAAAATCATTTTCTTTTTATTCCCAGCAACTTAAAATTGTTTGAATGAATTAACAAATTAGCTCTTAAATATTTTTAGAGAGAATCCGATTAGCTCCTAAGAAATTAACTTATCTCATGGTTCTCGAATATTTCTCCAAGCATTAAAATTCAAAGCCCTTAAGAACTAATTTACATTGTTGTAAAGAATTAAAGATTAATTTCAGGCTACTTTCAAACATCTGAGGACCATGGGACAAGTTCATTTTTAAATAACTAGTTTGAAGATGAGTTGATCCTATATTCTTATATTCATGTATTCATATATGAAGGAATTATTATTGGCTGACTTGTTTGCCTCATTCAAAATCTTATTCACTTGGCTGCTTGAAAAAATAGTTGCAAGAAATTACACAAAGATTATCATAGCCGACACTTACAATATCTGAGCGTTTTGGACGGCCAATGCCAAATGTAAAATAGAGACTAAAGAGCGAAACCAAATTGATGCAACATATCACCGAATGATGGAGAGAATGGTGGATATTCGAAAGTGGTTCTTGTGAATGAAAAGAGATTGCACATTAAAAGTTATTGGAAGACCCAGACTTACATTTGGAAGTGACTTGTGTGGACTCCAGCCAACAACTTTTGCTTAGCATATGTTTGTAAGTTTGGATTTTGAAGGGGAGGGGAAGGGAGGGAAGGACTTGTAATAAATTTTACACTACAAGTCTTCCCCTCCCCTTCCTTTCTATTCAAAATCCAAACTCACAAACACACTCTTAGGAAATTTCCAGGAAAGCATTAAACTTATGTAAAGGGTAGAGCACTAATTTGTTCCGAAGCTATTAAAGTCCTATAATTATTTTTAAAAAATTTAATTTTCCAGAATGACTCGACATAAATACTCTTGGACAGAAGAACAACTAGAACTACGGAAAATTTTGATTAAATTCGATATTTCTTGTGACTATTTAGCATTATAATGCTCAATTTGAACCATGTAAACCTTTTTTATTAACTTGATTAATCTTAACTTTTAGCACGTAAATGTAATTTAAGCAATTTATTTTTTTTAAGATAAAAGTTCAGAAGAGGAATGTAAAAATGTCTATTTAAGATTAAAGCAAACACTACAAGAAATTTATCCCTAAACGAATACTTAGTTTTAGGTACACTTAAAAAATGTTGCTTATGCACACTTAGGCAACAACTTTTTTTAAATGTATTACTTTTGATATAGCAAATGCTACACTTTTTTAAGTTAAGGCATCACTTTTTGAAGAGTTGCTATATCACATGTGGCCAATTGTCAAAGGCAACATTTTTTAACCTAAGGCTACATTTTTAAGCTAATGCATCACTTTTCATAGTGTTGCTATATCAAGTGTGGCCAATTATTTAAGGCAACACTTTTGAGTAGAGAAGACAACATTTTTTAGATATCAAAGGCAACATATTTAAAAAAAGTGTTATCTAAATGTACAAAAAACAACACTTTCAAATGTTCCAAAAAATAAGTGTTGTTTTAGGCTAAATTTCTTATAGTGAAATTACAAATGATTAATAGCATTGCTTACCATATGGGCCTTAAAACTATTTTAGAATACTATCAATTGATTCAATATCGATTGATACTATGACAAGTTATTAACATTCCACTGTTTATTGGAAACATTTGTGTTATTTTCCTTGAACCTTGGACAATTTAATTAGCTATATTTTTATAAAACATACATGTTGATTTTAGAAAAAAGATTACATACCCTCCATTAACAATAATGAGGAATGTTGGATATCTCAATACTCACTATTCATTACTTTTCATTAATAATTATAATAATGCTCTTTAGAAATTTGTTATACTTCCCCATGCAAATCACGGGTTTTAAACTAGTGTAATTTAGAAAGTATGTATGGAATGCCCTAAATTAAAAAAAAAAACCAAAAACAAAATAGTAGTGTAAATTAACATCATTTATTTATGCCATGCAATTATAATTACATATAACTTTATGCAGTTTTCTTCTAGTAAAAAAAATAAATTATGCAGTTTTGCGCTATTAACTTAAATCCTTATGTGGTGGCAGCTCATCTATTTGTCCCTTAACTATGTGGTTGGGGGTTTCGATTTGCACTCATGGGAATAGAGCATATTTTGTGGCTAGACATTACCTCTTCGGGGGAGTTCCTACAGTAAAGGGATTATTCAATGCTATTGATAGTAGATACCCTGATTTTGATTTTAAAAAAATCCTTTAAATAATTATTTGTGATATGGCAGTTTTGAATTATTTTATACAAATTCATATATAACCTTACCAATTTGTCATTATATACAATTTAATAACTTTTCTTGATTTATATTTGTAACTGTGTTTTTGTCGTTTATTATTTTCTATTGTAATTTAATTACACACAACTCTTTTGCCACATTCATACCCAACGCTCAACAGTACTTTAAGGCTTAGAACATGGGAAGAATATTCATCTATAGACACATTTTAACATTTCACATTTTTATACACTTACAATAAAAATAAAAATAAAATAGATGTTATTTATAGTACACTAACTTTAATCACTTGTTGAATATGGAGGTCATCAACTTTAGTGTGAATCCAAGAATAAAATGTTACGAATATCCTTACTCAGGAATTTTCTTAGCATATGCCACCGAAAGAAGTCAGTGCTAGTGGTAGATTCAAAGGTCCCATGTCCCACCTGGAATTAGGATAACGCGTCTTGGCTGACTTTTTTTTATGAGTTATAGGCCTAAGCCCATAAAAAGAAACTACAGAGAGAAAAAAATTGGGGGAAATTAGCACATTTGCCTGCATGGAAATATACAAAAACAAAAGGAGGAAGATTTGGAAATAGAGAAGTAATCCAGTCCTGCTTGATATGGAAGGACATTAATGGCTCTAAACAAGGAAGCGCTAATCTTCTGATAAAAAAAATAGAAAAAGAAAAGAAAAATGGAAAAGCTAGCCTGGATGTGTGGGTCACTTTCTGATAACAGCGAAATAGCACAAGAAGAATCTGATTCAGGAATAACACGTTGAATTTGACACCTAAATATATCCCCAAATTTCTGCCAGGGTGATAGAAACATAGCCCAAGTACGCCTGATAGGCGAAGCCACGGTCTACTAGTTCAAATAGTATATATCATATTTCAAATGCGCACTATAGGCGGCATAGACAAAATTACCCTCAGAATCCCTAATGATGCCACTGTACGTTACTCATGCAGAAGAGCTGAAGAACGAACCATATGAATTAATATTGTACCACGCCCCAGGATGGGGTACCCAATTAATATGCTGCACTAAAAAACTGCGAATGCATCTTTTGGGACCTCCCAAGGCTTCCATTGCATGGGACACACCTTTAGCCAGCTGAAAAATACTAGAACTAAAAGTCATTAAATTTTATATTTTTCAAACTCACTAAATGAGAGATAAACTATTCTAAGGGATATTATAGCATCATTAATATCATATATAAATTTTTCAAGAAGTTATAGATATGAAATAATGATAATGTTAAATAACGAAGAGGTAAAATAATGATAAACATTTAAAAAATATTGATGCTAATTAATAAAGGACTTTGTATAATGGATAATTGACTAAACTTACATAGATGTTTTAATTGATAAAGAACTTTAGAGTAAAGCAAATATTTTAAAAAAACATTTGAGAGTGTTGTGTAATAATTAGGGCATTTCTTGAAAGAGGGAGTGTATTTTAGAATAATTTTATATTGATGTAGAATGATTTTAAAGTTACTAATTAGAGAATTAATTGATATCAATTTATTAATTGAGGAGTAAAATAACACACTTATAATTTTAAAAAAAAGAAGACTAAAACTATGTGTAATTCAGTTTTAAATAAAAATATAATTGAATATAGAGTAAAAATCCATTTTCATGTTGAAAGATCCATGTGACATTAACTTAATGGCTACAATTTTTCTGAAACAGAATGAATTTTTGAAATTATAAAAGTATAACATCTGAAAGTTTTTAATATTAATTATGTCCCTACAAGTTAAAAATGTTATATCATCTTATTTCTTAGAAGATATATGCAAAATCTATTTAATTTCATTTTCAATAAAATATAGTTTTTAGGGACTTATTTAATTACAGCTAACTTTTAGAAGAATCAAAGTGAAATATGTTTTAATTTTTAGAAACATATTTGATTTTGATAGAAACTATTGGCCAGGAAAGCTAAGAGCATCTCTGGTGCTAGCACTCAGGTTGGATCCCAACTTTGGTCCCACCAATTTGCACATCTACAATACACCATAAAAGTAAAGAAGGAGGATTTTTTACTCTAATAGAAAGTCCCAACTTTGATCTCACTTTTGGTTCCACATATTATTATTTATAGATTAAAATATAAATAAAATAATTATTTTTAAAAAAATTTGCCGTTGCGCAACGGCTTCTTTTATGAACAGTCCCAGTAAGGGACGTTCTTTGAGCAAGGAACCAGGCTCTTGAAATGCATCCCCTATGTGAACACCTATTTTGTCCGGGCTCTTTTTGTATATTAGAAAAATAGAGAACGAAATGAAAAATAAAAATAAAATAAATCTTTTTCTTTTTCTTAGTTTCTTTTCCTTTTAAAATTGATTTTGTTTTCATCATGCATCAATCAAATCTTTTTTTCAATCAGTAGCATATCTTAATAAGATCATTTTTAATTGCATTATTTTTTCAAACAAATCACATTTGCATCAATTAGAATCATTCCATAATCATCTGCATTAATTATCATCTTCGTGTATAAATAGACAGCGTTTTAGTCACAGAGGTGTCACAATCAGAATCACCAATTGACAAAGGAAACAGGGCTGTGCATTCTCATCCCAATTTTGACACGCTCTATCACCTTTCATAGCAACCCTCTACCACCATCATCCTAAATTCATCTAAGCCACTAAATACCTTTGTTTTTATTTTTCTCAACTCCATCATCATCATCACACAACCTTAATCAAATAAAAAAAAAAAAAAGGAGAGAAGCCTCTGAACCTTGCTAGAGCGCCGCGCGAACCCTCCACCACCAGCAAATCTGCCACGTGACAGCCGTCGTGTTCCGCCTCTGCACCTCTTTCGCACCTGCGCTACCATCCTCGCCAGTCCTCCCTCATTGCCCCTCTATTCCGCCACCGCTATACTGAACCACACCACCACTACTGCGTAAAGCCCCAACCATGCCGTGAACCTCCGCCTGCGCTGCTGCTTGCTCCTCCCAGCACCGCCACGAATCTCCTTCCCCGTCTCCGAGCTCGCTGTCATTGCCCCTGCCTCACTGCGAAACTTCTGTTCCGTCCCCTACTTGGGATCACCGCAAAGTTTCCCTTCTTTCTCTGTGCATACTGTCACCGCCACCATGCTCCCTTTGTCTCTATTGTGTTTTGTGTTGCAACAAATATTAGGGTAACTAATGCAATTTTGGGTCAAAGGTTTACGGCCTGTTTGCTTTGCTGAAAATAGTTTTCAGTTTTCAGTTTCCAGTTTTTGTGAAGGAAAAACTGAAAAAATTAAAAATTGAAATTGATGGTTTTCAGTTTTTTCAGTTTTTCCTTCACAAAATCAAAACCTAAACTGAACTGCTTTTAAAGCAAACATGCCGTTAGTTTCTTTTTTCATTTGGGCTTGTTGGGTTCTTCAGGATATTGGGCTTGTCACTTTGTATTTTTTTTTTTTTGGATCCAGTTTTTGGTATTGGGTGGGTACTAGGCTAGGATAGTTTTTGGTGCTGGTTTATTGATAGGTTTAAGTTTTTTTTTTTTTGATTTTAAAGTTTAGGACTACTTCAAAAAAAATATATAAATAAAAAATAATAATAAGAAAAAATAATAAAAATAAAAGTATAAAAATAAAAGACATTCCCTTTATCCGTGCAACAGTTAGCTGTCATGATTGAGAGGCGGATGCCTCCTTCATATACTATTGAATTGTAAAGATTTATTGAGTAACTTAGTTCTAACTTGAATCCTGTGTAAAAAATCAGTTTTACATTTCTCTTTTAATAAATTGTCAATCAAAAGTCTTATTTTCAAAATTAAAATCAATCAACCAATACATTTTTTTCTTCTCTCTTAACTAAAACCCATCAACACACCAGTATTTTCTACAGAACGACGTTGCTTTGAGTTCTTCATTGCACCAGAGGATACGTTGATGTAGCAAACAACTATCAAACCAAAATCTCTTTTTAATAAAATTTGTCATTAATTTTTTGTTTTAATTTTGTTTTTTATTTATTTGTAAATATATAGTTGTTATAATTTTTTGGGAAAAACAAATATTTTAAAGTTATGAAATTTGCATAATGAGCTCTAGGATAACCGTATTTATATGGATGTATTAGGGGTACAGTGGGATTAAGTTTCGATACTTCCCTAATCATAATTAGACTCCCAAATCTCATCTCTCTTTTAAATATCAGTTTGCAACTCAAAAGGTTTTCCAATTTTAGACATAATTAAAATTGGTTGCGACTTCCATTTTTTTAAAAAATTGGTTATCATTCTCATCACAACCCCCTTTGGGGCCGTTGTGACACCCTCCAATGCACATGCCACATAGGGGATTGTCCCCTCATTGCAATCGATGGGCAAGGACGCCCTTTGGAGATGGTAAGCCTCATGACCTGAAGTAATAAACGGCTTAACCTATTTCAAAAGAGCTTCTTTTAAATTTTTAACCCTTAATCGTGCGAATAAAGCTTGCCTAAGACTCAACTCATTTCTATTGAGCAAATTTTCATTGGGTTAGAAACATATTTGTTATCAAACAACTTGAAGAATTAATATGATCCGATGTCATACTTTAAGAATTAATATGATCCGATGTCATACTTTAATTTTCAGTTGTTTAGTTAATTTCAAAAACTAGATTAATATGACTTTACATTTTTGGGATCGAATTGTGCTTACCGTTAAAAATATATGTATCCAAACGAGAGTGATAAAATCCTCCCCTCCTCTCCTTGGTTTTTGAAAACGAAAAACTTTAGTTTCCTTTTTTTTTCGATAATTATTTGAATACTCAACCACCTTAAAGAAAAGAAAGTGCAAAGACAACAACCACACCTGATACAACACTAATGATGCAAAGACAGAACCTTTTCAATCAGAACTGACTAGAAACACCAAAGAAACTAACATCAACAATAGAAAACACAATCAATACACCCAACCACCAACATTATTGCACTTCAAAAACAACCCCCATTGCAAAAAGGGGACAATAATACTAGCTGTAACCACACACATATCTTGTCACATTTGCTTCTTGCCATTTCTGTCTAAAGCACCAAACACCAACATTAATGCACAACTGAATTATTGCTCGACCAATCTACCTTTTGAACATACCCATCTGTCCCCTTTTAACACCTGTTCATCTTGGAGGATTACCGGATCCCAAAACACAATAAACCCCTCCTGTATTTATCATTTATTCCAATGCTCTCTTCCAACGATAAATTTTGCTTGTGAATGAGCTCCCTCACCACTCCTACTTTATCTCTCTCTTATACTCCAGAACATTAAATTCATGAAATACCATTTGACTAACCTAGCCTTGCTATTGGCTTTCCCTGTTGCCGCAGCTTCCCTTTCTTTTTCTTCTTCTGTTTGCTAGTATCCTCTTTCTCCAGGAACTCTTTAGCAAGAGCTTGAACTACTTCCAGATTGTTTGCCATTGTTAACCCGAGCGCTTTGCTTATGCTCCATGTTTTCTTTGCCATTTGGAATTTTTCTTCTTCATTACTGGGAACATCAACTTCATCTCCCTATATTTCTTGAGAATCCCTAATACCATATGCTTTCCTTTCATTTTTGTATGTGCTTGTATTAAAATACTGTAATTTGTCCACCTTATTCCTTTCTATGTTAGTATCATGGTGTGCTGACTCATCAATACCAGGTGAGTGTAATGGACCATGGTCCTTCCATGTTGAACTAACTTCTCCCAAATTTGTCATAGAGGCCCAAATTACCATCCAACTGCTGGGATGCCTTGACTAAAGCCACCAAGTCTTTGCTTTTTCTATCATCTTCAATGGAGATGGTCCCACTTCGCCTATTAGTTTCATCATCAGCTTGATTGGCTAATTCCTCAACTTCTGTACCCACCTCTTTTGCTTTGTTTTCCACATTCTCTAGAAACTCGCACCCATCCTCTTTCAAACCACAACTTTTTCGTCTCCCCTATTTCGAGATCCGACTTTGTACATATAATGTTATACCCCTGATCAGGTTTACAGGCCAGTACACTGTGTTGGTGATCTTTATCCACCCTCCATAAATTCATACATTCGATACCAAGCTCTTTGACATATACATCATAGCATCTCCCATCAACATTTAGCACAATCCACCTTTGTATAATTTGCAGGAAATTTGTATCGTTAAGTATTCTTGCTACTCCAAAATCCGCCGCATCACTTGTCTTCTTATCTGTGCATACAAATGATCCCCATATCTCCCCTATTTTACTGAATGAATCAATATTCCAAGCATGAGGAGGAACCACAAAACATTCAAGCCATACCTTTCTGGTTTTACCCCACTCTGTCGGTGTCCATGCTTTGATCTTCAAAAAGTGATTGCTCAAACCCTCAGGTCCTAATTGTAAGGCCGCCTCTATATCAACCTTAGACTCGAAGGTGATAAGAGTTTTAAAGGTCCCCATAGGTGAAACCTTCAAAATTGAACCCCATTCATGAAAAAGCTTTTCTGCCAATATTTCTCTGTTAATCGGATATTGAGTATCTCCTACAATGCTCCTAAACAACATTTCCAATTTCCCCTCGTCTCCTAAGCTAATCATAATTGGCTGTTGTGGATTATTTGTTTCTTTATATTGATTAACCATTTCAACTTCAAGACCTTGAAATCTCTATTGCATTGTCTTAGTAGCCACAGGTGCTAGGACTTGACGATATGATCTCTCATCCATCATCATCCTCTGTTTTGGATGAACATAATCAACTTTCTCTACTGTTCTTTCATTCTTCTTGAATCTCCCATACTTAACCTTCTTCACCAGTATTTTTTATCCTCCCAAAATTGCTCCACGTACCTCTTTTATCACCTTTTGCATGTCTTGTTTAAAAGCAAATCGGACAAAGGCAAAAGGATTTGTCATGAATCTTCTATTTTTCCTTGATAGATACACATCAATCACACAACCTTCACACCCAAAATCTGCCATAACCATGAGTTTGTTATGGTTGAAGGTAGATTATCCAGAAACACAGTAAAATCTGACTTCTCATAGTTGCATATGGCTTGGTTTAGCGGCTTTCCACAATTTTGCACTTTTCTTTTTCTGGAAACCCTCCCACTGTAAGAATACTGGAATTGTGTCCTACGCTGATATCCAAGACTCATATCAGCATTGCCCCTATGGAACCCAAATTGTATTTCATTAACTCTGCTACTTTCATCTCTCACATCTCCTTCACGACCCCTTTCATGCCAATGCTCAACGTCCCATATTCTCATTCTAACAAATCATCCTCATCACCCTTCTCACACCACCGACATCATCTGTGCCCTCTCTTCACTAGATCCAGAGCAATTCCTAACCATTTCGATTTAAGATGGAATAACCTTGGGCTATACAAAATTAGATTCATTAATAAACTTGATAATTGAACAAATTGAACCTGAAGGTATGGGAAGAGATGCCTCCAATCTCATTATAGAGGGTCTGATTCAGCCTTGATTTGTGCGGCCTCCGCAGCAGAGAGGATGGTATCTGTCGGTTGGTGTATGAGAGCAAATGCCTACTATCTCGTGGCAAGGGGCTGATTCAACCGCGATTTGCACAGCCTCCGCCTGAGAAGGAGCGGTTCACAGTCATATGAGGTCAGTCTTCGCCTGATGCGTGGGCGCGATGGAAGCTTCGCCAGCCGATGGCGGTGGTAGCACAAGACGGCAGTACAGGTCGCGATGGATGTTGGCGGCGCAAGGCGTTTACACGGTGAGAAGAGCAGATGCGATAGCGGAAGGCGGAGGCGTGGCTTACCATCTCCAAGGGGCGTCCCTTGCCCATCGAATGTAGTGAGGGGACGGTCCCCTATGTGGCATGCGCATTGGAGGGGATGCATTTCAAGAGCCCAATCCCTTACTCAGGAACGTCCCTTACTCAAGGAGCGTCCCTTGTTGGGACTGTTCATAAAAAAGGCCATTGAGCAACGGCAAATTTTTTTTAAAATAATTATTTTATTTATATTTTGTTCTATAAATAATAATATGTGGGATCAAAAGTGGGATCAAAATTGGGACTTTCCATTGGAATAAAAAATCCCAAGCCTAGTCCCTTCTTTACTTCTATGGTGTATTGCATATGTGGCAATTGGTGGGACCAAAGTTGGGATCCAACCCGAGTCCCAACACCGGAGATGCTCTTAGCTTTCCTGCCCAATAGTTTCTATCAAAATCAAATATGTTTCTAAAAATTAAAATATATTTCACTTTGATTCTTCTAAAAGTTAGCTGCAATTAAATAAGTCCCGAAAAACTATATTTTATCAAAAATGAAATTAATTAGATTTTACATCTATCTTCTAAGAAATAAGATGATATAACATTTTTAACTTTTAGGGACATGATTAATATTAAAAACTTTCAGATGTTATAATTTTAAGCAACCAGAAATTATTTGAATGATAAATAGTTTTTGAAAAACTGATATATTAAAAGAGAATATTATCTGAGTAAAAAATTATTAATAGACTATTCAAAAATTGAAGAAAAAATTATTAATACATTTTCTCCTTCAAAATCCTATATATGTCATTCTAAAAGTTAAGGTATATATTTTAGCAACACAACTCTCAGCACCAAATAGAAAATATAAAAAGCTCAGATCACTTGATAAACAATATTCAATGAAACATCAAAACAACATGGGCATTAATTAGTATATATAAAAGTAAAAAAAAAATATTTCAAAGAAAGTGGCTTTCATTCAATATTTTCATTTAACATGTTCTTGAAATCTTAGTTCAAGACTATATGATTCATGACATTTTTTTTCCAATTGGAATACTCGCTCAACCCCAAAAGATAGAGGAGCCCTTAGGAATAAATCATTGTTTACAAAAGAAATATTATGCTATACAACAAAACCAAACTTTACATAAGACAGAAAATTGCGACATTATATATATCTATATCATTATATAGTTTTGAAGAAACCATGACAGTTTAGGGGACACTTGAACTACTGACTTGTTTATCAATTAGTTGCGATGTTTTTGCATATCTAACTCTACCAAAGAGAGAACCTCACATTATCCATTGATTTAATGTTGGAAGAACCATTTATAGTAGTCAATGTCCTTATCCACATTTCCAAATGCATTATTAATGCATATGTATGATTTAACACAATTTAGTGAAACTTGCTAATACTCTATTTGCAACTATGGACTAATCTTAATTGCCAGTTTGATTTACGTAAAGCTATTAGCTAATCAAACAACTTAGAATCAACCGAGAACAATAATAGACACATCCATATCCTTCCAAGCCAATAAATTTTGTCAAGATAACACTTAATTTTTCCCAAACATGAGATACTATAAAAACAAACAAACACATTCTTGATTCTTCTTGAAGCCTTCATCCTGGTTGGTTGTATTGTGCAGGATCCTTCATCAATTACATGTTCTTTTATATCAAGAGCTATCTATTCATATCCAATCTTCTAAATTAGAAAGACTACGGACTCCCTTAGAGCTAGCACCTCAGCCCCACATAATGATGTGCCTACAATAAAATTAGAGAAACAAAATCAACAGTTTGAAGGCTTATATTGACAAACACCTCCAAAGGCATACCTATCTCTTTGAGGACAGTATCCTACAAACAACGACCATACTGAATTCCTTAATTCCACCTTAGAAACATTACTAATTTCCAAAGACTCTTCTTGCTTATTAACAATTAATACCCCATTTCAAAGTTTGATCATCCACATACTTTAGAACACAATCAAATATTAACTACAAAACAAAATTACCTTAGAAAGAAAGGAACTTTAGGCTCTTAATAATAGAATTAATTCTTAAAAGAAAATTTGAAGTAATTTAAACCATTCTAACAAAAACAAAGCAACTTGAATAAGGTTAAAACAACAAATTCATAAATACATATTAAAGGTTGAATTCTTTTTTGTTGCATGTTAAAAGGAGAATTGAATTGGAATAAATTAATTTTGTATAAAATAACTTAGCAAAATAAATATAAATATCTAATATAATTATGTAATTCTTGTTCAATATCATGATATTAAAATGTATTAAATATTAGGTTTTAACTATTTTGTTAAACAATTGATATTTAACATGAGCGAACAATTGATATTTACTTCTCATTTATATTTGGTTCTATTCAAATAAGAGGTGGCCTATGTTTGATGTTGTCATTTATATTTTGGTTCCAATCATGGTTTCCTGTTAATAATAATGGAAAGTCAACAAATTGATTCATAACATAGGATATGATAGAAGGATTAGGATTGATTTTAGAGACATTCTAAAACTGCTCAAACTGTTAGCTATTTGCATTCTTGACTTCTACCTTAAAGAGTAATGTTATAAAGCGTGGAAATAAGAACAAATTGTCATAAATTAGAACAATTCAAAGGAAAAGGAATTTTATTTTAACAAATTTCTGAAGTTAACTTAGTTTGTTTTCATAGTGATTACTCAATGTGCTTAAACTACTTTCAGTATGGGTTAAAATACGTGCAAACAGAAAATTCAGATGCAAAGAATTAATAGCACAAAAATAATTTTGCAAAAGTCATATGCCAAGTGATTAGTTAAAAATGTAGTTAAGAAATATATAATAAGGAAAAGCATAAAAACTATTTCAATGGAAACCATGTCAAATCCCAACAAAACTTTGCAGTAAATAAACAATAGATAAGATTGCAGTAATCCGCTGCTAGCCAGATTCAACATATATGTTTTCTTCCACACAAAATACAACTCAATCATAAATCACATTGATCTTATTTGCCATGAACATGAATAGGTTAAGATAAATAGTAGTAGGCAATGGCATACTTGACTCCATACAATAAAAACTGACACATCCATATATCTTTTCAAAATTTAGACTAAATAATTTAACAAACACATCCACTAAATTTGGTGCAACTAAATACAGAGAAGTGACATAAAAACAGGAAGCATATAGCTCTTATCAAGCCCTTTTCACATAGTTGGAGGCCTTCAACTTTAAAAAATAATTAAAACTAAATGTCAAAAATTAGATAAATCAAAAGACAAAACAGTATAGATCAAAAAGCATGCATAATTTAAGAGGATTGGATATGGAAAATGAATATGGAAATGAATTTCATTTTCTTTTATTAATATATAAATAAAAGAACAATAGTACACATGTTTGACCCAAGCTACAATATCAAAAAATAAAAAAAATTGCCACAGAACTTCCTTTCAGCTGGAGCTCCAACAGTCTTTCAAACAGTTTGAACAATAAGAACTAATTCATTTCGTTAGATTAGTGTGATAACAACATCAACAAAGCAGAATATTGAATCCATTACATTAAAACTTACACCGGTTCAACATTGTCAACACCATCTATCAACACCATGCAACAAAAAGTAGCTGCATCTCTTTAAATCATCAGAAAAATGCATAGTTCTACAATGGTAATTAGAAACAACACATAATTTGTCATTAATAATTGGTACAGAACTTCCTAGCAATCCATTTGTAAAGGGTTATATCTTTGATCAACACAACGGGATCAAAGAAAGTTGAACTTTAGTTTCAAGTAAAAACATAACCATGACAAACAGTCAAACATCTATAAGTAATACAACATTGGAAAGTTTAACTTTAGCTATAAAAAAGAAAAACCATGACAAACATCACAATCTCATGTTGAAATTTAACTTTCATTACTCATATCAATAGCTGCTATGCAAAACAATCCTAAATTCCTAATAAGCAAGTGAAATTTGGCCAAAATCTATTAAATGCTAATATATTGATGAAAGCCAAAATTTGGAATTAGTTGGGTACATTACATATACTAGAAACTTTGTATTCAGAATTGCTATAATAACCATGTCAGAGCTACATATATATAGCATACCATATAATTTTAGACATCAAGCATCTTTTCAATCTACAAATGGTATTAATAACATCATAAAATATTAGTAAAGTTCATTATAGAGGCATTGAAAATTCAGATCATACAGCAAGTTTAAGTTCACAATCTAAGTTTAGATCAAATAATGTAAACAATAGATGAATGGATTAATATTATATGATATGAAACACAAAATAATTAATAAGCCCCAAACAAATTAAAAAGCACATATAACAATGACTATATGCAACTAAAGGTTCTGAAACAAACTTTTGCTTATCTAACACATGCAGCATAAGATACATGCATTTGAAGCATTTAAATCTACCTATTGACTATTAATTTGCCAAGGTATTTTTCTTATAATCCCATTTTCATCCATTCCCATCCATTCTTGCATGTCAGTAATGGAAGTGATTTCAGTGGATCACTAAAGACGGGAGAAAATAAGCATCCATTATATCTTCAGCATGCAGAATTGTCATTAAAAAAATGAGTATATTTAGAAGAACTCAAATTAACACACAGAATGATTACTCATCCAATAAATTTTCTCTACTACTAAAAAGGAAGTGGCATAAAAACCACTAATAGACTAATATCTAACCAATCTTACCTCTCCTAATCAATAACAACATCATGGTTTTAAGGTTAGATAAGTAGTCTTAAGCCTCAAACTATTCTATATATTTATCTCAACAAAAATCTAAACTCAATGCATGTTCAAAATCTGAAACATGCTCCTTCAGCTAAAAAAATATGTACCTGCAATTAAGAAACTCTGACAAATAATTGGGATTTCCTAGAGAAATGTACAATTACTTCTACATCCTCATTCCTTTCCTCTTCACTCTCTTCAATGGTAGCTGGAGGACATGGATCAAATTGAAAAGCCTCATAGAACTGTTCAAGAGATCATAAAATGACAGTAGCATTGTTATAAATCAAAAGAAAAACATTATATACTCTGTTGAATATGGTCAGTCTATCAATGAATATAAAAATAGCTTAAATTAGAATACAATCCCCACTTGGTTGAGACCTGTATGTTTAAATTACCTTCCATATCCTGGCGGTACTATATAAAGTTCCATCAAAAAGCCCACACAGCAAGTGTTTTTATGTTATCACTAACAGTATTGCTCTTGCAAAAACAGTTGCATAAAGAGAGGTATCAAGAACTTCAAATTTAAACTACAATATACACAAACAAATGAAAAAAATTATAGTTTGAAAAAGGAAGTGTTAAGGAATGGCAATATGATGAAGAATTTAATAATATATGCTACAACATTTAGATAACACTAGTGGCATGAAAAGAGTGGAAAACCAGTGGCATTTAGATAAGAAATAGGTGGGGGCTTTTCTCAATGAATACAATCAGACTTATTGAAAGAATCACAATTAAGGAACATCAATAATAGGAACTTCATAAAACCACAACACGATAAATAGGATAGGTGAAACAAATATATAAAGAAAAACATAATTGATCAAAACCTTGAATAAGAACCATTAGTGTCATAATGACAATATAGAGAGACACTAATACCAATCAAGAGGTTTAAAGTAAACATTACCAAACCACAATGTAGCAAGAATGGAAAATCCAGTTACAATCTATACTTTAGTTACTGGCTAAAGTAGGTTCTTTATCAAAAGCTAAAGTAGATATTTTTAAAGGAGTCAAAACAGCTTGTATTAGTTATAAATAGTGAGTTAAGTGTGATTAACGCTTCTTTTGTGGATTCATTAAGGGAAAAAAAATTTAAGATTATGTTAAACTCTAAGATTATCCCAAAACATCAATGTCTAAATACTGACAGCTTCAATATCAGTTGTTATTGGGAATACTCATTGTGAATAAATACTCACTGTGAATAGATACTACAATTTAGAAGCATGAAAAATCAACAACTTGATACGAATCCATAAAATGGTTTAGTCACTTACTTGTTAGGTCAAATTGAAGTTCCATGAACTTAAACCTGACTCTTTCCCTTCGGAAATCTTGACAGCTTCCATATGTACCA
Organism: Dalbergia cultrata; assembly: GCA_031216105.1. Taxonomy (NCBI): domain Eukaryota; kingdom Viridiplantae; phylum Streptophyta; class Magnoliopsida; order Fabales; family Fabaceae; genus Dalbergia; species Dalbergia cultrata. Next base: position 7,281,885 of record CM062347.1, read on the forward strand.
ACTTGTCCAATGGCATCTTCATTAACATCAAAAGAAAAGAAAAGAAACACAAACCTTGAACCGAATAAGAAAAATATAATTAAATGTTTGAGTAAAATGTAATTATATTTTGGAAGTTAAACTAACCTACTAAATTACCTTTAGCAATTGGTTCTGAAGTGGAAATTGATTTGGAACTTGTGGTGAGTTGCTCGATACTCTACTGCTATGGAGTCTAGAAATTTTTTGGAAGAAGTAACATTTGCCTTCTAAAATAGATAGTAAGTACTTATTGATTAGGGTGTTTGTTGTAATAGAAGCTTTGATAATGATAATAAATGTAATTCAATAGAATAAATGATATGCCTTTAAAGAACATGTAAAAAGATAGCAAGATACCCTCTAATCGAGAAAAAAAATAAAGAGATGATGTATATGCTAATCCAAATATACAGACAAAATCTTCACCCCATGTGTTAATAACCTCAAATAAAAACACAAATGTGTTAACATTTTTGTAGCAAATCATTCAAAACAATTCCACGAAAATAACAAAAATACACATAAACGTATGTCATTAAATAGAAATTCCAAGACCTTGTCCCTATCTGTTAGTTTCTGCTTACAGTAAAATAAATCAAATTGGTTGAAATTATCCCAAATGAATTAATTAATATTCTGCTTTTTTATAATTACTAATCAGATTCTCAACTAATCAGGTTGGAACAAAGATCATAGTACAGGGAGAAGACCGTTAAATAGTTAAGAAAAACCACATAAAAGACCACCACTAATGCCATAATTCTCTCCTAACTTTCAGAAGCAACCACCAGCCTTAATTTCTTTTGATTATTGCATTCATCTGAAAAGTTCCTTTTCAAGAAGATGTATGAATAGCCCTTCAATTTTATCCTATGACACTCTTTTTCGGCACCTAGAATGGATGTTGGCAACTATTCAAGAGCATCAATAAAAATGATATAAAATATGCTTATAAAATATATTTTCAATTGCAAGCAAATTGCCTAACATTGGGCCATCTATACAAAAATTTAAATATAACTGAAAAGCCATATGATCTTTATGTATGAGAAGCCATATGATAACCCAGTTCATTGCTATGACTAATTACAAAGATAAAACTGTCAATCCTTAGCTTCAAAACAACCATTTTCATAGCCGTATTACATCTAAACAAAGTGGATCATAAACCAGTTTCATAAGCAAAACCAGAGACAAAAGGCAAGTCGCTGGGTATTTTTCAAGCAAGTCTAACATCCGAAACACTTTGAAGTGATAACATTCCTTTATTGATCTAGTGCTTTGATGAAAGAGAAACTGCGAAGAAAAAACAATTTGCAAGCTTTAATTTGAAAACAAAAGCACTTAAACCAAAGAAATAGGAATGATTACCTCTTCTTTGGTGTTCACTCCAACAATTTGGATTAGATATGTGATTAGATACCGGTTTAACTTGGATCTGAAAAACACCAACAGAGTATAAACGAACACTAAATGAAACAAATGGCCGTGGCAAGTCAGAAACAGACAGGCTGGCCTCTTATATGGCCACAATTGGACCATGTGAGTAGCAAAAGGCATAAATCTACTTTCTTCTAATCTCTTTCCCCTGATGAAAAGTTGAAAATACAAACCAAAGAATATATAATGAAAAGTAAAAAATACAAATCAAAGAATATATAAATCACATGATCCGATGTAGCTATCAGAAAAATATCATTTCAAGTCAAACACAATACGGTAGAATAAAAAAACAAACAAAATTCAAACCCACATAACTCGTATCAAACACCCACAACTCACCCATGCCAAACACAACACGCATATGAAGCAAGAACCCAAATCCTGAGAAAATTCCCTCCAGAACCTTTTTCTTCTTCATCTTACGAACATGGTACCACCGCATCTTTCTCCGCTGCTACCTCATGCCTCAGAACCAGCCACTATAACACCGTATCGCATAAAAATCAGATCTTTTAAACATATATGGCTTTGTGAATATCCACTAGCCCATAAGAAAACAAAATGAAACCAAAGAAAGCATATTAATTGGGTAACAAAGAATAAAAACAAATTTTTTTAAAAAAGAAAATAAGAGAGAGGAAGAAAGAGATAAAGAGAATAAGGGAGAAAGGAATAACACCTCAGTTAGTGACCCATGGGAATGGCAAGGTGGAAATCATCGATGCAGTTTCCAACGCAAAATGGAGACGCCGCCACCCCCCGAATTTTATCAAAATAAAAAAAGGTAAAAGATTTAAAATCAAATATTAAAATACACATATACGTATCAATTATAAGTTCATGCATATTAGAATATTAAAATAGCAAATAGAAAATACATAACAAACTGAATTGATAACTGCAAATATAGGACAATTAAGAACAAATATAAAGAAATATTACATACACAGTGGATCGGAGTAGTAATCAGAATATATTAAAACTCTATCAAGTGCCTGCATTGTCCTCAGGCTAGGAATAAGAAAAATTCAAATGCAAACAAAATTTTAGCATTAGTATTTGATATATAAAAATGAAAACAAAACAGAATTATATATTAATTTGGCCTGCTAAAGCAACTAAAGTATTTGATATATTCTTCAACACCTTGTAACCAAACCCATAGTTAGCGTTGGCGTAATATAAGGGATTGCTATAATTGCTGTAAACATTCAGTGAATTTATATTAGTAACATAATGGGAAAAAAAGAGGATAAAAAGAACTAAAGAAGATATGCTATACTTTACCCTCCACCGCTCCAACGGTCTCTTACACCGTTAAAGAAGATAATTTTGCTTGCATAATTTTTTAAAACCCTCCCAATATCTTGCATAAAACTTAACCCACTTGGAGCATGCATGGAAATGCTTGGTCTTGTGTCCCTCCCTGATGCCATAATCATAATCTGATGAGCATAAATTATTCAAAAGTCACTCTTATGCCATATTTATAATTTGTGGAAAACCATTTGGAGAAAAAGAGAATAGAGATAGAAAACAACTGGTTGAGATAACAACTTGCAAAAGATCCAATAAAGAAGGTGCTAATGTGGTGTAGAAAAAATTGCAAAAATATACTTTTCAGTAAACAAATTGGAGAAGAAAGACTGCAGATAAAATTGCAAAAGATCCAATATAGATTGTGCCAATGTGGTGCTAGAATTTCATGCATTTAAAATTGATACTTGAGTAACAAAAAGCACTCTCATGCGATTATCTAATAAGCGATATCCAAATTAGAAAGAATATTTCTTACCAAAAGCATATTAGTTCTTATGCCCCGTCCCCGAGATCCATAGTGAACAAAGTAACAGCCTATAATGGCAATTTAAATTAAGCTAACATTTCATGACTGATATGTAGAAATTCAAGTGCAGAGTCATCTGTAATTGAAAGGGAAGTATATCTAGAATTCCAAACTTCCACAATAATCTCAAAGAAGGTTCACTAGATCCATAAGCAAACATCCAATTCATTTCCATCAAGATCATACCCTACAATCAATTAAAGAGGGGCAAATTATGTCAGTTGCTGCAAGGCACTCCTATAGCATCACAGTCCAAATTATGTACCCTCTAAAATAGCACTTTGTTACTCATTTGAAGAGAAGGAAGTTACAAAAGCAAAAAAGAGAAGCATTAATAATACACAAACAATAAATTAAAAAACATACGGTCATTACTTGCATGAAAATGCTGAACATTATTTAAAATATATAAGTTGTGAATAAGTTAAAAGCAAGCATTCAAAAGAACATAGAATCCTGTTCAAGGAGATCTTAATGACTCAGGTCCTAAATCCAATGCATTTGTGTCACCATGTCCAATGACATGCATAATTCAATTAAAATCAATTTCTAATAAATTTCAAGTTTTTAATTGCCCATGCTGAGTTATTACCTCATGGTCCTTGGCAAAAGATCCATGGAATAACTTATCACTTTGAGTTCAATCAGCAGCCATGTAATTAGAAAAAGATAAATAAATAAATAAATAACAATTATAACCTCACGGTCTTTGCCAAGAGATCCATGAAATAAACTTCTGCTTCCAAGTATGTTGTAGATGCCACTAAACCTATTCTAACATTATAGCTATTAAATTATTAATTTAAATAATACATAGCAAAAACAGCCACCTACTAATCTTGCATCAAGATACTCGCAGCTGTAGTGTTACATAGGGGTGCTACAAATAAAACAACCATGACAATGCAGTACTTCTGCACTAATAAACCAGTATTTTCCATCAAGACCAACATCATTATGATAAAGTTACTCCACTGCCATACTACTATTTTCCATCTATGAAAAAGAAAAATCCTGTAGCCAACATTAGGCAGCCAAAAAAATATGGGATCACCACTACAATAACAGGCAGATTGCAGCATACACCTCCACTTTGTTGAAAAGCAGGTTGTAATTGCAGATACCATGGCACACGAGACATGACTCTGCAATATCATCCAGGTTCAATTGGGGATACCTAAGAAAACAAAAATATCAATGACAGACGACATTGGTCAAGCCTCCATCATCCAAAATCTAAACTTGCAATAACTTTTCATGCTATTTCAATCAGATATATGGCAAATAGAAAGAAACACTATCGTAGATAAATATTTTGCAAAAGACAAAAACATAGAAGAAGTTCTCTTCTCAAAATCCAACCACACAATCACTATTCATAAAGTGAATCCCAACATATTTTCATCAAAACAAATGACATAAGTACCAAGTGAAATGGAATACTAAACTGGACAAAACCAATAGAGCTTATGAATGCATGCTTAGTAGGGGCTTGAACCGAATCTCTGCATCTATTGTACAAGCATCAAAATTAGGTACACTCGAAAGTTTTCTTAGCCACAAAGGAAATAAATAATTTTGGTCATATTAGTGCATAATTTCATGTAATAAGTTAACTTTTGCTGATATGGCTGATATGACATAATCTATAACACAAATGTCAACCCTCGTAAAATGAAAAGTAGCCATGCCATATGGGAAAATGAGGCAAAAACTTTGTTTAGAAAAGTACCGGAAATAGGCTTCCAGGTTCATGAACTTGTGGTACCAGAGCATGGTAATGATCTGTCTGTTCCATGAAGAACTTGAAAATGGGCAAAACGAACATTGAAACATTGATTTTAGAAAATCAAGATGTTGGAAAAATGCTAAAAAGAGCATAGGTCTAGTTTACCTTATCATTATTGCAACAGGTGTCGCCAACCTTGCTATCATAGACTAAAAAAAATGCAAAATAGTGTACATGAAAGAGCAATTGAAATCGTTGGCTCTGTGATTTAGAAATGAGGAAGAAAAAGGATAATAAATAACAAAATAGGAAGACGAAAAAAAGAAGAAGGAAAAAATAAGAGGAACGAACCGTGAAGCCACAGTCGTGAGACATCACGTGAACCACCTCCATGAAACCCTTCTCATTTGCACGACATCCGCGAACCCACCACCACCAATCTGTCACCTCCATCGCGCACTGCACCACCGTCTCTGCACAGATAGCCTCCACACCATTGCGTTACTGCGGCCTCACCTAGATTGCCAGTCGCAGTCATCTTCACCTCTCTCTCCTTCCCTGTCTATGTGCCGAAAAGCAAATCTATTCTTGTGGCTGCACATGAATGAGAATGGGAGGACAAAAATCAAAGAAAAAAGGTGATGGGTAAGAGAAAAAGGAACAAAAGCCACGGATGACTGAGCACGGAAGATGGGGTCGGGTTTGGAAAGTACAGAAGGAGGTGGAGGTAAAACTGATAGGAAGGGGCTTGCTTTCCTTTTTTGGAGCTGGGAAGGGCTTTTTTTTTGTGCAGGAAGGAGTGGGCCCTGTAATGTCAAGTCTACACTTATGGGGTTATACTGCTGGATTTGAATTTCAAACTTGGCATATGGCTGCCGAAAGCAGCAGTAGAAATTTGTGGGGGAAACTTAAAAGGGTATGTTTGTTTTTAGTTTTTAATTTTTAGTTTTTAGTTTTTTTCAATTTTTTCTTTATAAAAACTAGAAACTGAAAAATCTTAAGGTTTGCTTTCTTTTGCTTTTAGTTGGGCTTATTTCAATTTTTTCTTCACAAAAACTGAAAACTAAAAATTAGAAAACTGAAACACCCTAAACCAAACAGCTCTTAATGCTTTCTGTAACATGTGACATGCATATGCTCCTCAAATAAACAGAGCAAAATAATGATTACATTGATAGGTGTCAAGGTGTCATGAATCATCCGCTTAAAACTCTCTTTTAGAATATAGTAAGGATAAGGATTCGGAGTATCCAAACATAGTATTCAATCAACGCGTTTTAAATCAATCTTCAAACAGGGACTGTTGCGTTTGGAGCCAATCTTCAAGCATTTTGGATGGCCAATGTCAGAAGTAAAACAGAAACTAACGCGTGAAACTAGATTGATGGAACATATAGTACATAGAACAATAAAGAAAACAGTTGATATTTGAAAATAGAGTGCATGAGAATAGAGAGTCTAATATCTTCACGAAAACACTTGTATTCGAGCATATGGAACAAGAACGTGCATCCTCTATGGTAAGAATAGTTGTAAAATGAGAAAATGGGAGGTTAATAATAACTACTATTGTGAATGGATTTAGTCTAATAATATATACTACTGACCTAAAAAATTCTCGATCTTTATAAAAGGATCTTCACTTGGCTCAATCAAATAATATGATAAAAAAGTGGGAGAGAAATTATTAAAGTTCAATAATACTTTTTAGTTTTTATTGTCTAAAGACTTCAGTCCCTTGGGTTGAGAGGGTTCTGTGATGCTGATCGAGCTGCAGATATTGATGATAGACGATCAACATCAGAGTCTGGCATTTTCCTTGACCCAAACCTAGTCTCATGGTGGTCCAAAAAGCAACATATAGTCGCTAAATCTAGCACTGAAGCAGAGTACAGAAGCGTTGTTGACACTACTGCTGAAATAACTTGGCTACAGTCCCTACTTCATGAGCTTCACATATCAAATACACGACCTGTAATATATTGTGACAACCTCAGTACAGTGATGTTAGCTCACAATCATGTACTTCAATCTAGAACAAAACACATGGAACTGAACCTTTTCTTTTGTAAGAGACAAGGTCATTCAAGAATATCTCCTAGTAGCTCACATCCCTTCTTCCAAGCAACCAATAGATATACTGACTAAAGCCATCTCAACTAGCAAATTTAGTTACCTCAGAAATTTGCTAGGATTCAAGGACCTAAAGGTGTTGGAAGTTAAACCTAGCTCGAATTGAGGGGGAATGTTAAGTGTAATGCTAGAATAGTTAAAGCTTGTTAAAGTTAGTTACTAGACCAGCTGTACCAACTACATTTCCCGCCTATTTTCTGTTAAAGCTTGTTGCAGAAGCTTGCTCTATATGAACTCACATGTATATATATCCACTCATTGTAAAACTTGTATTCATCAATCATAATATCACTTTCAGTTACACTCTCATTCTTCTTCTCTCCTCTCTCTCTCTCTATAACTGCCATGGCAATGTTCTATGAACTCTTTTACATTGTTGATGTTCAATGCAAATGTGATGATGCACGTTATTTCATTTTTTCACAATGCAAATGTTTACAGTTGAGGATGCCAAAAAGACAAATGACCAAAGTGAAATTGGCGATAGAATAATGCTAGGTGTTGGTAATGGCTCGGATATGCCTGGTGGAGGTAATATGTGTCCTTTTTTTTTCAGAGTTGTCATGATTTCATGAATAATTATATCATTTATAAGCTGATTAAATTATACTTACATAACTTTGAAAAATGATATACTATTATATTAAAAAACTCATTGCCTATCTGCAGCTATTACAACAGAGGAATCAAATATATACCTAGAATCAGATGGCCTAGGTGGAGTAGGACATGGGATCCAATGTCGCAGACTATGTTGCGGCACACTATGGAGTTGCGTATGTTGCTAATGTGAAACTACTGTACCCATCTAGTAGCTAGTATTCTCAAATTAGGAAATAAATAATGGGATATCTTTTTTTTGGATGAACCAATGGTATTAACCGCCAGAAGCAATGACTAATACTCTTAAGGTATAGAGCTCACATATATGGGTTTTACCTCTGGTCATGAAACATTCTCCATACCATGTTGTATCTCCCGCAAATTGAACTTGTGACTGTGTTCCTTATCAATTTTGCATTAATAATATTTACTCTGTAGTTTTCAAATTTCTTACATTTTTCTTATAATTTGTTTCATTCTTTCTTTCGATGATGATCGGCAATTAATTGATATGTTGGTCATTATCAATCATAAAGCAAATTAAATAATATATATAGGTGGGGGCTCAAACGTTAAAACTAGAAAAAGAACCTTGTTATAAAATGTAGTCTCAAAGTCCACACCGAAAATATTGTGCTATAATATATCCCAACACAAGGGTCACCAATTTTTTGCCAAAGACTGAAAATCAAAAGGTTTGTTTTACTGGCGCAAGTGATAAACAATGAAGTATATGTGTTACAAAAATTAAAAATAATTCAATTAATATGTGTTAAATGATATTTAAGTGACAATGATAAATGAATAAAAAAAATATGTGATAAACTAAAATTATTAGAAGTAAAAGTATAAACTTAAATATAAACAAATATATTATATGAATAGTGATAATTCAATTTAGACTAGACTGCTAGTTTTAAAAACTAAATCCAAAATCCGATTCAATCCATACAGATTTTAGAAAAACAAAAACAAATCAGATCTAATCTTTTGTGATTTTGATCGAATTTCACTTTTTTTTTTTATCCATTTTTTAATTTTGATTGAGTAGCCAATTTGTATGTGGTAGATGTTAGGGTTTAAAAATTTCGTAAGAAATCATAAATTTAGATGGTCAAGTTCTATTTTATTTTATTTTTTAAAAATGGCCAAGGTGCTATCTTTTGGAACCTCCAAGAACCGTTCATCACCAATTAATACCATGCGCATAGAATCGGTTTCCATCAAGTGGTAAGAGTCGGTGAGGGTGAGTTCTGGTCCTGTTTGGTTGCTTGGAAAGTGAAGGAAATTGCACTGTGGCCCGTGCGATCAATTTGCGCAACGTTAGCTATGTGTAATAAAACACTTTTGAGAGAGGATGAGAAGAGGGAGGTTAAGAATTGAAAATGTAATTTTAAACTTATAATTGATCCAATGGCTGGAGTGCATATTTTCACCTCTCACATATAAGAAACTCATTTTTGTTAAAACAATTACATATTTAAGTTAACTTTAATGTTCGATACAAGAAAAATATTTATTTTAAATTATTTTGCTAGATAAATAAATTATAATTTAATTATTTCAAAGCTGACTTTGAGGCTAGATAATTTATTTCACTAGATATGATGAACAATTGTGATCCATATCTCTATTTTCATTACTAATCATTAATTACATTGGGATTTTTAGTTATTTTGAGATATTTTTTATTTTTAAAAGAAAAATCATGGGATGAGAGCTATTTTGATTGATTTTGATTCTTTTCAAAAGAAATTGAAGAAAATATTTAGAGTAAAATGCAATCTGTATTTTCAAGTTGGTTTAATGCTTGAAATAAATTTAATATTTATTATATTTTATTCCTCCAGATATTTAAATTATAAATTATTGGTTATATTAAGTTGACTTTGGTGCTAGATAATTTATTTTACCACATAAATTCCATATTTCTACAATCATTAGATAGTCACTTTCTTAGTCGATATGGGTGCAGTTTATAAATTGACAATATATTTTCGTTGAGATTGTTAATTATTTTAATATTTTTCGATCTTTTTAAATGGAAAATCAAATGAGAGCAATTTCAATTGATTTTCGACTCTTTTGAAAGGAAGCCGATGATAAAGCATTTAAAGTAAAATGGATTGCGTTTTCTGTCGACTTTAATACCTGATATAAATATAATATTTATTACTAGATATGAACAATTGCTATCGCCAGTCCATATTTCTACATTCATCATACAATAAAAAAAAATTAATAACAATAAATTTTATTTCAGGTTCATAACTTGCATTTACCTTTCATAACTAAAAATTAAGAAAAAGAATATTGAGCTTGACATCACTATCTCATAAAAAAAAGTAAAACATATTTTGACTACTCTCAATCACTAGGTCCAAGGTCTCCCACGGCCCCACTTTCTTGTCCTCTCTTTTCACTCTAAATAAAGTACCATTCTCTTGCTACATTTCATATCATTCATCACATTCCTTTAGTTCCCAACGGAAAGATGACTTTCAAGAATTTCCTACTCATCCTATGCCTCTTGGTCATGGTTGCTCTCATCCCCTCAAAGGTAGCTGCTAGGGGCTTTCTAGAGACTTCGTTTAGCTTTAAAGGAGGCATGTTTGGGCTTTGCATTTTGTTTGTTATTGAACATTCAATCACAAAACGATTATAAACGCTTGCCTACTCATGTTGATGATGAGTTTTTGTTTAACAATCAAGCTAAGATTCTTTCACAAATGATTGTGTTAACCGATAGAAATTGCATTCATTATTCATGAATTGTTGATTTTCAATACAAATGTGATGATGCACATCATTTCATTTTTCACATTTCAAATATTTGCAGTCGAGGATGTTAGAAAGACAAATGACCAAAGTGAAATTGGTGATAGAATGCTGGGCGTTGGTAATGGCTTGGATATAGCCGGTGAAGGTAATATATGTGTTTTTTTTTTGGAGATATCATGATTCCATGAATAGTTATGTCATTTATATGTTAACTAAATATTACTTATGTAACTTTAAAAAATGATACTATTATATTGAAAAATTCACTGCCTATCTGCAGCTAATACAGCAGAGAAATCAAAGATAAATCCAAAATCAGATGGCATAGTTGGACCGTAGGACATGGGATCCAATGTCGCAGAGAATGCTGCAGCCCACCATGGGGTTGAATATGTTGTTAATGGGAAACCACATAAACTGGATTTATATAGAGATCGATATATCCATCTAGTAGCTAGTATTTTCGAATTAAGAATAAATAATGGGATCTCTTTCTACACCATCTTGTATCTACCGCAAATTCAACTGGTGACTGTGTGACTGTGTCCCTTATCAAACTTGCATGAATAATATTTACCCTATGGTTTTCAAATTTCTTACATTTTTGTTGTTTCATTCTTTCTTTCGATTCTTTTTTTATATGGGCTTGCGAATTGTTACTGATGATGATCGGCAATTAATTGGTGTATTGGTCATTATCAATCATAAAGCAAAGAATAGGAGGGGCTCAAACGTTAAAACTAGAAAAAGAACTTTGTTGTATAATCAGTCTCAAGTCCACACCGAAAATACTGTGCTATATATCGAAACACAAGGGCCATCGAGTATGTAAGACCAAATTGTGAAGTACTAAATTTTTGCCAAAGACTGAAAAATGAAAAGGGTTGTTTTAAAGGGTGTAAGCTAGTAGTTAGCTCTGAATAAATTTTGAGTGAAAAATTAAACCGATCTAAATATTTTAAACTCTAGCGATTCAGATTGGATTGCAAATGTATATTTTAAATTTAATCCAATTTGATCGAATTTTTTTATCAATTTGAATTAGATAGGTTTAATTGATTTCTTATAAAAAAATTAAAAATTTTAATAATATTATAAGTTGAAAGTAACTTTTTTTATACATAAACTAAAACCTAAACCCTAAACCCTAAACCCTAAAAGTAACTTAAGCCAACGAAATAAATAAATTATACAAAAAATGGAAATAATTCAATATATATATATGAGGAGGGATCAACTTACTCCAAGAGCAAGTCTTAACATACTTACTCCATCTAATAACTTTTTTTTAGCATGAAATTACATAAATCCAACCGTTGAATTTAAAGTTTCTACCAAGTTGATCAAACATATCAAGTTTCATGTAATTTGAAAATCATTTGATAGTTCATCATTTTATTTTATAGTATGTCTTTGAAACTACAGGTAAATTTTGATTAATAGATTACATGGCTATTGTTGTCCAATTTTTTTGAAATTTAGCATGCTTGATCATTAATATAATATAACATAAATCAATGGTCAGATTGATTAAATTCAATGTGGATGAAGAGTTATAGAATAAAGTAAGTGTGCAAGACTTACTCCTGGAGTAAATGGATCCCCACTCATCAAAATAATATTATCTATGAATCATTTGCAGATAGATTTGAAAAAATAATGATTAAAATATCAATTTGTGCCAATTATTTAAATTTTTATTTTAGATAATTATAGTTTATTATATGAGGTGTTATATTTTATATCATGTATTAGAAATTTATATATTAATTTTTATTGATTTATGTATTTTAATATCATTTTAAATTTTTATTTAATTTTCAATTATTATTAATTTTAAATATTTATTATTAAATTTATAATTAAAATAATTATTTAATACTAAATTTTAAAATTATTTATCATTTTAATATATAAAAAGTGATTATAATAGATAAGTTTATCATAAGTTTATTTAATACATTGCAGACACCAAACAACATGAAATCAATACATAGAAATTAAATTTCTTATTTATTATACATATTTTTTATTATTTAATATATAATTTATAAAAATCAAATCATGGAAGAGAATACACCAAATACAACCTTAACTACTTGTTAAAACTTTTGCCTATAAATAGAACACAATACAATAAAATTCTTTCAAAATATTATTCACATAAAGAAACATAAGAAATACTCACATATCAGTATTTGGAATAGGTTAAAGGTTCAAATATGTTTTGTAAAAAATAAGTAGGTTTTGGTTACAAGGCTCGTTTTGATTCCCTTCAATTCTAAAAAAAAAAATTCTTTTTTTCAAATGATCTATTTTAAAAAGATCTTTCACAAAAGTAAAAGAGGGATAATATTTATATGTAACATTAATTATATTTTGATATAATACTAAAAGATTTTATTTGGAAAGCAGTCCATAAAGGCATCCCAGTTAGAGAGGTGATTAGAAGAAGAATGCCCCATGTTTCAGTTGATTGTCCCAAGTGTAACATATCATCAGAAACTGTGGTTCATTGTCTTTTCAAGTGCAGTAAAGCTACAAAAGTCTAGAACAATCTGCTACTGGACCATATTAGTGTGAACCATAGCCATTTTCAATTTGGAGACTGGTTGCTTCAAGCAATGACTAACATTCAGAACCAGCCAAACAAGTGAACAGCTAGCTTATTGGCCATTACCTGTTGGATTATATGGAAAACAATGAACAATAAGACTTTTGAAAACAAAGAATCTGATGCCCAAGGGTCAACGCAACAAGCCTTCTAGATGCTAAATGAGATACAATCCACATTAGTTTCTCTTTCTTCCTAGATTATTTTAGCATGTTTTCCTACTCTGAGTAGTGATTTTGGGTTTTTTTTTCCCGTTTCTGTATTTTGCTAGTGTCCTGTGGGACCTAAAACTTTGATTTTCCATCAATAAAAGCTTTTCTATCTTTGGTTAAAAAAAAATTATTTATTGTCAAACATCTTTAATTTTGTATGTTATAAAAAATATCTTTTTTCTGAAGACAGAAGTTATAACTTCTCTAAATAGATTTTTTTTTGGGTACTTTTTTTTAGTGATTATGCTTTTACTGTTTTGTTTTGAAGCAAAGATATCCATGGGAAAATTTGTCCTATTCAAATATTAATGACCAAGAAATATTGAATTCTCTTTCTTTTTAGATAGGCCTTGGAAACCCAAGCGTACTAAAAAGCAAAAGATCCTTTTTTTAAAAAAAAGATTTTTTAATCAATATAATAGCATCCAAACAAGAATATAGTATTTAAATTTTTGGTTTCAATCCAATATTTTAAAAATTATTTGATTTAGTCCATAAGATTAATCTATATATGTTATATATTGAGCTGACTAATAAAAAGTCATGTCGTTTGATTCTACAAGACTAGCCATCCTAAGTGCAATGTTATAATTATGTGTCAAAATACTCAGTCAAATGACAAATTAGGTCAATCTAATATTAGATATTCGACATAATAACATTTAAGATCTTGGCCAACTATTAATTTCGTAATTTATTTGTGTAGGACACAGTAGGAGCAATCAAGTTTGTCAATTTTTAAGCGGTTCACCCCCTCATGATAATTTTTAACATGATGTCAAATTCTTATATCACCATTTACCAATTATCAACTCTCTATTTTACATGATTACTGTATGGGCTTTAAAGACCCGCTATTGATTCACTCTTTATTGGATAGTTGTGTCATCTATCTTTAACCTTGAACGTTTTAAATAGTTACTCCCTCATTTCTCGAATGATTGTCCATTTAAAAAAAATTATTTGAAAATAATTATCTATTTTAAAAATTTAAGTAGTATTAATTATTTCTTTTTAATAATATCAATATTAAATACTATTGATTTGTTAGTGAAGCATATGAGAGAAATTAGGGGAAAAAGGATACTTTAATAAATTATTATTGACTTTTTCCGGCATTGCTATTTTTATAATTATTTTTTTTAATTCTAGTGACTATTTAAAACTAAACAATTATTTTAGGAGATAATATACTTTTTATAAAATATAACTACAGTTGATTTCAGAAAAAGAAGTTACATACATTTGACATATCAATTCATTCACCATGGTTCCAATAAGAAATGTTTTAATGTTTATTTGAAATCTTTACTAATAAGTTCCACTTAATAACTTCAGGTTTCTCATTTAGTTTCGATAACCCAATGAACAACAAAAAGTGGCAAGAGAATAGTATCAGTGAATAGTGACCATCCATTGTTCGAGAAGAGCATTTCTTTAATTTTTTATGTTTCAATCGTGGTAATTTTTTAATAATTAACTATTTCAATTGTAGTTTTATTCATGAACCAAACTGCAACATTGTTCTGCATTTTTATTGGCAATAGGATGACCAAATACTCCATATTAATTCGAGCCACTGATACAAAAGATAGAGCACATACATAAACTGATACATAAGACATTGATATAGAAGCTAGACAAGACACACTGATATTGAAGATAGAGAACATAAAAAGCGAGAGGAGATGCTATTACACAAGATAGAGTACATAAACTAAACCTGTTACATCACCCATTAGAAGTTGAAGAGGAGCCGCTGCAACGAACAATGATGCACAAAACACAAGTCATGGATAACATAGGAAAGCCTCTCCAAGTGAAAGGAGCTAATATGTTCACGGAAATGGTTTCTACTGAGGCAACTTTTGTTTAATTGCGTGCAATTCCATTATAACATCTTTTACACCTATTCGCTGAGCAGGAAATTCTGCAGAACATGCAACTCCAATCCTAGCAAAGGACAATAGACACTCCCCAATGTTGCCTTCCATATTTTGTTGTCGCATGACCCTGTTATCTTCTTCGGGAATTGGAATGAGCAGTGGTGGATCAACAATCTCAGTGATTTTTTCTGGAGTTGCCATATTACAAAACTTGTGTAGGTTTAGACCCTCACCAAACATGCTATCTGTTGGTTTCTTTCCAGTGAGCATCTCCAACAGAAGAATTCCATAACCGTAGATATCCCCTTGTGGTGATACCAAGCTACCTGCCCCCTACTCTGTTCCATTTGAACTATAATTCTTTAAACAAAAATAAAAGATAGGATTATAGATAAACTATGGTGATATAATATAAATTACAGTAACATGCCTCTGACAAAATGTAAAGTTAATAACATACTAATTTCTTGTTGTTGCACCGATTACCAAAGAAATGTTGTAAAAACATTTTAAAAAATACACATATAAACATTTTAAAAGGATCGTAAGGATCAACAGTACTTTACCTGGAGGAATATATCCAATGGTTTCCTTAATTGTAGAGGAACTAGCTTGATCTCTATTGGAATAGCAAGTAGCACCTTGAAGAAGCCTAGCTAGCCCAAAGTCTCCCAAATGGACAACTAGATCATCATCGAGAAGAACATTGCTTGGCTTAATATCAGAGTGAACTATAGCTCCCTCAGAATCATTGTGAAGATAATCCAATGTATTACCAACATCAAGAGCAATATTCACCCTATGTATAAAGTTGAGATTTAGATTTCTGGACTCGCTGTGTTTGTTGCTAAGCAACAAACTTTCTAGGCTTTCATTAGCAATGAACTCAAATACTATTGCCTTGAAATCATCACCTTTGTAATCAACACTTGAACAACAAGTTAGTATATTGAGAAGATTTCGATGCTTTAATTTTCCCAGAGCTTTGCATTCGGCTATAAAACTCTTTAATAATCCATGGGTTTGAAGATTTAATACCTTCACTGCAATTGGTCTTTCATAATGGACAAGAGTTCCTTTATATACAGAGCTAGAGCTTCCCATTGCAATTAAATTGGATGAAGAAAATCCATTGGTTGCTTGATGTAGCTCTCCATAAGAAACCCTCAAGTATCTATGTTTCAATGATGGAGAATAAGATAACTTTTTATGCTTCTTCTGAAGATAATAGATACTAATAAAAGCTATCAAAGATATCAAAACCCCACCAATTATAATCATGATGATAAATTCCTTTTTAAGAGACCTCGTGTGTTTGTTTGAGGGCATCCTAGAGCATGCAGAGAGATTTAGATGAGGTTTCCTACCACAAAAATCCTTATTTCCAATCAATGATAGTGCTGTGAAGTTACTAAAGACTCCTCTTATTGGAACCTCACCAGAGAGATGGTTATATACAAGTTCAAACTATTCAAAAATGTCAGATTCTCAAGTTCATGGGGGATTGTGTCTGAGAAGTTGTTGCTAGAAAGGTGTAGTTTTTCGAGAGATTTTAGAGAGCCTGAGAATGAAGGTATACATCCATGGAAGAAGCTTCTATCTAGTACAAGCTGTGTTAATGCAGAATAAGCTCCCAGTTCCATTGGTATTTCACCAGACAACTTGTTTGCATATAGCTGTAATATGGAAAGATGCATCAAGTTACCAAAATCTGAAGGAATGGAACCAGTCAGAGAGTTGATGGATAGTCTAAAATCACTAAACCTTCCATAGGGCCAAATATTTGATTGGGTATATTGCCACTTAAGTTGTTATCAAAAATAGAAAATGTCTGCATGTTGGTGCAGCAGGTAAGGGTAAATGGAATGCTTCCTTCTAATTTATTTTGCCTAATAGCAACATTAGGCAACCTAGTAAGATTGCTAATGATAAAAGGAATGTTTCCTAATAGTTTGTTGTTTTGCAAGTTCAATCTTACTAGATTTTTAAGCTTCCCAATTGAATATGGAATTGTTCCCTCAATAAAATTCTCTTCCAAAATAAGAGAAGTCAAGCCACATAGGTTTCCAATTCCTTCAGGTATTGCTCTAGATATTTGATTACCCGACATACCAAACTTTTCGAGGGAGGTAGACAAGTTTGCCTATGAGACTTGGCAACACACCTTCTAGATTATTTTCATCAAAAAATAGAGTATACAATTGGGTACAATTAGTTAATGAGGAAAGGAAGTCCAAATTGCCAGCTTTCCTACTCCCAAAATGGTTATGTTGAAAGTTAAACTGCATAAGTTTGTTCAAGCTTCCCAAAGTAGGAGGAATAAGTCCACTAAAACTATTTGATGATATATCAAACCATGTCAATTTAAAGAGGTTGGACACGGAAGATGGTAATGTGCTAGTGAACTAATTATCTAAGATATAAATTGTGTGAAGAAGGGGAAAAGCAAGGTGTAATTTTGAAAGAAGATTACCCACTAATTGGTTGTCGCATAGAGCAAGAAGACAAATATTTGACAGGTTGTACCGTGAATCAGGAACTATGCCCGATAAATTATTATCACCCAAAGAAATCCATTTCAAATTCGACAACTTACCCAAAGCATGGGTTATGCTTCCTTCCAAATGATTGCCATCAAGTGATAATGCTTCAATCGATGAAAGATTTCCCAAGGAAGGTGGGATACCACCAACTAGATTGTTAGCTTCAATCAGCAAATGAGTAAGCTACATCATTGATCCAAACCCTAGGGGCACCTTTCTTGTGAGATTATTATTCCACAACATAATTACCTGAAGACATGAGTAGTTGGTTAGCTCTATAGGAATCTCATCGTGAAGATTATTCATCTCCAAGTCAAGAGTCTGCAACCGCTTTAAACGACCAACTTCTCAAGGAATTTCACCATGCAAGTTAATATTAGTAAGATTGAGTTTCCCAAGGAACGTTAGATTTCCCAAGGATGGTCCAAGAGTACCACCCTAGTTTTTGTTTTTTATTTGCAAGATTGAGACTCTCATGTAGCGAGGATTGCATGTAACACCTTGCCATTGGTAGAAATAGAGAGACTCATTCCATGATGGCAAAGAGTCAGGAGCACCATTGGTAAGCTTTTCCTTTAAAGCAAGCAAAGCATGCTTATCAGTCTCTAAACTCAAAGGCAGAGCAACCAGGGCTGACAGCATGTACACCAAGATTTGTGAACTAATATACAGAAGCAACATGACCAGAGTCATCATCATTTTGCTGTGTGACAAGACGTGCATGGAATAAGAAATAGGAAGGTGAAGAAAATATTTGTTGTGTGACAAGATGTGCACCTAAACTCTTTCTTTTATAGACGTTGTAGGTGTGATAGATAAGTGGAAATAGTGGGGACTACTATCACATTCAATGATGATAGAGTTGGTGTCCCACTCAGACATCAAGTTTTAAGTGTTGAAATAATATTTTTGTTTGGTAATTAACTCACATGCTTTGCAAACCAATGCAGAGAAGAAAGAGACGAGAGCCATCACTTTGTTGTATGACAAGATATGCATTATGCCATCGGGAGTAAGATGAAGAAGAAATATTTGTTGAGGCAAGTACCTAAAGCCTGGCTATTTCACCCAAAATAAATAAATAAATAAATAAATGATTATGTACCAATGTGTGCCACTATAAATATTATTGGTCAATAAATACTCATTTTTATATAAAAGAAATACGTGATACAACATCACGTAAAGCATAAAACGTCACACTGCAGCACGTATTAGTTGAGCACAATACGTCCCATTCTCAGATATTCCATAACAGCACTGCAGGCTAGTTTTAGGGTGCAATTAATGTACAACCCTTGAGAAAGTGCAAAAGAATAATGTTTGGTGTACAACTAAATTGCACAAGAAATGCACACCACACACTTTATCATCATTAGATGTGATGTATGGTCCCTACCATTCCACTCATTCATTAAATCCAATGGTGATAAGGTATGTGGTGTGCATTAGTTGTGCAATTTAATTATACACCTAATATCACTCCGTGCAAAATGATGCTTGACTTTATCCGAGCTTTGGGAATGGTGGTGGCAAAATGAAATTGTAGAGGCATGGACCTATTTCAGTAGTTATGGCCCACTTTCACCAATGGCTTCTCTAATCAATATCCTCCCGATTATGCCACCCTTTCTTTGTGAGGAAAATTCATGTTCAATTTTTTATTATTTAAAAATAAGAGAGTGGATATTGTCACTTTCTTTTATCTATTGACATTCTCACTTACTAAGCTTATTTATTAATGTAACTAAAATGTCATTCTTCTGTTTTCAAGGAGTTACTATTCTCACCCTCATTTATCTAATATCACTCCTTATTAACTGCATATATTGACATTATTCCTAAAATAGCCTTAAAATATTTTAATAGTTTATCTCTTTTTGTTATCTATTTTTTCATTTGTGACTTTTAAATATAGCGAATATCTTCTAGAAGATATTCCTTAACGATTGATATTCCTTCCGTACCATACTGGTCAGCAAATTCGTGTTGTACACCTCAGCCCTAGAAATCCATTTTTAGGAGAGGTCACACATACAAATAGGGGAAGGAAAAATGGCATGAGGTATGTTTTTCTTTTTAAAAAACCATATATAGTAACTCTTTTCTCATCTAACTTTGGCATCGGAGTGTCTTTTGCAGGTACCCCGCCATCGTCACCCACTACTTGAAGGCAAGATCAAAAGATCATTTGCGAACTATCCTTCTTACCCTGGTTATGGTACGTAACACTTATGGTATCAATCTAAGGCATCAAGTTCCCAACTACCACTTTGGGCTTGCAGGTATGCCTTCTCTATTGTAGCCAATATCTTATTACGAATAATTCTGACAATCTCAGGAGAAAAAGAGGCATTCACTTATTACAGAGATGGTACGATTTGATTATTATTATTATTATTTTATTGATCTCAGTCTTAGAAGAAAGACACATTATTAAAAAAAAAAGGAAAAGACCTACGCTTGTTGAAAGTGAAGTTCATAAATAAAACAAAAAAAGAGCTATACAAGCGTCATGCTACTAGGTGAAGCAATGGAGCGTTGCACCCTAGATGGCGAAAGTCCAGTAGCCGAAAGCATCACTAGCTTACACTCTGACCCGACTAGCATGGGGCATGTGGAATCCTGTGTGAATCAACAAAGACCACCTTGCAAGGCTAAATACTCCTAGGTGACTGATAATGAAGTAGTATCGTGAGGGAAGGGTGAAAAGAACCCTTATTGGGGAGTGAAATAGAACATAAAACCATAAGCTCCTAAGCAGTAGGAGGAGCCCAGCCTGGGACTCTAACCGCGTGCCTGTTGAAGAATGAGCCGGTAACTTATAGGCAGTGGCTTGGTTAAGGGAAACCATCGGTCAATATGGATCTTGTTCTATCGTTGATCATAGATTTTTCTATGAAAAATATGAATCAGAGTTTGAAGAAGGGGAAGGAGTCCTCGACCCGCAACAGATAGAGAAGGATTTATTCAAATTAGACCACAAATTACAAATGTCTAGAAAAGCTATATTGCTATTTTGCGAGGTAATCCACATCGATGTAATGAAAGTGATGGACCTACTACAATAACGGAACGTCCTGAATAATCAACACGTTTGCCAAGCAGAGTCTTTCATTTAAATAAAATAAGGGGAAATAAAAACATAGGTCTTTGTATTGTTACCTGTTAGTAACAAAAATATCCTTAATACTTCCAAGGAAGTTTCTGAATATTTTGTTTATCCTTGTGATACATGTTCCCTCTATTTCTCTTAGCAAAATTCTTTGCATTGCAATGCCTATTCCTTTTTTTTTTATTTACTAGTTAAAGATGTAAAATAGATACAATCCTAAAAATTTTTCTGTAAAATCTAGTACAAGAAAGGAAAACATAGAAAACTAGAATTTTTTTTTTATTCTTCACATTTCAAATTGTTATACTCTTTTTGTTTTGTCCTAGAATTTCAAAAAATATTTATTTTCCATGTTCGTAATAATTTAATTATGTTATAACATATTTATTATGTTCTGAATAGCTAATAATAAACAATTAATCACTAAGATCCCACTAGTTTTTTAAATTCCTATGCCTGCACGAATCAGATTTTTTGAGGAACATATCGAGAAAGAATTAGATTTGGTTAGACAATGTGTGGTTGGTAAACAAGGACCGGATTTTTAGCAAGGTACAAAATATATGAGATCTAGTTTCATTCAAGTAACGGATTCTAGCAAGTCCTCGAGAGGGCTTAGTTGATCCATGATTTATGTTTCATATTTTATTTCCTTTTTGTTTGTTTCAAGAGATATATTGATCAATTCCGATTTGGGTCCATAACTACGGGTTCCAATGTACGAGATCTTGTAGCACTTACTAATGAGGCCCTATTGATTAGTATTATACAAAAGAAATCCATTATAAACACAATATAATTAGATTTGCTCTTCGGAATGAAAGGGGTTCGCTTTGACCATTAAGAGTAGGTAACCTCTTCCCCCTGTCTTTGTTTATATTGTATTCTATCTCATCATATCCCCTTCTGTTCTACAATATTTGAGAATCGCAATCAATAACTCGGTGTAGGTTCGGGATTCTCCTTTGTTCTGTAGTTCGGGGCTATGAAAAAATATATTTATTAATTGTTTGAAAAAAAGAAAGACACTTTGGGATTGTTGAAGAACAGACGAAATAATAAAGCAATGGAACCATCACTGCGACCCCTTTGTGAGGAGGCACCCCTTCTCCCGAAGTTACGGGCTATTTTGTCGAGTTCCTTAGAGAGAGTTGTCTCGCGCCCTTAGGTATTCTCTACCTACTCACCGATGTCGAAAAAAAATGATTGATCTCTATCAATAGACCCGCTAAAGCCCCGAACCATAGAGTACTTACCACTGGTACCACAGAGAGATATGTTTTTAGATCTCGCATTTTTTTTAATCCTCCTTTTTTATTTATTGTAATTTGTAGTAGCATATCGGAAGATCAATCGGCTAAAATAACCATGAGCAGCAACAATATTATAGGTTTCTTCCTTTTGACAAAATCTGTAACCTTCATTAGCAGATTCATTTTCTGTGGTTTCCCTGATCAAACTAGAAGTTACCAAGGAACCATGCATAGCATTGAATAGGGAGCCGCCGAATACACCAACTACGCCTAACATGTGAAATGGATGCATAAGAATATTGTGCTCAGCCTGAAATACAATCATAAAATTGAAAGTACCAGAGATTCCTAGAGGCATACCATCTGAAAAGCTTCCTTAACCAATTGGATAGATCAAGAATTATTATCTAATTTTCAATCCATATATTTATATAATGAATTTTCAACTTTCCATATTTCTATATATAAATTTATAGATAGAAATAGAAGGATTCGGTCTTCTATTCTTTTCCTTGGTGCAGTTAGGCCATCTTGGACTTGAACTAGAGACCTTGCCCGTGAAGTAAATCATTGCACCTATGGTCCAACCAATTGGGAGAGAATCAATATATTCCTTTTCAGGAAGGATGAGACTCAAATGGTGGATATGCAAGCATGATAACTTATATGATGTTCTATGTCTCCATGAATCTAGGAACTTTTGCTTGCATTATCTGCATATGGTCTTTTTTTCTTGGGTGCCCATTTTGTATGGGCTTTTAGTTTAATGTTTCTATTCAGTGGGCATGGTTATTGGCAAGAACTTATTGAATCCATCATTTGGGCTCATAATAAATTAAAAGTTGCTCCAGCTACTCAAATGATCTCGATGAAACTAAAAAATACAAGCATTTATGGATTGAATGCGAAATTGTAATGGATTAAATTATAAGAAATTTTTAAAATTCATCGAGCTTGTTGCTGGAGAAGAAAATCAATACATTGCTTATGTAGCTTATTCCTTAGACCTTTTTGAAGAAGGTTCTTGAGGAATAGATACTTGTACAAATTCATCATGTGCCAAGAACCAGATTTGAACTAGTGACACGAGCATTTTCAGTCCTCTGCAATTAAATCAAGAAAAAGAATGAAGAATTCAAAGGAATGGTTCTAAATTAGAAAGTAAGATAAAAACAAAAGTTGTATAGGTTCACAAAAACTACAAAAGAACTACGTGAAAAAAAAAATGAATATAAGAGTTGTTCGGATAGTTCAATATATGTGAAAACATAGAGACAAAAGGCTAATCTTTGAATAGGAAAAAGAGTGGATCCGTAGGGTCCCAAATGAATAGGCTTATTCGAAAAAAGCCTTGTTCTTTGGAAGATCTATCTTGTGTCTGGTACTACATGGTTCCACCCCTACAAGAACTCCAAATCATTCTCTTGAAGAGCTTGCGCAGCTGCCGTAGGATTTGAGAAAGGAATTGATCAAGATTTTGAACTGATTCTTTCCATGACTCCTCTTAATTGAGACAATCCAATACTTGAAATAGGAATCACTTTGATTTCACCATACATATAGGGTTGAGTTTGCTCTTTCCAAGCAATTGGAATATAAAGAAAGGGTTAATATATTTAAGAGAATTATGTATTTACAAAATATTGTCTCAATTCATCCTATTTCATCAAATTTGGGATATGATCTGGTTTCGAAGGATGAATTGGATAGTTCGAATATGATTTCATTCTTGAACAAAAATTCGATAGATTTATTTGAGGAAGGGTCTTAGAAGATCCTTTCAATTGGCTAGAATCCGTTACTTGAATGAAACCAGATCTCGTGGAATCATATTGAATATTTGAGGATACATTCCATACCTTGCTAAAAAACCAATCCTTGATTACCAACTATACATTGTCTAACCAAATCCAATTCGCTCTCGATATGTTCCTCAAAAAATTGGATTTGTGCAGATTCTTCCCCCAACTAACAAAGAGATCTTGGCAGAAATATGAAATTGAGCATAATGCTATTGTTTGTTCTTTATGTGAGATAAGTCTTTGGATTTACATTTTTGGCTTGATGTAATTGTTTCTAATACAACTTAACTGCAAATTTGCTCCTTACTATGTTATGGGTTGAGCCCTTTTTTTATACTTATCGGAAAACAAAAGCTAAATAGATCCTCACACTATATTTGGTTCTTCTTTATAAACTAGGCGCTTGTGAGATAGTGAAAGTCATATCTTTTATTTTTTGAGTATTAATATATAATTTAATATAGTTATAAGAATATTTTATATTATGTCTGTTAAGGTGTAATTTGTTTTAAGGTATTAATGTTATTAAATATTTTTTTAAAAATTGTGTGTGTATACATAGACCCTTGCAGTACAAAAACTTTAGCCGGAAGAATAGAAAGGGAAACAAAGAATAATATAAATAATAAAATGAAAAAAACAATCAATGTGAACCACTTATTGGAAAAATGTACAAGAGTTAACGATATATTACTGTAAAATTTAATAGGCTACTTAGAGCAACACTACTTTAGATTAAAGACTAAGATATATCAGTTCTTTTACTACTTACTATGCTTCTATGGAAGAGAGAGAATAGAGTTTACCATATAAACAGGAGGATTTTTCATCAAACTAAAGTGAAAATGAAGATTATGATGTACACACTAAACTCCATATTGGATAAGACCCTGCAAAACTATGATGGTCTTTTACTCATGTTCATGACGGACCATAATCATGCCCTTGTTTTATCCTGTTGTGCTTGGCTTCTGCATGTCCAACATGTTTTGAATTTTTTTTACCCTATAGTTAGAAAGTTTTTAAAAAAAAGGCATAAAAGTTAAAGTGGTTAATTAT
Source organism: Dalbergia cultrata (assembly GCA_031216105.1). NCBI lineage: Eukaryota > Viridiplantae > Streptophyta > Magnoliopsida > Fabales > Fabaceae > Dalbergia > Dalbergia cultrata. The sequence goes on from CM062347.1 coordinate 7,306,925, forward strand.
GCTTATGAATGAAAAAATAATAGAACAAAAGGGCTAAAAGGTTGACATATATCGAATAGTCCAGAGCAAATATGAAAGCGACAACCTCACTTCGGCACACGTCCTCTTCCTTGCGTTTTCTTTCATCACATTATAAAAAAAAATATAATGATTTCATAAACTTAAAAATATTTTGAGTAAACTTTACAAATAAAAGAGAGGCAAATTGAATTTCATAAAATATCAGAAAATATTAGAGTAATTTACTCAAAATAATAATACTAATAAATCTGTAGAAAGCGAAAGAAAATATTATCGGGCTCTTAGAATATTGTTTTCTAGAGTAAATATTATTTTCTATCTTAGAATGAAGAGAGCTGCTACGCAACTCGAGTGGGTTCGGGTTGCTCGATATTTCACTGCCAGAATGGCACATCTCCCGCTCATTGGACAAAATAAAGGACAAGAACACACACAAGGGTAAAGATATAAACTTTCAATAAATTATATTTTGACACGTCAGTCAGTCAGGACTAAGTATCGGGCTCTTAAGACTTTTCCTTTCCTGGTATGAATGATCCAAAATAGACATGGTGAGCACATTTTGATAGAAAAAGTGGGTCAGAGGATTTTAAAATGTGCTTTGGAACAGTTTATTTGCAACGTTAGCAGTTGAACTCGGATGTGTTAAAAAATTGTAACTCTCCCGAATTAAAATGTTTTTACAATTTCAACCTTTTAAAATTGTAACTGCTAAGCCAATTATAGTTTTATTGTTAACTAGTGAATTGACGGCATTTACGTGTCTATCAATTTGTATTTTTTCTAGATCATAATTTCTTTTAATTTTTTATTTATTTTTTTAACTTCCTCAAACTTCCTATATATCAAGGGTATTTTAGAAAATAGAAATTTGAACACTAAAAGGACTATTCCCTTTATATACAGTATATATTTTAAACTTATTTCATTTATTTTTTGTAATTTTCTCTAACTCCCTATGCATCAAGGGTATTTTAGGAAATAGAAATTTGGACATTAAAGGGACTATTCCCTTTATATATAGTATATAGATAAGTATTAACATATCAGTTTATTTTTAATTTTTACATTTTTATAAAAATAGTGAAAATACAATTTTATAACTTACTATTTTCACTGGCGATTGGTCAGGCACTGTCATACTCTCAAGTCACATTTTTAATTTTTGGATTATTAATTAATATAATTAAATAGATTTGCAACTTTATACTTATATACTTTAAGAATTACTATAAATAATAATCTAGAATGAATTTTAATTTCATTTCGCATTTCACATCAATATAGTTTAATATTTACCGTTAATGATGTTGTTGACAATACAGAACATGGTGGCTGATGATTGTCATAGTCCCTGGTAAGAGTTTCATGTTGAGATTTGGTTCATCAGATTGCATTTCACCACACATTGATGCTAGTTTCCTTAGTAACTTATTGCAAAGCCAATATTGAGTTAGCGACCGTAAAGAAGGGAGTCTGCGTTAAGAATTAAGAGTGGTAGTGGAAATATAACTGCAACATATGAAAATATAACCCCCATTTGTAAGGGCAATAATGGAAAGAAAAAATTGGACACCAAATCCAAGTTGTTCCCTTTGTCTATTGTTATAGATTATTAATTAATATAATTAAATAGATTTGCAACTCTATACTTTAAGAATTACTATAAATAATAATTTAGTATGAATCTTAATTTCATTTCACATTTCACATCAATATAGTTTAATATTTACCGTTAATGATGTTGTTGACAATATAGAACATGGCGGCTGATGATTGCCGTAGTCCCTGGTAAGAGTTTCACGTTGAGGTTTGGTTCATCAGATTGCATTTCACCACACATTGATGCTAGTTTCCTTTGTGACTTATTGCACAGCCAATATTGAGTTAGTGACCGTAAAGAAGGGAGTGGGTTGAGAATTGAGAGTGGTAGTGGAAATATAACTGCAACATGTGAAAATATAACCCCCATTTGTAAGGGCAATAATGGAAAGCAAAAAATTGGACACCAAATAGTTATTCCCTTTATCTATTGTTATAGATTATTAATTAATATAATTAAATAGATTTTCAACTCTATACTTATATCCTTTTAGAATTACTATAAAAAATAATTTAGTATGATTCTTAATTTCATTCCGCATTTCACATCAACATAGTTTAATATTTACCGTTAATGATGTTATTGATAATATAGAACATGGCGGCTGATGATTGCCGTAGTCCCTGGTAGGAGTTTCACGTTGAGATTTGATTCAGATTGCATTTCACCACACATTGATGCTAGTTTCCTTGGTAACTTATTGCAAAGCCAATATTGAGCCAGTGACCGAAAAGAAGGGAGTGGGTTGAGAATTGAGAGTGGTAGTGGAAATATAACTGCAACATGTGAAAATATAACCCCCATTTGTAAGGGCAATAATGGAAAGAAAAAAATTGGACAGCAAATCCAAGTTATTTCCTTTATCTATTGTTATACATAAAAACCAAAAAATTAGGCAAAAGAAAACACAAAAAACGAGATGACTTTTTTTCGGAAATTAATATTAGAAATAAATTAATTGATAACAAAAACATAAAACAAACAAAACAGGATCTTAGAAAACATTAAATCACTAATATGATTATATGAAGAAAATTTCAATAAAACATCTTGTCACAAATATCCAATCCGCCACCAGAGGCCAGTTAATTATGATCAAGTTTACATGAGCTTCATGAAGGCCATCCGAACTGTATCATCGCTTGTGACAAATAATTTCCATTCAGTTTTTATCAGCACCTTCATCAAAATCTCTGGAAACTCCAACTCGGAAATCTAGTTGTTTCTGATGCTTATTGCGGCGGCGCTCATCGAAATCGTCCCATCCTTCAAACTGCAAGAAAGCCATGCACATTTCACTGCTATAACTAACATAACTAACCTCATTTTTCTAAGGCACAACATGCTTCAATGAACCAACATAACTATGACAAGTTTTTCGTTGAAATGAAATAGTATCTTTGTTTGAAGAAATAATATCAAGAAAATAAAGTAGTTAGTTCACACCTGGCGAAGGAGATCAATTGTTATTTCAGTATTGTGGAGATCCAGTGTGGAGAGCTGAAGGCAAGCCTTGAATAGGTTAGAGGGAAGAGATTTCATCGCATTATTGCTAAGATACAAAGCCTGCATAGTGGTCAAATGCAGGAAAAGTTAGTAATATAAGATACCAGATCCAATTAATTTCACTCTGATAATTGATGTGTAATAGTTAATTACAGACTTTCCTAAGGTACGCCAAAATTATATTCACCTCTCTTCTGATGCGAAAATGGTGAGTGTTGACTCCCTAATTAAATTTACCTATTTAACATTTTCCCCAGGTATTTGCAAAATCAACTCAAATTTAGACACATTTTTTTCTTATTCAATACCAACTTAGATTCATTTATTTTTTAACATGCCTATGAAAGAGGTATTTTTGAGACAGAATACACCAACATCGTAGAAGGAACAAACTCTCTAATGGCAACTTTAACATAGGTGTGTTTTAATTGGAGAGTAAAAAAAAATGGTGAAAATTTTCATGAACAGATTCTATATGTAAATTTACACATGTAACTTATTCATGAAAATTACCATCTAATTTTTAACCCCCAATCAAACACATCCAAAGTGGTGATTTTTGTCTTAAAATAAAAGGAATCCTATGTAATTTCTGAAAGATGGGGTGTATGTGTGATTTTTTTTAATTATTAGGTAGAAATGGGGAGATAGGATACCTTCAAATTGCCCAAACTGCTAAATGTCTCCGGCAATTCTGACAAGAAATTTGATGAGAAATCAACCTGGGCCACAAAAAAAACCCTAGATAAAGATGTGAAGAGTCTGTATATCATGTAACCAAAAAAAATAAATAAATAAAAATTATCATTTCTGTTTTATGTTTTAATTTGTCAATGCTATGTCATCTACACAGTCCCTTCTGAATGACAAAATGAGAAAAAGGACACAAGAAACAACTTTACCTCAACAAGAGAATGGCAGTTCCCTATAAATTCACTGATGGTACTCATCCTGAGAAAAAGAGACATCAATGAAAATAATATATATATTTTCAAATAAAATCACTTGGTATTTTGTTAGTTATGCTTTTACAACAGAAATGACCGCAAGAGATGAATTTTGAATAAACTGGTTTGTTCAGCTAATTAAACTTGTTAGAGTGGTTCTATAAACTTTGGATTGAAATTTGATGGAAGGATGGAAGACGGCTCCTTAAAAACAGGTACAGAGTTTTAAATGATACCTATTATTGTTGGCTCGCAAAACTTCTAATCGCGTCAGTTTACCTATTTCATCAGGAAGGCCTACCAACTTGTTATTGGAGACATGAAGCTCCCTTAAATAGGTTAGGGATCCCAGTGCAGATGGCAAACTAGTTAAGCTGCAGAAATTATGTCAAATAGGCAAATTACATAAAGAGACCAAATCCTTAACCCACTTCAATTGACATACAGATCTGCCAGGCAAGATTACAGATAAAGAAAATAAATCATCACAAATATGCTGAGAATTTAACATAATGAATAGAAGTGATATTGAACCAGAATGCCTGAAGTCAGAGGTATTAGTCTGAGACACAATGCATGAAAGCTCTAGCATTTACATTATACTTCACAAGCAGCATGCTAGAAACATAATATTTGGTGCAAATATACTTGCTCCCTAAACCCCTCCATCTTTGGAGCAGATGGCCAACTGCAGCATATTATGATGGTTTGGAATGGACAACGGACAAATGAAAATCCCTAGTACATGCAATCTTTATGTAAATTTATTGCTTGTTCTAAGTGACTTAAAACACAAGCACATGTTAATGAATAGTTGATAGTCCTTTAACAATAATCTACTTACTGGTTCTGGTTCAATGATATTACTGTTAGGTACTTCTGAGTTGTTAGTCCTTCCCAGCTGATTGATTCATCCAATATGCCATTTGCATTAATGAATAGTTTCTGTAGCATTTGAAAGCAGCAATCTGTGTTATATATTGCTTTGTATAAAATGTTTGCATGCAGCTGGAACAGAAACCTATAGAGAGATAGGAGTTCAGCTCACCTCTAGACCAGTAAGACAGGCAATTTCAGCAGGGACATTTTTAATTGAATTGTTGTTGCAATCTAGAACTCTTGCAGAAGGCCCACAGGCCCACACTTCATCAGGTATGGCCTATTCAAATTAAAATTGCTAGGGAAAATGAGAGGATACTTCATACCATAATTGATGAGCAATAAATCCCATAAAATGGAAATTCTATTTTTCTCCAGGGTTGTCTTACACCCATTTCAGCTTTCTTCATTCAACAAGGAACACGGCAATTTTCCATGACTAACCAACATTACTTAAGGTTTCCACAAAAGGACTGGTCAATATTATTATAGGCCTTTTAGTAATAGTTTATATAACAAATTTCCACTCTATATTCATGGCCGAGGACTTTGTTACATTCATTGACTTGTAACTTTCTTGTTGCTATTAGCTCACTGAATGTTGACTTGGGTTTTCCTCGGAGACAGAGAATTCAAGGTAGTGCTTACTGTTTACAAACCCACCACAAACAGTGGTATTTGTAGTTCTCCTTTCCTCAGAACAAGGCTATTTTAACAGTTAACAACAACATATATGCAAGTATGACATGAAAACTGCAGTTTCCAGTAGCCTCTATGATGCTTTCCAGCTCTATAAAAAAGACTAACCAGTGTAATACATAGAACTCTAATTTATCTTTTTATGGATCACACTGTGCCCAGTCAATATCTGATGTAAGAACTTAGTGACACTTTGGAGATGGGCTTGAAATATGTGATTTATTCTGCTATATAGTCTTCAGGGACGAGTGGTATGATAGTCCTTTTTACTTCACACAACTTAGAGTATAACCTAGCAAATCATGTTTGGTTGCACAATGAGATATTTTGCAGTTAAAGTGATGGCCAAAAGAGATCTAACATGTGCACGAAAGTGGATGATGTCCTTTTGGTCTGAACAATGTTGTAATCAGAGGGACAGAAAGAAAAATAAATATTTAAACAAAATACTTAGTGATCCATCTTGAACAGAAACAAAAATCTCCATATATGTGATACCAGACCTTCCTGATATTCTTGATCAGATTTTATACAAAATTTGACAGATTCATAAGAGGTTTTAGCAAGTCCTATCATAAAATGCCAAAACATTGTATTTCATTTCCTGTAATAAACTAACAATGACATGGATTTTCCTGTTAACCTAATGAAATGATACTAGACCTTACTAACAGAACTACTTCAAATTAGCCAAAATGATAAGCTCAAAAAGCAGCAATACAAAGGTCTTGTATTTGATTCTTGCTAGCAATTCTTCACTGGTAAAACCATGAACAGTTGAATATAACTTATTCAAATGTATGAAAAAAGCATAGACAGTTTATTACCTCCAAGTTGCATTCAGACAATGCTATCACTCCTGTTGCTTTCCATCTTTCCAACCTGTTCTTAACAGGAATTTTCTTCACATCGTTACTCGAGCTTGAGTTGCTATCTCTCCTCAATTTGGGAACAGCCTGAGCTCTCTTCAGGACAGGACCATCCTATACAAGAAATTTTGAATCTTCAAGTACATTTTTCTGACTGCCATAGAAGCAAAAGTAAACTCTACATAGAGCATCTTTAACCATAGTTGTTTATTTTGACTAAGAAACTTGATAGAGGTTATCACACTTTTGTACCACTTCCAAGTTCCAACTAGCCCCAGTCATCTTCCATGTGAAAGGAAACCATCTATTCTGTTCATAACCAGCAAGATAAAACATTTAGGTTGCCTTTTTCCATTTCTTCACCCCATAAGCACAAAGCCAAAGTTTAACCCTTTAACTTAATGATGAAATCATACAGTGCCGTTGATGACCCATCACCGTAGAATACAGTGGAATTCATCTTCACCTTCAATTTTTCCATAAAAAATATATACTTCTTTTAAAATTCCTAATTTCTCTGTTGATGTGCCGCATATAAGTACATCACCAATGCTCAATGAGCAGGGGATCTACGTTAATTCTAGACACATACAAGCTTTCCCTTTATTTTTTTCCTATAAAAAATTATTAAAATTTAACTTTACTTAAAACTATCTCCATAACACAAAAATGTAACCCCTACGCAGACTTGATTAGTTCAAATAGTTCGGTATTTGTTCTTCTTAGTTAAATTTTCTGGTTGAAGTTTTGTAAATGAACAAAAAGAACAAAACTAGTTCTGGGGAGCTTTACCCCATAGTGGACCAACTGAACTCAAACCAGATTACTCTTTTTGTTTTTTTAGTTGAATCCAAGGTATCCACCACAAAGGCAATTGACTAATCCCTTTAGAGGCATAAAGCATATAGACATGAGTTTAGTCTCTAAACACGAGACCCTCTCTGTACACACCGCCAGAGATTGATCAATCCCTAAGTAAATACTTAAAGAACCCAACCTAGCTAGTTATCAGCTGTGCTAACCCTCATAGTTTCTCAAACCAGATTACTCTAAACCTTATATATTAGTAGTTTAGACCCAAAAAAAAAAAAAAAAGATATATGCGAAACTAACTAGCATTCCCAACAAAGCCAAAGGAAAGACTGAATATACAATACCCCTTGATGTAAACCCTGGGAAGCCACAAGCATGAGCTTGGACCCATTACTCAAGTTGGACGCCTCCAAAGTCACGAGGTCTTCCAAAACCTTCCCTGTTACAAGAATACGATGATTCAGCCATGAATGGAAAAAGGTAAGTACTCTCTTATGGGAATAAAAAAAGAGAAAGATAAAAAGAAAAAGAGTGAATGAAAAGAAAAACCTTTGAAGATGAGCTTCTGGCCGCGTGGGAGGACATTGGTGGCGGGTAGAAGAAGGGACTTGAGGTCTTTGATGGTTGATTGCGGTGAGATTGAGATGGGTATTGTTTTGCCACTGAACTTCACGTTGACGCTTATGCTCGAATTGGAATTGGAGTTGGGGTCGTTAGTGGCAGAAGAAGAAGAAGAAGAAGGGGGTTCCATTAATTTTTCACGTTTTCGTATGATGAAATATGGGATTATTAATGTGTATATCTGAGGAAGACCATGTAACTAGGAATATATAGGTAGGAGTGTTGTATCGATCTATAATGATGGGAAAGGAAGGATGGATTTTTGAAGAGGTTGGATTTGCAAATTGCGATGTCAGCTTTGCGCTTTGCTGGATTGTTTCCTGGGGAGTTTCATGTGCAGATGCATTGTTTATCTGCAACTAGCAGATCTCAATTGGGCAAATCGATAGCATGTGTATCATGTGGGGTCTATGTGATGGTAACTTGGAAATTTGGTTTTCATTAAGATGTTTAGGGTTTAGATTTATGATTTAATATTAAAACATGTGATAAATTGGCAAAGGTTTATTAGTCTTTTCATCTATATCAACGCTCAGTCAATATTGAGTCAGTATTTTTAAATATTAAGACTTATAATTAATTTTATTTCTAATTTGTATCCAATGATCATTCAACAAAATACAAAAGTTCATCACAAAAAAAACAAAAGTTTAATGAAATTTCCAATCTATTCTTCACCACAAACCAAAGCCTTTGGCCACTCACTCCACTGTCGCAAGTCATCGTTCTCCTACAATGAAGGTTCTCGGTTCGCTACTCGCTCATTGTGTTGCTGCCTCGCTCGGTTTTGGCACTCCCTCATGGCTGAAAACATGGAAATTTATTTGCCTTCTAATTCCCAATTCCCTCAAGCCCCATGATCATATTGTTCGGGTAACAACACCATCATTGTTTTCTTTTTTCTTTTTTTCTTCAAATTCACACCCTCAATCATTTGCAACGTTCTATTCATTTCGCATTTGACAAATATATGATCTTTGTAGATTAATTTATCTTTTTTATCAGTTTACTTTTTCACCTTCTTGGATTGAATAGATTTTTGTTCATAAAATGCGTTGTTAATCTTTGTTTTTGTTAAATTTTAGGGTTTGATTATTTTTTTTAATTTTTTGCATTTGATTACGGGATGATTGGTTTATGGTTTGATTTTCAATGGCTTGCCCAGTTTGGAGTTGTGGAGAAGCAACTTGACCGCTAATAGAGAAGGAGAGTACTGGAGGATGAATTGTGGATTGAAGAGAGGAGTGTGAGCATGACCAAGGGACTAAAATACCCAAGCTTTACGGACTAAAATAAGGGCCAAAATGTAATCCTAATATAGTAATTAATTTTAAGGATACTATCTATACTATACAGAAAGGGAATAGGCGCTTTGATGTCCAAAATTCCTACTTTCTAAAATACCATTGATGTATAGGGAGTTGGAGGATGTTACAAAAACAAGTGAAATAAATTAAAAAAATTAAAAGAAATTATAAAAATAAAAAATGTGGATTGATAGGCACATAAGTGCGTGCCAATTCACTAGTAAGTGTAAAAAACAGAGTACAAAAGGGGTCTCATGACTATATCATATGAATTCATAAAATACCTTGCGCATGTTTGGAAATCCTAAATTATTAGGATCTGTTACTTGATAATAATAAGCGTGATGTTGTGATAAAATGTATTAAATTTTGTCATCTCAAATATGTTATACATTGTGCAAATGCCCTAAGATATTTAGAAATGATGTGCTATAATGTATGTTTACTAAAGCATCATCATGATTAAGACTCTTAATATTTCTTGTATTAAGAAGAAAAAAAATGAACTAATGGTGTAATCTTTCCCCAATGTGAAAGACGACCCTCAAAGACTAAACTAAGGGATATGATTTTTTCCCGATGTGGAAAGTGACCCATAACATCCTTCCCTGACATAAAAGGTGACACAATACCCCTGACTCCTAGGTAGCGACGGCCATCGATTTGAGCTTAATACTATTCACTAAAACTTTGAGGTTAATGCCAACAATTTCTACAAAAAGGCCCATTGCGGGTTTTAGGTTAATATTAAGTTAAGATCAAAGGTTGATGTTAACGATCACAGTTATTACAAGTTAATTTAAGTTAAGATTAGAGGTTGATGCTAAAGATAAAAACTAAGACAAGTTCATGTGTGTTTGCCAATTAAATAGTTTATGATGAATAGAATTCTATCTACATATATGAATTGTGACTTGTCTATGAAAGAAGCATGTAAAAATGGATTTATCTCGACTAGTGAATGTCTTTCAAAAATTAAAAGAAATGTCATATATCTATCCACATTTTTAGTAAATAAACCTGAGGTGCATAAAAGTCAAGATGATGTCTCTCATGCATATACCCTACCGAGAAATATTATATTTCTCATCCGCTTTTCTTTTCATATCACCTTTAGATGAAGAGCATTGGTGGATGAGAATGGATAATGGAGAGTTGGGTCATCAACACTGTAATACATGATATACACGTGTCTCTAGACTAGTTTCTTATGGTCATAGGATTCCCCGGGACCCACCCGTGTAGCCGAGGAGGTCCCAAATTTCATAATCAGGTTGCAGCTATAGTTCTACATAATTATGCAGAATAGGTTCAATGTAGTGAGTGAGGGTATGGCCAGGCTTGTTATAGTGAACTTCACATGCTACAGTGAGAACCCCAATGACAACACTGCACCTGAAACAACACAATTTTGATTAATGAGTTTGCCCACCTTTATAAACCCCTCTTTCTCGGCTCCCTTGACCAAAACCCAAAACCTTTACCCTCTAAACCTCATTTCTTCTTCTTCCTCCCTTCCTCACTCAAGCCTACATCAATCTAGCTTTCCCCAAGATTCAAGGTAATTGTTTAATGTTGGTTTTTGTTGGTTTTCCCCCATTTTCTTCCTTCCTTGGATATTGGGTTTTGTTATTTCTCTCTTTGTTGTAAAGTAGGGGTGCTCCCGCAATGTTGTTAGAGTATGTTTAGGGCAATCTAGAACTACCAATAGGTTATTCATGAGTTTTCTTGTTGTAATGGCAGACATTGGTGCCATCTCCACTCCCTAGAGCTCTCCTAGAGTTGGTCCTTCACATTACACCCCTCCAGGTGAGTGGGTTTAATCTCATAGTTTTATTTTGGTCATCCTATTATTAATTTCTAGCATTATGAAATGTTTAGAGAAATTATATTTGAGCTTTGACATGAACTGAGAATATTGTATGTATTTTACGAGGATTATGGAGTATGTTTGGAAACTTAGCATGAAAATCTATGGTTTTAGAAAATGCATGGGACCATATTTGATATAAAATTGCAATTATATGATCTAAGCTTTGTTTTGGAATTCAATTTATTATGAAGAAATGTTAAGTTTTATTTATGCAAAGCCTTATGGGTAGTTACGAGAATTGGAAAATGTTGAACTTAGAATCATAGAGCTCCCTTTTTTATGACTTCTATGCATTTAGAATAGAGAATTATTGAAAGGAACAGAACTGTGAGTTAATGGTAGTTATTCCGTTAACCTTGATATACAAAGGCCCATGAGAGGCATTTGTCCACATGTTAGATCAGTCCACAAGGTATGCGATTCACGAGGAACCATTAAGATCTCAGCTAGGTGCTCTTGTTCACGAAGGACTAAGCACCACTATTCAATTTATTAGTAGTCTGTTCTTTTAGTGATTCTATAAAAAGTAAAGATGATTTTCATATTTTTCGTGAATTATGACTTTATAGCTATATTGCAAATTTAAATTAAATGTTTTATGGTTGTTGCATTACTATTTTATGTACTTTCTTTCTATCCCATGTATGGTTATGTTTGAGGATTGTCACAACGTACCTGGAGGGGGCGCCGAGACTCGAATGACGATCGTTTGGCTTTTGAAAAAATGTTTGGGAGTCGCCACCAATTTTAATTCTGGAAAAATTGGAAAACCTTTAATTTGCAAACTGGTCTTTTAAAATGAGATTTAAGGTCCCTGGAGTCCGATTATGATTAGGGAAGGGTGGAAACTTAATCTCACCGCACTCTAATACATCCGTGATAAATACTGCTACTCTAGAGCTTATTATGCAAATTAATTATGACTTTAAAATATTTATTTTTCCCCAAAAGTTAGCGATTATGTAAAATATAAAGTAAAATAAAATAGAAAGAAATTAAAAGAAAACAATTTAATGAAAAATTAATTTTGATTTGATAGTTGTAAGCTACGCCGACGCACTTCTAAGGTGCAATGAGGAACTCAAACCACGCCTGCTCGTAGAAAATGCTTGTGTGTTTGATTAATTTTAGTTAAAAGAGAAATAAAAGTGTGTTGATTGATTTTAATTTTTTGAAAATGATGTTTGGTTGATTTTGATTTTTGAAAACGATTTTTTATTGGGAAGCTGTTAAAAAGAAAAAAAAATCCGATTTTTTGCACGAGATTCAAGGCAAAGATTTAATCAAGCCAAGAACTCTTACGATTCAAAATTGTAAAGGGAGCACCAACTCCTCAGTCATAATTATTAAATGTTGCACGGATTAAAAAAAATATACTTGTTTAAAAAAAAATTTTTTTTTTTGGAAACCCGAAAAAGAGGCCCATTTCAACAAAAACAAAAAATAACTTAAAAAAAAAAAAAACAAACCCAAGCCCTGTATGAAACCCAAAGCCCGAACTAGAATGAAACCTAATTCTCTTTATTGCTGGTATTCATACAAAGAAAAAGAGATGCTGCAGAGGCAAAAGGAATCACGGCGCTGACAAGGTAAGGAAGGGCTACGAGGAGAAGAGGTCCGAGGTCATGGGAGGTTGGCTCCACTTAAGGCTTCGCCATGCGCAAAGGGGTTTCCCGGGATGCGAGGTGCTGTTGGCGCTGGGCAAAGAGGCCGGGTAGCGCGATCTTGTTTGGACAGGTGGGTCAAGGCTGCGATGCGCCTGGTCTCCACTGACTCAAGCGTATCGCGGAGAGGCTTAGCTGTCGTGGAGGATGGGCTGCGCGAGGGTGGGGAGAGGCGGATGTGTTCGCACAAATTGCGAGGGGATGTCGCTTATGTGGGGCTTGAAGTCGCGGGAACCGTTGGGGTTGCAAATACCTGCGGTGATGCTGACTGGGCAAGGGGCTGTGCTGGTGCGAGCTAGTTGATCTGTTGATGGAGATTCGGCACTGGGCTTGCCATAGGTTTCTATAAGGAGGATGCGCACCGCTGGCAACGCTTATGCGTGGTCAGACGGGCAAAACAAGGTCGCACGAAGGTGGAGGTTCAAGGCGCGCAGATCGCTGCAGGTGAGGAGGACAGGTAGAGCTGCTCCTTTATTTCCTCTTTTGTTATTTTTATTTTTTGTTTGTGAAGGTTTGGTCCTGGCTATGGAACTTGGTTTGAAATAGAATGTGATATGCTTGTTTAGTGATTGCTGGGACTCATTGCTTGTAATGGTTGAAACTTGGTGAATATGGGTTATGATTTTTCAACTGAGGCTTAGGCTATGGTAGCGCTTAATGGGCAAAGGGTAATGATATTTTTGTAGTTATGATGATGAGGGGTGGAGATGATAACCCGTGGTCGTGGGAGGACTGCTGGTAATGGAGGATTGTCAGCCAGTGTGGTGATGAAGAACAAGGATAATTAGTGTAAGCCTTTAATATGATTTTCCAGAACTCCCCCCCTCTGATCTTGTCTCCCCTGATACTTATGCTGGCTTTGTTGTTGTAATCGATATTATTCCCATGTCCGCTCGGAGTTGCGTGGAGAGCCATGCGACTATGTTCCCATGCTTCGCTTTGCTCGCACGGGCACTCCACCGATCAAAGGTAGAGCCTGCTCTGTTGGAGGGAAATGGGGCCGCAGGTCTCACTTTAATGACATTGCCCATCCTTCTTGTATGTTAGGCGTAGTGCATGGCACCGCGACCTCTCCTTTCTCCTCTTTACCACACGGATGGAGATGGGTTGTGATGAATGAGTTAGACTTTTCATGGACTAGCCAAAAAGGAAGTTAACATGTAATTGGGCTTGGACATTTTTGGATTATAAAAAAAAAAAAAAAAAGGAACAAACTAATGAGCTGAAATGGATTGGAGTCTCTTATTGTGGACAAATGCGAATGGGCTAAAAACTTGAACAAAAAAAAAAAAAAAATTGGGCCAGTAAGAAAAGAACAAACCAACACATTTTTTTATTATTTTTGAATTTTTTGTTTTTTAATGGAATGAAAGTAATCAAAATACTGGAGCCGAATCTGGACAACTTTGAATAACATAAAAGATACTTTTTTCACTTTTAAATTTTCCTCAAAAGAAATGAAACAAAAGACTACAAAATAACTTTCTTTTTTTATTTTTAATTTTCTGAAAAGACTCTAAAAGAAACTGTGAAGTATGCAAATTTTGGAATTTTCTTGTTTAAATAGTCGGACAAAATCGGGTGTTCACAAGGATCCACTCACTGAGTTTTGTAATAAAACTCACTCTTTTTTCCCTTTTTCTCATAGATTTAGTAGCCGCTTCGAATCCTCCACATCCTCATTCACGACAACAATAGCTTTTATTCTTGGCTGAGCTTCACATCGCTGTGAAGTGTTTCGTTTTATCGAGTGCTCTAGTGGTGTTACGGGTAGGGTCTAGAACCACATGCATAGATATGTTCATGTTTTGCATTTTGTATATCATGATTTATTTTATATTTGATGATATAGCATTTCATGGTTCTTTTGCAAATGAGCAACTTAGATTGATTTATGTTATAGCTACAATTTCTAATTTTATTTATGGAAAAAAGGTTATTCAGATTCATTACGAGTTAAATACAGAAATTTATTTATGATTTGAATTTGATTTTATAAATAGAATATGCATATACTATATGTAATACCCCAATTTTATGTTAAAAGGTTAGAAACTTTTTTCGAACTAATAAAGGTGTCAGTTACCCTTATCTCTTGTTACAGGTACTAAATTTCACTAAGTTTGGACCCTACACATCATTGGAAGGCTATAGGATAAAGCTATATTCTTGGGACCAAAAGTCCCGGTAATTGTTCCCTAGAGAAAAATAAGTTAAAGAATGATTTTTAATGAATTTCATGAAACCTTTAAACATTCCATTTTTAGCCTACAAGTTTATAAAAACGTAAGAATTCCCGAATTTGAACTAAAACTCAAAATTTGGATTTTGATTTGTTGGGATTTTAATTTTTCTGATATTTTATTTGAATCCAAATGGGGGGTATTTCCTTATTTACATTTATGTTTTAAAGTTATTGGAGAATAAAATAAATGAGAACATTAACTTCTGGAGAGCATTGCAGTGCTCAATGAGGGCTGCAGCAGTCAGGGAATAGTAAGGTACATTGGACAATTTTATGCTCTTTGGTGAGCATTGAAGCGGTCAAATTTTTAATAAAAATACATCATTTCAGGTTTTTTAGAGCGCACACCCCCAACCTTGAGTTTTCACCCAGAAAACATGGTTCTCACCCTTCCTCCCCCCCGGCCCCAAAAACCCCATTTTTTTTCCATTTTTCTTAATTCTAACTTCAATATTTTATTCCTAAGGCTTTAAGGCATGTTGTTCTCTTGGTTTTGCTCTCTTTTCTCTATTTCCTTCTTATTATGAGGGTGATTTTTTATGGTTCCTCATATGGTTCAAGAGATGAAAGTCTTCTAGTATGTTAGGTATGGATTTGAGTATTTAGAGGTTGATTTAGAATTCTATTGCTTCTATATCAGATACTGCTGTTAATTCTATTTCCAAGTATCTTGTTAGTATTAGTTCTCACTACTCCAGCTGAGTGGGTTCGCATTTGTGATCTATATGTTACGCATTGGTTGTTATTTTCATGAAAATACAACTTATTGTTGGATTTTAGAGATTACTGTACAAGGATTTAAAATTATTGTTGGCTTATATGTTTTAGAACTCCTGGTTTTAAAGCATGAAACTTATTTTTGATAAAACTCATGGGACCATCTTTGTTATACTGATTTTATACAGAATTGATGATATATATAATTGTTAGAGACTTTTATGATAGTTTAAATGAATTCTAGATATGGTTTATGTATATGACATAATTATATACCTAGAAATGCTATTTAAAGAAGAGAATGGAATTGTGATTGCAAATTTTACTATTTTGAGAATATGATATTGAGTTTTCTAGTTATGAAAAGCTTGATGGTTTGGATTATGTTTTTGATGATTAGTCAAAAAGATTTTAAAGCTTGAATCTTCATGAGATTTAGAATAATTGACTACTACAAATTCTATATGCTTTTAAAATCACAAATGTCTATAAAGGGTGATCTCTTAGACATGATTTCATAGCCACAGTTATGCTAAGGTTAGACTGTTAGGATCAAATAGATTCGGAGCTCACAGAGAATTAAAATGTTTTAAAGGTTTTGAGATTTATATGGATTTATTTAATTGGTTTAAACAGTAGCTGTAGAGAAACAACCGGTGATTTAACGGCTGATATTAATCATTAACTTTGATACCAAGGCCTATAAAGGGCAATTTATCCATAGAATAAATTAGTCCACGAGAGACATGGTTCGCGAGAAACCATTAAAATATTAGTTAGGGACTCTTTGTTCAAGAGAAATTGGGCACCCACATATCAAAGCAGAGATTACTATTTTTCTAGTAGCTACTACACTATAATTTTATATGATTTCAGGTATGAAAATGAATTGAGAAAATTGGTTTAAGTTAGAAAAATGATGACTAATATATATGTGTGTGTTTGTGTGTGTGTTTGATTATGTAAGACTTTTAAATATTATTAATGTTATTATGATTTCATGCATTGTTTCTTTGGTGTCCCATGACAGGGGTTTCAGGTGAGGACTCACTCACTAAGTTTTGGTTACAAAACTTAACCCTCTATTTCTTCTCATATTTTACAGATACAGAAGCAGTTGTGATGTCTTTCCCAACCACCATCGTCTCAGCAATGCTAGAGTTCCAGTGTTGAGCCTCACTTAGGTGAAGTGCTTATTGTTTTGTTCTAGAGTGCTCCAGTGTATGATTTACGTTTTACATATATAATGTTATCTGGACTGTATTATATGACTTTACCACTTATAAAGGTTTTGTATATGATCGACTTCCTTTATACTTGTTGACACCATGAATTCAGGCTTCAGAAAATAGAATATGAGATTACAGTTTGGAAAACCATGGCTATATGTTTTGAAGGTAGGTGATTTGTATGTAGAAAAGATTTTATGATTTAAATTATTTTGTGATGTACTGTCCATTCATAGGAATCTAGGTCACGAGGCTTACGTGCGAATGGAACTTCTCACGTGCCGGTCACGTGATTGTGTCAGTATAACTCAGCAATCACGATGCTTACGTGGAGATGAAATTCCTCATGTGTTGATCATGATCCAAGTCGAATTTGACAAACTCTTTCCCAAAAAGATTATCCGGCTCTGTGATCAACAATAACCGGTTGGAGGCTCGAAGGCATATATACAACCCATGGTAGCAACTATTATAGGATTTGGGATGTTTACTTTATGTTGGAAATGTACTTGTTTATTCTTCTTTTCATCGAATAATATGAATTGTCATGTTTAAGGATGGTTTTGGGAATGTTTCCCCTATCCTAGTTTATTTTTGATATTATGAATAAATTACTTTTATCAATTATGATATTTGATGTTTGAGCTATTAATATTCTTATACATGAGATGCGCTATATTCACTTAAATTTCTTAGATGTTGCCATTATCTTATATATTTTATACATAGTGAGTTACCCATTTTTCATCGTTCAAATCTTACTAAACAAGGCTCTCACATTTCAAAGTTTTTCCAAAAAAAGAAAAAGAAATCACACACAAATGATTTCAATAAAATAATTTACGAATATGGGTTTATGTTTTTCGCAAAACTAAGGGTAACAAACTAGTAGATTCTAAATGCAAACTTAAGCATGAGTTGGAGCTACTAGCTAGGTTTGTTACATTATTGACAAGATTGATGTTAATAAGGGACTATTATTTGTACACAAAATATTGATGAATCCTTAGATAATCTTTTGTAGCAACCATTAAAATAATTTTTTTAAAACTTTTTTCAATGCATCCAAAAGTTAGTCCAATGGATTAGGTCCATATTTTAACCCTAAGCATTTATAGTTTAGTATTAAAATTGCAAATCATTTAAACTTTTTAGTTTTGAACTTTTTAAACTCAAAATATTTTAACACCCAACAAGGTAGTTTATGGGATTGTGTTGATTTCATGAGTACAAATAACTTTTTTCTATTACTATCATGGTTTTATCATTTTAGGAGAGAGAAAAATACAAATATTGTTGTTTATTAACTTACAATTAATGATCCATCCATCCATAATCCATCCTTAATATAAAGTTCTTCCATTATCATTGTCATGTGGCATTTTATCTTAATTTTCAAATTTTAAACCCCTTTAAATTATATTATTCTTAATTTTTTATTTATAATTTCATATATGTTCAATTATTAGAGTTATTATGTGACATTTCTCTTACGCTTAATTATTTCATTTATTATCAATATAGTCTATTATATTTTGACTTTCTATTTTTCTTCTTTACATCTTTCTTAACTTCCATAATAATGCAATTATTTTTTTTACATTTTTTCAAAGACAGTAATCAAAGTGAATAATTTTTAATGTCAAAATAATATGTATAAAATATTCTGTAAACATATGTGTATAAGATAACATGATGAAATGAAATTTCTTACTCAATGAATTTAAGAAAATTTTATCAAAATATAATTAATGTTGAGTTAAATATTATGTAATAAAGGTTTTGTATGTTTCAATAATAATTTACTTAAAAATTACTATTTAAATAAATACAATCATGTTTTAATTTAATGTATTCAAATAAAGCTAAAAAGTACATAAAAGATTTAAATTTAAATAAATAATTTTAAAATTTTAGATGCAAGTATTTTTACTGTATTTAAATTATTATTATTACATATTTACATTTATTATTTTTTATATAAAGATAAATTTATATTTTATTTAAATAATTAGCAACTATTTTTTAGAATTAAATAAATTTAAATATATTAAAAAGTTTTAGGTATTAAAAATTATAATAAATAATATTTAACTTATATTACATGTGCAATGCACATGATAAAATAAGCAGTTTTAGTTGATTTTAGTTCTGTTTAAGAAAAAACCAAAGAAAGCATTCCATGTGAAACGTGACTTACATTTTCAGGTTGACTTGTGTGAACACCCAATTCTGATCGGATTACAAAGAAAAAAAAAATTCAAACTCTTGTAGACAGGGAAGAATGCTCATAACTTCTTTTTCTAAATATATGTTTTAGTCCATAATTTTTATATTTCTTTTGAACCAAAAAATAAAAAAGAAGAAGGAAAAACAAAGAGAAGTTCCAAAGAAAAAAGAAAAAAAATATTTCTTAATATATTTTCATATTTTTTTAAATCTTTTTCATCTTTCTTTGCACTTTTTTATCATTTTTCTGATGGAAAAAAATATAGGGGCTTGGAAATAGAAAGTACTAAGAAAATTGGTACCTGACATCTATAAATATTTAAAGGTATTATAAATCTTGTGTGTATATGCATGTATGCCTGAGTATATACATACTAAAGCAGCATTTATTGTTATTAATTTGTTTTGACTTGTGAAGGATAGACACTATCATGGACACAAGACACAACATGTAAACACACTAAATTCATAAATTACAAGATAATGACACAACAAATTAATAACAAAAAATGCTGCTTACATGTTTATATGTTGTGTCCTGTATCCATGATAGTGTCTATCCTTCACAGGTTAAAACAAATTAATAACAATAAATGCTACTTTACTCTCTATATATATATATATATATATATATATATATATATATATATATATATATATATATATATATATATATATATATATATATATATATATATATATGCTCTGTCCTTGTTGTATAATTTATGAATTTAGTGTGTTTTCATGTACTCTGTCCTTGTCCTATAATTTATGAATTTAGTGTGTTTTCATGTTAGTGTTGTGTCTTGTATCCATGATAGTGTCTATCCTTCACATGTCAAAACAAATTAATAACAATAAATGCTGCTTCAATTTCATAGCTTATATATATATATATATGTTGTGTCCTTTGTCCATGATAGTGTCTATCCTTCATAGGTCGAAACAAATTAATAACAATAAATGCTGCTTCGGTTTCATAGATTATAATTTTTATATCTCAAATTTATGAAAAAAGAAATTGACCTTGATATGATACCAGGATCTTTAAAGAAGTAAATTTATTTGGACTACTCTCTCACCCCCACCACACACACATATATATAAAGTATCATTCTCTTACTAATCTTTATATCTTTCATCATCTAATTTTTGTTTCATATTGAGATATGGCTTCAAAAAATGCTCTATTCATCCTAGGCCTCTTTGCCATGGTTGCTCTCATCAATTCATCAACGGTAGCCGCTAGGGACTTTCCTGATACTTCCTCCAACTCCAAACAAGGTCAGTTTGAGTTTTACTCTTTGTATGTTGTGAAGAAAATTATTGAATCATAAAATGGTTAATAAGGGGTTGCATCTCAGTCATATGATGGACTTCCCCTTTAGAATTAAGTTTTTGTTTAGCAATTAGGCTAAGAGTTTTACACAAATTAATGTGTTAATGACAGATAAAATTAAAATTGAATTCAGTATGCATGCATTGTTGAATTTCAATGCAAATGTATTGATACACATCATTTTATTTTTCACAATTCAAATGTTTGCAATTGAGGATGCTAGAAAGATAATTACGAGAGTAAAATTGGCAATGGAATGACATATTTTGACAAAGGCAAGGATGTTCCTAGTGAAGGTAAATTAATATATTTGTTTTGTCAAAGTTGTCTTGATTCCATATGAATAATTATGTCATTTACTCCCTCTGCTTTGAAATATTTGTCCAGTTTAAAAAATTTACGTGTATTTTGCCAAATTATTTTCACTGTTTACCTATCTCTTCTTTAATTATCTCTTATATTTTTTCCATTTAGTCTCTCTCCTCTACTATTTAACAGGGATATAGCCGAAAAAAGATAATGGGTGTTGTTTAGATTTGTTAGATAGACAAATTTTTATACAAAAGTATATTTTTAAGATTGGACAAGTATTTTTAAATGTAGGGAGTATATGTTAACTTAATTAGCACTTATGTAACTTTAAGGAAAAAAAAATACTATATCAAATTTATTGTCTATTTGCAGCTAGTAGAACAGAGGAATCAAAGATAAATCCCGGATTGGATGGCATGGCTGAAGCAGGACATGGCAACGAATGTCACCTTTGTTGCTCCCATAACGACTGTCACCTTTGTTGCTCCCTTTAAGCTTGTTTATGTTGCTAAAGTGAAATCACATAAATCGGATACATATATGTGTATCCATCAAGTAGCTAGTGTTTTGAAATAAAGACATAAAATATGGACTTTTTCTATACACCTTGTTGTCTTTGTTGCAGTAGGTGGGATAATCTCCCATCAAACATGCATGTAACTCACCTATCAGAATTACATGAAGAATATTCACCATATATATAGTTTTCAAATTTCTTATGTTTATTTATATTTATTTCATTCTTACTTTTGGGTTGTTACTGATCATTGCAAGTAATTAATTGAAATATCGGTGACTATCAATAATAAAACAAAGGATAGATTGCAGTCCAAAAGTTAATATGAATTTTTCTAGAAAGTTAAGTTTGTTATAACGTGTGGACTTCAAGTCCATATGGTGCTTGATATTATAATACAAGGGTCATTAAGTATGCAAGACCTAATTCTGAAATATATGGATTTTTTGCCAAAGAGCAAAGACACAAACGATCATTTTCCTTCCATGCTTTGCAGTGAAAGGCTACGCAGCTATATTTTGTAAATGGTCATTAATTCAAATTTTTGTCTTAGTTAGAATGCATCGGGCACATGGTAATATGGTTGTGTTCAGACAGTGGTGACTATTAGGAGGTTAGGAATTGGGGAGGAGTTTGTCATGGTTCTTTTAACCAAAGCATCGAGTGTTATGTACCAATATACATTGTCGTTGTACACCCTATCTAATTGGGTTGAGGAATATTCAATACAAACTCTCAAAATTCTCTCTCCCTCCCTTGCTATTTTTTCCCCTCATTCAAGACTCTTCTAATGCTCTTTATTTTTCATTTATCTATCAAAATACTTTTTTCCACATTATTTAATCCACATAATGATTAGTAGTGATGATTGAGTAGTAGATGTTACCTTCATAGTAATTTATGTCATAAAGGTTTATTGAGTAGCCTTATGTTCAGCGAACTTCGCTCCAAATAAAAATGCTTCTTTTCACTTTTATTTTAATTAAATTCAACCGACTCACAATAATTTTTCTACAGAAGTATGTGACTTTGAGTTCCTTATCGTACTGGAGGACACGTAGGAGCAAGCGACCTCTATCAAGTGAATATTATTGTTTCATAATTTATTTGTTCACTGTAAATATATTTGTCTCAGACTGTCTTTAAAAGTAAAAGAAAATTTCTTTTTCTTGTCCATAAAAAGAAATGATAGAAGGAAAAAAATATCAAAACTTAAATAATAGTTATTTTTAAAAGGTTACAAGTTAATTTGCACAGCTTACCAAGGTATATTGTTTAAGGACGAGCGTGTTTGGGTCCTTATCATAACCCCCTGAAATTATTCAAAAATTTATTTAATCTTTATTAATGAGAATTTGGGTATTCTGACGGACTTAGTGATGGTGAGGATGACCCATCGAACGAGTAGAAGAAAAAATTCTCGGCTGGCATGAATAGTAACATTTTGGGGGCCATATATGAATAGTAAATCCGGAACTAGGACCAAGGATGACCTTGGCACTAGAGGAACTTAGACCCGGCTGAGGTAGAGTATTAGGCCTGGGGTCTGGGAAAAGATATTTTAAATTTTTGGCAAAGACATTTTATCCATTCGGTGAAATTCTTGTACACGATTTTTAACACTGTAAAAGTGACTTTGTAACCAAGTAACCATTACCAACCACATCTTGCCAAGTGGATGGCATGGATTAAAAACATGGCAAGCAAGTTTTAATCTTGGCCATTCATTAATTTTATTTAATTTCACCTGATGGCCAATATCTCATCTATTGCATAAAATTTTGACACACGGTTTCTTGCACCACATGAAGCTTAGAGAGCAAGTTTCTCCACTCCACCATACACTTGACAAGTGTATGTGAAATAGAATGGCCACACCGTCCAATTTTATCAAGCTCAAACCATAACCACACAAAATCCTATTTTAATTTTCCTTTACAAAAAATTACATCTTTGTGGAAATTAATTTTCCACATACTTTATATTCACCTCAATACTCATATTTCTCTTTTTTTCTCCCTCTAATTTTTGGCTAGCTATAGAGGGAAAACATAGCCCTCCATGTTGAGAAAAACTCTAAACCCTAACCCTAGCTTTATCATCCAAAAACCCTAGCTTTGAGCCTCCAAGATCACAAGCTTCCTTCACTAAATTTCATCTACTCCCATAATCTTCAAAACCAATTGATTAGAATCTTGATCCATCGCCATTTTCCACCTTGACACATCATATATTACTGCTAAAGGAATGATTTTGGGCTGTTAGGAAGAGTGTATGGTGAAGAAACCACTTTTGGGCCAAAAGCCTTAAAAGTTTCAAGAGTATGGTTTTTGTAGCTTTTTCTTCTCTAAATTTTGTTTATGAAGATATTGAAGTTTTGAGCTTAATATTTTTAGTCTTATATAATGTTTACACATAAATCTTAATGTGTTTTCATGGGTGGAGTAGTTTGATGTAGTTAGGAAATCATTTTTGTCAAAACAAGTTTTAGACTGTGTTGCTGAAAACTCAGATTTTTCACTAGTAGTAAGTTATCCACAATTTTTTTTAAGTTGTGGAAGATATCTTTTTGAGAATTTTTTTATATTAAGCTAACATAGAAGGTAATTCCATGATTTTTCTTGAGTCCGTTTATACTCTTTTACTATTTTTAAAAAATAAAAAACCAAGGCTGTTTTGGTTGCTGTCCGAACAACTAGTTTTGAATATCCGAATTTGTCTAATTTTGCTACTATACCAAATGATAGAATTTTAGCCCAAATTGTTGCAAGTTTATTTGTAAACACCTTGAGGTCCAACCCTGAGTTTATACTAAATTTGTTAAGTTCATTTTGATATGGTAATAAAACTAGAAATTATGACTAATTCCTTGCTCGAGTATATTCTGTCCACTAATTTTGTATAATTTTTTTACGCAACTAGAAATGTCTTTTTGAGTCAAAATTTTTACAGATTAACATAAACATGTTGAATTATTTTTTGTGAATTATTTCACCCTATATTAATGCGGTTTGATTAATTAATTGAATTTTCTATCAGACTAAAATTCTGGACAACTGTTGTATGAGCTAGAACTACGATTATGACTACAACTTTAATGATTTTATGACTAGTACACCATGAAAATTTGTTGATGATGCTATGTATATATGATTATGTTTTATAATATTCTCATCCCTATGTTGCATGTACCTTGTGTTATCCTCAGATTTTGCAAATGCCACTCCTATGGATCTTCGTTGACTTGCTATAGTAGGAGAAGCGTTATGATATAGTCGCTCATCTGCCCAGTCTGTTTACAGTGCCATTTATGATCCCGAGTTTACATATGATGGTGTGCCTCCGCTCCTAGCACACTTAGTTTTTTTGTTGCACCCTTGCTTGCATTGCCAGCACCCTACAAAGGATGAACAAACTCAATTATGATTGTTTGACTTCGACTCTTCTATGGACTCTGGTATCTTAGCATGAAGGCAATGTTATCATCAGGATGAGTAAACAATTTAATTTGTCTTTAATTAGATAATTTAAGAGATATTCGAGATGATTGTACATATCTATTGACTTGTTAGGTTATCGCTATTGATGTACCATGTGACATACATATAAACATTGAAGGGCAATTGATGACTGCATTAGTACTTTAAACCGTCAACACTAGGTTTATTTCACTTTATTTTTATGCTTTATGACTTGTATAAGTTGGAAAATAAAAGTGACACTTCTAATTATTGTGCTAATACTCGAGTACTACTAGGTAGTCAGAAGGGTGTTACAGTTATAGGATTATGTTCCGACATTTTTCTATGCATAATCGACTCCCAGGCTCGTATCTAATTTTTGATGATCATTTTTATAAATAAATGGATTTTCTAACCTTTTCCATTAGTCTCATTTTTGTCGTCCCCTCACAATCTTGATTGCGACAACTGTAGTACTTGATATAAAAAGTCAATATTTGTTATTATAAGTTAATTTTCTAAATGGATAGTATATAATTCAATTATTTTAAGTAAACTTGGTAGTAGATAATTTAATTTTTTTTTTAGCTAGATATCAACAATTGTGGTAGTTAAGTTATATTTATATTTTCATTTTGTAGTCAAACTAAACTAACAAAAACAAATGCTACTTTAGTTTCATGGTGGTGGATAACTTAGTCCACATATAGTTTTGGATCATTACGTGATCCACTATTAGAGCTGGATATGCGGGCTAGCCCGATTAGCAATTTACTTGAGTTAAATGGGTCGGACTGGGCTGGTTTGTTTAACAAATGGACTTAACTTTTGCCTAGTCCGCGTCTGCCTCGTAAAAGCCCACTAGTCCATGGATAGACTAGTCCGCATCGCTATTTCTTTTTTTTGGCTTTTCACATTTTTTTACCTTCTTAAAATCTTATATTATACACTGTACAACACCGTAGGAGAATCGGATCATCGCAATGTGACTGAAGGAGATCGAGAGACTGAGTATGAGATCTGTGATTTGTGAAGAAATAAGGGCTGGAGGCAGGTGGAGTAGCGTCATGGTGGCTATGAGTTGAGACTTGAGAGACAATTGTGAGATTGAGCAAGAGTGAGAGTAAGAAACTGAGCAAGACTATGTAGAGGTTGGATGTCGATTCAACTTTCAAGTTTTTTTAGTCACATTAGTCTCTATCTCTCCCTCTTTATACTAAGCGTGTCATTTGTCTTTCAAAGGGAGAAAAAAAATAAAATGACTAAAAGACAAGAGTAAGGGAGTGGGCCTTTGAATTAGTTACTTTCAGTGCCTTTACATGTTTGCTTAGGTTTGGGGTTTGGGATCTTTAGTTGGGCTTAGTTCTTCTAGACATAATGTATATATTTAAGTTTTAAAAAATTATGCAAGTTCAGTGGGTTGGTCTGGAATCGATGGGCCAGGCCCGTTTAGCCTGCAGTTTAAGCAATGTAGGTAAAAAAATGTCCACGGGCTAGCAAACACAAAATTTTCTGGTCCATTTTCGTGTGGATTGCGAGTTAAACAACTTGGTCCACAAATCGGAACTTGTATATCCAATTTTACCAACTATTTTTGACCATTGGATATCATTTAAATGGTTAAGATTAAACAAATAACAAGAATAAATACAAAATAAATAATTTTAAAATTTTAAAATAATATAATTTTAAAAGACATTACCCATCAAACACCAATTTACTCTTCACCACCCCACCCAAAATGACTTACTGTCTCTCATTTCCCATCGCTCACAAGGCCTTAAAAGACAATAAATGCTGCTTACATGTTTAGCGTGTTTACATGTTTATATTTTGTGTCCTGTATCCATGATAGTGCCTATTCTTCACACATCAAAACAAATTAATAACAATAAATGCTACTTCAATATATATATATATATATATCTGCTGTGTCTTTATCCATAATAGTGTCTATTCTTCATAGTCAAAAGAAATTAATAATAGCAAATACTGCTTCAACTTCGTATATGTTGTGTCCTTATCCATGATAGTGGTCAAAACAAATTAATAACAATAAATGCGATATTGTCTATCCTTCATAGTCAAAAGAAATTAATAATAGTAAATGCTGCTTCAGCTTCATATATGTTGTGTCCTTATCCATGATAGTGGTCAAAACAAATTAATAACAACAAATGCTCCTTCAATTTCATATGTATATATATATATATGCTCTTTCCTTATCCTATAATTTATGAATTTAGTGTGTTTTCATGTTCGTGTTGTGTCTTGTATCCATGATAGTGTCTATCCTTCACAAGTCAAAACACAACACGAATTTAGTGTGTTTTATGAAGTAGCTTTTATTGTTATTAATTTGTTTTGACCTATGAAGGATAGACACTATCATGGATACAAGACAGAACACGAACATGAAAACACACTAAGTTCATAAATTATAGGATAAGGAAAGAGCATATATATATATATATATATATATATATATATATATATATATATATATATATCTTCTAATTTATGAATTTAGTCTATTTTCTTATTCGTATTGCGTCCTTTGTCCATGATAGTGTTTATCCTTCACAAGTCAAAACAAATTATTAACAATAAATGCTACTTCAGTTTCATAGATTATAATTTTTATATCTCAAATTTATGAAAAAAGAAATTGACCTTGATACCAGGATCTTTAAAGAAGTAAATTTATTTGGACTACTCTCTCACCCCCACCACACACACATATATATAAAGTATCATTCTCTAACTAATCTTTATATCTTTCACCATCTAATTTTTGTTTCATATTGAGATATGGCTTCAAAAAATGCTCTATTCATCCTAGGCCTCTTTGCCATGGTTACTCTCATCAATTCATCAATGGTAGCTGCTAGGGACTTTCTTGATACTTCCTCCAACTCCAAAGCAGGTCAGTTTGAGTTTTGCTCTTTGTATGTTGTGAAGAAAATTATTGAATCGTAAAATGGTTAATAAGGGGTTGCATCTCAGTCATATGATGGACTTCCCCTTTAGAATTAAGTTTTTGTTTAGCAATTAGGCTAAGAGTTTTACACAAATTATTGTGTTAATAACAGATAAAATTAAAATTGAATTCACTATGCATGCATTGTTGAATTTCAATGCAAATGTATTGATACACATCATTTTATTTTTCACAATTCAAATGTTTGCAGTTGAGGATGCTAGAAAGATAAATTACGAGAGTAAAATTGGCAATGTGGAATGACATATGTTGACAAAGGCATGGATGTTCCTAGTGAAGGTAAATTAATATATTTGTTTTGTCAAAGTTGTCTTGATTCCATATGAATAATTATGTCATTTACTCCCTTTGCTTTGAAATATTTGTCCAGTTTAAAAAATTTACGTGTATTTTACCAAATTATTTTCACTATTTACCTATCTCTTCTTTAATTATCTCTCATATTTTTTCCATTTAGTCTCTCTCCTCTACTATTTAACAGGGATATAGCTGGAAAAAGATAATTGGTGTTGTTTAGATTTGTTAGATAGACAAATTTTTATACAAAAGTATATTTTTAAGATTGGACAAGTATTTTGAAATGTACGGACTATATGTTAACTTAATTAGCACTTATGTAACTTTAAGGAAAAATAAATAAATAGTATATCAAATGTATTGTCTATTTGCAGCTAGTAGAACAGAGGAATCAAAGAAAAATCCTGGATTGGATGGCGTGGCTGAAGCAGGACATGGCGAATGTCACCTTTGTTGCTCCCTTTAAGCTTGTTTATGTTGCTAAAGTGAAATCACATAAATCGGATACATATATGTGTATCCATCAAGTAGCTAGTGTTTTGAAATAAAGACATAAAATATGGACTCTTTCTATACACCTTGTTGTCTTTGTTGCAATAAGTGAGATAATCTCCCATCAAACATGCATGTAACTCACCTACTAGAATTACATGAATAATATTCACCATATATATAGTTTTCAAATTTCTTACGTTTATTTATATTTATTTCATTCTTACTTTTGGGTTGTTACTGATCATTGCAAGTAATTAATTGAAATATCGATGACTATCAATAATAAAACAAAGGATAGATTGCGGTCCAAAAGTTAATATGAATTTTTCTAGAAAGTTAAGTTTGTTATAACGTGTGGACTTCAAGTCCATATGGTGCTTGATATTATAATACAAGGGTCATTAAGTATGCAGGACCCAATTCTGAAATATATGGATTTTTTGCCGAAGAGCAAAGACGCAAACGATCATTTTCCTTCCATGCTTTGCAGTGAAAGGCTACGCAGCTATATTTTGTAAATGGTCATTAATTCAAATTTTTGTCTTAGTTAGAGTGCATCGGGCACATGGTAATATGGTTGTGTTCAGACAGTGGTGACTATTAGGAGGTTAGGAATTGGGGAGGAGTTTGTCATGGTTCTTTTAACCAAAGCATCGAGTGTTATGTACCAATATACATTGTCCTTGTACACCCTATCTAATTGGGTTGAGGAATATTCAATACAAACTCTCAAAATTCTCTCTCCCTCCCTTGCTATTTTTTCCCCTCATTCAAGACTCTTCTAATGCTCTTTATTTTTCATTTATCTATCAAAATACTTTTTTCCACATTATTTAGTCCACATAAATTATCAGTACTGATGATTGTGTAGTGGATGTTACCTTCATTGTAACACCCTAATATTTAACTCAACACGGCTAGGACGCATTTAAGTTAATTATTAATTATTACTCTTTTGTTCCAATCTTAAACTTAAACTTTGAAAATACTTTGGTAAAAATAGGGTAAAATTTTTTTTTTCTTTAAATACAAAATGTGAGCCGTGCATACTAACTAATTGTATCAACCATCTTACTCATAAAAGTAAAAGAATAATATCGGGTCACCAATAATTATGAAATAACTCACTCAATCAATATAATAACACCATTATAAATAATGATTGTTCCTCATCGAACATCTAAAACTTACAGGAAACAAAACAGCACACCACTGTCATAGTCAAAGCAAATACATTAATCCAACAGAAATTATCATGCAAATAAAAGCTTAACAAACTAATATAAGAGTTTTCTCCCACGTTTCCTACTCGAAGTGCCTAGAATGGATTCTACGAGTCGGTTCATCACAAGGAGCAAGACATCTCACAAGTAGAACACGAATGGCATCAACTTAAATCACGAACGTCGCCATCTACCTCTGAAGACGAGATGGAAAGAAATAAAGAGGGAGTGAGAATCTTATAAAAGAATCTCAGTAGGGTAATCGCCTCCTGACATGTGTGTCATCATCATCGTCCCCAGGAACCTCGGGTTAAAAAATATGGGCATATATATGATTCATTCATTAAGTTCCAAATACCATTAGCCGAGGCTCGTATCTTTTAACATGAGTCTTGATGTCATGTATGCATCATACTATTATCATGAATGCATGTCAATGCCATATACATTATAACATAAGAGTTCATATATAAATGCATTATGACATAAAGAACATAAATTCCCTTGATATAACTTTTTCTTAATATGCTTTTAGGTGACTTAAATTTCTCAATCTCTTTCCTTGGGGAAACCACCCTATAATTTCTCTCTTCTTGAGAGTTCTAGGTTATGAGCTCATACCTCACTAGTCGTCACTAGTACACACTTATCCTCTCGATAAGTTAATTCCCGACTCCCAGAGTGCGGGTTAGGGGGTTTAGGAACACCTTTCATAACCATTAATTCCTGGAGTCTAAAGGGTTCTTATTGAATCTCCTCTTATAACCTTTAATTCGGGGAGTCTAGAGGATTACGCCATTGGATCACCTCTCATAACCTTTAATTCGGGGAGTCTAGAGGATCATTTCCATATGTCTTATGTCACCTTTTCATCTTAGTATGTTATTCATAGATGCAAGCACGAACATATAATCATAGCTTATCCTTTAATATATCATGCTTATAGAACTCTTAAATATGCATCTCAATTAATCAATCATACACATAGCATGCTACAATTCATCAAGTAATTATCATATAAGTATGCATATATACATTTATATAAGCATGCTATTATCAAATATCTCATGAAAGTGAACATACTTAATAGGATAGATGCCATATATTAATGATCGCTAATTGCATAAAACAAGTAGTAAGCATCCATAATCATTAATTAGTAACATAACACTAATATCACAAGTCATAAACTAAAACACATGAATATGGCTTCCATAAGATATAGATCTATGCTAATCTCCTCAAGTTATTAATATTTACACTTAAGCCCAAAAGAGGGTCAAAATTGCAATTTCTCAAAGTTACGGGTCAAAACATAATTTTTCTTTTTAACACATCTCCTCAAGCAAATGATCATCAAAATTTCTCTATACTTTTAAAAGACTCATAACACTTATAATTCACCTAAGTTCATCATAAAAATCATCTTTGGTCATAGAACAAATTTTGCTACACTTTAGGGGTCAAAGTGCAAAATCACTTATTTTTCACTCTTAACAATTACCGAAACTTCTAAAACTTTTTCTAAACATCATAAATGGTATTTTGAATACATGGATACATTTTACATCATTAATAACTCAAATTAAAGTCATTTGGCTGAAATCACATAATTGATAGTTCAAAACACAACTTTCTATATTTTGCAAAATGGCCCAAACTAGAACTTGTAATTATTCTTTTATACATCTAAGATACCAAAAATAATTTTTACAACAATTATTAATGATTTATTATGCCTATGAACAGTACCCTACAGTGATGAATAGTCGACAGGAATGAATAGTACCAGAAAATTATTTTTCTAAATCTTCCTAAAATTATAATTTTGATCCTTTCTAGATACTATTTTTCCTTGTTACTTTATTTAAGACTTAGGAAACACTTAAAATTATTTTTACCACTTAGCATGACCAAATATTAATACCAAATAGAGAGCAAATCACAAGGTTTAATAATAAATCTTTTTGCTCATGAAAATGCTATTTTTACTATCTTTTAAGTTTCAAGACTTGTAAAACTACTAAAGCACAACTTACTAAAATTCCAAAACACAAAAAATGAAATAAAAGTTATCTCAACCTCACCATCATTTCATGGCCAAAAATACATATCCATTAGCATAGCCATGAAATAAAATTTTTTTATTTAAGATCCAAGGACAATTTTTGAGCTTTAAGATCTTAGGTGATAACCAAAAGTAAACATGCTATGCAACCTCATTTTTTAATCTTTAACATTATAAGGTGATGACTTGAAAATATAAATATAATGTGCAAGGCTTGAATTATAAACATGAGATGCACATTCATTATTAAGTCTTTAAAATTTAGTGATGACTTGAAATAAATATGATATGCAAGACTTGAAAATTAAACATGATAATGCAAATCCATTTCTTTAATCTTCTAGATTTAAGGTGATGACTTGAAAATAAACATGATATGCACGGCATTAAAAGCATAAACATGAGATGCAAGAGCTTGAAATTTAAACATGAATGCAAGTCCATTTTATATATCTTGCTTACTTAAAGCTCAAAAACTTCACAAGATTAAATTCTTGTCCCTAATAGATCTTAAACATTAGTAAGCATTAGAGTCCTTTATTACCATGGTTCCAAGAACCTTATTTCTTAAATTTACTATCAAGCCATGGTCATCATCAAAATTCAAAGGATTAAAAAAGAAGAACATGAGAAAGAATATGAAATAAAGTCCCTATCAAGTTATTTCTTGATTATTAAAGAAAGCTTGATCTTCTGTGATCAACCAAGAACCAAAAATATGGTCCTAATGCTTGTGATATTTCGGCCAAGAAGGTTGGAGTGGAGGATGGATTTTCTTGTGTTCTAGTGCTTGGAAATGGAAAGTTTAAGTGTTTAGGAGTTGGTTTATGATTGGAATATGTATGCTTGAGGTTTAGATCTTGGTTAAAGGTTGGAAATGAAGTCTCTTAAGTGAGAATGAGGAAGAAAAAGAAAGCTTGAAGTCTTGAGAGAATTAGAGAACTTTGAGCACACTTTGAGTAAGAAAACTATCAAGTAAGAAAATGCTAAGGCCAAGAGTGTTTGTGTGAACATTTTAGCAATGAAAGAGCATGTATTTATAGCCTCATGGAGCTTGTTTGGCTGTGACATATGGGCTGGAAAATGGAGGGTTTATTTCATTTTTTTGTTAAAGAAAACTTTAGAAAAAGAAAGCATATGGTATTGTAATGATTTTGCACATGTATAATGGATGGAAATGCTAAAATATGATGCATGTGGGAGACATCTTGGCTGCTCATATCATGGCTGAAATGGGTGGGTTTTCTTTTGATTAAACATAACCAAAAACAATGCAAAAGAAAGCTTAAGGTGTGGTGTCTTTGTTGTATATGTTTTTATGTTGGAAAAGCAATAAAATATGGTGCACATGGAGCATTATGGCCGTGGTTTCTGGTCCATTATGATCAGATTTGGTGTTCTTTTACATGTATTAGATGTGTAATTACTTAGGTAAAAGATTTGGAATTGATAGATTAGTAAAAATGGTAAAAGGTTAAGTGTTTAGAACAAATTAAAATGAAGTAAAAGAATGATTATACACTAGTAAATGAAGTTAGTTTCAAATGAGTTAAAAATCAATTTGTAACATAAGTTCTATACTAAATTTTACCTAAACCGTAATTTTTAACTTTGATCTTAGCATCACTAATTTTTATGAGCTCTAGAGATCACAAAAGGAAATTAACTCTCCTAAAACTTTCTTAAACTCTAATCATCCTAGGTAATTATTTTTTAACCTCAAGTAATTATTTTTAACCTTAGGTAATTAATTTTTAACTCAAGGTTAATGAATGAAATCAATTCTAAGTTCAATTAGAGCTTTAACATTTCCTTAATTACATAAGTGAACTTATTTAGCACAACTAGGGGTAAAAAGGTAATTTCACATAAAAATTTTCTAGAATTACCTGAACATTTCTAGATATCAAGTCATACTTGAAATAAACATTTTTGAACTTCTCGGGTGATAACTGGGTTCAAGGATTGCTTAATTTCACACTAAATTACTG
Organism: Dalbergia cultrata; assembly: GCA_031216105.1. Taxonomy (NCBI): domain Eukaryota; kingdom Viridiplantae; phylum Streptophyta; class Magnoliopsida; order Fabales; family Fabaceae; genus Dalbergia; species Dalbergia cultrata. The sequence continues at coordinate 7,340,851 of CM062347.1, forward strand.
CAGGGGTAATTTGGTAATTTTACGTACAGTAAAAACCGGGACTTGAGATTTTAACCGTGACATCAACACAACACAAATAATCCCCTTCAAACATAAAATTAAACCCTTGAGGATAACCGGAATTGGTTATCTTTGATTTTCGGGGCAAAACGACCTTAGGGGCATTTTGGTCATTTGTACACAGAAAAATTCGAGATTTGTGATTTTTCGCATAGATTGCTATTCAAGCCTCATATAATGTTGTTCTAATGTTAAAATTCCTTATTAAATATTTCTCATCCTCAAATCTCGTATAAAATTTACCTAGGGGCATTTTGGTAATCTTACACAGCATGAAAAATCGGGGCGTTACATTCATAGTAATTCATGTCATAAAGGTTCATTGAGTAGCCTGATGTTCAGCGAACTTCTCTCCAAATAAAAATACTTGTTTTCACTTTTATTTTAATTAAAGTCAACCGACTCACAATAATTTTTCTACATAAGTATGTGATTTTGAGTTCCTTATCGTACTGGAGGACATGTAGGAGCAAGCGACCCTTATCAAGCGAATATTATTGTTTCATAATTTATTTGTTCACCGTAAATATATTTGTCTCAGACTGTATTTAATAGTAAAAGAAAATTTCTTTTTCTTGTCCATAAAAAGAAACGACAGAAGGAAAAAAAATATCAAAACTTAATTAATAGTTATTTTTAAAAGGTTATAAGTTAATTTGCACAACTTACCAAGGTATATCATTTAAGGACGATCGTGTTTGGGTCCTTATTGTAACCCCCTGAAATTATTCAAAAATTTATTTAAGCTTTATTAATGAGAATTTGGGTATTTTGACGGACTCAGTGCTGATGAGGATGACCCATCAAACGAGTAGAAGAAAAAATTCTCGGCTGGCATAAATATTACTTTTTGGGGCCATAGATGAATAGTAACTCCGGAACTAAGACCAAGGATGACCCTGGGGCTAGAGGAACTTAGACCCGGCTGAGGTAGAGTATTAGGCTCGGGGCTTGGGAAAAGATATTTTAAATTTTCAGCAAAGACTTTTTACCCATTCGATAAAATTCTAATACACGATTTTTAACACTGTAAAGGTGACTTTGTAACCAAGTAACCACTACCAACCACATCTTGCCAAGTGGATGGCATGGATTAAAACTTGGGAAGCAAGTTTTAACCTTGGCCTTTCATTAATTTTATTTAATTTCACCTGATGGCCAATATCTCTTCTATTGCATAAAATTTTGACACGCGGTTTTTTGCACCACATGAAGCTTAGAGAGCAAGTTTCTCCACTCCATCATACACTTGACAAGTGTATGTAAAAGAGAATGGCCACACCTTCCAATTTTATCAAGCTCAAACCATAACCATACAAAATACTATTTTAATTTTCCCTTACAAAATATTACATCTTTGTGAAAATTAATTTTCCACATACTTTATATTCACCTCACTACTCATATTTCTCTTTTTTTTTTCTCTCTATAATTTTTGGCTAGCTATAGAGGGAAAACACAGCCCTCAATGTGAGAAAAACTCTAAACCCTAACCCTAGCTTTATCATCCAAAAACCCTAGCTTTGAGCCTCCAAAATCACAAGCTTCCTTCACTAAACTTCATCCACTCCCATAATCTTCAAAACTAATTGATTAGAATCTTGATCCATTGCCATTTTCCACCTTGAGCCATCATATATTACTGCTAAAGGAATGATTGTGGGCTGTTTGGAAGAGTTTATGGTGAAGAAACCACTTTTGGGCCAAAAGCCTTAAAAGTTTCAAGAGTATGGTTTTTGTAGATTTTTCTTCTCTAAATTTTGTTTATGAAGATATTGAAGTTTTGATCTTAATATATTTGGTCTTATGGAATGTTTACACATAAATCTTAATGTGTTTTCATGGGTGGAGTATTTTGATGTAATTTGGAAATCATTTTTGTCAAAACAAGTTTTAGACTGTGCTGTCGAAAACTCAAATTTTTCACTAGTAGTAAGTTAACCATGATTTTTTTTAAGTAGTGGAAGATATCTTTTTGAGAATTTTTTTTATAATTAAGCTAGCATATAAGGTAATTCCATAATTTTTCTTAAGTCCATTTATAGTGTTTTACTATTTTTTAAAAATAAAAAACCAAGGCTATTTTGGTAGCTGTCTGAATAACCAGTTTTGAATATCCGAATTTGTCAAATTTTGCAACTATATCACATGATCGAATTTTAGCTCAAATTTTACAAGTTTATTTTTAAACACCTTGAGGTCCAACCCTGAATTTATACTAAATTTGTTAAGTTCATTTTGATATGGTAATAAAAACTAGAAATTATGACTAATTCCTTGCTCAAGTAGATTCTGTCCACTAATTTTGTATTATTTTTTTTACACAACTAGAATTGTCTTTTTGAGTCAAAATTTTTATAAATTAACATAAACATGTTGAATTATTTTTTGTCAATTATTTCACCCTATATTAATGAGGTTTGATTAATTAATTGAATTTTCTATCAGACTAAAATTCTGGACAACTGTTGTATGAGCTAGAACTGCAATTATGAGGAAAACGTTAATGATTTTATGACTAGTACACCATGAAAAATTGATGATGATGCTATGTATATATGATTATGAATGCTTATGATAATTCCTCCTATATGGAAGAAAGTTGAGATTATATTTTTCTAGTGCTGGAGAAAGTAAATCTAACTTCCTTTCAATTGAGTTGAGGAAAGTAAGCATGGCTAGGAATAGATCTGTGTGAGAGTTAGAGAAAGTAAATCCAATAATCATGTACAGGAAGAGCTCAGTCCTGAAAAATAGTGTATTACCCAGGAGTGGAATAAGCCACCATAAATTAAAGGCCAAGACAGTTAAAGTAGCAATTGTCGTAAGTTATTTTTTATGTCGTGCAATAGGTGGATGACTTTATTGTTTATATTGATGCTAGTATGTTTAAGTTTCAATTTGACAATATATGTTCTAAATGATAGTGCTTCAATAAAATGATTATGATATGTTTACCCATGAGAGAGTGTCCTATTGAGAATTCTATAATATTCTCATCCCTATGTTGCATGTACCTTGTGTTATCCTCAGATTTTGCAAATGCCACCCCTATGGATCTTCGTTGACTTACTATAGTAGGAGAAGCGTTATGATACAGTCACTGATCTGCCCAGTCTGTTTACAATGCCCTTTATGATCCCGAGTTTTCATATGATGGTGTGCCTCCGCTCCTAGCACACTTAGTTTTTTTGTTGCACAGTTGCTTGCACTGCCAGCACCCTACAAAGGATGAACAAACTCAATTATGATTGTTTGACTTCAACTCTTCTATGGACTCTGGTATTTTAGCTTGAAGTCGATGTTATCATGATGAGTAAACAATTTAATTTGTCTTTAATTAGATAATTTAAGAGATATTCGAGATGATTGTACATATCTATTGACTTGTTAGGTTATCGCTATTGATGTACCACGTGACATACATATAAACATTGGAGGGCAATTGATGACCACATTAGTACTTTAAACGGTCAACAATAGGTTTATTTCACTTTATTTTTATGCTTTATGACTTGTATAAGTTGGAAAATAAAAGTGGCACTTCTAATTATTGTGCTAATACTCGAGTACTACATGGTAGTTAGAAGGGTGTTACAGTTATAGGATTATGTTCCTACATTTTTCTGTGCATAACCGAGTCCTAGACTCATATGTAGTTTTTTATGATCATTTTTATAAATAAATGGATTTTCCAACTTTTTTCCCATTAGTCTCATTTTTGCCATCCCCTCACGATCTTGATTGCGACAACTGTTGTACTTGATATAAAAAGTCAATATTTATTATTATAGGTTAATTTTCTAAATGGATAGTATATAATTTAATTATTTTAAGTAAACTTGGTGGTAGATAATTTAATTTTTTTTGCTAGATATCAACAATTGTGGTAGTTAAGTTATATTTATATTTTCATTTTGTAGTCAAATCAAACTAACAAAAACAAATGCTACTTGTTTCATGGTGGTCGATAACTTAGTCCACATATAGTTTTGGATCATTCCGTGATCCACTATTAGAGCTGGATATGCAGGCTAGCCTGGTTAGTGATGGACTTGAGTTAAATGGGTCGGACTCAGCTGGTCTGTTTCACAAATGGACTTAACTTTTGCCTAGTCTGCGTCCGCCTCGTAAAAGCCCACTAATTGATGGACTAGTTCGAATCGCTATTTTTTTTTGGCTTTTCTCATTTTTTTTACCTTTCTAAAATCTTATATTATACACTATACAACAGCATAGGAGAATCGGAGCTTCGCAGTGTGACTGAAGAAGATCGAGAGACTGAGTATGAGATTTGTGATTTGTGAAAAAATAAGGGCTAGAGGCAAGTGGAGCAGCGTCATTGTGGCTATGAGTTGAGACTTGAGAGACAAGAGTGAGACTGAGCAAAAGTGAAAGTAAGAGATTGAGTAAGACTATGTAGAGGTTGGACGTCGATTCAACTTTCAAGTTTTTTTAGTCACATTAGTCTCTCTCTCTCTCTCCTCTTTATACTAAGCGTGTCATTTGTCTTTCAAAAGGAGAAAAATAAAATAAAATGACTAAAAGACAAAAGTGAGGGAGTGGGCCTTTGAATTAGTTGCCTTCAATGCCTTTACGTGTTTGCTTAGGTTTGGGGGTTGGGCTCTTTAGTTGGGCTTAGTTCATTTAGACACAATGTATATATTTAAGTTTAAAAAAATTATGCGGGTTAAGCGGGTTGGTTTGGAATCCGCAGGCCAGGCCTGTTTAGCCTGTAGTTTAAGCAATGCGGATAAAAAATGTATACGGGTTGGCAAACCAAAAATTTTCTGGTCCATTTTTGTGTGGATTGCGAGTTAAACAACTTGGTCCGTAAATCGCAACTCGTATATCCAGCTCTACCAACTATTTTTTACCGCTGGATATTATTTAAATGGTTAAGATTAAACATATAACAAGAATAAATTAAAAATAAATAATTTAAAATAATATAATTTTAAAAGACAAAATTACCCATTAAACACCAATTTACCTTTCACCACACCACCCAAAATGACCTACTGTCTCTCATTGCCCATCGCTCACAAGGCCTTCAAAGACAATAAATGCTACTCACATGTTTAGTGTGTTTACATGTTTATATTTTGTGTCCTGTATCCATGATAGTGTCAATCCTTCACACGTCAAAACAAATTAATAACAATAAATGCTATATATATATATAAATGTTGTGTCCTTATCCATGATAATATCTATCCTTCGTAGTCAAAAGAAATTAATAACAGCAAATGCTGCTTCAACTTCATACATGTTGTTTCCTTATCCATGATAGTGGTCAAAACAAATTAAAAACAATAAATGCGATAGTGTCTATCCATCGTAGTTAAAAGAAATTAATAATAGTAAATGCTGCTTCAACTTCATATATGTTGTCCTTATCCATGATAGTGGTCAAAACAAATTAATGATAATAAATGCTTCTTCAGTGTATATATATATATATATATATATATATATATATATATATATGCTCTGTCCTTATCCTATAATTTATGAATTTAGTGTGTTTTCATGTTCGTGTTGTGTCTTGTATCCATGATAGTGTCTATCCTTCACAGGTCAAAACAAATTAATAACAATAAATGCTACTTCAGTTACATAGTTTATAATTTTTATATCTCAAATTTATGAAAAAAGAAATTAACCTTGATACCAGGATCTTTAAAGAAGTAAATTTGTTTGGACTACTCTCTCACCCTACCACACATATATATAAAGTATCATTCTTTTACTAATCTTTATATCTTTCATCATCTACTTTTTGTTTCGTATTGAGATATGGCTTCGAAAAATGCTCTATTCATCCTAGGCCTCTTTGCCATGGTTGCTCTCATCAGTTCATCAACGGTAGCCGCTAGGGACTTTCCTGATACTTCCTCCAACTCCAGAGCAGGTCTGTTTGAGTTTTGATCTTCGTATGTTATGAAGGAAATTATTGAATCATAAAATGGTTAATAAGGGGTTGCATCTCAGTCATATGATGGACTTCCTCTTTTGAATTAAGTTTTTGTTTAGCAATTAGGCTAAGATTTTTACACAAATTATTGTGTTAATAACAGATAAAATTAAAATTGAATTCACTATGCATGCATTGTTGAATTTCAATGCAAATGTATTGATACACATCATTTTATTTTTCATAATTCAAATGTTTGCAGTTCAGGATGCTAGAAAGATAAATTACGAGAGTAAAATTGGCAATGGAATGACATATGTTGACAAAGGCATGGATATTCCTGGTGAACGTAAATTAATATATTTGTTTTGTCAAAGTTGTCTTGATTCCATATGACTAATTATGTCATTTACTTCCTCTGCTTTGAAATATTTGTCCAGTTTAAAAAAATTTAGGTGTATTTTACCAAATTATTTTCACTATTTACCTATCTTTTCTTTAATTATCTCTCGTATTTTTTCCATTTAGTCTCTCTCCTCTACTATTTAACAGGTATATAGCCGAAAAAAGATAATTGGTGTTGTTTAGATTTGTTAGATAGACAAATTTTTATACAAAAGTATATTTTTAAGATTGGACAAGTATTTTTAAATGTAGGGAGTATATGTTAACTTAATTAACACTTATGTAACTTTAAGGAAAAATAAATAAATACTATATCAAAATTTATTGTCTATTTGCAGCTAGTAGAACAGAGGAATCAAAGATAAATCCCGAATTGGATAGCGTAGGTGAAGCAGAACATGGCAACAAATGTCACCTTTGTTGCTCCCCTAATGATTGTCAGCTCTGTTGCTCCCTTTAAGCTTGTTTATGTTGCTAAAGTGAAATCACATAAATCGGATACACACATGTGTATCCATCAAGTAGCTAGTGTTTTGAAATAAAGACATAAAATATGGACTCTTTCTATACACCTTGTTGTCTTTGTTGCAATAAGTGGGACAATCTCCCATCAAACATGCATGTAACTCACCTATTAGAATTACATGAATAATATTCACCATATATATAGTTTTCAAATTTCTTACGTTTATTTATATTTTATTTCATTCTTACTTTTGGGTTGTTACTGATCAATGCAAGTAATTAATTGAAATATCGATGACTATCAATAATAAAACAAAGGATACAAAAGTTAATATGAATTTTTCTAGAAAGTTAAGTTTGTTATAATGTGTGGACTTCAAGTCCATATGGTGCTTGATATTATAATACAAGGGTCATTAAGTATGCAGGACCCAATTGTGAAATATATGGATTTTTTGCCGAAGGGCAAAGTCGCAAACGATCATTTTCCTTCCATGCTTTGCAGTGAAAGGCTACATAACTATATTTTGTAAATGGTCATTAATTCAACTTTTTGTCTTAGTTAAAGTGCATCGGGCACATGATAATATGGTTGTGTTTAGACTGTCATGACTATTAGGAGGTTAGGAATTAGGTAGGTGTTTGTCATGGTTCTTTTAACCAAAGTATCGAGTGTTATGTACAAATATACACTGTCATTGTACACCCTATCTCATTGTGTTGTGGAATATTCAATACAAACTCTCAAAATTCTCTCTCCCTCCCTTGCTATTTTTTCCGCTCATTCAAGACTCTTCTAATGCTCTTTATTTTTCATTTATCTATCAAAATACTTTTTTCCACATTATTTAATCCACATAATGATCAATAGTGATAATTGAGTAGTAGATGTTACCTTCATAGTAATTCATGTCATAAAGGTTCATTGAGTAACTTGATATTCAGCGAACTTCGCTCCAAATAAAAATGCTTCTTTTCACTTTTATTTTAATTAAAATCAATGGACTCATAATAATTTTTCTACAGAAGTATGTGACTTTGAGTTCCTTACTGTACTGGAGGACACGTAGGAGCAAATGACCCCGATCAAGCAAATATTATTGTTTCGTAATTTATTTGTTCACTGTAAATATATTTGTCTCAGACTTTCTTTAAAAGTAAAAGAAAATTTCTTTTTCTTTTCCAAAAAAAGAAATGATAGAAGGAAAAAAAAATCAAAACATAAATAATAGTTATTTTTAAAAGGTTATCAGTTGATTTCCACAACTTACCAAGGTATATCATTTAAGGACAATCGTGTTTGGGTCCTTATTGTAACCCCCTGAAATTATTCAAAAATTTATTTGAGCTTTATTAATGGGAATTTGGGTATTCTGACGGACTTAATGATGATGAGGATGACCCATCGAACGAGTAGAAGAAAAAATTCTCGGCTGGCTTGAATAGTAACATTTTGGGGCCATAGATGAATACTAACTCTGGAACTAGGACCAAGGATGACCCTGGGGCTAGAGGAACTTAGACCCGGCCAAGGTAGAGTATTAGGCCTGGGGCCTGGGAAAAGATATTTTAAATTTTCGGCAAAGACATTTTACTTATTTGGTAAAATTTTGATACATGATTTTTAATAATGTAAAAGTTACTTTGTAACCAAGTAACCACTACTAACAACATCTTGACAAGTGGATGGCATGGATTAAAACTTGGCAAATAGGTTTTAATCTTGCCCTTTCATTAATTTTATTTAATTTCACCTGATAGCCAATATCTTATCTATTGCGTAAAATTTTGACACACGGTTTCTTGCACTGCATGAAGCTTAGAGAGGAAGTTTCTCTACTCCACCATACACTTGACAAGTGTATGTCAAAGAGAATGGCCACACCTTCCAATTTTATCAAGCTCAAACCATAACCACACAAAATCCTATTTTAATTTTCCCTTACAAAAAATTACATCTTTGTGAAAATTAATTTTACACATACTTTATATTTGCCTCACTACTCATATTTCTCATTTTTTTTCTCTCTCTAATTTTTGTCTAGCTATAGAGGGAAAACACAGCCCTCCATGTGAGAAAAACTCTAAACCCTAACCCTAGCTTTATCATCTAAAAACCCTAGCTTTGAGCCTCCAAAATCACAAGCTTCATTCACTAAACTTCATCCACTCCCATAATCTTCAAAACTAATTGATTAGAATCTTGATCCATTGCCATTTTCCACCTTGAGCCATCATATATTACTGCTAAAGGAATTATTGTGGGCTGTTTGGAAGAGTTTATGGTGAAGAAACCACTTTTGGGCCAAAAGCCTTAAAAGTTTCAAGAGTATGGTTTTTGTAGCCTTTACTTCTCTAAATTTTGTTTATTAAGATATTGAAGTTTTGAGCTTAATATTTTTTTATCTTATGGCATGTTTAAACATAAATCTTAATGTGTTTTCATGGGTGGAGTAGTTTGATGTAGTTAGGAAATCATTTTATTCAAAACAAGTTTTAGACTGTGTTGCTGAAAACTCATATTTTTCACTAGCAGTAAGTTATCCATGATTTTTTTAAGTAGCAGAAGATATCTTTTTGAGAATTTTTTTTATAATTAAGCTAACATATAAGGCAATTCCATGATTTTTCTTTAGTCCGTTTATAGTCTTTTACTATTTTTAAAAATAAAAAACCAAGTCTGTTTTGGTTACTGTATAAACAACCAGTTTTGAATATCCAAATTTGTCAAATTTTGCTACTATATCAAATGATCGAATTTTATCTAAAATTTTTACAAGTTTATTTGTAAACACCTTGAGGTCCAACCCTGAATTTTTACAAAAATTTTTAAGTTCATTTTGATATGGTAATAAAACTAGAAATTATGACTAATTCCTTGCTCGAGTAGATTCTATCCACTAATTTTGTATAAATTTTTTACACAAGTAGAAATGTCTTTTTGAGTCAAAATTTTTACAGATTAACATAAACATGTTGAATTATTTTTTGTGAATTATTTCACCCTATATTAATGGGGTTTGATTAATTAATTGAATTTTCTATCAGACTAAAATTTTGGACAACTATTGTATGAGTTAGAACTGCGATTTTGAGGAAAACGTTAATGATTTTATGACTAGTACACCATGAAAATTTGTTGATGATGCTATGTATATATCATTATGAATGCTTATGATAATTCCTCCTATATGGAAGAAAGTTGAGATTATATTTCTTTAGTGCCGAAGAAAGTAAATCTAACTTCCTTTCAATTGAGTTGAGGAAAGCAAACTAGGAATAGATCTGTGTGAGAGTTGGAGAAAGTAAATCCAATAATCGTGTATAGGAAGAGCTAAGTCCTGAAAAGCAGTCTATTACCCAGGAGTGGAACAATCTACCATAGATCAAGGGCCAAAATAGTTAAAGTAGCAATTGTCCAAAGTTATTTTTTATGTTGTGTAATAAGTGGATAACCTTATTGTTTATATTGATGCTAGTATGTTTAAGTTTCAATTTGACAATATTTGTTCTAAATGATAGTGCTTCAATAAAATGATTATGATGATATGTTTACCCATGAGAGAGTGTCCTATTGAGAATTTTATAATATTCTCGTCCCTATGTTGCATGTACCTTGTGTTATCCTCATATTTTGCAAATGCCACCCCTATGGATCTTCGTTGACTAGCTATAGTAGACGAAGCGTTATGATATAGTTGCTCATTTGCCCAGTCTATTTATAGTGCCCTTTATGATCCCGAGTTTTCATATGATGGTGTGCCTCCGCTCCTGGCACACTTAGTTTTTTTGTTGCACCCTTGCTTGCACTGCCAGCACCCTACAAAGGATGAACAAACTCAATTATCATTGTTTGACTTCGACTCTTCTATGGACTCTGTTATTTTAGCATGAAGCCGATGTTATCATCTGGATGAGTAAACAATTTAATTTGTCTTTAATTTGATAATTTAAGAGATATTCGAGATGATTGTACATATCTATTGACTTGTTAGGTTATCGCTATTGATGTACCACGTGACATACATATAAACATTGAAGGGCAATTGATGACCGCATTAGTACTTTAAACCATCAAAACTAGGTTTATTTCACTTTAGTTTTATGCTTTGTGACTAGTATAAGTTGGAAAATAAAAGTGAGACTTCCAATTATTGTGCTAATACTCGAGTACTACATGGTAGTTAGAAGGGTGTTACAGTTATAGGATTATGTTCCTACATTTTTTTAGTGCATAATCGACTCCCAGACTCATATCTAGTTTTTTATGATCATTTTTATAAATAAATGGATTTTCCAACTTTTTCCCATTAGTCTCATTTTTGCCGTCCTCTCACAATCTTGATTGCGACAACTGTAGTACTTGATATAAAAAGTCAATATTTATTATTATAAGTTAATTTTCTAAATGGATAGTATATAATTTAATTATTTTAAGTAAACATGGTGGTAGATAATTTAATTTTTTTGGCTAGATATCAACAGTTGTGGTAGTTAAGTTATATTTATATTTTCATTTTGTAGTCAAAACAAATTAACAAAAACAAATGCTACTTTAGTTTCATGGTGGTGGATAACTTAGTCCACATATAGTTTTGGATCATTCCGTGATCCACTATTAGAGCTGGATATGCGGGCTGGCCCGGTCAGTGATGGGATTGAGTTAAATGGGTTGGACTGGGCTGGTCTGTTCACAAATGAACTTCACTTTTGCTTAGTTTGTGTCCGCCTCGTAAAAGCCCGCTAGTCCGTGGATGGACTAGTCTGCATCGCTTTGTTTTTTTTGGCTTTTCACATTTTTTTTACCTTTTTAAAATCTTATATTATCCACTGCACAAAATAAAAAAAATTAAAAAAATACAATCTCAAATTAAAAAAATACAATCTCAGATCCTCAAAACCGATTCAATTGAGGAAAACATATTTAAAGAATTAAAAAATGATAGAAAAAAGAAAAAAAATGAATAGCCACAGGCAATGTGGACTATTACGATGATACTGGGACCTCAAAAGCAGTGGTCGACAGAGGTGTCTTGGAGGCATCTTGGCAGCGGCTCGGTGGCTACACAGCGGCATAACACAATACGAGAATTGGAGCTTCGCAGTGTTACTAAAGGTGATCCAGAGACTAAGTTTAGGATCTGTGATTTGTGAAGAAATGAGGGCTAAAGGCAGGTGGAGCAGCGTCACGGTGGCTATGAGTTGAGACTTGGGAGACAAGAGTAAGACTGAGCAAGAGTGAGAATAAGAGACTGAGTGAGACTATGTAGTGGTTGGATGTCAATTCAACTTTCAAATTTTTTTAGTCACATTAGTCTCTCTCTCTCCCTCTTTATACTAGGCGTGTCATTTGTCTTTCAAAATGAGAAAAAAATAAAATGACTAAAAGACAAGAGTGAGGGAGTGGGCCTTTGAATTAGTTGCCTTCAGTGCCTTTACGTGTTTGCTTAGGTTTGGGGGTTGGGCTCTTTAGTTGGGCTTAGTTCTTCTAGACGTAATGTATATATTTAAGTTTAAAAAAATTATGCGAGTTAAGTGTCTTGGTCCGGAATTCGTGGGCCAGGCCCCTTAGGCCGCAGTTTAAGCAATGCGGAAAAAAAAAGTCCACAGGTTGGCAAATAAAAAATTTTCTGGTCCATTTTCATTTGGATTACGAGTTAAACAACTTGGTCTTCAAATCGTAACCCGTATACCCAACTCTACCCATTTTTTACCATTGGATATCATTTAAATGGTTAAGATTAAACATATAATAAGAATAAATTAAAAATAAATAATTTTAAAATTTTAAAATAATATAATTTTAAAAGACAAAATTACCCATTAGACACTAATTTACTCTTCACCACCCCACCCAAAATGACATACTGCTTCTCATTGCCCACCGGTCACAAGGCCTTTCCTCCCAACTTCCATCAGTTCTATTAAGAATTGGAAAAAGGTGCAAATGCAAAATTTGTTTCTTAGTGTTGTTTGCTTGTGCAAAACACTAATTGATTATCAATTATCAAACATTTCATCTAATTTTTTTTTCATTGTCTGCTGTAAGCTCATAGTTTCCATTGCGTGGTTGATGAAGAAAATTATTTTCTTCCCTGTATTGTCCAAGAAACCAAATTACAAAACCTCTATTTTTTCCTTTTCATGAAAGGAAAAGACAATGGAGAACAAAATTTTGATACAAGTGGCTTTGGATGGACAATTTTAATTCATGAAAGGAATAGGAAGAACACTATGCATCACTTTTAGCTGATCTACTTTAAAGATTATGGGCCTGTTTGGAACTATTTTTTGTTTTATAAAACTATTTTCCAAAACAATTTTAAATTCAATTTTTAAAAACAATAAAACAAAAAAACTTGTTTGGATAACACCAAAAATTAACAAAGAACAAAGTGAGATCAATTTACAAATAACAATAACCAAAATAAAGATCAGTTTACAACAATTTACAAATAACAACAAACAAAGATCAATTTACAAATAACAATGAACAAAATCAAGATCAATTTACAACAATTCACAAATAACAACAAACAAATATCAACACACTAAACACTGAGAGAGAGGGAGAACCAGAGGTAGAAGCAGAGAAAGAAGAAGAGAGAGGGAGAACTGGGTCATGAAGGAGACGGTGGGGTCGCGGAGCATGGCGAGGCTTGGTCACTGTGCTTGGTTGCGGAGCTCGCTGGTGCGGGTCATGGGTTGCGGAGCTTGCTGGTGAGGAGTTCACTTGGACACAGGTCGCCGTGCTCGTGGGTGCCTGTCTGGAGCTCGCTTGGTCGCAGGTCGTGGTGCTCGCGGGTGCCGGTGCGAAGCTCGCTTGGTCACAATGCTCGAGGGTGCTGGTCGCGGGGCTCGCTGGCACGGGTGGGGGGCTCATCGGCTCTTGGTCTCGGAGCGTTACCGATTGCTAGGGTAGCCTGATGAAGATGGAGGAACTGGGTGGAGGTAGAAGGAGAAAAATCAACAAAATTGTTTTTGAAAACATCCAAAATCAGTTTTTGGTTTTTTGTTTTTAAAATCCAAAATATGTTTTTCTGTTTTTAAAACAAGGATAAAAAAAAAATCAGATACCAAACAAGTTTTTCTATGCTTTTGTTTTTAATAATAGAAAACTGTTTTGTAAAACGACTTCTAAACAACCCCTATCACTTTAAAAAAATATATAAATCAACAAAATAAATAAACACAAAGAAAAGTACCAAAAAAAAAAATTGGTCTCAATTGCTCAGCAGCATTATGAATTTAAGACAAGTTCATGGATCTGAATATGGTGTTTGTGATTATGTGAACATGGACATTCTTGTAATAAAAATAAATATTGAAATTAATTTTAAACCTTTATCCTCTGCTTCCCTTTCTCTCTCGGTCTTCCATGAAACGTTTCTCATTTACCACTCACACTCACACTCACCCCAACACTATTGTGGTACTACTTACCTTGATCCCACCCTTCCCTCTCGTAGGATAGAACACTCACCTTTGGCTTGGTTCCAAGATGGAGCACTAGGATTGCATGCTAGCAATTTTATTTTGTCCTCAATAGGGAAAATGAGGCCACCTCCCAACAATTGAAGAGAAATAGTCACAAAAGATAACAGATTACAGTGCTTCGATCAAAACAAAGGCAAATATGCTTCAATGGCCAACAAATAAAATACCAAAAAACTAAAATCAAAGGTGCTAAAAATACCAATAGACACAGCCATTAGATGCATTTTTGTATTTTTGGTGGTGTCATTAGATACACTTCAACATTAGATATTTTCCTTCACTTTTTTCAAAGCTGAAGTTGCTTAATGATCGAGAATGCAAACGGTTCTTAGTGGATACAGATGAACCATCACTGATTTTTTTTTTTATCCCTAGGGGTAAGAAGACAAGTGTTCATTCAATGATTGGTCAGATAGCTTGGTAAGCCATGAAGAGCGGTCCATGAGTGAGCAACGATGAAGTAAGCCTAGAAACACCCTCAACAGCGGTGGGCCAAGATCTATGCATTTGGTGAGCCTCCTCGACAAAGTGAAGGAAGGGGCTTGTGGGGTGGGAGAGTGGTAGTGGGGGAGGTCAGGCCTTGGGGTAGAAAACAGAGTAGAGGAGTAAGTACTAGGAAAAAAATTTAAAATGGACAAATTACTTACATAATTATTTTTATAAATATTAAAATGTGGATTTCAATTTCATGTTCAATTAACTTTATTCATTGGATTCTGTTTTTAATAGTTAAGAATAAGTGACCACATGATCACAAACTAAACCTCTCCCATTTAAAAGGTCACAATTAATGAAAAAGCAAAATGCCCAACATATATATATATATATATATATATATATATATATATATATATATATATATATATATATATATATATAATTAAAGATAAAAAGAAGAGAAAATGGGGTTGCCTTTGATGACTTGAAAATTAAGTGATGAGCATGTTTATAAGGAAATTGAAGCACACAGCTTCTTCTTCTAAGATTCATGTGAGTATGGCAGGGTGCATGTTATGCCGATTTGACGGCTAGTTGGCCATTATCTCATACAAGACAAATCATGATATTTGAGAAAAAATGGAGACACAACTTTCTATTGGTGAAAACATGTAGATAGAAAAAGTGACTGCAATAGCATTAGTGGGAAGTGTAGAGGGATGACAGTGATGGCTAGAATAGGGAAGGTGAAGGAGAAGATGGTGAAAAGGGTGGATAAAAAAAAGTCATTAAATTTTTATGGAGGTTAATTTTTTGGTTATTGCTCAAGTGGTGTTGTGGGTCAATGCCTATGGTGGTGTTACCCGTGTGGATCATTGTGTTGATGATAGGTGCATGTTGGGTTCAGGACACTGAGGTCACGGTCCCAGTGTGCTTGGGTGATGATGTTACGGGATGAGGCTAGTAAATTGGTTAAGTTTTGTAATGAGATAACTAAGTAAGTGTAATATTTTGTGTTTAAATTATTAAAATTAAAAAATTAAAGACAAATTTAATAAAAAGTAACTTTTATATTTTTTTAGGGTTGTAATATTTTCATTTCATTTGTATAGATAAAAGTAAAGCAAATTTTAAATTAAAACTTGAAAGGAAAGTAAAGGTTGAACCCATTTCCCTTTCCCTTATCTCCTTCATGCTCATGACAGTACTCGCACTGTGAATCTTCTAGCTCATACCCAGAATTGCTATTGCTATATACTTCACTATTGTAATCCTCAATTTCATCCACACCATTGCTCTCCATCTTTACAACTTCTTATAAACAATCCTGAACAACAGCAAATAAAAAGATGTTACCAAGCATATTATTATAGCCAAAAAATTACCCTCCATAGCCACTGCATGGTTAGGTAGTTCACACCCTCACTACACATTCAACATAACTGTTCATATAGTCACAAATTACCCAATACTCCATCTCATCCCATCAATACTCTTTCCACTTATCACATGATAGAGTTGACACAACCAAAAAAATTATTCCCACATGAACACAATTTACAACCCCACAACTCTCGTGTTTCAATTGCACAAACAAAATCAATAAATCCTAAATCCCCAAATAGAAATAAACCAACTACACCCAAATGTGAAGACAAAATCACAGCAGCCATTCACCCATCCAAAACACAAAACACAAAGAAAACAAAAATAAAGATGGCATCATCTAAAAAAGAGCTATCGAAGGGTCTTAAGGTACCTTGAACATAGTTCAATGATATCGATCTATAAATCTAGGCACCAGAACTTTCAAAAAGCATGGATCTACAGTCTCACTAACCTGCATTGCTCTAGAGAGAAAGAGAAGATGATAAACAACTAGGTTAATGAGATCTGCCACAAAGTTGTTCATCCATGCAACAATGGAAGAAAGGATGGAGAAAATGACAATGAACTGCTCTCTTTTTTTTCCCTTTTTTTAACAAAAAAAAGTTAGTTTATAGTATTGAATAATAAAAAAAGTGTGTTTTAAAAAAGATAAAATGGTGTTTTTTTCTTTTTTTTTTTTTATAAAAAAGGTTCAACTATCAACTTCTAAAATATATTAACAAAACCAATTAATAACGTATCTTAACATTAACAACCATTGTTAATGCCTTCAATGTCTTGATGAACCCAGAGCATCATCACCCAACTAAATTGGGACCTACATGCCTTTAGTGTCCTGAACCTAGCATACACTTGTCATCAACACAGTTATCCATACGGGCAACACCAACATTGGCATTGACCTACAACATCACTTGAGCAATCACCTAATTTTTTAATTTGAATGTGACAATGAGAAGAGCATGTGAAATTCTAAAAAGAATAGCGGGACCAAATTATCCCCCACATAGTTTCAAAGCCTACAATTTTTATAACTCAAAAAAAAAAAAATTGACCTTGATATCAAGATCTTAGAAAAGAAATTGAACTTGATATCAAGTCGACTGTAGTACTTGATATAAATATAATATTGTAACTTATTTTGCTACATAGATAATATATGATTTAACTATTTTAAGTTAACTTGGCATTAAATAATTTATTTTGCTAGATATGAGCAATTTTGGTAGTGAATTTGCATATTTATTTTCATGTCATAGTCAAAACCTAGGAAGGATTAACATGCCAATTTGATCGTGTGTCCACGTGTCAACACAATGGGACATTGACACCAGGTGGACATCTACACGGCACATGTCTAACACACTTTTGAAAGTGTGCAATTTTAAAAAAAATATTTTTCTTCGGTTCAAACATGTGGTGGACATAGCTGAATGCTCGAACACACTGTGGACAAGATCAAACCCCATTTTTTTTATTTTTCTTCATCTTTCTTTGGACTTTTTTTTTTATTTCTTTGATCCACAAAAAAACTACAGGGGCTTATAAAAAGGAACTACAAAGAAAATTGTAGTTGTTGACATCTATAAATATTTGAATGTATTATAAATCTTGACTTCGTATATAAACATATATGATATTATGAGTTGTGAATTTTTCATCTTAAATTTTATCTATATATCAATATATATACATAGAATGATACTTTATATATGCATGTGGGTGGTGGGAGCAGAGGTAGTACTTGAAATAAATTTACTTATTTAAATATCTTAATATCAAGGTCAATTTATTTTTTTTCTTGAATTTGAGTTACAAATATTGCAAGCTATGAAATAGAAGCAGCATTTATTGTTATTAATTTGTGTTGACCTCTACAGCTTAGACACTTACATGGACATGAGACACAACATGGCCATAGACATGGCTACAAAGGCACATTAAACTTACAAAATTAGAAGACACAAACACTGCATATATATATAGGGATTGCTAACCTCCACACATTCATGTGGAGGTTAGCAATGTCCATATTTTTGTTTTTGACACAAAACCCTCTTCTCTTTCTCTTGATTCAAATTGAAATTTTAGGTAGTATTGTAATTTTGTTTCATTCATATTTATTATTTCTCCTCCAACTTTTCTCTCACCTAATTGATATATCTTCTCCACTATTTGTCTCTATATAAGTTACCACTTTTTAATTTTCTTTTCTTTCGTTTCAATACTACGTATTTAATTAAAAATTACATGCTGAATAAATATATTTTAAAATCATTTTAATAATTTTTAAAAAATATGTATAATTAACGTTTCAAGTAATCAAGTTATTGAAATACTTTTTTCACAGTTTCAATATTGGAATATTAATGTCACATAAATATCGTAATAAGATCTAAAATATTTGTATATATATAAATTAACTATAAATTTTGAATTCGATTTGCAGAAAAGAAAGTTTGAATTTTGTACACTAAAAGAAATTGAATTCTTTAATTTATTAGCTTTCTGATTAATTTTTCCTTTTTGACGTGAAACTTTCTAATTATTATTATTTTTTAGCAAAGCTCTCTAATTAAATTTGATAAGCTAATTATGTATTTTAAAAATTATTAAAATATATTTATTCAGCATATAATAATATCAAATAATATTTTAAAAATAGTAATTTATATAGTGAAAGTAGTGAAGAATGAATATTAATTAGGTTAGAGAAAAGTTAGAAAAGAAGTAATAAATGTGAATTAAATAAAATTATAATGCTATCCAAAATTTCAAATTGAATGAAGAAAGAGAAGAGGGGGTTTTATGTCCAAAATAAAACGTGGACATTGCTAACCTCCACATGAATGTGTGCAGGTTATGTGTGTGTGTGTGTGTGTGTGTGTGTGTGTGTGTGTGTATGTTCTATATTTATAAAATTATAGAATTTCTCTATATATAATATAAAATATTTCTAATCAAATTTTGATTTTCTAAGAGAGTATAGAATATTTTTCTAAATTTATATTTGTATAATATATATATACACATATAAATGTGATATATTAAATTTATAATATATATAATAAATAGATATGAAATATAGAAAGAATCATATTTGTTTGATTAGAATAAGATTTTATCTATATATATTTCTTTTATATATTCTATTTCCTATATATATATATATATATTACTTCTATACCTATATTCTAATTAATATTAATATATAAAATAAAATTTTACATAATTTAATTCTACTTATTTTTTCTACTTATTTTTATTTTTGAATTAAAATGAAATTATATATATATATTAGTCTGTTTTTGCCCGAACATTTCATCAATACATATATATATATATATATATATATATATATATATATATATATATATATATATATATATATATATATACATATATACAAATAGATTTCCATTTTAGAAGAATCTCTATTTATTATTATTATTTCAATTAAAAAGTCTTTAATTATTATAAGTTAGACTTTTAATTATAATTTAGATTATTATAAGAATCTTTTTTATTCTTTATACTAGACTGTCAAGACTATTAGGAGGTTAGGAATTGGGTAGGAGTTTGTCATGGTTCTGTTAACCAAAGCATCGAGTGGTATGTACCAAGGTTGCTGATAATTTGGTTCGCTTTGAGTTCTATAGCTTCACATGCTCCCCATATAATTTCAGTAGAATTCCTAAAACAGCCTTATTTAAATTTTTTAAATTTCTTCAATAACCATTAACCCTCTTTTCCCCATGTTCTGAGAACCGGACCGAACCGGCCAGTCAGATCGGTTGAACCCGGAACCGGCCTGCTGTTCGGTTCGAGTTGGACCCTAAAACCAGCTGGGAAAGAACCGATGGAGAACCGCTTCGAACCGGTCGGGAATCGGGAAAACCGGGCAAACCGGCCCGGCTAGCCAAATCGGTTTTTTTTTTTTATGAAAAAGATGCAAAAAACATCATTTTGAGATTTTTTTTTTAAAAAAAGTCTAAAATATCATTTTTCCTAATTCTTTTCATTTTCTGGTATGAGAATTAGTAATTTAAGATATTTAATCTATATAGATAATATTTATTTTGATTAAGAGATGAATTATATTATATTCTATAGGTTTTGTTGATGCCGAATTTAAATTTTAGTTATTTATAACATATTTTTTTTTTATATTTTCATATATTTATATAAATACAAGTTTTATTATATACCGGTTCGACCCCCGATTGAACTCGTTGAACCTCTGAACCTTTACCCTGACCGGTTCGATGTCCGGTCCGGTGTTCAGAACCTTGTCTTTTCCCTCTCCAATGTTTCTATCCGCCACCATCGTTATCACCGATAGCAGCACTACCTCTGCACCCTAGCCTACATTGCTATCCTTTGCACTCTGCTAGTGAGATCAAACCTAACCAACATCCCTTTTTTCAAATATTGAAGATTCTCATAACAGATAAAAAAAATTTTTTTGAAGAGGTTGAGGTCATGAAATTAGAACATGGAAGAGTTGGGATCCAAATCCTCTGGTTAATTCATCTGTTCTCCAATCTTGTCTCTTCAATTAAAATGTGACCTCTGTACAAAATAAAGTAAACACATCATGTGTTTTATAACTGTTCACCATTTAAATGGAATTAAACATATTTTCTCATCTCATCTCATCCCCGTGAAGCCATCACCATAGCAACTTTAGAGTGCGCACCTTCAATCAGTACACCTATTCTCTACGAGAAATGCTCGATGGTTCTTGGTCATTGATTTCGACAATAATGTTAAAATCTTTTTTGATGAAAAATGTTCAGGCTGTTTAATTAATTTCTTATTGTTGAATATCAAATTTGGCATTTATCATTGCTTAACAAATAGCAATGCAGAGTTATATACTTATATATAGTTGATTTTGGAACCAGTAGACACTTTTTTTATATAAATATGCCCAAAGGACATCCTTTTGTTACATGTTGCTGAAAACGCCTAGTTTGAGTGCCAATTAAATTTGATTTTTGTGTTTTAAAAATGCAACTAACTACATGGTACTCAGAGATCTAATGGCAGAAACGCAGTTAAGCCTTAATCAGCCACTTTTATCAGTGAGGCGGCTCTCATAAACCAAGGTTTTGAATGAAAAATAGATAATTCATTAGGCAAACTACCTCATTTTCCTTCTTACAAATCAGACTCGAATTTAAGTCTAGCAACGGGGACTGGTAGCATCGCTCGTGTATAGGAGAAGGCTCTTGGAAAGATCAAAGCATCAAGAGCCATTTAAATGAAATTTGGAATTTGGCTGGGAAGGAATTTTGATGGCGGAGGTTCAAGAGTTACAAAATGGATGCTGCGTATTATTTTGTGCAGATGTCATATTTTGATTGAGGGGACAGGATTAGAGACAAGGGAATTAGACAGAGGATTAGAGAACGAAGAGTTATTCCTTATGGGTTCATTTTAAATTATGATAGTCCAGGATTTAGTCCATTTTTGTTTTAATTGTGTTGTTCACGGGGTAACTACCAAAGTTGAAGATGAGACGGGGTGAAGGGAGAGAAGGGAAGCATGTTTAGAAGGAAGATTGAAAAATTAAGAAGAGGTTAGTTTTGTAATTTGATAAGCTATTGTTTTATTTTGTAATTTCATTTAACTTTTATATTATTATTATAACTTTGAATCTAGCCATCCAAATAAAATCTAACGATGATAAATGATGGATCATGTGAAGATCCTCGACTACGTTGGATCAAATTATTGGCCACCATGTACCAATATACATGCTCGTTGTACACTCTATCTCATCACTTACAATCGGATTGAGGAATATCCAATACAAACTCTCAAAATTCTCTGTCCCTCCCTTGCTATTTTTACTATTTATTCAAGTCTCTTCTAATGCTCTTTATTTTTTTGCTTTTTTTGGGGGGGGGGGGTGGTGGGTTTAGCTTTAGTAGAAAATCCGTCTTTGTTCAAGTTCATTTATCTATCAAAATACTTTTTCCCACATTATTTAATCCATAGAATGCTTAGTGGTGATGATTGAGTAGTAGATGTTACCTTCATCATAATTCAAATCATAAAGGTTCATTGAGTAGCCTGATGTTCAACAAACTTCGCTCCAAATAAAAATGCTTCTTTTCACTTTTTTTCAATTAAAATCAATTGACTCACAATAATTTTTCTACAGAAGTACGTGACTTTGAGTTCCTTAGTACACCGGAGAATAAGTAAGAACAAGCGACCCCCATCAAGCAAATATTATTTTTTTTCTTAATTTATTTGTTCATGGTAAATATATTTGTCTCAATCTTTCTCTAAAAGTAAAAGAAAATTTCTTTTTCTTTTCCATAAAAAATAATGATAGAAGCAAAAAAAATATCAAACTAAAATAATAGTTTTTTTTATAAGGTTATAAGTTAATTTGCACAACTTACCAACGTACCACCTAAGGACAAGAGTATTCAAGTTGTTATTGTAACCCCCTGAAATTATTCAAAAATAATTTGAGCTTTATTAATGAGAATTTGGGTATTCTGATGGACTTAGTGAAGATGAGGTCGACCCAATGAATGAGTAGAAAGAAAAAAATTCTCAGCTGGCATGAATAGTAACTTTACAGGGCCATAGATGAAAAGTAACTCCGAAACTAGGACCAAGGATGACCCCAGGGCTAGAGGAACTTAGACCTGGCTGGGGTAGAATATTAAGCTCAGGGCTCAGGTAAAGATATTTTGCAATCAAGTTGTAATATTGGCCTTTCATTAATTTTAATTTGACCCGGGGGCCAATATCTCATCTATTTGGTAAAATTTCGACGCACGGCTTCTTGCATTGCATGAAGCTTAGTGAGAAAGTTTCTCCACTCCACCATACACTTGACAAGTGTATGTTAAAGAGAATGGCCACACCTTCTGATTTTATCAAGATCAAACCATAACCACACAAAATTCTATTTTAATTTTCCCTTACAAAAAATTACATCTTTGTGAAATTAATTTCACACATACTTTATATTCACCTCATCACCACTCATATTTCTTATTATTTTTCTCTCCGATTTTTGGGTAGCTACAAGGGAAAACACTGTCCTCCATGTGAGAAACACTCTAAATCTTCACCCTAGCTTTGTCACCCAAAAACCCAAGCTTTGAGCCTCCAAAATCACAAGCTTCGATCCTTCACTAAACTTCATGTACTCTTTATAATCTTCAAAACTAACTGATTAGAATCTTGATTCATCACCATTTTCCACCTTGAGCCAACGTATATCACAGCTAAAGGAATGATTGAGGGCTGTTATGAAGAGTTTGGAGTGAAGAAACCACTTTGGAGAGTTTATCTTGGGCAAAAACCCTTAAAAGTTTCAAAAGTATGATTTTTGTGGATTTTTCTTTCTCTAAATTTTTGTTTATGAAGATATTGAAGTTTTGAGCTTAATATTTTTGGTCTTATGGCATGTTTATACATAAATCTTAATGTGGGTTCATGGGTAAAGTAGTTTGATGTTGTTAGGAAATCATTTTTATCAAAACAAGTTTTAAACTATGTTGCTGAAAACTCAAATTTTTCACTGGCAGTAAGTTATCCACGATTGTTCTTAATTAGTAGAAGATATCTTTTTCAAGAAATTTTTTTTACATAGTTAAGCTAACTTATAAGGTAATTCTATGATTTTTATTGAGTCCATTTATGGTCTTTTATATTTTTTAAAAAATAAAAAACCAAGGCTATTTTGGTTGCTTTTTAAACAGCCAGTTTTGAAGCTTTGAATTTGTCTAATTTTATTACTATATCAAATAATTTAATTTTACCTGAAATTTTTACAAGTTTTTGTAGACATCTTGAGGTCCAACCCTGAATTTTTACAAAATTTGTTAAGTTCATTCGATATGGTAATAAAATTAGAAATTTTGACTAATTCCTTACCTGAGTAGATTCTGTCCACTAATTTTGTATAATTTTTTTTTCACATAACTAGAAATATCTTTATTAGTCAAAATTTTTACAGGTTAACTTAGATATTTTGAATTAATCTCTGTGAATTATTTCGCCCTGTTTTGTTGAGGTTTGATTAATTAAGCTAAATTTTCTATAAGATTGAAATTTTGAACAGCTGCTGTATGAGCCAAAACTATGATTATGAGGAAAATTTTAATGATTGTATGACTTGTACACCATGAAAATGTGTTGACGATGCTATGTATGCATTATTATGAATGCTTATGACAATTACTCCTATTTGGAAGAAAGTTGAGATTATATTTTTCTTGTGCCGGAGAAAGTAAATCTAAATTCCCTTGAATTGAGTCGGGGAAAGTAAACATGACTAGGAATAGATCTGTGTGAGAGTTAGAGAAATTAAATCAACTAGTCATATATAGGAATGAGCTCAGTCCTGAAAAATAGTCTACTACCCAAGAGTGAAATAAGCCACCATAGATCAAGGGCTTGAGCTCAGTCCTGAAAAGTAGTCTACTACCCAGGAGTGAAATAAGCCACCATAGATCAAGGGATAAGACAATTAAAGTAGCAATTGTCCTAAGTTATTCTTTATGTCATGTTAATAAGTGGATGACTTTATTGTTTATATTGAGACTAGTCAATTTGACAATATATGCTCTAAATGATAGTGCTTGAATAAAATGATTCTGATGATATATTTACCCATGAGAGAGTGCCCTTTTGAGAATTTTATAATATAATCACCCCTATGTTGCAAGTACCCTGTGTTATCCTCAGATTTTGTAGATGCCAGCCCTATGGATCTTTGTTGACTTGCTATAGTAGGAAAAGCATTATGATACAGTCACTTGCCTATCCAGTCTATTTTTAGTGCCCTTTCATATGATGGAGTGCCTTTACTCTTGGCACACCTAGTTTTTTTGTTGCACCCTTGCTTGCACTGCTAGCACCCTACAAAGGATGAACTATCTCAATTATCATCATCTGACTTCAACTCCTCTATTGACTCTGGTATTCAGTATGAAGGCGATGTTATCATCTAGATAAGTAAATCATTTTTCTTTAATTAGAGAATTTAAGAGATATTCGAGATTATTGTACATATTTGTTGATTTGTTAGGTTATAGCTATTGGTGTACACTTGACATATATATAAACATTGAAGGGCAATTGATGCCTGCATTAGTACTTTAAACTGTCGATGCTAGGTTTATTTCAATTTGTTTTCATGCTTTACGACTAGTGTAAGTTAGAAAATAAAAGTGGCACGATTCTAATTATTGTGTTAATAATCAAGTAATACATAGTACTTATGAGGGTGTTACAGTTATAGGATTATGTTTCTACATTTTCCTGTGCATAACCGACTCGCAAACTCATATCTAGTTTTCAATGAACCTTTTTATAAATAAATGGATTTTCCAACTTTTTGCCCTCCTGATCTTGATTGCGACAACTGTAGTACTTTTTGCCCGTGAAAAATGATCATAGAAATAGGATAAAAAAAAGGGGAGACCATCATCAATCAGGAGGGAGCCGTTTTTGAGAGAGACTTTTAGAGAGGGTGAAGCAAAAAAATCACAGAGGTTTAGCGATTAAGGATCATTGTGAATTCTAAAGTTGAGAGATCTGAAAAAGGAAGTGAACATCACAGTGGTAGATATTTTTCTTTTTTTTGCTCTTATTTTCTGTTTTGATCCTCTTCAGGTATTCCTAAATCATATATTGCACATTCTCAAATCTCAACAGAGTTCATTCATTTTCAAATCACAAAACACAAAGCAGAATCATTTCTCAGCATCAAACACAACTCATCACAAAACATCAACCAAAAATCACAACACAAAGCTCAACCTCTCATAACCAAATATTACTAATAGTCAAACCCAGAACCAAACACAAATCAGAAAAAGATATTTTAGTCAATCACCTCATCTCAAAATGAAATAAATCAGAACCAAAAATAAATATCAGCCTCTCACAGCAAATATAATAAAAAAGAAGAGAGGAACCAAGAATAGAGGAAGAAGAATCCAGAAGCAGAAAAGAAGGAGAAGACCGCGACCTCCCTTGCGCACTCTTCCTTTTCCATCGATGAGCAAAACCCCCTCCTCGCACCACCAAACCCGAGGCGTTTCCCCTGTCCTCCCGCAAGCTCAGCGCCTATTCTCCCTCTTCACAGCGCACCCTCTTGGCCTGAACCGGCTCCATGAGCCAGCCTCCCTAGCACCAGAACCGTTCCTCTTCTCTTCGTCCACCCACGCCGCAGATTGCCGCTGCGTGCTGCGATCTCACTCGCGCAGCCCCCCCGTTTAGCGCAGGCGTGCGTTCTCTCTTCCCATCGTCACCGCGACCTCCTCCCTTCCTCACCCATGGCCACGGTGCACCGCGAACAACCCCCACACCAGCACCTTTCCCATCACCGCAAGTGAACCCCCCTTCCGCTGCCAGCCTAGCACCACCGTCCAGTTCACCGCCCCGGTCCCCTTCTCTTCCCTTGGCCGTGTGGCCCTCTCATTCTCTCCGCCTTGGGTTCTCTCTCTCTCTCAATCTCTCTCTCGATCTTTCTTTCTCTCTCTTTAGATCTCTCTCCACTTCTCATTCCCTCTCTATTTCTCACTCTCTGTAACTCTCTGCCTCTTGCTCACTTTTTCTTTCTCTCTCTCTCTCAGCATCCGTGTGTGGGTGTGTGTGTGTGTTGTGTGCGTATGTGGGTGTGTGTAGGTGTTGCGTGCATGTGTAGGTGGGTGTGTGTAGGGTAGGGTAGTATTAGGTTAATGAAATTAGTTTTAGGAAATTAGTAAGTTTAGATTTTGTGCTATTTATCTATTTATTTAATTTATGGTCATGAACGTGTTATTGGGTCAGGTTAGAGGTTTATTTGTTTGAGTTTAGGTTTGATTGTTTGAGCAATATATTTTCAACTTTTGGATATTTTTTTATTTATGCTTAGTTTTTTATTAGATTAATTCAGTTAGAGAATAAATAAATAAAAGATTTTTTATTTAAATTAAAAAAAAGGGAGAAGGTAAGTTTTTTTTTTATTTAATTTAGGTTAAAAAGAGAAATGAATTCTTAAGTGTTTTGTTTGATTTATCTTACAGATTAAACTTTGATAATAGGATCAACTAATCCGTGACGGTTTGTTAATTCTATGATTGAAGAATATTTTAACTGCGATAGTTTGATATTCTGAAAAGTAGTTGTCATGAATAAAATCAACCAACGATACTCATTTTAAAACAGAACTACGTGACTTTGAATTCCTCATTGCACCAGAGGATACGTAGGAGTAGGCGATTCCTGTCAAGTCAAAATTAGATTTTATTAAGTCATTTTATGTTATTTCACTCTTGATTTGTAAATATTTATCATTATTTTTGTTTATTTATAAACATTTATTGTCTTTTATTGTTATGTATTATTTTTAATTTCAGCTAATAATCAAATTATTTTAAATGAGGATGTTAATTTAGCCGTGAGGGCTTATTAACTCAGTTAAACATATGAGCTGCGACAGCTTGATGTTTTAAATTTTCAAACAAAAATTAGATTCTTATAATTCGTATTAGTTGTAGATATTTTCTTTAATACCTTTTTATTCTTTAAAATTAAAGTTAGTCATTTATTTGTTAAATATTTTATTTCAAATAAAGAGGTTAATTTAGTCATGACGGCTTGTTAACTCAATATTACGGGTACCTGAGCTGTGACAGTTTGGTACTCCGGAATTTTCTTATTCTAAAAAAAAAAAATATTTTCTTTTATAATTTTCTTGAAATAAAAATGTAAATAAATATTTTGAAAGGTTATTAATAATTTGCACAATTAATTAAGGTATCGTCTAAAGATGGGGTGTATCAGGGGTGCTGTAGGATTAAGTTTCTACCCTTCCCTAAGCATAACCGACTTCCGAGCTCAGATCTGGTTTCAAAGATCATTTTCTTTAAATTAAATGGGTTTTTCCATAATTTTTCCTAATTAAATAAAAATTTGGTGGCGACTCCATTTTAAAAAAATCATTTCTTCGCCGTCCACGTCGCGATCCCGGTTGCGACAGGTGGCGACTCCACTGGGGACTGTGAGAGTCAGGCCTATAATAATTGATTGTGCATATTATTATAACCTCATTTTTTGTTTTTTGCATTTTTATTTTATTGTTAGTCTTCTATTATTCCCTTTCTTTTAAATTTTGTTACCATCGTATTTGTATATATTTTCGTATTTAATTCTTGGTGACCAATCTAGGATAGAAAATTCTACTCTGTTTGTATATGTTTTCATATTTAATTCTTTGTGACCACCCTAGGACAGAAGATTTTGCACTGTTTGTATATATTTATATTTAATTCTTTGTAACTATACTAGGATAGAAGACTTTTATTCTGTTTGTATATATATTTTTTTTGGTTTCTTTGCACTCTAGGATAGAAGACTTTTGTTCTATATTGTTTATTTTGCAGGTGTTGTTATGGGTAGTTTTAGGATTCCAGGTTTGTATGCTCTCTTCACACACAATACTTACACATTAATCACACACGAGCGGGGCCCTATACCCGGGTCTGAGTGCAACTTGAGATAGGTAAGAGATTGTGTAGTGGTAGCCATTTTGGATGTTCATCCTGTTTGGTTATTGTGAAAATCTCGTCTAGA
This sequence comes from Dalbergia cultrata, assembly GCA_031216105.1. Taxonomy (NCBI): domain Eukaryota; kingdom Viridiplantae; phylum Streptophyta; class Magnoliopsida; order Fabales; family Fabaceae; genus Dalbergia; species Dalbergia cultrata. The sequence continues at coordinate 7,369,622 of CM062347.1, forward strand.
GTGTGACTCTTTTGTGAATATTCTACACCTAGCGGTTTACCTGCTGTTGTGGATAGTATTCCGAAATGAGTCTTTAACTCTAGAGGCCGTAGAATCCTGAGTATATAGATCCACCTATTGCAAGTGTTCACAAAGTAGAATAACCATAGAACTATAGATTGACCTCCAGAGCTTAACTCAAATAGGACACAAAGGGAGCATACTCTTTCTTTAATTCATTTCCTTGTACATAAATTCTTTAACATGTTCAAAGTATTTATTATTTCCCTTTACATTTAAATGAAAATCATCACATTTTTCTTCGTTTTCCAGGTTTGTTAGAGAATCATATCCAAGTCTTGTTGTGAGTATCTTTGGAAAATGGAAATAAACATGAGATCAAACAATCATGAGGGGGAAAAATTAAAGAAAACTTTACATCTTAAAGCTAAGAAGCCTGACACAGAAAGTCTGAGATCACTAGGTCAACTATTGAGTATGCCACAACGTCTTTCTCTTGCAAGGAAGTATGGAAAAATTTTGAATCTGTTAGAGGTGGAAGAACAGGTAGAAGCAATCACAAAGATTAGCACAATACTATGATCCTCCTCTCCGATGCTTTACCTTTCAAGACTTCCAGTTGGCACCGACTCTTGAAGAATTTGAGCGAATCCTAGGGTTACCACTAGAAGGAGAAAAACTTTATCACTACCAAGGTCATTATCCTTCCTTACATACCGTAGCAGCTGTTTTAAAGGCCAATGTAAGGGATTTGCATGAAGCACAGAAGTGTAGAAATGGAACCAATGGATTCCCAAGGGATTATTTGGAGAAGCATATGCATGGCTTAGCTGAAGCTAAAGATTGGGACACCTTGGTAGATGTATTGGCTCTCACTGTTTATGGCATTGTTCTGTTTCCAAATATTGAAGGTTTTGTAGACTTCGCGGCGATCGATGTATTCCTTGCACGCAAATTTCATGGTCACAATCCTATACAGCCCTCTTGGCAGATGTTTATTGTACCCTAAATTTTTGCTATGAGAGGAATGGTAAAAGAATTTTATGTCAGTCTCTGGATGCTTTACGTGTGGGTCGCTGCACACGTATTCCAAAGAAACTACAAAACACCATGTCCGATTGAAGACCTAAAAATGCATCACATCAAGAAGAAGAATGGACAAGAATGGGCTCAAGACCTAGCCAAATTGAATGAAAAGATGATCCGATGGTACCCTTGGTGGGAAGACGGGCAGACTTTGATCTATCAGTGTGGAAGCTTCTCAAATGTTCCCCTCATGGGTACCCGAGGATGCATAAATTACAATCCAGTATTGGTACTGCGTCAACTTGGTTACCCCATGATGGGACCACCTCCCGAAGCTGCAATCACTCCATTTGTCTTGTATTACCAGGACTTTGAGGATCTTAGCATGCTACAGAAAGTCCGATTTGCTTGGAACAAGGTTGTCAGGAAAGGAAAAGAACTGGAAGTTAGAAGCTGTGCAGTGAAAGAAAGCTACCGTCAATGGGTGAAGAATAGGGCTCAAGAGATTAAATTGCCATTCAGAACCTGGACAACAACTCCTCTCAACAAGACATCATCCTCACATCTTGATGATGATGAGGGGATCAAGAAATAAAAGAGAAGTTGGACAGAGTTAAGCAAGAACAGATGCAAGTTGAGGCTGAGTTGGAAAGTGCTCACCATAATTATGCAAATTTGAAGCAAGAAAGCATTGAGAGAAACCAACTTCTAGAGGGCACCACTAAGAAGTTAAAAATGGGGTATGACCACATGATGAAGACCAAGGAATGCCTCCAAGCTGCTAATAAAGAGCTAGGGCTTCGAAGGCAAGAACGTGACCAAGCAGTAGCCGAAAATCAACAGTTAAGGAAGCTACTTCAAGATGCCAAAATTGTTGAGGAAGCTGCACTAGCAGGAGAGGAACAAATGAAGCAAGAAATGAGAGAGATAAGCAAGGAATACCAGAAGAAGAGTGGGGAACTAAAACAACACATGAAAGAGGAGACCATGAAATTTCAGGCTGCCTTAGGAGAAGAAAAGAAAAGAGTTACAAATTTTGGATTTGAGGTGTAATGCCAAAGTCATGTCATTCATGAGTTGAAGATTCGTTTTTCAAATCTGGCAGGGTTAGCTAACACAGCAATAGAAGATGTTCCAAGATACCTGGAAATAGCTGAGCAAGAAATTATCCCTTTCAAGACCCCAACTGGACTTCGCAACTTTGTCAACTACTGCAAAGATTTGGTTGGAAGGATGAAACAAATAATTGCCGAAAGAAGTTGAAGAGGCATTATCTTTTAGTGATGATGTTTTTAGGGATCGATATCTGGCTTTATGATGTACCTTTTTGTCATTTCTAGGAATGAATATAAAAAAAAAAAAAATTGATTGATTGTAATATACTCTTATGATGAATGGATGGTTGTTTCATTGTTTTGGTCTTATGGCAATATCCATTAAAGATAACTTAGTACATTTGAACGAGACGTTCTGGGGAAAAGTTGTAACTGAAGATACTCACATCAAGACTCAGCACGATTGACAATCTCTAACAAATTGCAATATGTTTATCTTTTTACTTAAACTTTTTTTTAACACAGGTGAAACATCGCAACCATTGGGCGCCCGAGGAAAGAAGATACCGATCTAACTCGAGTTCATAACACCAGAGCTCGAACCAAGATGACGGGTGGTAATGGTGAATCAGGAGCGATCATCCCAGCTGCAAATACTTCCGAATCAGGAAGAAATTTGGGCCTAGAAGTTAATGCAGTGAAGGGAAAACTGAATGAAATGTCAATTAACCAATTAAAATTGGAAGAGATGATAAGAGCCATGAAGGAGTCAATTGACTTATTGGGAGCTAATCAAAACCGAGACATGGTGAATGCGTCAGTCGATGTACAACCAGATGCTGCAATAATAACTGCACCAGGGGCATCAAATGCGGCTATAAATGTCACTCAAGGGATGAATGACGTGGATGTGATTCCGAATAACTCTCATGGGCAACCACCACCTACAATGCCATTAGTAATCCCTATTGGAGAAGGCTATCGTCCCTTAGAGAATGTTCATACTGATGGGCACGGGCATGCTACCCCTATTTGGGAGCCACCTCGTGTTGTCATCCAAAAGCAACCATTTTCCTCGGAAAATAGCCGTGCAGAGGCAGAAAATGACAAGTTCAAAAAAGAATGGATGAAGAAGATTCAGGATCAAATTAAAGCCATCCAAGAGCCTAACACTTATGGCTATATGGAAATTGAGCAGCTCTGCCCTCCTATCGATGCAGTGGTTCCAAAAGACTTCAAGATTCCTGACTTCTCAAAGTATGATGGAACGGGTAACCCTTTGTTCCATTTGAAGAGTTATTGTACCAAGATGTCAATCTGGTCTAAAGATGAAAAGTTTCTCATTAGCTTTTTCCATGAAAGTTTAACCGGACCCGCTCTAGAATGGTATATTCAATTAGACCATTCAAAGATTTCTAGCTGGAGAGAAATGGTCGACCAATTCATGAATCAATACAAGTTTAACATGGAAATAGCACCAACTAGAGAACAGTTGAGCACGATGCAGAAAAAGAAGGATGAATCTTTTAAGCAATATGCTCAAAGATGGAGAGCTCTGGCTGCTCAAGTGCAACCGCCACTTATCCTATTCAAATGTGCTCGTACTTTTAGGAACCTTGGTATCTCCTTATATCTGAGCCAAGGCGGGAGCAGCATACAAAGATTTCTCTGAGTTGATCACTGCTGGAGAAAGAATTGAGAATCTAGCCAAAACAGGTAAACTTCCCATGGGCAATGAAGACACAAGAAAAAGTTTCCCACCTAGGAAGAAGGAGACTGATGTAAACTATGTACAGAGTCAGCAACCCTTTAACCCAAGACACGCACCAATGCACCCAAGACCCCAAACACCACCATACCAAGCCTCAACCACTCCTTACCCATTTTACCAAACCACACAAACCACAAATACCATCCCATATTCCCCACCGCAAGTCAATAACATTCACATACGACCATACCAACCAAATTTCGACCAACATACGCCTATAACTCAACCGTGCATCCTTAGAACTTCTCAAACCCCACACCACCACGACCAAATGCTCAAAATCAAAGCCGCTCCGATTCGAATTTGCCACCTTTCCCTAAACTATCCATTTCAAACGCCGATCTCTTTCAACGATTAGTTGATGCCCACTTGATCTCGACATCACAGACGCCCTTTAGTACCACCATATCCACCGTGGTACAACCTGAACCTTACTTGCAAATACCATATGGACATAGCAGGCATTCAATTGAAGATTGCGAAGGCTTCAAGACGGCAAGAAAAGACTGATTGCTTGTGGTAGACTAGACTTTCAAGAGGAGTCAAAACCAGATATTGTCCATAATCCAATGCCAAATCATGAAAGAGGAGGTCGGGTAAATGTTGTAGAGAAAGAAGAACCCCTGATAAAGAAGGTTTTAAATCTCAAAACACCCATGGGGAGAATTTTTGTTGGCCTAAAGGAGTCCGTTACAACATCACAAGATCTGATCCGACAATAAAGGAGAATGAGAAATATGACATGAATTCAAGCTGCTGTATCCTTTGTGGGGCCCTTGGCCATGACATCGAAAATTGTTGGGATTTCAAGGCTCGGGTACAGGGATTACTCAACTTAGGAGTAATACAAGCAAAGAAGGGGCTAAATATATCTGATGAGGTGAATGTAATTGAACCTTTTGTTGTTCGAGTGCCACCATTTAATGTAGCTCCCAAGCCAGAAAAAGTGGTCATTACTGTCAAGAAACCTACACCATTTGAGTACAAGTGTACACATGCGTGCCTTGGAATTATGAGACTCAGGTCAAGACGAGTGGAGACATAGGGGAAACCTCGAAGGCCCGAGAAAATGAAGAAGTGACCGGTGTCATGGAGGTGAAAGGAAGAACAAGAAGTGGAAGAGTTTATGGACCCGGAGAGCTGGAAAAAGGGAAGTTTGTCAATGAAGGGTATGCTGGAAAGAGTTCAGATTCAGAAAGAAAGGAAAAAGAAGATGAGGAAGAAGAGTTCCTAAAGATAATGAAGCAAAGCGAGTATGATATTCTTGAGCAATTAAAGAAAACCCCAGCTAGAATATCTCTTTTATCATTAATCATGTCGTCTGAACCTCATCGAAAGGCAGTATTGAAACTCTTGAAGGAAGCCTGATGTCTCATCAGAAAATGTGGTGAATATGGTGGATCCAGTGAAACGTGTTAACATGATCACATTTTCAAATGAAGAAGTTGTTTCACAGGTCAACTCACGAGCACTATACATAACCCTCAAATGTAAAGGATACATAATGCCCAGAGTTCTCATTGATGGAGGGTCGGGATTGAATGTCTTGCCTATGTCGACTTTAAGCTATTTGTCGATGAGTAAGGATGATATACTACCACAAATGATGGTAGTGAAAGCTTTTGATGGAGCAAAGAAAAGCATCCTAGGGGAGATGGTGTTGTTACTGGAGATCGGCCCGAGCAAATTCGAGGTATTGTTCCAAGTGATGGAGATTGAGTCAGACTACAATATGCTGCTCGGAAGACCATGGATAAATGGTGTTGGTGCTGTCCCTTCAACCTTGCATCAGAAGGTCAAATACATTGAGAATGGTTCAGTCATCACAATTCACGGAGAAAAAGAGATCCTGGTATCCAAACCAGTGATATTACCATATGTTGAAAATGTGGAGCTAGTGGAGAACAGTTCATGGCATAACCTGGAGGTAGTAGGGCTAAGACAAGAGTAAGATAAAGCCCTAATGCAAAATCAGATAGTAGCTCATATCATGGCTAAGAGTGGATATCTGGAAGGAAAAGGACTAGGATCACAGCTGCAAGGCACCCAAACTCTCGTATCGGTGCCAGAGAAGTTTAACCGATTCGGTCTAGGATATGGGACCTCTCTAGATGACAAGATGAGTGCCTTGGCTCTAGAACAGAATAAACAAAAAGGGAAAATGAAGCTGATTCCTCACTTGAAGGAGACATTCCCTGACCCAGCTGAAGTGATTATGGCCAATGAAGTTCGCTCCAATTGTTATTTCTCCACCATCAACACCTTGGATGCTGAGAAAATTGAGGAAATCAACAAAGTCCATGCTGCTAGCAATGATGAGATGCTGACAAACTGGACATCTGAACCAGTGCTTGATATTATTGCTGAAAAGTAATTTGTTGGGTTGTATTATTCAAGAATTATTTATGCTTTTATTTATGCTACTTAGAGACATCATTTGAATGAATTTGCATGATTTCAATAACCTTTCTATATGTTTTCCATTTGCCTCGTTTCTATTTCTATTCCTTTTGCTTTTTCCCTTTTCTGTTATGTTTTTCCCTTACCATTCTCAATTCGTTAATTTGCATTTTCCATGCTATTTTATAATCCACCATTTGGTTTAGCATTCCAATCCACCACAATTACTTTCCAGGAACTTGAATGTCATAGAAATTTTGCCACATGAAAAGGAATTTGGGAACTTATCAATTGATTCTCTTGCTGCACTTGACTACGATAACCATGAGTTCGAGGATGATGAAGAAGCTATTGAACAGTTTTCAAACCTCCTAGATTATTCAGAAAAAGGATTTGACTTAGACAATGAGGTGGTCGAGGTGATTAACATGGGCACCGAAGAAGACAAAAAGGAGTTGAAAATAGTGGAAAATCCTGAACGCTCAGAAATGATTGCATTGTTTAAAGAATTCCTGGATGTATTTGCATGGTCCTATCATGATATGCCAGGATTAGACCCAGAGATTGCTTCACACAAGATCCCTTTGTATGTCGAAGCTGAGCCGAAGAAGCAAAAGTTGAGAAGAATGCGACCGGACATGTCATTAAAGATTAAAGAGGAAGTGACTAAACAGCTAGAGGCTGGATTTTTGGAGGTATCGAGACACACTGATTTGGTGGCTAATATTGTACCTGTACCTAAAAAGGATGGGAAGGTCAGGATGTGTGTAGACTATCGGGATTTGAATAAGGCTAGCCCGAAAGATGATTTTTCTCTACCCCATATCGATGTCCTTGTTGATAATACTGCTGGTAATCACCGATTTTCCTTTATGGATGGATACTCTGGGTATAACCAAATTCCCATGGATATTCATGACAAAGGAAAAACTACTTTTATAACACCGTGGGGAACATTTTGCTATACAGTCATGCCGTTTGGATTGAAGAATGCCGGTGCCACCTACCAACGTGCTATGGTCGCATTGTTCCATGACATGATGCATAAGGAGATTGAAGTGTATGTAGATGATATGGTTGCCAAGTCTAAGGAGGGAGAAAGTCATGTGACAAGCTTCTGAAGTGTTTGAAAGGCTCAGAAAATACAAGTTGCGATTAAACCCGAATAAATGCATTTTTGGAGCTTCTACAGGGAAGTTACTGGGATTCATTGTTAGTAGAGAAGGGATAAAAGTGGACCCTGACAAGGTGAAGGCGATACAAGAAATGTCTAGCCCCCGAACTGAACGAGAAGTGAGAAGTTTTCTTGGAAGGCTCAATTACATTGCTAGATTTATTGCCAATTTGACTAGTACTTGTGAGTCTGTATTCAAGTTGCTGCGAAAACATCAACCTGGGGAGTGGAATGAAGAATGCCAAGAAGCTTTTGATAAAATAAAAGCTTATTTAATGAAGCCTCCAATTCTGGCCCCACCCGTACCAGGCCGTCCTTTAATATTATACCTCACAGTGTTGCCCACGTCTCTTAGGGCAATGTTAGGACAATATGATGAGTCCGGAAAGAAAGAGCAGGCAATTTATTATCTGAGCAAGAAGTTTAATGACTGTGAATCTCGTTATCTGACGATTGAAAAGACTTGTTGTGCATTGGTGTGGGCATCCAAGAGATTGAGGCAGTACATGTTATACTACACTACCTGGTTAATCTCTCGAATGGATCCATTGAAATACATATTTGATAGTCCTCATGTGTCGTTGAGAATGTCAAAATGGCAAGTGATGCTATCTGAATTTGATATCAAATATGTGACTCAGAAGTCCATCAAAGGAAGTGCAATTGCCGAACATCTAGCTGAAAATCCTCTTGAGGATATACAGCCTATCACGCCTGAATTCCCCGATGGTGAGGTGTTAACAGTGGAAAAAGATAAGATAGAAGAGGAGAATGTATGGAAAATGTATTTTGATGGGGCTGTCAATATGAATGGATGTGGAATAGGAGCTGTAGTGGTATCACCACCGAAGCGATACCAGTCGCAAACTAGACTTTGAATGCACCAACAACATCGTAGAATATGAAGCATGTGCAAATGGTTTGCAAGTTGCAATTGACTTGGGAATCAAGGAACTAAAAGTCTTTGGGGACTCTACACTCATAATCTACCAAGTTAATGGGGAATGGCTTACAAAGGATCCAAAATTGATACCATATCAAAAGTACTTGTCTCGATTAATTGAGCACTTTGACGATATATCATTCACTCACTTGACTCGAGACAAGAATCAATTTGCAGATGCTTTGGCGACTTTGGCTGTGATGACTAAATTGGAGGTCCAAGCAAATGTACAACCTATTCATGTAGAGGTGCAAGATGAGCCAGTGTATTGTGATAGCGTGGAGATCGAGCCAGATGGCCGACCATGGTATCATGACATCAAACAGTACATTCAAAAAGGAGAATATCCGACTGGAGCAAATGAAGTACAAAGAAAAACAATTCGACGATTGGCCATGGCCTTTTTCCTAAATGGTGAAGTCCTTTACAAGCGAAATCATGACACTACTCTCCTCAGATGTGTTGATGCTCATGAAGCTCGAATAATTATGACTGAGATCCACGAAGGAATCTGTGGAACCCACGCTAATGGGCATATGATGGCACGCAAGATCCTAAGAAGTGGGTATTATTGGTCTACCATCAAGAATGACAGTTATGTTCGAAAGTGTCATAAATGTCAAATATATGCAGACCGAGTCAATGCTCCTCCATTTCCATTACACAACATGGTATCTCCTTGGCCTTTCTCAATGTGGGGCATGGATGTCATCGGTCCAATCAATCCCAAAGCCTCAAATGGTCATCGTTTCATCTTGGTGGCGATAGACTATTTCACAAAGTGGGTGGAAGCTACTTCATATGCTAACATCACACAGAAAGTGTTTCTCAGATTCATCAAAAGAGATATCATCTGCAGATATGGGATTCCAGAAAGAATTATCACAGATAATGCTCCTAACCTCAATGGTGCCGAAGTTCAAAAGTTCTTTGAGACTTTCAAGATTAAGCATCACAACTCAGCTCCTTATAGACCTCAAATGAATGGTGCGGTTGAAGCTGCAAATAAGAATATCAGCTCCTTATAGACCTCAAATGAATGGTGGTGAATTACAAAGACTGGCATGAAATGTTGCCTTATGCTTTGCACGCATATCGTACCAACATACGATCAAGTACAGGGACAACTCCCTTCTCATTGGTGTATGGAATGGAGGCTGTATCTCCTATTGAAGTGGAAATCCCGTCATTAAGGGTTCTGATGGAGGCCGAGTTGGGAGATTCTGAATGGGTGAAGGCTCGATATGAACAGCTGAACATGATAGAAGAGAAAAGGTTGGCAGCTATTTGTCATGGTCAGTTGTACCAAAGCAGAATAGCTAAGACTTTTAACAAGAAAGTCCATCCTAGAGATTTTTATCCAGGAGATTTGGTTCTGAAGAAAATTCTCCCTAATCAAGAAGATGCACGAGGAAAATGGGCCCCAAGCTATGAAGGTCCTTACATTGTCAAGCAAGCATTCTCAGGTGGGGCGTTGATTTTGCAAAACATGGATGGACAGGAATTGCCCAAACCAATTAACACTGATGCAGTCAAGAGGTTTTATGCTTAAAAAAAAAATGTGTTGAAAAAGCCCGTTAGGTTGAAAACTCGAAAGAGCAACCTAAGCAAAAGCTAGGGTAAAATGAAAAGAAAAAAAAAAAGCTCGTTAGGTTGAAAACTCGAAAGAGCAACCTAGGCAAAAATTAGAGCAAAAAGATAAGCATCATCTCAAGCAACCTATACTGGGGCAATTTTAGTGTTGAATTTGTCCAGTGAATCAAATAGCCCAAGACCAAAACTGGGGCAATTGTTCGAAAAAGAAGGGTCTGAAGACATCATCGAAGATCATGGCTATGGTGTTCAACTTGTTGTAAGAAATCGATTGAATGAGCCACAAAGAACCGGAACTGGGGCAAAATTTCATGTCTCTCATAGTCTTGTCTTTTGCTTTTATGTTGTTCCCACCTTTCAAATATCTTGTCATCCCATACACCAAGCAATAAAGATGCCTGTTCAACTAACCTTTTCATTTCCTTTTCAAATGCATATTTATTTATGATGTCTTGAGTAAGCATAAATTTAAGTTTAAAGTTATACAACCTAATAATTCTTACAACAATACATCCATGGCTAGCATCACACCAAGGAAATTCAGAAGTTTCAGTCAAACTTGACAGAAAAGCAAAAAGGAAGAAGGGAAAGAAGTGAGCAAAAGTCCAGAAGTAAAGAAAGTTTATATCAGAAGGTCCAGCATGTGAATTACGAGTTTGATCGGTTATAGTCTTCCTTAGGCTTGCTTGATTTGGTTACTGTTAGTTTTTCTGAAATAAACTGAAAATTGATGACTTGTGCATATAACCTGAAAAAAAAAAAAAAGACATAATGTGGACATCATTATTTTCCATGCCACCATTTATATTTCATGTCGGCCTCAGTTTGCCAATTTACATTTCAAGTCAGCCTTAGATTGCCAATTTACTTTCCTGTCGACCTCAGATTGCCAATTTACTTTCCAGTCAACCTCAGATTGCCAATTTACATTTCATGTCGGCCTCAAATTGCCAATTTACTTTCATGTCGGCCTCAGTTTGCCAATTTACATTTCCAGTCGGCCTCAGATTGCCAATTTACTTTCCAGTCGGCCTCAGATTGCCAATTTACTTTCATGTCAGCCTCAGTTTGCCAATTTACATTTCCAATCGGCCTCAGATTGCCAATTTACTTTCCTGTCACACCTCGGTTGCCATTTTACCTTTCCTGCCGGCCTCAGATTGCCAATTTACTTTCCTGTCGGCCTCAGATTGCCAATTTACATTTCATGTCAGCCTCAGATTGCCAATTTACTTTCATGTCGGCCTCAGTTTGCCAATTTACATTTCCAGTCGGCCTCAGATTTCCAATTTACTTTCCAGTCGGCCTCAGATTGCCAATTTATTTTCCTGTCGGCCTTAGATTGCCAATTTACTTTCATGTCGGCCTCAGTTTGCCAATTTACATTTCCAGTCGGCCTCAGATTGCCAATTTACTTTGCTGTCGGCCTCAGATTGCCATTTTACCTTTCCAGTCGGCCTCAGATTGCCAATTTACTTTCCTGTCGGCCTCAGATTGCCAATTTACATTTCATGTCGGCCTCAGATTGCCAATTTACATTTCAAGTCAGCCTTAGATTGCCAATTTACTTTCCTGTCGACCTCAGATTGCCAATTTACTTTCCAGTCAACCTCAGATTGCCAATTTACATTTCATGTCGGCCTCAAATTGCTAATTTACTTTCATGTCGGCCTCAGTTTGCCAATTTACATTTCCAGTCGGCCTCAGATTGCCAATTTACTTTCCAGTCGGCCTCAGATTGCCAATTTACTTTCATGTCAGCCTCAGTTTGCCAATTTACATTTCCAATCGGCCTCAGATTGCCAATTTACTTTCCTGTCAGCCTCAGATTGCCATTTTACCTTTCCTGTCGGCCTCAGATTGCCAATTTACTTTCCTGTCGGCCTCAGATTGCCAATTTACATTTCATGTCAGCCTCAGATTGCCAATTTACTTTCATGTCGGCCTCAGTTTGCCAATTTACATTTCCAGTCGGCCTCAGATTGCCAATTTACTTTCCAGTCGGCCTCAGATTGCCAATTTATTTTCCTGTCAGCCTTAGATTGCCAATTTACTTTCATGTCGGCCTCAGTTTGCCAATTTACATTTCCAGTCGGCCTCAGATTGCCAATTTACTTTGCTGTCGGCCTCAGATTGCCATTTTACCTTTCCAGTCGGCCTCAGATTGCCAATTTACTTTCCTGTCGGCCTCAGATTGCCAATTTACATTTCATGTCAGCCTCAGATTGCCAATTTACTTTTCTGTCGGCCTCAGATTGCCAATTTACTTTCCTGTCGGCCTCAGATTGCCAATTTACATTTCATGTCAGCCTCAGATTGCCAATTTACTTTCCTGTCGGCCTCAGATTGCCAATTTACATTTCATGTCGGTCTCAGATTGCCAATTTAATTTTCTTGTCGGCCTCAAATTGCCAATTTACTTTTTTGTCGGCCTCAAATTGCCAATTTACTTTCTAGTTGGCCTCAGATTGCCAATTTACATTTCATGTCGGCCTCAGATTGCCAATTTACTTTCCATTCGGCCTCATATTGCCAATTTACTTTCCTGTCGGCCTCAGATTTCCATTTACTTTTCCAGTTAGTCTCAGATTGCCATTTTATTTTTTCCATCATCCTCAAATTGTTCTTTTACATGTACAGTTTGTCTCAAAGTGTCATTTTTTCATTAGTCTTTTAACATTTCTTGTAAGTTGGGAATTTAGGTCAAATTGGTTAGCCATTATTCTTTGAGTGATTCACGCATATTTGATTTCTGAACCGCATCATTTCATGTGACTTTATTTGAGAGTTTATGTCATTTTTGTTTCGGATTTAGATTTCATTGCATTGCATGCATTGCCGAACAAAATCGATGTTCATGTCTTTACTCATTCCTTATGAAGACAATATTTAAAATTGAAATTTTTGTATTTTTCTTATAAGAAATGAGTAAATAGGGGCAACTGTGAACACTCAATTTTTGTTCGATCCATAAAACAAAAAAGGTCCAAAAATTAACATATTTTCATAATTTAATTATTGTGTTTAAACAAAATACATTTTTAATATTTTGCATTTCAACCCATTTTCAAATTTTTAGCCCATTTGCATCTAAAAACAAAAAAAAGGGGGGTTCAGCCCAATCTAATAAAAAATAAAAATAAAAATAAAAATAAAAAGATGAAAGGAATCACGGACTCATGCTTCTGTGAGGCAATAACAAAATCACGAGGGAAAGTAGCAAAAACAAAAAGAACACAATGATGATTTTGCGCAAGGAGCCAGAATCCCTTTCGGCTCAAAAGCATGTAAATTGGAGAGCTAATGAACTCGTGAAAAATGATCATAGAAATAGGATAAAAAAAGGGAGATCATCATCAATCAGGGGGGAGCCGTTTTTGAGAGAGACTTTTAGAGAGGGTGAAGCAAAAAAATCACAGAGGTTTAGTGATTAAGGATCATTGTGAATTCTAAAGTTGAGACATCTGAAAAAGGAAGTGAACATCACATTGGTAGATATTTTTCTTTTTTTTGCTCTTATTTTCTGTTTTGATCCTCTTCAGGTATTCCTAAATCATATATTGCACATTCTCAAATCTCAACAGAGTTCATTCATTTTCAAATCACAAAACACAAAGCAGAATCATTTCTCAGCATCAAACACAACTCATCACAAAACATCAACCAAAAATCACAACACAAAGCTCAACCTCTCATAACCAAATATTACTAATAGTCAAACCCAGAACCAAACACAAATCAGAAAAAGATATTTTAGTCAATCACCTCATCTCAAAACGAAATAAATCAGAACCAAAAATAAATATCAGCCTCTCACAGCAAACATAATAAAAAAGAAGAGAGGAACCAAAAATAGAGGAAGAAGAATCCAGAAGCAGAAAAGAAGGAGAAGACCGCGACCTCCCTTGCGCACCCTTCCTTCTCCATCGATGAGCAAAACCCCCTCCTCGCACCACCAAACCTGAGGCGTTTCCCCTGTCCTCCCGCAAGCTCAGCGCCGATTCTCCCTCTTCGCAGCGCACCCTCTTGGCCTGAACCGGCTCCGCGAGCCAGCCTCCCTAGCACCAGAACCGTTCCTCTTCTCTTCGATCCACCCACGCCGCAGATTGCTGCTGCGTGCCGCGATCTCACTCGCGCAGCCCCCCGTTCGGCGCTGGCGTGCGTTCTCTCTTCCCATCGTCACCGCGACCTCCTCCCTTCCTCACCCATGGCCATGGCGCACCGCGAACAACCCCCACACCAGCACCTTTCCCATCACCGCAAGTGAACCCCCTTCCACGCCAAATTTAGCACCACCGTCCAGTTCACCGCCCCGGTCCCCTTCTCTTCCCTTGGCCGCGTGGCCCTCTCATTCTCTCCGCCTTGGGTTCTCTCTCTCTCTCAATCTCTCTCTCGATCTTTCTTTCTCTCTCTTTAGATCCCTCTCCATTTCTCATTCCCTCTCTATTTCTCACACTCTGTAACTCTCTACCTCTTGCCCACTCTTTCTTTCTCTCTCTCTCTCAGCATCTGCGTGTGGGTGTGTGTGTGTGTTGTGTGCGTGTGTGCGTGTGTGTAGGTGTTGCGTGCGTGTGTGGGTGGGTGTGTGTAGAGTAGGGTAGTATTAGGTTAATGAAATTAGTTTTAGGAAATTAGTAAGTTTAGATTTTGTATTATTTATCTATTTATTTAATTTTTGGTCATGAACGTGTTATTGGGTCAGGTTAGAGGTTTATTTGTTTGAGTTTAGGTTTGATTGTTTGAGCAATATATTTTCAACTTTTGGATTTTTTTTTATTTATGCTTAGTTTTTTATTAGATTAATTAAATAAATAAATAAATAAAAGATTTTTTATTTAAATTAAAAAAGGGGAGAAGGTAAGTTTTTTTTATATTTAATTTAGGTTAAAAAGAGAAATGAATTCTTAAGTGTTTTGTTTGATTTATCTTACAGATTAAACTTTGATAATAGGATCAACTAATCCGTGATGGTTTGTTAATTCTATGATTGAAGAATATTTTAACTGCGACAGTTTGATATTCTGAAAAGTAGTTGTCATGAATAAAATTAACCAACGATACTCATTTTAAAACAGAACTACATGACTTTGAATTCCTCATTACACCAGAGGATACGTAGGAGCAGGCGATTCCTGTCAAGTCAAAATTAGATTTTATTAAGTCATTTTATGTTATTTCACTCTTGATTTGTAAATATTTATCATTATTTTTTATTTATAAATATTTATTGTCTTTTATTGTTATGTATTATTTTTAATTTCAGCTAACAATCAAATTATTTTAAATGAGGATGTTAATTTAGCCGTGACGGCTTATTAACTCAGTTAAACATCTGAGCTGTGACAGCTTGATATTTTAAATTTTCAAACAAAAATTAGATTCTTATAATTCGTATTACTTGTAGATATTTTCTTTAATACCTTTTTATTCTTTAAAATTAAAGTTAGTCATTTATTTGTTAAATATTTTATTTCAAATAAAGAGGTTAATTTAGTCATGACGGCTTGTTAACTCAATATTACTGCACTGAAATGTGATGTTTGGTACTCCGGAATTTTCTTATTCTAAAAAAAAAATATTTTCTTTTATAATTTTCTTGAAATAAAAATGTAAATAAATATTTTGAAAGGTTATTAATAATTTGCACAATTAATTAAGGTACCGTCTAAAGACGGGGTGTATTAGGGGTGCTATAGGATTAAGTTTCTACCCTTCCCTAAGCATAACCGACTTCCGAGCTCAGATCTGGTTTCAAAGATCATTTTCTTTAAATTAAATGGGTTTTTCCATAATTTTTCCCAATTAAATAAAAATTTGGTGGCGACTCCATTTTAAAAAAATCATTTCTTCGCCGTCCACGTCGCGATCCCGGTTGCGACAGGTTGCAATCCTAACTTTTTTACTAGATTGAAGGCAGTTTTAACCTGCATTAGTTGTCATATTTTTTCAATGAATCACAGGTGGTCCTATTTTGCTAGGTCATGCATCCTTCTGCTTTTCTTCATGAGGTATGCCATTCTCTTCTTGGATTTAAAAAATCTGGTTCTAAATTTTGTTTTTATGAAGTCATTCGCTTCCACTCACCTATTCATACATAGTGACTACTACTAGAAAAAAGGATGATACATCATTGTTATATTAGTAAGTAGCAATAAGCTTTAAGGATATGCTCATCTTGGAGCTTTGGTCATGTCATTTCTCACTTTCTAGTATTCGTATGCTTGATTATTCTACCAATTGACGCTTCTGATTCTGATATTACTGTATACTGCAAATGTTCAAACTTAAGCTGCTGAAGAACATATGTCTAAACCAGTTGAATATCTTGCGAGCCTGGTTGACAACAAAATGAAGAAACATGCAAGTGTCTCAGTTGTCATTTCATATAGTTAGTAAAGTCTCTGGCAACCTGTGTGAGGATTTGGAAACAAATCTGAGAACTGGAACACGGGAAAAGGATAAACTTATGTTAGATCCATGTGTCATTGTTTTGTGTAATAATGGAGTGATTAGGATTGAATTCTTTTCTGAGATGTAAAATGAGGATAAGTTAGTTTAGTTGATATTGAACAAAACTACAAATTTCTTGATATTGAACAAAACTACAAATTTCTAATAAGGATTTGCTACTTTTGGTGGTAGATTTGCATTTCAAGCTTTTTTTTTTTGTTTGAACATTAAAAAATCGTTAAGAATGACCAAAAAGAAAAATCCTTGATGAATTCGCTACTGGTTGGCAGCCATTAATTATTTTCAGCTAGAACTTCAACTAGTAACTTAATAACCATAATTTTATTAATGTTCTTGGTGTTGCATATGATGCATTATAATTAGTCTTTCGGACTTTCCTCAAACCCAGCCAATCTATTGATACGGGTTGATTTGTATAAGATTTCTATTTCTATTATGTCTGTTGCATTAGGATTTGATTATATTAAATTAGATAGCTACTTAGAATTAGATACAAGATTATAGAGATTTGAATCCCATACTCAAGGGATCCCGTTTGTACAATGTGTAATCTATCAACTTATTATTGTAAAAGCGAGTTGTTACACCAAGCTTTGGTCTGATAACTCAATCAGACTAAAGTAATTTGTTTCGTATTCACCATAAAATTTCTAGGATCCAATAGGCAATCTTTAAGATATTTAAAGGCATTCTTGTTGACACATGCAGGAACCAGGAATGACAATTTTTGCTTATTTTGAATTCTAGACTATACTAAAGTAGGTAACGTCCTCAATACATTATTGATTATTCCTTTATTTGGAAATCTATTAAGTCATAATTACTAACCATTGAAATTTTTTATTTGAACATCTACTGGCCACGCTATCAGCTTTGAAGCATGAGCTTGGGTTTCAAGAGAGATTTGTGTCATTGCATACAACTTGACTTTGTATTAATGGCCGGTATACTTCTATCCATTCGTTGGCTTCTTTGTTCAGGAGAGATGTAAGGAGAATAGAGAGGTGTAAAGAAAGAGCAAGCAATTTTTGAGCAACTTGTAACAAATGTCATCTCCAATCCATTAGTATTCTATCAAAGGATAATCAATTAGCAAAACTTTTAATTGCTCTTCAACTGTTATATTTGTATTTATCAATAATTTTTTTCACTTGTTGAACTTATGATTGTGGTTGTGGTGATCCTTATGTATTTGTTGTACTCTTTTTTACCAAATGAGTTGTGTTAATTATGTAGCATAATTGACAACAAGATGCTAGATTATTGTTTTTGCCTTGAAATTGAAGCTGATTCATTAAATTATTTTGCAAGATTATTGGAACTTTTTTAAAAAAAAAAAAAATTGGTGCTGCAATTAGGGTGATTTAAAATTATTGTAATAAATAGTTTCTTCAAAATATTTTGTAGCAAATTGCAGCAATTTCAAACTGCTGTATTAAACAATTTTTTTAAAAAATTTCACCGCAAATTGTGGTGGTTTCAAACAGTCAAAATTATTTTTTTAAAAAAAAAGTTACCACAAATTGCAGCAGTTTCAAACTGCCATAATTTATATTTTTAAAATATTTGGTTGAAAATTGCGGCGGTTTGAAACTGTCATAATTTACCAGAATTATGGCAATTATATAGGGTGATGTGGTGATTTTAGGGTGATTGTGGTGATGTTTTTATAACCGTTGTAATTTACCTAATGACGTTGGTAATTACGGCAATTTAAGGAACCGCCATTACTAAAAAAATAGTAGTTATAACCGCCGCAATTAGCAAAAAGAAAAACCGCCATAATTTACCTATTTTTTTTGTAGTATATTTTTTTTAGGGTTGTTATATTTTCATTTCATTTGTGTAGATAACAGTAAAGAAAATTTTGAATTAAAATTTGAAAGGAAAGCGAGGGTTGAACCCATTACCCTTTTCGTTATCTCCTTCACGCTTATGACAATACTCACACTGTGAATCTTCTAGATCATACCCATAATTGCTACTGCTATATTCTTCACCACTGTAATCCTCAATTTCATCCACACCATTGCTCTCCATCTTTACACCTTATAAACAATCATGAACAACAACAAATAAAAAGATGTTACCAAGCATATTATCATAGGCACAAAATTACCCTCCATAGCCACTGCATGGTTGGGTAGTTCACACCCTCACTACACATTCAACATAAGTGTTCATATAATCACAAATTACCCAATACGTCATCTCATCCCATCAATACTCTTTCCACTCATCACATGATAAAGTCAACACAACCAAAAAAAATTATTCCCACATGAACACAATTTACAACCCCACAACTCTCGTGTTTCAATTCTACAAACAAAATCAATAAATCCTTGATCCCTAAATAGAAATAAACCAACTACACCCCAATGTGAAGACAAAATCATAGCTACCATTCACTCATCCAAAGCACAAAACACAAAGAAAACAAAAATAAATATGGCACCATCTAAAAAAGTGCTATCAAAGGGTCTCAAGGTACCTTTAACGTAGTTCAATGGCCTCGATCTACAGATCTAGGCACTAGCACTTTCACAAAGCATGGATCTACAGTCTCACTAACCCGCATTGTTCTAGAGAGGAGAAGGAGAAGAGGATAAACGACCGGGTTAATGAGATCTACCACAAAGTTGTTCATTCATGGAACAATGGAAGAGAGGATGGAGAAGACGATAGTGAATTGTTCTCTTTGTTTTTTTTAACCAAAAAAGGTTAGTTTGTAGTATTGAATAATTAAAAAGTGTTTTTCAAAAAAAAAATGGTGTGTTTTTTTTTTAATAAAAAAGGTTCAATTATCAACTTCTAAAATATATTAACAAAACCAATTAATAACGTATCTTAACATTAACAAAGATCATTAATGCCTTCAGTGTCCTGATGAACCCAGAACGTCATCACCCAACTACACTGGAACCCACATGCATTCAGTGTTCTAAACCCAACATACACTTGTCATCAACACAGCGATCGATACGGGCAACACCAACATAGGCATTGACCTACAACACCACCTGAGCAATCATCTAATTTTTTAATTTGAATGTGACAATGAGAAGAGCATGTGAAAGTCTAAAAAGAGTAGCGGGACCAAATTATCCCCCACAGAGTTTCATAGCCTATCATTTTTATAACTAAAAAAAAAAAGACCTTGATATCAAGATCTTAAAAAAGAAATTGAACTTGATATCAAGTTGACTGTAGTACTTGATATAAATACAATATTATAATTTATTTTGCTAGATTGATAATATATGATTTAATTATTTTAAGTTGAACTTGGCGTTAAATAATTTATGTTGCTAGATATACGCAATTATGGTAGTGAATTTGTATATTTATTTTCATGTCATAGTTAAAACCTAGGAAGGATGAACATGCCAATTTGATTGTGTGTCCACGAGTCAATACACATGGCACATCGACACGAGGTGGACATCCACACGGCATGTGTACGACACCCTTTTGAAACTCCAATTTTAAAAACTATTTTTCTCCGGTTCAAATATGTGGTGGACATAGCTGAACGCTCGGACACATCATGGACAATACCAAACCCAATTTTTTATTTTTCTTCATCATTCTTTGGACTTTTTTTCCATTTCTTTGATCCACAAAAAAACTACAGGGGCTTATAAAAAGGAACTGCGAAGAAAATTGTAGGTGTTGACATCTATAAATATTTGAATGTATTATAAATCTTGACTTCGTATTTAAACATATATGATATTATGAGTTGTGAATTTTTCATCTTAAATTTTATCTATATATCAATATATATACATAGAATGATAGTTTATATATGCATGTGGGTGGTGGAGGCAGAGATAGTACTTGAAATAAATTTACTTCTTTAAAGATCCTAATATAAAGGTCAATTCCTTTTTTTCCTGAATTTGAGTTATAAATATTGCAAGCTATGAAACAGAAGCACCATTTATTGTTATTAATTTGTGTGGACCTCTGAAGCTTAGACACTTACATGGACATGGGACACAACATGGCCACAAACACGGACACAAAAACACATCAAACTTATAAAATTAGAAGACACGAACACTGCTTATATATATATATATAATATGGGGACTGCTTACCTCCACACATTCATGTGGAGGTTAGCAATGTCCTTATTTTGTTTTGCATATAAAACCCTTTTCTCTTTCTCTTGATTCAAATTGAAATTTTAGTTAGTATTGCAATTTTGTTTGATTCATATTTATTACTTCTCCTCCAACTTTTCTCTCACCTAATTGATATACCTTCTCCACTATTTGTCTCTATATAAATTACCACTTTTTAATTTTCTTTTCTTTCTTTTCAACATTACGTATTTAATTAAAAATTACATGCTGAATAAATATATTTTAAAATCATTTAAATAATTTTTAAAATATCATGTATAATTAACGTTTGAAGTAATCAAGTTATTGAAATACTTTTTCACAGTTTCAATATTGGAATATTAATGTCACATAAATATTGTAATAAGATCTAAAATAGTTGTATATATATAAATTAACTATAAATTTTGAATTCTATTTACAGAAAAGAAAGTTTGAATTTTGTACACTAAAAGAAATTGAATTCTTTAATTTATTAGCTTTTTGATTAATTTTTCCTTTTTGATGTTAAACTTTCTAATTATTATTATTTTTTAACAAAGTTCTCTAATTAAATTTGATAAGATAATTATTTATTTTTAAATTATTAAAATATATTTATTCAGCATATAATAATATTATATAATATTTTAAAAATAGTAATTTATATTAATTAGGTGAGAGAAAACTTAGAAGAGAAGTAATAAATGTGAATTAAATAAAATTATAATGCTATTCAAAATTTCAAATTGAATGAAGAAAGAGAAGAGGGGGTTTTATGTCCAAAATAAAATGTGGACATTGCTAATCTCTACATGAATGTGTGCAGGTTATATATATATATATGTTCTATATTTATAAAATTGTAGAATTTCTCTATATATAATATTAAAAAAAATTTCTATTTTTAGAGAACATTTTTTCTAAATTTATATTTATACAATTTAGTTATATATATATATATATATATATATATATATATTTATATATTTATATATATATATATATGTATGCATATAAATGTGATATATTAAATTTATAATATATATTTATATTATAAATTTAATAATATATAATAAATAGATATGAAATATAGAAAGAATCATATTTGTTTGATTAGAATAATATTTTATTTATATATCTTTCTTTTATATATTCTATTTCTTATATATATTAATTCTATACCTATATATGTCTAATTAATATTAATATATATAATTTTATATAAAATTTTACATAACTTAATTCCAATTATTTTTTCTAATTATTTTCATTTTTGAATTAAAATAAAATTATACTGCCGTGCTGTCGAGCCCCTTTTTATTTTTTGATAATTATTGTAATTAGTGCTAAATATTACATATGGAAACTTCATCTCAATAAAATAAATATTTAAATATAATATAACATATCCAAATATTAAAAAAAAAGTAAAAAAAATTAGTATTAATTTCACACACTCAAAGAAGTAAAATAATTGAGCATCATCTTAATTTTAAATTTATAAAGAACAAAAATTTGAATAATAAGATATCCCTTAGGATATCCAAATTCAGTAGAAATAAATTTGAACCTTTTCAAAAATTTGTTATAGTCTCTATTCATCTTAATCTTAAATTTATAAATAGATAGTGTAAAAATTTTGAATTTAAACAAACATACCAATTATCCCTAAAAATGTGGATATGAGATATCGTTTAAGATATCAAAACCCGAAAAAAAAAAATTGAACATGTCCAAAATTGTTTATTCAAAGGGAATAGAGTAATATGCATTCAACAATGAGTTGAAATACACGGTGATTGCAAGATAAATATTCAGATCAAAATTGTTTATTCACATTGAAAGTACAATTCCCTCTTCTGTCCTTCATAGCATAAGCAAAACTGCCCACAAACATGTGCCCTACACAAACCAATGGAAACCAAAAATAAAAATAATCAGACAGTGGTTAAGGTAATCTAATCTACTAACTATAGGAACTGCAGAATGCAAAACACAATAACGTCTCATTTCTGCTTCATGAGGTTAGTAAATCAAAATGTTCCGATATCTATATCCAAATCGAAGAATTCAAAATACAGTATACTTGTTTCGATAAAAGAATTCGTAATAGATAATAAAATGCACTCATTTTCTAAACAAAAGTTTGAGAAGAACACAATGAAACTGAAAACAAAGAGGATTACAAAAATTGTTAAACATGCATCGAGAAGCTTTCTGAAATCAATCACATTAGTAAAATACGCATTGAGCAATTGCTTCAATATCAAAACAACACACTTCACCATGATATTTTCCCTTGCCCTTTCTGAGGCAAGTGACTACAAATGAACTCCACAGCCTGCTTGAGTTCTGCAGCAGTGGCCATCTTCGCAACTTCGACATGTGCAACCAAACTCTCGCATCCATTCAACATCCAAGAACATGCATGTTATTGGAACATTGATTCTTAATTTTCTTGATCACAAAAACAAAAAATAAAAGAAAATGACAGTGAAATACAGAAACAGATAATTAAAAATAAGAAAAAAATGTGAAGGAAAAAATGAGTGAAGAAGTTGAAGAGAAGCAAATTACCCAAGCAATTTCGTCTAATTTGAGGACGGAAAGCCTGAACGGTTGGGAAGGAAGCCTGTTGTAGGAAAAGCTCCTTCTGGGAACGAAGTCGCATTTGTCATCGATGTCGATCATCAACGAAGAGAAGTGCGTGCTCAGAGATCGCAAAGGTGCATCGCGAGAGGGGAAATTATCGTGGTCCATCATCAACGTGCTCTCCGCCATGGTTGGACGGAGTCATCCCATGGGGTTTGGGGTGGAAGTGGGGAAGGAGAAAGGTTATTGGGAGAAAGGTTATTGGGGAAGGAGAAAGGTTATTCTTTGTTCTACAGTTCTATTTGTGTGTGGTGATTGGTTTTAAAATGTGCAAATGTGTGATGAGAATGAGATAACTGTAGGTTGGAACGTGGGTGTGTAGTGTCTAGACCTTTTATTTTTTTTTATTTTAAATTTTCAGAAAATTTGTTAATTGGTGCAAACATGGAAAGAATAAAATAAATTAAAAACTTATATCGGACTTGAAACAAAATTTCATTATGATTAAGAGACTCCAAAAAAATGGTTATTTTTGGAATCCATTTTATAGAATAGTATAGATTAATATTATTATAGAATTAAGAATTCTATTACTATATATATATATATATATATATATATATATATATATATATATATATCTGTGTGTGTGCAGTGTTTGTGTCTTCTAATTTTATAGGTATGTTATGTCTTCGTGTTCGTTTCTATGTCCATGTGATGCTTCGTGTCTGTGTGCGCAAGTCTCTAAGCTTCATAGGTCAACACAAATTAATAACAATAAATGCTGCTTTTGTTTCATAGCTTGAAATATCTATAACTCAAATTCAAGAAAAAAGAAATTGACCTTGATATCAGGATATTTAAAGAAGTAAATTTGTTTAGACAACTATCTCTCCCCCCACCACCCACATGCATATATAAAGTATCATTCTATTACTAACTCTTACATCTTTCATCATCAACTTTTAGTTTTATATTGAGATATGGCTTCAAAAAGTGCTCTATTCATCCTAAGCCTCTTGGCCATGGTTACTCTCCTCACTTCAAAGGTAAGTGCTGCTAGGGACCTTTCCGAGACTTCCTCCAACTCCAAAGCAGGTCAGTTTGAGTTTTGCATTTTTTATATTATGAAAAACATTATTGAATCATAAAAATGGTTGTAAGGGGTTGCCCCTCATTCATATGATGGACTTACCCTTTTGAATTAAGTTTTGTTTATCAATTAGGCTAAAATTCGTACACAAATTATTGTGTTAACACACCAAAAAAAAAAAATCGAATTCGCTATGCATGCATTGTTGAATTTCATTGCAAATGTATTGACACACATCATTTTATTTTTCACAATTCAAATGTTTGTAGTTGAGGATGCTAGAAAGATAAATTACAAGAGTAAAATTGGCTATGGAATGACATACGTTGACAAAGGCATGGATGTTCCTAGTGAAGGTAAATTAATATATTTGTTTTGTCAAAGTTGTCTTGATTCCATATGAATAATTATGTCATTTACTCCCTCTACTTTGAAATATTTATCCAGATTTACATGTGCACATAATTTAAGGAAATGATTGAGAAAATCTCCATCTTAAAAAAATTTAAGTGTATTTCACCAAATTATTCTTACTATTTACCTATCTCTTCTTTAATCATCTCTCATATTTTTTCCATTTAGTCTCTCTCCTCTACTATTTAATAGGGATATAGCCCAAAAATGATAATTCGTGTTATTTAGATTTCTTAGATAGACAAATTTTTATACAAAAGTAGATTTTTAAGATTGGAAAAGTATTTTCAAATGTAGGGAGTATATGTTAACTTAATTAGTACTTATGTAACTTTAAGGAAAAATAAACAAATATTATATCAAAATTTATTGTCTATTTGCAGCTAGCAGAACAGAGGAATCAAAGATAAATCCTAGATTGGATGGCGTGGGTGAAGCAGGACATGGCCACGAATGTCACCTTTGTTGCGGCCCTTACTTTTACGGTTGTTTTTGTTGCTAAAGTGAAATCACATGAATCGGATACATATATATGTGTATCCATCTAGTAGCAAGTGTTTTGGAATAAAGACATAAATTATGGACTCTTTGTATACACCTTGTTGTCTTTGTTGCAATAAGTGAGATAATCTTCCATCAAACATGCATGTAACTCACTTATATCTTGTGATTGTGTCACGTATCAGAAATTACATGAATAACATTCACCATATAGTTTTCAAATTTCTTACATTTTTTTATATTTTATTTCATTCTTACTTTTGGGTTGTTACTGATCATTACAAGTAATTAATTGAAATATCGATGACTATCAGTAATAAAACAAAGGATAGATCGGGGTCCAAAAGTTAATATGAATTTTTCTAGAAAGTTAAGTTTGTTATAACGTGTGGACTTCAAGTCCATATGGTGCTTGATATAATAATACAAGGGTCATTAAGTATGCAGGACCCAATTGTGAAATATCTGGATTTTTTGCCGAAGAGCAAAGACGCAAGTGATCATTTTCCTTCCATGGTTTGCAGTGAAAGGCTATGCAGCTATATTTTGTAAATGGTCATTAATTCAAATTTTTATGTCTTAGTTAGAGTACATTGGGCTCATGATGAGGTTGTGTTCAGACTGTCGTGACTATTAGGAGGTTAGGATTTGGGTAGGAGTTTGTCATGGTTCTGTTAACCAGAGCATCGAGTGTTATGTACCAATATACAAGGTCGTTGTACACTCTCTCATCACGTACAATCGGATAGAGGAATATTCAATACAAACTCTCAAAATTCTCTCTCCCTCCCTCGCTATTTTTTCCGTTTATTCAAGACTCTTCTAATGCTCTTTATTTTTCATTTATTTATCAAAATACTTTTTCCCACATTATTTAATCCACAGAATGATCAATGGTGATGATTGAGTAGTAGATGTTACCTTTATCATAATTCAAATCATAAAGGTTCATTGAGTAGCCTAGTGTTCAACAAACTTCACTTCAAATAAAAATGATTCTTTTCACTTTTTTTTAATTAAAATCAACCGACTCACAATTACTTTTCTACAAAAGTACGTGACTTTGAGTTTTTTATTGCACTAGAGGATACTTAGGAGAAAGTGACCCTTTTCAAGCAAATATCATTTTTTTTCTTAATTTATTTGTTCATTGTAAATATATTTGTCTTAGACTTTCTTTAAAAGTAAAAGCAAATTCCATAAAAAGA
Source organism: Dalbergia cultrata (assembly GCA_031216105.1). Taxonomy (NCBI): domain Eukaryota; kingdom Viridiplantae; phylum Streptophyta; class Magnoliopsida; order Fabales; family Fabaceae; genus Dalbergia; species Dalbergia cultrata. The sequence goes on from CM062347.1 coordinate 7,395,978, forward strand.
AATTATAGAAGGGAAAAAAATATCAAAACTTAAATAATAGTTGTTTTTATAAGGTTATAAGTTAATTTGTGCAACTTACCAATGTACCGTCCAAGGACAAGCGTATTCGGGTCCTTATTGTAACCCCCTGAAATTATTCAAAAACTAATTTGAGTTCTATTAATGAGAATTTGGGTATTTTGACGGACTTAGTGATGATGAAAATGACCCAACGAACGAATAGAAGAAAAAAAATTCCCAGCTAACATGAATAGTAACTTTTTGGGGCCATGGATGAATAGTAACTCTAGAACTAGGACCAACGATGACCCTAGGGCTAAAGTATTAGGCCTGATGCCCGTGAAAAGATATTTTAAATTTTCGATAAAGATATTGCACCCATTGGTAAAATTTTGATACATGGTTTTTAACACTGTAAAAGTGACTGTGGCTAAATAACAACTACCAATCACATCTTGCCAAGTGGATGGCATGGATTAAAAATTGGCAAGCAAGTTTTAATCTTGGCCTTTTATTCTTTTTAATTTCACTCGATGGTCAATATCTCATTTGTAGGGTAAAATTTCGATGCACGGTTTCTTACACCGCATGAAGCTTAGAGAGCAAGTTTCCCCACTCCACCATACACTTGACAAGTGTGTGTCAAAGAGAATGGCCACACCTTCCAATTTTATCAAGATCAAACCATAATCACACAAAATTATATTTTAATTTTCCCTTACAAAAAATTACATCTTTGTGAAATAAATTTCACACATACTTTATATTCACCTCACCATATTTCTCAGTTTTCTCTCTAATTTTTGGCTAGCTATAGAAGGAAAACATAGCCCTCCATGTGAGAAAAACTATAAACCCTAATACTAGCTTTATCATCCAAAAACCCTAGTTTTGAGCCTTCAAAATCACAAGCTTCCTTCACTAAATTCCATCTACTTTTCATAATCTTCAAAACTAACTGATTAAAATCTTAATCCATCACCATTTTCCACCTTGAGCCATCATACATAACTGCTAAAGGAATGATTGTGGGCTGTTTGGAAGAGTTTAGAGTGAAGAAACCACTTTGGAGTGTTCATCTCGGGCAAAAAGCCTTAAAAGTTTCAAGAGTATGGTTTTTGTAGCTTTTTCTTCTCTAAATTTTGTTTCTAAGCATATTGAAGTTTTGAGCTTAATATTTTTGGTCTTATGGCATGTTTCTACATAAATGTTAACATGTTTTCATGGGTAAAGTAGTTTGATATTGTTAGGAAATCATTTTTATCAAAACAAGTTTTAGATTGTGTTGCTGAAAACTTGGATTTTTCACTGGCAATAAGTTATCAACGATTTTTCTTAAGTAGTGGAAGATATCTTTTTGGGAAAAATTTTTTTTTATAGTTAAGATAACGTATAAGGTAATTCCATTATTTTTTTTAGTCGATTTATAGTCTTTTTTACTATTTTTAAAAAATAAAAAACCAAGGCTGTTTTGGTTATTGTCTGAACAACTAGTTTTGAAGCTTTCAATTTGTCTAATTTTGTTACTATATCAAATGATCGAATTTTACCTCAAATTTTTACAAGTTGTTGTAGACACCTTGAGGTCCAACCCAAATTTTTACAAAATTTGTTAAGTTCATTTTGATATGGTAATAAAATTAGAAATTTTGACTAATTCCTTACTCGAGTAGATTATGTCCATTAATTTTGTATAATTTTTTTTACGCAACTAGAAATGTCTTTTTGAGTGAAACTTTTTACAGATTAACATGAACATGTTGAGTTATTTTTTGGGAATTATTTCACCCCATATTAATGAGGTTTGATTAATTAACCTAAATTTTCTATAAGACTAAAATTCTGGACATATGAGCTAGAACTATGATTATGAGGGAAACGTTAATGATTTTATGACTAGTACACCATGAAAATTTGTTGATGATGCTGTGTATATATGATTATGAATGCTTATGATAATTGCTCCTACATGGAAGAAAGTTGAGATTACATTTCTCTTATGTCGGAGAAAGTAAATCTAACTTCCCTTCAATTGAGTTGAGGAAAGTAAACATGACTAGGAATAGATCTGTGTGAGAGTTAGAAAAAGTAAATCCAATAATCATATATAGGAATGAGCTCAGTCCTAAAAAATAGCCTATTATGCAGGAGTGGAATAAGCCACCATAGATCAAGGGCCAAGATAGTTAAAGTAGCAATTCTCCTAAGTTATTCTTTATGTTATGTAATAAGTGGATGAGTTTATTGTTTATATTGAGACTAGTATATTTAAGTTTCAATTTGACAATATATGCTCTAAATGATAGTGCTTGAATAAAATGATTCTGATGATATGTTTACTCATGAGAGAGTGCCCTGTTGAGAATTTTATAATATTCTCATCCCTATGTTGCATGTATCTTGTGTTATCCTTAGATTTTGCAAATGCCGCGCCACCCTGATAGATCTTCGTTGACTTGCTATAGTAGGAGAAGCGTTATGATATAGTCGCTTAACTGCCCAGTCTGATTTAGTGCCTTTTATGATCCCAAGTTTTCATATGATGATGTGACTCTACTCCTAGGAAACCTAGTTTTTTTTGTTGCACCCTTGCTTGCACTGTCAGCACCCTACAAAGGATGAACCAACTCAGTTATCATTGTTGTTTGACTTTGACTCCTCTACTGACTCTGGTATTTCAACATGAAGCCGATGTTATCATCCAAATGAGTAAACAATTTAATTTGTCTTTAATTAGAGAATTTAAGAGATATTCGAGATAATTGTACATATCTATTGACTTGTGTTAGGTTATAGCTATTAATGTATCACTTGACATATATATAAACATTGAAGGGCAATTGATCACCACATTAGTACTTTAAACCGTCAACACTAGGTTTATTTCACTTTATTTTCATGCTTTCTGACTAGTATAAGTTAGAAAATAAAAGTGACATACTTCTAATTTTTGTATTAATACTCGAGTAATACATGGTAGTTAAAAAGGTGTTACAGTTATAGGATGATGTTCCCAAAATTTTCCTATGCATAGCCAGCTCCCACACTCATATCTAGTTTTTGATGATCATTTTTAGAAATAAATGGATTTTCCAACTTTTTCCCAATTTAAATAGAACTTGGAGGTGACTCCGTTTTTACTCTCTTTTTTGCCGTCCCATTGCAATCCTGATTGCGATAACTGTAGTACTTGATATAAAAAGTCAATATTTATTCTAAGTTATTTTTCTAAATAGATAGTATATAATTTAATTATTTTAAGTAATTAAACTTGGTGGTAGATAATTTTTTTTTGCTAGATATTAGCAATTGTGGTAGTTAATTTATGTTTCTATTTTCATTTTGTAGTCAAAACAAATTAACAAAAACATATGAATACTACTTTAGTTTTATGGTGGCGGATAACTTAGTCCACATATAGTTTTGGATCATTCCGTGACCCATTATTTCTGACTATTGGATATCATTTAAATGGTTGAGATTAAACATAAAATAAGAATAAATTTTAAAATACAATAATTTTTAAAATTTAAAAATAATATAATTTTAAAGACAAAATTACCCATCAGACACTAATTTACTCTTCACCACACCCACCCAAGATAACCTACTGCCCTCTCATATCCGATCGTTCACAAGCCTCTCCTCCCAACTTCCGTCACTTCTATTAAGAATTGGAAAAAGGTGCAAATGCAAAATTTGTTTCTTAGTGTTGTTTGTTTGTGCAAAACGTTGATTGATTATCAATTATCAAACATTTCATCTATTTTTTTTTATCACTGTCTGGTGTAAGCGCATGGTTTCCATGGCATGGTTGATGAAGAAAATTGTGTTTTCTTCCCCTACATTGTCCAAGAAACCAAATTACAGAACCTCTCTTTTTTCCTTTTCATGAAAGGAATAGGAACACTATAACATCAATTATAGCAAATGTATTTTAAAGATTTTCACTTTAAAAAACATATATAAATCATCAAAATAAATAAAAACAAAGAAAAGTACCTAAAAAAAAAACTTGGTCTCATTTGCTCAGCAACATTATGAATGAAAGGCAAGTTCCTAGATAGGGAATATTGAATTTGTGACCATGTGGACATGGATATTATTGTAATAAAAATAAATATTGAAATTATTTTTAAACCCTCACCCTCTTCCTTCCTTTCTCTCTCAGTCTTCCATGAAACTTTTCCCATTTAGCACACACACACTCACCCCAACACTAGTGCAGTATTGCTTGCCTTGCTCCCACCTTTCCCTCTCACAAGATAGAACACTCACCTTCGGCCTGGTTCCAAGATGGAGCACTAGGATTGCATGTTAGCAATTTCATTTTATTCTCAAATAGGGAAAATGAGAACGCCTCCCAATAAGTGAAGAGAAATAGTCACAAATGATAACGGATTACAGTGCTTCAATCAAAACAAAGGCCAATATACTTCAGTGGCCAACAAATAAAATACCGAAAAACTAAAATCAAGGGTACTAAAAATACCAATAGACACGGCCATTAGATACATTTTTGTTTTTTTGGTCGTGTCAGTAGATACACTTCAACACTAGATATTTTCCTTCACTTTTTTCAAAGTGAAGTTGCTTAATGATCGAGAATGCAAACGGTTCTTAGTTTCATGATTTTATTTTATTTTTTGTCACTGATTGGTTAGACAGCTTGGTAAGCCATGAAGAGTGGTCCATGAGCGAGCAACAATGAAGTAAGCCTAGAAACACCCTCAACAGTGGTGGGCCAAGATCTATGCATTTGGTGAGCCTCCTCGACGAAGTGAAGGGAAGGGCTTGTGGGGTGGGAGAGTGGTGGTGAGGGAGGTCGGGCCCTTGGGCTAGAAGACAAAGTGGGGGAGTACAGACTAGAAAAAAGAGTAAAATAGACAAATTACTTACACAATTATTTTTATAAATATTAAAATATGGATTTTAATTTCATGTTCAATTAACTTTATCCGTGGATTCAGTTTTTAATAGTTAAGATTAAGTGACCACATGATCACAAACTCAACCCCCCACTTAAAAAGTCACCATTAATGAAAAGCAAAATGCCTAAGAGAGAGAGAGAAAATTAAAGATAAACAGAAGAGAAAAGGGGGTTGCCTTTGATGACTTGAAAATTAAGTGATGAGTATGTTTATAAGGAAATTGAAGCACACGCCTTCTTCTTCTAAGATTCATGCGAATATGGCAGCGTGCATGCATGTCATGCCGATTTGACGGCTAGTTCGCCATTATCTCCTACACGACAGATCAGATCATGATATTTAAGAAAAAATGGAGACACAACTTTCTATTGGTGAAAACATGTGGATGGAAAAGGAGACTACAATAGCATTGGTGGAAAAGGTAGAGGGATGACAGTGATGGCTAGAATAGGGAAGGTGAAGGAGAAGATGGTGAAAGGGTGGATAAAAAGGAGGAATTAAATTTTTATGGAGGTTAATTTTTTGGTGATTGCTCAAGTGGTGTTGTGGGTCAATGCCTATGGTGATTTTGTCCATGTGGATCACTATGTTGATGATAGGCGTATGCTGGGTTCAGGACTGAAGGCATGGTCCCCGTATGGTTAGGTGATGACATTAGGGGATAAGGCTAGTAAACTGGTTAAGTTTGTAATGAGATAAGTAAGTTAGTGTAATATTTTGTGTTTAAATTATTAAAATTCAAAATTAAAGACAAATTTAATAAAAAGTAACTTTTATATTTTTTTAGGGTTGTAATATTTTCATTTCATTTGTATAGATAAAAGTAAAGAAAATTTTAAATTAAAATTTAAAAGGAAAGCAAGTGTTGAACCCATTGCCTTTTCCTTTATCTCTCCTTCATGCTCATGACAATACTAGCACTGTGAGTCTTCTAGCTCATACCCAGAATTGCTGCTGCTATATTCTTCACTATTGTAATCCTCAATTACATCCACACCATTGCTCTCCATCTTTACACCTTCTTATAAACAATCCTGAACAACAACAAATAAAAAGATGTTACCAAGCGTATTATCATAACCACAAAATTGCGCCCCATAGCCACTGCGTGGTTGGGTAGTTCACACCTTCACTACATATTCAACATAACTACTCATATAATCACAAATTACCTAATACCTCATCTCATCCCATCAATACTCTTTCCACTCATCACATGATAAAGTCAACACAGCCAAAAAAATTATTCTCACATGAGCACAATTTATAACCCCACAACTCTCTTGTTTCAATTCCACAAACAAAATCAATAAATCCTAAATCCCTAAATGGGAATAAACCAACTACACCCAAACGTAAAGACAAAATCACAATAGCCATTCACCCATCCAAAGCACAAAACACATAGAAAAAAAAACAGATGGCACCGTCTAAAAAAGTGCTATCGAAGGGTCTCAGGGTAACTTCAACGTAGTTCAATGATCCCAATTTGCAAATCTAGGCACCAGCACTTTCACGAAGCATGGATCTACGGTCACACTAACTCGCATTGCTCCAAAAAGGAGAAGGAGAAAAGGATAAATGACTAGGTTAACTAGATCTGCCACGAAGTTGTTCATTCATGGAACAATGGAAGACAGGATGGAGAAGACAACAATGAACTGCTCTTTTTTTTTCTTCCTTTTTTTGACAAAAAAGTTTAGTTTCTAGTATTGAATAATAAAAAAAGTGTTTTCAAATAAAAAAAATAAAATGGTGTGTTCTTTTTTTAAAAATAATGGTTCAATTATCAACATCTAAAATATATTAACAAAACCAATTAATAACGTATCTTAACATTAACAACCATCGTTAATGCCTTCGATTCCTGATAAACCCAGAATGTCATCACCTAACTACATTGGGACCCACATGCCTTCAGTGTTCTAAACCCAGTATACACTTGTCATCAACACAGCTATCCACATGGGCAACACCACCATAGGCATTGACCTACAACATCACCTGAGCAATCACCTAATTTTTTAATTTGAATGTTATAATTAGAAGAGCATGTGAAAGCCTAAAAAGAATAGCGGGGTCAAATTATGCCCCACATAGTTTCATAGCCTACAATTTTTATAACTCAAAAAAAAAAAAATTGACCTTGACATCAAGATCTTAAAAAAGAAATTGATGAAATTGATATCAAGTTGATTGTAGTACTTGATATAAATATAGCATTGTAATTTATTTTGCTAGATATGAACAATTATGGTAGTGAATTTGTATATTTATTTTCATGTCATATTCAAAACCTAGGAAGGATGAACACGCCAATTTGATTGTGTGTCCACATGTCAACACACATGAGATATTGACACCAGGTGGACATCTACATGGCACGTGTCCGACACACTTTTGAAAGTGTCGAATTTTAAAAAAATATTTTTCTCCAGTTCAAACACGTGGCGGACATAGCTGAACACGGCTTGAACACATCGTGGATAAGACGAAACCCCATTTTTTTTTCATCTTTCTTTGGACTTTTTTTCTTCATTTTTTTAATCCACCAAAAACTATTTGGGCTTATAAAAAGGAACTACAAAGGAAATTGTAGTTGTTGACATCTATAAATATTTGAATGCATTATAAATCTTGACTTCGTATATAAACATATATGATATTATGAGTTGCAAATTTTTCATCTTATTAAATTGTATCTATATATCAATATATATACATAGAATGATACTTTATATATGCATGTGGGTGGTGAGGGCATAGATAATACTTGAAATAAATTTGCTTCTTTAAAGATCCTAATATCAAGGTCAATTTCTTTTTTAAGTTATAAATATTGCAAGCTATGAAACAAAAGCAGCATTTATTGTTATTAATTTGTGTTGATCTCTTAAGCTTAGACACTTATATGGATATGGGACACAACATGGCCATAGACACATACATGAAGACACATCAAACTTAAAAAATTAGAAGACATGAACACTGCAACATATATGTATCTTGATTCAAATTGAAATTTTAGGTAGCATTGTAATTTTGTTTGACACATATTTATTACTTCTCCTCCAACTTTTCTCTCACCTAATTGATATACCTTCTCCACTATTTTCTTTTTAATTTTTTTATTTCATTTCAATATTATGCATTTAATTAAAAATTACATGATGAATAAATATATTTTAAAATCATTTTAATAATTTTAAAAAATCATGTATAATTAACATTTCGAGTAATCAAGTTGTTGAAATATTTTTTTTACAGTTTCAATATTTGAATATTAATGTCACATAAATATCACAATAAGATTTAAAATATTTGTATATATATATAAATTAACTATAAATTTTGAATATTTACAGAAAAGAAAGTTTGAATTTTGTACACTAAAAAAAATTGAATTCTTTAATTTATTAGCTTTCTAATTATTATTATTTTTTAACAAAACTCTCTAATTAATTGTGATAAGCTAATTATTTATTTTAAAATTACTAAAATATATTTATTCAGCATATAATAATATCATATAATATTTTTAAAATAGTAATTTATATAGTGAAAAGTAGTGAAGAATGAATATTAATTAGGTAAAAGTTAGAAGAGAAGTAATAAATGTGAATTAAATAAAATTACAATGCTATCCAAAATTTCAAATTGATTGAAGAAAGAGAAGATGGGGTTTTATATCCAAAATAAAATGTGGACATTGCCAATCTCCATATGAATGTGTGCATGTTATATATATATATAGAATTTCTCTATATATAATATAAAATAATATAAAATATTTCTAATCAAATTTTGATTTTTTAAGAGAGTATAGAATATTTTTTTCTATTTTTAGAGAACAATTTTTCTAAACTTATATTTATATAATTTAGTTATATATACATATATGTGGTATATTAAATTTATAATATATATTTATATTATAAATTTAATAATATATATAATAAATAGATATGAAATATAGAAAGAACCAGATTTGTTTTATTAGAATAAGATTTTATATATATATATATATATATATAATTTTATATAAAACTTTACATAAATTAATTCTAATTATTTTCATTTTTTAATTAAAATGAAATTCTATATATTAAATTATATATATTAGTCTATTTCTGCCTAACATCTCATCAAAATATAACAAAAAAGTAGATTTCCATTTTAGGAGAATCTCTATTTATTATTATTTTTTCAATTAAAAAATCTTTAATTATTATAATTTAGATTTTTAATTATAATTTATATTATTATAAGAATCTTTCTTATTCTTTATACTATTATTATAGAATTAAGAATTCTATTACTATATATATATATATATATAATATAATATAATATAATATAAAATATTCTATAATAGAATTATTCTTTCTTTTTTATTATTCCACTATATATATTCTATTTTTATTCAATATCCTTCCTCTATATATATATATATATATATATATAGTGTTTGTGTCTTCTAATTTTATAAGTTTGGTGTATCTTCATATTCGTATCTGTGTCCATGTTATGCCTCTTATCCGTAAAAGCCTCTATGCTTCATAGGTCAACACAAATTAACAACAATAAATGCCACTTCTGTTTCATACCTTGCAATATTTATAACTCAAATTCAATAAAAAAGAAATTGACCTTGATATCAGGATCTTTAAAGAAGTAAATTTATTTCGACTACTATTGCTCCCCCCACCACCCACATGCATATATAAAGTATCACTCTATTAATAACTCTTACACCTTTCATCATCTACTTTTAGTTTCATATTGAGATTTGGCTTCAAAAAGTGCTCTATTCATCCTAAGCCTCTTGGCCATGGTTACAGTCCTCACTTCAATGGTAAATGCTGCTGGGGACCTTTTCGAGACTTCCTCCAACTCCAAAGCAGGTCAGTTTGAGTTTTGCATTTTTTATATTGTGAAGAACATTATTGAATCATAAAAGTGGTTGTAAGGGGTTGCCCCTCATTCATATGATGGACTTACCCTTTTAAGTTTTTGTTTATCAATTAGGCTAAGATTTGTACACAAATTATTGTGTTAACAAAAAAAAAATTGAATTCACTATGCATGCATTGTTGAATTTCTTTGCAAATGTATTGACACGTATCATTTTATTTTTCACAATCCAAATGTTTGTAGTTGAGGATGCTAGAAAGATAAATTACGGAGTAAAATTGGCAATGGAATGACATATGTTGACAAAGGCATGGATGTTCCTAGTGAAGGTGAATTAATATATTTGTTTTGTCAAAGTTGTCTTGACTCCATATGAATAATTATGTCATTTACTCCCTCTACTTTGAAATATTTGTCCAGTTTTACATGTGCACATAATTTAAGGAAATGATTGAGAAAATCTCCATCTTTAAAAAAAGGTTTAATTAATCCGTTAGTCCCTATAGTTTCACCAAATTTTCAATTGGGTCCCTACATTTTAGAAGTTTTCAATTGGGTCCCTATATTAAAAAAAAAATTTAATCGAGTCCCTGACCCCATTATCCATTGCAAAAAAACGTGAAAGTTAACGGATGACGTGACACCTTCCTCTACCCCACCCTGCTTTCATTTTCCCTATTAGCTATCTCACTGTAATATGTCTGACCCTAAAATGGGTGTGCCACCAACGTGCTCCTCCTTGCCATGCCACTACCTACGCCACCCTCTCAAAAGCCAAATCTCCAAAGCTCAGACTTGACAACCTAAACCCCAAATAGATGAGTCCCAGATCCTCGTAGCAAAAATTCTTTGTGGCATTAATTCCCTATTTACAAAAAGTAAGGGAAAAAAAAAGTTTGACGCTGTGATGTGATTTCGGCATAACATGCACATCCCCTGATCTCCAATCAACATGCTTAATCCACCTCTTCCTACCACCGTAACCACCTTTCACACCCGACACCAAATCATCCCCAACGGCCAAAACATTGAATGCACAACGCGACGACGCGACCCTTCATCCAGCATGCCCCGCCACTCAAATCCCAAACCAAACCTTGAACTGGCGTTCTTGCGCACCAGCACCGCACCCTAGATGCTCAACCTGGCTAGCCTCATCACCCTTGTGAAGTCCACTCGTCTCGAATATTCCACAACCAAGAAATCTATCCCAACAAGCCCTACCTCTTCTGGCTCTCCAACCACTATCTTTGGCACCACCCTTCAACAATAGCAGAACCAAAACTTTTGAAGAATAATATATCTACAAACAGAGAAAAATAGCAAAATAAAAAGAATGGGAAGCTCAAAACCCTTCAACAAGGCCAAAACTCTTGAAGAGGGGATTAAAGCCCTTGTCCTGCTGTTGCCACTGGTTTAACAGCAGAACCTTTTAAAATTGTTATGCCTTCTCGTATCATGTAACGATTGATATTTATTCACATTGTTGTATTTCTTTTCTGGTATACCTTTGACCATCTTTCACTTTAGCATTGCAATTATTTTAAGGGGCTTTTATCCTTTCTTTGGGGTTTACGTTGTCAAGTCTGAGCTTTGAGATTTGCTTTGTGGGAGGGTGGCACGGGTAGTGGCATGGCAAGGAGGAGCACGGTGGTGGCACATCCACTTTAGGGTCAGACATATTTGTAGTGAGATAGCTCACAGGAAAGATGAAAGATGGGTGGGGTAAAGGAAGGTGCCACGTCATCCGTTAATTCTCACGTTTTTTGTAACGGATGATGGGGTCAGGGACTCAATTAAAATTTATTTTCCAATACAGGGACCCAATTGAAAACTTTTAAAATGTAGGGACCCAATTGAAAATTTGATGAAACTATAGGGACTGCCGGATTAATTAAACCTAAAAAAAATTAGGTGTATTTTACCAAATTATTCTTACTATTTACATATCTCTTCTTTAACTATCTCTCATATTTTTTTCCATTTAGTATCTCTCCTCTACTATTTAATAGGGATATAGCTGGAAAAAGATAATTGATATTGTTTAGATTTCTCAGATAGACAAATTTTTAAACAAAAGTTGATTTTCAAGATTGGACAAGTATTTTTAAATGTAGGGAGTATATGTTAACTTAATTAGTACCTATGTAACTTTAAGGGGGAAAAAAATACCATATCAAAGTTTATTGTCTATTTGCAAGTAATAGAACAGAGGAATCAAAGATAAATCTTGGATTGGATGGTGTGGGTGAAGCAGGACATGGCAACGACTGTAAAAAATATTGTTGCGTCCTTCGTTACTATTGCTTATGTTGCTAAAGTGAAATCACATAAATCGGATGCACACATATATATATATATAAATCGGATGCACACACACACACACACACATACACACACACACACCCACAGATATATATATATATATATATATATATATATATATATATATATATATATATATATATATATATATATATATATATATATATATATCTATCTATCTGTGTGTGTGTGTGTATCCATCTTGCAGCTAGTGTTTTGGAATAAAGATATAAAATATGGACTATGGACTCTTTCTATACACCTTGTTGACTTTGTTGCAAGTTGAATAATCTCCCATCAAACAAGCATGTAACTCACTTATATCTCGTGATTGTGTCACCTATCAGAGTTACATGAATAATATTCACCATCTAGTTTTCAAATTTCTCACATTTTTTTTTTGTATTTTGTTTCATTCTTACTTATGGGTTGTTATTGATCATTACTAGTAATTAATTGAAATATCGATGACTATGAATAATAAAACAAAGGATGGATTGGGGTCCAAAAGTTAACATGAAGTTTTCTAGAAAGTTAAGCTTGTTATTGCTGGCACCAAATTTCACCAAGTGTTAAAATGTCAAATTGTCAATTGATCTTGGTAGATTAAATGTTATTTACTTTTTCCTGAATGAAAATATCATAAATTCAACATCATGTACATAAATATATTTGCTATAATATATATATATATCATCGTAATGATTTGATAATTTACATTTACATAAGATAATAATTTTTATCAATTTTATTCCCGTCATTTTGGTAATTGAAGTTACGGGACATAGTTTATAAGATATGTTACTGGATGACGTATTATAGGTTTACAATTGCATTAGCGATTTAGCATCTCTGATCACATTACTTACGAGATTGATTTTAATAGAGAACTATTATTTGTACACAAAACATTTATGGATCCTTAGATCATCTTTTACTGTTGAGAAGTTTGTAATTATAATATAATACAAGTGAGGAATATGCCCTTAAGAAAGATGCTGAAAAATATATTGGACGTTTGTTTCCTTTTACATTTGAATTGAAAGGATGCATGCATTTTAACGTTACTTTTCAAATTCATGAAAGGATGCAAACCGTATGGGAAAGGGTGTAACTTCCTTATGGCCAGTCTCAACCATTGATGAAGAGATATGTTAGTAACCAGTTTATATCCAAGAGGTGTCTAAATATCTCTATAAATATGTGTTGTATTCATCTCTTTACAAACATAAAATTTTCAGAATAATTATTAACAGAGTTTAGAGGCTTTGTTGTATTTTTAAAATAGACTTGTTTGTCTTTCTCCCAAAGAGTGTATGGACAATATCTCTTTAAAGAGAGAGATAATTCATGCCTCAAAGCCTACCAATTAAAATCATGTTATTTTCATTTCAATTTTGTCAATGCATCCATGAGTAAGTCGAATGGATTGGGTCCATATTTTAAGTGCATTAACGCATTTACGGTGCTAATATATTCTCACTCGCTCGACATCCACCCACCACAACTTAAGTAGTTCAAATTGCAAAGCATTTAAACTTTATAGTTTTGAATTTTCTTTTAATCAAAATGGTTTAACATCCAACAAGGCAGTTTTTAGGATTGTGTTCATTTCATAGGTACAAATAACTTTCTGTATTTACTATCACGATTTTATCATTTTAGGAGACAGAAAAAGACTTGTTGTTTATAAGTTACTATCTATGACTAATCCATCCATAATATAAATTAAACTTCCTCCATTATCATGTGACATTTTATATTAATTTTAAAATTTTAAATCCCATCAGTAATTACCGATAGAATTATCCATAGATTGTCGTATTTTTGTATTATTAAACTTGTGATAATCAATTTGCATGATAGATAATGGTGTCATTGTGTGCCATATGGCATGCGCAATTTCTTATGGGTTTACCGATTGATACAATAGTATTTATTAGCCCGTCGATAATCCATCAATAAATGCGTATGCGCCACATGGCGGGAGAACTTTACTGACTAATGTATTGATGATTATTTAACATTTTATTTTTATTTATTTATTCCTTTAATTATCGACGAGTTTACTTATGGGTATTTAATATTTTATTTTTATTTATTTTTCCTTTAATTACTAATGGGTAATTAAAAAATATTTTTTAAAATTTTTCAACAATATAAAAAGATTTTTATTAATTTTACCGACAAGTTTACTGATGGATTTTTGAAAATTTTGTATGATCGAGTGCAACTCTTGGGATTCCCATTTACCCATTGATAAGCCAGTCGATAATAACTAAGATGTGAAATGTACTGTTTCACTAATTGGCTACTAATGGGTTTACCCGTTGGTAACCTGTAGATATTTTAAAACTACAACTCCTTTTCCCTCATTTCTCCCTAGCCTTTCTCTTTCTTCTCCTCCACCGCCACTGTGATTCCTTACCACATTATGTCGCCGTCGGAGCTCCGTTTGCAAAACAGAGGAGTGTTGTTGGGCATTTTAATCAGTTTAGTTTTTGGATTTGGTTTAGTTTCTTCATTCGTTTATGGGTTGTAATGTTTTATTGCATTGGAAAGTAATTATTGTTATTATTTTGTTAATGTAGGAGTTGTGTTGGAGGGTTTCACTACTGACTTATTGGCATTGATAGCGGTTTGCCAATTTTGTTTTTTTACTTTTTTTTGCTTTATGTTTTGCATGTATGAATGTTTATAAGTGTGTAAAATTATATATTTGGCCTTATTAGATTTTCAAGATTGGATTTGGTTGCACATAGGGAGCTTTAGCATTCTTTGTTATTTTCACCGCAGTAGAGGTTAGTAACGAAATTGTTGTTATCTATATGGTTTAATATGTATGTAAGATAAAGACTTATGTTTTCCTGGATAGAGTTATAGGAAATGGGGATTGCATGAAAGAAAGGAAAGGCATAGGGGTCATTCCCTAACTTGTTTACATCGTTTGTTGTGGGATTCTTTGTGTTTACGGATAATGCAGGATGCATGTTGTGGAGTTATAAGGGCACATGCTATGGAACGGTTTTTAGGATTATATGAATCGTATGTAATTATTGAGATGTACCCGTTTAACTATGTCTATTCTGTTATTGATCTTTAATAATATCTATTATTGTTGATTTGACTAAAATATCTGATAACGGAATCTCCTAATTTAAGAGGGGATGTTGTCGAACTTTTGTGAAATTTTTGTTAGGGAAATAAGATTAAAAGCAATTGTATTAAAAAAACTTTAAAAAGCAATTCAATGTGTTTAAAAGTAATAATTTGACATCTTTAGAAAAGTGTATGTCTATGAATTCAACAATGCACTAAAATATATGATAACAGAAGCTCCTATGTTAAGCAGAGATGCTATCAAAATTTTGTTAAAATTTTTGTTATTAAATAAGATTGAAAGTAATTATATTAAAAAAAATTTAAATACCAATTGAATGTGTTTGATAGTAATAATTTGATGTCATTACAATTTTATATGTCTGTAGTTGCACTAAAATGTATGATGACAAAAGCTCCTATGTTAAGCGAAGATGCTATCGAAATTTTGTTAAAATTTTTGTTAGGAAATAAGATTAATGGTAACTACGATAAGAAAAAATTTAAATACCAATTGACTGTGTTTGAAAATAATAATTTGACGTTATATGTCTATAGTTGCATTGAAATATATAAGGACAGAAGCTCCTAGTTTAAGATAAGATGTTGTCAAAAATTTTGTTAAGGAAATAAGATTGAAAGTAGTTGTACTAAAAATTTGAATAACAATTGAATTTGTATTTGAAAGTAATAATTTGAAGTTTTCAAAAAATTGTAGGGTCTAGGGTTACTCACATCTGCAATGTTTCTTTAAACTGGTATGATAGATTACATGCATCCTAATAGAGGGGAGATTAAACTAGAATTATATAATGGTGTTGAAGAATTTATAAGGGTAGCATGTCAAACACAACAGTTCATTGATATCGCAAAAGTTAGGTGTCTATATAATAAGTGCAAATTTAGGAAGTATTTAGATGATAATATGATAAGGGTTCATTTGTACAAGTAGGGATTCATGCTTGACTATTAGATTTGGACTGAGCATAGGGAGGTGGTTAATGCATGGAATCAAGTGGGTATGTTTCAGACTAGAAGCAGTTTTGGGGGGATCCACGGAACTCAACACAATGCGGGTAATGTGTTGTGGAAGGATAATCTAGTTAGACATCAAGAAATGGTTTTTGATGCTGCTAGTCCTGAATTTGTAGTCATTATTTGCAGCATTCAGTTGAGCAGCCTAATCAAGATGCCGCTAGGTTTTATGGTCTCCTAGAGGTTGCCAATCAACTTGTGTGCACTCTGATTTGTCATTAGCAATTCAGATGTTGAGCATTGAGTCTAAAAGGAATCAAAGCCAAAATTCTTTTTAGTGTACTACATTGATAAATGAGCTAAGCCCAAATCAAGGTAAAAATTTTTTATCAAGGTAAAAAATTAGTTTCTAAACTTGGATTTAAGGAAATAAAAATTGACTACTGCTCGAAAGATTGCATACTTTATTATAAAGATGATCTTGCATTGATTGAGTGTAAGTTATGTCAAGAGCCTATGTTTAAACCCAAGAAATGTGGAAGTGGGAGGAATAAGGATGTCCCTCAGAAAAGAATGCACTATCCACACTTCCCTAGGCTCAAGAGACTCTATGAATCAATGAGTTCAGCTTCTCATATCAGGTGACACAATGAAAATAAAAGGGGTGACCAAATGTGGGTAACAATTTCCCAAAAATGTGGCTTTAAAATTAGATATGGCTTTAAAATTAATTGTGTTGAACATGATGGGCCGTTAGTTAGACTAAGTGGTCACCAAATGTGGGTAACAATTTCCCAAAAATAACCTAAGTAAGAAAAGTAGTGTGAATGCAAGCTATGGGGTATTTTCTAGGAGTTGCCATATTGGAAGGATAATTTGGTACGCCATTGTTTACATGTCATGCATATTGAGAAAAATGTGTTCAACAACATTGTTTTATTTGTTTTCCTTTGTAGCGTGAGTTTACAGACCTCTGGGAACAGGCAAAGGCCTAGTACTAAACCTAGGTCGTTGATGCTGGGACCAATGTTCATATCCCTCCTTTTCCAAACAAGAAGGATGTCTGGGTCTAGCTGATTGGCGGCCTTTACAAGGGTTGCATATATGGGATGGGGTACTTCCCTAATAATAGATCCCCATCCTCTACTACTGGGTCTGCTATTGGGGACGATGCCCTAAGGGAGCAGGTGGAAGCCATAAACCAATAACTGCAACAATGGGCACAACTCCTTTAGTAGCCCCATGAGCAGGTAGCAGGGCGAGCAACAATGGAGTAGGAGCTCATGGAGATCTAACGGTTTAAGTTGTCCATGGAGCAGCAGTAGTAGCAATAGAAGGCTAAGAAAGAAAAGATTAAATTCAAGAGAATACAAAAGAAGATTACTGGTAATGTGATGAGCTTCTTCAGGGACATGTAGGCCTCAGGTCCCCCAGCTCTGGAAAGAAGAAGCTCCCCCAGATCCCATTCTCCTCCAATTTTTTAGGGCTCCTCACCTTCTGATGGCGTGGATGACTCCAATGGGTCCGATCATGACGATGCCACCAACGATGAGGAATTTAGCTAATCTTTATCTATTTTTTTAATTTCATTTTGGATTTTTTTGTATTTGTTGCACTTTGTATATATTTTATTATGATATTTTGTATACTTATGACATCAGTTTATTTACTTTATTATTATTTCCTTATTTTCTTACTTAATATCACTTTAATTGATAATTAAATTATTATATAAATAAATAAAAATAATTAAATACTAAACAATCCATAGTTTATATAGATGAGTTACACATGGCAATGGAATCAGTTATTAAAAAAATACAAACCTGTCAGCAAACCCATCGATAAAAGTCAACAATAAATTAATTTTATTTTAAAAAACTCATCAATAAAACTAATCTAACCTATTGATAATATTATTTAGTTGACGGTCTCAGTGATGCCTTTCATGCAGTTGTACCAACTGGTCTTCATTTTTTTTGCTGTCTATACACCTATTGAAATTTGGTGATTGGTTTACCTACCCATCGGTAATATTGCATTGACGACCAAAAAACCGATGGCTCGTACTTGTTGATAAATCAATCAGTATAATTATGGCCCATTGAAAAACCTATCGATAACAGTACACCGTTGGTTTTTTGCACATTTCCTATAGTCATAGTGCTGATATGCTACAATATTTATTATAATTTATTTTACCAGATAGATAATATATAATTTAATTATTTTAAGTTGAACTTGGTGCTAGATAATTTTTTTGCCAAATATGAACAATTACGGTAGTGAGTTTATAAGTTGACCTTTTTATCAAGATATTTAAAGAAAGAAGTAAACTATCGTTTTCTTACTAATTATTTATTTTGCCAGATAGATAATATATAATTTAATTATTTTAAGTTGAACTTGGTGCTAGATAATTTTTTTGCCAAATATGAACAATTATGGTCGTAAGTTTATAAGTTGACTTTTTATCAAGATATTTAAAGAAGAAAGAAGTAACTATCATTTTCTTACTAATTATTTATTTTGCCAGATAGATAATATATAGTTTAATTATTTTAAGTTGAACTTGGAGCTAGATAATTTCTTTTTGCCAGATATGGTAGGGAGATTATAAGTTGACCTTTTTATCAAGATATTTAAAGAAGAAAGAAGTAAATTAATTTGGACTACTGCCCCCAAAAAAAAAAAAAAAACACAAAAACGAAAAAAAGGCAGGGCCATATATAAAGTATCATTTTGTTACTAGTTCTTATATCTTTCATCATCTAATCTTAGTTTCGTATTGAGATCTGGCATCCAGAAATGCTCTACTCATCCTATGCCTTCTGGCCATGATTAGCCTCATCACTTCAAAGGTAGCCCCTAGGGATTTTCCTCAGACTTCCTCCAACTCTGGAGCAGGTCAGTTTGAGTTTTGCTTTTTGTATATGATGAAGAACACTGAATCATCAAATGATTATAATGGTTGTATCTCATTCACATGATGAACTTCCCTTTTTGAATTAAGTTTTTGTTGAGTAATTAGGCTAAGAGTCTTTCACAAATTATTGTATTATTTGACAGATAAAAATTGAATTCATTATGTATGGATTGTTGGTTTTCAATGCAAATGTGACGACACATCATTTTATTTTTTACCATTCAAATGTTTGCAGTTGAGGATGCTAGAAAGACAAATTACGAGAGCAAAGTTGTCAATGGAATGACAGACGTTGACACTGGCATGGATATGCTAGGTGACGGTAAAGGTAAATTAATATATTTGTTCTTCAGAGTTGCCTTCATTCAATGAATAGTTATATCATTTATACGTTAACTTATTCGTACTTTTATAACTCTAAAGTTAAAAAAAAATTATGCACTATATTAAAATTTATTGGCTTTTTACAGCTAAGAGAACAGAGGAATCAAAGATAAATCATGGATTAGATGGCGTAGGTGGAGCAGGACGTGACATCCAACAATGTCACCCATGTTGCTTCGGACTTCTTTGCAGATGTTGCTAAATTGGAATCACATAAATCGGATTCTGGTTTATGTGCATCGATCTAGTAGCTAGTATCTTAGAATAAAGAAATAAAATATGGACTCTCTATATATATACCTTGTTGTGTCTGTTGCAAGTTGAAGGATCTTCTACCAAACATGCATCTCACAAATATCTCGTGATTGTGCCAATTATGAGAGTAACATGTTTTCAAATTTCTTATAATTTTTTTAATATTTTACTTCGTTCTTACTTTTCAGGTTGTTACTGATCATTATCACTAGTTTAGTTGAAATATTAATTGGCATGAGCCAACTTTAGTGTAACCGACGCATAGAGAACACGTTTGTTACAATCCAAAATTGTGACCTGAACAAAAGGGCTATTGTCCCTTATAGAGGCCTCCTGAAATTAATTTGATACAATCATGCGTTATAAATCCTTATTTAACACTTAAATCATAAAAATGAATAAATAATTAAATAAACAAAATTCTCAAATAGCTTGAAAACTTTATTCATAAAATGCTTAATTCTTCCAAGTCATTCCAAAATCCATAACACAAATCGACAATCTAAAACTATGTTTCGGAAAAAGAATTGCATAAAAAATATCATAATAATAAAATAACATGTATGCTAAATAATATCCAAGGATCCTATCTGCACACCATTGGAAAGATCACCATACTAACTTAAATCCTAATTTATCATGCTTCACTGCAAAGCGAAGTTCACCAAGATTACTGTCAACAATCATTGGGGATGAGCTAAGCTATCATCTATGCCAATAGTTGAATCTGAAAAGGGGAAGAGGTAGGGGTAAGTCATTGAACTCAATGAGTAGAATCATCTACCATAACCCACATAGGACAACAAAGGAAATACATAATAATGGATGCAACATAGATATACAAATCAACTTATATAATAATAATACTTTACAAGCATCGCTTAACTTGTCTTTTCAAATAAAAACATGATATGAGGAAATTAATTCGAAAGACAGTTCATATTCATTACGAAATTATATTTCTCTGGGTTTCTCTAAATTTCTTCGTATTTATAGGGAACATCCGCACAAGTCCTATATTCTTTCATTGCAAAATACCCAAATTGATCCGTTAGAAATATATCAGGGGATAAATAAGTCCCTTGGAATTTCAAAGTCTCAAATTGGCCCTCACATCTCAATAAAAGGGACAACTTGATCCCTCTATTTTTTTTTATCGAAATCAATGTATCCACCGCTTGTATCAATGACTAATCCCCTCCTCGCAGGAGCTCTCTTGAAAAGGCAAATGGCTGGCCACAATGCGCTGCATTCCCATGAGTGGGGATCGAACTGCCGACCGTATGGTTAATTAAGGGACAAGCTGAACCGTCACCACGCCACATCTCCTGGTTAATATAGGACTATTATTTGTACACAAAACATTGATGAATCCTTAGATCATATTTTGGTGTTGTGAACACCATATTTTTGTCTTCAATTTATTTTTTCTTTTCTTTTTTTTGTGTGTATTTGAAATTTGAATTTAACTTCTAGCTGACTCAACAAAAAATCAAATCAAATTAAAATCTTAATTGGCTTAATCCTAACTGACTCCCAAAATCTCTTTGATTTGTTGTCTATATAATAATTAATCACACGCTCACGAAAGGGGTAACGGAGAAGTAAAAATCACTCACGGATTCACCACTCTCCTTTGCCTTTGCCTCCATTATCACTGTCATAGCTTCCTTTGAGAAAAAATCAAATCACAGCCTTTCATCATCTAAACCACTCACATCACAATCTTTCACCCATTCATCTTCATCATCAATCATAAGCCATCATCATTAATAAACCCCATTGCCATCACCATCATCCCCATCATTCTCATCTTGGATCTTATTTTCCTAACACAACAGCCATCATCCCCATCTGATAGCCATCAAATTTCCACTAACCAATATATCATCTGCACCCTCTATCATCATTTTGAGTTTAGCCACCACCATCGCCACTGTGAAGACAACATCACACCACCCCTGTTTGCAACACCTTCCTCGCGCAGCCACCATCTCGGCAAAGCTCGGGTTGGAGTCGCCCTCATAAGCCCACTAATCTTGGCCGCGAAGTTGCCACCACCATAGTGATTTCAGTGCTGCCCCTGTGCCACCGCTTCTTTACAGCCTCATTTCTTCCCTGTTTCACATTTCAGTTATTGAGTAAAGTGGGTTCAATCTTCACTTTTATGTGTTAGTTTTTATTTTATTTTCTTTACTTCCTTTTTTACCTTTTCGATCAGGCATTTTTTTTTTTTACTAGGTTTTGTTTAGTCATTCTCTTGGGTTTGGGCTAGATCTTTCTTATAGTTCAGCCTGTGTTTGTGTGTCTTTGTTTAAGTCTTGAGTATTTTAATTTTGGGTCATTTTTTTAAAAACATAATTTTTATCCGTGCAACAGCTACAATCATGATTGAGAGGTGGATGTCTCCTTTATGTATTGTTGAATTGTAAGGGTTTATTAAGTAGCCTAGTACTAACTTAAATCCTGTACAAAATCATACTCCTCTCTTTTAAAATAATTTTATCAATAAAATAAATTTTTATGAATTGTGGCTTTAAGTTCTTCGTTGCACTAGAGGATACGTTGGCATAGCCAACAACTATCAAGCCAAAATTAATATTTCATTAAATTTCATTCTCTTTTTTATTTAATTTTCTTTTCTTTTCTTTTCTTTTATTCATGTATATACTTGTGACTTTTAAAGGGGGAAAACAAATATTATCAAATTATAAATTAGTTTGCAAAATGAACTCTAGGGTAACCATATCTATACGAATGTATTATGGTGCACTGGGATTAAGTTACTTCCCTAATCATAATTACACTTCCGGACTCAAATCTTTTCAAAAGACCAATTTTGATCAAATCAAAGGTTTCCAATTTTAGCCATATTTAAAATTGGTGGCGACTTCATTTTTTCAATTTTATTTCTTTTTAAGAATAAAATTTTTGTTGTTATTTTGTTATGGCACCCTCCGAAGACATTGTGACAAATGTTGAGTAGTTTGTAATTATTATAATATAATATAAGTGAGGAATATGCACTCAATAAAGATGCTGAAAAGTATACCATATGTTTGTTTCGTTTTATATTTGAAATGGAAGGATGCATGCATTTTAACGTTACTTTTCAAATTCATGAAAGGATGCAAACCGTATGGGAAGGGGTGTAACTTCCTTATGGCCAGTTTCAACCTTTCATGAAGAGATATGTTAGTAACCAGTTTATATCCAAGAGGTGTCTAAATATCTCTATAAATGTGTTGTATTCATCTTTTTACATACAGAAAAATTTTAAAACAATTATTAAGAGAATTTAGAGGCTTTATTGTATCCTTAAAAGAAACTTGTTTGTCTTTTTCTCAAAGAATGTGTGGACAATATCTCTTTAAAGAAAGTGATAATTCACGACTGAAAGTCTACCAAATATTCTATTATTTGTATACAATTTCTAACATTCACATCAACCATTAAAATCATGTTATTTTCATTTCACTTATGTCAATGCATCCACGAGAAAGTCAAATGGATTGGGTCCATATTTTAAGTGCATTAACGCATTTACGATGCTAATATATACTCACTAGCTCGACATCCACCCACCACAACTTAAGTAGTTTAAATTGCAAAGCATTTAAACTTTATAGTTTTGAATTATTTTTTTTTAGTCAATATATTTTGACATCCAACAAGGCAGTTTTTGGGATTGTGTTGATTTCATGGGTACAAATAACTTTCTGTATTTACTATCACAATTTTTTCATTTTAGAAGAGAGAAAAAGACTTGTTGTTTGTAAGTTACTATCTATGAGTCATCCATCCATAATATAAATTAAAGTTCTTCCATTATCATGTGACGTTTTATATTAATTTTAAACCCTTTAAAATATATTTTCTTTAATTTTTATTTATAAATTCATATACGTTTTATTTTCATTTCATAGCTTAAATTTTTTTACCCAAATTCATATATGTTCTATTTTCATTTGTATTTGAAAGTAATTATTGAAATTTTTAAAAAGTTGTAACGTCTAGGGTTACTCACACAGGTAATATTTTCTTCAAATCGGTCATAGATGTATGATAGATTGCATCCTAATAGAAGGCAAATTAAACTAGAATTTTATAGTAGTGTTGAAGAATTTATTAGGGTAGCATATCAGACACAACAGTTCATTGATGAGACAAAAGTTAGATATCCATATAATAAGTGTAAATGTAGGAAGTATTTCAATGATAATACGATAATGGTTCATTTGCACAAGTGGAGATTCATGCTTAACTATTGGATTTGAACCAATCATGGGGAGGTAGTTAATACATGGAATCAAGTGGGTATGTTTTAAATTGGAAGTAGTTGTGGTAGTATCCACGTAACTCAGCACAATGCGAGTAACATGTTGTGGGAGGATAATCTAGTTAGACAAGAAATGGTTTTTGATGTTGCTAGTCCTAAATTTGCAGGTCGTTATTTGCAAGAGCCCAATCAAGATGCCACTTGGTTTTATAATCTCCTAGAGGCTACCAATTGTGTACACTTTGAGTTGGCATTAGCAATTCAGATATTGAGTATTAAGTCTGAAGGGAACTAAAGCCAAAGTTCTTTTGATCAGTGGGTTGCACTAGTAAGCTAAGTGAGCTAAGTCCGAACCTCGACGTAATTCCAAAAGATTTTTATCAAGCTAAAAAATTAGTTTCTAAACTTGGATTTAAGGAAATAAAGATTGACTGTTGCTCGAAAGGTTGCATGCATTATTGTAAAGATGATATTGCATTGACTAAGTGCAAGTTCTGTCAAGAACCTATATTTAAACCCAAGAGATGTAGCAGTGGGAGGTATAAGGATGTCCCTTAGAAAAGAATACACTATCTCCCCTTAACCCCTAGACTCACGAGACTATATTTATCAATGAGCTCGGCTTCTCATATGAGGTGGCATAGTGAAAATCAGAGGGGTGATGGTGTAATGACTCAATCATTGCACAAGAAGGCGTAGAAACATTTTGATGAACAATATCCTAAGTTTGCCTTTGACCCTTGAAATGTTAGATTAGGCTCTGTTTAAATAGATTTGCTCCAAATAACCAATTTAGCAAACCCTATACTTATTGGCCTTAGTTGTTACGCCCTACGATCTTCTTCCTGAAATGTACATGAAAGATCCTTACATGTTCTTAACATGTATAATCCCTAGCCCTAATAATACAAAAGCTAAGATTAACGTGTGTCTTCAACCTTTAATTGATTAATTGAATAAGTTTTAGTGTCAGGGTGTTCTTACTTATGACATCTTAGCAAAGCAAAATTTCATGATGAAGGTTGTATTAATGTGGACCATCAATGACTTTCCAATATATGGAATGCTGTCTAGATGGATGACCCAAGGCAAATTAGCATGCCCAATTCACATGGATGATACAAAGGCATTCACTTTGAAACATGGAGGAAAGAACTCTTGGTTTGATTGTCACAGGGGATTCTTTGATGCTGATCATCTATATAGGCGAATTAAATATGGCTTTAAAAGTAATTGTGTTAAAAATGATGAGCCTCAAATTAGACTAAGTCGTCCCCAAATATGGGATCGAGTTAAGGATTTCCCAAAAATAACAAAAATCATAAAAGTAGTGTGAATGCCAAGCTATGGGGTATACCATAATTGGACTAAATAAAGTATTTTCTAGGAGTTGCCATATTGGAAGGATAATTTGACATGTCATTGTTTAGATGTCATGCATATTGAGAAAATGTGTTCAATAACATTGTTTTATCTTTTTTTCCTTTGTAGCGTGAGTTTATAGACTTCTAGGAGCAGGCATAGACCCAGTACCAAACCCAAGTGGCTAAGGCTGGGGTCGATGCTCATATCCCTTCTCCTCCAAACGAAGAGGATGTATGGGCCAAGGTGGTTAGCAGCCTTTACAAGGGTCACATCTATGGGATAGGATACTACCCTGTCAATAGATCCCCGTCCTCTACCAATAGGTCTGCTACTAGGGATGATGCCCTAAGGGAGCATGTGCAAGCCCTCAACCAATAGCTACAATAGCAAGCACATCTCATCCAGCAACAACAGGAGTAATAGGCATAACTCCTTCAACAACTCTAGGAGTAGGCAACAAGGCGAGTAGGAGCTCAAGGAGATCTAACAGCTTAAGCTGTCTATGGAGCAACAGCAGCAAGAGAAGGCCAAGGAAGAAATTATTAAATTCAAGATGATGCAGAAGAAGATCGCTGCTGATATGATAAGCTTCTTCAGGGACATGCGGGTCCCAGGATCTTCCAGCTTCGGTTAGAAAAAACTCACCCATATGCCACTCTCTTCCATTTTTTAGGGCTCCTTACCCTTTGATGGCGTGGATGACTCTGATAGGTTCGATCATGATAATGATACCGACGAGGAGGAGTTTAGCTAGTCTTTATCTAGCTTTTTTATTTCATTTTGGATATTTTTATATTTATCACACTTTGTATATATTTTATTATGATACTTTGTATACTTATTACATCATTTATTTATTTTATTACTCTTTCATTATCTTCTTACTTAATATCACTTTAATTTATAATTGAATTATTATATAAATAAATAAAAATAATTAAATACCAAATAATCCATAGTTTATATAGATAAGTTACACATGGCAATGAAATCAGTTATTAAAAAATTAATAAAATATTACCGACGGGTAAACCCATAGGTAATAAATTATATTTTCAAATTAATTTTTTTAAAAATACAAACCTATCAGTAAACCCATTAGTAAAAATTAATAATAAATTATATTTATTTTCAAACCTTGTCAGTAAAATTAATATAACATGTCGGTAATATTATTTATCCGATGATCTTAGTGTGTAATATCCCGAAATTGGATGCCTTTAGGAAGGATATGCCTAAACATAGGAATGGTTGAATAAAACTCTAAGATATTTAAATACTTAAAAAAAAAGAAATAGAAAAAAAAGGTTATATATAAAATAAATAAATCAAATAATGAATAAATATAAATCTCTATTTTAAATTTATGTGAAATAGTAAACCATGTAATATCTAAATTTTAAAAGAAAAATATCAATAAAAAAAAAGAAAATAATAATGTTGTGTATCAATCCTTTTCCATATCAATGTCTAGTTTTTATTTGAATTTGATATTTAATCTTTTTATATAATATGATATTCAATTTGCGTTATGGTATTTATTTTTTTTAACCTTGAAAATATTATCTTATCAAATCTATTAGATTCAATATTGCTTATAATTATCGTTGATATTTATATTTGTATCAGTATTATATATTATATATTTTGTTGGAATTACAAGAGATGAAATATACTATATTTCCCTTTTTCATATATGCTCTTTAAAAATTGATTTTAGTATAATTACTAAGGTCACATTAAGATTTATTTAGATATTTACTATTTATATTTATGGTGTAAATATCAATTAAGATTTGAGAATATATATATATATATATATATATATATATATATATATGCATATATATATATATATATTTATAATATAATATAAAGTTTCAGTTGTGATATTAGTTCATTCCTTTTATCAGATATTGTAGTTAGTCTATAAGGATTTGATTATTAGTGTGTGTGAGTGTGTTTGTATGGAATATTTCACAGATATAACTTTCATAATAATGATATTTATTTGAAGATATTAGAAATTATTTGTATTTAAAATGTATTATGAATATGAATTGTTACATATTATAGACAATTATTAGATATTTTTAGGAACTTTTTAATTATTGGAATTGACTGCAAAATTTGTTTGTCATGTAAATTATTATTATTATTATTGTTGTTGTTGTTGTTGTCATCATCATTGTTGTTATGATTATTATTATTATTATTATTTTAAAATATAAACAAGAACATAGTGTGAATACACCACGATATATGTTATTTATTTAGAAAATCTCATTAGCTTTTTATTTCAATATATATATATATATATACACACACAGATATATCCGTGATACAAAAAATAATTAAGAGATATGTTAAAGTAGTTTAAATTTGAATTATCCAAGTAGTTACAAATATATGATTAGATCTAATCTAGATATTATCCTTATCTCATTGTTACCTATACCACACAGTTAGTTAGAATATATCTATAGAAGACCTTTAACATAATCTTATCCTTATGCTGTCAAAGTATTACCTCTGTTCAGTATTTTGCAAATATTTTGAGTTGTAGATGTTCGATTAACACGATTTTTATGGCGTTAGAAAGCAAACATAATTATCTATAAGTGTTATTTCTATCCTTGAGGTCAAATTCTAACCACAGTGGAAGTTAAATACTTACCAAAGGTTAAAACGAAAAATAAAAAGAAAAAAAATGAAAAATAGAAATAAAATAAAGAAAATAAAATTTGTTACTATTATCTTTCACCTCTTGCTATATATTTGGCACATTATGGTCCTCCCAAAAGAAGTTTAAGAACCCTAGCCGCCTAAGGATTTTTCCCTAGAGAGAAAGACGCAACTTCTCTCAATTCTCTTTGATTAATCTCTTCCGGTAGGTGCTCTCACCTCTATCCTTATATGGTTATGAGTTTAGCAAATCTTTAGATTATTATGGTATAGTTTTCTCTTCTCATTCAATTCCAAGTCACTCCTAATCCTTATCCATAATTCCATGGCAGTTAAGAGTGCCATTCCAATTCCCCTGTATCATGTAGGCAGTAGCTAGGCACTCTCGGCAACGAACGGTGAATGGGTTTAAGCTCATGGCCATACTTTTGGTCATTATTAGTATTTTTTCAGCAATATTTAAATTGTTTATGAAATTCTAGAATGACTTATGCCAGATATATGCTTTCACTCCTTATGCCAATTTTTAGAAAAATTATTATTTGTCAGAGTTATCATGAAAACTGTTAAAATGGTATCAGTCAAGAGGAAAAGAAACTGAACTCTCAGGGAAAGCTAAAGCTTTCTTGCAAAGAACCAAGAAATTGAGAAAAGTGAAAGGCTGAACTTTATTCAATGACTGAAGAACTAACAAACTCAAGGAATCTGAGTTATTCTTACAATGCTTATATATGAGCATAGAATACATAGCAAGCTAACTAACAGATTTATTCTTATCTGCTATATTTGGCCAGTTAAAACTAATCTCTAACAAATCTAAAATTGTTCACAACTATCACGTGGACAATTAATCAGGTAACACCCCCCCTCAAGCTGGGAGTATGGAAGTCCAGTAATCCCAGCTTGGAATGAATAAAGGAGAAGGGACTAGGGGCTAGTGGCTTAGTACATATGTCTGCCAACTGATTTGCATAGGTAATTGGCATGAGATGAATAAGGCCACTTTGAACTTGGTCCCGAACAACATGGCAATCAATCTCTATATGCTTCGTTCTTTCATGAAAAAATGGGTTTGCTGCAATGTGTAGTGCAGATTGATTGTCACAATAGATCAAAATTGGCTTGGAGAGGGGCAACTGAAAATCTGCCAAGAGGAATGCCAGCCATTGTCCTTCACAAGTAGCCTGAGCTAGAGAACGATATTCTGCTTTTGAGGAAGAACAAACCACTGTAGTTTGCTTCTTGCTTTTCCAAGAGATGAGGGAAGAGCCAAGGAAAAAGCGATGGCAGGATATAGATCTCTGGTGTGCGCACGGGCTCCCCAATCAGTCGACAAAACCGATGAGGTTAAATCGGAAGAAAGAAGGAAAGAAAAGCCCTTGAAGCGGGGAGAGTTTTCAAATATCCCGAGAACCACTGTATGCGTCTTGTTTGATGGGCAGAGGTAGGACAAGAGAGAAATTGACTCAATCGACCCATGGCATATGAAATATCAGGTCTGGTATTGGTGAGATATAGCAGCCTCCCAATTAGGCGCCTATAGGATGAATATCATCAAGTGGGGTACCAGACTCCTTAGAGAGCTTCAATGTGTAGTCCATAGGTGTAGTTGCAGGCTTGGCCCCCAATAGGCCACAATCTTGGAGCAAGTCTAAGGTGTACTTTCTCTGGTACAAAGTAATCCCTTTCTTACTTCTAGCAATTTCCATTCCTAGAAAAAACTTTAAGTCACCAAGGTCCTTGATTTTAAATTTGTCATCTAGCATCTTTTTGACTGTGTTAATCTCAGTCAAGTCATCTCCAGCCAATACAAGATCATCAACATATACTAAAATTGCTTTGCCAAAGCAGGCCGAGACCTTGGTAAATAAAGAGTAATCAGATTTAGATTGCACATACCCGGAATTAAGTAACACTGATGTGAGTTTGATATTCCACTATCTACTAGCTTGTTTAAGTCCATACAATGACTTCTCAAGCTTACAAACCATGCCAGGTTCAGAAAATTTAAGGCCAGGTGGTATCCTCATGCAGACTTCCTCCTGCAAGTCTCCATGTAGAAAGGCAGTATTCACATCCAATTGCTTGAGAACTGACCCTTTCTTTGCGACAATGGACGAGAACTCTTAGGGTTGTCATTTTGACAACTGGACTAAAAGTGTCCAGGTAATCAATTCCATGAGTTTGTGTAAAACCCTTTGCCACGAGCCTAGCCTTGTGCCTTTCTATTGTGCCATCCGGGTTAAATTTCACTTTGAAAACCCACTTGCAACCAATAGCCTTCTTGCCAACAGGGAGTTTGGTTATGGTCCAGGTCTTGTTCTGCTCCAAAGCATTGAGTTGGTGAGATGGCTTGTTTCCAACAATCAAAGTCACTGCTTCCTCATAGTGTGTTGGTTCTTTGGTGGTGAGATGGCTAAAGAAAAAGCTTTGTGTTTGCGGATAGGAAATTGTAAGATAAGCATTGAGATAAGGGATACACTGCAAGTAGAATTGGGAGGCTGGAGAAGAGGCCAACATACAATGGTAATCCACGAAGGTAGAAGGAGGCTTTTGGTTCTTGTTGATTTTATGCCTTGGGGGACGGGGCGAGGTGATCGCCCCGGTGCAAAGAGAACACGGACAAGGAAGCGGCTCCTCGCAAGGTCCTCTAAGTGGAGGGGTACATGAATTAACGATTACACACCGAATGAGAGGGATCACGAGGCTGTATAGGTATGGGACTATACAGTTGAGGAGGGCTTATATGAATTGATTCGTACTACCTATATCAACAAGATGCATCTTCTTTTAGGTAGCCTAAACTGAAAGAACTCCATAGTTAAGCGTGCTTGACTAGGGGTAATTTTGGGATGGGTGACCTCCTGGGAAGTTTTCCCGAGAGCATGTGATGAGGACAAAGCATCTTTGAAAGGACCGTGTTGGTTTGTGGGGCGATGAGTCAATCCATAAAGCGGCAGGGGATGTTACAAATGGTATCGAGCTGCACCTCTCCCGATGCGGTGTGGTTGAGGGGGCGAACCGAGGCGGAAGTGGTGGGCATGTAATGCCAGGGGGCGAGGCGAGAGTGATCGCCGGTGCAAGAGAGGCACGAACAGGAGCGGCTCCTGCAAGATCCTCTAAGCGGAGGAGTACATGAATTAACCGATTACACAATCTTAGAATGAGAGGGATCGAGGCTGTATAGGTATGGGACTATACAGTTGAGGAGGGCTTATATGAATTGATTTGTACTACCTATATCAACAAGATGCATCTTCTTTTCGGTAGCCTAAACTGAAAGAACTCCATAGTTAAGCATGCTTGACCTGGGGTAATTTTGGGATGGGTGACCTCCTGGGAAGTTTTCCCAGGAAGCATGTGAGTGAGGACAAAGCATCTTTGAAAGGACCGTGTTGGTTTGTGGGGGCAGTAGTCAATCCATAAAGCTGCAGGAGATGTTACAGATTTCCTGAGTACTGGGATGTTGTCAGGTGCTGGAGTCAACTATGAAGATGTGTGATTATGCTGAGATGCAATGCTAATGTCTTGTGTGTGATTATTTTGTGAGATGGGTTGGGAATTATAGGGTTGGCAAATTGGTGTGAGCTGAGGTGGAGAAATACTATGTGAATATGCATCATAAGAAAAAGGGTCTGTGGTGATGGGTTGAGAATGCATAAGTGCAAGAGTAATGTCTGAGTGTTCTGTGTTAGGTTGTTGTAATGAAAAAGGAAAATGCTCTTCATAGAACACTACATTCCTGGAAATGAGTATTTCTCTAGAATTGACATCAAACAGAATGTAGCCTTTGGTGCCCTCTTTGCATCCAATGAATGCACATTTTCTAGATCTTGGGTCTAATTTCTTCCTATGTGCTGTCAGTGTTGAAGCATAGGCTAAACATCCAAATACTCTCAAATGATTAATGTCAAGAAGACCTCCAAATAGGATTTGATATGGAGAGGCATTATTTAAGTAAGTAGTTGGCAATCTATTGATGAGATGTATTGAATGAGCAACAGCATAATTCCAAAAACATAAAGGTAGTGATGATTGAAATATAAGTGCTCGAGCTACATTCAATATATGTTGGTGTTTTCTTTCTGCTATACCATTTTTTTGAGGTGTCTCAACACATGTTGTGTGATGCAAAATTCCTTTGGATGCACAAAATGAGTTAAGTTTGAATTCTACTCCATTGTCACTCCTAATGCACTTAACACATTTGTTGAATTGAGTAGAGACAAAATTGACAAAAGACTAAATCAGTGTTGATGTTTCAGATTTATTTTTCATGAAGTATATCCAAGTAAACCTACTTTTATCATCAACAATTGTTAGAAAATATCGATGACCAGCAGTAGACACTATAGAGAGAGGTCCCCAAATATCAACATGAATGAGATCAAAGACAGTTTGAGATTTTGTATTACTAATGCTGTAAGGCAATCTCTTCTGTTTTGCATAATGACATGAGTCACATGGTTTATTCTGTGATGTACAATCTATGAATGGAAAATACTTTTTCATTACAACCATCCTTTGTAGTGGTATGTGTCCTAATCTAATGTGCCACAATGTAGAAGGAAAATTTTTTGTTGATGACACGGCATGTAAAGAATTGAGATATGATCTCTTTGAGGGTAGGTGTCGAAGGTGGTATGTGTGTAGGTATGATAGGTGGATCCATCATATAAAGGCCACCTCTAGCTTCAGCTACACCAATCCTCTTCCAAGTAAGGGCTTCCTGTATCTCACAATGCTCATTAGTAAACAAACATTGACATTTTAAATTTTTGATTAATTTGGAGGTAATGATGAAGTTGAATGTAAAAGATGGCAAGTAAAGAACATCAGTGAGATAAAGTTTGTCATTAAACCATATGGTTCCTGATATATCAGTAATGGTCGTTGTTCCATTTGGTAATTTTACTTAAATGGGTTTGATTCTTTTAAAGGTTTGAAAACTAGCAAGGGAGTGGGAAACGTGGTCTGTTGCCCCAGAATCCACTACCCAAGATTTTGTGTGAATGGAAGAAAAAGCTAAAGCAAGGGATGATGATACTATTAGAATAAGGGATTTTATGTTACCGATGGTTTGAGTGTTGGAGGTGGTGATTAGGCTAGCACTATGAGAATCTGGTGCCTCTTGTTGTTGTAGCAATGCCAACAAAGCTTGTCTTTGTTCTGGAGCGAAGGCAAGCCCCAAATCATTTCCAATCTTCTGCTGGTTAGAAGCCAAGTCACTGATTTCAACATTTTCTGCATCAGTGGCTATGTGGTTCACATTGTTCCTTGTGACATGAGCTTGCAGAGCTGAAATTTGATTCAGCAAATTCAAGAGATCCATGGTTGTGTTAGGAGTTGCCATGGAAGGAGATGGATTAACCACTGATTCAGGTTCTTGACCTTGGTGCTCCATGAGGAGATAATGTGCGCAGCAAGCAATGGCAGAGCCCCTTCCCAAGAAAGGGCTCTGATACCATGTTAAAATGGTATTAGTCAAGAAGAAAAGAAACTG
This sequence comes from Dalbergia cultrata, assembly GCA_031216105.1. Lineage (NCBI taxonomy): Eukaryota > Viridiplantae > Streptophyta > Magnoliopsida > Fabales > Fabaceae > Dalbergia > Dalbergia cultrata. The sequence continues at coordinate 7,429,619 of CM062347.1, forward strand.
AACTCTCAGGGAAAGCTAAAGCTTTCTTGCAGAGAACCAAGAAATTGAGAAAAGTGAAAGGCTGAACTTTATTCAATGACTGAAGAACTAACAAGCTCAAGGAATCTGAGTTATTCTTACAATGCTTATATATGAGCATAGAATACATAGCAAGCTAACTAACAGATTTATTCTTATCTGTATAACTGAAAACTGATTAAAACTAATCTCTAACAAATCTAAAATTGATCACAACTATCACGTGGACAATTAATCAGGTAACAGAAACCTTATTTTAGAAAACTCATGGGACCATATTTGATACCTTGCATGTATAGAATATCTTTGACTCAGTTTATGAAATTATGAGACCTTAGTTTAATGTTTACAGCAGAAATAATAATTACCATATTTTTCAGACTATGGATTTCCTATAAAGATTTTAGAATATCAGATATGATTTATTGAAAGTGTTGAATAAAGTATGATTCATAACAATTGTCAGATACATACTTTGTTGGCTTCTGAAACCACTATGTCTATAAGCTGATGATCCCTTGGGCATGATTTTAGAACCTCAGTTATGCTAAAGTCAAATTGTTAGAATATAACAATTGTCAGATATATATTCTATTGGCTTTTGGAATCATTATGTCTATAAGCCGGTGATCCCTTGAGCATGATTTTAGAACCTCAGTTATGCTAAAGTCAAATTGTTAGAATATAACAATTGTCAGATACATATTCTGTTGGCTTTTGGAATTATTATGTCTACAAGCTGGTGATCCCTTGGGCATGATTTTAGAACCTCAGTTATGCTAAAGTCAGATTGTTAGAATTATATGAATTCAGAGCTTTCAGATTTATCCAGTTTAATTGCAAGTTATTATTTTTTTATAATTAGTGAGAAACAAATCAGCGAGTTAACAGCTGCAGGATTGATCGTTAACCTTGATACCAAGTGGTCCGCCTGAGGACTAGCTCATCCACAGTAAGAAACCTAGTGAGGTGTCCATTTATGGGACCTAGTTAGGTGCCCATCAGATTAGCCATTGGCTCAGATTTAGCTATTCAGCTCAGATATTTGTGTACAGAATAAATACTATTTCTCTACTAGTTATTGTGATGATTATAGATAAATTGTTTTTCAGTCAAGTTATATGTATCTAAATATATAAAGTGTTTTATAGCAACTGCATGTATATATTATGTATTTTATTGTTGTCCCATGTGGGTTGTGAGTGGAGGCTCACTCACTGAGTTTTGATAAACTCACCCCTCTCTTTTTCCTCCCCCTTACAGTTACAGTTGCAGATCCAGTTATCATTCAGACCCAGTCTCAGTAGCTTTGCAGTTGTTCTATTGATGAGCTTCACTTTGTAGTGAAGTTTAAATTAGGATCATGTTAGAATAGAGTGCTCCAATAGTGTGCAGGCAGGATCCTTGGACATCATTTAGCATGTATGATTATTTTAAAGTTATGTTGTTTTGTCATAATTATATTTTATGTAATTTCTTCAAGGGACACAATTTAAGATTATTTATTTCAATTATAGCTTTTGGAACATTTAGATTAATTAAATATTTTATTTATTTTATTAGTAAAGTTTTCAAGAAATCTTGAGGAATTTATTTATTTATAATTTATTTTGAGCATTAATTTAATAATTTAATATGCATGATTTCTTGAAATTAATTCTAGAAGGCTTCCATAAGGGACAATATCCCTTATGTGCCGGTCACGATTTTTGGGTAGTGACACAGTGACACTTTTTATGCAATTGTACTTATTGGTCTTCATTTTTTTTGTTGTATGTACACCTGTCACGAAATTATCCACTGGTTTACCTACCCGTCGGTAATATTGCATCAACAACCAAAAAACTAATGTCCTATACCCATTGGTAAATCTATCGATATAACTATGGCTGGTCAAAAAATCATTCAGTAACACCGTCGGTTTTCCACGCATTTTCTGTAGTGATAGTGTTGATATGATACAATATTTATGATAATTTACTTTGCCAACTAGATAATATATAATTTAATTATTTTAAGTTGAACTTGGTGCTAGATAATTTCTTTTCCCAGGTATGAACAATTACGGGAGTGATTTTATATTTCTATTATCATTTCATATATAGTCAACATAAATTAATAACAGTAAATTCAGTTTCAGTTTCAAAAAAATAAGTTGACCTTTTTATCAAGATATTTAAAGAAGAGAGAAGTAAATTAATTTGGACTACTCCCCCCCCCCCCAAAAAAAAGATAAGTAATATATAATTTTTCCAAATAGATAATATATAATTTAATTATTTTAAGTTGAACTTGGTGCTAGATAATTTCTTTTCCCAGGTATGAACAATTACGGGAGTGATTTTATATTTCTATTATCATTTCATAGTCAAAATAAATTAATAACAGTAAATTCAGTTTCAGTTTCAAAGATATTTAAAGAAGAGAGAAGTAAATTAATTTGAACTACTCCCCCCCCCCCCCAAAAAAAAAAAATAAGATAAGTAATATATAATTTTTCCAAATAGATAATATATAATTTAATTATTTTAAGTTGAACTTGGTGCTAGATAATTTCTTTTCCCAGGTATGAACAATTACGGGAGTGATTTTATATTTCTATTATCATTTCATAGCCCCCCGCCCCCCCAAACCAAATAGATAATATATAATTTAATTATTTTAAGTTGAACTTGGTGCTAGATAATTTCTTTTCCCAGGTATGAACAATTACGGGAGTGATTTTATATTTCTATTTTCATTTCATAGTCAAAATAAATTAATAACAGTAAATTCAGTTTAAGTTTCAAAAAATAAGTTGACCTTTGTATCAAGATATTTAAAGAAGAAAGAAGTAAATAAATTTGGACTACCCCCCTCCCCCCCCCCCCCCCCCCCAAAAAAAAAAAAAAAAAAAAACAGGCCACAACAACCCCCGGGGGCCATATATAAAGTATCATTTTCTTACTAGTTCTCATATCTTTCATCATTTTATTTTAGTTTTGTATTGAGATATGGCTTCCAGAAATGCTCTGTTCATCCTAAGCCTTCTGGCCATGGTTAGTCTTATCACTTCAAAGGTAGCCGCTAGGGATTTTCCAGAGACTTCCTCCAACTCTGAAGCAGGTCAGTTTGAGTTTTGTTTTTGAATATGATGAACAACATTGAAATATCAAATGATTATAAATGGTTGTCTCTCATTCATATGATGAACTTCCCTTTTTGAATTAAGTTTTTGTTGAGTAATTAGGCTAAGAGTCTTTCACAAATTATTGTATTAATTAACAGATAAAATATGAATTCATTATGTATGGATTGTTGGTTTTCAATGCAAATGTGACGACACACATCATTTTATTTTTTGCCATTCAAATGTTTGCAGTTGAGGATGCTAGAAAGACAAATTACGAGAGTAAAATTGGCAATGGAATGACAGATGTTGACAATGGCATGGATGTGCTAGGTGAAGGTAAAGGTAAATTAATATATTTGTTCTTCAGAGTTGCCTTGATTCAATGAATTGTTATGTCATTTATATGTTAACCTAATTAGTACTTAATGTAACTCTAAAGTTAGAAAAAAAATTCATGCACTATATTAAAATTTATGGGCTTTTGCAGCTAAGAGAACAGAGGAATCAAAGATAAATCATGGATTAGATGGCGTAGGTGGAGCAGGACATGGCAACCAACATTGTCTGCCATGTTGCTTTGGACCTTATTGCACATGTTGCTAAATTGGAATCACATATATCGGATACTTGTTTATGTGTATCGATCTAGAAGCTAGTATCCTAGAATAAAGACATAAAATATGGACTCTCTATATATACCTTCCTGTGTCCGTTGCAAGTTGAACGATCTTTTACCAAACATGCATCTCACACATATCTTGTGATTGTGCCAATTATGAGAATAACATGTTTCCAAATTTCTTATTATTTTTTTTATATTTTACTTCATTCTTGCTTTTCAAGTGAATTAACTTTAGTGTGACCGACGCATAGAGAGCACGTTTGTCATAATCTGAAAATTGTGACCAAAATGAAAGGACTATTGTCCCTTATGAAAGCCTCCTAAAATCAATTTGATGCAATCATGCATAACACTTAAATCATAAAAATGAATAAATAATTAAATAAACAAGTTTCTTAAATAGCTTGAAAACTTTATTCATAAAATGCTTGCTTCTTCGAAACCATTCCAAAATCTATAATAATAAAATCTTAAAATCATGCTTCGAAAAAAGAATTACTTAAAAAATATCATAATAATAAAATAACATGTACACTAAATAATATCCAAGGACCCTATCTACACAGTGTTGGAAAGATTGCTAAACTAACATATATCCTAATTTATCATGCTTCATTGCAAAGTGAAGTTCACCAGGATTACTATTAGTAATCATTGGGGATGAACTAAGCTATCATCTATGCCAATAGCTGAATCTTAGAAGGGGAAGAGGTAGGGGTAAGTCATTGAACTCAATTAATAGAATCATCTACCATAATCCACATGGGACAATAAAAAACAAATACATAATAATACATGCAACATAGATATGCAAATCAACTTATATAATAATAATACTTTACAAGCATCGCTTAACTTGTCTTTTCAAATAAAAACATGATATGAGGAAATTAGTTTGAAACAGAGTTCATATTCATTCTAAAATTATATTTCTTTGGGTTTCTTTAAATTTCTCCAGTTTCTTCGTATTTATAGGGAACATCCCCACATGTCCTATATTCTTTCATTACAAAATAATACCCAAATTGATCTGTTAGAAATATATCAGGGGATAAATTAATTCCTTAAACTTGAAAACCTTAAATTTGTCCCTCACATTTCAATAAAATGGACAATTTAGTCCTTCTATTTGAGTCTATCCAATTAAAAACAATAATGTATATAACTATATGGAGGGACCAATTTATATCTTTTTTATAAATGTGAGGGACCAATTTAGGACTTTCAAAATCTAAGAAACTAATTTGTCTCAAATACATTTCTCAGGGACCAATGTAGGTATTTAGTCTTCTTTGGTATCTCTAAATGAGTCATGGAAACATCCTTGTAGGGCCCATGATCTTTGTGTCTTTGTATAATTTGTGGGAACAACCTCAAATGGCCCACATTATCTGAGTATTATGAATCATAAAAGGAATCACCATGATGGCTGCTTGGTATACTGCCTCCTTGGTAGATTGGTACACCAAGGTTAATGATTTATCTTGTTATTAAATCAAGTATTGCCACCATGGCTGCAGGATATATGTATTCATTAGAGGTGTCAAAATAGGTTGGCAGCCCCGTTTAGGCCCATGAAAAAATGGGGCGGGACGGGCTAGCCCGAAAAAATAAAATGGGTTGAAATAGCTAGCACAACCTATTTTAGGGTGGGCCACCTGCCCAACAAAAAATAAAAAATTTCAAAAAACACTTTTTAATATTTTCTTGAATTTCTTAAAAAAAACTTAATATTTTTTATTTTTGTATATTTAATTTTTCAAGATCCATAACAATTATACACCAACATTGACCAAAAAATATTATTGTTAATAGTATTATTTATGAATTATGACACTTTTTTATTTTTAAGTTTTAACTTTGAATGGATAGTGTCAACTGTATGGTGTTACTGTGTTAGTGAGTATACATATTTCTTACTCTTTTCTTTTTTTGGGTCACATGTTTCTCACTTTTTTTACTAATAAATTGTGAATTTTTCTAAAAAGAAAAAAAGAATTGGCTCATGGGCCAGTCCCAACCTGTGCGATTAAGTGGGGCGGGTGAGACAAGTTAGAATTTTTTTATGGGCTCAAAATTCCAACCCAGCCTACTAAAAATAGTGGTTGTGGAGAACTAACCCAGCAGGCTCAGCCTGTTTTGACATATCTAGTATTTATGGATGCTTGGTATACTAAGATTAACAATTTATCTAGCAATTAAATCTTACATTCCATGTCTTAAATAAGCGAGCGGCAATTATTGACACTCCCTGTTTATTGTTTTCATTTGTAGCTTTTCTAAAATACTCTTGACAAAAAATTTGTTTTATATTTAGCTAATCTTCAATTTTCTAAACTTAATTGTTTTTAGTTTTGATGTTTTTTAATGTATTTAATTAAAAAATTATTTTATATTTGCAAATTGCTACTTTGATATTTTGAATTTTTATTTAAGAATTATAATAATTAATATTAAACAAAAGTATGAGTTTAACCATAGAAAAGAGTATATATTAGTATATATTTAATTATCTAAGAGTTAAACATAAATATTAATTCATCATCAAAATAATTTTATATCCTTTAAAAATACAATATAGGAAAAAAAAATCAAAGCCACATTTCTACTTGTAGAACTGAAATTAAATTGGGAAGGTTTCCAAAATTAGAGTTTCTAGTGGTAAAAGAATGTTTGGCAATTAAAAAATAACGTCAGGAAAAGTAATAGATATATTAGGTTATATAAAAATAATTGATTTAAAAAAGAATAATGTTCCAAAGGTTATGTAATTACAGAAAAATAATTTGGAATTTTTTATTGAATTGTATATTAGTAATTTTTATGTTTAATATTTATTATTACAATTATTAAACATAAATTTACCATATCATATTAATAATACATTATAAATATAAAATAGGTTTTTAATTAAAATCATGTACAAATGTCTATAATAAAAATAATAAATAAGGAGTGGTAATAAACAATCGAGATTTTATTGTATAAAATTTAATTTAATTTTAAAAATAAAAATTAGCTAACTATAATACAATTTTTTTATCAAGTGTATCTTAGGGAAGCCATGAATGAAAGTAATAAATAGGGAGTGACAATAGTGACTCTTGCCACTCCCCTTAAACAAATCATGGTTTCAAGTAGTCAGTTTGTATGCCACTAACTGCAATTAAAGCATTTAGTACGTACATTTATTTGTAGCTCTATGAAAATTCATAAAATTATTCTTAATTAAGAATATTCGTGTAGCTTGCTTATACACATTAAATATATTTTCTAAATTTAACATCATGAATTTATTCTTAAAGGAATAGATTAAAGAAATTCTAAATTCAGTTTCATAAATTATGAATAATCATGTTTTGTCAAAAATACAAACTTTCAAGTCAATCATTCATAAAAATATTTTCCATAATGTATATTTTAATCACAAACAAGCATAAATTGACATGCATACAACATAGTCCTATTTGATTATCAAAATCTATAATATTCTTCTTAACAATTTAAACTGGCATATATTCTTAGGTTTCTCATGCTCATTATATTATGTGCATAATTTCTTACAATTTCTAAAGCAATTATAATGTCCAAAATATGGCCATAAGCAACAATCCCATTCACAATTTGGAAACGCATGGCTATTGTCTATAGGGGTGTAATCAGGTCAAGTCAACCCAAAACAAACCAATTAAATCAATTTAGATTAGTTCAGATCCTCAGGTCACATCAGGTACAAATCAGTTATACTAGATAACAATCGGTTCGGGTATCGGATTTCATAACTTTAAACCAAATGACCCAATTATTTCGCCTGATCATATATCATATATAATATTCTTTACTTTTTTTTCTATATATATAGCGTACTTAGTTAATAAATCATAATTTGGTAATGTCTATTGATGCTATTAAAGTACACATGTAAATTAATAAAATTATAGGAAATTTAAAGTTTGTGCTTCTTTTTTGTGATTTTCTTCCATTTTAATTGAAATAAACATAAAAAATAATAATAATAATAATCAGGTACCCTGATCACCCAAACTAAGCAAACCCGATTTTAATTGGTTCGATTCAGTTTGGATTTGGTCACAAAAATCTATGAGCCCAAATCAAAATGAACTAATCAAAATTAATTTGTTCAGATTTATTTTTTCCCCAAACACCGACCAACCTAACTAAATTACACCTCTAAGTGCCTACTCAATCCTGGGAATTGGAATGATGTCCCCATCGAAGACACTTGATGTTAACTAGGCAGAGGGAAAATTACATCTTAGAAGAAAACTGAAATTCCCTGATACTTAACAACGCACAATTTTGCAAAATTAAATTTTGACAAAGGAATATTTATATGTATTTGTACAAATCAATACGGAAATACAAATCAATACGGAAATTTTTTGTTGATCTAAGTAGGCAGGGGGTTTTAAACCCAAGATTTGGCTTGGGATCCATAGGATTTCCCTTATATCAATTTTATTCACGTAGCATTGATAATTTATTTACTTCACACATTTTCCTATTTTTTAGATCGCATTGATATCATGTTAGATGATTGTAACCGATGATAAAAATAAATAAATAAATAAATAATGATTGAAAATGTTGTTTCTTCACATAAATAATTATTCAAATACATTCATTTTGAGGATTATTGATTTTTAATTATTGTTAATGTTTAGCGTTTGATCATTGTTAAACTTTCCTTGTTTAATTTTTATTTACTAGTCGTTTGACCCGTGTGATACACAGGGAAATAATAAAAAATAGTTTGTTGATCATTATGAAAAATAAATAATAATTTATTCAAATATATCTTATAGAAAATTGAGTATACAAATTTATCTTAAAAGTAAGTTAGTAGTTAAATAATTAAATAAGTGGATAAAATATAAATGTGTTGTTCTATTTTATATCTTATTTTGAATATCATATTTATAAGGTTGAAAAAATCTCAATAGATGACCTATAACTAACAATAAAGAGCTTATTTCATGAAAATTTGCACATTTTAAAAGTTGAAATTATTGAATAAAGAAAGATAATAAATTGATAATTTTATTATATCATGAGCCATTTATAGGGATGACAATGAGTATCCATAAGAAAAAGGACATGTCTCACGCCTCTCATCGTTGTTTAAAATTTTGCCTCTCATCCCTATCCACATCCCCTTTATGGGTCCCCATTTCTCATTTCCCGTGGGGATTTTGAATCCCTATGGTATTCATGGGTTTATTAACAAATCTAAAAAAAGGAAAAAATTTAAAAATATTTTACAATTTAAAATATAAATATCTATAATAACAAATACTATTAATACAACATAATCCAAATTAAAATTAAAGATGCATGCATAATGTAAATACAATAAAAATAATTAAAAAAATGAAGATGTGCTATCTTCATCCCTAGTCCGTTTAACAAACAGGGACTTAGCCCCCATCGATTGTCTGTATGAAAGACAAAATATGTCTCAATTCCTTTCCCCATTGTGGGTAATTCCCACGTGTACTCACTTTCAATTTTTCTTTTATCATGCCTAGCCATTCATATCTTTTTAGTAAATTAAAATATTTAATTTATAAAAATTATAAAGATATATTTTCTAATTAATAAAAATAATGAATAAATTTAATTTATATGATTTCAAAGAAGTGTAAATTATGGAATTGATTTTTTTGAATATTTTAGTGGTGAAAAATTGAAGGAATTTCTTCAAAAAAAAATTCTATGAAAAAATTATGGAATTGATAGATTGAAATGTTCAAGTTGTAAAAAATTAAATAGGATATAGTGATATAGGTAAATAGATAATTTTTTTATTATGATTTTCAAAATTTCTAGATTTAAAGTTAGAAAATTTTCTCCTACTCCCATTCTTAATTATAGTTTTATCTCCATTCTCATTCACATCCTCGTCACGGGTTCTCATTCCTCATTCCACGTGGAGATTTGAATCCCTATTGATGTTTAGGAGTTTATTGAAAATTTTCAAAAAGGAAAAATTTTAAAAATACTTTGAACTTCAAAACATAAATATTCATAATAACAAATACTACTAATACAACATAATTATAATAGCTTTGTTATTATTAATACTATATATATATATATATATATATATATATATATATATATATATATATATATATAAAATTTGTATGGTATGATATATTGAATTATAATTTTGTTTATGTTATTTTTATTTTTACATTACTTTTGTTAATGGTAGAGAGATATAAAGGTATAATTGGAAAAAAATAATTGATAATTAGAAAGTAAATTAAATTCAAAAACTTACTTTAAGTATTAAGATTATGAAAATGATGGCGGTATAATTTTTCTATGAATAACACAGAAGATTTTAGAGTTAATATTCATTTTAATCCCTCACTTTTCACTATTGAGTCATTTTAGTCCTTACTTTTTAAAATGAGTCAAATTAGTCCTCAATAGTACAAAATGTGAGTTATTTTGGTCTCTCAACCCAACCTTACCTAATATTCTATCAATTAAATGATGATAGGCAACCTTAAGTAATATCTTGACATATCATATGTTATCTGAAGTAAAATAAAGTTTAAAATGACTCATTTTAATGTTTAAAATTATATAAAATGAGTTGTTTAAATATTTATTCTAAGTCATAAAATGACTCATTTTGTACAATTTTAGATACTAAAATAAGTTATTTTAAACTTCATTCTACTTCAGATAATACATGGTATGATAGAATATCACTTAACATTACATATCATAATTTAATTGACAAAATGTTAAATAAAAGTGGAATAAAGGACTAACTTGGCTCACATTTTATAATGTCGGGGACTAATTGACTCGTTTTAAAGTCAGGGACTAAAATAACTCATGAGTGAAAATTTAGAGACTAAAATGAATATTAACTTAGACTTTTCATGTAATGAGTCTTAAATATTAGTATTATAATGAGCCTTAACTATTTGATTAAGAATAAATTTAGCAAAAATTGAATTTTGAATTATTATCATATTCAAATCAATCAATTTGCAATTCGTTAACAATTTGACCTGCCTGTTTTCTTAAGGAAAAAATATATTGATTTTAAAGCTTATTTATATTGGAAATATTTCCTTTATAATTTTTATATTACCTTCATAATGAGAGGCTATTAATGGTTTTTAATTTAATTATATATCGTAATTACATTGACATGAGTTCTCTCTTAGTGTAAATTGGAATATTTATTAATTGTAATATTTGATTCTTTAATGATTGTAATATTTGATTTTATTTTATGATGAGAACAAAATAAAAAGTAATGATCAACTGAAAATCAAAAGATCATAATCTGATTAAAATCCAAAATAGTTTAGGGATTTATTATTCATGGTGAGAGCAAAATAAAAAGTCATGATCAGATGAAAATAGAAAATCTTAATCAGATCAAAAGTTTAATTAGAAATAATATCTAACATTTTTCTTGAGGAATTTGCAAGACCTCAAAGTTTATGACCATCCCAGGTGATCTGATTGCAATAGACATCCCTTTTTTATTATCATTGTCCATTGTGAAACAGGAAAAGCCAAGAGTAAGATATGAAAACTTTCCTTTTTCTTATTTTCTTTCCTTTTTTTTGTTTTCAGAAAATAGGAGACCTTTTTGTTGATATGATCAAGTCATTCTCTTTTTTTTTTTCATATCACCCGATTTTTTGCTGTAATGGAGACTTTTTGTTGATCTAATTAACCCATTAAGGCATTCCCTTTTTATCTTTTTCATATCACACGATTTTTCATTGTAATGACCCTATTAATATTTTAATCACCCAATACATTTATATCTAATCCATTTTTCAATGATTCGCAATTCTATATTTTTTTTCCGTTCTTAGTGATTCTTAATTTTAATTGTAAATCGTAATTTTAACGATTCTTAATCCGATGAATATATCTTAATAATTCTAAAGGAATATCTTAATAATTGTAAATCATAATTTTAACGATTTAAATAGAACTTACACTTGTATACCCTTTGAAGCTTGGACTGAATAATGGTAAAGGAATATAAGTTGCTACTAGTACAATAAATTGAACGGAAACAGCTTCAATTAAGGAACATATGTCAAATGAGAATGATACACGAGGATGACCTGCATTCTCTGTTGATTTCCCATGTCATCCAACAACAAAATATAGAATGACCTGCATAATTATACAGGTAAATGACTAATCTTCAATCAAATTCAATTAAGAATAACTAAACTCACAAGTTTGTGAAGGTAAATGACTAATCTTCAATTGGATTTGACCAAGTTCTCCAAGTTATAAGATTACCAATATGAAAGCATAAAGTAAGCTGACAAATAAGAATGAGACCCAAACAGAAGTATATGAGAAACTTTGGATCTTTAGGTTGTACATAATTATGTGATAAAGAAAGCAATTGATGACGTGCTTGTAAACATCTTTAAAGGATCGAAAAAAAAATCATATTGAAGGAGTGAAGCTTCGATTTTCATTCTTCACCTAAGAATTATACCACATGTTCAAACACTGTCAAGGGACACTTGAATTCGACAAACATACTTCAAAGAACAAAACTATACCACTTGTTCCCCTTTTGTAGTGCCTCTTAAGAGTTATCTTTAACATTTCTAAGCAGAACTGCTATTACCCGATCAAACACAATCAGAAATTTATTCCTCATATAAAAAGCAACATTCACATATACAAATTAAATGAACTCAAACTAAATAAATATTCATCATAACACAAAATGCATAACTTCTAACTTCAATGAATGAGAATAACAAACTAAAACCATCAGGGACTCATCTAGAAAAAATATCAAGTACATAGCATGTTAGTAAAAATAAAATAAAGCAAATAATTTTCAAATAAAATATGATATTAGAAACAAATCAAACCATGCAAATTAGAAAGAAAATAAATAAATAAATAAATAAAATATACCAAAAGGTGCCCCTTTTTCTAATGCCTTTCAAGCCTAACTTTATATCTCTCTCAATAGAATTGCTGTTAATTAGCTCCACTAAATACAATTGGAAATCTAATTTCATAGAAGTTGAATAAAAAAATGAGCTCCTGGAATGTGCATACATATAGGCAATTAGAGTAGCAATTCTATAGTTAAAATAAAGCATTTTCTTAAATGACTAATAGAAAACCTTAGTATCACCTTTAGCAACTTGAAATGCAAGCTCAGCTCCTGCTCCCATAGCCTAAAAGCATATGGAAAAAGTGATTTATTTTACATTGTACCTCAACGTGTTACAGATCAATCTACTCAAAATAAAGTAATTAACAACTTTGCATACAATAAAAAAGAAGCCAACTCAACATAGCAATCATGTTTACAATAAACAAACAAAAAATCAGAAAAAAAAAATCCAATGGGCATTTCAATTATAGAACGACATAGAATCAAAGATCAAACAAAACTCATAAAAGAGAACATACATGGATCACATAAACAAAAAATCAAGATCAAAATACTCCAACAAAAGAACGTAAATCTTATCCTCATGCATTTGGGAATCGAAGCCTCGAACCTACAATCGCCCTTCTTTGTAATACAAAGAAGGATTACCACAAAAAATGAACAAAGAAAAAGAAAGAAAAGAGGAGATGAAGTGTCGCAACCTGGATCGCGACGGAGACGGCGAAAAATGAGTTTTTGTTTGAAATGGAGTCGCCACCAAATTTTATTTAATTGGGAAAATTATGGAAAACCCATTTAATTCGATGAAAATGATCTTTGAAACCAGATTTGAATTTGGGAGTCGGTTATACTTAGGGAAGGGTAGGAACTTAATCCACAAAGACTCTAACACACTGGGCTTTTTGGACGGTACCTTAATTAATTGTGCAAATTATTAATAACCCTTTTTTTTAAAATATTTATTCATGTTTTTATTTCAAGAAAATTATAAAAGAAAATCTTTTAGAATAAGAAAATTCTGGAATACCAAACTGTCACAACTCAGGTATTCGTAATATTGAGTTAAGTCATTACGGCTAAATTTACCTCTTTATTTGAAATAAAATATATACATTTCAATAATTAATTTAAATTGAGATAATAAAGAAAGAGGAGGATAATAATAATAAAAAATAAATATTTACAATAATAAGAACAATAATGAACAAAAATATTTACATACAAAACAGAATAAAATAATATCATAAATCTTGAAAATTTGAAACATCAAGTCATTACAACTTAGATGTCCAAAATATTCAGTTAACAAACCGTCTCGGCTAAATTAACATTTTATTTAAAATAAAATATTTAACAAATAATTAATTAATTTACAATTTAAAGAATAAAAAAGATATTAAAGAAAATATTTACAAGTAATACAAATTATAAAAATCTAATTTTTGTTTGAAAATTTAAAACATCAAGTCATTACAATGATGTTTAACTGAGTTAATAAGCCGTCACGGCTAAATTAACATCCTCATTTAAAACGAATTAATTATTAGATGAAGTTAAAAATAATACATAACAATAAAAGACAATAAATATTTATAAATAAACAAAAATAATAATAAATATTTACAAATCAAGAATGAAATAACATAAAATAACCTAATAAAACCTAATTTTGACTTGACAGGAATCACCGCCCTACGATCTTCTCCGTGCGATGAGGAATTCAAAGTCACGTAGTTCTATAAAAAATAATTATGAATTGATTGGTTTTATTTTAAAAAATTTAGAATATCAAGCTGTCGCAGCTAAAATAATCTAGAATATAAAATTAATAAGCCGTCACAGCTCAATTAATCTTATTTTCAAGTAATATTTATTTTAAACCCAAATTAAATAATATTTTTAGATCATTTTAAATTTAAACTAAAACGTAAAGAATTTTAGAATATCAAGCTGTCACAGCTAAAATATTCTGAAAGATAGAATTAATAAACTGTCACGGTTAAATTAATTCTATTCTCAATGGAGAAATATTCATGAATCACAAAATTAATTCTTTTTATCAAAACTGAACTTCTATCATCTAGTTCACCTTTTATTAAAATAACCCAAACACTGACAATCACACCATTTATTTTTAGACTGGACAACCAAAACCTTGCATGCTTTTTCTTCACGCTGACCCAAACATCACCCTTTTTTTTAGACTAAGCATTATGGAAACTGGACCTTAAAGAAAATTAAAACAAAAAAATGGCCTAGACATCTAAATAAAGATCTAAACAATGCTGACTCAATAAGAATGAATAAAAAAATCATGGCTGACTACAAATACTACACTAACGTTTAAAATCAGGAATAGGCTAGGAAATTAAAACGAAACCCAAGCAATGCTAGCCCAAAAAGAAAAAAAAAATCCAAATAACAAAGCAAGCCAAACTAAGAACTAAAAACACCCCAAATCCCTTATTGCTCAATCTAGGAATAAAGGGATCTCACAAACGAAACATAAGGGAACCAAATCACATATGGCAGCAGCAACTGGGAGAAAGAGGAGACTTCGCTGTAGCCTATGCACGACGGTGGAGGCGCGGTGGTTGAGGGGCTTGACGAGGCTGGTTTGCGGGCAGGGAGGAGGCGGGGTCGAAATCGTGGCGGCGCTGGGCTTGGCGAGGAACGAGGTATGGCGCGTCACGCCAAAAAGGGATGACGCTAGTGATGGGAGACTGATGGAGTTATCTGCTACCGGAGAGGAGAAAAGGAAAGTCACCACTGGCGGCGATGCAGAGGAATGGTGCGGCGAAGCTCGATGGCAAGATGGAAGAGGAGGTCGCCTATGTGCGCACTGACTTTAATGGGAAGAAATCGCTGGTTTTTCTTTTCTATTTCGCCTCTTTTTCTTTTTTTTTTAGAATCTAAGCTCAATGGTCTCCGTTTGTTAGGATTAGTTGCTGTAATTTGGTTTAATATAGGTGATGGGTTTGGTAGTAATATGGTAGTGAGAGGTTAATAAGATGGTTAGTGGTGGGTTTGAAAAATGATGGATGATGTGGTTTTGGCTGAAAGTCATCATGGTAAAGGATGTATGTCAGTAGTAGTTATAGAGGTTATGTCAGATGATGATGATTTGTGGTTAAATGGTGAAGGTGTTAGTGCTGAAGATGAGATGGGAGTCAAGGTGGTGGAATGTGTTCTCTAAAGAGGGATTGTGAAACTTCAGATGAAAGTGGCCCTCCTGCAGCTAAGCGCGAAAATGAGTTTTTTATTATTTTCGATCTCCTCCCCCCTCTGACCAAATCATTACTTCTCTCCTTTTAATAGCCTAGCACCAAAGGGAGGTTGTCATCTTGCAAGGAATGGGGGAGAAGCGGGAGCAACCTCATCATTCGTCTACATGGGGAGCATCACAACCCGTGACAACTCCTTCTTTTTTTCATTTATTATTATTATTATTATTATTATTATTATTATTTTCAAATGGAACTTAACTGAAACTTCTTCTTTTTTTTTCTCTTTTTGGTGCAAATGGGCCGAAATATGACTGACCCTCTTTTATATATATATATTTTATGTTTTCAAATGGGCAAATAATAACAAAATGAATCTAGAAATGTCATTTTTCATGAGCCGGACAAAATTGGGATTTCATAGTTGCCCCTCTTTACTCATTTCTTATAAGAAAATACAAAAATTGGAATTTTAAATATTGTCTTCATAAGGAATGAGTAAAGACATAAACATCGATTTTGTTCAGCGATGCATGCAATGCAATGAAATCTAAATCCGAAGCAAAAATGGCATAAACTTTCAAGTAAAGTCACATGAGATGATGCAGTTTAGAAATCAAATATGCATGAATCACTCAAAGAACAATGGCTAACCAATTTGACCCAAATTCACAACTTTCAAGAAATGTTAAAAGACTAATCAGAAAAATGAAACTTTGAGACAATCTGTACATGTAAAAGAATAATCTGAGGATGATGGAAAAGTTAAATGGCAATCTGAGGGTGACATAAAAGAAATTGGCAATCTGAGACCGACTGAAAAGTAAATTGGCAATCTGAGGCCGACATGAAATGTAAATTGGCAATTTGAGGCCGACTAGAAAGTAAATTGGCAATTTGAGGCCGACTGGAAAGTAAATTGGCAATCTGAGGCTGACAAGAAAGTAAATTGGCAATCTGAGGCCGACATGAAACGTAAATTGGCAATTTGAGGCCGACAGGAACGTAAATTGGCAATCTGAGGCCGACATGAAATGTAAATTGGCAATCTGAGGCCGACAGGAAAGTAAATTGGCAATCTGAGACCATCAAAAGTAAATTAAGTAACTGAGGTCGATATGAAAGTAAATTGGCTAACTGAGACCGATTTGAAATTAACTTGGCAACTGAGGCCTACATGAAATGTAAATTGGCAACTGGTATCGATCAAAATGTAAATTGGCAACTGAGGCCGACTTTCTGAAGGCCGATCGAAAGTAAAGTGGCAACTGAGGCCGACTGGAAAGTAAATTGGCAATCTGAGGCCGACATGAAATGTAAATTGGCAATCTGAGGCCGACATGAAATGTAAATTGGCAATCTAAGGCCGACTGGAAAGTAAATTGGCAATCTGAGGCCGACATGAAATGTAAATTGGCAATCTGAGGCCGACATGAAATGTAAATTGGTAATCTGAGGCCGACTGGAAATGCAAATTGGCAATCTGAGGCCGACTGGAAAGTAAATTGGCAATCTGAGGCCAACAAGAAAAGTAAATTGGCAATCTGAGGCCGGCATGAAATGTAAATTGGCAATCTGAGGCCGACTGGAAAGTAAATTGGCAATCTGAGGCCGACAAGAAAGTAAATTGGAGATCTGAGGCCGGCATGAAATGTAAATTGGCAATATGAGGCCGACTAGAAAGTAAATTGGAGATCTGAGGCCGACAAGAAAGTAAATTGGAGATCTAAGGCCGGCATGAAATGTAAATTGGCAATCTGAGGCCGACAAGAAAGTAAATTGGAGATCTGAGGCCGGCATGAAATGTAAATTGGCAATCTGAGGCCGACTGGAAAGTAAATTGGAGATCTGAGGCCGACAAGAAAGTAAATTGGAGATCTGAGGCCGGCATGAAATGTAAATTGGCAACCGAGGTCATCGGAAAGTAAATTGGCAACCTGAGGCCGACAAGAAAGTAAATTGGAGATCTGAGGCCGACAAGAAAATTAAATTGGCAATCTGAGGCCGACTGGAAAGTAAATTGGCAATCTGAGGCCGACTGAAAAGTAAATTGGCAATCTGAGGCCGACAAGAAGGTAAATTGGCAATCATGGAAAACAACGATTTTCACATTATCCCTTTTTTTCAGATTATATGTACAAGTCATCAATTTTCAGTTTATTTCAGAAAACTAACCGTAACCATATCAAGCGAGCCTCAAGGAAGACTATAACCGATCAAACTCGTAATTAACACGCTGGACCTTCTGGCATAAACTTGCTTTTCTTCTGTAACTTTGCTTAGTTCTTTCCCTTTTTCCTTTTTCCCTCTTTTTGGACGATGATTGCTTTTCTGCCGAGTTTGACTGAAACTTCTGTATTCTCTTAGTGTGATGCTAGTCATGGATGTATTGCTGTAAGAATTATTAGGCTGCATAACTTTAAACTTAAGTTTATGCTTACTCGAGACATCGTAAATAAATATGCATTTGAAAGGGAAATGAAAAGGTTAGTTGAACAGGCATCTTTATTGCTTGGTGTATGAGATGACAAATATTTGAAAGGTTAGAACAACACAAAATTGAAAGACAAGATTGTGAGAGACATGAAATTTTGCCCCAGTCCCGGTTCTTTGTGGCTCATTCAATCGATTTCTTACAGCAAGTTGAACACCATAGCCATGATCTTCGATGATGTCTTCGCATCTCTTCTTTTTCGAACAATTGCCCTGGCTTTAGTCTTGGGTTATTTGATTCACTGGACAAATTCAACAAGAAAATTTTGCCCCAAAGATAGGTTGCTTGAGATGATGCTTATCTAGGTTGCTCTAATTTTTGGTTAGGTTTCTCTTTCGAGTTTTCAACCTAACGAGCTTTTTCTTTTTCTTTTTTTTCAGACACCCTAACTTTTGCTTAGGTCGCTCTTTTTCGAAGTTTTCAACCTAACGGGCTTTTTCAACATCTTTTCAAGCATAAAACCTTTTGACTGCATCAGTATTGATCGGTTTGGGCAATTCTTGTCCATCCATGTTTTGCAAAATCAACGCCCCACCTGAGAATGCTTGCTTGACAATGTAAGGACCTTCATAACTTGGAGCCCACTTGCCCCGTGCATCCTCTTGATTAGGGAGAATTTTCTTCAAAACCAAATCTCCTGGATAAAAATCTCTAGGACGGACTTTCTTGTTAAAAGCCTTAGCCATTCGCTGGTACAACTAACCGCCATGACAAATAGTCGCATAGTCTTTTCTCTTCTATCATGTTCAACTGTTCATATCGAACCTTCACCCATTCAGATTCTTCTAACTCAGCCTCCATTAGAACCCTTAATGATGGGATTTCCACTTCTATAGGAGATACAAATTTCTCCATTCCATACACCAATGAGAAGGGAGTTGTCCCTGTACTTGATCGTATGTTGGTACGATATGCGTGCAAAGCATAAGGCAACATTTCATGCAAGTCTTTGTAATTCACCACCATCTTGGCGATGATTTTCTTGATATTCTTATTTGCGCCTTTCAACCGCACTCATTCATTTGAGGTCTATAAGGAGCCGAGTTGTGATGCTTGATCTTGAAAGTCTCAAAGAACTTTTTGAACTTCGCACCATTGAGGTTAGGAGCATTATCTGTGATAATTCTTTCTGGAATCCCATATCTGCAGATGATATCTCTTTTGATGAATCTGAGGAACACTTTCTGTGTAATGTTAGCATATGAAGTAGCTTCCACCCACTTTGTGAAATAGTCTATCGCCACCAAGATGAAACGATGACCATTTGAGACTTTGGGATTAATTGGGCCGATGACATCCATGCCCCACATTGAGAAAGGCCAAGGAGATACTATGTTGTGTAGTGGAAATGGAGGAGCATTGACTCAAGATATATTTGACATTTATGACACTTTCGAACATAACTGATGCGCAAATATTCTCCATGGTAGACCAATAATACCCACTTCTTAGGATTTTAAGTGTACATCATATGCCCATTAAGCATGGGTTCCACAGATTCTTCGTGGATCTCAGTCATAATCATTCGAGCTTCATGAGCATCTGCACATCCGAGGAGAGTTGGGTCATGATTCCGCTTGTAGAGGACTTCACCATTTAGGAAAAAGGCCATGGCCAATCGTCGAATTGTTTTTCTTTGCACTTCATTTGCTCCAGTCGGATATTCTCCTTTTTGAATGTATTGCTTGATGTCATAATACCATGGTTGTCCATCCGCTCAACCTCCACATTGTCACAAAGATATTGGTTCACTTTGCACCTCTACGTGATGGGTTGGACATTGGTATGGACTTCCAATTTTGTCATTGCAGCTGTTGCTAATGCATCCGCAAATTGGTTATGGTCTCGAAGTTATGAGAGAATGACATCATCAAATTCTTCAATTAATCGAGACAAGTATTTCTGATAAGGCACCACTTCGATCCTTCAGACGCCTATTCTCCATTAACTTGATAGATTATGAGCGCAGAATCCCCAAACACCTTTAATTCTTTGATCCCTAGGTCAATTGCAGCTTGCAAACCATTCGACGTGCTTCATATATTCTGTGATGTTGTTGGTGCATTCAAAATCTAATTTGATGGAAAACTGGTATTGTTTTCCACCAGGTGACACTACCACTCCTATTCCACACCCATTCATATTGGCGGCCCCATCAAGTACATTTTTCATACATTCTCCTTTCTTTCTCATCTTTTTCCACTTGTTAATACCTCACCACCTGGAATTCAGCATGATAGGTTGTATATCCTCAAGAGGATTTTCACTAGATGATCAAGCAATTGCACTTCCTTTGATGGACTTTCTGAGTCACATATTTGATATCAAATTGCATAAAGATCACTTGCCATTTTGACATTCTTAATGAAACATGAGGACTATCAAATATGTATTTCAATGGATCCATTCGAGAGATTAACCAGGTAGTGTAGTATAACATGTAACTCTCAATCTCTTGATGCCCACACTACGCACAACAAGTCTTTTCAATCGCCAGATAACGGGATTCACAAATATTAAACTTTGCTCGATAATAAATTGCATGTTCTTTCTTTCCAGACTCATCATATTGTCCCAACATTGCTCCAAGTGATGTGGGCAACACTGCGAGATACAATATTAAAGGACTCCTGGTATAGGTGGGGCTAAAATTGAGGTTTCATCAAATAAGCTTTTATTTTATCAAAAGCTTCTTGGCATTCTTCATTCCACTCCCCAGGTTGATGTTTCCGCAGCAGCTTGAATATAAGCTCGCAAGTGCTAGTCAAATTGGCAATAAATCTAGCAATATAGTTGAGCCTTCCAAGAAAACTTCTCACTTCGCTCGGGCCTGGGAGCGTATATTTCTTGTATTGCCTTCACCTTGTCCTGATCTACTTTTATCCCTTCTCTCGCTGACAATGAACCCGAGTAACTTCTCAGAAGCTCCAAAATGCATTTATTCGATTCAACCGCAACTTGTATTTTCTCGAGCCTTTCAAATACTTTCGCAGAATCAAGCTACATGACTTTCTCCTTTCTTTAGATTTGGCGACTATATCATCTACATACACCTCAATCTCTTTATGCATCATGTCATGGAATAATGCGACCATGGCATCGCTGGTAGGTGGCACCGGCATTCTTCAATCAAAACGGCATGATCAGATAGCAAAATGTTCCTCACGGAGTTATGAAAGTAGTTTTTCCTTTGTCATGAATATCCATGGAATTTGGTTATACCCAGAGTATCCATCCATAAAGGAAAATCTAGATTTCCAAACAGTATTATCAACAAGGACATCAATGTGGGGTAGAGGGAAATCATCTTCTCGGCTAGCCTTATTTAAATCCCGATAGTCTACACACATTCTAACTTTTCCATCTTTCTTAGGTAATAGGCACAATGTTGGCCACCCAATCAAGTTGTGTCTTGATACTCTAAAAATCCAAATTTCCACTGCTAGTCACTTCTCTTTAATCTTTAATGACATGTCAGTCGATTTTTCTCAACTTTTGCTTCTTTGCTCAAACGAGATACAAAGGGATCTTGTGTGAAGCACCGGTCTAATCCTGGCATATCATGATAGGACCATGCAAACACATCCAGAATTCTTAAACAATGCAACCATTTCTCATGCGCTCGTGATTTTCCACTATTTTCAGCTCCTTTTTGTCTTCTTCTGTGCCCATGTTAATCACCTCGACCACCTCATTGTCTAAGTCAAATCCTTTTTCAATAATCCAGAGGTTTGAAAATTGTTCAATAGCTTCTTCATCATCTTCAAACTCATGGTTATCGCAATTAAGTGCAAAGAAGAGAATCAATTGATAAGCTCCCAAATTCCCTTTCATGCGCAAAATTTCTATGACATTCAAATTCCTGAAAGTAATTGTGGTGGATTGGAATGCTAAACCAAATGGTGGATTATAAAATAGCATGGAAAATGCAAATTAACGAATTGAGAATGGTAAGGGAAAACATAATGTAAAAAGGAAAAAGCAAAAGGAATAGAAATAGAAATGAGGCAAATGGAAAACATATAGAAAGGTTATTGAAAATTATGCAAATTCATTCAAATGATGTCTCCGAGTAGCATAAACAAAAGCATAAATAATTTCTTGAATAATACAACCCAACAAATTACTTTTCAAGCAATAACATCAAGCATCGGTTCACAAATTCGGTCATCAAGATCTCATCATTGCTAGCAGATGAATTTTGTTGATTTCAATTTTCTCAAGATCCAAGGTGTTGATGGTGGAGAAATAACAAGGAGCGAACTTCACCCATAATCACTTCACCGACCAGTGAATATCTCTTTCAAGTGAGGAATCAGCTTCATTTTCCCTTTCTGCTTATTCTGCTCCAGAGCCAAGGCACTCATCTTGTCATCCAGGGAGGTCTCATATCCCAGACCAAATCGACAGCCTTCTCCGCACCGATATGGGAATTTGGGAGCCTTGCTGTGGTCCTAGTCCTTTTCCTTCCGTGATATCCATTCTTGGCCATGATGTGGAGCCACTACCTAATTTTGCATCGGTCTTATCTTGCTCTTGTCTCAGCCCTCATCTTCCAAGTTATGCCATGAATCGCTTCCACTAGCTCCACATTTTTCAACATATGGCAATGTCACCGGTTTGGATACCGTGATCTCCTTTTTCTCCGTGGATCGTAATGACTAACCATTTTCAATGTATTTGACCTTTCGATGCAAAGTTGAAGGGACAGCACTAACACCATTTATCCATGGTCTTCCGAGCAAGATATTGTAAATCAATCTCCATCACTTGGAATAATACATCGAATTTGCTTGGGCCGATCTCCAATAATAACACCATCTCCCTAGGATGCTTTTTCTTGCTCCATCAAAAGCTTTCACTACCATCATTTGTGGTAGTATATCTTCCTTACTTATCGACAAATAGCTTAAAGTCGATTACAGTAAGACATTCAATCCCGATCCTCCATCAATGAGAACTCCGGGCACTATGTATCATTTACATTTGAGGGTTATGTATAGTGCTCGTGGGTTGACTCAGAAACAACTTCTTCATTTGAAAACGTGATCATGTTAACATCGCTTCACCTGGGATCCACCATATTCACCACATTTTCCGATGAGACATCAGGTTTGACATAAGCTTCCTTCAAAACTTTATTTTTCATCGCCATGAGGTTCGACATGATTAATGATAAAAGAGATATTCAAGTGAGTCTTTTAATTGTTCCAAAATATTGTACTGCTGCGTTTCATGATCTTCTAAACTCTTCTTCCTCATTTTCTTTTTCTTTTCTTTCTAAACTGAACTTTTTCCATATCTTTTCATTGACAAACTTCTTTTCCACTCCTGGTCCATAAACTCTTCCACTTCTTGTTATTCCTTTCACCCCATGACACCAAATACTCCTTCTTTCATTTTCTCGAGCCTTCGAGGTTTCCTCCGATGTCTCTCGCTATCTTGACCTGGGTCTCATAATTCCAAGGCACAGATGTGTAGTCTTATACTCAAATGATGTGGGTTTCTTGACAAGAATGACCACTTTTTCTAGCTTAGGAGCTACATTAAGTGGTGGTACTCAGTATGAAAGGTTCTGACACATTCACCTCATGTATATTCAAATTTCTTTTGCTTGTATTACTCCTAAGTTGAGTAATCCCTCGCACTGAGCCTTGAAATCCCAAAGCAATTTTCTATGTCATGGCCAAGAGCCCCACAAAGGATACGCCAAAGTTTGAATTCATGTCATATTTCATTATCCTTTATTGTCTGAGCAGATGCCATGATGTCGTGAACTGACTAATTCAGCCAACAAAAATTCTCTCCATGTGGTGTTTTGAGATTCAAACCTTCCTTATCAAGAATTCTTCTTCCTCTAGCAAAGATTTACCCGGCCTCCTCTTTCATGATTTGGCATTGGGTTATGGACAATGTCCGTTTTGACTCCTCTTGAAATTTAGCCTTCCACAAGCAATCGCCTTTTTTACCGCCTTGAAGCCTTCGCAATCTTCAATTGAATGTCCTGCTATGTCCATATGGTATTTGCAAGTAAGGTTCGAGTTGTACCAAGCTGGATATGGTGGTTCTAATGGACGATGCGATGTCGAGATCATGGCCATCAACTAATCGTTGAAAGAGATCACGCTTGAAATGGATAGTTTAGGGAAAGGTGACAAATTCTGGAATCGAGAACGGCTTTGATTTTGAGTATTTGGTCGTGGTGGTGTGGTGTTTGAAAAGTTCTGAGGATGCACCGCTGAGTTATAGGCGATGTTGGTCTAGCTGGTTGGTATGGTCGTATGTGAATGTTATTGACTTGGTGTGGGGAATATGGGATGGTATTTGTGGTTTGTGTGGTTTGGTAAATGGGTAAGGAGTGGCTGAGGTTTGGTATGGTGGTGTTTGGGGTCTTGGTGCATTGCGCGCGGTCTTGGGTTAAAGGGTTGCCGACTGCACATAGTTTATATCACTCTTCTTCCTAGGTGGGAAACTTTTTCTTGTGTCTTCATTGCCCATGGGAAGTTTACCTGCTTTGGCTAGATTCTCAATTCTTTCTCCAAAGAAGTTGATCAACTCAGAGAAATCTTTGTATGCTCGCCATGGTTCTGATATAAGGAGATCCCCAAGGTTCCCAAAAAAGTACTAACACATTTCTGAGATAGGATAAGTGGCGGTTGCACTTGAGCAGCCGAGTTTCATCTTTTGAGCATATTGCTTAAAAGATTCATCCTCTTTTTCTGCATCGTGCTCAACTGCTCTCTAGTTGGTGCTATTTCCATGTTAAATTTGTATTGACTCATGAATTGGTCCACCATTCTCTCACTAGAAATCTTTGAATGGTCTAATTGAATATACCATTCTAGAGCAGGTCCGGTTAAACTATCATGGAAAAAGCTAATGAGAAACTTTTCATCTTTAGACTAGATTGACATCTTAGTACAATAACTCTTCAAATGAAATAGAGGGTTGCCTGTTCCATCATACTTCGAG
The DNA here is from genome assembly GCA_031216105.1 of Dalbergia cultrata. Classification (NCBI taxonomy): domain Eukaryota; kingdom Viridiplantae; phylum Streptophyta; class Magnoliopsida; order Fabales; family Fabaceae; genus Dalbergia; species Dalbergia cultrata. The sequence goes on from CM062347.1 coordinate 7,455,011, forward strand.
AAGTCGAATCTTGAAGTCCTTTGGAACCACTGCATCGATAGGAGTGCAAAGTTGCTCGATCTCCATATAGCCATAAGTGCTAGGCCCTTGGATGGCTTTGATTTGATCCTCGAATTTTCTTTCATCCATTCTTCTTGAACTTGTCCTCTCTCGCACGCTATTCTCTCGAGGAAGATGGTTGCTTTGGATGACAACACGAGATGGCTCTAAATAGGGGCAACATGCCCATGTCCATTAATATGAACATTCTCTATGGCATGATAACCTCTCCGATAGGGATAGTAATCGCATTGTTGGTGGTGGTTGTCCAAGAGAGTTATTTGGAATCCCATCCCCTGCCATTCATCCCTTGAGTGACATTTAGAGTCGCATCCGATACCACAGTATGGTCATCGTTGTAGCACTTGGTTGTACACCTCCTGAAGTTTTGGTGGGCTCTCAATAAGTCGAAAGTGACTCCATCATAGCCCGTGATCATCTCCTCCATTCTTCCCTGGTTGTTTGACAACTGCTCACTTTCCTCTACTACATCAACTTCCATGCTTAAGTTTCTTCCTGTTCAAGTAATTATTGCCGAGGTGGTTACAGCTTGGAATAGCTCTTCCCAATTCAAGCAATTGCGTATCGGGTAGTCCTTCCTGGTTCGTTTCCGCCGCCATCTTGGTTCGAGCTCTAGTGTTATGAACACGAGTTAGATCGGTATCTTCTTTCCTTGGGCTCCAATGGTTGCGATGTTTCACCCGTTATTAAAGAAAATAAGTTTAATTAAAAAGATAATATTGCAATTTGTTAGAGATTGTTAATCGTGGCTGAGTCTTGATGTGAGTATCTTCTGGTCACAACTTTTCCCCGTAACGCCTCGCTCAAAGGTAATAAGTTATCTTTAATGGATATTGTCATAAGACCAAAATAATGAAACAACCATTTATTCATCGTAGGAGTAGATTACAATCATCATATTTTTTTTTACATCCATTCCCAGAAATGACGTAAAAGTACATCATAAAGCTAGATATCGATCTTTAAAAACATCATCACCAAAAGGTAATGCTCTTCAACTTCTTTCAAAGAATTATATGTTTCATCCTTCCAACCAAATCCTTGCGAGTAGCGACAAAGTTGCGAGTCCAACCTGGGTCTTGAAAGGAATAACTTGCTCACTATTTTGCAGGTATCCGGGAACGCCTTTCTATTGTTGTATTAGCTTAGCCCTACCAGATTTGAAAACGAGTCTTCAACTCATGAATGATGTGACTTTTGGTGTTGCACCTCAAACTCCAAATCTGTGACCCTTTTTCTCTCTTCTTCTAAGGCAGCTTGAAACTTCATAGTCTCATCTTTCATGTGTTGTTTTAGTTCCCAATCTTCCTCCTGGTATTCCTTGCTTATCTCTCTCTCTATTTCTCGCTTCATTTGTTCCTCTCTCCCGCTATTATGCTTCTCAGCAATTTTGGCATCTTGAAGTTGATTCCTTAATCGTTGATTTTCGCTATTGCTCGTCACGCTCTTGCCTTCAAGCCCTAGCTCTTTATTAGCAGCTTGGAGGCATTCCTTGGTCTTCATCATGTGGTCATATTCTCCCATTTTCAACTTCTTAGTGGTGCCTCTAGAAGTTGGTTTCTCTCCTGCTTTCTCGCTCAAATCGCATAATTATGGTGAGCACTTTCCAATGCACTCAACTTGCATCTTTTTTCTGCTTAACTCGCCCAACTTCTCCTTTATTTCTTTGATCCCCTCATCCTCGCCAAAATGTGAGGATGATGCCTTATTAGGTGGAGTTGTTGTCCAGGTTCAATGGCGCTTTAATCTCTTGGGCCCTATTCTTCACCCATTGACTGTAGCTTCTTTCACTCGCACGCCTTCTAACTCCTATTTCTTTTTCCTTTTCCGCCAACCTTGTTCCAAGCAGATCGGACCTTCTCAGAATAGGTCGAGATCATCGTGAGTCGAGGTAATATAAGACAAATGGAGTGGGATTGCGCCTTCTGAAGGTGGTCCCATCATGGGGTAACCAAGTTGACGCAATACCAATACTGATTGTAATTTATGCATCCTCTGGGTACCCAATGAGGAGAACATTTGAGAAGCTTCCACTGAGCAATCAAAGTCCGCCTGCCTTTCCCACCAAGGGTACCATCGGATCATCTTTTCATTCAATTTGGCTAGGTCTTGGGCCCATTCTTGTCCATTCTTCTTCTTGATGTGATGCATTTTTAGGTCTTCAATTGGGCATGGTGCTTTGTAGTTCCTTTGGAATACGTGTGCAAGGTGACTCCACACGTAAAGTACTGTGAGACAAAGATAAAATTCTTTTGCCATTCCTTTCATAGCAAAAAATTTAGGGTACAATAAACATCCGCCAAGAGGGCTAGAACATGTGATTATGACCATGAAATTTTATGGAGAGGAATACATCAATAGCCGCGAAGTCCACAAAGCCTTCAATATTTGGAAACAGAACAATGCCATAAACAGTGAGAGCTAATACATCCAAGAAAGTGTCCCACCTTTAGCTCCAGCCTAAGCCATGCATATGCTTCTCCAAATAATCCCTTGGGAATCCATTGGTTCCATTTCTACACTTCTGTGCTTCATGCAAATCCCTTACATTGATCTTTAAAACAGCTATGGTATGTAAGGAAGGATAATGACCTTGGTAGTGATAAGGTTTTTTCTCCTCTAGTGGTAACCCTAGGATCTGCTCAAATTCTTCAAGAGTTGGTGCCAACCGAAGTCTTGAAAAGTAAAGCATCTGAGAGGAGGATCATAGCATCCGTACAATGCCGTGATTGCCTCTACCTGCTCTTCCACCTCTAACATTCAAAATTTTCCATACTTCCTTGTAAGAGAGAGACGATGTGGCATACTCAACAAATTTGACTTAAGGATCTCAGCTTTTGTGTCAAATGCTTTCTTAGCTTTAAGATGTAAAGTCTTCTTTAACTTTTCCCCTTCATGATTGTTTGATCTCATGTTTGTTTCCATTTTCCAAAGATACTCACAACAAGACTCTGATATGATTCTCTAACAAACCTAGAAAGCAAAGAGAAAATGTGATGATTTTCATTTAAATGAAAATGGAAATAATAAATAATTGGAACATGTTAAAGAATTTATGTACAAATAAATGAATTAAAGAATGAGTATGCTCTCTTTGTGACCTATTTAAGTTGAGCTCTGGAGGTCAATCTATAGTTCTATAGTGATTCTACTGTGTGAACACTTGCAACAGGTGGATCTATATACTCAGGATTCTACGGCCTCTAGAGTTAAGGCTCATTTCAGAATATTATCCACACAACAAAGTAAACCACTAGGTGTGGAATATTCACAAAAGAGTCACACTCTAGTGACGGATTTTCAATAACCAAACAGGATGAACATCCAAAATGGCTACCACTACACAATCTCTTACCTATCTCAAGTTGCACTGCATCTGCATAGGGCCCCACTGTGTGTGTGATTAAAGTGTGAGTGTTGTGTGTGAAGAGAGCATACAAACCTGGAATCCTAAAACTACCCACGACAACACCTGCAAAATAGACAATATAGAACAAAAGTCTTCTAACCTAGAGTGCAAAGAAACCAAAATAAATATATACACAAGTAACAAAGTCTTCTATCCTAGAGTAGTCACAAAGGATTAAATATAAATAAATATATATAGACAGAGCAAAATCTTCTATCCTAGGATGGTCATAAAGAATTAAATATGAAAATATATACAAATACGATGGTAACAAAATTTAAAAGAAAGGGAATAATAGAAGACTAACAATAAAACAAAAAAATAAAAAAAAACAAAACAAAACAAGAATATGAGGTTATAATAATACGCACAATCAATTATTATAGGCCTGACTCTCACTAGACCCCAGTGAAGTCGCCATCTGTCGCAACCTGGATCGCGACGGAGATGGCGAAAAATGAGTTTTTGTTTGAAATGGAGTCGCCACCAAATTTTATTTAATTGGGAAAATTATGGAAAACCCATTTAATTCGATGAAAATGATCTTTGAAACCAGATTTGAATTTGGGAGTCGGTTATACTTAGGGAAGGGTAGGAACTTAATCCTACAGCACTCCTAACACACCCGTCCTTTGGACGGTACCTTAATTAATTGTGCAAATTATTAATAACCCTTTTTTTTTAAAATATTTATTCATGTTTTTATTTCAAGAAAATTATAAAAGAAAATCTTTTAGAATAAGAAAATTCTGGAATACCAAACTGTCACAACTCAGGTATTCGTAATATTGAGTTAACAAGCCGTCACGGCTAAATTAACCTCTTTATTTGAAATAAAATATATACATTTCAATAATTAATTTAAATTGAGATAATAAAGAAAGAGGAGGATAATAATAATAAAAAATAAATATTTACAATAATAAGAACAATAATGAACAAAAATATTTACATACAAAACAGAATAAAATAATATCATAAATCTTGAAAATTTGAAACATCAAGCTGTCACAACTTAGATGTCCAAAATATTCAGTTAACAAACCGTCTCGGCTAAATTAACATTTTATTTAAAATAAAATATTTAACAAATAATTAATTAATTTACAATTTAAAGAATAAAAAAGATATTAAAGAAAATATTTACAAGTAATACGAATTATAAAAATCTAATTTTTGTTTGAAAATTTAAAACATCAAGTCACACTGATGTTTAATCGAGTTAATAAGTCACACGCTTAAATTAACATCCTCATTTAAAAACGACTAATTATTAGATGAAGTTAAAAATAATACATAACAATAAAAGACAATAAATATTTATAAATAAACAAAAATAATAATAAATATTTACAAATCAAGAATGAAATAACATAAAATAACCTAATAAAACCTAATTTTGACTTGACAGGAATCACCCGCTTCCTACGCACTCCTCCGTGCGATGAGGAATTCAAAGTCACGTAGTTCTATAAAAAATAATTATGAATTGATTGGTTTTATTTTAAAAAATTTAGAATATCAAGTCAAGCCGCAGCCTAAATAATCTAGAATATAAAATTAATAAGTCACACCAATTAATCTTATTTTCAAGTAATATTTATTTTAAACCCAAATTAAATAATATTTTTAGATCATTTTAAATTTAAACTAAAACGTAAAGAATTTTAGAATATCAAGTCATTACAAATAAAATATTCAAAGATAGAATTAATAAACTGTCACTAAATTAATTCTATTCTCAATGGAGAAATATTCATGAATCACAAAATTAATTCTTTTTATCAAACTCGAACTTCTATCATCTAGTTCACCTTTATTAAAATAACCCAAACAATCGACAATCACACCATTTATTTTTAGACCGACAACCAAAACCTTGCATGCTTTTTCTTCACTGACCCAAACATCACCCTTTTAGACTAAGCATTATGGAAACTGGACCTTAAAGAAAATTAAAACAAAAAAATGGCCTAGACATCTAAATAAAGATCTAAACAATGCTAACTCAATAAGAATGAATAAAAAAATCATGGCTGACTACAAATACTACACTAACGTTTAAAATCAGGAATAGGCTAGGAAATTAAAACGAAACCCAAGCAATGCTAGCCCAAAAGAAAAAAAAATCCAAATAACAAAGCAAGCCAAATCGAGAACTAAAAATACCCCAAATCCCTTTATTGCTCAATCTAGGAATAAAGGATCTCACAAACGAAACATAAGGGAACCAAATCACATATGGCAAAGAAAGAATCGGGAGAAAGAGGAGACTTCGGCCAGAGCCATGCGTACCACTGCGGGAGGCGCGGTGGTTGAGGGGCTTGACGAGGCTGGTTTGGCGGGCAGGAGGAGGCGGGGTCGAATCGTGGCGGCGCGGCTTGGCGAGGAACGAGGTGCTATCGCGCCAAAGGGGATGACGCCAGTGATGGGAGATCGATGGAGTTATCACAATGGCCGAGAGGAGAAAGGAAAGTCACCGCTGTATGGCGGCGATGCAGGAATGGTGCGTTGGCTCGGATGGCAAAGATGGAAGAGGAGGTCGCTAGCTGCCATGTGCGCGACTTTAATGGGAAGAAATCTCCACGGTTTTTCTTTCTGCTTTCTCGCTTCCTTTTTTTTTTTTTTTTAGAATCTAAGCTCGTGACCGTTCCGTTTGTTAGGATTAGTTGTCAGAATTTGGTTTAATATAGGTGATGGGTTTGGTAGTAATATGGTAGTTAGAGGTTAATAAGATGGTTAGTGGTGGTTTTGAAAAATGATGGATGATGTGGTTTTGGTTGAAAGTCATCATGGTAAAGGATGTATGTTGGGGTAGTAGTTATAGAGGTTATGCTGTGATGATGATGATTTGTGGTTAAATGGTGAAGGTGTTAGTGTTGAAGATGAGATGGAGTCAGTGTGGTGGAATGTGTTCTCTAAAGAGGGGATTGTGAAACTTCAGATGAAAGTGGCCCTCCTGCAGCTAAGCGCGAAAATGAGTTTTTTATTATTTTCGATCTCCTCCCCCCTCTGACCAAATCATTACTTCTCTCCTTTTAATAGCCTAGCACCAAAGGGAGGTTGTCATCTTGCAAGGAATGGGGGAGAAGCGGGAGGAACCTCATCATTCTGTCCAAGGCTAATGGGAGCACTGTCAACCCGTGACAACTCCTTCTTTTTTTCATTTATTATTATTATTATTATTATTATTATTTTCAAATGGAACTTAACTGAAACTTCTTCTTTTTTTTTCTCTTTTTGGTGCAAATGGGCCGAAATATGACTGACCCTCTTTTATATATATATATTTTATGTTTTCAAATGGGCAAATAATAACAAAATGAATCTAGAAATGTCATTTTTCATGAGCCGGACAAAATTGGGTGTTCATATGAAGAATGCTATGAAAAAGAAGAGAGATTACCCTATTCCATATGAAATCTAGGTGGTGGGAGCTCTATTCAACCAAACTAATCCGTAGCTTTACGTATCCTATCTAAGACCTGAAAAAAATAGTCATCTTGAATCAGAAAAAAAAATTAATCAAATACAATAAAAATCAACACCAATAAATTAAACAAAAAAAAATAAATGAGTAAATAAAATTGTTGATCCTACAAGTGCGACTCATTCTCCACCACCCTCCGCCTCATCGTCATGTCACCATATCAGTTGGCCTCGCTTCATCCATGTTCGTGTCATTTTTTGCGAATGCATATGAGAAAGAAAGGGATTTTGGAGAAGAAAAGGTGACTAAATGGGGGATGGGAAAGGGAAAAAAATGAAAGAAAGGGGTGAAAAGAAAAAATAGGGAATGAGAAGTTGTTGCAAAGAATGGAGAAGAGTAAAGCTTGTTTGAAATGCTTTTGTTGTTGGACTAAAACAAAATGGCTCCTCTAGTATAGGATGCCGTTGCATCAATGAGAAATGAAGATCTTATGAAAGAAGAAGAAGAACAGTCTGAAAAGTACGCAAACGAAGAGGTGAGATTTTTCATCTCATGCTTCTCTTCAAATGCGCATAAGAGGACAACAATCAATAATGAGGGAGCTGATACAATTTTCAAATTTGAAATTGAATGAGTGAGTGTAATGCATGTGAGGGAGCATTTATTCAGCTGGATGTAGAGAAGTCCAAGAATGGTGAATGGTTAATTCAATTATTCAAATATAACACTCCCTCAACTTGGTCAATTCAAACATAACACTCCCTCATCAATTAATACACTCCTTCGAAAATTGTCTTCTCCATTACATGTCCATATCAGGATTGCATGTGTGCACTTGCTGGAATAATTCTATATCTTTCCTTTAATTATGTGACCATCAATTATTTGTTCCACTTGCTATAAGAGGCTCCAGCATGTTGGGAGGAAGAACAAAGCCTCATGAGAATGATGCCTCATCTTTCATACAAATCCTCCATTGTTGGATGACCCGTTTTTATATTATAGTATAAGATAAGATATAGACTACTATCAATAATGAAATAAAGGATAAATAGGTTCCAAAAGTTAATATGAAATCTTCTGCAAAGTTAACTTTGTTATAGAGAGACTTCAAGTCCATAGTGTGCTCAATATCGTAACACTGGGGTCATTAAGTATGCAAGATCCAAATGCAAAAAGTATCTCGATTTTCACCAAAGACCAAAGACACAAGTCGTTATTTTCCTTCCATGCTTTGCAGTGAAAGCCCAAGCAACTATTAGAGTGCATTGGGCATATGATAATATGGTTGTATTCACTATTCAGACCATTGTGACAGTTAGGAGGTTAGGAATTTGGTAGGATTTTGTTATGATTCTATTAACCAAAGCACTCAGTGTTGTGAACCAATATAATTCAGTTAATTCTCATCTTGGTCAATGAGACTACATTTATGAGTTATTTTAGTTCTTTAAGTTAGAAATGAGTTAAACCAATTCCTAACTTTACAAACATGAGTCGTGTTAGTCCCTCAAGCTATATCTGTTAAAATTTCATCAGTTAAATGATGATGTCTCATGTTAAGTGGCATATGACATGATATGGCGACTTAAATGGCTCATTTTAGTGCATGAAATTACTTAAAATGAGTCATTTTATTATAAAGACTTTGATTGTTTAGAAACAAACATATCAATCATGATTTCTTAAAGTTGAGGAGTAAACATGACGGCATCTGAGTTTATCAAATATGGTGGTAGCCAAGTCTATATTTAATAGCTCGCTCTGTGGTACATATCACATATATCAAAAAGTGTCTGAAGACAATCACATGTTGTAGAAAGATGCTCATTACCTTAGAAAAAGTCCTAACCAATATCCACTACTAGAAATTGTCGATCTATCATTGTCATGAGCATAGTTATTTGACCAAAGAGGTAATTGCAACTGAAAGACTCAAAACCACACTTTTTTTTATTTAGACATCTTGTCATCAAGACGACTCATTAGATATGAAGATCAAACATATCATTAACTATGTGAGAGATGAGCAACAAAAAAGTAAGAGAGAAAATAAAATCTAAAGTTAAAAAGGAAAGGAGGTAACCAACTAGCACAGAGGGGATGACCCCCCCCCTATGGGGTGACTTCCCCTTTGATTTAAAGAGAGTGGTTGTGACTATGATGAGAGTGGGAGGAAGAAAATGGGGCTGATCATGATACTCATTATTTATTTACTTTGGTCAAGTAGAATCCTAGGCAAATTACATTAAATTTTATTGACACAAAAGTCTAAATCCAGAAATTTAATCAATGACGACTATACAGCTTTAATATAATGCTCAAAATATGGATGTTAGTGCATCCCACTATATATCATCGTGAATGCAAAAGTGAGCATGCCAGATTGCTAATCTATCTAAAGCAACTTAAACATTACACTCTTTTACATATAGAAGTGACTTTTTAGAGTGCAGTAGCTTAACAATACCCTTTTATTAGTAAGCATAGGTTCCTTAAGGGGCCGGGCTGTTTGTAACTTTTTTATTTTTATCAACGCCACTATTCCCAATGCTATAAATACAAACCAAACAGTAGGTTACTTATGCCCTTATGGGGTTGAGGGCTTCCATCCCCCAGACAGTTTTTGCCTAGCTTCTAGGCTACATGTTACCTTAATTTGGGCTTTGGTATCAGACTTCAAGAATAAGAGTTGTGAACCTCAAAAGAGTACTACTATGCACTTCTAAAGGCCTAAAAACGATACGTGAGCCTTCAATTGAGATGGTCAAATATTTGGCCTTGCAGATGTGCACTGGGAAGCTAAGAGGATCAAGTTTGATATTTAGGACCCGAGGTCCTTCATGTCCCCCTCTCCCCTCAGCCATCTGCCCAATAGAAATAGGGGTTGACGAGAAAAAAATAAAAATGTAAATGCAATTCCGTCCAAGAAAATGCATTATGCAACGTTGACAAAAAGATAATAATAATAATAATAATAATAAAAGGTATTATGCACTCAAAATTTTTACCTTACTAATAAAATGGAAGAAAGAAAAGAGGTAATATAATTATAACAACTAAAATACACTCATAGTAATGGTTGTGCCCAAAATTTGAATTTTGATATATTTAGAATTTTTTATTAAAAATATAATTTTATTCACTCAAAAAATTGTTAGAGAACACAAAACTTTATTTTGTCTTGTCATGAAAAGAAAACATGACTTAAACAAGTAGGAAAAATTCTAATCCCATATATTTGAAAAATAAAAAATCTTATATAGATATAAATTTAACCCTTTATATTTAATGCATTAATACCTTTTTGATCCCTGAAAAATAAATAAGTTTTGGTTTTGGTCCCTAAAAAAATTTTCCGTTTGTTTTCATCCAAACATTTCCAAAAACTATTTTGTTTTAATCCCTTAAGTTAGCTTGTTTATGCTAAATACTGAGCTGTATAACCGAAAACCATGTTATTCAATCTAATGTGGTAGCCATTAGTCGTACATGGTGTATCATAACCATACATGTCAAAATCCATGAGCTCTTAGTTCTAGTAAGATAGGTTACAAGATTTTTGGAAACTCCTAGAATTCAATTCTATCAAAGAATTAAATTGAATTTCATGTTTTGGAGCAATTTAAATAAAGGAATTGAAATTTCATGGAAATTGAAATCCAACAAAACTAAGGAGTTAAAATCAAATCCAACTAGGTGTGATTTGGTGTGTGGATTAAATTCCAACAAATGAAAATATAAAAATAACCTTACTTGAATATAATGTTTTATTCTTAACCTATTAATGAAGGAAAAAATAGTAAAATTAATTAAATTAATTTATTTTTAGATCCATTCCAAAACAAGAAATTGAATTTAATTTTTTAATTTACTGATTTATTCTAAACATAAGAATTCAATCCAATTCTATCTCATTAAAGGTTTTTCAAATGCGATGTTAATGAATCTAATGGGTTATTAGGTAAAGATTTTGACACATAGGCCGAATGATGTGCCACATATGACTACTCACTACCATATAGAATTGAATAATGTGACTTTATGTCAATTAGCTCAACATTTAACAGAGATATACTGACTTCAAAAAATAAGAACAAATAGTTTAGGAAATGTATAGATCAAAATTTTCACTAAAACTCCAGTGTAGCCCTTCATATTTATAGCAGGGGACAAGTTAGTCTTTTAGATTTAAAAATCCCACTGTGGTTCCTCATTTCATAAATGGGACAAATTAATCTATCTGTCAAATTACCGTCTAAGTCATTAATAGAAATATCCATGTGTTCTGTTAATTTGTTTATATACATTGTTAATTTTTTTTATGGGTCCTAATTTTCCTCACTTCTCTAAATGAGGTTATTTAGACATTCTTCTTTATCTTGTCTTTCATCATAGTTCTTTGCTTACAAGATATATTTTAACTTAAAGCCATCTTTTGCCCTGCGGAGAATAATAGAGGTTTATAAGTTCTTATCTTTCTTTTGGTCACATAACAAAGATTTCTTGAAGTTATTTTATTTCTCCTCCCAAAAGACATGAACGATACAATATCACTGAATGCTAGCCATGAAGTAAGCTAGGGCCTACCGTGAAAATTAATAGTATACATAACCAAGTTGATATAACACATAGATCTTTTCATTAACAAATCAAACAGCAATTTGATGAAGACACTAACTTGTTACTATTTGTGAAATTTGAGGGACTATGATGAAATATTTCAAATCCAATGGACTAATTTGTCCCTGTTTATGAAATTTGAGGGAGCATGATAGGACTTTTCAAATCCGATGAGTTAATTTGTCCTCTACTATAAACCCAAAGGACTAAGTTGAGGTTTTAATTAGTCAATACTTTTTTTTAAGAGCTAAAATCAAAACTAATTTTTTTATTGAGGAAAAAAAATATTTAACCCTATATTTAAATATATTTATAACAAAATTAATGAGTCAAGAAACAAATGAATGTATCTTTAACATAATTGATAATAACAATGTTATTATGACTAGCGACTCGATAGGCACTGCCATGCCTGTCGAGTTGTCTTTTTTATTGATGTTAATTAGTGAAAATAAAGAGAGAAATATGAGAATAAATTAACTCTGTGAAATATATGCTTTTAGATGAAATTATTTGATATTATATTTAATAGAAATTAAAGATTTTTTAATTTTTATATTCCCTTTTATTACACTAAAAAAGAGGCTGATTACATGAAAAAAGAAAAAAATGGAGAAGTTGTGGGTAATTGAAATTGTAATTGATGAATTTGAAAATTAATTTTAATAGAGTGAGAAGATATCAAAAGGTGGTTATTCACCCCAATCCCCTTTATTAATAGTATAGATATATATTTAAATACAAAATATTAAGTTTATATATGTACAAAGCAAATTACGTTTAATACTTTTAAAACATTTGCTCTAAGATGCTAAAGTTCTATACAGAAGAAATAACATCTGCTCCAAGACAGAAGCTGCTTATCTATGTGGTTATTAAATTAATTATATCTTTATGTATATTTAAATGCAAGTAAATCTAACTTCTTCTCGTGCACCAGGCTTTCATATTCGGTGACTAAAAAATTGATGCAATGGGATCCCGTAAGTTTCACTTTCTGCCAGCCTGTGATCCTGATACCAAAAGTCAGTGGTAATGCGAGACAGATTTTCTCATGGTTCTGACTTCTGAGTTCTCAATCTGATAGAGAGTATTAAAATCTTTATTAACAGGACAATAATGTTCTCACAATTCACATTGTATTATATTAATTTTGAGCAATAAAAAAATAAAAACACACTTTTAATGCATTTTTCTTTCAAAATAGGTAATAATATAAGGAAAGTGTTAAAGACTCAAAGTAACGAGTCATCTCTTAATCGATTGTTAGGAATGGAGGAGACTCAAGTCCATTAAACATGAGTCTCGAGTTGAATTTTAATATTTAAGTGAATTGAAGAAGAAAATTGTTAAAAGCAATCTTCACTTAGGAATTTTTGGTTAGAGACCTAGTTATATTTTGAAAAATTAATGTTTTATATATTGGATGAAAAGATACTCGGAGAAATCTCCTCTCAAATTTTAACCTTGTTATACATAATTATTTTTTTATTGATAAAAAAATAGAGCTAAAATAAGAACATATAATAAAACAATATGAGAATTTGTACATAAGCTGATATAAAATTTTAATATAAAATTATTCATTTTCCTAAAATTACAGTGTAACAAAACCATTTTTCTTATTTAAATGTCAAAATATTAGGAAGCCTGAGCCGTTCAGACTTGAGACAAACGAAATCACTGAGTCAAGCCTAGCAATTTCTAATGGAATGCTGCACCCAAATCAAGAAAAAAACACAATGTTGGTTCACATGAGTAGAAATAAAGGGAGGGCATCTCTCTAGAGGCAGTGGCAATTAGCCACCAGTAAATGGAAATTGTCACTCACACTTACATTAATTGTTATTTAATTTTATTAAGTTATTCTTTTTTTTAATTAAGTAAAATTAATATATGAAATGGTTATAATATAATATCTAATTCTAAATACTATTATCATGATATGATAAACACATTTGCACCATAAAATATGAGCGCAGCTTTATATCTAATTTGTCTTTTTTTTCCCTCACATTACCTTAATGTAATAATTAATATTTTATATATTGAACTATTTCCTTTAAAACTTTCTTAAGCTAATAATTACCTAAACACCTAAACATATTAGAAAAAAGGAAAATAATGAATAATGAGTAATAAAAAAATATAAATACTAAATCAAACTATAAAATACACATGCTATTATTTAATTTTAACATCCAATGTTTATATAATTTTAAAAGTATTAAATAAAAATATTATATTAAGATTTTTTTTATAATCACTTACTTTTAATGGCTTTAAGACACATATATACTTGCCATTTTCTAGTTTTTTTTATTTTTGTTTTGAAATTTGTTTTTAAAAAGGTAAATTATATTCTATCTAATAGAAGATAAATAATATAGCCTTTATGTTATTCATTTGTCGAAAAAAATTAACCCTTTTAGAATATTTTTTATGCAAATAATTAATTAATTTAACATATGAAATTACCTCAATTTTATAATATGAATAAATGAAAAAGTATAGTAAAAATTAATGGCCAATCCAATATTAATAAATTACTGTATCAATTTGTTTATTTATTAGTTTTTATTTAAATAAATGCTAGATGCTATAAAATATGTAAGTAATTATATACCACAATTTATTATCATGTCTTCATTATTATTCATTTTTATTTATTATTTTCTTAAAAGTATTGAACATTACATTATTGAGATATTTTTGTATAAAAATTTAAAGAAATTTGATATTTGAATTAAATCATTAATACTTATAATATCTAGTAATTACGTGAACATTAAAAATAAGATAAAAAATAAATATTTTTATATAGTTAAACTAATTTTTAATAATTATTTTTTATAGCATTATGAATTATCTATATTAGGTATTCTTTTGGTTAAATTAGAAGAAAAATAAATTAATAAAACTACATAACAATTAATACAAGTGATAGTAACAATAACCATACATATAGGAGTGGCAATTGCCTCTTCCCTTTCCAGATCGTTCAATGTTTTTAATCACAACATGCATGGCATGCGGGTTGGACTTAGTGTTTACCATCTTGGATACCTCCACTTTTCTTACCGTGCCACCATGTGAAACTTTTCAGAATCCACTCACTTGATGTTGGAGGATAACCTTTAGCTTTTTGAAGCCATTGATGCCGTACTTCCACACACGCCTGGATCCCTAATCCAGTTATCATAGCGTATGGCCCAAGTGATCACATGAATAATTCTCTTGATTAGTACACTCTACTTCTTAATACTTTTTTATTTGGATTTAATTTCAATGACAATATTAACAAAAAATGTACACAGATTTGATTGGATGATATTTAATATATCAAAATTCAACTCTTTTTATTTTATTTTTATACTCTTGAATTTTCAATAGTAATTAAAATGACACTAAAAAAAATAATTGACTTAATCAAAAGGGGCTTTCGGTGCAGTCCTAGTCGGTGTTGGTTGCGCTGCCAATGTCTGCTGGTGGAGAGGGTGGTACAAGCAATATTGTCAAACTGTACAATCAACGAGTAATGGGGCCATGTAGCTTCTAAACATCACCCTCTCCAAGGTCATTCTCGAGTGTTGATAAACTATTCCTTTACAACTTACGCTGCCGTAAATCTTAAATTTTGATCTTGATTTTGTTCTTCTTTTTTAGATTTTTTAAAAAGCAATCTTGATAATCCAATTCTAAATGCAATAACATTGTGAGTTATCATAAATTATGTTATTTGTACTCACTATATATAGGATATCGTGTTGACTCACATATCATTCACCATTAGATGAGACATAAGTCCTATTTAAGTGAGATCCACATCCAATTTAATAGTGAATAGGACATGAGTTGACACGATATCTCATGTATGGTAATTACAAATAACATTTTTCTAACATTATTCTTTCACATATGACATATTTGCAATCAACTTCAAATGGTTAATCCCACGTAAGTCGTGTGACAATACTTTTATGAATTTGGATCCAATTAATTAGTTCACAAGCAAAAGGGAAGATGGAGCAATATATGGAGCTACGTTTCAGTCTGGAACTAGCACAGCTACTTCTCTGGTTAAACGAAAAAAAAAAAAAAAAAAGATATTGCTGCAGTGCTCATTAAGGTCTAAGAGACTGGTGTTAAGAGTCTACGCCCTGCAGTGCACAGGTGGTGGCTGTAATTAGCATAAATATGAACTCATCAATAAAGAGGCACGTACACACAGAGAGTACTCTATAATTAGTTCATCTAATTATTCCATATATATTTATGTGTTATGGAATTTGTACTCAAGACATCATGTTGATTTAAATCTTATTTACAAATAGATAAGGTGTGGATCTTATTCATATAAAATTTACATCTTATCTAATAATAAATGATATGAGTTGACATAATATTTTATATTTTGTGAGTTCAAATAATTTTTTTTCAGGTTTATACATGCTTCTTCCCTCTCAAACCCTCCCATAAAAGCAAAATAAACCATCTTCAACTACCTTAACCACCCCCATAGAATCCCCATCTTCACTCTCCCCCCCACTGACACACTATTTCCAACCTCACTCACTTGCGTGCTCACCCTTAATCAGGTAACCCTTCACACCATTCTCTCTGGTAAACAAAATGCAAAACCACCCACTCCTTCATCTCTTCCCTCAAACACCAAAATCCAAACTTTAAAACAACCAATCAAACAAAACCCAAAATCCCCCATGTCCAAATTCCTCTAAAAATCCCTCCTTTTTTCACTTCCAAAATCTCAAACGCCCAAGAATCCACCAATAAAACACCAGAAAAACCACAAAAACTTTCATCCAATCCCAACCTTCAATGTGGTTACCATGGAACAAATCAACACTTCAAATTCACAACACATCACCTTCACCCTCTTCACACTTCTCATGCTCCTCCTTCAAGGACATCCAATCCCTCCTCCTAGAAGAACCCTCCACCACCACCACAAAACCCAAACCCTCCACCATCTTCCACCGAGTCACACTCGCCAACTCGCTCCTCCGAGCCTGGTCAACCCACCTCCACAACAATCCCCCCAAACTCACCCACCAGCCCTCCCAACCCCAACCCCATAACCCACGCGCCACCGAAACGTACACATGCGCCTGTGAAAAGAATCAACGCGCCGTCGAAAATGATTCACGCGCCGCCCATCCGGAAATAGATGTGCCCGTTCCGTGCGCGGAGCAGCGGGTGGTGGTGTACTTCACAAGCCTTCGCGTGGTGCGAGCAACATTCGAGGACTGCAAAACGGTGCGCTCGATCCTGCGCGCGTTCCGCGTAGCTCTCGACGAGCGTGACGTGTCAATGGACTCGGGCTTTCTCCGCGAGCTTCGTCGGGTCACGGGTCGGATCAACGGGTTGACCCTGCCACGTGTCTTCATCAACGGCAGGTACGTTGGTGGTGCCGAGGAGGTGAGGTGGCTGCACGAGAGTGGCGAGCTCAGGAAACTCCTCGAGGGTTTGCCCGCAGCGGATTCCGTTCGGCAGTGCCACGTGTGCGGGGACCACAGGTTCGTGCTGTGCGGGGAGTGTTCCGGTGCGCGCAAGGTGTACCCGGAGAAAGGTGGGTTCAAGACGTGTACGGCATGCAACGAGAGTGGCCTGATCAGGTGCTTCTCTTGTTTTTGTTGACCCACGTGCACCTTCACCTGCACCCCACGCTACTCCTCACATGGATCATGATGATATTTTTAATTTTTCGTCATCTGTGACTCTCAGAGTGAGTGGGACCAATATTAATAATTAAAATCATGAAAAACAAGAGAAAAAGGGACAAAGAGTTGTGGAGAACAGGAGAAGTGTTAATTATGGCAAGAGAAAAAAAACAAAATAACACTATTTTTTTTTAAATTTTTAGGGATTTTTATTTTGTGTTATTCAGTTTTGTAGTTGTATGAGGTGGAGATGGACATAATGTGAGTTAATTTTCTGCCTATGGATTGGATTTGTAAAGACCACGTTTGGCTAACTTGTTTAATCATTTAGTTAATCATAGTTTTTTGTGTCCTTTTTTTGTTAATTTATCTAAGATAATTATACTCTATTTTTGAGTTATTTTTCATTTGAAATCGAAAAGTGGACTCTAACAAATTGTTGTAAAATCAAGTTTGTGTAACTACGAATGAAATTATGTATATCCTTATAATCAAACAAGAAAAGAAGAAATTTTCCTTTTTGTTTCTATGTTTTTAATTATAGATTCGTCTCTCCATTTCCCTTGCATTTTTGAGATATAGTCTTGTGCATGTTTGGTTATTGTCATATTTAATAGTTGATTTGTAGGCTAATGATGTATTTGGTACCCGGAAAAAATTAATGGATAAATTTGGTGTTCAAAACTTTTTTGTTTCTTACGATATTTACTAACTACTATCGAGATAAGAGTTTTTTTTTTTCTTTAAGATTAAATCTTTGGCCACAAAACACTCTTTATGCACACATGTAAGAATAGAATCATTAACTAGATATTTGAAAGTCTAGCAAACTCCCTGAATACTGATATGAACTACTTTAAACAACGGTGACGCTGGTCATCATTTTACAGAGTAGTGTATTCTTTTAACCCCGTCTCATTTTTCTTCTGCTAAGGTGTCACTCATTTTCAACACGGTGTTGACAAAATAGCATGTAATTCTGGCTGTTATTCTTCAAAGCCATTCTTCAATTCATGTAAATCACTAAAGTTGAATTGATCTGTCATTGCCTAAATGGTATTGAAAAGAGGAGACGGTCCAAATCAAGCAGGTTCATGCCATTGTGCAGATTTCCAGTTCATTTGCTAGTGTCCACATCGAAGGTCAGTGCCATTGCACACAAATTGGAGGAATTTTTAGGTAGATAAGGTTTTTGCATGTTATCTCTTAGCCATTCAAATTATTACTTAACGCGTATATAAATATTTTCTAATAATAGGCCCTCTTTTTTTCATATAGTCTTCATAGTCTTATACATGTCAAATAAACGATTTGTATTTCGTATGTATGTATCTAACAATTACTTACATACGAGGGGAACCAGTTTTTCTTGTCAATTTTTGGGGCACTACCCAATTTTTTGTTACAATCGCGTTCAATATTTGTCCAATTAATTTAATACAAACAACTTAACTAATTATATATCTAACTAAATTAAGTATACTCTAAAATACATCATTTGGAGGTACCAAAACATCTTTTGAGTGGGTTAAAATCCTTCAAATATTTTTTTTTTCATATACAAAATTTATTGGGGAGTTGGGACATCCCAAAATTGCAATGAATACCTGCTATTTATTTAATGATTTCATCATCCACGGTTTGAACTTTAACATATGATCGGCGAGTTCGTTATCAAAGAATTCCAATGGGAATGATGATCTGCTAGGCCTTCAGTGTAGCAGGTGGTATTCCATTCGAAGCTTGTAAATCCAAAAAGAATGGCCTATTTTGTCATCTACCTATATATTCTATCTACAAAACCAGTGTGCTATTGGTAAATTTCTCTTCAGTAATG
Organism: Dalbergia cultrata; assembly: GCA_031216105.1. NCBI lineage: Eukaryota > Viridiplantae > Streptophyta > Magnoliopsida > Fabales > Fabaceae > Dalbergia > Dalbergia cultrata. Next base: position 7,474,051 of record CM062347.1, read on the forward strand.
ATTATCAAACGACACTCTCATTACCAGGAACATCCCATGTTTTACAGAAGCAACCAATAATTATAACTCAAATACATACCATTTATTGGAATTGATAGGGATATGATATACCTAATGGTTTGACTTTTTATTATTAGCCCAAAAAAACCAAAAGAAAAAATAGTTGATGGCAAAATAGTGTGGGACTAAGTTTTTGGTTTTAATTTCTCATATTCAAGGGATAACCATTCTGATTTCCCTTACCCTTATAATAATCCTGTTTTAGTAATTGTCTTCATTGAAAAGGACTTTTACGAACGCATAACCAGAGAGCATATGCTTTTCGGTATATACTGCATGCTTTGCAAATTGCAAGCCGTTCTTCTTAGGGGAAATGAGAGAGTTCAAAAGCCAACATGTTCCTTCCTTTGTCTTTCAAACATTGAAACTTTGTCCTTTTTTTACTTGGAATGGGGACGTGAAGATAGATAATCTCCATTAGTATTCTCATCAAGAAAACTCTCAGATGAAGATAAAGTATCCTATGCATAATAAGTTAGAGCGTCTATATGCATAAAGTGTAAGGGAAAATCTTAAAGTTATAAAGTGGAAGAAGGGATATCCAGATTTCATATTACCACTGTTCAGATACATGGTCTGGCCTAGCTGGCATTATCGATCAAGTGATTTATTGGTTTAATTACACGGGGAATTCAAATTTTAAAATCACAATTTTACTGAACATTTAATCTTTTTTGGGCAAAATAGACATTTTGGTCTATCACAAGGCTGAGTTCTTCCACTGATGATTCAAGGCCTCATATTATCCAAAATTGCATCACAAATTAAGACCAAGTTGGATAAGGCCAACCCACTTTATAATGGGCCAAGAAATGAACTCCCATTTTTGTGATACAGGAAGATATGTAGATATGTTACAAATTAAGCAAGCAAACAGCCAAATATGCATACACCAATTTATATCAAATATGCATGCTGTTTGGACCAGGATTTTCTACGATCGAACTGCTGGTGCAGTAAGGGAAAGGAAGAGAAACATGTCAGTCCAATAATATTTTAAAACACATATAATCAACTCCTTTTGTTTATCTCCCATTGTACTACTTGCATGTACGTGCACTTCAATTGAGGTGGTTGAAATACGTTTTTGTTCATTGGATAGTTAATCTGCTAAGTAAATGAATAATATCCAAATTTTGATTAAAAAATATTGCAGCTGATTGAAATCCATTTTTGGTCATAGGCTAAGTTGTTGTCCGACATTGATTGTGGGGGCTTTCCTTTTTTGCTGTCAGGATCGATGTCTTATAATTCCAAGATTTTTTTGTTTTTGGTCAGTTTTAATTTTAAAGTTGAAGACCCAAACCTTGTGTAACGGCTTTCCTTCCTTATGTAGATTTTTCTATTTATGATAGTGGACCTAAACATTTTGTTCAGGATTCGATTGAGGGCCTTCGTTTTGCTTTTTTTTCATAAGTGTGTTCATCTCAGTGGTCCTAAACCTTATTCAAGACTGTTTCCCAAGAAAAGAAAAAGATCTACAATGGAAATACACCATGCAATATCTTTGTTACACAAGCCTATGCATGTTGTTTTTGAATCATCCTATAGATGGTACTCATTTCTATGATCCAGCTGATAAGATTTGGACATGGCACGATATCAGTGCAAAAATACTACTAATAATAATGTACACACAAAGAAAAGCATGCAAAGCTATTGAGATTGATTTAACTGTGAGAGGTTTGAATAATATGTATAAGAGGTTTGGGTAATATACAAAAGAGGTTTTAGGTTCAAACTTTATTACAAGCAATGTAATTTTATATGTACAAAAAAAATAAATAAAAGCATAGAGAAGAATGAAAAGAAGAAAATTTTATTATTGAAGTACTTTAAAGGGGTTTGGGTTACTAATGCATTTGCTCAAATTAAAACACATTTCATGAATAACACACTTTGTATCTCGCCTAAAGTAATTAATGCAGACCCCCCTCTTGCCTCATTATTTTTGGTACAAAAGAGAAATAAAACAAAAACAACAAACCGTAACAAAAGAGTACCATCGCATTTTGTGAGTTTGATTAGTTTCACTTACAAAAGCATTATTTCATATCACGAGAAACACGATCAATTTTTAATAAGACATAAAAGGCCATAAACATATAGCTCATTCAATGACCACTGACCCCCTTGACACCATTTGTGGCAACCCCATTTTGAGCTTCATTCTTCTTTGGTTCCACAATGTCAGTGGTCACCAAATTCTTGTTAGCTTGATTGTGCACTCCCCATGCAGCCCGTCCTGAAGTGTCCATGTTGTTTGACCACTCAGGGAACCAACTAAGAGCCTTTGGTGTGCAACATGCCACAGTAGGTTCCCATGGAATTCCTAGCAGGTTGCTGCAAAACCAAAAAAATATACTAAAGGAATATGCAACATAACCAAAATCAACATCTACTCTAGATAATTGACAAAAGTGGTTTTGAATTTGTACTTCAACTTTTAATCATTGTTCAAGGAAATTATTCAAGTAATAAGAATGAGTAAGAATGAGAAAAAAACAAAAAGAATGAGCCTAGGTTCAAGGGGGAGAATGACAGAGAATTCAGAGAGAAGAGAGTTTAGGGTGATCTTGATTTCAAAAAGATAGTTTTCATTTTTTATTTCCTATTTTTAGTTAATTTTTTGTTTTTCAAGATTTTATGAAGAAAACAAAGAAAACTACAAAATCCAATTTTAAATTTTTATTTATAACTTTCATTATTTCTTTTACAAAATTCTAAAAATAAAAAATAAAAAATTATTTTCTGAAATCAAATACACCATTAATAACTCAAAAGATAACAATTTAATGATGACTTATAAATTAATGAGACTATTCCATATTTATACTAGTATTGTATCATCACCTTTGGGGAGATTTTCTCAATAAAGTAATATGCTGCTTTTGTCAGAGGAGTGTGAAGTGGGTAGGTGCCTGCGGCATCAAGCATCATGTTGTCAGTAGCCTGTGTGATATTAGGTGGAAAATTAACCTGTGATATATATTGCAGAGAAAACTAAAGTTGGAAAAGTAGAAGAAATTAAGGTTAATATTTATGTGTTTGGCAGTTTGCTCTGGGTGCATCAATCCAATTATAGCCAATTCCATCACTCATTTGCTCCTTTTGCCTCGCAGAATATGCTGTGTACAAAATCATGCAAGAGAAGTTATTTCAATTTTTTTTTTCCAATTTAATTTTGATACATTTCAAGTGTAAAACAAACATTTCGTTTGCATAACTTTTCACGTGGTGGATAAGAGAGTCAATTATCATGACTGATATGGTAATACCAAGACCGCATCACGTGCGGAGGTTCTAATCCGCAGTATAACAACATCTGACCGCAATTGCAATGTGATACATTTTCGTAAAAATTAACCACAACGTAACCACAATGCAACTATATTAGGACTACAACGGATCGCATCGAACCATATCAAGGCCGCAATAGGCTCTTTTCCAATTTGAAGGCACACAAAAATTTCATGCTATATAAGCCATAATGCACGTTGCGATGGCTACAATTTTCACAACCACAACTACAATTTAAAACACTAGGTAATATACATAGACTATGTAGAAAATTTTTATAATGTCAATGCATAAAAATTAAATTCTCTATTTAATACGTATTTTTTGTATGAAATTGCTATCAAATCACAGGGCACATAAACATACTGGTGGCAGATAGAGACGTTCTTTTTCATCACAAAGGCATTTCTCAATTCTTCTTTGTCCAGACTGAATGTATTAAAGAGATCAGAATCCACATTAAAAAGTTTTATTAACTTTGGTTCAATATTTGATGATTTATTAATACTAATTTAACCACCAAATAATTAGAAATCTGACCATCTTAAAGTCAGGGTCAAGAGCCATCACAACTTTCACAAACTCCTTATCCAAGTATGGGCATCTGGCTTCAAGACCCCAAGCTGATGTTGCTTTGTTTGCTCTTAGACAATCATATTGGTGTGGTGCTTTAATCTGCAGTGTAAGTAACATCACATTAGTCCTTTTATTCCTTACATGCTTGAAGATACTATAGCCATTTGCTACATGTAGGAGCAAATAAATACAATACCTTGCGGCAGCTTTCTCCGTGGAGTTCTTCCTTGTCGGGAGCCTTATGGAAAATACAAGTATCCACCATATATCTTATCAGAACCTTCTCCAGAGAGTACCATCTTAATTCCATGTGATTTAATCTTGCGGAAAATGAGATATGTTGGTATGCTAGATCTAACTGTTGTCAGTTCATATGATTCAATGTGGTAGATCACATCTTCAATAGCATCAATTCCATCCTGCAGAAGGAAATTAAATTAATTATGTGACTAGAACTCTACAATATTGAACTTCTAAGGAAGTAGTAGAACTAGAACTAACTTAAATATTGTGTTCGGACTAACATATTTTGGGTTTAAAATAGCTTATAACGAAAAGAAAATTATGATACAAATTTCAAACGGGTCATTATTCCCCCAAAGTAACCTAAATGAGTGATACTATATTGTCTGATACTTTGATTGAGAGAAGAATAATTGTTAAATGAAATAAAGTTATATAACTCAGTTATACATCAACGGTCATTTTTTATTTTTTCATCACACCATTCTGACAACTAAATTTGGACAAGAAGTCTGGCTCTATAATTTCCCTTACCAAACATGCCTTAATCAGATTATAGGCTGAACAGTGAAAAACAATGTACCTGAGGGGTGAAGTGAAAGTTATGATGAACTGTTCCTAAATAATCTGCAACTTGTCTACCAGCCTTCAAATTAGGTGAACCCTTCTCAACAAGAAAAAATGGGTATGCAAATAAATTAAATTACCATTGCCCCAAACCTGCACTCTCATTTTGATAATATAGTACTATTGGTTATTGAATATCAGAAACTCACCTCAAGACCAATGCAGAATGAATGGATGGTTGTTCCCAATTGCTTCCCTGCCTTGGTGTCAGCCAAGTAACGAGAAGTGATTGATGCAACCAATGATGAGTCTAAACCTCCAGAGATCAGCACACCAAATGGCACATCTTTCATCAACCGCTTGATCACAACCTGTGCGTATTCCAAACTCATCTTGTCACCTATGTTAATTCAAATTTTAAAGTTTAGGGCGGTGAATTAAGGTTCATTATGGTTTTAAATTGTCATCCCTAGCTGCAATTGCAGCCACAATATTGTCATTTTGATGGTATTACAATCGCACCACAACCAAATTGCTACAGTATCAGCTGTGTTTCTCTTTGAACTTCTGCAATCGCAATAACCGCAACCGAAACTGCAATTGTAATTAAAACATTGAAATTGAATACATGCTCTGTAAGTGATGTGCTACCACTGTATATACAACCATATATAATTTATACACATATGTATGTGCAAATTACCTTTTCTAAAGCTTGTCTCAAAACCATAGGATCATATGGGGTTGATGGAATGGCCTCAGAGAACCAAAGAGCATTGTAACATCTGCGGAACCTTCTCTCTCTGCTTGAGTACAAGGTAGCAGGTTGAAAACGTTCAAAATGCTCACAATCTTCATGCATGGTCCTGTACTCAGATGAAACCCAAACTGAGGGTGAACAAATTAAGAAGAAGCAAATTAAAGCTAATGAAGTCTAACATCATATATGTTGCACGGATGATAGGAGTACCCCGTATGACACAAATGCAATCATGGGATGTGACATAAATCAAAGTAAAAACATGTAAAATTTAATTAAAAATATCTAAAAATATCAGTAAAATATCTGATACAATGCATATTCAATATGGATGTGTCGACCATTTAAAAGTATCTGTGCATGATCATTCAGAAATGTTAGTGCAAATTATATATAATACCATCTTCTCCCCAGCCAATGTAGAGGGAAGTGATCCCAATTGCATTACGAGCAACTAAGAAGTGGTTGTCCTGAGTGTTCAAAAGCACAAAAGAAAATATGCCGTCCAACATGTCCACAAATAACATTTTCGTTTTAATATTAGTTCTCCAAGGATCAATTGAATATACTTAAAATTTCAAAATATTTATCATTATAACATTTCGGTCCACCGTTAGTCTATCATTATAACGATGGACTCAAGTGTATGCAAAGGAAGAGAGCATATATTTGGAAAAACAAATAAAAGGCTGTATGTTAATTGTTAAGGGACCTGAATCCCTAACAAAAAGGGTATAATTTACTCACATGAGTTTCTTATAATCAACTCTATGTATCACATGACTTAGGTTTAATTATTAGATTTCTATCTTAGTGAGTGATCTGTAAGTATCTCTATAAGTATTTGATGAGTTTAAAGATTAAGAGTGAAAACAAGCTAAACTAGACTACACTTTCCCCTTAACAAGTCAATCATGAATTGTAACTATTTGACCTGAGCTTGTCCTGTGGCATATTATAAGTTTTATTTCAAACTTAAACCTATTAACAAAGATTGCAATTTATAATTTATAACATTTTAAAAATAGGAAAAAAATTGCCAAAAAATGAGCCATCAACTTACAATAATCCAATAAAGGTTTAAAAGAAAAAATTATGCACATATTCAACATGAAGATTATGGTAGATTAGTGGTTTCAGTAACAAAAGACTTGGTGAAAAGTATGATGTTTGAATTTTAGTTTTGATATTTTTAGGCAATATAATCTTTAAAAGGAGCCTCATAGGCTTGGTATGCTATAGAATGGGCTTAGGGCTGGGCTTTTAAGTTAAACAAGCTATTCAATAAATCTAAATTTGATATTATTTTTATATCAGTCAGGTCATGTTAGGTCAAATGGGGGTCAAGTCATAGGCTCTTACCAGGCCACTGACCTATTTCCACCCCTATTGGAGGCATGCTAGATTAGGTTGAGTTTTCCATTCAATCTAAACTTTTCATTGAAAAAAAAAAAAAAAAAACACACTCTATTGTATTTACGAATGTGCTAGTCTGACCAAAAAATAATTCAAGTCTTCTTAATTTTAAGCACATTGTCTTGAATTGGAGTTATGCGTATGAAAGAATATTGGTGAACCTTTTTCATTTCAAACAATTGAATCAAGATTATTTCTAGGTTTTAAACGATCTCTTAATTATTTCGAAAGAAGTTACGCATAAAAATGAATATTCCTATTTGTATAGAATAACCGCATCCTAAAATTAAACCACTTCCCTCAGTGACATGTAGCTTCGATATATTCTTCATTTTCTCCAGTCATGCAACATTTTCTCACTATTTTTATCCCCTCTATTGAGAAAATTCACTTTTCAGGTGATGTATATATTTCCATTTATTTCTATTTTTCGATTTTTTGGTCATTCTATTTATTTCTATTTCTCTGTGTTTTTTATGGGCTGTTTTCCGTTTGCTCCACAATTGAACTGAGGCTGGGCCCTTCCACTAATGTAAGCCCATAAACTCTGTGTCAGACTGGTGCTTGATCCTTGGGCCTCCCAAAAATACAAAAAAATTAAAAATAATGTATAAAATAGAAAACAACACGATAGCTGTGGTCCAAAATAAATAAAAAGGTAAATTATAATGATCTCCTCTAAAGTTTAATACAACTGCACTCTGCATCACTATATTTGCAAAATTGTTGGTAAAGATCGCTGAGATTTGCCAAAATGACATTAGCCTTCTCTATTAGCTATTGTTATTTGTTTGTTAATTTAAGTGATTAAAAAAAACGTATAACATTGCAATATTAATAAAAAAAAAAGTATAATATTTTAATACTATATGACATATAGATTGTCTAGAATGCTATTTTTTTAATTTTATTATGTGAGGATGAAGTCTATAATTATAATTAATGATAAAAATTATTATTTAGTATTATATATTATGAGTAAGAAATCAAAACATAAATGATAAGTGATTATAAGGACTAGTACAAAAAATACATATATAATATAGAGGTCAAAAGCAAAAGTTGATGCAATTATAAGAACTACAATTGTATTTAAATATTACTTTTTTACATATTAATTAATTTGTTCAGTATCAATTTATGATTATTTAGTTATATACTATCACATAATTAAACCAAAAAAAAAAATTGTTACGGCAATGAAAGCGAACTATACTAAAATGAGCTTTATGTTCAATATCAGAAGTAAAATCCTAATGTCTCCAACTTAGAAAGGATTTGAGCTAACTATCTTCTCGGTTTAAAATTATACAGCAAAATCTTTTGACAAAAAAAAAAAAAAAAAGATATCGGTAGAGGGAGAATAAAAAAATTCATTAGAGGAAAACCTTCGGATGAGTTATAATATTAAATTTTAATGGAGAGCTTTAAACTTATGTTACTTTAGATAGATAATTCGTGGCCACCTTAAGCCTAAATATAATTCTTCTCCTACTAGCAATTCTAATTTTAAACTAAAATTGGGATAACAACTTGACGTAAAGGAAACATATAATGATGAAACTAATTCCGCAACCAAGGAATATATAATAGTCGCAATTGATTGGTCAATGTTCTGTAACAATGGAACAGGTTCTCCCAATTGAGCTCACTATGAAGAAGATTCAGAAACAAGTGAAGTTGGGTATATGGTATGGAGATGATTCAGTGTCACACTCGGAAAAGGTTGCACGCCGTTTTCTGCTAAGGTTGCCTTGTCCATTTGCTGATCAAAGAGACCAACTCAGGCCCACATTTAGGTCATGATATGAGAGTGCCATGACTCATATTAAATAACAACACTGCACCTGCAAAGATTGAGCAGCAAGTTATTGCACTTGCAGCCCTCACCGGGGAACATTTTATCGGAGAAATTATTACATACTTGCAGAGTACATTAAATTGTGTTTGTATTTAATAAATAGACTGACATTTCAAAATATGATCCAAAGTAACTTACATATTTTTTGGAGTAAACTCTATGTTATTAACTCAATGTAAAACCAATAATTTATGAATACCTAATAATTTCTTGTTAATAAAATGACATTTTAGACAAAAGTTAATTTTGTTTCTCAGAGTTAATTTTGTTTCTCAGAGTATCCACTGTTGATTGCAAACCAATCCCTTTGCATGTTGTAGACTCATTTAAAGAGATAAACATTGACTATGAATTATAAAACTGCTTCATTCTTATTGTGAGAATTGAACCCTCAACACTTGATTAAAAAAGGAGAGGACCCTTATTACCTTATCTCGGTCCCATCTTTATTTTAGCTAAAAGTATAAGTTATTATGAATCATTTTTAAAATATCATTTTATTGTTATATATAGACACAATTTAACGTACTTTATAAGTATCTAATAATTTCTCATTTTGATTCTATAAAAAATAATTTCCCGTTTTATAAATATAATACACATAAGTTGTATTATTATATTTTGAAAATTTAGACTTGACTTAATAGAAAAGTGATATTTTATTCAAATTAAAATTTTGAGACAACAAAAAATGTTTAAATGAAGTTAATTATACTTTTGTTATATATATTATTCATTAGTAAACTCAACTAGCATAACATAAATAAACACATTATAATCCAAACTATCATAATCGTCTTAACAGTTTAAGCAGATGAGCAGAGATACATGATCATGGTTTTATATTTGGGCTAAAGCGTGAATATTTATCATAATGGGAGATAACTTAGTTATGTTAGCTTTGATAACATATCATGAACCATCTCTTCCAAATGGTTAAAATTATAGGTAGAGACACATGAATATTTTTATACCACAAACATATTATATATCCAAAGTAGATATGAAATATATAAGATTAATTTCAACAATATATTAATTTTTAATGATATAATAATGTTTGATTTGCATGTAAAAATAAAATGATGTTCTAATATAATTTTTTTTAAATAAATATTTAATTATATATTATCATATCAGTAAAAATACATATTTTATTCAAAAACTCACTATCTTAAAAATTATACAAGTGGAAGCATACATAATTAACCAATAATATAAACTCTTCTATATGACCGGTATATTGAAACTGATCTTTGTATCATAATTGAATTCTACAAAGTAGATCCAGCATGGATGGGCCAGTAACTTGTCTGAGCATTTTCCTCGCGTCGGAAGATTTTACGGCTTTGTATTACTAATTGGACATCACCATCCCCAACAGACGGTGTTTGTATTAGTAATTGGACATCACACAGCCCCGACAGATGGTGCTTTAACTATATATATATATATATATATAAATGAGAGGGTGGTTAATATTAAAAATGAGAGGAGTAATTAAATCTCATTCATTAGATCTTATATAAATAATTAAAATTAAAACATAAAATCATGTGATATTTTTAAATAATCACGTGATCATTAATTGTCATTAATAACTTTCAGTCATGAACATTTATATATAATTATGCGATTCAAATTTACTCATCTCATTCTCATAATAAGTCTCTCCTCTCAAAAAGTGTGCATGTGTTTCTCATAAATATCTTTATAATCTTCATGATTAAGTTTGAGTTCACTTTCACTTGCATACAAAAGGAATAATTGAATTAATTATAAGTCATAAAAATTGCAACTATATATAAGGAATTTAATGTAAGAATAAACTTTTATCCCAATATAATTATCATTACTATCCTCAAATATTATGAAATATAGAATCTTTTATTTAGAAATTATATTACTCACATACATTCGGGGCAGATATCCCCCCCAGGTGGTGGCAGGCATAATCCTCATTCCTATCTTGAAAGTTACTTTGGGGGAACTTTTATCCTATCTCTATTCTCATGGAAAAAAATCCCCACATTCGGATCTTCGTCTACAGATATCCTTGTAGATATTTCCACCTACAAATCCCTATTGCCATCCCATATATATTAATATTATGGAAGAATAAATAAAAATATATGAGGCTGATGAGTGCTTCAACATTTTCCGTTTTTTTTTTTCAGAATCTTCCGAAAAGTCAGAATCTTCTAATACAATTATTGGAGGTTGTGATTGATTTTATCTCAATTAAGTTCAAAATATTTTTTCTTTTTCTTTTTTCACATAACCGTACCATACCGAAAACTAAATTTGAAATAAGAGTAAAATATAACTTTTTTCTTTAAGAAATAATAATATTACACTCCATTTCTATCTATTTCTTAAACATATATTCTTCTCCTTTACAAACTTAAAATAAAGAGTAAATGCTCAACTCAGTTTCTTAAAAATATTATAGCCAGCAATTTGGTCCTCCAAGAAGATAAACCCCTTTGTAGTCCCTTGAGAATTGAAGCATAGAACAAGTTAGTCGCTCTATAAAATCCATCCATTAAAGCTTAACACAATGACAAATGTGGGCTGTTAATTCAATGATGTGGCTATCATGTTACATGGGAAGTAATTTCCTGAATATTTTCAAAATGACATGATGTCAATGTGTTAGTTCATGTGACGCATCAATGTTGTAACGTACCATATGAGTTATTTCATTAACGAAGACTTAATGAGAGGACTAAGTCCTACAGTCCAATTCTTGAGGGACCAAACAAGATTTATTTTCGTGAGAGACCAATTTATCCAGCATAATATTTTTATAGGAATTACGTTGGGGATTTACTCTCAAATGAATTACAATTTAGTTTATTCTTTATTTTTTATTAAATATATATTTTATCAAGCTTATTATTTTATTTTTGACCAGATTACCCTTTAATAATAGTTCTACATATTATATTTTTTAATAAAATAAAATATTTGTGGCTTATAATAATATAAAATATTGATATTTATGTATATATTTAATACATTTTATATGTATTTAATGTAATTTAAACTCTAAAAATGTTTACTGTATTAAGAAAAATATTAATAGTAACAATGATTTTATAATTTTTTTTTTAAAAGTAAAATGCTTTTTATGTTCTTGACTATAAATTTTATAATGTTAATGTATTCATTTTTGCAGTAAAATTATAAAATTCTTCTTACCTTCTTCGTCGTTCATCTTTATATAAAATACTTAAAAATATTTTTTATGTATATTAATGTTCTAAAACTAATAGCTAAAAATATATAATTTATATTTTTAAAAACATTAAAATTTTTATTACTATTTATTATTTTTCTCTTAGTATAGTAAGAGTTTTAAAAATTAAATAATATATATCAATATTTTATATTATTATAAGTCAGAAATATTTAATTTATTAAAAAAATTATATGTATAACTATTATTTAAAGATAGTTTGGTTAGAAATAAAATAGTAAGGTTGAAAAAATAGAGATTTAATTAATGATAAAAATTTAAAAATAGACTAAAGTGTAACTTATTGTAGGTTTGTAAGGATGGGGAGAGTATACTTTGGAAATAGAGAGGACGAGAGTTTAATATTATTATCTCTTAAGGAAGTGGGTTGTATTTTACTCTAGAAACAAATATTGATATAAAACAAAATACGGTCATCATAAAATAAAGGCACTCTAATTAGTTAAGATTTTATATTCAATCTGTTGAATTTATAATGAAAATAATGATAACAAACCACGAGATAACCAACGTTGGAAAGCAAGGAATTGTTTCTCAATTTGCTTTTAGTTTATAAATACCTTTTTCTTCCTTTTAGAAAGAGTCTTTAATCTGTGACATTGTCTTGGTGACTTGGTTCTTTGTGAACAAAATTACTGACAGGCCGTTTTGAAACCTTTGGAAAGAAGTTAAATTGAATTTTATGGTCTGAGAGTAACTTAAGTGAAGGAATTAAAATCGTATGAGAATTGAAATCCAACAAAACTAAGGAATTGAAATAAGATTTAAAGGGGTACGATTTGGTGTGAGAATTGAATTTTAATAAATGAAAATACCAAAATACTTGAAAATAATATTTTATTCCTAACATATTAATGAAGGATAAAATAGTAAAAATACTTAAATTAATTTATTTTTAGACTCATTCCAAACTAAGGAATTGAATTAAATTTTTTAATTTACTGATTCATTTTAAACATAAGAATTCAATTTAAATTTTTATGGAATTCAATTCAATTTTATCTCATTAAAAGTTTCCAAACACCCTGTGAGTGTTTTCTTCTCCTTTCTTATGCTTTGAAATCTTGTATATTCGAGTAAGTTTCAAATCTTGTGAGGTACACAAGTGTGAAAAAAATCCAATTAGAGAGGTTTCTAGGTTAGTAGTGTGTAAGCTCAGGGTTGAGTGTTTAAAGCATAAAACATGTAAAGACAAGATATGGATATCAAATTCCAGTTAACACATAATAAACAAATATAAGGGATAGAGAAGCTTACACAAGAAGTTTATCCTAGTTCAATCTCTATAACCTTGGGGTCTACGTCCAGTTCTTATTGTTTAATGGTGTAACTTGTTTAGGGCTAAAGGGGGCAACTCCCCCCCCCCCCTTTTCCTCCTCCTCCTCTCTCTTCCCTTTTTTCTCTCTCCAAGTTGTTTTAATTTTTTATATATACATATGCATGTGGTCCTTTTAAAAAATTGTGATTATTGTGATTAATAGAGAATTAATATGCCTTATTATATGAGAAGAAACAAAAGTCACTAGTACATACATAATAAGTTCAAGACTTTTTTTACTCTTTAATTTGTGAGAGGAAAGAAAAGCCCACTAAAACTTTGTTTTATGTTTTCTACACTATCACCAAGACATTTCATTTCAATATTAGTACTTCAAAACTTATACGATTAATATGTTTATCGAGAAAAAATAAATCTTTCAAATTGGTATGCATAGTTTTCCTCTTAATTCAAGATCTCCATTATATGTACTAAAATATATTGTGTAAATCACAACTCATACAGTCATGCCATATATTGTTTAAATTAGGAGAACTGTAAGGTTGGTGGCTAGAAAAATATGTCACCACTTTATATTTGCCTCCCTAATTTTTCAGTCTTCTTCCATCGCTGCCACTACCTGTATAATTGGATTTTTACTGAAATAGGATAAAACCTGACGCAAGAATCGCATATGATTGGAACAACTTTGGGCTTGGATTAGAGTTCTATTTTGGGTATTGTGAACACCTGATTTTGTCCGGCCCATTTAAATTTTTTTTTTTTTTTAGTAGTTCGTAGATTAACTCAAACTTAGATTAAATTATGATTTTAGATTTATTTTCTTATTGATTTTTTTGTTATGGATAAAAATATATATATATATATGGTGAGTCCAGCCCCTTTAGTCTAGTCCATTAACCAAAAAATAAAAAAATAAATCAAAAATAATAATAAAAAGGAGAAGTAGTCCGTGACAACAAATGGAATAAAACAAAGAAGAAAAAGGAAGTCAAGCTACATCATGATTCATGTTCCCCATTGACACAATGATGAAGGTTGACAAAATTATGGCTGTTTCCCCCTTTACTTGATTACCCGTGACTTGGTATCACACTAGCCACGACTTGTAAAGATGATCAATGATAAGCAGTGACCAGATACATTCATAAGGGACACTTGAAGGGGGACCGAAAATCATCATCAACACAATATCATCAACACAATATCATCAACATAGCTTTCTTCCTCCTACCAAATTTCATTTTCACAGTAACCTCCATTCCTATCACTAACATATCAAAGGACCCATAGACAAACGGCTCCTTTCCCGTTCATTTTCATCATCTCCTCACCATCATAAACCATCACAAAACCATCATTATCACTACCATCCTTCACCTCTTCCACCTTCATCATCACAACCCACCAAATAGCAATCATCACCATCATCATAAACTCAACCCCAACCATCATCATCCCCATCAAACCTCCATTTTCATCATCAACATCAAGATTTGATTTTCCTATTGTTGTATTCACTGTCCTAAAAACAAGAGAGTTATCTGTTTTGAGACTTTGAGAGAGGTTGAAGCAGAATCATATAGGCTAAGAGATTTGGGAAATAAAAAAAAGAACAACACCGTAAGTATTATTTTCTTGCTCTTTCTATCTAGTTTTGGGTTTTTGTCATTCCTCTTTTAATTGTGGGTTACTAGAGCACTGACAAAAGCCATAGCTTCTCATTACCCACATACTCCATCAATTCTATCATCTTCTTCAAGCCTAATCCAATCCCCTTTACACAACACCAAAAAAAAATAAAATAAAAGAAGCAACAGCAGAACAATCAATTATCATTCCAAGCCAAAATCAAAAAACCAAATCATAAAGCCAAGCCAAACTTCTTGAAACCCAAGAAAAATGATGAATCAAAAACAAAAATAGAAGAAGAAAGAAGAGGGGTGGCGCATGTTGCCACCATCGCTGGATTAGACGTCGTGGTTCTTCCTCTCATGGGTGAGGAGTCATTGTTCTCGCCACGCCACGACCACTGGAGTTCTCATGCACTGCCGTAATCACAACCATCCACCACCACCGTCGCGAGCCCTCCTCCTTCTTCATCGTCACCATCCCAGCACCTCCACCCATTGCGGCAAGACCAGCGAACCTCGCTTTGACCCGGCCTCAGTGGAGCAAGCTCCTCGGCCCGTCCTCCTCCTTTTCACCACCGTGACCAACCATTACAGCGCCGCGATCCAACAAAGAAGCGTATCTTCTGCGACTCGCGTCCCTATCACTGTCTCCTCCTTTGTCCAACACAGCGGCCTTTCCTTCCTATAGCCGCTTATTCTGGCCGCACAGTCTTACTTCCCTCCTCCTCAGCCTCGGCGTGGTCAAGCCACAAGGGCCGCCTCACCAGCTCTGAGCGGCTGCGTGTCCCTTTCTTTCCTTCCTCTCATGGCGCAATGACTTCCCTTCTCTTGGCAACATCCTTCTCTCCTTCACTCGCCTCTCATCCTCTTTCTCGATCTCTCTCTCAATCTTTCTTTCCCTCACTTGTCCTCTCATCCTCTCTCTCATGATCTCTTTCCCCCTCTCTCTCATTCGGACTCTCTCTCACACTCGCCTCTCTGTTTTTTTAAAGAAAAGGAAAAATGAAACTAAATGTATAAAAGGAATGGTTCCAGATGGTTCCCACAATGCCTTTCAAGTAGTGATTTATTTCCTTTTCCTGTTATTTTTTATTTTAAAAAGACTTAGTGTTTGTTTTATTTTCTTTGTGGGTTGGGTTTATATTTTTAAAATAAATGTGAGTCTTGTTTGAAACTGGATTGGGTTCAAAGATTCTTTTATGGTTTTCGTTTTATTACTCATTTAGAGGTAAGTGTTTGGTTTGGTCTAGAATTCTAAATTTGTGGACTAGGATTTTGTTAGATATTTATTCTTTATCTTAAAGAATGGTTTGCTAGTGTATGTTTAGGTAATTTACAATGAAATAGATTGTATTTTGAAAGTAGGATTGGATCAATCGTGACGGTTTTATCAATTCTATATTCCGTAATATTTTAGGCTGATGACTTTGATATTCTGGAATTCTTTATTTTCAAACATAAAGTTCACCCACAATTATTTTTAAAGTACAACGTGACTTTGAATTCCTCATCGCACTGCAGGAAGGATACGAGGGAGGCAGTGATTCTGTCAAGTCAAAATTAGATTTTATTAGGTTATTTTATGTCATTCCATTTTTAATTTGTAAATATTTATTGTTATTTTTATTTGTTTATAAATATTTAGTGTCTATTAGTATCATGTATTATTTTTAATTTAAGCTAATAATCAAATTATTTTAAATGAGGATGTTAATTTAGCCGTGACGGCTTATTAACTCAGTTAAACATTTGAGCTGTGACAGCTTGATGTTTTAAATTTTCAAACTAAAAATAGATTTTTATGATGTCATTTTATTCTGTTTTACATGTAAATATTCTTATTCATTATTATTATTATCATTGTAAATATTTGTTTATTTATTCATTTATTTATTTATTTATTATTATTATTATTATTATTATTATTATTATCTTAATTTAAATTAATCATTGAAATGTATATATTTTATTTCATTATTATTTTGATGTCATTTTATTTGTTTAGCATGTGAATATTTTTGTTCATTATTGTTATTATTATTATTGTAAATATTTATTTAGTATTTATTTATGATATTATTTTATTATGTTTTACGTGTAAATGTTTTTGTTCATTATTATTATTATTATTGTAAATATTATTTAGTATTTATTTATGATATTATTTTATTCTGTTTTGCCTGTAAATATTTTATTCATTATTATTATTATTATTGTAAATATTTGTTTATTTATTCATTATTTTTTATTATTATATTTATCCTCCTCTTTCTTTATTATCTTAATTTAAATTAATCATTGAAGTGTATATATTTTATTATAAATAAAGAGATTAATTTAGCGTGACGGACTTCATTTGCTCAATATTACGGATACGCTATGCGGCAGTTTGGTATAGAATTTTCTTATTTAAAAAATTTTCTTTATAATTTTCTTAAAATAAAAGTGTAAATAAATATTTTGAAAGGTTATTAATAATTTGCACAATTAATTAAGGTACTCTAAAGAGGTGTATTAGGGTCTTGTAGGATTAAATCCCTACCCTTCCCTAATCATAACCGACTCCCGAATTCGAATTTGGTTTCAAAGATCATTTTTATTGCATTAAATGGGTTTTTCCATAATTTTTCCCAATTAAATAAAAATTTGGTGGCGACTCCAATTTTAAACAGAAATTTAATTTTTCTCACGCCCACGTCATGATCCTGTTCATGACAGGTATGTTTATGAGTTTGGATTTTGGAGGGGAGGGGAGGGGAGGGCTTGTAATATAATTTCACACTACAAGTCCTCTCATCTCCTTCCTTCCCCTCCAAAATCCAAACTCACAAACATACCCTTTGTGTCGTGGTTAGGTTTTAGACTTTTGTATTGAGTCCCATTTCCTTAGCATTGACTTGTTGAACAATTTAAGGGTTCATTTTCAATATTTTAGTTTTCAAAATTTTATAAATGAAATATTAAAAAATATGAAAATTATAAAATTTAATTTTTAATTTTTAGTTTTTAACTTTTTTTTATAAAGTCATGAAAGATAAAAGACTAAAAATTAAAATTAAAAATTAAAAACTGAAATCAAACAAACCAATGTGTCTCTCCGTGCTTTTCTCTTCTCGAGTTAACAATTTTTAATTATTAAAAAAAAAAACACTCACCCAAAAACTCCCTAAAAGGGGACGGTAAGAAGTCAATAGAACAAGAGAAAAAGACACAGCAATCCAAGGAAAACACATAAAATACAAACTGAGATCTTCACAATGATTGAGCAGTCACCACTTCACCCCTCTATGCATATCGCGATCCATGAAGCCTGTAGTTGTAAGCTTAAAAATTTGGAGAAGGCCATACAAAAATTAAAACTTGATCGAAGAAATTGAATAATGTAGTTTGATATTGAAAACTAAATAATTTCATAACATCGGGACCAATTGAAAATCTGGACATAAAATGTGTTACATGGCGTATTCCGCCAATTTTGTAAGAAAAATGTAAATCCAAAGCGAAAATGTCATGATCAAACTTAAATATACACACCAAATATATGCTTTTTTTTTTTTTTTGGTTGTTGCATGAGCATTGCCTCATAAAATCCAAGTTGTCAACTGAGTCAGATATAGACCAAAAAAAGACATTCACAACTTCATTTTTTGTCCACGACAAATTTTTTCTTTAATATATGGGAAAAGATGTTGAAAGGATAGTAGAAACTAATGATTACGCATACACTATCTTCTCGGGTCACATTCAGAGAAAGATTAGATCTCATTATCCCTCATCTATTTCTTATTTGCTAAATGCCAATGGAATGTTCCTCTCACATATCCAACTCCAACACAGTGGACGTACTTGTCTTTCACCCCATTCGTCCTTTCTTTTTTCCTATTCCATTTTCTACCACTGGTTCAGTATAAAATTAACTATTGCTTCTAGCCATATTTTTTTTTAAAAAAAAATTCATCCTCAACTTTCATCAACAGAAGTTTGTTAAACATGTCACACAAACAGGCATCCTGGTCACCGTTCAATATTGTCTATGGTATCATGTTTGTTATTAGGGCCAACAACAGCACCCAATTATAAATAGATGAATTTTTAATGCAAAATATGAGATCATTTGGGACTAATCACTAAGAGAGATAGAAATAAAGTTGATTGGATTAAAGGAGAAAAGATTATGGACCTACCATTCTTGTATCTATCTTTCTTAATGAGTCCCAAATGACTCTACATTTCTACATTTTGAGTACATTTATCACTCTTTTCTAATTATGTGAATTGATTAGTAGTGCACTAATATATAGAGTTTGTGATAATAATGAGGAGATTATCATTTTTGGATAAACTTCAAATGAAAAAGGAGGATGCGACAAAACATGTTCAAGCTAAAAACAAGAAAGAAAGTAGCAATTAGATTTTTTTTTTATTATTATTCTTATTATTATTATTTTGATTGCTTTCTTTAGTCTGATCCTCTTTATTATTTATGTTTGCACATCCTTTTTATATCTTATGTTTTTATATGAGTTTTCTATATAAATATTTTTTCATATCATTTTAATATAAACCTATACTCAACCATTGTTTGGGTGCTTTGAACCTTTATCTAATTATTGAAAAGAAACATGGTGGAGGATAATTTGGTCCCCATCACTTTTGACACTTCACATTGTCCGAAATTTTTTTTTTTGGCAAATTGACCCACTCACATTAACTCCAATTTAGTAAAATTTCTTTATAATCCTTTCATTCTTTTTGCTTGTTCCCTAATCCTCCCAAGTCCCATCATACCCAGTTCCGAAAACTCCCTTTGGAGGTTCTTCCAGTTGATGGTGCTGAAAAAAAAAATGGTTCAATAATTGTGGTGATGTGTTTTCTTCATCAATTGGCGCTAGCAATGTAACAAGCTAGGAGCCTTACGATTGAAAGAAAGAAACTATTCATACAAAAATAAAAATCATCAATGCCCATGTCAATTTAGTATTTTAGCACCAACCTTCTATGTCTCTTGTTCAAATAATAATTTTTTCCAAAAGAAGGAACTCAAGAGCACCTTTATGTGCCAGCACTCAACTGAGTCATTGCTTATCTATGAGAATAACTAGATGTGGCTAGAATGAATGATAATGGTGGAGAAGAACAAACAATTCTTCAATCAACGGATGCTTGGAGAATTAATGAGTTTGGTCTTTACAAATGCCATTTACTTCGTCCTCATAGTCAATCAAGGAAAAGCCCAAAACCACAACACATTAGGGTTTCCTAGTCATTGGCGGTTGGTTGATCTCCTTAGCTCGACTCAAAAAGACTAGAATGATTTCTAAGCAAAAATAAATATTTCATGAATTAAATATCAATTTAAAAATTTAAAAAGTATGGCTACATATGAACCGTTAGATTTCATTAAAAATCAATTCAATAATGCAGAAAAAAAAAGATCATGTAATAATCCAGAACTAATGAAGGATCAAATAATCCTCTACCAATAAACATAAATACTTGAACCGTTGAAAGGGTATGTCTCTCTTGCAGGCCAAAGTTAGGTTGAGAAAACATAAAAAGGAATCCTCTTAGATATGGTCCAATCAAATGATACACATGTGGAGTTGTGGACCTCTTCAAATATCTCCTTCAGTTCCCATGGCATTTGAAAAATTAGATGTGAAGTTAAACATCACCGTAAGAGTTAAGCTTCACATATTGGCAGAATAGGTGTATGCTTTTATTAAAAAAATGTTTCGGACCATGAATTGGCCCATGTATGAGTGTTGTATAAGCAGTCAATATTATATAGCACGCCAAAACTCACCTAGATTTTTTCTTATATGTGTGTACATGGCTTTTTAAATTAAAAAATGCCCCCCTTATAATTATATGAGCGGTGGTGATTATAAGAAAAGTAAGCCTAGGTGCAATACAACAAGGGAGAGGAGCGTGAAAAAAATAGAACTCTTGGGAGAAGCAAACAAGAGACGCCGAGTGAGAGATAGAGTAATCAAAGTCGAATGCTATGAACTTCGTATAATCAATAGATAGATTAGATTCTTACGTTTTTTATTGGAATAATTTTAAAACTTCAAATAAGCATTTTAAATAGTATTTCGATTGGCCGGGGCCTGG
Organism: Dalbergia cultrata; assembly: GCA_031216105.1. NCBI lineage: Eukaryota > Viridiplantae > Streptophyta > Magnoliopsida > Fabales > Fabaceae > Dalbergia > Dalbergia cultrata. Next base: position 7,495,126 of record CM062347.1, read on the forward strand.
TTAATCCTTATGTTCTATATTACCCTTCACATTTGTTCTATTGAAAAGTCGTCGCGACGCCATGAATTAGTAATTTGGTATACTATCGTGAGTTATTACTACGTCGTAGTTACCACGATTTAAAGCATTAAATTAAAGTAATAATCATTTAAAATGCACAAAGAGCTATTTAAGGCATGCATCATTCCCGATGAACAATAAAAAGGTGTTGATCACCCCAAAAAATAAAAAATAAAAACAGTCAACACCAAAAATTGTTTCAGATAAAAAAATATTAGTGTTGATGTCTTTTATTATTAAAAAAAAAAAGATATTATAAGTCTTTAATAATTTTATTGATGAACAACTTGATCCCTAATAAAAAAAATATTAATATTGAGATATTTCATAATTACAAAAGGAGGACATTATTTTCTAGTAATGCAGGTCTCCTAATTAACCAAAATAGATTATTTCAGTGTATTTATGTTTATTGAATGAATTGGTAAGGGAATGCCTTTGATCTGTCATTGAAAATTTGAAATTTCACTCTTTTGTAAATAGGTTTTTGATAGAAAATCAAGTATAATGTTATTGTATTGTTTTGTAATATGTAGTTACTATAATCTAGCAAATAGTTCTTTTGTGAAAATGACTATGAATTTATGATATTAATGTCATAGTTCCTTAAAATAAGGTGGTGATAAAGTATAAAGAATTTGATTCTAAATCTGATTCCTTTCTCAAAATGACAAGTTTGGGGCATGAGTTTTTTTCTTGATAATAGTTACGGTGAAATATTGAAACGTTTGGGGGAGAAATTTGCAAAAAAGAAAAAAATGAAAGGGTGTGTTTTAGTTGGTGTTGATTGGGATTAGTGAGTGTCAATAGATCAATAATTAATTCATACCAGTATTTAATAGGTTATAAGTAAGTCAATGATTTATATGTCCTATTTTTATAATTGTGAATGTTTTTAATACTAATTTTTTATTGTCAATGATAAATTTCTACATCAATAAAATTGTCAGAAACCTATAGTATCTTATTTTTATAATTGAAAGAGACCTCAACATTCATATATTTTTTATTTGAAACTAATTTGTTCATTAACAAAATTATCCTGGATTAATTTGAATATTTACTCAAATATAAAAAGTGTTGAGAAAATATCGGTGCTACTTCAAGACGCAAAACAGGAAAGAATATATTGTTTAAGGAATAAGCATATATATACATTATAAATTACTAATGCACGGAAACGAAATCCAGCTAATGTATATAAACAGTAAACACTTAAATAAATACTAACAACTCATGGAACATGCATGTCATATAAAATTTCAAATTAATTTAATTAAAATTATTTTACATAATTTGTATGCACATAAAATTTAACCTTTTATATATATATATATATATATATTTGAAATAAATAAAAATAAGATTTACAAAATTATATTATTATTAATGTTTAATTTTTATGAAATTTGACATAAATAATTTTTATCATAGATAATTATAATTCAACAATTGGATCAAGCAAAATGTTATTTCATAGAAATTTATAAGTGGTATAATTTTATATAATTTTGTTTAAAAGTTACATCATTATAACTTAGTCCCAACCCATATACATATTATCTACAAGAGGATTTTTCTTTTAGGCTCGTGAACATATTATAGGAAATTAGAAGAAAAATAAAAGAAAATATAGTCTCACTCACGGAAGAGAGAAGACTTTAAAAATTAAAATAGAAAATAAACACTAAAAAAATTAAGACAATATTTTTTACTTATTAACTAATGCTTAATAGAATCAACATTTTGCAATTTATTATTGAATTAAAGGCTGTAAATCAAAAAATTTCTTCTCCATATATATATATATATATAGACCTTTTAAATATTAAGTATGATAGTCAAATTTTATTTACTAATCATGTGATAATTTCTAATTAATCAAATAATATTGTAAAATACTTTTTATACTATCGATAATTCTAAATTGTAATCTAAAGTTGTTTATGGGTGCAACATAGCCATTAGATTTGCTGAAAAGCCAGTGTATACTGACACGGTACATATGATTGGCACGTGCGTTTGTGATGGGATGACACTATAAAGAGTTGTTGTTGCTGATATGCTGACCACTCCAACATGACTCAATCTAACTCTTGAAGCGGTGAATCAATTAAAAAGCCACCGCGTTTGCCGTCATCAAAAACACTTTATCACCCACCGCCGCAAAAACCGATACCCAAAAACTCAGAAAATTAAAAAGAAGCCGTTTTCTCGGACGCTGTCTCACTTCTCCCAAACACTCCCTTCTCTTCCTCTCTTCTCCCATCATATGCCATTTCCAATACATTCTCCCTTTTCTTCTTTCTTACAACACTTTGTATTGTATCGGTGAGTTTGAATAAATCGATTCTCTCTTATCATTTTATTCTTCAGTTTTGCTTTACGCATCCCATTTTTGGTATATATGATAATCTTTGTAGCATTAATCACCACATAACATATCCCGATCGTCATTTAATACATGCTGATTATTGTGTAATACATGTATTCTTATGACACAATAATAATTGACTTTATCATTTTTAATTTTTATATAATACACACAACATATAAATATAGTATATAAATACTCTTTATATATCCCATATGTTTTGATGGGTGTTGTTTACTGCTCTTTTTCCTTTTCTTTGCAAAGCCAGAGCTGAGGTACTGAGTGGATTCCAGATCGTTGTTTCTGAAGCTTTTTCATCTGATATGGAAGAAGCGTGGAGATTCACGAAGCTGTGCCGCAGCATGGTGGTGTTTGTTGTGATGGTGGTTGGGTCTGTGTTTTTATTCCAGTTGAATATGAAACAAACTCAATGGCCGGCTCTGAACAACCAAGGTAAAAGGGTGGCCACAAAAAGCCACAACTCTGAATTTGCCTATGATCAATAATGCTACTTAATTAGGGAAAAAAAAGTTGTCAAATTTTTAGCTAAAAAATTAGGGCAAATTACAACGCCTTTTTTTTTACCTTCTATAGATGTACTATGCAATAAATACAGAGAAAATAATATAATAATTTTACAAACTTAGAAGATGTTGATATAATGATTTTAAAATTTTAGAGACTTTTTAAGTAATTTTTATAAATGCAGATCAGTTAGAATCAATTTCATCAAATTTTAAGAAAGTTTTCTGTAATTTGTCCATAAAACTATATCTTCAAGTAAAAGAAAATAATATGAATTATTTACTTAAACCGTCAGGGTGTAAAATAATTCATGTATGTATATTTAAACTCTTAAAATTTTGAAAAGGGATGATTTATCATATCATATAATTAATTTCAACAAAATTATAAATTTTCAATACTTTTCTTAATGTTTTTTTGTGGTGTTTGGAATCGACAGGGATGGCGCTGCTAGCGATGAGAGAAAAGGTGGTGAGGGACCCAATGATGGCCTTATGGAGTTGGAATGGTGCAGATGGAGTTGTTGATCCGTGCTCTTGGTTCGGAGTGGAGTGCTCTGATGGCAATGTTGTCACCTTGTAAGCAACCTTTTTCTTCGTTTTCTTCTACCTTTTTTCCATTTTTCATGCTACCTGTCTTCCATGTTGATAATTTTTTTTTTTTGGTCAAGTATGTTGATAAATTTTTAGACACTGTTAGAGAAAACAGAAAAAAGTATATGGGCCTACTTCGGCATCTTGTTTGAAGGTAGTACCGTACTCAATTGTGTGATTAGATGGTTAAATATATATTTTTAAAAAAATATGTGGTAGTATTTGTATTTTTGAAGAGCTAACCAGCTTGGGTTATATCATATAAACATGTCTAATCTTACGTGGTTTAGAATGTTATAAATGAATGCTTCTAATGTCCTTAATAATTATTTTCAATATAACTTTTTAAGAGATAGTAGTAATACAGCACTCTTTTAAGAAAATAATTCCGAAATGACGGAAAAAAATTATTTTGTATTATTGAATACTTTGAAGTATTAAAAAAGTGTATTTAAAATAGAGAATAAAATGATAACTATAAAATTAAAATTTTAAAGTATGCTTTTATAAGAATATATAAAAATAATTCATTCAAATACAATATTTCAAATAAATATTTGGATCGTATTCCATTTTTTTTTATATGAATACAGACTCGCGAGAAAACCATTTCGTTAAGGTATATTTTGGGTAAATGAAAATTCAAAATATACTAATCCAATAATCATGAACATATGAAAGCCCGAAAGAGTAAACAGTAGAGAATTTGGAAAAGAGAAATATTAACTGTACTCAAAGATCTCACATTTTATCCACTATTGAATCGACTTTCTCTTGAATGATAGATGGAGTGTTGGTTGACATGATATCTCATACCTATGAGTATAAATAACACAATTCTTGATAAAATAAAATTGAAGTCATGGGCAGCAAAACCCCATTGTAAGGAATTCAAAAATAATCCGGCCCGATAAGTTCAAGTGAATGGTAGGGGTCCTTCAGTTCGACAGTGAAGATTTCTTACCTTCCGAAGATTCGAATTCGATATCTCTGCTTACAGGGTCAAAACACCTACCACCTAGAGTCCTTGACCAACCAAATTGATGGGAGGGGAATACAACTCGCATGTAACAAGTAACAACTAATATTAGAGGTAATAATGGGCCAACTGGATTTGCCCAAATTCACTCTGCAATGGGTTAAGCTGGCCTGTGTTTGAAGCGGGGTATAAAATGCCAGTTTGACTTTGAGGGTTTTTCTTCCAGATAAAAAACAAGGAGGATTTAAAGTTTTTAACTAATATGTACCCCAAAAAAAAAACAGTTTTTAACTAATCTCGTTGTCCAAAAACAAAAAGAGAACTAATCTTCGACAAAAAAAAAGAAGAACTAAACTTGCTTTAGTCTGCTTGTTTATTAATTTATTTAGTTATAGATTTTTTAATAATTATTTAAAGTTTTGAACTGTATTTAAAATTTTGAGCCATTAAAATTATTTGAACTACAGTTTTTTTAATTATTGAAGGAGGAAATTTTTTTAATTTTAAAAAGATATTAAAGTTAGAAATTCTTCTTAAAGAATCAAAAGAAGGAGGAAGATGGGAATAAAATACGTGACCTCCCACTTAAAGAATTTAGGAAACAACCACAATTATTAGATATGAGTTCAACCACATTGAAAAAGGAAATTAACAAATGAAAAAGTCTAATAATATTTTTTAAAAATAAATGTTTAGCATGTTAGCTAGCCACAATAATTTTTAAAAATATGCCTGCATTCTCTTGTGTGTATTTTATACTTACATCTACGCTACGAATTATTCAACTTGCAGGAATTTGAAAGATTTACATCTCCATGGAACACTGGCACCAGAAATCGGGAAGCTAACTCACATAAAATCAATGTAAGAAAAAGTACATGCCAATGCCATGAATGATTATTACAAAGACATACTCCCTCCGCACGGGAATAAGTCTGTCCAAATTGACTATTATTCCTGTACGATATGAATTTTTTAACACCCTTTGTAATCCTTGTAAGTTCTGCAGCATTTTGCGTAACAATTCATTCTTTGGAGAAATCCCCAAGGAGATACTTCAATTAGAGGAACTAGAAGTTCTTGACTTGGGATATAACAACTTTAGTGGAACATTCCCATCTGACAACCTTGGCAGCAATCCATCCCTCACTACAGTGTAAGTTGATATACTTTAATTTCAAGCCAAATATCTTGTTCCATTATTGTTCCCTTTTTTTTTTTTTTGGAGATTTTGTTCTTAAACTTGTCAAATTTTTGTGCCACAGTTTATTGGACAACAATGACTATCTTGTCAACTTAACCCCAGAAGTGTATAAAGTCAAGATGATTCCTGAATTGCATTTACGTGAAGAACAACTACGTGGTGCCACCACTAGAGGAGCATATGTTAGCAGGTATAATTTCTGGTAAGCAAGTAATCATGATTCATGCAGCTAGGTAGACAGATATCTTCTGTTAATAATTGATGCGAGGAATGGGTGAGATTTCTCACCTTTAGTTTAAAATGGGAGATCCAGAATATATGACTCAAAAGAATCGATAGTAAGGGATCACATATCACAATATCATGAAAAAATTTAACATGAGATGATCTGTTCCCTCGAATGAGATTTTGTTTTTGCTTTTGCTTTACCTTGCTTTCCTCCACAGCATAGATCTTATATGAATTTTTTTAACTTCTATTTTAAGTCCAGTATTGCTTAAAGTGTCTTCATTAACTGTGGGGTATATCAGATCATGTTTAAGGTTGCCTGGTTTTGACAGGCACCCTAACCAACATGGAGATGTAGCATACAGGAGGCAACTTCTCCAAGTAACAAAATCTGCTAAGAAACCAAAAACTAAGAGAGTTAATGTCAAAGAGACTATTTCACCATCACCTTCACCTTTTCCCTCTTCATTATCACCAGATTCTGAGCCTTTCTCACCATCACCATTGCTTTTTTCACCATCAGAAAGTCCCTCAAATTCACCATCATCATTAAGCTCTCCAGAAGCTTCCCCGTCACCCTCACCCTCTCCCTATCACTCGAGTACCTTTTTCACTCTTTCACCCTCACCTTCACCTATGGTGGCAGTAACATCACCTCCAGATAATCCACCTATTTTTGTGTCCACACGAACACATTCCAAATGGATTTTGGCGCCTTCCCCTCCTCCATCTTCATACAGTTCAAAACCAAAGCACAATTCTGTGATAATTTGGTCCATAGTTGGGGGATTCTCCTTCCTAATTTTGGTTTCAGCCATTGGCTTTGTTTGCTTCAGAAGTAACAAAGTTGTAACTGTAAAACCTTGGGCCACAGGGTTGAGTGGCCAGCTACAGAAAGCATTTGTAACAGGTAATTTGTGTTTCTCTGCAGGCCTTTCTGGATCATATTTACTTTATTTACTTCATACACGAGCTTCGCTATAGATTTTAAACTTCAAAATCTAAAGAAACCACCAAGAATAAAGTTTATGTAAACATAATTTATGTCATAGTCCTTCGTCCTTCATAATTATTTCTTTATTTGAAATAAGCATACTCATTGAGCATGAATTTATTTTAGGTGTTCCGAGTCTGAAACGAGCAGAACTTGAAGCAGCATGTGAAGATTTCAGCAACATTATTGGTACTCTACCAGATGGGACTGTTTATAAGGGAACTCTCTCTAGTGGAGTTGAGATAGCTGTAGCATCTTCTGCAATGACTTCATCCCAAAACTGGTCAAAAAGTATGGAAGTTCAATTCCAAAAGAAGGTACGTGTATGCTGGCAACTAATAATGTAGCAAATGCTTCATACTTTATGATCTGGTTTCATTTCTGAACTTTGTCCTTTCTAATGATTCCAGATAGAGACATTATCAAGGGTGAACCACAAGAATTTTGTGAATCTCATTGGGTATTGTGAAGAGAAAAAGCCATTCACGCGGATGATGGTTTTTGAGTATGCTCCAAATGGAACACTATTTGAGCATTTGCACAGTGAGTGATGTTTTTGTTAAATTTCCTTACATGATTACTGTTTACATCAATGAGCATGCGCTTTAAGATCCATTGCAACCTAACATGCAACTATAATAAAGTATTCTTCTCATATTATCTTATACTTATCAGTAAGAGGCTATTGACATAGCTTTCATCGGCCAATTCTTGAAATAGAAATATAAATGAAAAACACTTGTAGGCCTCCACTTTACATCTTCAACTAACAGATGTATCAGTATAAGTCATGATATGATATCAAGAATTGCTTGATCAATAGGTGGAAGGATTTTGAATGAGAGAATGTTTTGGGGAAGGATTAATGCCATTCCAAAACTTCAAAACTAAACCTTTCAGATTGATTATTTCATTGACATTTTAATATTGTTTGCATTGGGTGATATGGCAATCAGAGTTTTGTGCTGACATAAATACACAATTCATGTATATCTTGCAGTTAGAGAAGCAGAACAACTAGACTGGGAAATAAGAATAAGGATAGCTATGGGAATAGCCTACTATCTAGAGCACTTACATCAGCTGACACCACCCATTGCCCAGAGGAACCTGCTATCTTCCACTGTATATCTGACTGAAGATTATGCTGCCAAGTTATCAGACCTTAGTTTCTGGCATGACACAAAGGGTTCTGAAGCCACACAACTCTTGGAAACAACTTCAGAACATATAAAGGGCAATGTTTATAGCTTCGGAGTGATATTGTTTGAATTGATAACGGGGCAAATTCCCTATGCGGTGGACAATGGCTTTCTTGCAGATTGGGCAGCAGAATACATAAGGGGGCAACCCTTGAGAGATTTGGTGGATACAAGCCTGAAGACTTTGCAAGCTGCTGAAGTTGATAAATGGTCTGAAGTGATAAACAGCTGTGTTAATCCAGATCCAGAAAAAAGGCCAACTATGAGAGAGGTTGTTGCTAGGATGAAGGAAATCACTGCTATGGGGCCTGATGGAGCAACTCCAAAATCATCCCCTCTGTGGTGGGCAGAACTGGAAATTATGTCCCCTATTTAAGTTAGCACATTAATCCATAACAAACAATGAGCATTAAGATGATAATCTGAGCAATTATTCTGAAATTGTGCTTTCGTGCCATTTTTTAATTCTTTTTTTTTTCTTTGGTATTGATTCTGTTTTAGATTCTTATTTTCTAAGCTGGTAGAAGTAGGGTGTATGCAAAGAGACAGCTTTTGTCTCACAAGAGAAATGGTTTGTGTAAATATTTGAGGAATGAAGAATACTTTCGTAATATCCTTCAACTTTTATTCTTTTCTAAAGGCATTTTGTTTTTTTCTAGTGTGGAAGAGGCCAAAGGCAGGGGTGTTGTTGTCTGCTTGGGGAAGGAAACAAGTTCCATTATTTTGTCATATGCAGATATAGTCAACATATCAATGAATAAATGTTTTTATCTAAAATACTAACCATAGAAAAAACCATTACTGACATATCTACAATCTACTATATAAAGACAAGACAACAAAAGCAGAATGTAATCTCATATTTTTCATTGGATGTCTTGAACTCTACCTGAAGTACTATGTCATGTGGACCAAGAACAACGACAATCTAAGAAGATGGCCATTTAATGGAATCTTTTATAACACACTCACTTTGTTGTGGTGTTCTTTCTAGCATAGACATGTGAATGTGGCCTATTTTTCCAATAAAGGAAACTTGAAAGCAAGTCATTATTTCTTCTTACTTCCATATTTTGGCATAACAATGCAGGAAAAATAAATTAAACAGGAAACAAGAGGCATAGGTCTCTTATAACCTTGTAACTGTACAAGTGGGGGTGTGCCATAATAGTATGAGACAAATTCTGTGCATATGGTTCATACAAATCCATATCATATCATTGGAGTCCATGTCATATCAATGGAGTTACTACTCTAAAAATCTCCTGATTTACACCTGAATCATCCTCCTATTTGATAGTGTAAACAAATAATAGCTTAACCTTTTTTGTCCTCCGTTCATGAAGTATCCAAAAGAAGTATTGCTTCTTTGGTTTTGTTTCCACAATCTTTGTTCTTGGATGGCTAATGTAGGATTTCTGATGGGAAAAATTCAGTCACTTGGGATAACTTTTTATCTTTTTGATGTACATACAGTTTAAGCTCAAAGGTTCAGTTTTCGTGTCCTTCGATATAGATCAAGTGTTTCTGCATGGTTTGGGTCTAAGCAAAGAGCTGCCTTGCAATCTTGAAAAGCAGAGGATAGGTCTCCCATCGACTCATAGAATGCTGCTCGTAGATGAAGCATTTGCAGGTCAGGCTTGAAACTTATGGCCTTAGTGAGTTCTTCAACAGCTTCAGTTTCTTTTTGCTCATCCATCATCACTGGTCATATATGTGGCACTTCATGTAAGTAAAATCCTTGATTTCACAGGTGATGTTTGTCTCTCTATAGTCAAGAGTATTCACGAAAAGTATCTTTTGAAGTGCAGGTTAAGTAGCATTGCATCAATTATACTTTCTATTTCCATTTTTTCTTTGGTGGCAAAGTATGTGAAATCAGAAAATGGTAGAAGGACTAAAAATTTCCCCATTGTATTCATTATATCTACTCACTAGAGACAAAGTCACCTAAAACTTATAATTACAACTGAACTTTATAAAAGATTCTGGCAAACACAGCAGATAAAATACCCTTTTTTTTTTCTTTAGGAATTCAGATACAATCAACTCATTACTTAATTCTAATGCAGACACCCAAACCTGTAATTAATTTAGTAATCAAAGGGAAGTTACTTGCCTTTTTGATAACCTTACTTGTGACATTTTTTAACTTTTCAGTAGTCAAAATTCACATTACAACAATTTGGATCAAATTAGTTGCACAACTTATCACTTCCTCACTAGTCCTTTCTGTGTTTTTTGGAAAGTTGAAATATCAAGCTTCTCAAATAAGTTTCTATGCAGCTCTCTAATTTAAACACAAAATAACTTAATTAAGCTATGTTCCCAAATAGGACCTTGATCATATTTCTGGGCTTGAAGATCTTCCAAATCAAACATGCCAGAGGTGTTTTGTCTTTTTCAATTGCATAAGGACTAGGTTTAAGAATCATAATATTGAATTTAAAATAAAATGCTTCATCATATTTAACAGGTAAAGTTTTCCTCAACAATTAAGAATGGATGTTTCAAGTGACTGCAGATTAATATATCAAGACAAGCATATTATATTATCTGAAATCTGTTTCTCCAATTGATAAAACCAAAAATGCCATATAAGAGTGTGATGTGAACCATAAGGTACCTGCTGCTCTATATCTATATGGGTATGTCCTTAAAGGATCCAATTGAGTTGCAACATCAAGATCAGCCTTCGCCATCTCGCGGTCACAATATTCTGATCGTTTCTCATACGCCGAGGCATTGCTCTCTGCCTTCTCAATTAGCTTTGTCATCTCATTGTATGCAGCTTTTTGTTGATTCTTCTGATGATAAAAGCGCGCGCCAGACCTTGATGAGCTCTAGTATGCCTGATTGCAAGGGCATTCTTGTAGCATTCTTTTGCAAGCTCTAGCTTACCACAATCCACATAAATACTCCCCAAGTTATTTAATAAAGCACACAGATACAAGGCAAGTAATATCACAATACGCAACACACAAGTACAGAAGAAGTGCAGAAATGTAGTATTAATGGAAAAAGCCAAATGAAATAGTGACAATAGCCAAGCAAGTTCTGAGCACTGAGTAGCTCAGGCACTCCTTGCCAAAAGTAGTAACCATGCCTAAAGAAAATATCTCCCCTCCACTAACCAACAAATACCCTCTTTCCTCTAACAGAAAATTCCTCTTATGAATCATCCCCACATGATTCCTAAGCCGTTACTGAGCAGGCCCACTATTGGGCCCACCTGTGGCTGCCAGCGCAGCAAGCATTCCCAGTTCCAAACTCTCTCTGTGCCTCCTCCTCTGATACACCTTAAGGCCTTTTGTGAACTTAGCTCTATCAACACCCCCTGGTTGAAAATCCACCTTGTCCTCAAGGTGAAAGTGAGGAAAACTAAGTTTGATGTCAGCAGCCATCTCCCATGTGCTCTCAAAGTCAGGCATGTCTTGCCACTTGATCAACACTTCGCTGTCTCCTTGTGCACTCACGCGGGTGGCTAGCACTTCAGTGGGTTGCAACTTAAATTCCCAATCTTCCGAAAGGCATGGGGGTAGGGGCTGGCATTTTGCCTCGGGTGTTAGGCACTTTTTCAGCAACGACACATGAAATACTGGGTGCACTAGAGCAGTAGGGAGCAGCAACAGCTTATATGCTACCTTACCTATCTTTTCTAATATTTCAAAGGGCCCGTAGTATCGAGGACTCAGCTTTTGATTGACCCGATTTGCTAATGATTTCAGCCAGTACGGTCGCACCTTGAGATACACAAGTTCCCCCACTTCATACTCCACCTCTCTCCTTTTTTTGTCAGCTTGGGCCTTCATACGTGCTTGTGCCTTATCTAGAAACCATTTCAACTCCTCCAACGCAGCATTTCTTCCAGCTATCATCTGATTGACCTCTTCCACTAGTGATAGGGAGGAGTCTCCCTTAATAATTGTCGGAGGCTCTCTGCCATAGAGAACCTTGAAAGGAGTAGTATTGGTTGAGGAATGGAAAGTGGTGTTAAACCACAATTCTGCCCAGCACAGCCACTTACACCACTGTTTTGGCTTGGTACTTGAAAAACACCTCAAATAGGTCTCTAAGCAGCGATTCACCACTTCCGTCTGTCCATCCGTCTGAGGATGATATGCCGAACTATATTTCAGCTTGGTTCCAACCTGTTTAAACAATTCTGCCCAGAAAGTGCTCATGAATATCTTGTCCCCACAAGTGACTAACGGTTTGTGGAAAACCATGCAGCCTAACCACTTCCCTTATGAACATAGCTGCCACATCTTTCGCTAAAAAAGGATGGCTAAGTCCTAAGAAATGTACGTACTTAGAGAGCCTGTCTACTATCACCAAAATGGTATCAGCCCCTTGTGACTTTGGCAGCCCCTCAATGAAATCCATTGATATATCTTCCCACACTTGTGAAGGGATGGGAAGCGCAGTCAAGAACTTACCGGGGACAATGTCTGGTACTTATTTCTGCAACAGACATCACAAGCCTGCACGTACTTTTGAATTCCTTTCCGCATTCCTTCCCACCAAACCAGCCCTGCTAGCCGTTTGTAGGTCCTAAAGAACCCTGAATGCCCTCCCAAGGTTGAATCGTGAAATTCCTGTAGCAGTATTTTAATTCTTGGTGATCCCTTCGGAATAACCAATCTCCCTTGATAATACAATCTCCCATGCTTCAGTTTAAACCCTTCCTGAACTTCAGAACCTCGAATCAAGTCCTGCAAAATTGTTTTTAGTTTCCTGTTAGCTAGCACCTCCTCTTCTAGGCCTTCCCAATTCTGAAATGTAACTGAGGAGATGACACTCAAATTAACCCTCCGGGATAAGGCATCCGCAGCACCATTCTCTATGCCCGCCTTGTATTTAATTTCGAAGTCAAAACCTAATAGTTTTGTGACCCACTTTTGTTGGCCTTCCCCCATGAGTTGCTGGTCAATCAGAAATCTGAGGCTCTTTTGGTCCAAGTGCACAACAAATCTTCTTCCCATCAAGTAGTGTCGCCACTTTTGCACTGCCATAACTATGGCCATTAGTTCACGCTCATAAACTGACCGTTGTTGAGCCCTTTCTGATAACTTTTGGCTCAGATAGGCTATGGGTCGCCCCTCTTGCATCAACACTGCACCTATGCCTCTTCCTGATGCATCAGTTTCAATGATAAAAGTCTTTCCAAAGTCAGGGACAGCCAAAACTGGTAGAGTTGTCATGATCTCCTTAAGCTTAATAAAAGCCCTCTGTGCTTCTTCCCCCCATTGAAAATTGTCTTTCTTCAACAGTTGAGTTAATGGCCATGCTACTTTCCCGTACCCCTTCACAAACCTTCGATAATATCCCGTAATGCCTAAGAATCCCCTCAGTCCTTTAAGGTCAGTTGGAATTGGCCACTCCACCATTGCTTCTATTTTCTTTGGATCGGCTGCCACCCCTTGCCCAGAGATGATATGCCCCAAATATTCAATTTCATACCTTGCAAATGAGCACTTCTTACGGTTGATGTAGAGGTTGTTCTCCCTCAATAACTCCAGCACCCTTCTCAGATGCTCTAAGTGGTCTTCCCGACTCCTACTGTAGATCAGGATGTCGTCAAAAAAAAATGAGAACGAACTTTCTCAAGTACGGCCTCAATACCTGATTCATAAGAGCTTGGAAGGTTGAGGGCTGCTTAGAGCCCAAAAGGCATGACGAGGAATTCATAGTGACCCTCGTGAGTGCGAAAAGCTGTCTTCTCGATGTCCTGTTTCCTCATGCGAATTTGATGGTAACCTGACTTGAGGTCCAACTTGGAAAAGATCTCCGCTCCTCCTAACTCATCCAGTAATTCATCAATTATCGGGATGGGAAACTTGTCGGGAATTGTCACCTTGTTGAGAGCTCTGTAATCAACACAGAACCTCTAGCTACCATCTTTTTTCTTAACCAAAATAACAGGGCTAGAATAGGGACTGAAACTAGGTCGGATAATCCCAGAATTCAGCATTTCTGTGATAATTTTCTCAATCTCGTTCTTCTGAAAGTACGGCACTGTAAGGTCTGATGTGCGGGATTGCAGCTCCTTCCTTCAAGTTGATAGCATGATCGTGGGTGCGTGGTGGAGGTAATCCTTCTGGGAGTTTGCAAACATCGTCATATTGCCTCAAAAGTTGAAAAATCTCCACTGGTTCTTGCTGCTCTTCTTCTTTTTCCTTTTTGAGCTCCTCTACTTCGTATGTTTTAACATAGTATCCTTCACCATCGGCCCTTAAGGCTTTCAACGCCGTTCGTATAGAAGCCTCTGCCGTGCTCAAAGTTGGGTCTCCCACCAAATAGTGCTCCCCTTCTTCATCCTTCCACCGTATCATATGTTTCTGAAAATTAGCCTTGATGTCTCCAAGGCTGGCAATCCACGCATACCCCAACACGACGTCCACATTCCCCAAACCCAAGATGAAGAAAGATTGAATAATCCTTGTACCTTGGGTTTTGATGCTGAGGTTTTCACACACCCCTGACCCCCGATGCGTCTCTCCGGTGGCTACTTCTACCAAGAAGGGAGTCGGTAGCTTGCTGTTGCTTTACAAGGGAGTCGACACAAAGTTCCCTCACTCTCTGTGGTTTCCACCAAAATAATCACCTCAACCTCTCCAATAGTTCCCTTCACCTTGAATGACTTGTTGATGGTGGTGAATCCTCTAAGTCTACTGTGGGTGATGCGCTAGGATTCTCGCCGCTAGTCTGGCCGCAATATCGGGTTCTTCCTCCTCCCCTATTTCTCTTTCCTCTTCTTCTCGTCAATTCGCTCTCGTCCTCAGATCTTCCACCAAGACAAGGTTGTAATGCCGGAGCTTGCAGAGATGATCACGCCCCCACCGTTCCCCACACTTAAAACACACCCCCTTGCGACTACGCTCTTGTAACTCTTCTTGTGATCGCTCCGCCGCCAAGCTGGCCATTGCCGCCAAGCGATCGGCGCTCATGCCTCCTAACCTGGGAGAGTTGCTGCCCGATCCTCCATCTCGGCTCCCAGTGGCACGCTGCGTGTTAAAGGAAATGGTCTTGGTGGGTTGTGTGAGCTGTCCCCCTTTTAAATGTGCTGCTCCCCGTTCCTGAGGGCCCAAACCACTAACCCTCCATTCTCTGTTTCTTTCTTCGAGCATAAGGGCCTTGTCTTTAATGGCCCCGAGGGAACCCAACTCTAGACTTTTAATTTCAGCTCTTAAATCCCCTTTTAACCCATTTACAAATACTCCTTTCATTATTTCTCTGTCCACATGTTTCATGGGCCCAGAGACCCTCTCAAACTCCTCAATATAGTCCATGACGGAGCCCATTTGTTTCTGGGCCAGTAGTATGGATCCTTCATCAGTAACATCCCCTCATCGCTTTATGGATTGACGATCTTTCATAAACCAACACGGTCTTTTTCAAAGACGCTTTGTCCTCACTACACGCCTTCTAGAAAACTTCCCAGGAGGTCACCCATCCCTACCCAAGTCAAGCACGCTTAACTATGGAGTTCTTTCGCAGTTTGGGCCAAAAGAAGATGCATCTTGTTGGTATAGGTAGTGCAAATCAATTCATATATGCCCTCCTCAATCAGATAGTCCCATACCTATACGATCTTAGGATCCTCTCTATCTCGAAAGTGTGTAATCGTTCATTCATGTACCCCTCCGCTGGAGGACCTTTGCGAGGAGCCGCTCCTTGTCCGTGCCCTCTTTGCACCGGCCATCACTCTCGCCTCCTCTCCCAAGTTACATGCCCACCTGGCTTGCCTGGTTCGTCCCTCAACCACACCGTATCGGAGAGGTGCAAGCTCGGGATACCATTTGTAACATCCCTCTATCGCTTTATGGATTGACGATCGTTCCCACAAACCAACACGTGGTCTTTTTCAAAGCTTTGTTCCACTTGCACGCCTTCCTAGGAAATCTTCTTTCGTGAGCCCAAACCTAAAGAACTCCATAGTTAAGCCGTGCTTGACCTGGGGTAATTTTTGGGATGGGTGACCTCTGGGAAGTTTTCCTAGCAAGCGTATAGTGGAGGACAAAGCATGGCTGAAAAGACCTGTTGGTTTGTGGGACAATGAACCAATCCATAAAGCAGTTGCGGATGTTACATTCTACTACACCGGCCGGAACCGCCATAAGTTATCCTTGAATGCCCGCCATGAAAGCACCGATCTGTTCCTCCCACGCTTGGAACCAATGAAGGGTCTTCCTTCCAACGCCAAAGACCACAACATCCATTCATTCCTCCCCTTCAATTTCGCGTGAGAAAAATAGCGCCAATCTTAACCAACCACCCCAAGGCATCGCGCCTACAAAACCGCGCTCCATCTTTCAAAGTGAGCCTGGACTCCCAACAGAGGAATCCGGTCGACGATGCCACTGAGACCGATACCGGTGGTGGGAACGATCACCTGGGAGGGGGAGCTCGCCCATGGTCCCGAGACCTTGAAGCGCCGGCCGCGACGGGGAAGGCGCGTGATGGGAACCTCCACCCCTCTAGAACCCCATTCCATCGACGGTTCCACACGATGGTCACCATCGCCGGTGAACGGCCACTTGAACGAGCATGTCGAGGTCCGCCGACAAATGCACCACTTGATCGAGCTTTCTCTCCAAAGCCTCCACTGCTTCTCCATTACCGCAGCCTAACGCTGCGTTGGTAAAACACACAATACCTGCAGAAAAGGCGCTCAATACCAAATAATAAAGCACTGAGATACAAGGCAAGTAATATCACAATACGCAACACACAAGTACAGAAGAAGTGCAGAAATGTAGTATTAATGGAAAAAGCCAAATGAAATAGTGACAATAGCCAAGCAAGTTCTGAGCACTGATTAGCTCAGGCACTCCTTGCCAAAAGTAGTAACCATGTAAAGAAAATATCTCCCCTCCACTAACCAACAAATACCCTCTTTCCTCTAACAGAAAATTCCTCCTATGAATCATCCCCACATGATTCCTAAGTCGTTATTGAGCAGGCCCACTATTGGGCCCACCCAGGTCGCCAAATGCAGCAAGCATTCCCAGTCCCAAACTCTCTCTGTGCCTCCTCCTCTGATACACCTTAAGGCCTTTTGTGAACTTAGCTCTATCATTATTCAATGCCTGCAAAATATTGCACAAGACAGTCAAATAACTGCAAGGACTAAGACTTCATCATTAACAATAGGGATGGTACTAGAGATCCCTAACTTGGCCTTTGCGAAGACCATCTGAAGGACATTTAAGTGCTTCTTTTAGAAGTTGGATAACATAAGAGGAGGATTCAGGATCCAAATTTGAATCTGCCAACACATATGCTTTCAGAAAAAAGGCTTCAAATGATCTTTGAATAGTAATGGATCTGTCAGCCATTGCAAGAGCTTCTTCGCAATAGCCAGTATCATATAGAATCCATCCCTCATAAATGAGCCTTTCTTGCATTGAGCTATAGTGGTTTCTGGCCAACCGCAAACTGCGCATTGCAACCTTTTGGCAGTTCAACCTGTGAATGTGGTAGACTTGATGAATTACATTGTATTGACATTGTAAATAGTAGGTAATTTAAAGACAGAAAATAGCTACATTGTGCAGAAATATAGGGGGGCATTACAACAACAACTAAGCATTGTTCCCGGTAGGTAGGATCAACTAGATGGATTGAGGGATGTCATAGTATTCTCTCATAAATCATGTTTACAAAATCTATTAAAATCTATATTTCTTTTAGTAATTTCAACTATGATTTTTCTAGGTATTCTTCTACCTGTAGTAATTGGAATACCCTCCATTTGAACTACTCTTCTTATTGGGGCTTTTACAAGTCTTTTCTGCACAAGCCACAACTACCTAAGGCAAGATTCTGCCATCTTTTTCAACACCAAGAAGCATTAAGAGGAATATAATACAGCAACAACATTATGGAAATTATAAAATGTGATATACTTGTCAAGCAATTGAACTCAAGTCCTAAGGATCCAAGACAAAGTACGAAATACAGTATTCAAAGTTCAAGAATAGAAAAACATAAAAGTTAGTTCCACAAAAGCTTACCTCAAGAGGAGTAGAGATTGTCGAAACTCTAGCAGGCTCTTTCCAGGCTCATTCTCTAGCATCTGATGAATAATTGCCAAAGAACCAATATCATCTACAGAAGACCATTGATCATACAATTGCATCCAGCAGTCAGCCTGACTCTTCTGCTGAACCCCACGGCTTAGAAGTTGGAGCAAGTATTCCGCTTCAATCTTCCCATGTAAAGTCATGTAATTTGGTTCTATAGTTAACAATGCTCTAATATCTCTAATGGCACTGCCGTAATCTTCAAGTGCAATATACAACCAAGCCCTCAATTCTAGGCAATCAGGGGAGAGCTTAAATCCATTAAACTTATTTAGCTCCATAATTCCTTCCTTTATCTTCTTCTCCTCCACCTTTGCTAATGCTCTATATTTATATGGAAATGAAAGGGAAGGGTCCAATTCAGTAGCAACATCCAAATCAAGACACTTTTCCCTTCCCAAATTGTAGAGAGACCTCTCCTGATACACCCATCCGGCTCGTTTATGCTCGAATATGAGAGAACTAATTAACTTATACGCCGAATATGGTTGACCTTGCTTATGCTTGGTTCTGGCAATACCAGCCATAGAGTAAACATGACCTGCCCCAACTGCTGCCTCAAAACAATGCTGAGCTTCTTTGTATTCCTTCCTTTCAAGCAGCACACACCCTAATTGATGGAATGCAGGTGCCTTTTGCCATCTTTCTGTAGCACAGTCCCCCATTCTCTCCAACAACATCAATGTTGTTTTTGATGCCATGCTTTCCTCCATAGCCACCTGGCTCAGGAAATAGTACAATAAAAAGGAAGCATACCCCACCATGGCTAACCTTTCCTTTGCCTCATAACTACAGAAGATTTTAACTGCCTTCGAGTTATGCAATGAATTAGGAAGCTCCCTAAGCAACACTTGCAAGCAAGACCCTACAAGAAGGGTGGCCCTCTCTTCAATTCCATACTCAATAAGTACGAATGCATCTCTTCAACATTTTCAACAATTGAAGCCAAATGGGAATCACAAGCAGACTTCATCTCCTCACAACAAAACCTATTGGCAAAGGACAGAAGTTCCAAAACTGTCATGGGATACAAAAGGTCCAACCTTTTGGTCCTGCTATAAAGCTCCACGGCCCTCATCCCCTTTGAGCATATACCATTTCCTGAGAAGTCAATCTTCCTCATCTTGGACTCAGCAAATCCACCATAGAGCATAGCATTAAATGGTTCTGAGAGTGCTGCTATCCTGCACCTAACACAACCAATTTCCTCATTCCCAACACACAATGAAACATCACTTTCTTCATCTGGAAATAAACACATTTCCTCATTGAAACTTTACTTATTTGGCTTCTCATGACACTGGCACTTATCATTGATTGAATAAGGACTAAACCCATGTTCCAAATTCTTCTTTGGACACTCAAGAGCATATCCACCAGAGTCCATTGAACACACACCAACAAGCTCATCATCCCTCCTCTCAAACCTCAACCATGCAGAAAGCACAATTTTTTAGAGCACATCTTCTGCATTCTGGCGCGCTACTCTAAGACACCTTCTCAAAAGCTTCTGGTCACCAAGGCTGCGCAAGAATGAGTACTGTTCCACACACAACATTGCATTCTGGGACCGTGATGATGATGATGAAGAGGAGCAACACTCTATGCGGTTATAGAGTTCTGATAAGGTCTCTATGAGGTTGATGGGCTTAAGATAAGGCTCTACAATTGGTTCAATGGTGTCAGTTGAAGGAAGCTGAAGAGAGACAACAAGGTTTGCAATAGCTGATGAGGTTGTGCTGGATTTGTGCTTTGACCAAGATGGTATCTTAGTTCTTTGTCTATTGAGGTGGTTGTTGTTGCTGGCTTTGATTGCAGCAACTGATGAGGCTTTCGTGCTATTGCTGCTACAACCACCACTGGCTTCTGATGAATTAGAACTAAGGGCATGAACTTGTATACTCTTGAAACGTTCAGTTAGCTTCATGCCATGCATTGTTTCTCTCTTCTAAAGTGATTATATGTACTTTGTTTTCAACCCAAAGTGCTCAACTTTGGATGTGTTATGATATCATTGGGTACACCCCAAGTGTAATAAACACTTTACGGATGTGAACGGGAGTGCGCCCAAATTGAAGAGACGGAAAAAATGGAATACTATGAATAGTAATTCGCAGTGGGACCCACGTCACTATTCACGTGAATAGTACTATGTAGTGGGACCCGCTTCACTATTTATAAATAGTACTCATTTACTATTCACACCAACAAAATAGATCAAGATAACTGCAAACCAATATTTTAACGTGGAAAACTCTCCTGTAATTTTGAGGAAAAAACCACGGGCCAAACTCCGAAAAATACTCCACTATATTTAAATGTAATTACAATATAGTGTATCCCCAGTGAGACTCTCTCCTACTACAATTTGTAGTATTACAGAAATCTAGAGAATATATCCAAAACCGTCAGTGTATACTTACACTATACTCCTGAAATTTTCTTACACACACTCTCTATTTTTCTCTCACTACAAGAAGCCTACACTGCTTCTTCCTATACAACTGAGGAAATGCTTCTCAGTTCGGATGCTCTTCACCGTTTGCATCCCCTCTATTTATAGAGTTTATAAGAGTTACTGTGCATGTTACTGTGCATATTTTACATGTGAATTTACTGTGCATGCGTATAGTAACTTCACATGACTTTTTATTTTCGGTGGCCTCTCCTTTTGACAAAATGCACAGCCACCAAGCCTCCTTTTCTGACAGGACGAACATAAACTTGGGGTGTGAATATGAGGCAAAGAAGCTCATTTTGTACCTGCTTCCAAAACACACACATAGAGAATGAAAGGTTTAGTTTTTGAAGGTTAACAACTCCATTTTGTGCTTGTCTTCACAGAAAAAGGGGAGAGGGAAGAAGACGCAGACTATTGCAGATCCTTGAGAAGAACCACTCCATATTTTGAACACAAGCATGCTAGTTTGGTCAACTGGTTCCAATAATCATAATCTTTTCTTTATTAATTTTGGTTGTATTTAAAAAAGGACGAGACTATAATTAATTTATTTTTCTACCACCATAGTAAAAAGCACCCTAATTAAGAATGAATTCTGCTTGTTTGCTATCCGTCTTTACCTTGATTAAGGGTTCATTAAACTTCAATCGGAAAAAAGCAATGGGGTTAAGATGGAATTGCATGTCAAGCAAAGGTGCACTTGGTGGAGTGAGTTGTGTAACCAATCCAATTATAATTTTTAAGTTCGGCGGTCTTATCAACACCAAACAGGTATTAAGAATTTATAATATACCCCCTTCCCTCTCTCAAAATATTAAAAGAGAAAAAAAAACTTTGAAATTTTCACTTTTTTTTGTTCTCTTTCTCCAACGAAAGCAATCACAACTAATTATCTTATAATGGCGATCATCACCATAAATTATGTTGCTTATATTGGTTGAATGTCTAAATTATCTATGGCTGTTTTATTTAATTTGTTGTAATTGAGGGACGACATTTTCTTGTGAAGCTTTAGTGTACTATTCTATATTCTTTCTATATCGTACGTTCCAATTATGATAAGAGTTTAAGTTTTATATTATCACTATATATATATATATATACATATATATATATATATATATAATAATAATAAAAGCGTTTGATCCAATCACTTATATTCTTAAAAGTTGTGTAAATAAAAATATGTAATTGATTAACAACATAAAACTCTCTGACAATGATAATACGTCAAAATCTATGATGCACGGATATTTTAAAATACTTAACATATCAGTATTAGATACGTATCATATTAGATATTTTATTTATGTTTTACATGTTTTAAATTTGATTTATTATACTATATTTTCGTATCATATACTAGTGTCATATTAGATATACTAGTTTCATATTAGATATTCATACCAATATCTGGACAACAAAAATCAAATTAATTTCTCAATATAAATTACATATGTCCAAAGATTAAGTTTAAACAGCCCACTACTACTTCGCAGCACATGAATTTGCAAGAATATGCTTGTCCACATCTAATTAAATAAAACGGTTTTAAAAAAAGACTAAATCTGAACAAATACGCCGATGATGGGGTAGTGGTCATCATGACCCTAATTATTGAAGGGTTAGGAATACAGTAGATCTAGCTACACCTTTTTATAATTTATTAATCCTTTTACAACCTTATGAACCACGTATGGTGGCTCTTCTACATAGAGATTATATATCAATAATTAGATGTGTATATGATGTATGTACAAAAGAATAATGTCTGCAAATCAACACTTGGAGTTCATGTTAGGGGAACAAAAGCAAAGGGGGGGAATATATACCCATCTCTGGAGTGCAAATCACAAGATAAAGGATCACATCCCTACAATCAGCATGTGACACCACTGAACAATGTTTTTTTTTCTCCAATATGCTGTGTGTCCCCACAAGAAAATCTATCGACACCTGTCATTGCATAGAGTGGGACATGGGTCGCGAACTCTAAGCATTTACGTGAATTTTTATAGACCTGATAACACTAAATTAGAATTGAACCCATATCCTCATTGAATATAAGCCAACTCCTTGACCACTTGCACCATTCATTTGTCCCACCAAGAAAAAATTAAACAGCATCGTAACATGTAGAAGAATAATGTTATGGGAATAACAAAATTATATAACAATGTACACCACATATCTTATCATCATTAGAATAAAGAAATAAAGAGCTATGACTTAACAATTCATTTCTATAATTTATAAAATAAAATTATTATCCTATTTATATTAATTTTATTTTTTATTATTATCCTTCCCTTCAAATTAACCTTGCTCTCAAGGTTGTTAGGAAAAAAATGCCCTTGAAATTCTAATTAAAGCAATGCATAATAAAAATAAAAAATTAATCCTAAAAGTAATTTAATTATTTTCCCCCTATTATACTGCCCAAAAAAATAGAGCTCCAGAAGATCACATAACGTAATTGAGCTGACATAAATTTGATCAGAATCCACAAAAAGCGTACCATAAAATTTCCTAAGTTTTTCTTCAATTTGGGCTGCTCCCAAAATTTCAGCACATGCCCACTGCACACTAAAGTCTCCTTTGCGGTTTGGGCTTAGCCTACTAGGCCTAGGGAGAAACTCACGCTCCATTGTCGCATCTCCACTTGCTGATCTCCCTTCCAGCAGCTTCCCTTCCTCTTCACGATTGCTGCAGCGAATGCTTCCACGCACCCCCATCCGAGGAAGTTGACGACCCTAACCTCCTCTGTGTCGACCGCCGCTACTCCACCATCTTCCTTCTTCTTCTGAAGCTCGCTCACCCGGACCCAAGGCAGCACCGCCGCCCTTTGTTTCTTCTCCTCGCCGCTGTCAGCGAGGCCTCCACTGGGCTTCTCTACGACTAGAAATCCACAACTAGTCACCACAGGCGCAACGCTTCTACCTGGACTTGCTGTAGCCGTCGCACCGAGAGCTGTGTCTTGCGATTCCGACGCCTATGGTTGTGAGGTTGTGTCCACGCCGCCTATCACTTCCATCGCGTCCTCCCAGCTTGCTGCCTTCACCGGGTTAAGGATTGTCGTGGTTGCCGTCACCTGAACTTCCATCATCGTTCTCCTTTCCATCGCAAAAGTGCTCAGACCTGAAGGAGCTCTTATCGATCGAGGTCCAGAGTCGTAGATCGACTCTTGTCACGGCTTAGGTTGTGGTTCTCTGCCGCAATCCACCTCTGTTGCGTCCATTGCATTCGCTCAGTTTGAATCGTCGGCGCTGTTACTCTGATCTGGCGGAGCCTCCGTGTCGAGGTTCTTCTTGATTGGCTCTGCTCGCGGCTCTTCCCCCTTCCTTTCTACGAAGGCATCCTCGACTCTACTGCAAGCCACATTTCTTCTGCTGCCGTTTGCTTCCCCCACCGTGACAAGGGTCATCACGGCGAGTGGATCTGATTCACTTAGATCGGGATCTGGAGGGCCGCATCCACTGCTCAGAGCGTCGTCAACGACTACCGTGATCTTCGCCAGAACTACTTAGATATGTCTCTTATTCTTCTCATTGTGTTCGATTTGTTTAATTTCTGTGATTGTTTCTGTTGTGAGGTTCATAGTTGTTTCTAAAACTGGATTTGTGATATGTTGATGGTGGATCTGAAAATGGAGTTGTGATGGTTGTTGATCTGGATTTGTTGTTTTCTGGATGTGTTTTTGAATTTGAATTTGTGATATTGAGATTGTTGGTGATGAATTTTGTTGATGCTGAATTCCGGATCTATACTTGTTGATACTGATCTACGAATTTTTCTTCCCAAAATTTTGCCGAGTACCAAACTCGAAAGAGAGATTTAGGATTTTCATAAAAACCTCTCTTCGAATTGGCATTTCCAATCCATTCACAAAGCAAGGCACTAATATTTTAGGATCATGCGCATATGAACATGATGAGCATAAGCCCCAAAAGCTAGATAATGCTCCATTAAGGTACCAGTTTGCTCTTTGATTGAGCTCAACAAACCTCCATAGAAATCAAGTAAGGAGGTCATTGAAGTACCATTTGATGCGTGTATAATTTGGTAATTGTAGAGAATAGAGAGGATGGAGAGACTTAGCCAAAGAGAGAAGGGGCTATGACTTAAAAATTCACTTCTATGGTTTATTGAATAAGACTATTATCCTATTTATACTAATTTTACCTCCCATCATTTGGCCAAAATTCGAAGTTAAAAAGAGTTCAATATGCACCTTATTGTTTCTACGGAGCTCAATCTAGGGGTATGTAAATTTTTTGCATATTTTGAAGAGAGACCAAAATACACATCAAGTTGGACGGAGTTTTCTGAAATTTACTTTAATCTATGAATAATTATAGTATAGTTTCGAGTTTACAATCAATTTTACATGTGACAACATATTAACCATTCAAACCATAATTTAAAGTTAAAAATATATAAATATTATAAAAACACCCTATGTGATCATGTAATGTATAGGATTCACTATAAACTTGAATCTACATTAACATTTTTCATAATTTATGCATGTGATTCCTTGTTTCATGTACTTTTTGGTATATATCTTTTGTGTGTTTGGTTATTCATAAACATGACATAGTTTTATATTCATTTTTCCATTCTAGTTTATTTATTCAACCAATCATATAAACCTTAATTAGCTGAAGACTGATAATTGAGTCAAGGAGTTTTATCTTAATTTTGTAATTTTAATCACAATTTCAAGATTTAGTGTATTCACCTATGAGTAATGAAGTGTAAAATAGTATTCACCCGCAAGAATAGAGTGCTGTTGTGGAATGCATACCAAAGATGAATAATAGCGCTAACTTGAAATAAATGTTGCTGAAGCTAGCATATGCTTCACTGCACCAGGCGCTGCCAAATTTTCAGAGCAATAAATTACAACTACTTACCAACCATCATTTTCTTTTGACTCGTAAAATCTATCCAACCATAGTTAATACCACAATATGTGTTTTACAAAGAAGATCAATAACATAGTACATGATCACGTGATGATGAAAGGAGATTCGATGCAGAAATCAGGTATAATTTATTGCTATGAACATGAACGATTAATTGTTAAACGTTAATATGAGCAGGTTCGAACATGGAGAGGGTGGAGTTATGAACCATCAAGGTACAGGTGGGTTATTGCAAATTTATAGGGTTAGAACTTCGAAGGCACTTTTGTGAATTTAGAGGTTGATTAAAAAAGAAAAAGAAAAAGCGGAGAACAGGGAACACACAACATCAAGTAAAGAAGGAAGGTTTGACGAAGGCTTCCTCTTCCAGTGCATTTGGTGTTTATTTGTGTTTTAATTTTTTAAAAAGTAATACGCTCTTCTCGGTCGGCTATTAAACTCACCGGACAAATCTAACTGAAAATAGCCACAAAATTAAATTAAATCAAATTTTAAAAAAGAAATCAACAAAACTATTATATTGAGCACAATTTCTTTCACAATTAATACAAAAGTATGGTGTAAAAAATGATATTCTTGATAATTAAATATAAAATTATAAAATCTCAACAATATTTTATGTTAATTGCAGCAAATTATATTAAATAGTTTAAACGAGCCTTGAGATTTGGTTAAATATAGATAATATCTTACATAATAAGTACTAAATACTAATAGTGAAAGTATGTTAATATTTTAATATTATATGGCATTTCGTATGACAATGTTTGACATGTTACATTAACTGATATAATATTCTGTTCATAAAAAAATTATCGTTTTACTGTCGAAAATAATTTTAATCAAATGAGATTTAACAAAAAAAATTACAAAAATATTCTTTACAAAGTACGGTTGCAGCGGTGCAAACAAATCAAGAATAAATGTGTAAAAAGTAGGGCTTTTTTGGTAAAGTATAAGGCGGACCTCAAATTCTGAGGCCATCATGGACCCTTTGTTATTAATCATTGAATTATTATAATTTTTTATGGATAGTTTGATCTATTGGCCAATAATAGAGGATCTATGATGAACAAAAAAATAAGAGGTTCATAATAAAATCTATCGCCTTTCTTTAGGCTTTTCTGAGAAATTTCTAGGTGAGTACAATTCTAACTTCTCATCTATACACATACTCATAATAAAATTGGAATGACCCATAAACAAGTGAGTGTATTATAAATAAAGTTAATTAATATCATTTTTATTATAAGTGTATGTAAGGATGAAATGTTGGAATTGATCGTATAACTTATATATGGTGGACTTAGTCCACATGGTCACATCAGTTCACTTAAAAAACAAAAAACTCCAAACACAATAAATATAATGATAATATTTGATAAATATATTCTGAACTTTTTTTAATTGAAAACAATTATAATGAATATGGAAATAAAAGATGATAATTCCAAATTTTATTATCATTAAATAGAGAAGTATCATATTACTCTTTTAAATTGTAGAGATTACAAGTCAATTATGAAAAATACCACATATTCTTAAGATTCATTTAACTTTTCCAAGTTAGTAGCAAAAAGCATGTCATTTTTCAGTTCACCAAACACAAAAAGTTGTCTTATGCTTTAATAAATATCAACACCTTTTAGAGGTCATTACCAAACTAAATCTAACTGTATCACAATTGTTAATATTCATTACTCCTTCCATTTAAATATATATGTAAAAAACCAAACAACACATATTAAGGCCAAAATAATAATAATAAAATTTGATAATTGGTAAATGTATAAAATTAATCCTGTATTTAGTCTCTTAAAATTAAGTATAACTATTATTACTTTCCTCAATCATTTTGCTATAAAATGGAAGAAAAAAATTGGTGTTACCTAGAAAAAATGGAATACCATTTAAAAAGTAAATATGACAAATTGAGAAACTAAAAATGGGATCAAATGAAATTTATGGGTCTTTTTTTTTAATATGGTATTCAAATAGGTGATTTATCCTTATATGATATGTTGAGGAGAAAAATATTAATATGATTTATTTTAAAAAGAGCCCACCTGTGGTGGATTAAGAGAAAAAAAATAAACATAAAAAAAGGAAAAGTGCATGCACCTGTGGTGGATTGATAAGAAAACATTTTTAAAAAAATAATTGGAAAAGTGCATCCGCATGTGGCGGATTGATAAAAAAAACAATAAAATAATATTTGTGGTGGATGCCTGCCTTTGATTAAAATAACATTTTAGGTTATTACACTGCCTGTGGTGGATTTTGATTAAAAAAATTATTTTTCTAGATGTGCCTAAGTCATTTTTAATATTAAATAATTTTTATTCTCTATATAAACTTGTCACTCTGATCATAGTAAGTATGAGATGGTGTTAGTATGTGGAGAAGGTGTAGGAGAATGAGGTGGTGTTAGTTAGTTTCTTCAAACAAACAAAAAAGTGAGTAAAAAAAAGTGAGAATCACTAGCACAGCAAATATAATAGTTTATTTTGATATTGAAGTTATTATAAACATTAATGAGGGTGTTATATTTATATGTGAGAGGTCATTAAGTTTTTTTATTCCCTACACTTTCTTATATGTAGAGCTGGAGAATGAACTATACTAATCGATAAATAGTGACACTCCGAAGACAATGATGGCAATCAAATATAGGTGCACCATCTTATTTTTTGGCGGGTTCAGACAATACCAAGCAGTTGCAATACTGGATGACAATGGTATTTAATAAATGTTTAGGATATATTAGCAGCATCAGGCAAACATTCTTGTCATTGAGTTGTATATTGATTTTGAAATTATTGCTTGGAATGTAGAATGTGGGTCAAGTAAATTTTATAGATGAAGACATAGACTTATAATTAGAAGCAATGGAGGAAGAGGAGGATGAGGATGACTATGGAAATGGTGATGAATATGCTGATAATGTAGCAGATGATGATCTTGATGATGATGCATGGCATATCAAACATAGTAGGTGGGCAACATATAACAGATGGGTCATCTTTCATGCGTGCTTTAGATTTGGAAGATATGCAAGAATCAAAATTTGTGGATTATGCAAATATAGATATGTAGCCTTAATTCTAAAATTTTTACATATTTTTATATTTTTTATTTCAGTTTTGAACACCCAATTTTTTTCGACTCATATTAAAATAAACTCAAATTTTCTCTCAAAAACGATGAGTACTAGGTTTATTTTTATCCTCAGTTCATTTTGTTTTATTTTTGTTCTATTTTTCAGTTATTTAAAAATAAACTCAACCCATTTCATTTTAGCCTATTTCATTTGTTGTTAAAAAAAAATTAGTCAAAAAAAAAGAAAGACAAAAAAAGGGACAAAAATTGTTTTTGTTAGGCCCGTTTCATTTTACATTCTTTTCAATTTTTTTTTTAAAAAGAAAGGAGAGAAGAAAAATTCTTATTTTGGTTCATCTTCTGTCCTGTTTTGATTTTGAAAAATAAAATAAAATAGGAGCCCGCACCTTTGAAAACAAAGAAAAACAAAAAATAAACGGTGCCAAATGCAAGCTGTAACCGTGCAGCAAATGCAGAGGAAGTCAGAAATAACAACCGAGGATCACATGCATTTGATATTAGATCCACTAAAATCAGCTCAGCAGCAACTTTTGAAAATTTTCTTCAATCAGATCGTCGTGTTTGAATGGGCAGTGTTGTTGTTTTTAATGGGCAAAATCATATGCTGAAAACAAAATTTGAAACCTTGGGCCATTTTTTTGATAAAACAAGACCAAGAATGTAAAAAGCATAATTATAAAACTCAACCCAGTAATTAACTCAATTGAGGTATTGGGTCACTGGGTTAATGGTTTAACCAACAGTCACTAGTTGAATCGGTTGAATCGGATTTAATTAAATAAATATATAAAAATATGATAATTATACAATATATATATAATTATTTACCTACAATAGCACATCAACATGAGCAGCCTATTGGATGGGAGTGCTCATCCTTCCCAGCTGGTGTTGGGTTTGAGTCTCACATGCTGCACTTTTTGAGTCTGCAATTTCCAATAATTGCCAACTCAAACTCGCCGGTTCACATGATCTGGTTTTTTGGTTGAACCGGCCGGTCCGATCCGGTTTGTACAACACTGGTAAAAAGGGTGTCCCTTTTCAAGATTTTTATATTTCTTTTTTTTTTTTACTTATATTTTTTAAAAAACCAGATTGGTCTTTTGAGTGTTTCTATATTTTTGTCAAAAGGAAAGAAAATTGATGGTTCAGCATAATTTTTTTTTGTAAGGTCATTGATTTGTATTTTAAGTTTTAGTCATTTTCTCATTTATGTTTTATTCAAATTAATTATGCATCAAAGGCAGTACTAAAAAAAAGGAGTTTTATTTCTAACAAGCGTTGAAATTTTTTTTAATCTCTCAATTCAATGTGATGAACAACAATGGTGATTGAGTACCAATGTTATCTTCACTGTTATCGAATCATAAGGATTTATTGAGTGGCCTAGTGTCAACTTGAATTCTGTACAAGAACGGATTTCTCTTTTAAATAATTTATCGATTAAATTTGTTTTCACAAATAAAATCATCCAACACATTTTTATTTTATTTATTAACCAAACCCGTTAATGCACAAGTATTTTATATAAAACTACGTGACTTTGAGTTCCTCATTGTACCAGAGGATACGTAGAAGCAGTTGATCCCTGTCAAGCCAAAATTAATTTTTCTTAACTTGTTTGTTTAAATTATAAATATATTTATGTAAATTAATTTTCTTTAATTTATTGTAAATATATTTGTGTAAGTTAATACTTCTTAATTTATGTAATTAAATTATAACTATATTTGTCAAAAATCAATTTTTCTCAATTTGTTTATTTAAATTGTAAATATATTTTTCAAAATTAATTTTTCTTAATTATGTGCTTAAATTGTAAATATATTTGTTTAAATTAAATTTTGCTTAATTTATGATGTAAATATATTTTTCTTAGTTTATTTGTTTAAATTGTAAATATATTTGTCTAGATTAGTTTTTATTAATTAATTTGCTCATATTGTAAATATATTGTATCATTTTATTATATTTTCTGGGGGTTATTAATTAATTTGAACAACTATCTAAAGTATCGTCTAAGAACAGGTGTATTAGAGGTGCTGTAGGATTAAGTTCCTATCTTTTTCTATGCATAACCAACTCCCAAACTCATATATGGTTTTTCAAAGACTGTTTTCTAAAATAAAATGGGTTTTCCATGTTTGCCAATTCAAATAAACTTGGTGGCGACTCCAATTTCAAATAAAATTCTTTCTCGCCGTCCTATCGTAATTCCAGTTGCGACATCGTTATAGTTTAATTATTTAAGTTGATTTAATTAATTACTTTGATTTAGTTACTTTGTAGTTGTAATGATTGACTAAATTACATTTTTATTTAATAATTTTTTAAATTGATTGTTTAGTTGATTATTTAATTGCTTTGATTTAGTTATTTTTTAGTGGTGATGATTATAAGTACAATTTTATTTGTAGGTGATTTTTTTAGTTGTTTTTTAAGATGATTATTTGTAGTTAATTAGTTTTAGTTGATTTGATTAACTTCTCTGATTTAGTTAATTTTGTAATGGTGTTTATTAGAAGCACAATTTATTTGTAGTTGATTTTTTAATTAATTAGTTTTCATTGATTTAATTAATTTCTTTGATTTAGTTATTTTTGTAGAGGTGATGATTTGAAGCGCAATTTTATTTGTAGTTGATTTCTTACTTAATTAGTTTTAGTTAATTTAATGAATTTCTTTGATTTAGTTTTTTTTTTATAGTGGTGATGATTAGAAGTGCAATTTTATTTGTAGTTGATTTTTTAGTTAATTAGTTTCAGTTGATTTAATTAATTTCTTTGATTAATTATTTTTGTAGTGGTGATGATTAGAAGCACAATTTTATTTGCTGTTGATTTTTGAGTTAACTAGTTTTAGTTTATTTAATTAACTTATTTGATTTAGTTATTTTTTTAGTTGTGTTGATTAGAAGCACACTTTGATTCGATGTAATATTTTTTTGGTTGATTTTTAAATAATACATGTAAAAAATATATCTTTTGGGCATTTTTGACATGTACTAATTGTCGATAAAAGTTTATAAGTATTTTCAACGGTTACTTTATGTCGAAACTTCTTTTCTTGACAACATTTTTATTAACGAGAACCGTTGAAAATGTTGTTGAAAATGCTTATTGTTCTTGTAGTGATTTTATTAGTACTTTCCAACTATAATAGCATTATATTTTCAACTAATCAAATTGATTTAATCTTTTTTTGTATATATATATATATATATATATATATATATATATATATATATATATATACGATTTACGCTATCAATATTTATCATTTGATATACAAATTTTTGTTTTGGTAGATTCATTTTGTAATAAATGAATTATAGTATATTAATCGTTTAAATATATACACTTAATTTATAATACATGAAGCCATTATTTTTTTATTTTTCTTTAGTAAACGTTCTTAATTACTTAATGAACCATTTCATAATTATTTTGAGATTCGTCTGTGAATTATTTTTAAAAAAATACAGCAGAAAAAATATATACAAATACAAGCTTCTTGAAAATTATTTCCATAGGTTTCATATTATAATTAATGAATCTTGATATACTCGTCATCATTTATACTTGCTTGAGAAACGTCTTTAAAAAAACAAGCTTTTCTTCACAAGAAAAAAGATTTTATTAAATTTTTTTTTCCAGAAACATTTTGCAATCTATGTTGAACAATTTTTTTCGAATAATTTTTTAAATATTCATTATCCTTATATGTCATCCTCTGTTTTATTTATATATATATATATATATATATATATATATATATATATATTTAACGGTTTCCTATATTTTAATTATATGTAGTTGTGAGCACATAATATAAGATATGAATTAAACAAATATTAAAATTCAATCTTTACGAACTATTTGCCAAATTGTTTCCACAGTTCAGTAGTTGATTTTTAAAACTTTTATTAGTTAGATACTTTTAATTAAAGTAAAAATTCATTTGTACTTTTTTAAGAAGTTATGATACCTTATAAGAATTATTGATTTATACATATATGATACTTTTTTTTAGCCAGATGTATGATACAATACCTTACAAAGATTAGGGTTCAATTATTATTAAATGATTTTTAAAATGATTGAAAGTTTTTATTGAAATTGGTTTTATGAGGTGAAAAGATTGATAGGCTTTATCGGACTAAGGAATGAATAAATACAACACTGCTTTTAAATCGTGGCTCATAATGCCCAATCATTTTATGACCATTTAATGGATAATGATAATTTTATCTCTTTTTAATGCTATTGTTGTCGAACAAAACAAATTACTGTTATGTTTCTTCAATGCTTATATTAGATGTTTTTGACAAAAAAAATAAAAATCTTTCGTAAACTATTGATAAACATAAATAGTCCAAAGTTTCCTTGGAATACATGAAGGCACCTCACTAATAGATGAATATAAATTTCCCAAGGCTACCACGTCAAAAAAATAAATTTCCCAAAGCCAATGCTCGTATCTCCCATGGTTTATTAACCCGTGTATTTAGATGGTTTAAATAATTTTTAAATGGTTTACAAGCATTTGGCAATAAGTTGATATTAATCTATGTATTTTAATAGAAAAATAAATAAATATTTGTGATGCAATTTTCTGAATCCATATCAAATACATGCGTATCAAATATTTTAGTAGATATATGATCAAGTTGATGCCAATTTTGAAATTATACACAATATATGCTCAATATGTGACCGACACTTTCCAATACTATTGCACTCCCCAAGACTGATGCATGCATGCATATAAATCTATTTCTCTGTTACTTATTAATTCAAGCAGCAATTGCATCGGGTAAGTAGAAATTAAATATTGCATTGATACAAATAATCCCTCTATGTAATAAGTGTTTAATTTTTTCTTTATTTTTATTTTTAGGTTTTTGTAATAGGACACGAACAAGACAAATTATATATATATATATATATATATATATATATATATATATATATATATATATATATATATATATATATATATATATATAAATTGATATAATTTTTTTATGCATAAAGTGAGATAAAATGACTTTTACTTGCGTTGTTTATAACTTTTATTATTGCAAAATACAGAAATTATATTGAAAAATTTTAAAATGGATAATTAACAAAATCTAGAACATAAGTATAATATTTTAAAAAAAGAGAGTATGTGTCCTTAAAATTAAATTAAAAGTTAAATCAACGAAATCATTTTAACTACTTGCAGCCGTCTTAAATACATTCCCTTATTATTATCCTACTTGAAATAATTACATTTTTCTATTTATCTTTTTGGCTCTAATAATTACCAGGTCAACATTTTTTTCAATAAGTGTATTTTAAAGTTCACATTATGAATTTAATTTTTCTCAAAATCTCGATTACTATATGATATATTAACAAGTATAAAGTTTATTTTTTAATAAAAATAAGTGATGCTAAGCATATATGTGATCCTAACATATAAATTGGAGTTTACATATAATCTAATTAGCTTTTTCGTGTACCGCATAGGTAACTATACTATATAAGAAAATTATAAAATTTTAGGGGTGGCCAAATACTATCCGCATATGAGAGCAATTCTCTGAAACTTTTGCTTGATCTGCACCTAGTTTTCTTCCTCATTCTTCCATTGTTTCTTGCTTCTTCGAGTTAGTTTTTGAAATTGGGTTAGACTCACTCAATTTTAAAATTATATCCTAAAATCTTAAAATATATGTCGGAGAGCTAGCTTCAAGACAAAGACATTGTCATGGGAGGACTGGTTTCCATGTGTATTGCAATTGGATCACATATATCATATGTGTGTGTGATGTAGTTGAGACTAATAAGTATGACTTGATGAAATAAATGGAAAAAGTTTTCTCCTACTCTTGTCAATGCATGCATTGTTGAATTTGAATTGCAAAATTGTAGAGATGAGATATGCATGGGATATATGCGTAGAATTGAAAGGGAAGTTTTATTCATTTATTCTAGAGCAAGATTATCGGGGCTTGTATCTCGGCTTGCGTGCGATCTAATTCCTCCATGATACTTTTCCCTTCACAATGACTTTCACTTTCTTTAAGTAGCATTTGTTCTCCATGCTGGAGTTGTGGGTGCTTTCATTTTGTCTGATTTTTCCATTTGATGAAATGCTTCTTGTTGGAGGACGCTGTGGGATATTGATGTTGGTTAGTGAAAGTATATATTCTGTTGTTGTCGTTAATTGATGCCCTTTACTTTTTAAGATAAGATGGAGGTCACCAGTGTTGCTTTTCATAGGAAGAATACATTCTCAAATCAATAATATTATTTTAACTCACAAAATTTAAGACACCTAACACCTGAGACATAAAAACACATGAAATCCATTATTTATTTTGTCTTTTAACTTTTCTCTCCAACCAAACTTTCCTCTTTTCTCTTTTAGATATGTAGGGTGTACTAAAAGTTAGAGTTCAAATATTTTTATTATTCTCTAATTATCATGCATTATCCTCATTAAGATTCCCTTCGCTAATCAGAGCCTATAATAGGTTGGGTATTTTTATTCTAATACTAAAAAAATAAATGTCTAATTAAAACATTCACTCTATCATTA
The DNA here is from genome assembly GCA_031216105.1 of Dalbergia cultrata. Taxonomy (NCBI): domain Eukaryota; kingdom Viridiplantae; phylum Streptophyta; class Magnoliopsida; order Fabales; family Fabaceae; genus Dalbergia; species Dalbergia cultrata. Next base: position 7,530,473 of record CM062347.1, read on the forward strand.
TTGAATATGATGAATGAATGAAGAAAGTTAGGTCCATAATCACATTTAACGATAATGGAGTGAGTATCCCAATTGAATATCCATTGTAAATGTTGGAATATCATTTTTGTAATAAGTTGTCCAATCTACTTTCCTTTTTATATTATTTTCTTCTTCATTACTTTTGACGTGTTTTTCTACTTCATTACTTGTTTTAATTGAAAGACAGTTCAAAAAAAAAAAGAAGGAGGTATTTATCTTATTTTACTATTTACAAAATAGATAGTATCAAAATGATTCAGTTGAAATAAAGAAATCAGTTAGTGCGAAAACTAAAGATATAAAACAGCTTTCGAAACACATGGCATATTGCTATTGGCATATTATAATTGGTGGTTTTTCTTTTTAATATCACTCATCAGTGGAAAATTTCTTGAGCGAGCACAAACTTTTATCTCATTCCGTATACATTCACGTTAAAGATGATGGAAATTATGAATAAATATATGCTAAATAAGATTAGTGAGACTTATATTAATGAGTATGTATAATAATTTGATAAATTTGTGCCAGCAAAAGATGTCTCTGCCATTTCACATATATCGGTCCATAGAACTTCTTTCATTTTTGAATAAATGTATATTTTTAAAATTTTCATTGTCTAGAAATGATTATTTATTTTAAAATTTTTTTAATAGTATTAATTATTTCTATTCAATAATATACCTATTAAAGGAGAAGAGAAAATAGAGGAGGAGAGAGAAATTTAATTTATTAAAAAGAAATAAGAACAATTTAATAAATTAATTTTAACTTTTTATAACTTTGAAATTTTTTCAATCATTTGTTAGTTCCCGTATACATTTAAAATTGAACAATTATTCAAGCATGGAGGGAGTATTTTTTTTTTTTACTACTAGCAGTGCTAATTAAAAATAAATTAAAAGAAAAATACTAGACAACTATAAATTTATCCAAAATTTCTTTCCCATCACACGCACATTATATCAAGTTTGCGATCAAAGCCCAAGGACTGACATTCCTGCCACTTCTCCTCACTTCAAACTCTCAAGCCATAAAATAAATAAAAGAAAAAAAAAAAATGGACAACCACGAGGTGAAGTTAATGTGCAGCTACGGCGGCACGATAATGTGCCTTCAACCCGACTACGAGTTCCACTATGTCGACGGCCAAAACAAGGTCCTCTACGTCAGCCGCAACATCAGCCCCTCCGCCTTGGGCCAGAAGCTCCGTGAGATCTGCAAGCACGGTGTGAGCGAGTTCAAGTATCAGTTTCCCGGCAAGAACAGCGACGTCATCCTCGTCACCGTCGACATGAACGAGGAGGACGACATCGAAAACATGATGCGCGAGTACGATAGACTCCACCGCGATTCCGGTACAAACCCCGTCATTCGTCTCTTCATCTCCCCTCCTAGAAATACAGGCTCTTACTTCTATGATTACTGATTAGATTCGCGTTCTGCCTCTCCGTGTATTGAGAGTTCAGTTCAGATCAGTATGGTTGCCAGAAGCGTGAGATATATGTATAACTTGTGGGGGGCTTTTGAGAAATTAAAGCTTGTTCAATTCCAATCTGATGTTGTATTTGCTCTGAGGTCTTTTAATATAATGATATCTGATTATGGTTATGTTGGATTATGGAGGGTTTTATTGGTTTGTTACAAATTGATTGGGATTAGTTAGATAGAGGTTGTTATATCACATCTCCTATTTAAGTCATACTATAGGTGTGTTGTATTACCACTTTCACTCGTTTTATTATGCTAGTGAAAATCTTTCTTCTTCTATCTATCACTATTTCTCTGACTACCCATGAAATTCAAAAGGTTAGTTGATCAGATTTCTATGTTTTGAGCTTTGCGTTTGGGTGTGACGTGTCTTCACAGTTTTTATGTGTTGTACTCAGTGGGAGAGCTTCAACAAAAAAAATTTTGTGGGGTGGGGTGGGGGGGACAACTTTAATATGTAAATTAGGTGATGATAATTAAATTAAAAATAGTTACGTATATATTATATAGATTTTAAAGTAAATAATTGACATGACAAAAATTAATACGTACTTAAATTAGAGGAGTACAATCCAAAAATTTTTCAATAATTGATTGTAAGTACAATTCATTTTTAATAATCAATTTTTTAAAAATTAATTTTATGGTTTGAGACATCAAGTTAAAAGAGCATTGTGTTATGCATAGATTATATGAAAATAACTAATTTTGTGTGATAAATTATTAAAAAATTATATGAAATAATTTATATGTATTTTGTAATATTTGATACTGTGGATTATTTTGACAAAAAAATATTATAATTCTAAATTAATTAACCTTTATCTATAATTAAGAGTTTAAAAAAATTATACTCCCTTAAATTATAAATGAGTTTCACACTTAAAATTCTAATTCTTCACATTTAAATCTTTTAAATTTTTTATAAAAACACATGAAATTATGTTAAAATAGCCTAAATTATGGAAAAAAAAAATTGACATTTCAGAACATACGCAAAATTGTATTAAATTTTTTCTAATCATTATTATTCATTAAAATAGAGTTTAGAGTTAATAAATTCATTATTTAAATATTATATTTGTTGCTATTTAATTCCTAATCTATTGTAATAAAAAAATTTATCTCTAAAATGGCGTTCAATTGTGATATGGTTTTTTATTTCTATCTTTTAATTGGAAAATATCTTAATAGACTTTTTAAGTTAGAGAAGCCCATTTATATTGAGTAGCATCATTTATACAAAGAAGTATATTTGGACTTTAAATCTATTTATTATACAAAACTTATCTCTATGTGTGCGTTTATTTTAGATTTGTTTATAGAAAAATAAATTTTTAAGTAAAAAAAATTGAAAGTTTACTTTTTATAAAAGCTATTCATGTGATCATATATTTAAAAATTAAAAATAAATTATAAGACTTTTAAAATAGAGATTGATTGAGTCAAAACATAATACATAATTAGATATTTGTACAAAAAAATTTACATTGATAATACATAAAAATTAAATTCACACACACACACACACACACACACATATATATATATATAATTTTTTTAAAAATTTTGGGGGGGCCATGGCCCCCCATTGTCTTAACTAAGATCCGTCGATGGTTGTACTTGTGTGTTGCTGTTTTGTGCATTCTCTATGGCAGCGTCCATTTCCTATCTATGAATAATAAAGACAGAAATAGTAGAAATAGAGACATAGAAAACACTGTCTATCTCTGTATCATGTTTGATTGTAAAGTACAAGATATGCGTATTTTGTTTGAAAACATGAGAACAATACAAAAAATACATGGTAAAAGACATTGCCAGTCACTGATCGCCGAAGGTTGTCGAGGCCACTAGCCAGTTGCCAGAGTGCTGTCGAAGGCCATTGGACCATTGCTAGAGGTTGCTGAAGGTCACTAGTTGATCACTAGACCCCCAAGCACCACCACCACTTTTAGGACACAATGGAAATTAATAAACATATACAGAGGTATTATCGAAAGAAAAAATATTAAATTTCTGTCTCGGTATCCTGTTCCATTTTTTGGAGAGACAAAATTATTGAAATTTTTTTTCCTAGGGACAGAAATCCGTATCCTATCCATATAACCAAATAAGTTTATGTTTTTAGTATCACTGTATTTTTGTCTTGCAGACAGAAAACAAATGATTGTAGGACTGATTAGTACTAAAAATAAGCCTCTTACCGTCGGATTTAAAGACATAGTTCAATTTGTAAAAAATTTATATTTTGGTGAATTTATAGAGAGAAAGAACGATTGGGTAAAATCGTCCTTGACAAATGTTAGGGGAAAATCAATTTCATCGCTAACTTCTAGAGGGAAAAACTAAGGGTGCGTTTGGTTTGCTGTTTTCAGTTTTCAATTTTTTTAGTTTTTTCTTCACAAAAACTGAAACTGAAAACAACAAAGCAAACAGGCATTTAAAAAGCAACTTGTTGAAAATGACTCAAATGGCATTTTAGAAAAACAGTTCCTCAAATATCTATGCAAATGTCTGGGTAGTTGCTAATTCGTGTATGTGATTTGATAAAAGGCACTACAATTTTTTCGTGCCACGGGACTAAGTTTGTTATGTGCAGAGTGCAGTATCTTTTGGTCATTTCTCCAAGTGGTAGTATCACTATCTTGACTTTTGGCACCAACTTAGAAATTTATAGATAATATACAGTCAGAATTCGAGGTTAAAAAGAGTTCAATAGGCCCCTTATTGTTTCCACGGAGCTCAATCTAGGGGTATGTAAATTTTTTGGTTGATTATGTAAAAGGCAGAAAGACGACATGAAGAGTTTAAATTTTTTTTTTTCCCAATGCTAAGCAAACACAAACAATACAATAAATTGGAAAAAGTCGAAAAATCTCCCTTCAAATGTATTCGATATGCAATTTAATTTTGATACTTTAAAAATGTGTAAATTGGTCATGATTCTTTTTAAATTGTATAGATTATTATATTTTGTTAACAACTGTTAGTTTTTTGACAATAAAAGACATGTAAGACATGTGCTAACTAAAATATCTCGCTGAGAAATCTAAGGGATAACGATAATGGCAGATAACATTTCAATTACATATCTCTTTTCATTTTTTTTTTTTAAAAAAAACTAGAATATGTTAGCAATCTGCACAACTCGAATAAGTATCGGGACCAATTTGTGTATTTTGAAAAGAGACCAAAATACACATAAAGTAAAGCTGAATAGAGTTTTTGAAATTTCCTTTAATTTATGAGTAATAATAGTAAAGTCTTGGATTCACTGTGAATCCTGCATTTAGCAATATATCAACCATCTAAATCATAATTTAAAGTTAAAAATATATAAATATTATAAAAACATTCGTTGAGATCATCTCATATACAGGATCTATCATGAACTCGAGTCTATATTAACATTTTTCATAATTTATACATGTGATTTCATGTTTCGTGTACTTTTTGGCATATATCTTTCGTATATTTGGTTATTCTTAAACATGACATAGTTTTATATTCATTTTTCCATTTTAGTTTTATTTATTCAACCAATCATATGCATCTTAATTAGCTGAAGACTGATGATTTAGTTAAGGAGTTTATCTTAATTTTGTGATTTTCATCATAATTTTAAGATTAACGTATTCACCTAAGAGTAATGAAGTGAAAAATAGTATTCACCCACAAGAATAGAGTGCTGTGGAATGCATACCAAAGATGAATAATAGCGCTAACTTGAAACAAATGTTGCTGAAGCTAGCATATGCTTCACTGCACCAGGGGCTGCCAAATTTTCAGATCAATATATTATAACTACTTACCAACCATCATTTTCTTTTCACTCGTAAAATCTATCCAACCATAGTTAATACCATAATATGTGTTTTACAAAGAAGATCATTAGCATAGTACATAATCACGTGATGGTGAAACAAGTAGAGAGATTTGATGAAGAAATCAGGTGACCAAAGGATAATATATTGGTATGAACATGAACTATTAATTTTTAAATGTTAATATGAGTAGGTTCGAACATGGAGAGGGTGGAGTTACGAACCATCAAGGTCCAGGTGGGTTAGTGCAAATTTATAGGGTTAGGAGGCATTTTTGTGAATTTAGAGATTGATTAAAAAAGAAAATGAAAAAGAAGAGAACAGAGAACATACGACATCAAGTAAAGAAGGAAAGTTTGGCGAAGGTTTCCCCTTCCAGTGCATTTGGTGTTTATTTATGTTTGAATTTTTTTAAAAAAGTAATACGCTCATAAACAAATAAGTATATTATAAATAAAGTTGGTGAGTCCCTTTACTTTTACTATGAGTGTCTATAAGGATGAATAGTTAGAATTGGGCCTCCGCAAGAACTTATCGGCTTTTATATGGTGGACTATGTCCACATGGTCACAACAGTTCACTTGAAAAACAAAAAATTTCAAACAGAATAAATGTAATGATAATATTTGATAAATATATTCTAAACTTTTTCTAAGAAAAATTATTATAATGAATATAGAAATAAAATATGACAATTTTAACTTTTATTGTCATTAAATAGAGTAATGTCATACTACTTTTTTAAATTATAGAGATTGTAAGTTAGTTTTGAAAAGTACCCCATATTCTTAAGAGTACCCTAACTTTACAAGTCAATAGCAAAAAGCACCTCATTTTTCAGTTCACCAAACACGAAAAATTATCTTATACTTTAATAAATATGAACACCATTTAGAGGTTACCAAACTAAGCTTAACTGGTATCACAATTGTTAATATTTATTAGTCATGTTTCAATATATATGTCGAAAACCAAACAACACATGCTAAGGCCAAAAAAATAATAATAAAACTTGATAATTGGTAAATGTATAAAATTAATCCTGTATTTATTGTCTTAAAATTAAGTACAACCATTAGTACTTTCCTCAATCATTTTGGTATAAAATGGAAGGAAAAAAATTTGTGTTACCTGAAAAAAATGAAGGGGGTACCATTTAAACAGTAATTATAGCAAATCGAGAAACTGAAAATGGGATCAAATGTAATTTTATCATTTGTATTCTTTTCATTTTGGGTCATTTATGCAATTTCCACAAACTCGGTCATAGCTTGGTAATACCAAGATCTAAGCCTATATTTCACGGATCATCATGGTCCACAGCCATGTAAGATCCTGTAATATGATCTCACTATTTATTGCTTCTGATTTGATGGGTTGTTTCTTTTGTTTCATTTATTTCTATCAGGTTTTCCCTGCTTTTTCTTTCCCTTCTTTGTCATCTTTGTTGTATAGAAAGATTAAGGAACTACTGATAATTTAACCGAAGAAAAGAGGAACATTGAAGAAGCATCACCTTTAAGATTTGGGCCTAACTTTGTTTAGAGCCTGAAGCATGGGTGACTCAATAGTTAATATCCAAAGCAAAAAAAAGGTTATTTTAACACAAGTACTGGATGTCTAATTGGGACATTTATTCTATTATTATTGGATAGATATGATAATTGTCCCACTATATATTCTCACTTATCCATATATCCAATAATGATAGAATGAATGTCCCAATTAAATACTTACTTTTGGATATTGAAATAACATTGTTGTATATCTGTAAATGAACCAATATAAATCAATTCTGATTATTTAATAAGAGTTCTGACCCCCCCTAAAAAAATTATGGGTGGTTAAAAAAGAAAAAACATAAATGTTTTTTATCTTGAAAATAAATAAGTTTTGATTTTGATCATTGAAAAAATAATTGTTTTGTTTCAGTCCAAATGTTTCAAAAATCAATTAGAAATATTTGGACAAAAACCAAACAACAAATTTTGTTAAAATTAAAATCAAAATTCACTTATTTTAAGAGAAAATATTTAAAGAAAACACAAAAAGATTGTTGGTCTAAGCTCAATTCAAATTCTAGTTCAAAAGATGGAATACCCCAAGTAATTATAAAGATTAACTTGATCATATATAGGGTGCTTTTCTTTCATATTTTTTAAAATAAATTATAAAACTTAAAATTTATATATAATTTAAAAAGTTAAAAATTGATTTTTTTTTTCTGAGGCTGCTCTTTTTAACTTTTGTCTGGTACTATTTTGCTAGTGACCAAATATGGAATTTAAAGAAAATACATGTTCCATGATAAAAGCTCAGAAAACATGTATGCATAATATATTGTTTATTACAATATCTAAACATCTAATTAGGTAAAAGGTTTACAAGATCTAATATCAAATATTTGAATTGCATTTTCTGATTTAAATAAAAGCAACCAATCAAAAAATAAAACAGGAATGAGTGATGAAATTAACTTGAGTCATTGAAGTATTGAGCTTATCTAATTTCTCATAGTAATTCTCCTAATACATAAAAAGTTCTTGAAAGGGGTCAAATCTCCTTATTTTCGTAAAACAAGGATAATCACCCCGGTCATCATTGAACATGCGACAATTCAATTTTTCCGCCTAAAAAATTTCACCATGTGTTCACTCATCACAATATCATAGATTTTGTCTTTCCAACTTCAGATAAGATCGATGATGTGTCTTCACCAGAATGTTTTGATTTCCCTCCAGTTTCACTTCACAATGAACCAATTAGTCATTAATAAATAATCCATTAATGAGTCTGTCTATTATCTATGATTGAGTTTCCAATACCCAATATTAATTTAATGCTGATTATGTTTCTTTATTGAGACAGATTCCTTCCCAATATCATTTTCAAAATATCTTGCTTTCTCTTAGTCATCATCCTCCTTATGCACAAAACTACTATGTTCTTTTGCTTCTTCTTTTTTGCTTATTTCTCTTTCTTCTTTCATCTTCTTCTAGTTTCATCTTCATTTTTGGTACTTTTCTCTTTCTTCATTTTTTTTTTCTCTTTCCTCTTCCTCTTCTCTAAATCACGATCTTTTTTTTCCTTATCAATCATGATCATCATCATCTTTGTTGCAGTAGTGACATACATCCGTGTTTCAGGCGGTGGTGGACCCGACGATTGCGGGTGGTTTGCGATTCAGGATGCATTGGGTTAACACGATGGGGGCTGCGGCAATACTAGGAGGACGTGATGGCAATGTAGTGGTTCAATGCATTAGCTACCGCAACTTTGATTGGGCAGCACAATGCGTCCCATGACAATTGGACTATATGGTGAAAGGTGACGCATCTAGGTGGCTCCTGTAGAAAAAGTGGCATGGTGGCTGTGCATTTTGCAGCCACCGAATGTTGAAAAATCAAAAAGAGATTACTGTGCACATGCACAGTAATGTGATACACAGCCGTACCACCGAAATATGCACAGTAACATGCATAGTAACTTTCCAAAATCATCTATAAATAGAGCCTTCAAACAGACGGTTTTTTGCATCTGAACTAAGAAGCATTTCCTCAGTTGTAAAGGAAGAAGCAGTGTAGGCTTCTTGTAGTGAGAGAAAAATAGAGAGTGTGTGTAAGAAAATTCCAAGAGTGTAGTGTGAGTATACATTGGGGGGTTTTGGATATATTCTCTAGATCTCTGTAATACTACTAATTGTAGTAGAAGAGAGTCTCATTGGGGATACACTATATTGTAATTACTCTTTAAATATAGTGGAGCATTTTTCGGAGTTTGGCCCGTGGTTTTTCCCTCAAAATTACAGGAAGGTTTTCCACGTTAAAATATTAGTGTGCAGTTCTCTTGATCTATTTTGTTGGTGTGAATAGTAATGAGTACTATTCATACTATTCACGTGAATAGTGATGTGGGCCCCACTACGAATTACTATTCACCGTGCTCCATTTTTCCGTCTCTTCAATTTGGGCGCGCTTCCGCTCACATCCGTAAAGTGTTTATTACACTTGGGGTGTACCCGACTCTGATGATACCATAACAAGTGATATTAGAGCTTTGGATCGGTGGGATTTATTCTTAGTATGCTCCGTGGTTGCAGCTTAGTCTGATCTTCCACATCAGAAAAGAGTTTCTCCCTAATACTTGAGGATCACCTTTTGGTTGCTGTTGCTGGAAGATAGTGTGATACTGTGAGAGTGCAGTTTGAAGAGGTTCTGGCTAAGGAAAGACTTGGTATTTAAGCGTGTCCATTGTGACCCACCTCTCTTTCCTAGGAACCCTCTTGGTGCGCGGTTTACAGTTGATTTACACTATTCCAGTATAGGGTTAACAGTATAAGGTTCTGACTAAGATCCAAGATGTCGGTGCCAAAATTTGAAGTGGAGAAATTTGATGGGTCCAATGACTTCAGGCTATGGAAACTGAAAGTGCAGGCATTGTTAGGTCAGCAAGGTCTTGCAGAGGCGTTGGAGGACCCAGGGTCATTACCTGATGACAAGAAGAAGGAGATGATGGTCAAAGCACTGAGTACAATACAGTTGAGTCTTGCGGACAATGTTCTGCGAGAAGTCATGGATGAAAAAACCGCTGATTCACTATGGAAGGCTTTGGAAGAAAAATATTCTGTAAAGACCTTGTCCAACAAGCTTTATCAGAGAAAGCGACTGTACACATTCAAATATTCAGGAGGAAAATCAATGCAAGAGCATATAGACGACTTCAACCGGATGATCTCTGATGTTGGAGCAGCAGGGATTAAAGTTGAAGATGTTGATCAAGCTATGATCTTGTTGACTTCACTACCTCCGTCTTATGATAATTTCTGTGATACCATACTTTATGGTAGATCCGATATCTCAGTGAAAAATGTCAAAGAATCACTGATGATAAAGGAACATCAGAAGTTAGTAGCCGGATCCAATGTCGAAGGTCCTGCAGATGGATTGTTCGTGACGAGAGGGCGTAGTCAAGAAAGAGGATCGGGAAGCAAAAGCAAGAGAAGATCAAAGTCCAGAAAGCATAAATCTGTGAAGTGCTTTCATTGTCACCAGACGGGACATATCAGAAGAAATTTCCCAGAGAGAAAGGAGAAATCAGGAGATTCTGCCAACGTAACAATTGAAAGTTCTGAAGACAGTGATGCCGATGCTGGTTCGGCCTTGACAATATTCACAGGTGATACCGGAAATGAGTGGATCCTAGATTCTGGCGCATCCTTTCACATGACGCCTAATCGAAATTTTTTCTCATCCTATAAAAAACAGGAGGGAAAAGTTAGATTATGAGATAATAGAATTATTCCAATTGCTGGTGAAGGAGATGTGCAAGTCAATTTAGATGATGGTACTAAAAGGACGTTTCAAGCATGGCATGTACCAGAACTGGGTAGAAACCTGATCTCGTTGAGTGCCCTAGACAATCGGGGGTACAAGTTCATTGGAGAGGGTGGTTTCTTGATGGTATTCAAAGGTTCAATGGTGGTATTGAAAGGAAAGCTGCAGGGCAGGATCTTTCTATTGCTAGGAAGCATAGTCGATGGAACCGCTGCTATTTTATCCTCTGAAAGAAAGGATGATGCTACACGATTGTGGCACATGCGGCTTGGTCATATGAGCGAGAAAGGAATGACCATACTTGCTGGCAAAGGCTTGTTGAAAGGCCTGAAGAATTGTAAACTTGGTTTCTGTGAAAACTGTGTATTTGGAAAGCAGAAACGGGTGAAGTTCAATTCTGGCAAACACAATAGCAAGGGAATATTGGAGTATGTCCACTCGGACGTTTGGGGTCCAGCCCCTGTTAACTCCTTAGGTGGAGCTCGCTATTTTCTTACTCTGATAGATGATTATTCCAGAAAAGTCTGGATTTATTTCCTAAAGAAAAAAGAAGAAGTGTTTGACAAATTCAAGCAATGGAAGGCCATGGTCGAGAAGCAAACCGGGCGGTCAGTCAAGAGACTAAGACCTGACAATGGCGGAGAATTTTACAGCAAAGAATTTGAGGAGTTCTGCAGAAATCTTTGGTATAGTGAGGCACCATCTTTGTACCAGGAACACCACAGCAAAATGGAGTTGCAGAACGGATGAACAGAACACTTCTAGAGCGTGCAAGATACATACGAATCAACGCAACACTTCCCAAATCATTTTGGCCTGAAGCAGTCAATACAGCTGTATATCTGGTAAACAGATCTCCATCAACTGCTATTAATCTGAAGATTCCACAAGAGGTATGGTCCTAATTCGAGTAAACTATTCTGATTTAAAGATATTTGGTTGTCCTGCATATGCCCATGTGAATTATGGTAAACTTGAGGCAAGGGCAAGAAGGTGTATATTTCTAGGATATGCACGAGGGGTGAAAGGCTACAAACTGTGGTGTATAGAGAAGGCAAGTTCACCTAAAATCATTGTCAGCAGAGATGTCACTTTTGACGAGGCGGCAATGCTAAATCAGAAGAAGGAGTCTAACTTAGATGAGGCAGAGACAGATCATGGTGCTAAGAAGCAGGTGGAGCTAGAGATTGACTATGGGAAGGTGAAGCAAGAAAATGATGTAATGAATCAGCCAAATACTTCAGGGATTGCTCAACCTGAAGTAGAACAACAAGATGAACCTGACTATGAGGAAACTGGTGAACCAACCAGAGAAGCAGAGCCATACAGTATTGCTACTGGCAGAGAAAGACGAGAAATCCAGAAACCAAAAAGATATCTGGATTCTGCTGCTTGTGCACTTGACTCATTATATGCAGATCCTATAGCCTTTGCTTTGGCTATGGCGGATGGTGTAGTTGGAGATGAACCATGTACCTACCGTGATGCAGTAGAAAGTAAGGAGTCGAAGGAGTGGCTGATAGCAATGAATGAGGAGATTGAGTCTATTCGTAAAAATCAAACGTGGAAGCTGGTACAACTTCCAAAGGGGAAAAGAGTAGTTGGCAGTAAATGGGTTTACAAAAGGAAAGAAGGAATCCCTGGCATTGAGCCTCCAAGGTTCAAGGCAAGACTGGTAGCAAAAGGTTATACTCAGAAGGAGGGTGTTGACTTCCATGAAGTATTCTCTCCTGTGGTGAAGCATGGCTCTATTCGGATCCTATTAGCTATTGTGAGTACGTTTGACTTGGAGCTAGAACAGCTTGATGTGAAGACGGCGTTCTTACATGGTGAGCTAGAGGAGCAGATCTACATGAGTCAACCAGAGGGGTTCATAAGTCTTGGTAAGGAAAATCATGTTTGCCTATTAAAGAAGTTATTATATGGCTTGAAGCAGTCTCCAAGGCAGTGGTACAAAAGGTTCGATGCATTTATGATTGGTACTGGATATAGTAGAAACCAATATGATAATTGTATCTACTGTAAGGAGCTTCCAGATGGTTCGAAGATATATTTGTTGTTGTATGTAGATGACATGCTAATTGCAGCTCGTAATAAGGCTGAAATTAGTAGGTTGAAAACTCAGTTGGGAAAAGAGTTTGAGATGAAGGACTTAGGTGCGGCAAGGAAGATTCTTGGAATGGAAATTCATAGGGAGCGACATAGTGGCAGGTTGTGTTTAACACAACAAAATTATATTATAAAAATGCTACAACGCTTCAATATGGATCAATCCAAACCAGTTGGCACTCCGTTGGCTGCACATTTTAAGTTATCTTTGAAAGAATGTCTGAGAACTGAGGAAGAGGTGGAGCACATGTCTCATAAACCTTACTCTAGTGCAGTTGGCAGTCTCATGTATGCCATGGTGTGCACTAGACCAGACATTTCATATGCAGTGAGTGTGATAAGCAGATTTATGAGCAAACCTAGAAAGACACCTTTGGGAAGGCTGTGAAATGGATCATGCGGTACCTAAAAGGTTCCATTGATGTCTGCTTGGTATTTGAAGGTCGGAAGAGAACGTGGAGTTGTAGGTTATGTAGATTACGATTATGCAGGTGACTTGGATAAAAGAAGGTCATTGACAGGCTATATCTTTACAATCTTTGGATGTACTATTAGCTGGAAGGCGACATTGCAATCAACAGTGGCATTGTCAACTACTGAAGCTGAGTATATGGCATTGATCGAGGTCAAGTAAAGAGAGTATTTGGGTGCACGGTCTTTTGGATAGTTTTGGATTGAATCAACATGTACCAATTGTACATTGTGATAGTCAAAGCGCCATTCATCTGGCTAAAAATCCAGTCTATCATGAAAGGACAAAGCACATTGACGTCAGACTTCATTTTGTCAGAGAATGTATCAATAATGGTACTGTTGCAATTCAGAAGATAGCCACAGCTGAGAACCCAGCCGATATGATGACAAAACCATTGCCAATTGACAAGTTTAAGCATTGCTTGGACTTAGTTAATATTTGCAGAGGTTGAAAGTCAATTTGCAAAATGCAGCCAAGGTGGAGAATTGTAGAAAAAGTGGCATGGTGGCTGTGCATTTTGCAGCCACCGAATGTTGAAAAATCAAAAAGAGATTACTGTGCACATGCACAGTAATGTGATACACAGTTGTACCACCGAAATATGCACAGTAACATGCACAGTAACTTTCCAAAATCATCTATAAATAGAGCCTTCAAGCAGACGGTTTTTTGCATCTGAACTGAGAAGCATTTCCTCAGTTGTAAAGGAAGAAGCAGTGTAGGCTTCTTGTAGTGAGAGAAAAATAGAGAGTGTGTGTAAGAAAATTCCAAGAGTGTAGTGTGAGTATACACTGGGGGTTTTGGATATATTCTCTAGATCTCTGTAATACTACTAATTGTAGTAGAAGAGAGTCTCATTGGGGATACACTATATTGTAACTACTCTTTAAATATAGTGGAGTATTTTTCGGAGTTTGGCCCGTGGTTTTTCCCTCAAAATTACAGGAGGGTTTTCCACGTTAAAATATTAGTGTGCAGTTCTCTCGATCTATTTTGTTGGTGTGAATAGTAACGAGTACTATTCATAAATAGTGAAGTGGGTCCCACTGCATAGTACTATTCATAAATAGTGACGTGGCCCCACTACGAATTACTATTCACCGTGCTCCATTTTTCCGTTTCTTCAATTTGGGCGCGCTTCCGCTCCCATCCGTAAAGTGTTTATTACACTTGGGGTGTACCCGACTCTGATGATACCATAACAGCTCCATGGTGGTGGCAATGATGGCCGCGACGGGGCTTCACATTTGGTTTCTTGCTAGGTTTAGTTTTGGATGATTGGATTTGTTTAATATCACTTGGAATGTTGTGTATGAATGTTGTTTTCCATTCCCCCCCCCCCTTCTTCTTTTTTTTTTTTCCAATCCCTTTTCTCTATTTTAATTTGAATGTTATTTTTATTTTTCAATTATTCAAGTAACCCTTGTCAAACACTGCAATTCCACAAGGAGAGAGAACTATTTGTTAGTTAAGTTGCAGGTTTTGTTATTGCTCTTTTTTTTAAAAATGTTTTAATGTATAAATTTCTTTTTATTTAGTATGAGAGGAATACCATTGATGGTTTTTTTTTTCCCTTCTCAGGATATTCTTTATTAGACACAGTGACTAAGCATATTGTAGGCTTATTTAAGGGGTAAAACTATTTCATTCCCAATGTAAGCTTTTGAAGTTTAACATTAATTTTTACTTTTTTTTATTTTATCAGTACTTTTCAACTATAATTAACATTATATTTTCAACTAATCAAATTGATTTAATCTTTTTTGTATATACAATTTACACGGTCAATATGTATCATTTGATATATAAATTTTTCTTTTGGTAGATTCATTTTGTAATAAATGAATTATAGTATATTAGTCGTGTAAATATTTACACTTGATTTATAATACATGAAGCCTTTTTTTATTTTTCTTTATTCATACTCAATGAACCATTTCATAATTTTTATGAGATTTGTCTGTAAATTATTTAAAAATAAATACAGCAGAGAAAATATAAACAAATACAAGCTTCTTGAAAATAAATTTCATAGGTTTCATATTATAATTAATGAATCTTGATATACTTATCATCATTTATACTTGCTTGACAAACGCCTTAAAAAAAACAAGCTTATCTTCACAAAAAAATAAAGGTTTTATTTAAAAAAATTTCAGAAACATTTTGCAATCTATGTTGAACAACTTTTTTCGAATAATTTTTTAAATGTTCATTATCCATCCTTTTTTCATATGTCGTCCTCTGTTTTATTTTTTTTTATATATATATTTAACGGTTTCCTATATTTGAATTATATGTAGTTGTCAGCACACAATATAAGATATGAATCAAATAAATATTAAAATTCAATCTTTACGAATTATTTGTCAAATTGTTTCTACAGTTCAGTAGTTGATTTTTAAAACCTTTATTAGTTAGATACTTTTAATTCTAATAAATATTCATATCATTTGTACTTTTTTAAGAAATTATGATACCTTATAAGAATTTTTTATCTATACATATATGATACTTTTTTTTATATAGATGTATGATATAATATATACCTTAAAATAATTAGGGTTCAATTATTATTAATAATTTTAAAAATGATTGAAAGTTTTTATTAAAATTGGTTTGATGAGGTGAAAAGAATGATAGGATTTATTGGACTAAGGAGCGAATAAATACAACACTACTTTTAAATCGTGGCTCATAATGCCCGATCATTTTATGACCATTTAATGGATAATGATAATTTTATCTCTTTTTAATGCTGTTGTTGTTGGAAAAAAAATTACTGCTACGTCTTTACAATGCTTATATTAGATGTATTTGACAAAAAAAAATGGAAAAGAAAATTCTTTCGTAAACTATTGATAAACGCAAATGGTCCAAAGTTCCCTTGGAATACATGACGGACACTAATACATGAATATAAATTTCCCAAAGCCAATGCACGTGTCTCCCATGGTTTTTTAACCCCGTGTATTTAAATGGTTTAAATAATTTTAAAATGGTTAACAAGCATTTTGCAATAAGTTGATATTAATCCATGTATTTTTATAGAAAAATAAATAAATGTTTGTGATGCAATTTTCTGAATCCGTATCTAATACATGCGTATCAAATATTTTAGTAGATACATGATCAAGTTGAAGCCAATTTTGAAATGATACACAATATACGCCCAATATGTGACCGAAACTTTCCAATACTATTGCACTCCCCAATTCTGATGCATGCCTGCATATAAAATCTATATCTCTGTTACTTAATTCAAGCAGCAATTGCATCGGGTAAGTGGAAATATTGCATTGATACAAATAATCCCTCTATGTAATAATTTTTTTTTATTTTTAGGCTTTTGTAATAGGACACAAACAAGAGAAATATGTATGTTATTGATTGCAAATTTTTTATATATATATATATATTATAATTTTTAAATTGATATAATTTTTTTATGCATAAAGTGGTATAAGATGACTTTTACTTGCGTTTTTTATAACTTTTATCATTGCAAAATTAAGAAATAGTATTGACAAATGTTTAAAACGGATAATTAACAAAATCTAGGACATAAGTATAATATTTACAAAAAAAAGGGAGTATGTGTTCTTAAAATTAAATTAAAAGTTAAATCAATGAAATCATTTTAACTACTTAAAGCTGTTTTAAATACATTCCCTTATTATTATCCTACTGAAATAATCATATTTAGTTTTTGTAAAACATGATTTTATTTTTCTATTTATCTTTTGATTTCTCAAAATCTAGATTACTATATGATACATTAAAAAGTACGTAGTTTATTTTCTAATAAAAATAGGTGATGCTAAGCATATATCTGATCTCAACATATAAATTGTATTTTACGTATAATCTAATTAGTTTTTCCATGTATCGGCAGAGGCTGCTATACTAGTATATATAAAAGAAAATTATAAAATTTTAGGGGTGGCCAAATACTACCTGCATATGAGGGCAATTCTCTGAAATTTTTGCTTGAGATACACCTAGTTTTCTTCCTCATTCTTTTATTGTTTCTTGCTTCTTCGAGTTACTTTTTGGAGTTGGGGTAGACTCACTCAATTTTAAAATTATATCAAAAAATCTGAAAATATATGTTAGAGAGCTAGCTTCATGACAAAGACTAATAGTGATGGGTGGACTCGTTTCCATGCGTATTGCAATTGCATCACATAGATCATGTGTGTGTGTGTGTGTGATGTAGTTGAGACTAATATGTATGACTTGATGAAATAATTAAATGGAAAAAAGTTTTTTTCAACTCTTGTCATGCATGCATTGTTGGGTTTGAACTGGAAAATTGTAGAGACATGCATGGAATATATGCATAGAATTGAAAGGGAAGTTTTATTCACTTATTCTAGAGCCAGATTATCGTGGCTTGAGATCTAATTCCTCCATGATACTTCTCCCTTCATACGAATTTCTCTTTCTTTAATTAGCATTTGTTCTCGATGCTGGAGTTGTGGGTGCTTTACTTGTGTCCGATTTTTCCATTTGATGAAATGCTCCTTGTTGGAGAACGCTGTGGGATATTGATGATGGCTAGTGAAAGTATATATTCTGTTGTTTTCGTTAATTGATGGCCTCTACTTTTTAAGATAAGATGGAGGTCACCACTTTTGCTTATCATAGGAAGAATACATTGTCAAATCAATAATGTTATTTTAACCCACAAAATTTAAGACACCTAACACCTAAGACATGAAAACGCATGCAATCCATTACTTTTTTTTTTTTTTCCTTCCAACTTTTCTCTCTAATCCAACTCTCCTCTTTTCTCTTTTAGATATATAGGGTGTCCCTAAAAAATGGAGTTCAAATATCTTTATTATTCTCTAAGTATCATGTATTAATATCATCATTAAGATTCCTTTCACTAATTGGAGCCTATAATAGGTTATACAATCTATTTTTCTTTTCATATTATTTTCTACTTCATTGCTTTTGACGTGTTTTTCTACTTCATTACTTGTTTTAACTGAAAGATCAGTGAAAAAAAAAACAATGGGAGAATATATATATATATATTAAAAAGGGAATTTATCTTATTTTATTATTTAAAAAATAGATAGTATCACAATGATGCAGTTGAAATAAAGAGATCAATTAGTGCGAAAACTAAATATAAGAAACAGCTTTCAAAGCACATGGCATTGCTATTGGCATATTGTAATTGGTGGTTTTTTTTTTCCTTCACTCCATCCATGGAAAATTTCTTGAGTGAGAACAAACTCTTATCTCATTCCGTACACATTCACATTAAAGTAAATGCAAATTATGAATAAATATATGCTAAATAAGGTTAGTAACATTTATCTATAATGTGAGTGTGTGCAATAATTCAAGAAATTTGTGCCAACGAAAAAAGTCTCTGCCATTTCACATACATTGGGTTTGGTGCAAATTGCTTTAAAGTCAATGATATTTTTTCCATTCTTGAATAATTATTCATTTTAAAAATTTTCTTTATCTAAAAATAATTATCTATTTTAAAATTTAAGTAATATTAATTATTTCTTTTCAATAATATACCTATTAAATACTATTGAAGGAGGAGAGAGAAAATTGATTTATTAAAAGAAACGAGAACAATATAGTAAATTAACTTCGATATTTTTTCAATAATTTCCTTAATTCCAGTACGCATTTAAAACTAGACAATTATTATTCAAGGACGGAGAGAGTATTTTTTTTCATTGCTAGCAGCACTGATTAAAAATATAATGAAAGAAAAATGCTAGACAACTAGAAATTTATTTAGAATTTTGTATCCAAAATAATGTGATATAATTATTAGTCTTTATATAAATTAATAAGTTATATAATTTTTTTTCCATCCAATAATCATCAATTTCTATCAAAGATTCAGTACATTTTTTCTTTGAATGTGTAGCATTAGTTATAAATGAAAACATAATGCCCTTATATACATAGAAGCTTCATGCTTCTTTCCCATCACATGCACATTATATCAAGTTTGTGATCAAAGCTCAAGGAGTGAAATTGCTGCCACTTCTCCTCACTTCCAACTCTCAAACCAAAAATAAAATAACAATAATAATAAAAATCAGTAAAAAATAAATAAAATAAAAAAATGGCAACCACGAGGTGAAGTTAATGTGTAGCTATGCGGCACGATATGGTGCCTCCCACTCAACTACAAGTTCCACTATGTCGATGGCCAAAACAAGGTCCTCTATGTCAGTCACAACATCAGCCCCTCTGCCTTAGTCCAGAAGCTCCGTAAGATCTTGTAGAGAGCCTCCACCTAGAATTTTATGCTTGGGCAAAAGAATTCCATGGAAAAGTGGACATGGCATCAAGATAAGGGTCATAGGAATGGTACATGACAACTAATTTGTCGGAGTGTATTATTATTGTTTTGAACGAAGTCGATAATCTTCCAATAATTGCCGTAGTTAAGGCCACTTATTACCATCTTGTTGCACTATTTTTCAAAAAAAGGGCAGCAGACTAAGGCTCAGATTATAGCTGGTGCAAGGTACTCAGAAGCCCTTTTGCAAGCGATTTAGATTAATAGGCAATCGATTGATACCATGCTTGTTAATAATTTGTCAAGATCCTATGAGTCATTTGTTAAACAAGAGGCCCAAGTTGTTAGGAGTTTAGGCCAGGGAACTTACATAGTGAGACGCAAAGAGTGTCGGTGAGCTATGGGCACTTTTAAGCATTGCATTATCCCTGCCGACATGTATTGCAAGCGTGTGCAGAAATGCAAAGGTACACCTTGATTAGACTACTTTTGTTGATGATGTTTACAGCTTGCAAAGTGTTTTCAATGTCTATAGGATGGAGTTTGAACCTATTTCAAATTAAGCTTTTTGGCCACAATACAATGGGCTTCGACTTTGGCCCAATTCCAATCTCAGGCAGGCACAAGAAGGTTACACTAGTGTCAATTTGAATTCAGAATGAAATGGACAAGGTTGAATTAGGCCATGGAAAACATTGTGGCCTGTGCAGGCAGCCAGGCCATGGCAGGTGACAATGCCCCTAGATTTAGGTTCTAACTCTAGTCAGGCAGGAAGGCCACATTAGTTGTGTTTATTTTCCTACTTTCCCATGATGTTTAGTTTACTTTTGCAAGTGTAACTGCACCTACTCATTTATGGCCTTTTATTTTCAGTAGAGTATATTGTATGATGTATGGTACACTGTTACCTAGTTTTTATATTTCTGTTGGGTTCATTTATTATTACCTACTATTTATGTTTTGATTGAGTTTATTTACTGATTATTTACATGATGCAAGAATAACACTAACAAACAATACATAATAGAAGAAGGGAAACATGGATAAATAATTCGATACAATTAACACAAATAAATAAGTGCCATGTTGGCATACATATGACAATTGCGATAATTAGAAAACGAATAAGATAAATAAAGTAGAGATTTTAATTACATGGGATTGTCGATGCAAAGAAAATGGATTTAACTTAAGAATTCAAAAAAATGGAAATTTTAATTACAAAAAAATAACACCATCTGTATAAGTATATCACTTGTGACCTTGGTGTATAGTGGTCTCCCACAATTAATGGGCTCTCCTATGTGGCCTTTGACGTAACAACGAATAAGACGGATATCACGCACAAGTCTATTGGGCTCCTTCTCTTACAGTCGATGTTCCTGCACAAGGTCCTCTTACTGTATATAGGTCAATGGTGGATTGTCGCCTAAGATATCAAATGTCAGAATGAAGCCCACATGCTAGGGGCTACTACCATGTACTGGAGGTATCAGAGGCTGTCTCAGTGGTGTAACATTTAAATCACCATGTGCCATGGAGGACTTGGAGTCTTCTATTATCTATGGAATCATGATACTAGGGCTGGTGATTAGGGGATCATCCCAAGGCACGGTAAATATATGCAATGTCCCCATAGGTCAACTCATGTGCAGGGCCAACACGCTTATCACGGTACAATATGGAATGTGAACTAGACTTTCCGATGTGAAACTATGGCTAGAAGACTAGGTGAAAATCATAGGAAGTTTTGCCACCAAATTTAGGCTGAGCACTAGTCCAAACTATGTCATATTCGCCATGTGGACCATCTTCGCCATGACTATCCCCCCACCATGACCATCCCTCCCCCCCACCATGACATTATCATCATCACCCTCATCCAGACTTTCTTGATGTGGCTGGGGATGTCTAAACTGGGTCCCTACACAGGCCCATCGATCAGCTCGACGCCTATTAAGGACATAATCAGGCATGGAGGGACTAACACCATCAGAACATCCACATGCATGTGCATTAGGTGGCAAATATACGTGTGTGCTAGGATGTTAGAGGTCAAGCTCCTACATGCAACTTTGCAATACCAAGCAAAATACTCATGTGATGGCACTTGTATTGAGCTAGGCCACTGTTGGATCGGAGCACATCTATACTTGTATCACCTATGAATTGTACCAAACTACATAATGGTTTAGCCACCAAGATGTCTTTCCATGAACAGCCTTCCCAATCAAGTCGTCAATGTCCAATGGCTCACCCGGAATGAGTTGTTTTGTACTAAACTGTCTCAGCACACGATCCATATGATGCCACTCAACTATGGGAAAGCATAAAAGGGAAGTAACGGAAATTCAAATGGCTAACTCATGATAAACCCAATCTGGTGGGGTGCATACACTACAAAAAATTTGGTTCCTTGTGGCGATTGTTTAAAACCGCCATAAATTACAGTGAATTAAGGCAGTTTTACTAACAGCCACAATTTCAATGCAAAAAATGGCGGTTGGATGTATCCCTAACCGCCCTAATGTTCTCAAAAGTTTAAAAGCGGCCACTTTCCAATTTCTCTAAATTATTGGGTTTAAAGAAATAATGGGATTAGGGTTGTTCAGTTGTTGATTTCTCTGAAGTTTCAACTCTCAAGCCCCATGTCATCTTCTTCCTCTGGTTCGCGATGCCTTTATTCCGCGAAGCTTCCTCTGCCTTCCCCTCTACTCCGCGTTGTAGCCATGGACAAGGCGATCACGGGGAAGGAGGCCGCGTGGTCTGTGGCGGAGATGCAGAGGCGCGGCTGCTGGGGTAGAAGCGCGACATTGTTCGCGCATGGCGGAGGAAGATCATGCGAGGAACAAGGAGTGGAGATGATAGCAGATGGGAAGAGCGCGGCGGAGAGGTCACAGTCTTGTGCGGGCCTCGCAGGTGGGGAGCGCACGGCCTTGTGGAGAGGCAGATTGACGCCGATCTGAGGATGAGGTGCGATAGCGCAGTGGCGGGGCACGTGGGACGGCCAGCCAGACTCTGTGAAGTCGCGATCTGGTGTTGCCGTCAGCTAATCTTCACAGATTCGTGATGAAAAAAGGCTCGTGACGGTTCGCGGCGGTTTGAGGCAGGATCTCATGGCTAGGTTCTTTTTCTTTCCTCGCCACTGCTCCACGAGGCTTCCTCTGCTTCACCCTTGCCACTGCCGCCTCGACGCTGCTGCCTCGTTGCGAGCTCAGGTGAATGGTTTTCACCTCTGCTACCTTAAATTTGTTTTTATGTTGATGTTGATGCAAACCTCAGCTAATAAGTGAGTATTAACTGCAGAAATGTTATAAGAAACAAGTTTCATCTCATTCTCAAGTCAACTAAGTATAGGGACATTTTTCTCATTTTCTGGAAATTCATAGCTTAAAAATGTAGACATGTTCTTAGTTGATTTGAGAATTGGACGAGATAGAGACAGATATAAGGCACTCAAAGGTATGTTTGGTTTTGTAAATAGTTTTTTTTTCCTTTTTATATTGTGTTTTCAATTGTGCGATGGATACCTAGAAAATTAGAAAACTCATTGCTTTGTCATTTCCTTCACAAAAACTTACATAATAGAACAATTTGAAAACTGAAAATCAGGATAGAATATGAAAACAGAAATCAAATAAGCCAGCCTATTTGGTTATTAAATCATGTTTTCAGTTTTTATTTCCTATTTTCACTATTTTTTTCACAACATTTCCTGTTTGCCTTTTTGGTTTTTGTTGTTTTGGTGATGATTGTGTTTCGTTTGGTTTAGTTTTGATTTGTTTGCAGTCAAATGATTCAAGTGTTGTTTTGTCTCCGAAGGTGGAGGGGAGAACCATATACTACCATCTTGCTAAAGACAATGGAGAAGTGCCTGATGATGGCATTCTAAGATATTCTTTGAATTTCAAGGGGAATGCAGTTGAAGAACTGACTCGTAAGTTTGAGGAAGAGACAGGGCTAGAGGGAATCATTGTGTGTAATAAGAGTCCTTTCAATGGAAAGCTTTCATGAATGAGTTCTTCCATAAAATTTTACATTTTATTTTTACTCTCATACCAAAGTATTTGAAATTTTTGCTAGATATTGAATTACATTATGTGTTTGGAACTTTGTGTGTCAAATATTACTTTTTGATATGCAACTGGATGAGGTTAAACTGTGATGTTGAATATAATGCGGATGGACTGCATGTAGTGTGCTTAATAGTGGAAGCCATAACTGAGAATCCTTAGAAAGTTATCTGATATTCAATTCTTGTTTCTTCTCTTTACATCCTTTTGTATTACATTCTTTTCTTCTTTATTTCCTTAATTAATTTTTGGTGACCATTCTGCGTAACCTTCTTCAGTATGCTATTTTGATATAGCACCATTTATCTCTATTTTATCTGATAGAGAGACAGTATCTTGTGCAATAGCAGTTATTAGTCATCACATTCTTGACAGAGTTTGTTTGTATGAAATTTTAGAGGAAGCAAAGGAGCAGCACCGAAATACAAAATTAATGGATGCTCTTCTACGATTACACAGGGAAATAAGGTGTTTGTTAGTTTCCTTTTTATTTGCATCTGTTTTGAGAATCATGCTATCTTCTTTAGTTTATCAAATTCTGGTGGTTGCAGCCCCAAGCTAGCTGCAAGTGCAGCAGACATATCATCTCCATATCCTGACTATGGTATTGGTTATGGAGTTGTCTGTTATCTTATTGTGTCTGCCCTTGCTTTTTGGCCAATATATGGATGGAGTCTAGGTCTCTTTCACACCCTTCTTGCCAAGAATCAAGCTACTTCAATGTTGACTCTTGGTCATAAAGAAACTTGTAGTTTGCTCTATCTTTTGGTATGCTTATTACAATCAAAATTCGGTCATTTGGTTCTCATTTCAACGTTGAAAATTAATTCAATGCTGAAAATTAATACTTAATTATTTAAATTGTGAATGATAAGGTTGTTGAACTTTATATGATTAATTAATCTGATCTTATCTGTTTTCTATTGCAAGAGTGATTTATTTCCCGATGAAAATATATGGCTTTGGACTACTGAAATGCAAAGAATGTGCTTCAGTATTTGTTCAATGCTGTCGTAGAGACAAGGTGCTTTTCAAAATCTTATGAGAATCTGATCAAGCTTTTGTAGTATTTATTAATAAGATTTGTAGATAGTAGAGAGAGTCATTAATTCACTTAAATGCTCTTTTTGTTTTATCTGATCTTTTGGGCGAATGTTTAGAGGCTTGTTGTTTTCTGTTCTAAGTAATGGTAGTCTGCATCATCTTTAACAGGTGCCAATTGTGGGAAAAGAATATGGAACTCAAGGACTTGAAAGAACAACTAAATGAGCTTGCAACACTACTAAAACAAAGTGAAGCACAGAGAAAAGAACTTGTAAAGGAGCAAAAAATTAGGGAACCTACTGTTGCCATCACCTTGGATACATCGTTGGTGAGATTTGAGTCATTCTATCTGCAATTAGAATTAGCTAGTGTGAGAAGTGTCTTAGCTCATAAATTTTACTGTTGGTGATTAGTAGTAACTATTGAATAACATGTGAAATAGATTAGCTTTATTTTAGATTTTATAAATCTATTCTAAGAAATAATAATTTCAAAATGATTAATTCTATGTTTATTACAAATTTCATATAATTATTATCGGATATCAATTCTTTTCATGCCTTTTATTATAAAATGCTTTTTATAATACCCAAACTCTATTTGCCGCCTCATTCATGGTTAGCAATGGAGATTTTACACAAATTTCTTTTTATTGAATACTACTTTGTTTTCAACACGTACCTATTATGCTAACAAAAAGAATAACAGAATAATAGTGTATATATATATATATATATATATTCTTGTATTTTTCTTTTATACTTATATATGCTTGTATTTTTACATAAAAGGAACTCACAATATGAGGAAGGTGAACGCCAACCAGTAGTTTTTTGAGTCAAATTTAGAAATACTATGACTGAATGGTTGTACATCATAAAGAGTATGCTTCTATATGTAGATTAAGCTAAAAAAGTTAGGTTGTATGGCAGCTGATCATGTTGATACAGAAAATTCTAGTGAAATAATTTGTTTACAATTAAGTCAGAGCCGTTGTTTTCTAGTGATTAGAAGTCATGTAGTATACTTTTGTTGATTGGTTCCTTTTTGCCAACCTCTGTTAACACATTTTGTTTGGAAACAAAAATTATCACAAATTGAGTGCAGGTTCATTTTAATATATTCATTTTAGTGTTTGATTCACTAAACTATTTTGTGTGAATTTTGGGACATTTGTTTTTTAAATTGGTGTTGCAAATTGTGGCGGTTTGAATCCGCAGAATTAATCTTTTTTTAAAACCTTACTACAAATTGTGGCGGTTAAAAACCACCGTAATTATTTTTTTAAAATATTTCACTGAAAATTTCGACGGTTAAAAACTGTCGTAATTATTTTTTTTAAAATGTTTCACTGAAAATTGCGGTGGTTTGAAACCGCTGCAATTCACTGCTTTTTTTGTAGTGATAAGACGTCCTGGAAGTTATACGAAATCCATATGAAATGCAACAAACGATAATTATATTTAGCAAAAATTACTTTTTAATCAATGGAGCACTGACACAAAAATCAATATACCTACATCATTATAAGTCAATGGGTCAATATGCATTCTCAACATCATGTGTTGCACCATCCAGTGGACATCTACATTCATGACATTTGAAAATAGTTACATGCTTTTATGGTTAAATAAGATAATAAAATAATTAAACAAAAATTTAAGTGAAACCTAAGAATGACATAAAATAATCATACCTCGTGGTCAGTGAAAAGAAAATACCAGCATCCACTCTAGGCCTCAGGTTTGGCAACATGTACCAAATCCATGAATATAGCATATTTAGGCATCTAGAAAGTTCTGTGGTATGCATGCCGCATGCCTGGCTTAGTCCGCAGTACAATACACACAGAATAGTTAAACCCCAACTAAAGCTCCCACAATATGCAAATTCCTCTAGCAATGGGGGAAATCTCACATGAACCTTAGCGGATGACTTATCAGGAAGTAGTATCCTACCAATCAGCATCAAGATATATACTCATGCTACCTGCATAATTCGAGCATTTGTCTCTTATGGACCGAATTGATACATTATAATCCTGAGCTAGGAAAAGGCAAACGTATTCTTGTAACACGCCTAGTAATTCTTGGAAAGCATAGTCCCAAACAATAGCTGGCAAACAACCCATATATCATCACCAATATGGTCGACCTAGTGCCTTGTGCAGTCGCTAATAGGATCCTTAACGACTTGCAACCCAAGCTGGTGGGATACATCCTATAAACTGATTGTACACTCCCCCTAGGCAAGTGGAATGTGTGCGTCTCAAGATGTCGTCGCTTCACAAAGGCTGACAACAATGCATTATCATACTCATTATCACGACCCAACTTGGGAAGCGTGATCGGCACGTGAGGAATCCCATCCCTACGTAAGCCTACCAGGTGATGTGTCTCTCTAAATGTTTAATTTATCAATAAATATAATTATTAATATGTGATCTCTTTGAAATATCTATCATTTTTCTCTAATGAAAACATAATGATTGATTTCATAAACTGAAATTATTTAATAATTTTAATCTCTGAAAACTGAACTACAATTACATCTCTAGTTCATCACATAAATTTTTATCTATAATTTTCATTTCAATTTGCATACTTGAACTTTGAGAATCATATACATAAATATTTAAATTTCTAAATTCAAATACATGGTCTGAAAATATGGATCCTGCCTGCATATCTACTTGAGTATTCTACTCTATCAAAACTCTAAACTAAGCCTTACTCCAAAGTAAGACTTACCACTGGGAATGACCACGTCTAAAAAGCTGGAGGCGGATGGACGCTTGTACCTGCAACTATGAGATGAGGAAGAGGGATGAGTCAACGAACTCAGTGAGTGAGCTCTCACCCATCACCCACAGGAGACAATCAAGGAGTATAATATAATATACATGCATTAATCATAAATCATTTGATATCTACATACTTAGCAGTATAATAAAACACCTTCCATTTCATGAATTCATAACAATCATTTCTAGACTCAAAATCAAGCATGAAATCATTTTAACTGGGGGTGCGGTAGAGTATCGGAAATAGTATGCTGAACATAATGAATACCTATATAATAATAAAATTTAAAGAATCATAAACTATGAGGTGAGTGCTCAGTCCCTCGCAAACTAGATCTCATAATTGTGATCTTAATGGTTCCTCGTGAACCGTGTCCCTCGTGGACTAGTCTAGTATATGGATAAAATGCCCCTCGCGGGCCTTGGTATACCAAGGTTAACGCGGTAACTGTTGTTAACTCACAGTTTGTCTCTTTATCTCTACTGACTAAACTAGTTTGTCAAAAACCATAACTAAAGAGTGGGCACTCCATCCCTTACAAACGCGAGCCCCTTGTCAAAAACCAAGCTAAAAGGTGGGTACTCGGTCCCTCAAGAATGCGAGCCCTTAAATCTTAGTACTCTAAGAGTTCTGGACTCATATAACTCTAACAATCTGACTTTAGCATAATTGTGGCTATGAAAATCGAGCCCAAGGGTTAACCACTTGTAGGCATTCCGATTTCAAGCCCACAGAATATGTATCTAGCAATTGATAGGAATCATACTGAATTCCGTACCTCTTGATCCAACAAAACTGAAATTCTAAATCCATTTCTTGAACTAACATATCTTTTCATTTACTTGAAATCTCTACTATCATAATTCAAACTCTAGGGTTCATAATCATAAAACTTAGAAATCATTCAACGTATTAATTTGTAAAGCTGGGTCATACTCTTATTTCACATTTCTCTAATATATATATAAACCTGTTAACTAAATATTCAAAAACATAGTTGAAAATTTAGATCTTGAGAACATAATAATGTCATAAATCCATAAGAACGTATCTATTTATTTATTTCTCTCAATTTGGCATCTTGCTAAATAATACATTATTTCAAAAACCATTTCATTAGTGTGTAAAACATGTTCCATAACACACAGTACATCAATCATGGTCTCATGGTTTTCTAAATTTCATTTCTTTCATTCTGTCATCATAAATCATAATTTTTCTAACTTGACATAACCATATAAAATCATAATCTATACCTTATATCAAATTCCATATTTCACAATTAAATGCAAGAAACATATTCATAATGATGGAATTAAGGCAATGGGGTCAAACCCACTCACCTAAAGAGGGAGGAAGAGGTAACGTCAACACCAACTGAGCTCCGAGGAGTCGGGAGGGCATCAACGTCGACTACAATCATTATAAAACTCAAGATTAACTCTAACAATCTCTAGAGAGCTCTATTCTAACTCTAAAAATATTGGGGGAGCACTCGTATTTGACAACAATGAGAGAAATAACAAGACCTAACTCGAGATTATGAAAGAATGGAGAGAATGGGAACAAGATCTAACAACATTACATACCTTTGAAGCTTGGATGATGAGGGTTGGAGTGGGATGAGAGAAAGACAGAAATTGAGGTTTTAGGGGAAAGGGGTTTCGGGTTTCTGCTTAAAATCTCGACCTTTGGGTGTTTTAAAGGGTTGGGGAGCTCATTAAACGAAACTGTATCGTTTTTGTACTGTTTGGGCCTTTGGGGGACCACTATAGCGGTCTCCAGAATATCAAACTGGCCGAAATGCATGCTGTGACCGCTATAGTGGTCCAGGGCCGCTATAGCGGTGACATTAAGTTCAGCAAAACCATTTTACTATCATGAAGCCATTGGTTACCTCTATACTCACTTACTTATTGACATTTCTTTACTCTAAGTTAAATCATTTATTTTCCTTCTGATTAACTTTAGAACATAAATGTAAATAAGGAAATACCCCCATTTGGATTCAAATAAAATATCTAAAACATCAAAACCCCAACCAATCAAAATCTCATTTTTGAGTTCTGGTTCAAATTTCGGAATTCCGACGAATTTCTAAATTTGGGGGCTAAAAACAAAATATCTAGAGGCTTCTAAAAATTCGTTAAAAATTACTTTTCAATTCATTTCCCTTTGGAGAGCCATTACTGGGACTTTTGATCCCAAGAAAGTGGCTCTAATATATAGCCTTCCAAGGAGGCGTAGGGCTCCAAACTTAGCGAAGACTTGGACCCAGCAACAGCAGTGGGTCCCGGGGGACCTTGAGGTCATACGGAACTCGTCTACTGACATGTGTACACCAGGTATTACATTTATAAAAGGGAACATGTGCGGCAGGCCAAAACCTAGCCTGCATCAGGTATGGCTCAAATTGTAAATCACGCTAAACATGTGTAAAATCACATCGACCACACATTACTCAACTAGGCTACACAAAAGAAATAAACAATTTTTAAAATATTTTTCATAAACTATAGAATATACAAAACTAAATTTCCAAATTCCTATAAAGCTTGTTCATTTGATAAAATAATTTATAATAAAATATCCAGGCTAAAGCAAAATTAATTACAAAGTAGTAAACCTAACTTGAACTAAAGTTACAAACTATTATTAAACTTGTGTAATATAAATAAACTTAACTAAACCAAACTAAAACTACATTATTCAATTTTTATCAAGCTTATTTATTAAAAAAAATTAAAATCTCAAAACTAAACAAAATTAATTAAAAAGTAATGAACCTAAACTAAATTAAACTTACAAACTAAAAATACACATGTATAATATAAATAAATAAATAAACCAAACATTACTAATATTCTTGTCAATCTTATCCATTTAAATAAATTCTTACATTAAAATCTATAAAATAAAAAAATTAATTAAAAATTAAAGAACCGAAAAGAAACTTACACAATAAAATTCATCATGTATAATACAAACTAAATTAAATCTATAAACTACCCTCCTAACGAACTAAATTGATTTATAACAAGAATATTACTAAAGTCAAATTAAAATTGATATTTACTGTATTAAATTAAATTTCCCTAAAATAAAGTAAATAAATAAAATTTAAATCTCTATAGTAAACTACATAAACTCAGAGAAAAATTAATGAAACTATTTAAACTAAACATGTCTATAATAACTACATAAACTAAAATAAAGGCACAACACTATTTAAATTAAATTTTTGGGCTAATATAAACAAAATTATAATAACTGACTTAAACAAATTATCACCTGTGTATCCAAATTTATGGAAATATGCCCGCGCTGATCTCGATGATGTAGGTTATTTTTCCCCATGCCTTTCTCACAACTTTTCTCCCACTTCTCTCCGACTTTCCCTCGCTAGAAAAAAAAAATTGTAGTAGCCCACCACTTCCAGTATGTATCAACTTTATAGTTGACAGAAGCCCAATATGATTGGCATCTAAACATTTCAACCATTGCATGTAATATGCCTGGAAGGAAATGGAGAGAAATGGAAGGAAATGGAGTTTTGGGAGTGACAACCATGATTTGGGAGTGAGAACTCGAGGTTGGGGGTGAAAAATGGGCGTCTGAAGGTTCTGGACCCCAAAATGGGGGTTTTTAACTTTCTGTTGACCACCTGGGCGATGTCAATGACCTCCTGGGCAGTCCCTGGTGTTACTGCAGCATTGCCTTACTCTCTGTTCTTGCACAGGCGATCCTTATGGCCGTTAGAGGCGAGTCTCAGTCTCACTTATTTACACTTCTCACTTTAAAGTTAAATCATTTATTTACTTCCTATTAACTTTCAAACATAAATGTAAATAAGGGAATACCCCCCCATTTGGACTTAAATAAAATACTAAAAAAATCAAAATCAAAATTTTGAGTTGTAGTTCAATCCGAAAATTCTCAGGGTTTTATAAACTTGTACGCTAGAAATGAGGTGTTTAAAGGTTTCGAAAAATTCATTAAAAATCACTCTTTGACTCATTTTTCTCTAAGGAACAATTACCGGGACTTTTGGTCCCAAGAATATGACTCTATCATATGGCCTTCCAAGGGCATGTAGGGTCCAGACTTTGAAAAATTCGGGACCTGGAACAACAGGTAGAGATAACTAACACCATTTTAGCCCGAAAAATTTTCTAACTCTTTTATTTAAAATAAAGGGTATTACAGTACTACTCATAATAGGATATGTGACATAAATACTGCCAACTCAAAGACTGAGTTGTTATAAACTCTTTATTTGCTATTCTATCCTTCTTAGGCTGTGTTTGGTTAGAAAGTAAAAATAGGGATAAAAATTCTCTAAATGAGCACCATGGGTAATTTTACACATGAAACTCATCTAGGAAAATTTTACCCCCACTTTTATTCTCCAACCAAACATACCCTTAGTGTTAAACTTTAAGAAGAGCCCAAGGGGATCAAACTGCAAAACTAAAAACAAAGTTGTGAATAAAAAGTTATTTCTAAAATTTGATTCCTCTTGTGTCTTTAACCATAACATGTTCTAATTCATCTCCATAGAACACCAAACCTCCTCAGTTCAGACAAAAGTTCTACAATTCAGAACAAAAAAAAACTTCCTAGAATAGAAAAACTAAGACTATGACCCAAAAAAAAAAATCAGTCCAAAAGAGAAAATTCAGACAAATTTAAACAAAAAAAACTAGAGTTGAAGCTTGAGCTTTATCAAGGAAAGCAACACAATAGCATATGTAAGCTCCAGAACCCTTCAGAAAGCATTAGAGCCATATGTTTTGAATGACAACAAAACTTATTTAAAGAAAATACTTTGAAGAATGAATAATGTCTACCTTGAGTTTCTTGACAAAGTATAACAGATATTTCTAAATTGCATAACACAGACTTGAGCGAGAATAATTTCACTATTACATGTGCAAACATGATTTATCTCATGTTAAGAGATTGAGCCTAATAGAAGTGAATATTATATCGTGCAAAGATCGTTAACATGCATTACGGATTGAAGAAAATCAAGTTAAGAATAAGAAACCAAGGCACGGGTCTTCATAAAGTAGCATGGGACATCAGAAAGTAGCACAAGACATTAAAAAGTACACTTAAAAATGAAGATATCAAGCTAACTCTAAGAACAATGTGTTACACAATCTTCAATAATCATGATCATAATTCTTTCATCATCATAAAAGCTCATATTGAATATGAGAAGACAAAAAGATTATCAAGGGACTGATAGTGCACGTTAGAAAGCTCAGTTCACTATAGAACACTAAACATTACAAGAAAAGGAGGGAAATTTGAACTGTTGAAATTCAAATTTCAAGTCAAACCTAGTTTCAAACTGGTATGTCATCTCTTCTACCTATTTGGTCAATCACCCTAGCTTCTAGAAGGAAGAGTTCAGAAACCATGATTAGAAAGTGAAAAAGTAGTTTCTGAAGAACCTCAGAAACCTCAACTATACAACGACTTTTGCAACAAATGTAACAGACTGTCAACCTACTATTCTAAGCTAAGTTTCCAAGACACAAATGGGTGATCTACACGTATCACTTGGAGAACTGATCAAGGGGTTTGGTCATAAAGGAAGACCTCTATAAATGGAGATGTTGAGCTCAAAAGCTTCTGAGAGGATTGACGGAAAAAGAGTGGAAACTTTGCAAAGATCCCTTCACACATCCTACAAAGTTCAATATATCATGTAATCAATTTCCTTGAAGTGAAAAAAAAAATCTTCTTTCTAGTTCCTAAATGATTTATATACTCTTCCCTGGAAGAGATGTTAGAAATGAGTCACTTAAGTTATCCCAGATCTATTCATTGTATATTTATAAGGAAACTTGAGTGTAGCTAGGTTAGTTTGAGTGACAATTCAAACATAAAACCTTTGTATCCTTGATCTAGTAGTGATTAATGTGAGATAGCTTGGAGAGGCTAAGGTAAAACTATTTGCAACGCGATGGTATAGGCGATCAACTTATCATAGTTCAACTTGGAGCGGCTGGTAAATAATTACTTGCAACATAGCTGTAGGGGTTCTCTATTAGTCACAGTTCAGCTTGCAGAGGCTAGTGAAGAACTACTCGGTTTATGACAATAAGAGTTGTCTACTGGTCACAAATGAGAGCTTGGGAAGATTATTGCAAAGACTATCTGGTTTTTACTTTCTCAAGTTGAGAAAGACATTTAGTGAAACCTCAACGTGTATCGAGTACTATATGTTGGCAGTTTTTGGCAATCTAGTATAAAATCATCTGTGTCATATCTTCCTCTCCTTCACCTCATCTATCTTCTTTGCTCTGCATTATCTTTCAAATATTTACTGAATACCTATTTCTTTATCTAATTTATGCATAATGTTGTACTTCAGAAAGTTACTTTCTGAAATATATAATCTGTTTCCACTGTACTTCAAGCTTCATACTTGATAGTATATTGTTTAATGTTTCAGTTTCAAAAAAGGATAAAAAGAATAAAAGCACAATTCAACTTCTTTCTCGTGCACTTCTTTACCTAAAACATATACTTCTCAGTTCTCATTCTTGTAACTTTTCATCAATGGCTACTACTACTCTTCTATGCAAGTTTTCTTATTTCTTTGATTATTCTCCCTTTTTCCTCGAAATGCCCCTGATCTTTTCTTTAATTCACATCCCAAGCCTTCCCTGTACTTGTGCCCAATTTCATCGAAACCCTACAATTCATGGATTTAGTTAAGCCTTGACGATGGTCAGTGGCTCTAGCCGTGAACAACCTTAGCAAGATGAGGAATAAGGTTGTCAAAGAATAGGGAACTTGCCGCATAGTTACAGTCGATGGCTAGCCATTTACGACGAGTATGAAGCTTTGAACATCATGGCGAACGTTTTGGCTTATCCATTGAACATCATAGTTCCTCAATTTGAAATAGTAATATCCCAACCTTAATTGTTGTTGAGATGAACTGACAGGTGTTAAGGTCAAAGGAAAACAAATTTCAAAAACAAAAATTTATTTTTTTCTTTTCATAATTGATTTTTTTTTTATTAAATTTACAATTTAGCCTTCTTGGGTTCATTTTGAAATTTAATTTGAAAAGGGACAAAATAGTAAATAATGAGTTTATAACACTTCAATCTTTGAATGGGTAGTATGAATGACACATGGCTCATTATGAGTGGTACACATAAAAAGGCTACAGGAACCCTCTAATTTGTGTAAGAGCAAACACCTAAATTAAGATTAGTAAAACTTATCTGTAATGCCAATGTGTACAACAATTAGGTGATAAATTTATGTTGTTAATCCTCATTTTAATCTCTCATTTTACACTTGTGAGTCATTTTAGTTCCTGACTTTATGAGTCCCTGAAATTAAAAAATATATGTTATGTTAGTCCCTCAATTCACTTTGATTTAATATTTCGTGAATTAAATGATGATAATTAACTTTAAGTGATACATTGACATACCTTTATCTTTTGCAGTAGAATAAAATTTAAAATAACTCATTTTAATGTTTAACATTGGGCAAAATAACTCATTTTATGAATTGAAATGAAAATTTAAATAATTAATTTTGTATAATTTTAGATACCAAAATGAACTATTTTAAACTTTATTATATTTCAAATAACATAAGGTATGCCAAGATATATTTAAAATTACTTATCATTATTTAATTGGTAGAATATTAAATAAAAGTGAGCTGAGAAACTAAAATGACTCATATTTTACAATATTAATAATTAAATTAACTCATTCTAAAAATTAAGAATTAAAATAATTCTTAAGAATAAAGCCACGAATTAAAATAGCCATTAACTCTAAGTTTATGCCCTCCTAAATATCTCGGCCATCCGTGACTTATGATATCCGCTCGAATATTGATTTTCGTGCGAATGACTTTACATGATGAGCATTGCTATTTCAACCCCCAAAATAGCCATTAAAATAGTGAAGACTACCAGTAGGTGTCTCATTTAGACACCCAATTTTAGGTGTTAAAATAGCATTTTTGTTACATGATGCCCTTTAGTCATTTAGCACTTTTGGTACATAATTTCGATAGTCACTTTTGGTACATATAGCTTTGTGGTTCTTGCCCAGCTCGCACGCACATAAGTTTGTGATCAAAGTTCAAGAACTAGAGACTGCCACGGTGCTGCCACTTCTCCCTTCAAACTCGCAACCAAAATATTGAAAAAAAAAAAAATGGCCAACAACGAGGTGAAGTTGATGATCAACTACAACGGCGAGATACGGTACCACCAACCGGACAACAAGCTCTCCTATGTCGACGGCCACACCAAGATCCTCTACGTCAACCGCAACATCAAGATTTCCGACATGCTCAACAAGCTCCTTTTCATGTGCAACCGCTATGTCAGCGAGTTCAAGTATCCGTTTCCCGGCAATGACGACAACATCCTCATCACCGTTCATGAGAAGGACGACCTCGAAAACATGATGCGCGAGTACGACAAACTCTACAACGATTCCAATACTACCCCCGTCATGCGGCTCTTCATCTCGTAGTATTGAGTGTTCATCAGTTCAGATCAGTGTGGGTTACTTTTTAGAAATTAAAGCTTGTTCAATTCCAATCTGATGTTGTGTGAGTAATTTAGTTTTCGTGTTGTATGGTAATTTGATATCTCATAATGGTTGTTTATCAGATCTCTATGTGTTTTGAGCTTTGCACCTGTATGTATCTTCAGAGTTTTTTTTTGGTCTTGTGTTGCTATTTTATGCGCTTTAATATATATATATATATATATATATGTGTGTGTTCTTTGTAGGGCCTGATAAGAATTAAGTCACTGACCCACAAATTTAAGGACATAATTCATCGGAAATTACTGGTACCGACAGATTTACGAGGGGAAAAGAATCTTTCGAGAAAACTGTTTACCAAGGAATATTAATAATAAAAAAAACTCATTGGTAGTTCTCATAAAAAATCGTCCATTTTTTGCTCTTGTCAAAAGTGAAAAAAGTGACGGTACGGCATTAGTGCAGCGGTACTGTGATGGCGGCAATTGTGGCAGTTTCTATTGAAGGAATATGTATTTCCTAAAGTCTAGTATGATTTGAAATGTTTGAATGGACAAGGGTCCCAAAAAAAGAATGCATACTAGTGAGTAGTAATGTTTAATTAATGTCTTTAGCAAAAGGAAAATGATATTTGAATACAAGGTACGTCCACTTTATCATTACGATGATTCCATTCATTCTATTTTTTTATCATATTTAGAGATGAAAAAATAAATATTTTGATGATAAATTTATTTTTAAATGTTCAAATACAATTTTTTTTTTAGCCAAAACATCAAGCTTTTGAGAGAAAAAAAATAAAAAACAAAAACAAAAATATCAAGTTGCTTTTTTCCTTTTCCCTTGTACCAGAGTGTAGAAGTGGCATTAGATTTGGAATATGAAGCACAGATACGGCACATAACATAGATACGAGGGACATATCAAAGTTGAAAAATTATAGAACATATACACTATATATGAACTAAAATTTTTTAAAAAATAATACATTATTCAAAATATCATTTATATGAGTTTCACTTATGTTTTATTTTCTTATAAATCCTAAAAGTATGTGTTATTTTCCTTTTATAACATTATTTATATTGTATTTTTTTTATATTAGAGTAAAGAAAAAATAAATTTTAAATCAAATATACAAGAACATCTATCATTCATGTATCATACAATATTCAATATAAATACATGTCCTATATGTAGACATAACACTCAAACGGCATGTAATTTGTAGGTTTCGGATCAGAAATCTAACTATGCATAGACGTCTTAGCTTTTAATACTTTATGAAAAGTTGTATAGGTTCCTTGACTATAATGATAGGTTCAGCTTGCTAGTGTTATTGTACAAATCTATCTTATTTTACACAGGCTGCTCCCTTCCACGATGAATCAATGAACATATTCTTTAACCAAAAAAAATGCCATTGGGCCTACGACCCATATTATATTGAAACCCCAAGAAACAAAAAGGATGCTCTCACACACGGAAGTGAGGACTCAGACCCCTAAAAACCAAAAATTGAGAGAGAAAACATTGAAGTGAGGACTGAAAACTTAAAATTCCTCTCTTTTAAAATAACTATTATTTTCTTTATACTTTTTCATATTCTAAAATATCTGTACATTTACAATATCTAAATAGTATTATTTTCTTCCATTTATACTTTTAATATGAATGTGTTAATTAAATAATCAATGCATTTACTAAATGAATAATAATGATTATACAAGGCTAGTTTTATCAACTTATATAATTTTATATATCTTATACATTTATCAAGATGCTTTTTTTCAAATACCTTAATATGTGTTTAGTTTTTTACAATTATTATGAAATAGATAGAGTATATTATTATAGGATCAATCGTCCAAAGTACGTAATATTATATGCTCATCTCACAATATCATGTTGAAACAAGGGATGTGTTATTGGAAAATATAAAAAAAGAGATGTGATATTGGAAAATGTAAAAAATAGGTGTCTAACATTCAAATCCAAAAGAGAGAAACAATAGCTTTTATTTTTAAATGTGAATCCTACAAAATTCAATAGTAATATATTGAGCGTTTATACCCTGTATGAAGTGAAAGTTGTACAAACTAACATTTCTCTTTAAACACCAGTAACATGAATCTATCAAATGCACAAGTAATTCAACTCCGGAGAAAATATTTAACACACATACTCATTACACCATTGCTCTGCCCCTAGACTCGGTCCATTCGACACTAGAACTATACAAAATTATGTGTAAACCAGCACCAACAAAATCAGTGCTCGTGATATACAAATTATGCTGCTTCCGAAACAAACGGTTGCGGAATTTTTAGAGCATTTTCACAACCCAAAGCTTATATTTTCTTATATACAAATATACAAGACAAGGTCCTATGAGATTTGCATCAGAGAGGGACTTACATAGGTTGAGGTAAATATCTACATTTCCATTTTGGTGGATCCTTTTCCTTAAGCCTTGCAGCACAGCTGCCCTGTCCAAATATTCTGGATAGAATCCAAGCTCAAGCATTTTCATGACCGTCTCTGCTGCCTCGTTGAAATGGCCACCTTTAATATAGCCTCTTAACAACCACGACAGGCTTTTCTTCTTCTGCGGTGAGCTTGCGACCTCCAGCCGGGTCAGCAATCTCGCAGTGGCAGTGGCCTCCTTCTGCGAGGCACAAATGGCGAGAACAATGTCATAGAGATCTCCGTCGGCCTCCTTGCCTACAAGCTTCATCTCCCACAGCTGCCTCTCAGCCTCGATTCCACGGCCAGCACAAATGTACATCGCGAGGAGCCTCTCGTGGATCACTCCATAAAGCGACGGGCTCCCATCTTGAATCACCCAATTGGACAAGCGCATTCCATCAGCTAGTAGATCTGATTGATACTGCTCTGCAAGTTCAACATCTTCTAGATCTAATTCAGTTACCAACCCAGCCCTGACATAACCTTTCAGCTTTCGGAGAGCTTTGGCAAATTCATTCAGCTCCTTAACAACAGCAGTCATTGCAACAAGGTAACTGTAGGCCTCTGGCTTCAATCCAGTTTCCCTAAAACGAATTACTAACCTAACAGCGCCTTTGTAGTCACCCTCAACCTGGAAAAGAAAACATGTATATATTAACTCGTCCTTCTAATATACACTTCAGAAGACAATCTTGAATGAAAACACTAAACAATGGTGCTATATATTTGATCATCTAAACACTGTTCCTCAAAGAACTGGGCTAACTACAATTGATAATCATAAAAAAAATTCCCTAACCTTCCCTGCCCCAATTTACTGAAAAACTAGCATAAAGAGCATTCGACACACATCACAGACTGAATATGCTAACACCAATGGGCTATCACACACTGCTCTTACCACAAATATGGAAGGTAAAAGAAGTGGAACTTAATATCAAGGTAGTAGTATAATTGACTAAATACAGATAAACAAACTAGTGAACAGCTGAAAACAACCAATCTCAACTTCTGAACAACACTTTTGATTACAGAGCTCGAATTCTATGTTTGGATTCTAGATAAGAAGGAGAGGAGGGGTGGATAGGGATGCATTCCATCTACTTGAAAGAACAACTCAACAACTCAAGAATCAAGATAAAATAACCATAACAATAAGAAGCCAGCAGCAACAATGTCATCAATTTGACATTTTGACTCAAAGCAAAGCAACATTTGACAACCAATACGATCTAGCTATGCAACACAGAAAAATGTCAATTCCACAGCTATAGTTAAGAAGACATCTAAGGCAAGGGAACCATTCAACCACATCATAAACAACCAACATGTTCCACTAAGATGTTCTACTAAACCAGAGCTAATTCTCAAAAAGCATAAAACTAAACATAAATCATAGAAAACAATGCCAAAGAAAGTGCTTACCATCATCTTCCAAGCAAGATAGCCAGTTGGCCCTCCTTTATGCCCTTCAGGGTCATCATCCCCAGCATAAGGGATTCCACGCCTAAGAACCTCTTCCACAAACAAAACCGCACCTTCCTTCTCCCCCATCTCCCAATACAATGAAATCACCTTCTCAATCATGCTGAAACCAGGCCTCAGCCCAACACAATCCATGTCCACAAGAAGGTCAACCACATCACCAACAGCATGTTGCTCTTCCTGAATCAGCTTCTTTACCCAACCACACATGATTGCAACCATGAGCTCCATGGTCTCCTTGTCCACCCTATTCTCCTTCCTCAACCAATCAAACACCTCCAAGGCACACCAAGAGTCCCTCCCATCTTGTGAGAAGTAAACCAGCACAAGCTGAAGCTCTCTTGCTGACAACCTGTCGTTCATCTCTTCAAGAACATCAGAGGGTTCCCTTGTCATCCTCTCAAGCTCCTCAATTGCCTCAAAGAACCCTTCACCCATCTCATCTTCCTCATCATCACTGGTCACAAACTGGTCCAGTTCAACTGATTTTGATGGCCTAAACCCTCTAATCAGGGTTTGTTTTGCAGCAACAAAGGTAAGATTTTGGGACTTGTTATTACAGCCACTAACTGAAACCCCATCACACAGTTTTAAGGAAAAACCATAGTTTGATGCAGGAAAGAGCAAAGGGTGTCTTTTTTGTGGTGAAGACGCAGAAGAAAACACTAAACCCAATTTAAACAATGAAGAAAAAGCACACCCATTTGCACAATAGGCCATGTTTTTCTTCCTTCACAAGGGTCTCTCTCTCTCTCTCTCTCTCTCTCTAACCTTTCTTTTTCTCACTCACTCTACTTCAACAAAAGTTCAATTCAATTACACGGAGACGGATCTATCCACTAACATCACAGAGAGAAATTGTGGGAAAGTGCAAAAAGATTGAATCTTTGTTTCTGGGGTTCTGTGATTTCAAGTCAAAATTTAGCCCCCAGAAACTCCAAGAACAGAAAGAAAGACAGACAAAAAAACAGAACGAGTTTTTCCTTCTTTTTCCTTTTTTAATTCTCACAATTTCTCAGCAGCCAAACAAGATGCTGCTCAAATTTAATCCATTCGACTCTGAAGGAAGAAAATGACCTTGGCGAAAGAGAGAAAATCGAGAGGCAATAACAATTATTGCCATAAAATATTTAAAATAAATATTCAACAAAAGAAAAGTAAGGGCAAATTAATTTTTTTTGAAAAAAAAAAAGAAAAATGATGGGGTTAGCGACTGTGTTTTTATTTTGCCATCAAAACAAGACAAAGAATAAGCCTAAGACAGCGAAACTTGCAATTTGCCACTAAGACTAAGGTTTAGGGAGCTATTTAAAGTGAACACGTATACCAACGGCCGCTACACAGTTCTCACCGTTTAATACTATAACGAAAGCCGAACAACCCTCATATAATAAACACAAAAGAGAATAACAAAGAGATTATCCAATCAAAAAAAAAAAAAACAAAGAGATTATTACATGAAGTATTTCTTAGTTCTCACATTAAGCATGTGAAATTATTTAAATTACTTAGTGATAGTACATGATTTTTTTTTCACCAAAACAACTAACTAGAACATAAATAATTGTGAATAAAATATTAGGGACAATTTTAGGTGGAGTAATATACATATATGGTTTTATTTTGGGCCATGGACCATGCTATTATCTAGTTCAAACAACTTCACGCGTTAAGATTCGGATATGGGGAAAAATTTTTTATTAATTAATGAGACCATGGGGTATTTATATAAATTTAAATTATGAATGAAATTAGTTTTTAATTTGACTGTGGGAACATTGAAAATATACACCTCAACAATTAACAAGAAGTACTTTGTCAGAAGCTGTATTTCATTTATTGGTCTAATTGCCCTACCTGATTTAAGTAGTATTATTTCCGCTTGTCCTTTTTAGAAATTATCTTTTTATTATAATATTTAGAGTTTGATTTTAGTATACTGATAGTCTATAAATATAAAAATATTTTATTTTATCATCTAATCAAATTTTTTATTTTATATAATTTTTAAGTAATGAAAGTAGAAGTTAATCATATTTAATAACTATATAAATTTTTTTTAATTTATTAGGATATTCAAATTAAATCCATTTATAAAATAACATTAAGCATGTTACATGCGTAGCTATGGTCATTTTTAAATTCGAATTTGTACTCGTGTTGAGGAATTTTGAAATCAGCATGATAATAAAGAACACCTTTTGTCTGAAAGATAATAATTACAGGCCATAGAAGCCTCTTTTTATTAGGAACATATCAATAAACCCAGCAAAAATATTCAGCAGAATTATAAATGATCTATGAATTTACAATTTTTTTTCATTTTTTTGTTGGGGGTTGAGGTCAGGATGAATTTACAATTCATCATACATGAAAAACAATAATCGGGTAAACCAACTTCTATTTTTCTTTTCATGGGTACAAAAGAGGACCCAACGGGCCACACAACCCAACTAACTCACAGGCTCAGATATAAACAACGGACTCGACCAAATAAAGAAAGGCCAAACAATGCAGAATGGAGCCTTACTCTACAGAATCCAACCCATGACAAACAGAAAATTTATCTAACCAAAGAAAAGGGTAATTGAATGCACCAAGAGACAACAGAGGCCCAAACCACTTAGACAAGTCAGCAGGCATAGTTGGGCCAAGTTGGAGCTGAGGGCAAGCACAAAGGAGTAAGAGGCTAGGACCAAAAACAAAATATGGAGTAAGAGGCCTATTCCATTTTGGATTCTATTCAGACAAACAAAAATATAAAATAAAATAAAATATTGGCTTATGTCACGAAGCATCTCTCGAAAAGTTTAAATTGATGAGGCACGGGGGGTCGACGGCAAGGTTTAGTTGCAATAGTGCAATATGATGCATTGTGAAACCCCATGGTCCGCGTTCGATCCAGAGGATATCAAGTCTTCCCCTTCCCCCTGAGTGTGTGAATGCGTATGAGCAAAAATAATAGTAGTAATAATAATGATCTATAATACTAATATTTCAGGGTTTTATAATGAAAAATCTTATAGGTGTAGCTTCTAGAGTAATTTAAGGCCCACAATTTCCATTTGGAATTTGAATTCTCAATCTATATTCGTTACAAATATGATAGTTTTTAACCAATATGAATTCTCAATCTTATAGGTGTTGCTTCTAGAGTAATTTAAGGCCCACAATTTCCATTTATATGATAGTTTTTAACCAATATGTAATCAATGTAATCTATCACGATGATGTCAATCATAACTAATAGATGGATATTTAAAAAATATATATATATTATTTGAAAATATGTCTATCAAGATAAATAAATTAAAATCTTCTTGAATTAATTCAATACTAATTTAAGTAATTTACTATGATATATTTATTTTGACTTAAATTTAGAGAATTTTCTTTGTTTAATTCTTGAGTATTTTTTTTTATAGACTGACATATACTCTATTATCATTTAATTTTAATATAAAATTTTCAAGTATAGAAGTTATTCAATTATTTTAAATGGGATTCATGAGGTTTTTTAGGGCTTTCAATATGGATTAATATTATATTCCTTTTATTTATTATATTCAAATTACATTTAAATATGGTAATTACTGGTTTAATATTTTAATTTTATATAATTTAATATCAATGTAAAATACCTATTTATATTAACAATGTATTAAAGTTAAATCCTTGGAACAATATATTATAAAAATTAATGAGATATATACATCTTTCAATCATAATCTAAGTTAGTTTCGGACAAGTCGATAAATTTAAAGAAGAGATATCAAATTGATATTATTGAGTCAACTTTAAATTTGTGCTATGATTGACATAACAGTTATATTAATTTAAAATTATTTTATTAATTAAAATCAGAGAAAGTATTATCATAATTAAAAAATTATAACAGCAAATTAATACATAAATATGATCAATCAGTCACTCTCTAATTAATCAATCACTCTCAAATTAAAATTAAAATT
Source organism: Dalbergia cultrata (assembly GCA_031216105.1). NCBI lineage: Eukaryota > Viridiplantae > Streptophyta > Magnoliopsida > Fabales > Fabaceae > Dalbergia > Dalbergia cultrata. The sequence goes on from CM062347.1 coordinate 7,574,419, forward strand.
TCAAAGAATAATATTGATTACATATCATTTTATTTTGCATGTTAGATTTAATTAGTATGATATATAATTTATTAAAAATTATTATAATATATAAAATTCGCTACATTGTATTGTAATGATATTGATAATAAAAATATAATAATACACACTATACTATATTAGTTTTGATATTTTAATAAAACTTAATATCATAGTTAATGTATTTTCAAAGGATTTAATATAATCTATAATCCATCTATAATACTAATAATTAAGATTCATTACATAGATTATTTTTTATGTGTCATTCATAGAGAAAATTATGGCATCGTGCCCTACCATTTTCATAATCTTAATATTTAACGTAACTTTTTTTATTTAATTTATATTCTAATTATTAACTATTTTTTCCAATCATACCTTCATATCTGTCTTCATTAAAATTATTTAACAAAATAGTTCAATCAAAATTATTTAACAAATAATAAATAATATAAACAAAATGATAATTGAATGTATTATACCATTAAAATTTTATATATATAATTATAGTGTTGAGGATAACAAATCTATTATAATTATGCTTTGAAAAATATTACAATTAATTATTATAATTATAGTATTAATGATAACACAACCATTATAATTATAATAATTAATGATAACAAGAAAATCTTAGCACGCTTTTATTTTTTAAATATCTTTATTGGATTCAATTTGCATCATGTATGTATTTTTTTTTTCAAATTTGAATTATGTGGTATTAGTAGTATTTGTTATTATGGATATTTGTTATTTGAATTTCCAACAATTTTGAAAATTTTTTCACTTTTTGAAATTTATTTTGATAAACCTGTGAATACCAGTAAGTATTCAAGTCTCTGTGGAGAATGAGAAATAGAGACTCATGATGAGGATGAGCATGGTGATAAGAGATGAAATTCTAAATAAGAACAAGATTGAGGGAGTTTCTAACTTCAAATATACAAATTTTGAAAATCATAATATATATATATATATATATATATATATATATATATATATATATATAGCCGTCTCAATATACCATATTTAATTTTTTACAACCTAAACATTCCAACTTATAAATTCCACAGTCGTTTCATATTAACTTTTTTGAAAAACAAGACTTCAATTGTTCAATGTTGAAATATTTAAAACAATCAATCCTACAATTTACACTTCTTTGATAATGATACACATTATTTATTAATTATTTAAAAAATTAAATAATTACATCAACTTTTTTTAAAAAAATAATTGTGAATTGATATACTAATCCAATAATTGAGATGACACAAATTAGAATTATATTTGATCTTTTTTACTAATTATAACACATTAATTATAACATATGTTTTAAAATTAAAATTTTAATTTACTAAAAGTATATGCACAGAAAAGGTGTGTAGTTGAAATAACATAAATTAAATTTATTAATTTTTTTTATTAATTAATAAATATATTTTTTTTATGTTTTTATAAATCAAATATTTTAACTTATTAAAAATATGTAAATAATTAAGGATGACAAAAAAAATCACTGATATTGATACACATGGGATGGGTTGGGATTACCTACAATAGAGATAGGAATAGGACAAATTTTGTCTTCATGGGAGTGGAGTTTCCGTTTGTTAAATGGGGAATGGGGAATGGACAAGGTTTGGACCGGTTGGGTTCGGTGGGGTTCGATTCAGTTCAGTCCGATCCGGTTTGGACCAGTTGGGTTCGATAGGGTCCGGTCTGGTCCAGTCCATCCGGTTTGGTTTGGTTCAGTTCGATCCAGTTTGATATGGCCCGGTTTGGTTCGGTCCGCTCCTGTTTGGTTCAATCCGGTTCAGTTCTGTTCAATTTGGTCTGATCCAATTGGGTCCATTCTGGTTCGGTTCAATCCGGTTTGGTCTGGTTCGGCCCGGTCTGGTTTGGTCCAATTCGGTCTAATGTGGTCAGGTCTGGTCTGATCCAGTTTGGTCCGATCCAGTCTGATCCCGTCCGTTCTGGTCCGGTTTGGTTCATTCTGGTCTGGTTTGGTCCGATCTCATCTGGTTCGGTCCAATCCAGTTCGATTCGATTTGATCTGGTTTGGTCCCGTTGGTCCAGTCTGGTCTGATCCGATTCGGTTTTATCTGTTCCGGTCCATGGTCCGGTCTGGTTTGGTTGGATCCAGTTTGAGCTGGTTTGGTCTAGTTCTATCCGGTTCGATTCGGTTTGATTTGGTCCGGTCTAGTCTGATCCGGTTCTATCCGGTCTGGTCTGGTCTAGTTTGGTCCGATTCGATTCGATGCTGATTCGTATGGTGGTGCAGTCTGGTCCGATCCGGTGCAGTTCGATCTGGTCCATCCATTACAGTGCAGTTCGGTTCGATCCGATCCGGTTTGATCCCATCCGATTCGATCTGGTCCGGTCCGGTTCAGTTCGGTTTAATTTGGTTTTTGGTTTTTACTATAAAATTTATAAAATGTAAAAAAGTAATTATAAATAACATTAAATTAGAGTAATTATTATTATAAAACTATATAATTATATGATCTAAGCTGATTTTTAAAATTTATGCTAATATGTCATACAATTAATTAATAAATCAAACAAATGATAAAAAATTTGAACAAAAATTATGTTGATTAAATTAAAATAATTAATATATAATTGAAAATACTAATTGTAATAAAATAGGCTATTTATTGTTATAGGCCATCTATTGAGATTTTTTTAATCTTATAAACATAATATTTAAAATAAGATATAAAATAGAATGACACATTTATATTTTGTCAATTTATTTAATTATTTAACTATTAACTCATTTTCAAAATAAATTTATATACTCAATTTTCTATAAGATATATTTAAATAAATTATTCATTTTTTATAATGATCAATAAACTATTTTTATTATCACTCTGTGCATTACACGGATCAAATAACTAGTAATAATAAATTGATGACTAGAAGTAAATGAATGATTTCATTTCCAATAATATTCAGTTTATATTTTTCCTTTCTTTTGAAACAATTCCGTAGCTATTGCGGCTCTATTGGATTTTTCTTCAGAAACTTATATTTATTTTATAGTTCTGTCAATAGATTTAGAAGCTACACGGCATAATTTTACCCTCCTACATTTGGTGCCTTCATCAACTCCCACCACCAACATGGCTGATGACAACACAAGAATAAAGGCATTGCAACCTAAATTTGGGGCAGAATTCGATCATTCAAATTGAGAAAATTGATAGTTGATGTAGATTTGAGCACATGGACAACAAATTTGAACATTTGAAGGCCATGTTAAAAGATGTACTCATAGAATAACAACTTATCTGAGTTCATAAGTAAAATTATTTCACATAAAAATTAAAATTATTCAAGTAAACTCACTTCTTTTAACATAATGAGACATATGTGTTTGATTATTTTAGTTTTACAAATAATTGTTTTCGAGCATATTGAGAGAGATATAATTAAAAATAAAAAAATGATATAAGTTTTCAATTCAACCAAAGTCATACAATTATATTTTACCAAGAATTAGTCAAGTAACAAGTACGCTATTTGGTTAGAGTGGTAGATGCTTTTTTCCCTTAATAAATGGTTTGAGATTTAAATTCTGGATATAGACTAATCCGTGTTCAGAAAGTGTGCCTCCGATGGCATATTAAATGTTCAAACATGATCACCTCCATTGAAAAGATGACTCTTATTGAAATAATAAAAGAAATTTATTTTTTTCAAATTCTGGCGTTATATTGTTTACGAGGAAATAACGTACTTTTACACAATAATTTTAAATTATTACCACCTCCATTCTTTAATAAATGTCTATCTCTACTTATACACACATATTAAAAAATAATTGAATAAACTTAAAGTTAGATAAATCTAAGCATATTTTATAACACTACCCTTATAAAGGTATCATAGGAAAAAAATAATAAATATTGTCTATAATTCTTAAAATAACAAATAATAGTAGAAAAATAAAATTTTGTAAATGAATATTTATTAAATAACGGAGATAGTAACAACTTACTAAACAACTATGTTAGATTTTTGTCAGCATAAAACCACCTTTTAAAGCAAGTCAAAAGAACTTATACCTTTAGAATAATAAAATTGGCTATCATGTGTTTTTTTTTTTCCAATTTCATTCTTAACATTTGATAATATTTCTATGTTGTCATATTTACAAACACCGTCAATTTTACTAACAAATAATAGTGATTCCATTTTGAAATATTTATTATCTTATGTTGATGTCTTATTATGCAAGTTAAAATGCTATTTTTGTCTCATAATCCTTATTAAAATGAATTTGATCTTATTTATAAGCAACTTTTAACTACAAAAACTAAAGTTTAAAGGACTGAGGATGAAAATAAAGCTTTTGTATATACAACACATGACATCTGCATGAAATAAAAATGGACACGTTTAAGTTAGATTAATAATTTTTGTTAAAAAATTGATATTGTTATCGAATAAGACAATAGTGAGACATTATATATCAAAATGTTAATGATAAAATTGAAAAAAATATAGACTTTTACGATGAAATCAAAATATTACTAGAAAAGATGAGGCACGGAAATAGAGCTTTTGCCAAGTTTTCTCTTTTCTCATTCAAGATAAGTCACGAATGAACTTGTTTATGCAGCAATGGTTGTTCTTCAATGGGAAAAGGTCAGAAAAAAGACCACACCCTCAGTTTAAAAATTATAATCGTTGCAGTTAGTTACACTGCAGCTCAACATTAGTTAGGAGTTTATTATTATTTGACCATTTGTGACATAGTTTAGTTTCTATGCATCCATTCTCATTCACCATTAGGTGCACCCTCTGTAGTCTATATACATGTCTTACGACTTTATAAGAAGAAACTTTTAGATTTTCTTATGAGTGCTGCTAAACAGCTCGAATAACTTTTGTGCAAATAATGACAAATTGATAAGAGCCACTAGATTTCCTTGATAACTGACCATCGGCGGGGTAAAACTAAAACGACGTGGGAAGTAAATCACTTTTAACATGTATTTGTGTATTTCGTGCCGCAAAGATTCTATACATGAATCATTGTTCTAATTCAATGGTTTTCATCTTAATTATAAAAAAGACATATTTGACGATTAAAATGTACGAAGAAAGATAGGAAAAGTCAATGTACCTATAGATGTAAACCGTTCAAAAAAACAAATTTGAAAATGGCAAAATGATCTAATGATGCAAAATGTATTAGAAAATTTAACATAGTTATACATAATAAAAGAGTGCACATACTCTTCAGGTAAATTGGTATAGATATTTTAATAGTAAAATATTTATCATTAATAAAATTACGTAATTGCCCTTTCTATCTTCCCTTTTTCCTTCTTTCTCCTTTTGTTTTCAGTCAGCCTCTTTCCCCATCTATTATCATATCACAAGCAAGTTTCTCTCAATTCCACTTATTTCTTGCCTTTTGTTATAATCCTATCCCACTTCAATTTACATAATGGATCTTTCAATTTTAAACCTTTTTTTTTAATTTGCAGGAAGTGATATAGTTGCATTTTTTTTTTTTTTTGGTTATGGTAGGAGAAAAGGTTTAGAGTAGGGATGATGGAGGGTTCTTCGACGGTGATGAGGTTTGAAAGGTCGAATTCAGTGACAAGCCATTTGGAATCTAGGCGACGTCTTTGGAGGAGGAAGGGTCACTGAGATTGACAGCTTTGGACGAAGAAGGCTTTGAGGGATTGGAGAAGGAGTAGGAGAAGGAGAGCTTCATGGCTTCTTGGGATCGAATGATTTGGGGGGTCAAAGCAGTATCAATGGATTTTAGGGGCCGTGAAAGCTGCTAGTCTCCATGGTGGTTGAAGGAAGGTGACAATGTTTTTACCCTTTACAACTAAACACCCACTTTTCCTCTTGCTACTTCAATAAGGGGGATGCCCTCATATAGTTGCCCATCGATGGCTTTGCTGCAGTTGGAGATGGTATGATAACACATGTATTAGCAGGGTCCACACACCCTTCATCTAACACTCTCCCCAAAATACCCCACTTACACCTTCTCTCTTCCCAAAATACCTTGCACTCTTTAATTGTGATCGATACGAAGGCATAGAGACCAACCACATTAAAGGTGGTGTATTTTTCTACTTCATTTTGTTGCAGATTTTGTTGACCTTGTATGTTTCAATTTTGTGAACTTCTAATTGTTTTGGCTAGGTACATCAAGGAATAAAAAGACTCGTGGAAAAACAACATGTAAAAAAATCCATGCAAGAACCATGGAAGAAAGAAAATTAATTACCTTTGATAAAGGGCAAGCAGTGGGGCCAACCGCTAAAAGAGTCAATGACCTAACCAACTTCCTTGGAACAATAGGAAGAAATTCTCATTTCATTAGTTTGTCATACACTAATTGGCATGCTGGGATAGATGAAAGATGCATATGGAAATATGTCAATGTAAGACCAATTTATTTTGTATTTGAAATTTGTAATTCAAAGTTTCTTACCAAATGATGACATGCATGTTGTTTTTTGCATAGACAAAGTTCATCATTCCATAAAGGGGAAAGAAATGGGTGATGGAAAGTATTCGAGATGCTTGGAAGCGATACAAGTCATCTATTAAGAAAAATCATTTTGACAGGTATGACAACATTGAGGATATGTTGAACAATCGTCCCACAAATATTTTAGAAAATCAATTCCGAAAATTGATTGCTTATTGGAGTCTTTCTGAAATCCAAGTGAGTCGAATAACATTATTTTTATACTCTCTTCTGGAATTTATTGCATTTGAATCCATATTTTTTTGTTGGAGCATAGTCGATATCTCGTGCAAATATTGAAAGTCGCAAAAAACAAAAGTGGAGGCATAAAATGGGACCAATCAATTTCAGAAGAGTGCATGCGAAGTTGGTGATATCTAAGAAACTTGCATGAAACTTATAGCTTCCATTGGTGTTCATAATTTCCTAGGTCAATATCAAGTTTTATATTCTTTTTTTTTTTTTCATTTTTGTAGCGTGAAAACAGTGAGAACAAAGAAGAACCAACACAGTCTAATGTATTTATTGCAACTCGCATGGGACGAAAAGGGAAGGAACTTGATTTAGACACACAAGCTGTAATTGTAAGTCACTCCAATGATAATATCAATTCATTAACGAGTGGGTTTCTCATGAACAGGCAGAACTTAAAGAACGTCAAGATGCTGAGGAAACTACAGAGGATGCATTCCAAGCAGTTTTTGGGAAAGATAAACCAAGTTGGGTTCGGTGCTATGGGAGGTCAATTTCACAAACTTCCTTGAAAAAAGATGGAGAAATCAACAAAATAAAACAACAACATGCTGAGAAGTTTTATTCTTGAAAACTGAACTCTAAGAAACAAGAGAAGAGGTACAAGAATAACGAAATCTTATGAATATTTACCTATAGCAAAACAATCCTAGACTGCAAATTGATGAAGCACTAATGCATGCTAAGTAGTGTTCTTCTCATGTTTCAAATAATGACTAGGTAAACTACTTCTTCATGCACACATGATCATGCTTTTAGAATAGGAATTATGAGTTACTGGAAGTATATACTTAAGTACGAAGTATATATTAGGAGTCAATGAAATTATATATTTGCTGGAAATATATCAGTGACTTATTAAAATTATATATTTCCTTTTTCAGATGAATGAGCAGCAGCTGCCAGGTTTCTTCCACCACCACCAACAACTGGTTCCACCAGCATGTATCAGGCTTAGCAAACCAGGCTTAGTAATATGTTAGATATGCCAGAAACCAACCGAGATCTATAGTACTTTTGAGAAGCCACCATTTGGACCCATTAGTGGAAATAAAATATCATAAAGATTTAATTTGTAGTATTTTTTTTTCTTTTATACTTTTTGAACATTGAATAGTGATAAGAGGCATTTATGCCACTTATCTTACTTCTAATTCTTAGCTTTTTACATGAGTTTTTCTATATTATTGATGTGATTAATTAGATATTTGATTTATTCTTCATTGTGTGCTTTTGATAGAACTATTTGCTTTTGCATTGATTTTGGGAATAATTTGTAATTACAAGTTGTTGTGTTTAATTTGTCTCTTTGAGTATGGTTTTATGCACAGGAGCTTTGGATCAAGTGCAAAATGTCAAGAACAAGGGATCGGATTGAGACAAAAAAAGGATGTTTTGGAAAGCTCAAAAAGTCTTCTATAACTTTTATGTTTAGATCAAAACCTAGTTCTAAGAACATCTTGGTGAAAATCAAGTTGCAAAATTAAAGGTTGTTAATGTTCTGATGCTGTCCAACTTGACCTCCAGTCAGTATTTTTGCAATATCTAGAGCTACAGATCTCCGATTGAAGTGATTTTTGTGGCGTTGGAAAGCTTATTCAAAGGGCTACAATCACTATTTTTGGTGTCGAGGGAAAATTCTATTCTGTCTACCGCTGCAGCGCTAAAGAGCGCTGCAGCGCTCAACAGCACTAGAAAATATGACTTCTATCAGCACAGCTCACTGGTAAGCGTTGCAGCGCTCGTGCGATGACGCAGAAGACCTTATTTTATCTTTTTTGGGCCCACTTTGGCCTATTTTTAGAAGGCAGTATATATAGGAATGTTACAGACTTTTACCCTAGTTTTTAGTTTTGGAGTTTCAGTTTAGAGAACTCTCTCTCTCTCTCTACATCTCTCTCCATCTTCTCTCTACATCTTCTTCTTCTCTATTCTTCTCTCTCTTTTAGGATTTCATTGGTGAAGGTGATTTGTCTTGAAGATCGTGGCGATGATCATTGCTATTATTTCCAGGTTCTTTTATCTTTATTGTTGTAATTCTCCAGAGATGGAGGAGTAGATTTCTTGACTAGTGTAATTGTTTCCGGATGGATTGAGATGATGTTTGAGACCTCTTTTGATATTAAATTCATTGGTTTTCTTAATGTTCTGTAGTTTATATTCCTATAATTATTGTGGTGATTGCTATAATTTTTATTGGGATAACTAAATTGGCGATCGTCATTTAGGGAAACCTTTTGGGCATAAATTGATAGATCTATTGGTTTATGTTTGAGGGGAAACATTAGAATTAATTTTCTGATTGGCAGTTAGGCTATAACAATTGGTTTATTAAATTAATGTGATTTCTAAATAAATTGGCGATTGTTGTTTATTAGTTATTTGCATTAATTAAATTCTAAAGGTCGATCGATCACTAGTAGAATTGCCAGTAATTTGTTACTAATAGCCACCAATGGGTTTAATATTTGGTCAATGATAACTAATTTCCAATCCTAGGAATACCTTGCACTAGTGCTTTCTTCATTGTTGCTATTATCTTTTAATTTTAATTGTTTTAAATTTCATTCTTCAAAAACTCCCAAATCTTTTGAATCAATTAGAACCCTTCCTTGTGAGACGACCTGAGTTGTACCCCTTTACTACATTTTTGGTGCAACTTGACACTTTATAAATTTTAATTTGTTGTGAGTTGCGACAACTCGCATCAAATAGCAGATATAAAAGCGAGAAATACATGCTATTATTATGTGAGCAGTGTTGTTGTTTCTTTTTGTTCTCTTAAAAGCGAGAATACAATAGTTAAACACTGAATAGTTGATATAAAAGCGAGAACATAATACTTGATATAGAAATAAATGTTGTTTTCCTCCTAAAGTGTCTTTTTGTCTTAATAAAAAAAAGTAGTAGTTTTAGATGATAAACCATTCTTAATTAGTGGTTAGTTCATGTTCTAAAAAGTGTTACCAAATCACAAGCAAATGCAACACTTCAACAATGTTAAAAGTGTTGTCTATATTTATGTGTAAAAGCAACACTTATAGTATGTGGTGTATAATTAGACAATAGGTAACGGTTATAATAAGTTATCTAGTTCAAATAATCGGCAACACATATAATAAGTTGCCTATATTTAAACAATAGGCAACACTTATTAGTAGTTGTCATTGATGCTAGTAATAAATGTTGTCTTAGGTCCAAAATATGTTGCCTTACAGAAAAGGTAACACTTCTTTAGGCCAGCACCCACCCCCCCCCAAAAAAAAATAGTTCTCTTAACCTTGAAAGTGTTGCCTTTGGGTGAAGGCTACACTTTTTAGATGTTTAGGCCACACTTTTCTAGTGTTACTGTTGGCTAAAAATATAGTTTTCTGAGGTATTTAGTTGGAACCTCTGATCATGGACTAATGTTTTAACCCTGCAAAGAGTTCAAATTAATGGCATTCAGTGATTCTAACTGGGGGTCTAATGTAGATGATAGAAAATCTACGTCTGGTTTTTGTGTCTACTTGGGAAATAACCTTATCTCCTGGTCAAGTAAAAAACAAGCAGTGGTGTCATGATCCAGCACTGAAGCTAAATTCAAATGCCTCGTCACCACTTTTGTAGAGCTAACTTGGATTCAGACCTTATTGTAGGAGCTACATATACCAATCACAGGGCCTCCAACAATCTTCTATGACAACATCATTGATGCCCAGTTAGCTGCAAATCCAATTTTGCATAACAGAACAAAGCACTTTGAGATCGACTTATACTTTGTTAGAGACAAGGTAGTTCAGAAGAAAGTTTTTGTTTCTCATGTGCCAGCACAAGACCAAATTGCAGACACACTCACTAAGTCACTTTCTACTTGATTGTTCTCCAAGTTCAAAACCAAACTCAGGGTATTACCTCCTGCACCACCATGAGTTTGAGGGGGGATGATAGGAGTAGTGTATTAGCTGAGTTAGTTACAATATGTTATTCTGTTAGTTGTAGTTAGTTGTTAGTTGTGAAGTTGGGAATCTATTAGAACTAACTTCAAGCTATAACACTTTGTACATAAGCTCAGATTGTACTCACTCAAGTCATTCAACAAAGAGTAATTCAATTCTCACATTCTCAAACTTATCTTTTCTCTCAGTTTTTCATTCTCCTTGACACCTTGGGCCTGATACCTTTATGGTATCTAATGATAATAATCCTCAGCTTAGAAAACCAACCAATGCAAATATATTCAAGTCACAAAATCAAGCAAACATAGAACTGGAAAATCTCACAAAATAAAGCTGAAAAGTCTTAGAGATATATATGCATTATCCAAAATACAAGTATAAATAAAGCATGACACGAGAGACCATCCATGAAAGCAATCATGACCAGCCCGCAATTTCAGTTAAAGCCATTGCCATGGCTATAAGGATTCCATGCATTGTTGTTCATAAGATTTGTGTCCATCTCGTCCACTCCAAGCTGAGTCATGTTTTGATTCTCATCCGGCATAGCAGGCATCCAAATCTGGCCTTGGTTTTGAGGCATATCAATGTTCATGAATGATGCTCCCTCTCCATTTTGTGCAACTTGAAACTCAAAACAATAAATACAAATTATGGAGAGATATGTGTGTGAATAATATACGCAGTAGTGGTATGCGTCCAGAATTATAGAATTTTTAACAAAAATTATAGTAGTTGTCAGATTAAATAAAATAGCATCGCTCACTTATTTATTTAAACATTAATAATTTTGTTATATCTTTCTGTATACAAAAGTTTACCACAATTACTGATTGTGTAGGATTTTCCTAATGTATGTATTATTCAAATCAATGAGTTCACACTATAGACCATCAATATTAACAATATTAAAGCATGAAAACATTTTTTGTACATCATAAGGTAGGCATCAAGTAGACAGCAAAATAGCTTTTTATATGCGGTGTATAAAATATAATTATTTCTTATTGTTTTTTCTCCTAAATGTAATGTAAATATCTCCTTGGTGTTTGCTAAACATCTTAATATCGATTATCATAATAAAAAAATTGGATCAATTGCATAGCCTGTTGAATTATCAGAAAATTTTAAAAAAAGGGGGGGATTTGGGAATCAAATGCTACGCCCAACTGATGATTTGCTTGCATATTGGTTTTAAAAAAGGGAGCTTTTGTTCTTCGATGAGTGGAACATAGCACATTGAATATCCATCATTATTCACACAAGACAACAGATAAGTAACTGTTGGCATTTTGCAAGCCACTATCTTTTTCACAATAACGTTTGACTGACAAAAAATGATTACAACACTGCCCAAGGAAAATGCTTATGGTACCTCACCATCATCCTCACACTTTTCTCACTGGATATCTCAAAATATCTAAACATATATAGAATAAAAGTGAGATACATATCCCAAAATTTTAATAATAGCTAAGTTTGTATTTGAATTAATAATTACCATAAGAATAAAAAATATACTTCAATTTTTCCTTCAATATCAAGCGACCAACAACGATGTTTTATTTTATGAGATCTTATAATATTAACATATATTGCATATATATACTATAACACGGCCATTTTTTGCTAGTATAGTTTATGGTTGTAGTATAGTGATAAACAATTAATTGTAAAATAATTTTATTTATGTCACATATATAGTAATATATATTAGTCATACCTTGATTTGAGTTAGGATAATAAACTGGGATTGGATCATAGGACATTGGCTGCAAATCAGTGGGCATTGGCTGGAAACTAGTGTCCCAACTATACATCTGTGCTACTTGCTGCTCTTCTTGCATCCTATATAGTTCTCTCAGCATAGTCAGCTCAGCTTGGTTCCTCTCAATTTCAGCTGACAAAAGCATACATCATAAAAAGTGAGTTATGATTCTCTCTATAAATCTTTTAACGAAAAATGTTATTTGTATTTTTTTTAGACACCTTTGGTGTTTTCAAACATTGATTGAGAGTGAATCTCAACTAAATTTTATCTCAACCAATATTTAAAAAACAAAAGATATTCCAAAAGATAATTCAATTTATATATTGTTAATGTAAAAGACTTTTACTCAATATCCAACTATATATTTCCATATCAATAAAACTATTTTAATCAGCCATTATCTTGAAAATCTTATAAATAGAAATATATGATTGAATAATAGTATTTGTACATCAAAATTAATCTATTCACAAAAAATGGTACAAAAACATGATGATTTCCATGCTAATTAGAGTCAATGCTACAACTTTTTCCAGTCGTGTGTATGCACACACATGCAAATAGTGCACACATGGGTCACAAACAACATGTGAGACAGATCATAAATGGGTAGCACTTTATATGAGACATGAGTTACTATACCATTTTTGACCTGTGTTGTTTCCTCAAGAGTTTCCACTTGAAGGTCCAATGCTTGTTGTTCCAAAATCAAGCGCTCCTTCTCATTTTGGTAGGATATAAGTTGAGGCTGAATTTCAGCTATATGAGTCTGCACATTACATATAATATAGTATATGGTTTATTCGCTCGAAATTAAATTTCACAATTCCCAATTAATATATGTCTGAATACTT